>CM029787.1:25340310-26825648 GCA_017562165.1 Ectropis grisescens | reverse complement strand
ATTTGCAAGCCTGGAGACACAGCGTCGATCCGGTAGGTGGAAATTAAGATATCCCACACAAACCCAATTTTGTGTGGGACTCTTACTCGAGAAGTATCATCTCCGGTCGGCGCGTGCTCCGGGCGACCGCAGTTCTTTGGCGTTTGTTGCATTTAAATCGGCCCAGTAGTTCCCGAGAAAACTGACGAAAACGAAAAATTTTGTGTGTTTTATACTCACATACGACGGACGACCTGACCGCTTACATTTTTGATCTGGAGACGAATGTATTGTGATATTCTTGTGTTTTAGGATGTACTCTTCATGAATTCGGGCGGAAAATTTTCGTTTTATCACTCCCAGTCACTGAAAAATTCATACAAACATTGATCAAAATCTTTAAAATTGATACTTTCAGGAATCTTAAATTTTTGAATTTTGTTTTATCTGTTTCATTTCACTTTTGAAATTGAGTATCTATAGTAAATTGACAACTTCCAGATCAGCTGCGTCACACATAACCTCATTCGACGCGAATATTTCTGTAGAAAAACAAGTGCTTTTGAAAATTATTAAGTTATTGAAATTCAGTGAAAATTAAATTAGAACTTCAGGTAATTAGCTTGAAAACATAATAACAAGGTGTTTTTGTACTTGTTTAAGATATTTGCAAGCCTGGAGACACAGCGTCGATCCGGTAGGTGGAAATTAAGATATCCACACAAACCCAATTTTTGTGTGGGACTCTTACTCGAGAAGTATCATCTCCGGTCGGCGCGTGCCCGGGCGACCGCAGTTCTTTGGCGTTTGTTGCATTTAAATCGGCCCAGTAGTTCCCGAGAAAAGCGGACGAAAACGAAAATTTTTGTGTGTTTTATACTCACATACGACGGACGACCCTGACCGCTTCATTTTTGATCTGGAGACGAATGTATTGTGATATTCTTGTGTTTTAGGATGTACTCTTCATGAATTCGGGCGGAAAATTTTCGTTTTATCACTCCCAGTCACTGAAAAATTCATACAAACATTGATCAAAATCTTTAAAATTGATACTTTCAGGAATCTTAATTTTTGAATTTTGTTTTATCTGTTTCATTTCACTTTTGAAATTGAGTATCTATAGTAAATTGACAACTTCCAGATCAGCTGCGTCACACATAACCTCATTCGACGCGAATATTTCTGTAGAAAAACAAGTGCTTTTGAAAATTATTAAGTTATTGAAATTCAGTGAAAATTAAATTAGAACTTCAGGTAATTAGCTTGAAAACATAATAACAAGGTGTTTTGTACTTGTTTAAGATATTTGCAAGCCTGGAGACACAGCGTCGATCCGGTAGGTGGAAATTAAGATATCCACACAAACCCAATTTTGTGTGGGACTCTTACTCTAGAAGTATCATCTCCGGTCGGCGCGTGCTCCGGGCGACCGCAGTTCTTTGGCGTTTGTTGCATTTAAATCGGCCCAGTAGTTCCCGAAAACTGACGAAAACGAAAATTTTTGTGTTTTATACTCACATACGACGGACGACCTGACCGCTTCATTTTTGATCTGGAGACGAATGTATTGTGATATTCTTGTGTTTTAGGATGTACTCTTCATGAATTCGGGCGGAAAATTTTCGTTTTATCACTCCCAGTCACTGAAAAATTCATACAAACATTGATCAAAATCTTTAAAATTGATACTTTCAGGAATCTTAAATTTTTGAATTTTGTTTTATCTGTTTCATTTCACTTTTGAAATTGAGTATCTATAGTAAATTGACAACTTCCAGATCAGCTGCGTCACACATAACCTCATTCGACGCGAATATTTCTGTAGAAAAACAAGTGCTTTTGAAAATTATTAAGTTATTGAAATTCAGTGAAAATTAAATTAGAACTTCAGGTAATTAGCTTGAAAACATAATAACAAGGTGTTTTTGTACTTGTTTAAGATATTTGCAAGCCTGGAGACACAGCGTCGATCCGGTAGGTGGAAATTAAGATATCCCACACAAACCCAATTTTTGTGTGGGACTCTTACACTCGAGAAGTATCATCTCCGGTCGGCGCGTGCTCCGGGCGACCGCGGTTCTTTTGGCGTTTGTTGCATTTAAATCGGCCCAGTAGTTCCCGAGAAAACTGACGAAAACGAAAATTTTTGTGTGTTTTATACTCACATACGACGGACGACCTGACCGCTTCATTTTTTGATCTGGAGACGAATGTATTGTGATATTCTTGTGTTTTAGGATGTACTCTTCATGAATTCGGGCGGAAAATTTTCGTTTTATCACTCCCAGTCACTGAAAAATTCATACAAACATTGATCAAAATCTTTAAAATTGATACTTTCAGGAATCTAAATTTTTGAATTTTGTTTTATCTGTTTCATTTCACTTTTGAAATTGAGTATCTATAGTAAATTGACAACTTCCAGATCAGCTGCGTCACACATAACCTCATTCGACGCGAATATTTCTGTAGAAAAACAAGTGCTTTTGAAAATTATTAAGTTATTGAAATTCAGTGAAAATTAAATTAGAACTTCAGGTAATTAGCTTGAAAACATAATAACAAGGTGTTTTTGTACTTGTTTAAGATATTTGCAAGCCTGGAGACACAGCGTCGATCCGGTAGGTGGAAATTAAGATATCCCACAAACCCAATTTTTGTGTGGGACTCTTACTCGAGAAGTATCATCTCCGGTCGGCGCGTGCTCCGGGCGACCGCGGTTCTTTTGGCGTTTGTTGCATTTAAATCGGCCCAGTAGTTCCCGAGAAAACTGACGAAAACGAAAATTTTTGTGTGTTTTATACTCACATACGACGGACGACCTGACCGCTTCCTTTTTTGATCTGGAGACGAATGTATTGTGATATTCTTGTGTTTTAGGATGTACTCTTCATGAATTCGGGCGGAAAATTTTCGTTTTATCACTCCCAGTCACTGAAAAATTCATACAAACATTGATCAAAATCTTTAAAATTGATACTTTCAGGAATCTTAAATTTTTGAATTTTGTTTTATCTGTTTCATTTCACTTTTGAAATTGAGTATCTATAGTAAATTGACAACTTCCAGATCAGCTGCGTCACACATAACCTCATTCGACGCGAATATTTCTGTAGAAAAACAAGTGCTTTTGAAAATTATTAAGTTATTGAAATTCAGTGAAAATTAAATTAGAACTTCAGGTAATTAGCTTGAAAACATAATAACAAGGTGTTTTTGTACTTGTTTAAGATATTTGCAAGCCTGGAGACACAGCGTCGATCCGGTAGGTGGAAATTAAGATATCCACACAAACCCAATTTTGTGTGGGACTCTTACTCGAGAAGTATCATCTCCGGTCGGCGCGTGCTCCGGGCGACCGCAGTTCTTTGGCGTTTGTTGCATTTAAATCGGCCCAGTAGTTCCGAGAAAACTGACGAAAACGAAAATTTTTTTTGTGTGTTTTATACTCACATACGACGGACGACCTGACCGCTTCATTTTTGATCTGGAGACGAATGTATTGTGATATTCTTGTGTTTTAGGATGTACTCTTCATGAATTCGGGCGGAAAATTTTCGTTTTATCACTCCCAGTCACTGAAAAATTCATACAAACATTGATCAAAATCTTTAAAATTGATACTTTCAGGAATCTTAAATTTTTGAATTTTGTTTTATCTGTTTCATTTCACTTTTGAAATTGAGTATCTATAGTAAATTGACAACTTCCAGATCAGCTGCGTCACATAACCTCATTCGACGCGAATATTTCTGTAGAAAAACAAGTGCTTTTGAAAATTATTAAGTTATTGAAATTCAGTGAAAATTAAATTAGAACTTCAGGTAATTAGCTTGAAAACATAATAACAAGGTGTTTTTTGTACTTGTTTAAGATATTTGCAAGCCTGGAGACACAGCGTCGATCCGGTAGGTGGAAATTAAGATATCCCACACAAACCCAATTTTTGTGTGGGACTCTTACTCGAAGTATCATCTCCGGTCGGCGCGTGCCCGGGCGACCGCAGTTCTTTGGCGTTTGTTGCATTTAAATCGGCCCAGTAGTTCCCGAGAAAACTGACGAAAACGAAAATTTTTGTGTGTTTTATACTCACATACGACGGACGACCTGACCGCTTCATTTTTGATCTGGAGACGAATGTATTGTGATATTCTTGTGTTTTAGGATGTACTCTTCATGAATTCGGGCGGAAAATTTTCGTTTTATCACTCCCAGTCACTGAAAAATTCATACAAACATTGATCAAAATCTTTAAAATTGATACTTTCAGGAATCTAAAATTTTGAATTTTGTTTTATCTGTTTCATTTCACTTTTGAAATTGAGTATCTATAGTAAATTGACAACTTCCAGATCAGCTGCGTCACACACATAACCTCATTCGACGCGAATTTTTCTGTCTGCTGAAAAACAAGTGCTTTTGAAAATTATTAAGTTATTGAAATTCAGTGAAAATTAAATTAGAACTTCAGGTAATTAGCTTGAAAACATAATAACAAGGTGTTTTTGTACTTGTTTAAGATATTTGCAAGCCTGGAGACACAGCGTCGATCCGGTAGGTGGAAATTAAGATATCCCACACAAACCCAATTTTGTGTGGGACTCTTACTCGAGAAGTATCATCTCCGGTCGGCGCGTGCTCCGGGCGACCGCGGTTCTTTTGGCGTTTGTTGCATTTAAATCGGCCCAGTAGTTCCCGAGAAAACTGACGAAAACGAAAATTTTTGTGTGTTTTATACTCACATACGACGGACGACCTGACCGCTTCATTTTTTGATCTGGAGACGAATGTATTGTGATATTCTTGTGTTTTAGGATGTACTCTTCATGAATTCGGGCGGAAAATTTTCGTTTTATCACTCCCAGTCACTGAAAAATTCATACAAACATTGATCAAAATCTTTAAAATTGATACTTTCAGGAATCTTAAATTTTTGAATTTTGTTTTATCTGTTTCATTTCACTTTTGAAATTGAGTATCTATAGTAAATTGACAACTTCCAGATCAGCTGCGTCACACATAACCTCATTCGACGCGAATATTTCTGTAGAAAAACAAGTGCTTTTGAAAATTATTAAGTTATTGAAATTCAGTGAAAATTAAATTAGAACTTCAGGTAATTAGCTTGAAAACATAATAACAAGGTGTTTTGTACTTGTTTAAGATATTTGCAAGCCTGGAGACACAGCGTCGATCCGGTAGGTGGAAATTAAGATATCCCACACAAACCCAATTTTTGTGTGGGACTCTTACACTCGAGAAGTATCATCTCCGGTCGGCGCGTGCTCCGGGCGACCGCGGTTCTTTTGGCGTTTGTTGCATTTAAATCGGCCCAGTAGTTCCCGAGAAAACTGACGAAAACGAAAATTTTTGTGTGTTTTATACTCACATACGACGGACGACCTGACCGCTTCATTTTTTGATCTGGAGACGAATGTATTGTGATATTCTTGTGTTTTAGGATGTACTCTTCATGAATTCGGGCGGAAAATTTTCGTTTTATCACTCCCAGTCACTGAAAAATTCATACAAACATTGATCAAAATCTTTAAAATTGATACTTTCAGGAATCTTAAATTTTTGAATTTTGTTTTATCTGTTTCATTTCACTTTTGAAATTGAGTATCTATAGTAAATTGACAACTTCCAGATCAGCTGCGTCACACATAACCTCATTCGACGCGAATATTTCTGTAGAAAACAAGTGCTTTTGAAAATTATTAAGTTATTGAAATTCAGTGAAAATTAAATTAGAACTTCAGGTAATTAGCTTGAAAACATAATAACAAGGTGTTTTTGTACTTGTTTAAGATATTTGCAAGCCTGGAGACACAGCGTCGATCCGGTAGGTGGAAATTAAGATATCCCACACAAACCCAATTTTTGTGTGGGACTCTTACACGAGAAGTATCATCTCCGGTCGGCGCGTGCTCCGGGCGACCGCGGTTCTTTTGGCGTTTGTTGCATTTAAATCGGCCCAGTAGTTCCCGAGAAAACTGACGAAAACGAAAATTTTTGTGTGTTTTATACTCACATACGACGGACGACCTGACCGCTTCATTTTTTGATCTGGAGACGAATGTATTGTGATATTCTTGTGTTTTAGGATGTACTCTTCATGAATTCGGGCGGAAAATTTTCGTTTTATCACTCCCAGTCACTGAAAAATTCATACAAACATTGATCAAAATCTTTAAAATTGATACTTTCAGGAATCTTAATTTTTGAATTTTGTTTTATCTGTTTCATTTCACTTTTGAAATTGAGTATCTATAGTAAATTGACAACTTCCAGATCAGCTGCGTCACACATAACCTCATTCGACGCGAATATTTCTGTAGAAAAACAAGTGCTTTTGAAAATTATTAAGTTATTGAAATTCAGTGAAAATTAAATTAGCTTCAGGTAATTAGCTTGAAAACATAATAACAAGGTGTTTTTGTACTTGTTTAAGATATTTGCAAGCCTGGAGACACAGCGTCGATCCGGTAGGTGGAAATTAAGATATCCCACACAAACCCAATTTTTGTGTGGGACTCTTACTCGAGAAGTATCATCTCCGGTCGGCGCGTGCTCCGGGCGACCGCGGTTCTTTTGGCGTTTGTTGCATTTAAATCGGCCCAGTAGTTCCCGAGAAAACTGACGAAAACGAAAATTTTTGTGTGTTTTATACTCACATACGACGGACGACCTGACCGCTTCATTTTTTGATCTGGAGACGAATGTATTGTGATATTCTTGTGTTTTAGGATGTACTCTTCATGAATTCGGGCGGAAAATTTTCGTTTTATCACTCCCAGTCACTGAAAAATTCATACAAACATTGATCAAAATCTTTAAAATTGATACTTTCAGGAATCTTAAAATTTTGAATTTGTTTTATCTGTTTCATTTCACTTTTGAAATTGAGTATCTATAGTAAATTGACAACTTCCAGATCAGCTGCGTCACACATAACCTCATTCGACGCGAATATTTCTGTAGAAAAACAAGTGCTTTTGAAAATTATTAAGTTATTGAAATTCAGTGAAAATTAAATTAGAACTTCAGGTAATTAGCTTGAAAACATAATAACAAGGTGTTTTGTACTTGTTTAAGATATTTGCAAGCCTGGAGACACAGCGTCGATCCGGTAGGTGGAAATTAAGATATCCCACACAAACCCAATTTTTGTGTGGGACTCTTACACTCGAGAAGTATCATCTCCGGTCGGCGCGTGCTCCGGGCGACCGCGGTTCTTTTGGCGTTTGTTGCATTTAAATCGGCCCAGTAGTTCCCGAGAAAACTGACGAAAACGAAAATTTTTGCCCGCCCACCCTCCCATATTGTAATTTGGTAGGTGAACAAAATCGATTTTATGGACTATCATTGTACACTAACTTTTTTATTTGTAGTGCTATTGCGCTAAAATTTTGTAACAATTAGAAGACGTGGCCTGCGTGCCCGAAAAAATTTTTAAAACCCAGAAATTTGTAAACTTGCGGTGTTATTCGGGTTTGCCTGCTGTTTAAACTTAACTTGACTCTGCACGCTACGCAGTTGGACAAAAACGTGCGTCTATGCTTTTTACTTATTAAAACACACCTGCTTAATACAGCTTTATAAAATCAACAACACTCACACACACATACACACTACTAAACGCTCCCAAAATACAACACACGATTTTTCCTGCACACGCGCATACAATACATACACACACACCCTCATAAGCACACATACATACACACACACTCTGCCTCCCTCACACTCACACACACACACTCATATATAAACTGTAACGCCCATACACGCTACACTCTTCTCTTTATGCAAACCACGCACAACTAGCTCACGACACACCAACATACCTACCTCTCTCACACACACACACACACACACACACACACACCCTCACACAACTACAACTCACCTAACTGGTCGGCGATCGCCGGACGACGCTGGCTGCTGCTTGACACTGGACCTGAAACAGGCAATATACAAATATTTACGGTAACAATATTATTACACAAATTTTAACATTATTGACTACGTTTTCTACAATTCTTTAATTGACAACTACCATACGGCTCTTTACACCGAAGGTAGTTTACACCTTTAAATTTATACAAATTGAAACATAAACCGGCATTGTGCCCTGACGACTATTATATTGGCTAGTTCCTCCCCCGTTATAACCGCAAAGGTATATTAACTATGTTCCGCACGCCCGCAAAAACCATTGATGAGGACGCAAACCGCACTTTGACCCTGGACGGTCCAGGAAAACGTAAACAGGAAACAGTTCAGAGCCGGAGTGAGAACGGCAGTCACGAAACAATTGACAAACTGGCTGGGGTCAAGCCTGGATCGACTATATTCACTTCCGCATCATCGCCCACATCGGGGGTGGCGGAGGACTCGCCGGCAACTCGGAGGCTCTCCTTCGAGATGCAAGTGAGTCCGCCGCGGCGGGAGAGGACGGCAGCCGACGACCGGGTGGCGGAAGCACGCTCCTTGCTGGTGAAGGCGAAAATCTTCCTAAAGAAAGGTGCCAAGAACACCAGCAAGGAGGTGATAAAAAACGTCACAGAGGCGGTGGAGCGCCTATATCAACTGGTAAAGGAAGGCCAAGCGCCCGCAAGACAAAAACCAGCAATTAATGAAAAGGAAACGCAAACAGCAACTAAAACCAATACAGATATACAGACAGACAAACAGACAGACATACAGACGGACACAAAAAGTAAACAACACGAAATCTTAATAGAAAAACTCGATCGGCAACACCAAATTCTCAATGAGAATAAGTCGAAATTGGAAGAGCTCTCTCAAATCGTACTGGCGAGACACACCACGGACATACAGAGCACCAAACAAACGTACGCGAGTGCAGCTGCGGCCTCGCCCGTCGCGCGGCCGGAGTCGTCAGCGATGCACTCTGTTATTGTAGGCTCAAAAAAATGAAAACGAGACAGGAGAGGAATTATTTGAAAGAATGAGAAAAACATTAAATGCAAAAGAAGAAGGAACTAGAATTGACAAAATAAGAAGGGCAAGGGACAGCAAAATAATTATAGGATGCAGAAATAAAGAAGACATTAAACGGGTTAAAGAAAAAATTAACAAAAGCTTCAACGTGCGCGACATGAAAAATAAAGACCCTCTGATTAAACTCTACGGTGTCCTCAAGAGTAACACAAATGAAGACATCGTGGGGTCTTTGAAGACCCAGAACCTGCATTTCTTCAAAGAGTGCGACATAAATGAAGCTCACCTCGAAATTTATTACCGGGGTCGGGCAAGAAATCCCCTGACCACCAACGTGGTTGTCAGAGTGCCGCCGGCAGTATGGCAGGCAGCGACCGCCGCCGGGGTCGCACATATCGACATGCAGCGCGTGCGGGTCACGGACCAGTCCCCTCTGATCCAGTGCTCGCGCTGCCTGGGTTACGGGCATGGTAAAAAGTTTTGCCAGGACCCGGTCGATGTGTGCGGCCACTGCGGCGGAGCGCACCTCAGGTCCGGGTGCCCGGTTTGGCTCGCAGACGGCCCCGCACATTGTGTGAACTGCGCCAAAGCGAAGTCTGAAAAGCTTGAGCACAATGCCTTCAGCAGTGAATGTCCTGTAAGAAGAAAGTGGGACGCGTTAGCGCGGTCCACAGTGGCGTACTGCTGAGGGCAAAACGGGAACTCAAGCTTTCGCAGTTTCTGTCCGCAGCGGCTTCTCACTCAACACACGCACAAACATAACAAAAAACGAACAAAGTACTGAAAACAAACGATCACACTATACATACCAAGCAAATAAGACACGTTTTCATTTGAAAACGGGTCAAATTTCAAGCGGAAGTAAACACACACAAACAGACAAAAAACACTACACAGGCACAAACAAAACAAGAAGCATACATATCCAAGAATTCACACACACAAACTTGCACGACACACGTAAAACAACGCAGAAATATCCACAAACAAAGTCGCGACGGACAGACTATACTGTAAAATGCAACACCACCAAAGTAAAGAGCAATAGCGGTGCCACCTGGGAGCCAAAATGGAAAAAGATGTGCATAGCCAACACAAACAGTACAAAGATTACAACACTAACACACAAAAAACTACACAATGAGTACAAATTTCACAGTAAATGGATGGACAAGATGGCCTATGGCCCAAACATTTACGCAATATAAAAATAAACCAAACTTCTAAACTACAAAACAAATACAGAAAAACATTGGAAAAGCAATAGACGCCATAATAATTATAAATAGCATACAAGCATAACACACACACACAGACACCCTAATTTGAAATGACACACACTAAATTAATATCAAGACACGAACTAAACTTAGAAATAAGAAAATAAGTTATTGGAAATCACGTTGGATATAAAACACTATCAACAAGTATAAAAGCAGTAAAATGAACAGACATAACAACAACTTGACACACACTAATACAATTACAGATAAAAAACCACTAACAACTTGCTCACAAAAACACATAGCACAGCAAGCAATACAACGAAAACAGCACAGCATAAAACAACATACATCACACAACACATAAACCGCACAGCACACAAAACGGCACAGCACAACACAGCACAGCATCCAATTTAGCAAAGTACAAAGGAAAGCTCAGCACACACCACAATACAGCATGCAACACAGCAAAACAAACAACACAGTACAGCACACAACACAGAAGAACACTGAAGAGCATACTACACAGCATAGCACAAAACATAGCATAGTACACAAAATAGCACAGCACAGCATAAAACAAAGCATAGTACGCAGAACGCAGAACTCAACACGGTACAACAAGCAGCACAACAACAGAGACTACTAGCACGAGAACGAAACTGCGAAACTAGCACACAGCATAGAAAACAACGCGGCACATAGCAACACACAGCACATCTATCATACCACATAAGGCGAGTGGCACTGCCAGCATTGGCGCAGTGTACTCAAATTCAACAGATATTTGTAAGTACACAAAAAAAATTGTAATACATAATTAATAAAAGGATCTACTACATGTTAACGAGAAAAGTAAATGACAACAGAAATTTAAGTATCTAAAGAAGTATGAGGTATTAAATGACAAGGTACGAAATGGACCTACTGTCATATATTGATATATATGAAACAGTGACCAATTATGTAATAAGGTAAACATTGAAATTACTCAGCAATATCAAATTTGTGAGACATATATAGGAAATTATTCGACAGACATAACTACAAACTCACACAAAGTAAACATAATAGGTACGCAAGATAAACATGTAAACTGAACCTTCAGTATCAACAAAAAATGAATTAAAAACGTGAAATTAGCGGGGCTATATAAATAACATAGAACAAGTAAGGGAAATAGATATATAAAAATGTAATACAGAGATAGAAATATAAAACACAACCATAAATTAAGACATACTCATAGTAAAACAGAAGTAAATAAAAGTACATAAAATATAGGTAAATAAGCAAACATTGTCATAATATTTAATTCTTTTAATTTTAAGAAACATTGTATTGTAAATAAAGAATCCCTGTACTCAACCCTGACTAAGTTAGGGACACACTTAGCTCGCGGGCCGGGCCTCTGCGCCCGGACAGGAAAAAAAAAAAAAAAAAAAAACCTAACCTAACCTAACCTAACCTAACCTAACCTAACCTAACCTAACCTAACCTAACCTAACCTAACCTAACCTAACCTAACCTAACCTAACCCTAACCTAACCTAACCTACCGTGTCCTCTTCCGCCTCCTCGGAAGAGCGAGAGGGTCCACCTCCCTCTCTCGCTCCTCCGTCTCCCTCCGCGAGATAACGGTCTCGCAGAAGGAGACTACCGCCTCCCATGACCTCTCACTTTCTAGCATCTTAGACAAGATGGTCGGCAGTGAGAGGTCTCCCCCGACCGCGACCAGGGATAGTTGCGGTTCCTCTTCGCCCGGGCATGCCTCCAGCACGTGTTTCGCAGTGTCGACCGCGAAACCGCACCGGTGGCACACCGGGGTCTCCTCCTTCCGGCTATTTTGCACAAGTAACTCCCGAAGCAGCCATGCCCGGTGAGCACTTGCGTAGTCCGAAAGGTGAGGACTCCGTGTTTTCGCTGGACCCACTGAGCGAGGATGGGCCGGATCGCCTCGAGGAGCCGTCGAGCGCCGGCTCCCCGCTGAGTAGGTCCAGAGAGAACCTGTTCGCCCCACTTCACCAGAGCCCTGTCCCTGGCATCTCTGCGCCATCGCACCACCTCCTGTGGGGCGAAGCGCATGCCGTCGTCTCTCGCTCGCACCTGGTGCCAGTATACCGAGGATAGAACTTCGGCCTCTAGACACCAGGGCAGTGATCCAGCGAGAGCGCACGATACCTCGTGTGAGAGTGTGCGGTATCCCCGACACACTCTCACGGCCATCATTCGCTGGGCCTGGTGAAGGAGCGCCGTGTCCTGGCGGTCCAGCCGGCTCGCCCATATGGGAGCGCCGTATAAGGCCATGGACCTTACCACCGCCATGTACAGTTGGCGGCAACGTCCATTGCCTCCACCCATATTTGGGAGAAGTCGGCTTAGCGCCGAAGCTGTCTGCGCCAACTTAGGAACAAGTTGGCGCAGATGAGCCCCAAACTTCCACTTGCTGTCAAGCACGACACCAAGGTATTTCAGTGTCGGCTTGACAGGAATGGTAACGCCACTCACCACTATGTGTGAGCCTGCAGGTGGCGCTCTTCTTCGTCCGTGAAAGCATATCGCCTCCGATTTGTGGAGCGCCACCTCCAAGCCCAGCCTCCGAATTCTTGCTACTACGGCCGCCACACCAGCAGTCGCAAGCCGCGCTGCCTCTCGGTAGTCCCCTTCCTCTAGCGGTAACAAGCGTGTCGTCGGCGTAACAAATTAGGTCGACGCCACGCAAGTTAGCGGCCCTGAGCACCCAGTCATAGCCTATGTTCCACAGTGGTGGCCCAAGAGCAGACCCCTGTGGAACCCCGCGTGACATGGAGCTCACCACTTCTCCTTCCTGCGTTGGGAACACTACTTTTCTGTCTGAGAGGTAGTTCCCAATGAGGCGCCGTAGGTACCGGGGCACTCGGTGGTACCTGAGCGCCTCCCTGATGGTTGTCCAGGGCAGGGTGTTGAACGCGTTGGCTATGTCGAGTGACACTGCCAACAACACCCCGCTACTGGAGAACGCCTTCTCGGAGAGGTCGTGGACTAGATTGATAGCGTCAATCGTCGAACGACCTCTCCGGAACCCGAACTGACTTTCGGAGAGACTTGGACCCACCCTCTCAAGATGCTTGGCGAGCCGAGCAGCGACGATGCGCTCCAAGAGCTTGGCCGCCTCGTCCAGTAGCACTATAGGACGGTAGCCTGATGGCTCGTCCTCGGGCCGCCCCTCTTTTCTGAGGAGGACAAGTCTCCCTCTCTTCCATCGCCTAGGGAATCTCCCTTCTCGCATACAGCGACTTAGGAGATTCCGAAGGCGAGAGCCCAGAGCGTCCTGAGTGAGTGCCCACGCACGGCCAGGAATGCCGTCAGGCCCCGGCGCCGTGTTCTTGGCCCTCATCTTCAGGACGGCCGCTCCCAACTCTCCCCTCTGAGACGTCGGGAGGCTCGTCCTCCTCTTCCGTGGAGTCATCTTCCCGTGCTACAATTGGGGTGGGAGGGACAAATTCGGTTCCGGAACTATCCGGAAACAGTCCTTCAACAACCCGCCGCAGGACTTGTGGCTCCAGCGTGCTGGTGACAGGGGGAGCCCAGGGGCGAAGCTTTCGCCTTGCCATTTGATAGGGGCGCCCCCACGGATCTCGCTCCAGCGTCTCCAGCAGCTGCCTCCATGACGCTTCCTTTGCCTCGGAGATAGCAGCTCGCAGGACCTTAGTTGCTTCTCTGTAAGCAGCATAGAGGGCGTTGCACTCCTCTATGTCAGTGTTCCTACGCCTCCTGTATCGGAGATAGCGACGTCGTTTTGCCATCGAGTGGCGTCGTAGCTCGGCGATTTCATCAGACCACCAATAGGTTTGACGTCTTCCGGGTAAGACCTTCGCTCTGGGCATGGCGGCATCACAAACGTGCGACATCGCTCTGCACAGAGCATCAGCTTCCTCGTCTATGTCTACCGAAGTCGTCGAAGTGGAGTTCCACGCCTGGACTATAGCTGCCTCCTGCAGCAACTCCAAGTCCAGGCGCTTCAGCACCCACCTCAGGCCAGAGATTGGCGGCATGGCTGAGCGCCGTTCCATCGAGGACGAAGAGACGTCAAACTGGATGTAGCGGTGGTCGGAGAGCGTCTCTTCGTCGACCAACACCCGCCAGTTGAAAATTCGTCGTGCGACTTCTGGGGTGGCAAAAGTCACATCTACCACCGAACCTCCTTCCCTTCGGACGCAGGTAAGCTCTGTCCCCACATTCACTACACACAACCCTGTTTCCGTGAGCCATTCTTCGGCAGCCCTGCCCCGCGCATTAGTTGTCAGAGATCCCCACACCGTGGACTTAGCGTTGAGATCGCCGAGAACTATCACGGGACTTGGACGACTTTGTCCCACGAGGGTCCCCACCTCAACGAGAAAATCCTCGAATTCGGTGAGGGCCCTGTTGGGAGAAAAGTACACTCCTATGATCACAATGCCTTCAATGCCAGTCGCGACAAAACCTCGACCACTTGTGGGTCTGTCGAAAGTAGGGGAAGGTACCACTGATTGTGTAGTGATCGCAACCAAACCGTCCAAGTCTCCAACCCAGTCCGACCTGAGCGGGACTCTGTACGGTTCGGTCACCACGCTCACCTGTATTGACCGCTCCGCCATGCTCTGAAGAAGAAGATCTTGTGCACGGGCGGAGTGGTTGATGTTTGCCTGGAGGAAAGTTAGCTTTGCTGCCATGTTAACTTTCATCCGTTCCCTCCATCTGCTCCGTTACGAGACACGCCGGCTGAGATCCAGGCTTTGGCTTGGTTTTAACTGGCTTCTTCTTTCTCCCTGTTGTAAACGGGGGGCTTGGCACAGGCCTTGCTCCCGGAGAGATGTTCCGCGGTTTTGCCCGCAGCCTCACACAAAGTGCAGTGCGGTGGAGCACTGCAATCTCTGGCCTTGTGGCCAGTCTTGCCACAGCGATAGCATTCGCTGCTGCGGTCTACTTCCGACTTGCACTGAGCTCTCACATGACCCAGTGCAAGGCATCTAAAACAACGGCGTGGTCTTGCTTCCAATAGCTTGACCTGCGCCGCCACCCAACCCACCATCAGTCTTCCACCATTGGCCACTATTTTCTTAGCGGCCGTGACGGGGCACCGCACAAAGGCAGTTCCCATTCCCGCCGGTCCCTGCCTGATCTCCCCGGCTTTTATTTCGGGTGCAGGACAACCGCCAGCTCTAGCCAGAGCCTCCGTGAGTTCATTGGAGCTGATGGAGTCGTCCAATCCACTCACCCGCAAGTCTGCAGTGATGGTTGGCCTCGACACTTTCAGCTCCTCTGAGCCCTGAAACACTTCTCTGAGCTTGCTGGCCAGAGAGTTGGCGTATTCTTCCTTGTTGTCCCCGGGTACTTCGATGATTCGTGCCCCAGTAGCAGCTGCCCTCATTTTCAGCGGTGGCACGCCCATAGCCACGATGTCGATTCGGCTTCTTGCCTCCTCTAATACTTTGGCATATGTAATGCCTTTTTCCGCTGCCCCCGGTTGCAGTGTGATGACTACAGCTGCAGTGCGGGGGGTACGGAGTTTTGCCGCCTTTTTCTTCTTGGCAGGTTTTGGCAGGACTGGGTGCCGCCCTGGCGCTTCGGGTCTACCTCCTGGAGGTATCACCGCTCTAGTCCCCTTTTTGGAGCCACGTCCCCGTTTCAAGACTTCCGTCCACACCTCCTGTAATGGAGGCTGTGTGCGGGTCGTCCCAGCAGTCTGCCGCGTCGAGGACTCCGTTTGAGTCCGTGGGTTCCCAGTTTTCGGCGGAGCACGGGAAGAAAGAGGGGCCAACTTAGATTTCACCGCCGATGTGCTTGGTATGGGTTCATTATCCCTTTTCTTATCTGCCGCCAGTGGTGGTCGCTGGCGCTTTTCCGGGAGGAGTCTCTCCTCCAGTCCTGCAAAGCGGGCGTTGATCATGGTACCGACCTGTACCATGACCGCCCGTAGCACTTCGTCCAGAGCCGGAGGTGCAGAGGTGGTAGGCTCTACAGCTGAAGCCAGAGGTGGCCTTGCTCGGAGCTGCTCCATATCTTTGCGGATCTGTTGCAATTCCGCTGTGAGCCTTTTATTTGCCTCAACAAGTAAGGCTACCTCTTCGGACACCGTACGTCCGCTTATCTCTTTAAAAGAAGCCTGCATGATCTGTGCAGCTTCTTTTAAGGCCTGAATCATCGTGCCCTTAAGACGTTTGGACTTGGTGGCCACATCGTGAATCGTTTCCACCGAGTCTGAGAATATTTTCTCGAGTTCTGCTACGTTGCAGTTCCCCACGACCGGCTTGTCCTTTTTAAAGTAAGCACGAGCCCTTTCGGACTTCTGCTTATGATCGTTGACTAGTTGCATCTCCGCCTCAAGCCTTATCCCTTCCTCACGGGCACGGTTGTAGTCTTCTTGGGCTTTCGCCAAGCCGACAAAATGTCCAGTTGTTGGCGGCCTGCCTCTCCGAGCTGCTTGTACCTTGGTGGCTGGACCTTCCAAGGTGTCGTCGGAATCGGAGCGGGAGCGGCAGCTTCCGTAACTATCCCTCGCGATGCTTCTCTTTCGAGAACACCTGGTGGATGTATCAGACACCGTCATCAGAGATCTTCCGGAGGTGTCCGATTCACCCTCGTCTTCATAGCGCGTTAAAACAACGCGCGCTTCCTTTTTCTTCATAAAATCCATTCGTAATGCAAATTCAGAGTCCGTTTTCGTGCAAGAGTTGTTTGGTAAGCAATTTTTGCCGCCCCCAGAATACGTGGGGCAGCACGTCTCGGCCGAGACGTGGAGGGATTCCTCCTTGTGGAGACCCTCCTGGGTAGTTATATTAAAATTGCCTTGATCCATGGTTTGTTTTCGCTAAATTAAGGGTATAGCTCCCCTGTGGGGGGGTCTAGCGGCCGACCTCCCGTCGACCATGTCTGGATCGTGAGCCCGAAACTACGCCCGGTAAGCAGCGCAGTTTCCGACTCAAGTGCCAGACACTCCCCTCGGCAACCCCCGAACCTTGAGATTTGGTATCTTTGTGTTGCGACACCCGACGAAAATCGCAAAGTGTCGCAACACAAAGCGATCCCACCGATCCATCGCGGATCCCCTCATAATGCGCCTACAGCGCCCGATGTCCGTCTGCGCGAGACTCTGGACCCAGAGTCCCCCAGAGGCCAGACCACCACTTTACTGAAATGACTTGGATGTTAGTAGGCCAGAGAAAGTATCAGCCCACTAACATTCCAAGTCATTTCAGTCTCCCCCCCCCCCCATACCGAACTTCTGCTCGTGCAACTCTAATGGTGAGCAGCACGTTCAGAAGTTCGGCCTTCCCCGACCGGAATTAGCCGCCACTGGGTAAGATATCAGAGATAAGTTACCGAGTGACGTTGCCCAGGGTGCACCACGACCTAACCTAACCTAACCTAACCTAACCTAACCTAACCTAACCTAACCTAATAACCTAACCTAACCCTAACCTAACCTTTTTTTTTTTTTTTTTTTTTTATGTGGGGAAATGCATTTAGACACCGTCCACCATGTAGGGACACGGTAGGTGTGTCGGGCTCGACACCACTGAGTCGGAGTGGTGCCCCTACCGACTAAAACCCCCACAGGTTTCTCCGTCACGGATAGAGACAGAGCCGCAGGTACACTGTTGCACTACGACTACGTCCCTGCCTCCGCCGTCACCCTTGCGGGCCCGCCTCGCGGGGGGTTAGAACCCCCGCATTTGACTCCTGCGACGCACCGGAAACCAGCGGCGCGTCACCTCCTCGGGAGGGCCTATCCCTGGGTAGGGTGTCGGGCGACCCTAAACGCCCGACGCCCCAGGCCCTCCAAGTGGAGACGGGGTGCGAACCTGAGTGGCTCGCCCCCGTGTCCTCTTCCGCCTCCGCGGATGAGCGAGAGGGTCCACCTCCCTCTCTCGCTCCTCCGTCTCCCTCCGCGAGATAACGGTCTCGCAGAAGGAGACTACCGCCTCCCACGACTTCTCACTTTCGAGCATCTTAGACAAGATGGTCGGCGTGTGAGGTCCGTCCCACGACCGCGACCAGGGATAGCCGCGGTTCTTCTTCGCCCGGGCATGCCTCCAGTACGTGTTGCGCGGTGTCGACCGCGAAAGCGCACCGGTGGCACACCGGGGTCTCCTCCCTTCCGGCTATTTTGCACAAGTAACTCCCGAAGCAGCCATGCCCGGTGAGCACTTGTGTAGTCCGAAAGGTGAGGATTCCGTGTTTTCGCTGGACCCACTGAGCGAGGATGGGCCGGATCGCCTCGAGGAGCCGTCGAGCGCCGGCTCCCCGCTGAGTAGGTCCAGAGAGAACCTGTTCGCTCCACTTCACCAGAGCCCTGGCCTGGCATTCCTGCGCCAACGCACCACCTCTTGTGGGGCGAAGCGCAGTTCCTGCTCTCCCGCTTGCTTCCGGTGCCAGAAGACCGAGGACAGAACCTCGGCTTCCAGGCACCAGGGCATTGAACCGGCGAGAGCGCAGGCCACCTCGTGTGAGTGTGCGGTAACCCCGACACACTCTGACGGCCATCGTCCGCTGGACCCGGTGAAGGAGCGCCTTCTCCTGGTGATCCAACCTATCCACCCATATGGGGGCACCATATAAGGCCATGGACCTAACCACCGCCATATACAGTTGGCGGCAGCGACCACTGCCTCCACCCATATTGGGAAGTAGTCGGCTCAGCGACGATGCTGTCTGCGTCAACTTTGGGGCAAGTTGACGCAGATGAGCCACAAACTTCCATTTACTGTCAAGCACGACACCAAGGTATTTTAGTGTCGGCTTGACAGCAATGGTCACTCCGCCAACTACTATACTTGAACCTGCCGGTGGCGCTCTTCTCGGCCCATAGAAACATATGGCCTCCGATTTGTGGAGCGCCACCTCCAGGCCCAGCCTTCTGATCTTTGCGACAACAGCCGCAACACCCGCAGTCGCCAGTATCGCAGCCTGGCGGTAGTCCTTTCCCTTGGCGGTAACGAGCGTGTCGTCAGCGTAACAAACTAGGCCGACGCCACGCAAGTTAGCGCTTCGGAGCACCCAATCATAGCCTAAGTTCCACAGGGGTGGCCCAAGTGCAGACCCCTGTGGAACCCCGCGTGACATGGGGCTCACCATCTCCCCTTCCTTCGTTGGGTAAACCACCTCTCTCTCAGAGAGGTAGTTCCCAACGAGGCGCCGCAGGTACCGGGGCACACGATGGTACCTGAGCGCCTCAGTGATCGCGATCCACGGCAGGGTGTTGAAAGCATTGGCTATGTCCAAAGACACCGCCAACAACACCCCTCCACTGGAGCACGCATCCTCGGAGAGGTCGTGGACGAGATTGATTGCGTCGATCGTCGAACGACCTCTCCGGAACCCAAACTGCCTCTCGGACAAGTTCGGTCCCTCCCTCTCGAGGTGCTTGGCGAGGCGGGCAGCGACAATGCGCTCTAGAAGTTTGCCCGCCTCGTCAAGCAGCACGATGGGACGGTAGCCGGATGGCTCGTCCGCGGGCCGCCCTCTTTCCGGAGGAGGACGAGTCTCCCCGTTTCCATCGCCTAGGGAATCTCCTTCGCGCATACAGCGACTAAGGAGATTCCTGAGGCGAGGCCCCAACTGGTCCTGAGCGAGCGCCCACACGGCCGGGTATGCCGTCAGGCCCCGGCGCCGTGTTCTTGGCCCTCATTCTCAGGACGGCCGCTTCCATCTCCCTTCCGAGACGTCAGGTGGCTCGTCCTCTTCCTCCTCTTCGAGTCATTTCTTCGCGCTGCCACTGCAGTGGGAGGGACAAAGTCGGTTCCCGGGCTTTCCGGGAACAGTCCCTCAACCACCCGCCGCAAGACCTCTGTCTCCAGCGTGCTGGTGACAGGTGGCGCCCAAGGGCGAAGCTTTTGCCTCGCCAGATGGTAGGGACGCCCCCACGGATCACGCTCCAGTGTCTCCAGCAGCTGCCTCCATGATTCTGCCTTTGAGTCGCTGATGGCAGCGCGGAGAGCTTTGGTCGCCTGTCTATATAGAACATAGAGAGCGTCCATCTCCTCCGTTTCATGACTCCTCCTCCTCCGGAACCGCGTGTAACGGCGGCGAGCCGCTATGGCTTGGCGGCGGAGCTCGGCAATAACCTAACCTAACCTAACCTAACCTAACCTAACCTAACCTAACCTAACCTTTTTTTTTTTTTTTTTTTTTTTTTTTTTTTTTGACCCAGTGAAAATACTTTATGTATACCACCGGCCCCGTGGGGAGCCAGTGGTTATGTGGGACTCTCCGTCCTCCCGACCGACGGCGTACCCACTAAAAACACTGGGGAGATCCCTCAAAGCGCCATTGGAGCCGGAGTCACGGGTAACGTTAGCAATCTTCCGCAACCCCGTCTCCACGACGCTGGTCCCCTGGGACCACATCTCAGGGAGCTTCTGCTCCATCCGCCACCAGTGGCGATGTGCGGGACTCGAACACATCGCGCACCCTCACGAGACCCTCTAGTCGAACGCTGGGTCCCCCCGAACCCAACGCCCAGGGTCTCTTAGCCTGGCTACCGCTTTAGCCGGCCTTTCTTCTTTGGCGGCAAGGCAAGCCTTGCCTCCGATACGATGCCCGGCTGGCTTGCTTGCTGCTGCACAAATCGCACAGCGTGGCTCAGCCGAGCAATCACTCGCCTTGTGACCAGGTTGGCCACAGCGGTAGCAGGTGCTACTGTCTTTGACTCGAATTGAGTCAGCAGGACATTCACCCAACCTTGCTATGGCCTGAGCCACTTCCTCTTTGTTCACCGAGTCGTCCAGACCGGAAACACGTATTTCTGCGTATTTAGCCGGTCTGTCAACCCGGATGTCCTCGGGCTTAAACACCGCTCGCAGTTGACTTGCGAGAATGTCGGCTTTCTCGCCGTTTTCCTCTCCCGCCAGTTCCATCAGTCGGCCTCCCGTGGCTGTCCGACGTATCAACAAGGGTGGGATCCCCAGCTCCGTCAGGTCTATACGAGACTTTGCCTCTTCCAGAGCCCTCTTATAAGAGAGACCTCTCTCTTCTGCCCCAGGCTGGATGGTAATTACCACAGCCGATGTGCGGGGGACGCGGATCCTCGGTTTTGGCGTCCTCTTCGCCTTTGGTGCCGAGGTCTCAGTCTTCTTCTTCTTGCTGCTTTTCTTCACCACCTCCACCCAGCCGACCTGAGTTGAGCTGTTTGGGTGTGGTGAAGTTGCAGCATCACTACCACTTGGAGCAGCTTGGCTACCCCGTGTCACGTCCGGTCGTTTTGCCGATTTCCCCTTTTTCCCAACACCCTTTCCTTTCGTGATGTTATGGAGGGTCGGCTGCGTCACCTCCTGTGGTTTCGCCGACTTCTTCCCAACGCCCTTTTGGGCTTTAGGGGGGGTCGGCTGCGTCACATCCATTACCTCATGTGAGATTGATGGAACCGAGTCAGCGGCAAGAGGAGGTCTGGCGCGCTTCTCAGGAAGAAGGCGCTCCTCCAATGCCGCCAACCTTGCGTTCATCATTTCCCCGACCTGCCTTACAAGCCGCTGCTCTAGCTCCTCTGGAGCTGAGCCGGCCTGCGACGACGAATTGTCGGGACATGTGCGTGCGGCAGATGTTGATGCCGCTCGCTCCTCCGTCATCTCCTTTCGAAGCTCGGAGATCTGGCTGCGGAGATCTGAGACCTCTGCCTGCAGGCGGTTGTTGGCAGCCAGCAGTCTCCTCGTCTCGTCATTAATGGACCTCTCCCTGAAGTCCCCAATGATTTCACGGAGTGTGTTAGCCGCGTTCTTAAGTTCACGCACAAAGGTGCCCTTAAGATTACTCGACTTTGCCGCCACCATAACGACCGTGGCAACACACTCCATCGCCCTCGCTGCAAGGTCGTCTGTTAGCTCTTCCTCCCGGTCTGCCGACGCCTCCGACATCCGACTCGATGTCGACCTCGTCGGACGGAACCGCTGGGCACACTCAGCGACCTCTTGCTCTGCCCTGAGCTCCATTTCCTCTCGCTGTGCAGCCACAAGTGCTGCTTTTGCCGCGGCAAGGCCAGCATATTCACCCGTGGTGGGTGGTCGGCCTCTGCCTCGCCTCGGCGCCGTCCCAAATTTTGCGGCTGGCTCCTCTGCCTCACTATCTGAGGTAATGGAGTTGCCGTCACCGCTGTCCGCTCTATTGCGCTTGCGTCCGTGAAGGTTGAGAGATCCTCTCGACGTAACCGACTTTACAGACACCAAACTTTGTGAGTCTGAGTCCTCCGTTGGGCTCATGAATAAACCACTCTCCTCGTAACGTGAAAGCATAACCCGCGCCTCTCGCAGGCTAGCCCCACCAAAACCACCTCGTTAGCTCTATCGGAATCCGTATATCGTTTGCCTGAGTCGTCGTTGGTTGTACTGCAATTTTTGTCCCCCCCAGAGTACGATTGGGGACTGCACGCCGGAGCGTGGAGGGATTCCCTCTCGCGAGGACCCTCCTGGGTACTACTATTAAAATTGCGACTTTCCATATTTTACGCTTCTTAAGGGGTGAAGCTCCCCTGTGGGGGGGGTCTAACGGCCGACCTCCCGTCGACCATGCCTGGATCGAGAGCCCGAAACTACGCCCGATAAGCAACGCAGTTTCGGACTCCCGCGACAGACACTCCCCTCGGCAACCCCCGAACCTTGAGATTTGGAGATTTGCGTTGCGACACCCGACGAAATTCGCAAAGTGACGCAACACAAACCGAACTCACCGATCCTTCTCGGATCAACCGACCGTGCGCTAAGAAGCGCCCGTGTCATTCCGCACTGTACTCTGCCATCAGAGTCCACCGGAAGACACGCCACCACTTTCTGAAATGACTTGGACATTAGTAGGCCAGATAGCGAATCAGCCCACTAACATTCCAAGTCATTCCAGTCCCCCCCCTACCGAACTTCTGCTCGTGCAACTCTAAAGGTGAGGAGCACGTTCAGAAGTTCGGCCTTCGACCGGAATTAGCCGTCACTGGGTAAGATATCAAAGATAAGTTACCGAGTGACGTTGCCCAGGGTGCACCACGTGGAGGTTCCCGATCACCGCACCCCAACCTAACCTAACCTTTTTTTTTTTTTTTTTTTTTTTTACCCAGTGAAAATACTTTCCGTATACCACCGGCCCCGTGGGGAGCCAGTGGTTATGTGGGACTCTCCATCCTCCCGACCGACGGCCTACCCACTAAAAACACTGGGGAGATCCCTCAAGGCGTCATAGGAGCCGGAGTTACGGGAGCTCATCGTACTCCTCCGCGACCCCGTCTCCACGACACTGGCCCGCTGGGACCACGTCTCGGGGAGCTTCTGCTCCACCCGTCACGGTGGCGATGTGCGGGACTCGAACACATCGCACAACCTCATGAGACTCTCTAGTTGAGCTGCGGGTTCCCCCGAACCCGTTGCCCTGAGTCTCCTATCGTAGCTACCTTACCTCGAGTAGCCGTCCTCTTTTTTGGTGGCGGCACAGCGCAGGCCTTGCCACCAATGCGATGCCCGGCCGGCTTTTTTGCTTCTGCACAAAGAGTGCAGTGTGGCTCGGCCGAGCAATCGCCCGCTCTGTGACCAGGCTGGCCACATCGGTAGCACTGGCTACCTCTATCCACTTTTCCTTCACACTGCTCCCGGACATGGCCCACCTCCAGGCACCGGTAACAGCGCAAAGGTCGTGGGGCCAGCAGCTTGACGCGTACTGACACCCACCCCACCTTTATTCTCTCGCTCCGGGCGAGTTTCTTGGCCGCCGCTGCAGGGCATTGCACGAAAGTCGTACCAATACCCGCAGCGTTACGGCGGATGTCCTTGACCCTAATCGAGTCAGGCCCACATCCTCCCAACCTCTGGATGACCTCTGCCACCTCCACCTTTGACACCGAGTCATCCAGACCGGAAAGGCGCAATTCGGCACACTTTTCAGGTCTGTTGACCCGGATGTCTTCGGGCTTGAAGACCGCCCTTAGTTTGTTGGCGAGGGTATCTGCCTTCGCAGCGTTCCCCTCTCCCGCCACCTCAAACACTCGGCCACCAGTGGCCGCACGTCTAAAGGTAAGAGAACGGATCCCCAACTCCTCTGGGTCGATCCGTCTCTTTGCCTCCGTCAAGGCCTCGGTATAGGATACGCCCCTCTCAGCAGCCCCGGGTTGTATCGTCATGATGACGGCCGAGGTGCGAGGGACGCGTATCTTAGGCTTCGGCGCCGCCTTGGGCTTCGTTGAAGCAGCCTTTGGAACTGCTTTCTTCGAATCCTTCTTCGATTTCCCCTGTACCACATCCGTCCAACTTGTAGCTGGATTGGGACATGAGGGGCCCGGGTCCGGTCCTGCACTGGGAGCCACTGACTTAGCAGTCTTAGTGGACTTCCCTTCCTTTGCCATTGCCCTTTGGGGCATTTTGAGAGGCGACTGGTTCGTCTCCATTTCTTCAGCTACCTCCTCCGGAGGGTTTATCCACGGGTCCATAGCCGGAGGCAGAGGTGCCCCTGGCGGAAGCCCCAGAATCTTTCGCCTTCGCTCCGCGATCTCGGCTCGAGTCTTCTTCTGGGAATACTTGCCGACAGCAGCACTCCCGGGCGGCATGACCAGCTCCACTATGGGACAGGAAGGTGCTGACGGCCTCGGGCCCACACTTCCAGTCGATCTGGTCTGCGTCTCACCTTTGTGGTCGGCGGCCACTGGAGGTCTGACGCGCTTCTCTGGGAGAAGCCGCTCCTCCAGCGCCGCCATACGCGCGTTTAACATTTCGCCGACTTGGCGAACCAGCCGCTGCTCGAGCTCCTCTGGAGCTGAGACGGCCTGTGTCGACCCGCTGGGACACAACCGCCCGGACACTTGTCCAGCTGCGCGCGCCTCCAGCATCTCCTTTCGGAGCTCGACGATCTCCTTCCGGAGCTCCGAGACTTCAGTCTGAAGACGCGCGTTGGCGTCCTGCAGCTTCAGCGTTTCCTCGCTCGTGGTCCTCTCCCTGAGGTCCCCGATAATCTCGCGGAGCGACGTCGCCGACTCCTTAAGAGTACGTACAAACGAGCCCTTAAGATTCCCCGACTTCGCTGCCACGGAAACGATCGCGGCAACGCACTCCATTGCCCGATGTGACAGTTCCGCCACGTTTTCCTCCGCTCGGTCCGCCGACGATTCTGACATTCGACTGGATGTCAATCTCGCCGAACGGATCCGCTGGGACATAGCGACAGTTTCCTCTTCTGCCTGGAGTTCCAGCTCCTGCCTTTTGGCAGCAGCCAATGCAGCCTTAGCAGCAGCGAGCCCGGCGTACTGGCCCGTGGTGGGCGGTCGGCCTCTGCCGCGCCTCGGCGCATTTCCCACCTTTGCGGCCGGGGCTTCAGACTCGCTTCCAGAGGAAGCAAGCGATCCGTCACCGCTATCGTTCCTTGAGCGCTTCCTTTTCGTCCGACTCGACGACTCTCGCGGCGTTGGCGACCCCATGGAAGCCACGCTCTGAGAGTCGGAGTCATCGACTGGACTCAAAAAAGACCCGATTTCCTCGTAGCGAGAGAGCACCACTCGTGCCTCTCTCCTACTAGCTCCACCCAAAACCAATTCGTTTGCAAGATCAGTATCCGTAGTCCGTTTGCCAGAGTCGTCATTAGTATCGATCGAGTGATTTTTGCTCCCCCCGTAGTACGTGGAGCAGCACGCTTCTTGCGAGGCGTGAAGGGATTCCTCCTCTCGGAGACCCTGCCGGGTAGTCCTTGTAAAATCACTTTTGTCCATTTTCTTATTTTGCTTTTTAAAGGGTGAAGCTCCCCTTTGGGGGGGTCTAACGGCCGACCTCCCGTCGACCATGCCTGGATCGCGAGCCCGAAACTACGCCCTGCAAGCAGCGCAGTTCCGGACTCCCGTGCCAGACACTCCCCTCGGCAACCCCCGAACCTTGAGATTTGGTTGCTTTTTGTGTTGCGACACCAGACGAGAACTCGCAAAGTGTCGCAACACAAAGCGATCCCACCGATCCATCGCGGATCCCCTCACAATGCGCGTTCAGCGCCCGATGTCCGTCTGCACAAGACTCTGGACCCAGAGTCCCCCAGAGGACAAACCACCACTTTTCTGAAATGACTTGGATGTTAGTAGGCCAGATAGAGTATCAACCCACTAACATTCCAAATCATTCCAGTCCCCCCTACCGAACTTCTGCTCGTGCAACTCTAAGGGTGAGGAGCACGTTCAGAAGTTCGGCCTTCCCCGACCGGAATTAGCCGCCACTGGGTAAGATATCAGAGATAAGTTACCGAGTGACGTTGCCCAGGGTGCACCACGTGGAGGTTCCCGATCACCGCACCCCAACCTAACCTAACCTTTTTTTTTTTTTTTTTTTTTTTTTTTTTTTTATGTGGGGGAAATACTTTTAGATATTCCCACCATGCAGGGACATGGTGGGGTATGTCGGGCTCGGCACCAAGGGAGTCAACATGGTGCCCCTACCGACTAAAACCCCCACAGGTTTCTCCGGCATGGCCAGGGTCAGGGTCGCGGGTCACTTTTCGCACTCCCATCAACGACCCTGACCCACCTGCCATCGCTCTTGCGGGCCCACCTCGCGGGGGGTGGGTATACACACCCCCGCATTTGGATCCAGCGACGCGCCGGAAACCACCAGCGCGTCACCTCCTCGGGAAGGCCTATCCCTAGGTAGGGTGTCAGACGGCCCTTAACGTCCGACACCCCAGGCCTTCCAGTGGAGACGGAGTGTGAGCCTGAGTGTGCCTTCAGGCTCGCCCCCGTGTCCGCTTCCGCCTCAGTGAAGGAGCGAGAGGTTTTCGGGTCGCGCTCCTCCACCTCACACGACCTCTCACTGTCAAGCATCACGGCGAAGATGGTCGGCAGCGAGAGGTCCGCCCTCACCACCGCGGCTAGGGATAGCCGCGGTTCCGCCTCTATGGCCGCGTCGCGGCCCTTGTCCTGCCACTGAGCACTCTGCTAATCAGAGTGCTCGTGGAGGACCTCATCTGGAAGACTTAAGAATTTTACTTGGTCGAAATATGAGCCGAGTAACCTTCCCAAGTCTTCCAGCCCCTCTCAAACCTCTACACGCACTGCTCAAGGGGTTGAGGAGCGCGTGTAGAAGTTCCCAGCGCCGGCCGGGATTCGCCATCACACAACAAAATGCCAACGAGGCAAGTTGTTGTGTGATGCCCAGGGTGCACCACGTGGAGGTGCCTAACCTAACCTAACCTAACCTAACCTTTTTTTTTTTTTTTTTTTTTTACCCAGTGGAAATGCTTTATACATACCACCGACCCCGGGGGGAAGCCGGTGGTTATGTGGGACTCTCCGTCCTCCCGACCGACGGCCTACCCACTAAAACCACTGGGGAGATCCCTCAAAGCGCCCTAGGAGCCGGAGTCACGGGGGCTCAATGCACTCTTCCGCAACCCGGTCTCCATGACGCTGGTTCGCTGGAACCACGTCTCGGGAGCTTTGCTCCACCCGTCACAGTGGCGATGTGTGGGACTCAGGCACATCGCGCACCCTCGCGAGTCTCTAGTTGAGCGCCGGGTCCCCCGAACCCGACGCCCAGAGGCTCTATCGTAGCTACCAGTGTAGCTCGCTTCTTTTCTTCGGTGGTGGCAAGGCGCAGGCTTTGCCCCCAATGCGATGTCCGGCCGGCTTGCTTGCTGCTGCACACAAAGTGCAGTGCGGCTCGGCCGAGCAATCACCCGCTTTGTGACCAGGCTGGCCACATCGGTAGCATTGGCTACCTCTATCCACGCTGCCTTCACACTGCTCTCGGACATGCCCAACCTCCAGGCATCGGTAGCAGCGCAAAGGCCGTGGGGCCAGCAGCTTGACGCGTACTGACACCCATCCCACCTTTATCCTCTCGCTCTGGGCGAGTTTCTTGGCCGCCGCTGCCGGGCATTGCACGAAGGTCGTGCCAATACCTGCAGCGTTACGGCGGATGTCCTTGACCCTGATCGATTCCGGGCCACATACTCCCAACCTCTGAATGGCCTCTGCCACCTCCACCTTCGACACCGAGTCATCCAGACCGGAAAGACGCAATTCCGCGCACTTTTCTGGTCTGTTGACCCGGATGTCTTCGGGCTTAAAGACCGCTCTCAATCTATCGGCGAGGGTATCCGCCTTCGCAGCGTTCCCTTCTCCAGCCAACTCAAACACTCGGCCACCAGTGGCCGCACGTCTAAAGGTAAGAGATCGGATCCCCATCTCCTCTGGGTCGATCCGTCTCTTTGCCTCCGTCAATGCCTCTGCATAGGATACGCCCTTTCGGCGGCCCGGGTTGTATCGTCATGATGACAACCGAGGTGCGTGGGACGCGTATTCTAGGCTTCGACGCTGCCTTGGGCTTTGTTGAAGCAGCCTTTGGCACTTCCTTCTTCGAGCCCTTTTTGGATGCTCCCTTTACCACCTCCGTCCAGCCTTTTGCGACTGGTTTGGACTGTGAAGGGCCTGGATCCTTTCCGATATTGGGAGCCACTGACTTCGGAGTCTTAGTTGACTTCCCCTTCCCTTTGCCTTTGCCCTTTTGGACACTATGTGGAGGCGGCTGATTCGTCTCCATTTCCGCAGGGTCAACCTAACCTAACCTAACCTTTTTTTTTTTTTTTTTTTTTTTTTTTTTTTTTTTGTGGGGAAATGCATTTAGGCACCGTCCACCGTGTAGGGACACGG
The DNA here is from genome assembly GCA_017562165.1 of Ectropis grisescens. Lineage (NCBI taxonomy): Eukaryota > Metazoa > Arthropoda > Insecta > Lepidoptera > Geometridae > Ectropis > Ectropis grisescens. The sequence goes on along the minus strand of CM029787.1, from coordinate 26,796,861 downwards.
TAGGTGTGTCGGGCTCGACACCACTGAGACTGACAGTGGTGCCCCTACCGACTAAAACCCCCACAGGTTTCTCCGTCACGGTTAGAGGCAGAGCCGCAGGTACACTGTTGCACTACGACTACGTCCCTGCCTCCGCCGTCACCCTTGCGGGCCCGCCTCGCGGGGGGTCAGAACCCCCGCATTCGACTCCTGCGACGCACCGGAAACCAGCGGCGCGTCACCTCCTCGGGAGGGCATATCCCTGGGTAGGGTGTCAGGCGGCCCTAAGCGCCCGACGCCCCAGGCCCTCCAAGTGGAGACGGGGTGCGAGCCTGAGTGGCTCGCCCTCGTGTCCTCTTCCGCCTCCGCGGATGAGCGAGAGGGTCCACCTCCCTCTCTCGCTCCTCCGTCTCCCTCCGCGAGATAACGGTCTCGCAGAAGGAGACTACCGCCTCCCACGACTTCTCACTTTCGAGCATCTTAGACAAGATGGTCGACAGTGAGAGGTCCGTCCCCACGACCGCGACCAGGGATAGCCGCGGTTCTTCTTCGCCCGGGCATGCCTCCAGCACGTGTTGCGCGGTGTCGACCGCGAAACCGCACCGGTGGCACACCGGGGTCTCCTCCCTTCCGGCTATTTTGCACAAGTAACTCCCGAAGCAGCCATGCCCGGTGAGCACTTGTGTAGTCCGAAAGGTGAGGACTCCGTGTTTTCGCTGGACCCACTGAGCGAGGATGGGCCGGATCGCCTCGAGGAGCCGTCGAGCGCCGGCTCCCCGCTGAGTAGGTCCAGAGAGAACCTGTTCGCTCCACTTCACCAGAGCCCTGGCCCTGACATCCCTGCGCCACCGCACCACCTCTTGTGGGCGAAGCGCAGTTCCTGCTCTCGCTTGCTTCCGGTGCCAGAAGACCGAGGATAGAACCTCGGCTTCCAGGCACCAGGGCATTGAACCGGCAAGAGCGCAGGCCACCTCGTGTGAGTGTGCGGTAACCCCGACACACTCTCACGGCCATCGTCCGCTGGACCCGGTGAAGGAGCGCCTTCTCCTGGTGATCCAACCGGTCCACCCATATGGGGCACCATATAAGGCCATGGACCTAACCACCGCCATATACAGTTGGCGGCAGCGTCCACTGCCTCCACCCATATTGGGAAGTAGTCGGCTCAGCGACGATGCTGTCTGCGTCAGCTTTGGGGCAAGTTGACGCAGATGAGCCCCAAACTTCCATTTACTGTCAAGCACAACACCAAGGTATTTTAGTGTCGGCTTGACAGCAATGGTCACTCCGCCAACCACTATACTTGAACCTGCCGGTGGCGCTCTTCGCGGCCCATAGAAACATATGGCCTCCGATTTGTGAAGCGCCACGTCCAGGCCCAGCCTTCTTATCTTCGCGACAACAGCCGCAACACCCGCAGTCGCCAGTATCGCAGCCTGGCGGTAGTCCTTCCCTTGGCGGTAACAAGCGTGTCGTCGGCGTAACAAACCAGGCCGACGCCATGCAAGTTAGCGCTTCTGGAGCACCCAATCATAGCCTAAGTTCCACAGGGGTGGCCCAAGTGCAGACCCCTGTGGAACCCCGCGTGACATGGGGCTCACCATCTCCCCTTCCTTCGTTGGGTAAACCACCTCTCTCTCAGAGAGGTAGTTCCCAACGAGGCGCCGCAGGTACCGGGGCACACGGTGGTACCTGAGCGCCTCAGTAATCGCGATCCACGGCAGGGGTGTTGAAAGCGTTGGCTATGTCCAAAGACACCGCCAACAACACCCCTCCACTGGAGCACGCATCCTCGGAGAGGTCATGGACGAGATTGATTGCGTCGATCGTCGAACGACCTCTCCGGAACCCGAACTGCCTCTCAGACAAGTTCGGTCCTCCTCTCGAGATGCTTGGCGAGGCGGGCAGCGACAATGCGCTCTAGAAGTTTGCCCGCCTCGTCGAGCAGCACGATGGGACGGTAGCCGGATGGCTCGTCCGCGGGTCGCCCTCTTTCCGGAGGAGGACGAGTCTCCCCGTTTCCATCGCCTGGGGAATCTCCTTCTCGCATACAGCGACTAAGGAGATTCCTGAGGCGAGGCCCCAGCTGGTCCTAGAGCGAGCGCCCACACGGCCGGGTATGCCGTCAGGCCCCGGCGCCGTGTTTTTGGCCCTCATTCTCAGGACGGCCGCTTCCATCTCTCCTTCCGAGACGTCAGGTGGCTCGTCCTCTTCCTCCTCTTCGGAGTCATTTCTTCGCGCTGCCACTGCAGTGGAGGGACAAAGTCGGTTCCCGGGCTTTCCGGAAACAGTCCTTAACCACCCGCCGCAAGACCTCTGGCTCCAGCGTGCTGGTAACAGGTGGCGCCCAAGAGCGAAGCTTTTGCCTCGCCAGATGGTAGGGGCGCCCCCACGGATCACGCTCCAGTGTCTCCAGCAGCTGCCTCCATGATTCTGCCTTTGAGTCGCTGATGGCAGCGCGGAGAGCTTTTGTCGCCTGTCTATACAGACCATAGAGTGCGTCCATCTCTTCCGTTTCATGACTCCTCCTCCTCCGGAACCGCGTGTAGCGGCGGCGAGCCGCTATGGCTTGGCGGCGGAGCTCGGCAATTTCGTCCGTCCACCAGTACACCTGACGTTTCGGCGGGAGAGCCTTGGCGCGAGGCATGGCAGCGTCGCAGACGTGCGACATCGCCACGCACAGTGCGTCGGCCTCCGCGTTCAGGTCGACCGGTGGTGTGGGGGTGGGGTTCCACGCCTGGACGATTGCCGCCTCCTGCAGTTTCTCCAGGTCCAAACGTTTAAGTGACCACCTTGGGCCCGACTCCGCTGGCGTAGGCTGGCGCCTTTCCGCTGTTAACTGAGAGACATTGAACCGAATGTAACGGTGGTCGGACAATGTCTCCTCGTTCACCAACACTTCCCAACCTCGAACACGGCGTGCGAGCTCCGGGGTGGCGAAGGTCACGTCGACCACTGACCCTCCCCATCGCCGCACACACGTGTTCTCCGCCCTTCGTTGAGCACACACAGGCCTACCTCAGCGAGCCACCGCTCCAACACCCTACCTCTCACATCTGTCGTCGGAGACCCCCACGCTGAGGACTTGGCGTTGAGATCTCCGAGGACGATGACTGACCGGGGGCAACTTTGTCCCACCAGGGTCCCTAACGAGCCAAGGAACTCCTCGAACTCAGCAAGGGCCCTGTTGGGAGAGAAGTACACCCTACAACCACCAAGTTGCCTACCCCAGTCGCAACAAAGCCACGGCCCCTAATGACTCTGTCGAGAGTCGGGAAGGCACGGGCGACTGCGTGGTAACTGCAACCACACCGTCCAGGTCTCCAACCCAGTCTGACCTGGGTGGAACACGGTACGGTTCAGCCACCACACACACTTTTATTAGCCGCTCCGCCATGCACTGGAGAAGGAGATCCTGTGCACGAGCGGGTGGTTAATATTAGCCTGGAGGAAAGTTAGCATCGTCGCCATACTAAGTTTCCTCCATGTTATTCACCTGCTCCTGTGTGGAGCGAGTCGGCTGTGACTTGGCCTTGGCCTTAGTCACAGTGGACTTCTTCTTTGCCCCCTGTTTGGTCGGGGGCTTGGCACACGCCTTGCCCCGGAGAGGTGGTCAGCCGGTTTTCCGGCCCCGCACAGATTGTGCAGTGAGGCGCGGCTGAACACTCTCGAGCCTTGTGACCCGTTTGACCGCAGCGGTGGCAGTCATTACTACGGTCAATTTCTGAGCTACATTGGGCTCTTACGTGACCCAGTGCTAGGCACCTGAAGCAGCGGCGTGGTCTCGCTTCCAGAAGCTTGACCTGCGCCGCCACCCAGCCCACCAACAATCGGCCGCCGCCGCTCACCAGCTTCTTCGCGGCCGTGACGGGGGCACTTACAAACGAAGTGCCCATCCCTGCTGGGCCCTTTCTTATTTCACCCACCTTGAAATTGGGCGCCGAGCAGCCACTCGCCCGTTCCAGGGCTGCCGCTAGCTCCATGGAGTTGACTGAGTCGTCCAACCCACTCACCCGCAGGTCTGCGGTGATGGTCGGCCTTGACACCTTCAACTCCTCCGAACCTCGGAACATATCCTGGAGCTTTTCCGCCAGGGTATCGGCCTGAGCATCTCTTTGCTCTCCGGGCACCTCAAGAACGCGTGCCCCGGTGGCCGCGGTACGCACTCTTAAGGGGGGGAAGCCGAGAGCCGTAAGATCAATACGGCTCTTTGCCTCCTCCATCACCTTGGCGTAGGTGATTCCTTTCTCCGCCGCACCCGGCTGCAGCGTGATCACAACAGCTGCTGTCCGGGGAGGGCGGAGCTTTCTCGCCTTCTTTTTAGCCTTAGGTGTCTGCTGGGTCTGACTCCTCACAGGAGCAGAAGATCTTTCAGATCCCTTCAGCCTGGCCTTTCTTCTTGAGCCCCGACTCACTACCTCTTTCCATGGCTCTTGCGAAGGCGGTACTGGACGGGCTGCGGTAGTTGTGCTTGGGGCTACCGTTTTAGTCGGCAGACGCACGCTGCCATTCTTTGATTTGGCTTTTTAGCCAAAGAGCCAGAATTACTGGTCGCCTTTGACGTTCCTGCTACAGGCGTCACATCTCTGCGTCTATCCGCAGCCAGTGGTGGTCTCTGGCGTTTCTCGGGCAGCAACCGCTCTTCCAACCCGGCGAAGCGAGCATTCATCATAGTGCCCACTTGCACCATGATGGTCCGCGTTACCTCCTCCAATGCTGGGGTTGCAGAAGCGATTGCTGACGCAGACGGAAGCGTTGCTGTTCTTGCCGCTCGTATCACTTCCAACTCACTGCGGATCTCCTTGAGTTCTGCCGTGAGCTTGCGATTCGCTTCAACTAGCAGCGCCACCTCCTCTGGCACTGTGCGATCTCGCAGTTCTCTAAAAGAGCTCTGTAGTGCGCGAGCTGCCTCTTTAAGGGCGGATATAAAGCCGCCCTTTAAGTTACCCGACTTAGTTGCCACTGTGATAATAGTGTCAACTGAGTTGTTAACTAACTCCTCCAATTGACCCGCGTCTAAACTTCCCGTATCTTGCTGTTTCTTCCGCAGCAAGTCACGCGTCTTCACCACCTTTTTTCTAACGTCTGATTCCAGCTGACGTTCAGCCTCAAGACGCATCTCCTCCGCCTTCGCCCGGTTCAGTTCACGTTGAGCTTTCGCCAAGCCTACACACTCCCCGGTCGTGGGCGGTCTACCTCTGCCCCTCCTGGCCGTAGACATCTTGGTGACAGGGCCATCCAAGGCATCATCGGATCCAGATCGGGAGCGAAAGCTATCTAAGCTTTCGATTCGTCTCTTGCGAGGACCTCTGTCCGGAGAGTCGGACACCGTCATCATAGACGCGATGGACGTGTCTGATTCACCACCTTCCTCATAGCGCGTGAGCACCACTCGTGGTACTCTGCGCATCTCTTCATTTAAGCCAAGTCGTTGTGCAATATCGGTATCAGTTTTAGAGAAGCCAAAGTCGTTATTTGAATCGATCAAGCAATTTTGTCCCCCAGAATACGTGGGACTGCACGTCTCTACCGAGACGTGGAGGATTCCTCCTTTCGGAGACCCTCCTGGGTAGTTATTTTAAAATTGCTGTTGTCCATAGTTTTTTTTTACGCTAAATTTGGGTATAGCCCTGTAGAGGGGTCTAGCGGCCGACCTCCCGTCGACCATGGGTCGCGAGCCCGAGACTACGCCCTGTAAGCAGCGCAGTCTCGGACTCGCGTGCCAGACACTCCTCGGCGACCCCGAACCTTGAGATTTGGTATATTTGCGTTGCGACACCCGACGAAAATCGCAAAGTGTCGCAACACAAATCGATCTCACCGACCCATAGCGGATCCCAACACAATGCGCCTGAAGCGCCCGATATCCGTCTGCGCAGGACTCTGCCATCAGAGTCCTCGAGAGGACAAAACCACCACTTTCCGAAATGACTTGGATGTTAGTAGGCCAAATAGAGTATCAACCCACCAACATTCCAAGTCATTCCATCCCCTTCTACCGAACTTCTGCTCGTGCAACTCTAAGGGTGAGAAGCACGTTCAGAAGTTCGGCCTTCCCCGACCGGAATTAGCCGCCACTGGGTAAGATATCAGAGATAAGTTACCGAGTGACGTTGCCCGGGGTGCACCACGTGGAGGTTCCCGATCACCGCACCCCAACCTAACCTAACCTAACCTAACCTAACCTAACCTAACCTAACCCATTCGACGCGAATATTTCTGTAGATAAACAAGTGCTTTTGAAAATTATTAAGTTATTGAAATTCAGTGAAAATTAAATTAGAACTTCAGATATTTGCAAGCCTGGAGACACAGCGTCGATCCGATATTTGCAAGCCTGGAGACACAGCGTCGATCCGATATTTGCAAGCCTGGAGACACAGCGTCGATCCGGTAGGTGGAAATTAAGATATCCCACACAAACCCAATTTTTGTGTGGGACTCTTACACTCGAGAAGTATCATCTCCGGTCGGCGCGTGCTCCGGGCGACCGCGGTTCTTTTGGCGTTTGTTGCATTTAAATCGGCCCAGTAGTTCCCGAGAAAACTGACGAAAACGAAAAATTTTTCGTTTGCCGCCCGCCCTCCCATATGGAGTTTTACCAGGTGGACAAAATTAATTTTATTGACTAGCATTGTATGCTTACTTTTTTGTTTACTGGCCGATTGGGCTGAATTTTAGAATACGTATTAGACGTGGCCTGCGTTGCCCGTGAAAATTTTAATAACCCAAAAAGTTTATACACTGGCGATGTTATTCGGGTTTTCCTGTTTTTCAGGCTTTAATTGACTCTGCACGCTTCGCAGTTCGACAAGTAAGTGCACTAATGCACTTTATGTATTAAAATAGTCCCGCTTAACACAATTTCATACAATTACAACACTCACATACACATACACACAAGTACACACTGCCAAACACTCCCACAAAATCTTTACTCGCGAATCCGTCTCTACACGCACATACAATATATGCATGCACATTCATAGATCCTCTCACACACACACACCTTATTCTTTCATACACACACCCTCGCTCTCACATACACACACACACACTGCTTCCCTTACATACACAGTACTTAACTCACCTAACTGGTCGGCGATCGCTGGACGACGCTGAAGAACCCTAGAAACCTAGAAGATTAAAAATATTTTAACAAAATTATAAATATAGACCCTTACCTACTTATTATTACCACTGACAAATATACAAATTCGGCCTTTTACACCGAAAGCTTCAATTTGAACGAATACTTGGCTTAGACCAAACCTGCACTTACAAAGTAAGTAAGTGTACTCTCACCGTTGCGCAAACTCTCTTCTTTAAATTAAGTAGTCTTTAGCCGACTATCTCGCTCGACATGTTTAGGACGCCTGCGAAGCCACTACGCGAGGACGCCAGTCGAACGATGACGCTGACGGAAGCGCAGGAGCTCGGCTTGGCGTCACCTCCTATCGGTTCCACCGGAGTCCCTGGAGGGGTGGAGCGAAGCCGGGCCGGGCCGCTGGATGCCTCCTCCCCGCGCTCCTCTCCCGGACCGCGTGAGCCGGAGCGGCCGTCGGCGGCGCGTCGACTGTCGCTCGAAGAGTCACGAAACACGAGCAAGGAAATAATAAAGAAAGTCGTCGAGGCCGTTGAGCGGTTATATGAGCTGGTGAAGGAAAGCCAAGCCGACACCACGGGACGGCCTCTGACGACAAATCCATACACACGCACCCAAAAAAATAAAATCGACGAGACAGACTTACGGACCGTACATGACAGACAGACTGACACACTCACAACAAAATTACAAGACATACATAAAAGACAAACTGCAATAATCACAACAAAATTAGAAGAACAAACTAAAATACTATTAGGAAATACAGAAGAGATAGAAAAATTAAGAGAAATTATAAATGCACAGCGGAACACACCTACGGACAAACCGACATATGCGTGCATGGCCGCGGCCTGGCCCGGCGTAAGGGGCCGCGCCGGCAGCGGCCATGCACTCCATCATCGTTGGCTCGAAGGGGGGAGACTGGGGATGAGGTGTTCCGGAAAATTAGCAGCGTGATAAACGCGAAGGAAGAGGGTATGCGCATTGACAAGATCCGCCGGGCGCGGGATAACAAAATTATCGTCGGCTGCAGGAATAAAGAAGACGTCAAAAAAATCAGGGACAAGATAGCGAAGAAGGAAGACCAGTTCACCGTGATGGACATGCGAAACAAGGACCCGCTTATACGGATTCACGGTGTCCTCAAGGTTAACACCGACGAGGACATCGTGAAGGCCTTGAGAGCGCAAAATTCGCATTTGTTCGCCGACACGGACATAGGTAAAGCCGAGCTCGAGGTCCGATATAGGGCTAGAGCAAGAAATCCCCTAACCACCAACGTCGTAGTCAGGGTGCCGCCGGCTGTCTGGCAGGGAGCGACAGCTGCAGGGGTAGTGCATGTTGACATGCAGCGCTTGCGGGTGACCGACCAGACCCCGCTGATATAGTGTTCGCGGTGTCTGGGGTACGGTCACGGCAAGCGGTTCTGCCAGGACACCGTCGACGTGTGCAGCCACTGCGGTGGCCCGCACCTGCGGACCGAATGCCCGGTCTGGCTCGCGCAGGGTCCACCGACGTGTATTAACTGTAATAAGGCAAAACTAGATACCACAGAACATGGTGCTTTCAGCAATGACTGCCCCGTGCGGCGCAAGTGGGATGCACTGGCGCGGTCCACCGTGGCGTATTGCTGAAGGCACTAAAATCGTGAATCAGCGGCTTGAAGGCTTCGCGAACTCTGCACGCGAAGGGCATACAATAAAGAAACATACATACAGAGTCACAAACACAAATTTCATCCACATCAGACAAACAAATAGGGCCTGGCTTCTTATGAAACTAGGCCAAATTTCAGTCGAACACAAACTAACAAAATCAGACAAAATATACTACACATGCACAATACTACAAAACATTTACACAGTCACAAATAAAGAGGCACTTAGGCACAAAACATGCCCACTACATTCAACCTATACACAAGCACTCGCTCACTATGCCACTGCGTGCGGAGGTTTCTTCGCAAAAAGGGTACCAAACAACATAGGGTACGATACAGGCGGAGTCACCAAGAGATTGGACCGGAGGTGGGTGCAAGGAACACACACTCATGGCTACACACCCTAATCATACACATACTCCCCAAAGTAAATGCAAGAACAAGGTGGCCTATGTTACAAGCATTTACGCGAGACCACACTGCAATGACCAACACTCGTAACACATACAATTCACACACAAACAGTACACATAACATACGCTTCCTCTCAGGACCGCAAACAAAACAGATTGATACACACACATAAAACGCACATATACACACCCACATGCATACAGAAACACAAACAGCGCATACATACATCACATAGAAACACAAACTTGCCTAACTTGTCTCACCAGTATGACTTCCACACATAAACTAATTCATAACCTAAACTTATCCGCACGCCCTATATAAAACAGATACATACGCACACACAATCACCCACACATTAACATTTACGCATACACAAACGAATCCAAACTCACATACATAAAAACAGTTAAGACATCCCCAACATCATGAAAACAATTCCTCATGTTGCAAAACACACATATATGCACCCACATAAATACCGAAAACTACACACATAGAGGTGATGCTGCCCTTATCGAGGGACTGCAACGTATAAAAACGCATAAAATTGAATAAGCACCACGAGCCAAAACAAAACAGCAGGACAACAAATAAACCCAGACCTCCCTCCTTCCCTACAATACAATATACAGACAAATGCACCCTCAAAAAACCTACAACTCACACCTAAAGGTGATGCCTTCAACTGCAAGAAGTACACGTGCACAAACAAACAACACCAAAAGAAATAACATAAACAATGCGACAAGCACATGAACAGGGTAAACATAGTTATAAATAAACTGTAAATAAAGAAAATCAATTAAATAGGAAATAAATACCAAAACAAGCTATGAAAAAATCTCACCACTATATATTGAATATATATAAAAAGGTGACTTGTAATAAACATGTAAAAATAACGAAACTATTGAGTATCTTGTAATGAAGAAAGTAAACGAATAGAAACATTATAAGAAATAAGTTGTCACATCCAGTAAACAGAAATTGGAACTTATGCAAAGTAGTTATACCGTGAAGTAGAAATTTCTTGAAAAAGTAAGGAAAAGTATGATGTGTAAGTAGCAGAACTAACATTTTCCGAAATATTAAGCACCAATGTACAAAATCCGGTATATAAATATAAGAAATAATTACTGGTAGAAAAACAGAAACGTATGATAAATTAGCAAATATAATGTCACAAAACCCCTATAGTTAAGACCAACATTGCAGACATGTTTAACTTATAATTTTAAGAAAATTTTCATGTTATTAAAGAAACCTGCAAGTCCACCCTGATAATGTTAGGGACCCCTTTAGCTCGCGGGCCGGGCCTCTGCGCCCGGACAGGAAAAAAAAAAAAAAAAAAAAACCTAACCTAACCTAACCTAACCTAATCTAACCTAACCTAACTTTTTTTTTTTTTTTTGACCCAGTGAAAATACTTTTTATGTATACCACTGGCTCCGGGGGGAGCTAGTGGTTATGTGGGACTCCCGTCCTCCCGACCGACGGTCTACCCACTAAAAACACTGGGGAGATCCCTCAAAGCGCCATTGGAGCCGGAGTCACGGGTAACGTTAGCAATCTTCCGCAACCCCGTCTCCACGACGCTGGTCCTCTGAGACCACGTCTCGGGAGCTCTGCTCCATCCGCCACCAGTGGCGATGTGCGGGACTCGAACACATCGCGCACCCTCACGAGACCCTCTAGTCGGACGCTGGGTCCCCGAACCCAACGACCAGAGCCTCTTACCTCAGCTACCGCGTTAGCCGACCCTTCCTCTTGGGCGGTGGCAAGGACAAGCCTTGCCTCCGATGCGATGCCCGGCTGGCTTCTTTGCTGCTGCACACAAAGTGCAATGCGGCTCAGCCGAGCATTCCGCCGCTCTATGGCTGGGTTGGCCACAACGGTAACATTGGTTACCTCTGTCCACAGGTCCTTCGCATTGCTCTCGAACATGCCCAACCTCCAGGCATCGGAAGCAACGCAAAGGTCGCGGGTCCAGTAGTTTGACACGTACCATGACCCACCCTACCTTTATCCTCTCACACTGTGAGAGCTTTTTAGCCGCCGCTGCAGGGCATTGAACAAAAGTTGTTCCAACACCAGCAGCGTTGTGGCGTATGTCCTTTACTCGAATTGAGTCTGGACTACAGCCTCCCACCCTTTCGATAGCCTCCGCCACCTCAACTTTGGACACAGAGTCATCCAGTCCAGAAAGACGCAGCTCTGCGCTTTTCTCAGGTCTGGACACTCTTACGTCTTCGGGCTTGAAAACAGCCCGCAAACTGTTGGCAGGGCATCCGCTTTCGCGGCATTGCCCTCTCCCGCCAACTCCAACACTCGGGCACCAGTAGCCGCCTGCCGGTACTTCACGGAGGATTCCCAGCTCTTCTGGGTTAATCTTCCCCTAGCTTCCTCCAGTACCTGCTTGTAAGTCACGCCCTCTCCCTGGTGTCATGTGTCATGATGACAACCGAGGTTTGGGGTATGCGCAACTTACGCTTAGACCCCGCCTTAGGCTTCTTGGGCCTAGCCCTTTTGGCCGGCTTTTTCGACGCCTTCTCAGATCCCCCCTTTACCGCACCCGCATAACTGTTGCCAGCTGTTTGTGCACTCGAGGGGCCTGGTTCCTCTCTGGCCGAGGGAGCCACTATCGTCTTCGTCTTCTTCCCTTTACCCTTGCCCTTGATCTTCGGGCCACTGGGAAGGGATTGCTCTACCTCCATTTGGGGAGCTTGCGTCAAATCCGGGACCGTTGAAGGTGGTCTGGCCATCTCAACTATAAGGGGACGGTCAGCGGCAAGTGGTGGTCTGGCGCACTTCTCGGGAAGAAGGCGCTCCTCCAGTGCCGCCAGCCTGGCGTTGATCATGTCCCCGACCTGTCGCACAAGCCGCTGCTCTAACTTCTCTGGAGCTGAGCCGGCCTGCGACGACTTGCCGGGGTTTGCCCGTGCAGCTGATGCTGCTGCACGCCCCTCGATCACCTCCCTACGGAGCTCTACGATCTCCTTTCGGAGATCCTCAACTTCAGTCTGCAGACGCGCGTTGGCGCGCTGCAGCTTCTCCGTCTCTTCGTTCGTGGTCCTCTCCCTGAGGTCCCCGATTATCTCACGGAGCGAGGTAGCAGACTCCTTAAGAGTACGTTGGAACGTACCCTTAAGGTTCCCAGACTTCACTGCCACGGAGACTATCGCGGCAATGCATTGCATTGCCCTGTCTGTCAGGTCCATCACCAGCTCCTCCCCCCGGTCCGCCGACGATTCCGACATCCGACTGGATGTCGACCTTGCCGAACGGATCCGTTGGGACATAGCAGCGACCTCTTTTTCCGCCTGTAATTGCATCTCCTCCCTTTGGGCAACAACCAATGCAGCCTTAGCAGCGGCAAGCCCGGCGTACTCGCCCGTAGTGGGCGGTCGTCCTCTGCCGCGCCTCGGCGCATTCCCCACCTTAGCGGCCGGGGCTTCGGACTCGCTCCCGGAGGTCACGAGTTCTCCGTCACCGCTATCATTCCGTGATCGTTTCCGTCGAGTGAGCCTCGGTGACTGTCTCAGCGGTGGCGACCCCACGGAGGCCACGCTGTGAGAGTCCGAGTCGTCCACAGGACTTAGGAAAAGACCACTTTCCTCATATCTGCTAAGCATTACGCGCGCCTCGCGTCTGCTCGCTCCGCCTAAAACCAGTTCATTAGCTTGATCGGTATCCTTTTTGTGATTGCCAGGTTCGTCGTTGTTGGGACTGCGATTTTTGTCCCCCCCAGAATACGATTGGGGACTGCACGCCGGAGCGTGGAGGATTCCTCTCGCGAGGACCCTCCTGGGTAGTACTTTTAAAATCGCGATTCATTGTCATTATTGTGCTTCATAAAGGTAAAGCTCCCCTGTGGGGAGGTCTAGCGGCCGACCTCCCGTCGACCATGCCTGGATCGTGAATCCGAAACTACGCCCGGTAAGCAGCGCAGTTTCCGACTCACGTGCCAGACACTCCCCTCGGCAACCCCCGAACCTTGAGATTTGGTTGCTTTGTGTTGCGACACCTGACGAGAACTCGCAAAGTGTCGCAACACAAAGCGATCCCACCGATCCATCGCGGATCCCCTCACAATGCGCCTTCAGCGCCCGATGTCCGTCTGCGCAAGACTCTGGACCCAGAGTCCCCCAGAGGACAAACCACCACTTTTCTGAAATGACTTGGATGTTAGTAGGCCAGATAGAGTATCAACCCACTAACATTCCAAATCATTCCAGTCCCCCCCCCCCTACCGAACTTCTGCTCGTGCAACTCTAAGGGTGAGGAGCACGTTCAGAAGTTCGGCCTTCCCCGACCGGAATTAGCCGCCACTGGGTAAGATATCAGAGATAAGTTACCGAGTGACGTTGCCCAGGGTGCACCACGTGGAGGTTCCCGATCACCGCACCCCAACCTAACCTAACCTAACCTAACCAAACCTAACCTAACCTTTTTTTTTTTTTTTTTACCCAGTGGAAATGCTTTATACATACCACCGACCCCGGGGAGAAGCCGGTGGTTATGTGGGACTCTCCGTCCTCCCGACCGACGGCCTAACCACTAAAACCACTGGGGAGATCCCTCAAAACGCCCTAGGAGCCGGAGTCACGGGGGCTCAATGCACTCTTCCGCAACTCGGTCTCCACGACGCTGGTTCGCTGGAACCACGTCTCGGGAGCTTTTGCTCCACCCGTTACAGTGGCGATGTGTGGGACTCAGACACATCGCGCACCCTCGCGAGTCTCTCTAGTTGAGCGCCGGGTCCCCCCGATCCCGACGCCCAGAGGCTCCTATCGTAGCTACCAGTGTAGCTCGCTTCTTTTTCTTCGGTGGTGGCAAGGCGCAGGCTTTGCCTCCAATGCGATGTCCGGCCGGCTTGCTTGCTGCTGCACACAAAGTGCAGTGCGGCTCGGCCGAGCAATCACCCGCTTTGTGACCAGGCTGGCCACATCGGTAGCATTGGCTACTTTATCCACGCTGCCTTCACACTGCTCCCGGACATGGCCAACCTCCAGGCATCGGTAGCAGCGCAAAGGCCGTGGGGCCAGCAGCTTGACGCGTACTGACACCCACCCCACCTTTATCCTCTCGCTCTGGGCGAGTTTCTTGGCCGCCGCTGCCGGGCATTGCACGAAGGTCGTACCAATACCTGCAGCGTTACGGCGGATGTCCTTGACCCTGATCGATTCCGGGCCACATCCTCCCAACCTCTGAATGGCCTCTGCCACCTCCACCTTCGACACCGAGTCATCTAGACCGGAAAGGCGCAATTCCGCGCACTTTTCAGGTCTGTGGACCCGGATGTCTTCGTGCTTAAAGACCGTTCTTAGTCTATTAGCGAGGGTATCTGCTTTTGCAGCATTCCCCTCTCCTGCCAACTCAAACACTCGACCACCTGTGACCGCACGTCTGAAGGTAAGAGACTGGATCCCCAACTCCTCCGGGTCAATCCGTCTCTTCGCTTCCGCCAAGGCCTCTGCGTAGGATACACCCCTCTCGGCAGCCCCGGGTTGTATCGTCATGATGACGACCGAGGTGCGAGGGACTCTGATCCTCGGCTTTTTAGGCGTCTTCTTTGCCTCTGATGCCGGGGTCACTGTCTTCTTCTTCTTGTTTTTCTTCTTCTTTGCCACCTCCACCCAACCGGCATCGGCCGAGCTGTGTGGACGTGGCAGAGACGAAGCGTCACATACGGGTTGAGTGACTTGGCCACTCGATGTCTTTTCCGCTGGTTTTGCCGACTTACCCTTTTTCCCTTTGCCCTTTCCTCTAGGGGCTTTAGGGGGGATCGGTTGCGCCACATCCAAAACCTCAGATGAGGTTGATGGCATAGGGTCAGCAAGGGCTCCAGGCACAGGGTTCAGCTCCGGGTCCATAGCTGGAGGCAGAGGAGCCCCGGGCGGGAGCCCTAGGATTATCCTCCTTCGAGCCGCAATCTGGGCCACAGTTCGAGGCTGTGAGAATCGACCCGGAGTGCCTGGGGGTGGCCTGGGTAACTCCACTTCAGGTGGGTCAGCGGCGAGGGGAGGTCTGGCGCGCTTCTCGGGGAGAAGGCGCTCCTCCAATGCCGCCAGCCTAGCGTTGACCATGTCCCCGATCTGTCGCACAAGCCGCTGCTCTAACTCCTCTGGAGCCGAGCCGGCCTGCGATGACTTGCCGGGGTTTGTCTGTGCAGCTGATGGCGCTGCTGCACGTCCCTCGATCACCTCTCTGCGGAGCTCATTGCGGCGACCTCCTTTTCCGCCTGTAGTTGCAGCTCCTCCCTCTGGGCAACAACCAGTGCAGCCTTAGCTGCGGCGAGCCCGGCGTACTCGCCCGTAGTGGGCGGTCGTCCTCTGCCGCGCCTCGGCGCATTCCCCACCTTAGCGGCCGGGGCTTCGGACTCGCTCCCGGAGGTCACGAGTTCTCCGTCACCGCTATCACACCTCGAGCGCTTCCTTTTTGTCCGACTCGACGACTCTCGCGGCGTTGACGACCCCACGGAAGCCACGCTTTGGGAGTCGGAGTCATCCACTGGACTCGTGAAACGCCTACAGTCATCGTAGCGAGAGAGCACCACCCTTGCCTCTCTCCTACTTGCACCTCCCAAAACCAATTCGTTTGCAGATTCGGTATCCTTTATTCGTTTGCCAGGTTCATCAGTAGAGTTAGAGCGATTTTTGCCACCCCCAGAGTACGTGTGGCAGCACACCTCAGATGAGGTGTGAAGGGATTCCTCCGTTGGGAGACCCTCCTGGGTAATCCTTGTAAAATCGCGTCGTTCCATTTTTCTTTATTGCTTCATCAAGGGGTGAAGCTCCCCTGTGGGGGGGTCTAGCGGCCGACCTCCCGTCGACCATGCCTGGATCGCGAGCCCGAAACTACGCCCTGTAAGCAACGCAGTTCCGGACTCCCGTGCCAGACACCCTCCCTCCCAGACACTCTCCTCCCCACCCAACCCCAACCCAACCCAACCTAACCCAACCTAACCTAACCTAACCTAACCTAACCTAACCTAACCTAACCTAACCTAACCTAACCTAACCTAACCTAACCTAACCTAACCTAACCATTCGACGCGAAATTTTTCTATAGATAGACAAGTAGTTTTGAAAATTGTTATTTTATTAAAATTCAGTGTAAATTCACAAAAATAACAGATAATTGCAAGCCGGAACACACAGCGTCGACTCGATAATTGCAAGCCGGAACACACAGCGTCGACTCGATAATTGCAAGCCGGAACACACAGCGTCGACTCGGTAGGTGGAAAATTCAGATATCCCACACAAACCCAATTTTTGTGTAAGAATCATACACTCGAGAAGCACCATCTCCGGTCGGCGCGTGCCCCGGGCGACCGCGGTTCTTTTGGCGTTTGTTTCACTTAAATCGGCCCAGTAGTTCCCGAGAAAACTGACGAAAATGAAAATTGTATATGGTGGTTTACTAGGTTAAGAAAATCGATTTTAGGGACTAGCATTATATCCTTACTTTTTTATTTACCGGCCAATTTGGCTAAATTTTGGAATACGCATTAGACGTGGCCTGCGATGCCTGTACATGTTAATTGAATTGTTAATTTATCTTAACTTTTAGACTTTTTAGGGGTTTTTCCCAAGTTTTGACCATTTTTGTGGTAAATTGAAACTGTACATTAGTAAGACTGAATGCAAGTGCGATATTGCACTGTTAAGCTCGGACACACCTGTCTAACACAGGGATAAACAATACAGAACATACACATTACCACACATATAGATAAACTCACAAAACTAACATAATACATACAGTACGCTCATTCACGTTGAAACATAGACAGATACAACACATAGATACATACGCTAAACGCAGACACTCACACAGACAGCCACACACACCCATACACACCCTAGACACAAAAACGACACACAGACACTCATACAGATAAGCTGTAAACAGCCAGACACACTGTACTCTTCTCATTAACCACCCACAACTAACACACTGCACCCAAACATCCTCAAGTTGAACACACACACCCTCCCCCCTTACACACACGCACACACACACACACACACACACACACACACACACGACTGACTAAACTGGTCGGCGATCGCCGGACGACGCTGCACAGACAGACCTGAAACAAAAAACATAGGAACGCTATTTTATATACTTTTAGGATAATTTTGAAAAATTTATAAATTTGACATAGACTATTCGGCCATTTACACCGAATATAGCTAAAAATCGTAATAACTACATCGACCGACGATCTCATCAGTCTTCCTTCACCTTCGCACTTTCGTACAAAAAAGTAAAATGTTCAGGACTCCAGCGAAAGCCGGAAGCGATAGTATAAATCGAACCCTGACGTTGACCGGTCCCAGTAATACTGCGAAACCCGAACACACCGCTAAAACTGACAAACCGAGCAGCGGCCGGGCCGACTCAGCTACGTCACCTCCCGCCCTCTCACCGACACCGAGCGCAACGGAGAGCTCGCCGGTGACTCGGAGGCTCTCCTTCGAAATGCAGGTGAGTCCGCCGCGGCGGGAGAGGACGGTGGCTGACGACCGGGTCGCGGAGGCGCGCTCCCTGCTGGTCAAAGCGAAAATCTTCTTAAAGAAAGGCGCCAAGAACACCAGCAGGAGGTGATAAAAACGTCACCGAGGCGGTGGAGCGGCTGTACCAACTCGTAAAAGAGAGTCGGGCGCCCACCGCACTTGACGGACCGAAGCCCACCACACGGGATAGCGAAATGCAAACGGAAATTGAAAAGAAACCTGAAACAAACGTACAGACAGACAAACAAGACAAACAACACAAACTTTTAATAGAAAAATTAGATAAACAGCAGGAAATACTGAACGCAAACAAATTAAAAATAGATGAACTCTCCACGCTCATACAGACGCGACATATGGACACACAAACTGACACACTAACAGACAGACAAACTTACGCAAGTGTCACGGCAGCATCGCAGCCCACGATGCACTCTGTAATAATTGGATCTAGAGATGAGAACGAGACGGGAGAGGAGGTTTTTGATAGAATAAGGAAAGTGCTAAACGCGAAGGAAGAAGAAACGCGGATAGATAAGATTAGAAGAGCGAGGGACCGAAAGATTATTGTAGGGTGTAGGTGTTGACGACTGGCTGGAACATTTCTTTTTCTATTTTTAAAATTGTATTTTATATTCGATTTTTCCTGTTAAGTTGTTTTTTAGTTACCTTGGTTACGGAGCGTTTTGGTTTGATTTTGTAAATATTTTAAATAATTATAATATTTTTACCATCATTGTGTGCCTTTCTCATTTCCTATATTCACCAGTTAGTTACAGTCCACCGCTCGCCAACATTTTTTGGTCCTTCGTCGCCAGTTTTTGAACCATTTCATTCCATTTCATCTCATGTGATTTTCATTCCATTTCTTTTTGCGCACAATGGTGGTCACCGTAACCAAGTTAAGCCTGTTACTGCTCCGACCGCGGAGCCAGTTCCGCCACGCGTAGTGCATTCCCTCCGCCCATGCCGTGCAGCAGCACCCAGGCGCCAGGGCCATCGAGAGGCGAAGATAATGTGATGTGCAAGATTGACGACCGGGGAGATAGCAGGACCGTTGCATCTCAGCAAGAACCGTGCGCCCTCCGGACCAGTCAGAGTCTACACGCCCCAACATCGCGTAAGTCAAAAATGCACTCGCACACAACTTCAAGTTCAGCCACGCTGGCCAAGAAATTGGCAGTTAAAGCTGAGTACCAGCGGCGAAAATTAGAACAAGAGCGTACGCTCTTAGAACATGAACGTCGCCTGGTTTTGTTACAGCAACAGGCAGAGGAAATGGAACTTAAGGCAAAACTCGCCGCATTAGACGCACGAACCGTGTCCAATTCATCGCGCAGTTTTAGTTCTAATTCTCCTCAACGTGCTCAAGAACGTGTCGTGACATGGGTAGATCACCAAACCGTGCCCGACTCTCTTTGCCCATGTCCGCCAGTATCGACATCATCATAAAGTAGTTACACAAGATCCAGTAACTCAACTTACGGCCGCTATTGTTGCGTTACCCGACCGCATTAAACGGTCCGAGTTGGTTTTATTTTCGGGAGATCTAAACGAATGGCTTGCCTTTAAATGTAGTTACGAGAGAACTAAAACATTTTTTTCACCTGCAGATAATTTAGCTCGCTTAACTGCTGCGGTTCGTGGAGCCGCCAAAGTGGCAATCTCATCCATATTATGGGCAGCGACAGATCCCGAAGAGATAATGACAGCTCTAGAACAGAACTACGCACGACCGGAGTTGCTGGTCGCACACGAAATCGCCGGTCTAAAAAATCTAAAAGTAAGTAGCGGCCCAGAACAATTAAATAATTTAGCTAATAAATTGAGAAACTGTGTCACTACCATAAAACTACTCAATCAACACGAATATTTGTCTTCAATTGAGCTTTTCCGCACAGTGCTTCTCAAACTAAGCGAGAATACAAGAGATCGCTTTACGGATTTCGCTGCTACGCACAAACCTTTCGAGCCGTCGGTTACCAAGCTCGAATTACTTTCTAGATTTTAGTTATCGAAGCTCAGCGACAACTTACGTACAACTTCGTGGCAGACGTAGCTCCGGGTTCTACTAGACAAGTCTCATCTTATAAATCTTTTGTAGCTAAGGATCAGGTGCACGCGACTTCAAGCGACGAAATGGCTCATGCAGTGACGTCTACCAGCAAAGCTGTAGTGTGTTCCTATTGCAAACAGAAACGTGTTCAGGGACCGCACTCGGTGCTAACATGCAAGTCGTTTTTGTTACCTCTGTTGACGACAGATGGCGCTGGATTAAGGAATCAAAACTTGTTACCGATGTCTTAAGTCAAATCCGCACAAATGGAACGACTGCAGAGCGAAGCGTTGCGGTTTAAATGGCTGTGATAGGCGGCATCACAAGCTTCTTCATGGCGGTAATGATAGCGTGTCTTTGTCACAGAACTCGAGTCATCACACTACTACCTCTATTTCTCAACAAAATAGCGATACCGTAACCGCTACGGCTACCAATGAGTCAAACAATATTTCTGAATCTTTGAATGTTACTAACCTCTCTGACATTTTATTAGGCACAGGTTTAAAATCGTCTGCTGTATTTAAACGAGGCTTATTAAAGGTGTTACCGGTCGTGTTGGAAGGCCCGAGTGGAACAATTGAAACGTTCGCACTTTTGGATGAAGGTAGTACCGCCACTCTAATCGACGGCAACATAGCCACGCAAATTGGCGCAGAAGTTACTGGACAACAGCGACTACGTGTTAACGGCATAGGTGGT
This sequence comes from Ectropis grisescens, assembly GCA_017562165.1. Taxonomy (NCBI): domain Eukaryota; kingdom Metazoa; phylum Arthropoda; class Insecta; order Lepidoptera; family Geometridae; genus Ectropis; species Ectropis grisescens. The sequence goes on along the minus strand of CM029787.1, from coordinate 26,776,411 downwards.
ATGTTTTAGACACGGAAGTGTGTTATGTAAATTTTCATATTAGGGGCGCAACTCATCTGATCGACATTTTGTTCAAGGCGCACGCAGCATCACACCACTTCACCTTGCACCGCAGAGCACAAACATGATTAACCTCGCTAGGTACGATCATTTAGCGGATATTTCTAATTTGCTGACGTACGAAAACGCAACTCCAACCGTTCTCGTTGGAGCCGCGGATTGGTACCTGTCTGTAAGTCGTGAGATGCGCGTAGGGAGGAAAGACGAGCCTGTAGCGACAAGAACTTTATTAGGTTGGGTGCTTCACGGTGCCGTGTCTACGTCATCCAAGCCCGTGGATTTTACTCATCATGTGTTCGAAAACGACTACGCATCACGAACAATTGATAGTCTTGAAAAACTTGTCAAACAACAGTATGAGATTGACTCGTTAGGTATTCAAAATCATACTCCACGACATAATAAAGACGACTTATGAGCTATTAATTTAATTGAATCTTCAGCCCGTAGACTTGATTCTGGACGTTTTGAGGTTTGTTTGCCCTGGAAGGAAAACGTATCTAATAACCTTCCCGATAGTTATCCACAAGCATTGTCGCGCCTTAATGCAATCGAAAAGCAAATGTCAAAGGATGAACTTTGCTTCCGCTTACAAACAATTTATAAATGGCATTATTCAAAAGGTTATGCGGAAGAATGCGATCCATCCTCTTACCACAAAAATCATCCAAGAAGTTTATCTGCGAAATCCTCGTTTCCAAAGTGGTACTTACCACATTTCGGTGTGTACCATCCGCAGAAAAGTAAGCTCAGAGTAGTTCACGATGCTGCAGCTGTTACTAAAGGTGTGAGTTTGAACAGCATGTTGCTACAAGGCCCTGACCTATTACAATCTTTGTTAGGTATATTGTTTCGTTTTAGAGAGGGACCAATAGCGTTTAGCGCAGATATTAAGGAGATGTTTCCACAGATTAAGATAAGGGAACAAGATCGAGACGCGCTTCGTTTTTATGGCGCGATGGTGGTAATACACAGAGCGCGGTAAAAGAATTTAGAATGTCATCGGTAATTTTGGTGCTGTCTCTAGCCCTTTTATAGCTTTGTATATTAAGAATAAGAACGCGAAAGAATTTGAACATCAGTATCCCGCAGCTGTGCACTCGATCATACACGACCACTACATGGACGATTACATTGGTAGTGAATTCAAGCTTTTAATGCCGCACGTCTAGCTTCCGATATAGTCACGGTCCACAAGTCGTGCTGTTTTGAGATGCGTTCTTGGGTTTCAAACGTACCCGAGGCGCTCAATTTAGTGCCTGATGAACTGCGTAGTATTTCAAACGCTGATATTAGTTTACCTCCTAATAGCGACATAGGGCATTAGGAGTAAAGTGGAATCCTTATGACGATAGTTTAGGTTTCCGCACAGGCCAGAAGGACACGCCACAACCAACCAAACGCGGTTTACTTTCTAGCGTTATGAGCGTTTATGATCCTTTAGGTTTACTTTACCTCTAACCATCCAAGGCCGTATTTTAATCCAAAAGTTGTGGAGAGAGGGATTAGCTGGGACCTCCCATATCTCCTAAGTATGAGACCGAGTGTAAGAACTGGTTTAATCAACTTGCATCAGCAGCTACTCTTCGCATCCCACGCTGCTACAATGTTAGACCAGACCCTTGTGATACACAACTTCATATCATAGCGGATGGGGGAGAACAAGCCTATGCCTGCGTCGCGTATTGGCGTTATACATTCTTGGACGGTTCCGTTAGTCTTGCATTGATAGGAGGCAAAGCGCGTGTTGCCCCTGAAGCCACTCTCTGTTCCGCGTTTAGAATTACAAGCGGCTATTATTGCTACGCGTTTCGCTCAATCTATATTGAACGCCCATCGAATTCGACCGTCCACTGTTTATTACTGGACTGATTCTACTACGGTCCTTAAGTGGATTCGTAGTGATGCGCGAATGTTCAAAGCTTTTGTAGCTCATAGAATAGGTGAAATATTAGAATTTTCAACCATCTGATTGGAAATGGCTTCCTAGCATACTCAATATTGCAGACGATGCTACGAAGCAAAAATTTGCAACTTTTCAGCATCTCACAGATGGTTTGCTGGCCCTTCCTTCCTCATTAATTCACCTTCGGAATGGCCATGCGAGGTAGATAGCATCACTGACGAAGCTTCACGAACTTCTGAATTGAAGCCAGAGTTTGTGGGGTTTCTAGTAGAAATTTCATTGCTAGATCCGCCGGTTCCTGATGCAAACCGTTTTAGTAGCTGGTTACGATTAGTAAGAGCTACGGCTCGTGTTTATCAGGCCGTTAAAAACTTTTGCGCACGATCTCATTCACCGCGATTAATTACCAAATATGTTGAAAACTCTACGTCCCTGTCACAAATTTCTACTGCCGACATGATTCAAGCAGAGAAAATGCTTCTCCAACGCATTCAGACAGATAGCTTTGCCGAAGAACTTAAGTATCTCAAATCTTCACAGCCACTACCTAATAATAGCAGAATAGCAGCGCTCGCCCCTGTTCTCGACACAGATGGCCTGATCAAATTAGATTTGCGCATAAAATCTGCACCAGGAGTACATGACAATGCAAAGTCTCCAATAATCCTTGATGGTCGTCATCGCATCGTTCATTTGATGATTTTACACAAACACGCTACAGCCGGTCATGGCAATCATGAGCTTGTATTAAATGAAATACGACAGAAATTTTGGATTTTACGAGCCAGAACTACAATTCGAAGTGTGGCCAAAGGCTGTTTACAATGCAGAAGACAAAATGGTCGTCTCCCTACGCCACCAATAGGCAATCTACCAATAGAACGCCTCGACCACCACACACGGCCGTTTACGCATGTAGGCCTCAGACTATTTTGGTGCCATTGAAGTTTCAGTGGGTCGACGAAGAGAAAAGAGATACGTGGCTTTATACACATGCCTCGTTACAAGAGCCATCCATTTGGAGATCGTCTCATCGTTGTCATCTGATGCTGCCATAATGAGCCTTAGACGTTTTATAGCCCGCCGGAACGCCGAATACAATACTTTCTGATAATGGTACTAATTTTGTCGGTGCAAGTCGGGAGCTTGCAGCTCTTTATGACGAAGCTATTCATGATTTTGCAACAAACCGCATGATCACATGGCGCTTTATCCCACCCGCTTCTCCCTTCATGGGTGGGACATGGGAACGTTTGGTACGCTCTGTTAAGACAGCCCTGAGATCCACTCTTAAAGACAGAGCACCACGAGAAGAAGTATTGGCGACTTTACTCGTCGAAGTTGAATCCATATTGAACTCCAGACCTCTTACGTACGTGCCAAGTTCTCCTGATGCACCTGAAGCCATTACACCTTTTCATTTTATCCTTGGTTCGTCATCAGGATCTCCATGGCCTATCACATTATCAGACGCAGATTTGGTACGCAATGTGACTGGAGGCGCGTGCTAAGGCTTGCTGACCACTTTTGGGAGAGATGGCTTAAGGAGTATCTACCGACGCTAATACCACGAGGACGGAAGAAAAATGATAGATCAAGCATTTGTGAGGGGGACGTAGTTCTGATCGCTGATAAAACTTTGCCCAGGGGTCTTTGGCTTCTTGGCAGGGTAGTCAAAACATTCGTAGGTAATGATGGTTTGTTCGGGTCGCAGATGTTGCAACCAAGGGTGGAGTTTTGCGCCGTCCACTTAAAAACTTCTACCACTTATAACTGAACCCCAGCCAGTGGTCACCACGGTTTAGTGTTCCACTAGGGGCCCGGAATGTTGACGACTGGCTGGAACATTTCTTTTTCTATTTTTAAAATTGTATTTTATATTCGATTTTTCCTGTTAAGTTGTTTTTTAGTTACCTTGGTTACGGAGCGTTTTGGTTTGATTTTGTAAATATTTTAAATAATTATAATATTTTTACCATCATTGTGTGCCTTTCTCATTTCCTATATTCACCAGTTAGTTACAGTCCACCGCTCGCCAACAGTAGGGATAGGGAAGATATAAAAAGGGTCAAGGAGAAAATTGCAGAGAAAAAACAAAATTTCACCGTCTTGGAAATGAAGAACAAAAATCCACTTATAAAGCTTTACGGCGTCCTCAAGAGTAACTCCGATGAGGACATCGTAACGTCTTTGAAAATCAAAACGCACAACTCTTCAAAATTGCAATATAAAGGAAGCCCAGCTCGACATATATTACAGGGCAAGAGCGCGGAACCCCCTGACCTCAAACGTGGTGGTCAAAGTGCCGCCGGCTGTCTGGCAGGCGGCGACCGCCGCAGGGGTTGTGCACGTCGACATGCAGCGCGTGCGGGTCACGGACCAGTCTCCGTTGATCCAGTGCTCGCGCTGCCTGGGTACGGGCACGGCAAAAAGTTTTGCCAGGACCCGGTCGATGTGTGCAGCCACTGCGGCGGAGCGCACCTCAGGGCCGGGTGCCCGGTCTGGCTCGCGGATGGCCCCGCCAGTTGCGTAAACTGCGCCAAAGCTAAGATGGAAAAATCGAGCACAACGCCTTCAGCGGTGACTGCCCGGTGAGAATGAAGTGGGATGCGCTTGCGCGTTCCACCGTGGCGTACTGCTGAGGGCAAACTTACAGTGACCCAGGCCTTCGAGAGTTCGGTCCGCGGCGAGTATACACCTAACACACATAGAATAAAAAACACACCGAGTCCGGAAAAAACACAGCCACACTACTCAAATCAGATAAATATGACCCGGTTTCCTTTGAAAGTGGGTCATATTTTAGCCTCAACGGAATACACACAAACAGACAAAAAACACTTCTCAAGCATAAATACAACAAAGAAAACAAATACTCAGTTACCCACACACACAAATTTGCACAAAACACCAAAAACTTCACACATACATACATTAGACAACTCGCAACGGACGGACAGCTTGGCTCAAGGAATGGCAAAAGAAATAAATAAAAAACAGTTCAGCAGAGGCGGTGCCACCTGGGAGCTGGGTCTGGATACGATGAAAACACACAACAACACAATCACACACCAAACACTCGATATCAACATAAGTAAATGAATGGACAAGATGGCCTATGGATCAGACATTTACGTAATATAAAAACTAAAATGATCTTCAATCACATAAACACAAACATATTAAACACAAAATCGCAACTTTTGAAAGTTTCAAAATAAAATACAAAATTACTACAGACGAAAAGAAACTTTAACGCCAACAAAATGGGGATAGGTATTAAAACATGGCAATCAACGCAACGCAGCAAAACAGACAAATGCGCACAAAACAAACCATCCAGCACGGAAATAGAATAACGGTCAAGAACGTACAACCAGCATAGCACACAATTAAGACAGATTCACAACACAACACACAACAATAAAACACAACACATTACGTACGGTACAACAAACATGATAACATGCAGCACAACATACAGAAAACACACAGCAAAATAGAACAGCACACACAATAAAACACAGAACAACACACAACACATCACATAGTATAGAAACCACACAGTACAACACACATTACACCACTACACACACCGCAAACCACAGCATTCACACACTACACAGCACAGCACTCACAAACCACATCACAGTACAATTCATTACACATGCTGAAGCATAACACACAGTAAATAATAACAAACAGTAATGCACTAGCACACGTGTTACGTACCAGTACCTACACATGTCCGCACAACGTGAGCTCCACTCCAGCACGAGGCTCAAGTCAGCAAATTCAACAGAACTCGGCGGTAGCAATAACCCGCCTCGTGTGAACTACAATTCGCTGACGCTTCTCATTAAATTGTGACCCAGATAACCCTTCATTAGAGCTAATTTCAATAAAGAAGTCAGAGTCGTTCGATCGTCGAAGGCATTCGCACCTAAGTTAGATAGGCTTAATATCCTAAGATGTAAGTGTCGTTCTCATATCGAACGCATTCGCGTCTAGGTTAAATAGTTTTAATATATTTTAATGTTAGTTTGAGTATAGTAAAGTTCGTTCTAAGCAATTCTAGTTTCCTTTCGAACCCTCCGTCTGCAGCTTTCGTAATTGGCGCAGACGGTAGGATGTCTCGGGTTAACGCGTCGCGCTTCGGGATCGCCAACTTCGCCTCCAGACCGCGGCAACAGCGTTGATAGACTTTCAACGTCGAACCGAGCATCCAGAATCTACGTGAAGCTACAGCGGAGTTTATCCAAAAATCGATAACGAAAAGGGAACCAGAATATATGTTAATTAAATAAGTCAGAAAAAAAAAACACATGAAAAAAAAAGTAAGATAAAATGGGAAGGAAGAAACTACCCCGGGATCACGCAACATCCAGGAACATGAAAATATAGCAACGAGAGATGTAGGCCAATATTAGAGAACTCGGCAACCTAGAAATGTACATGAAACAGTCGAGAATATAAAACTTGAATTTATTGCAACATAACTAGAAGCAAAGTAAATTTCAAACATCTGTACTTACAAGAGAAAAAGTGTTTAACCGGCGGCCCAGAAACTCACAAATTGAAATTTAATGTGCAGTTTCACGTAATCAAGATCAGTGAAAATGCGATTTATGCAAGTAAGAACGAGGAAATTCAAATTTATAGCAAAATTACTAGAAACAAAGGATAAATTAATAAAATTAATAGCGAAAAGGAATCAGAATATAGTATTGAATCAAGTAAAGTATAACAATAATAAAAAAGAAAATGGGTTACAGAAAAATGAGAACAAAATTTATCGAATAGAAAGGAGTGTAATGAAACATTGTATTCTACAGAACGACAATCTACAATCAATTTTGGGAGTAATCTACCCCCGGCGTCGATTAAGGGGATCTATCTCTGGGATATCTACCCCAGGGCGTCCATAAGCTGCTGGCAACGCATAATGTGGAGTAACCCCAGAGGACCGCAGAAGACACGGCGATCACCATTCCCCATAATGATTTTCATCCCGTGCTCGGGCAGCAGACTATCAACCAGTAAGCTGACGTTTCTGTACCCCGAAGCCCGAGTCCACTGGACAGCATCGTAATACGGCAAACCATTGATGCCCAATACAGGAACAATAACCTCCAGGCCGCGATTGGGACAACGGCACATTATCGCGGGCCAAACTCACACTCGCTTATGGGTAAAGCTTCCATGTTTTAATATTCGAACTTAATGATCTTGGTCTTCAATGACACTATGCAAGCAAAAGCACGAAGCTTCGAATTTATAGCAAAAATTTATAGACGCAAAGGAAATATCAAATTGCTGTAGTATAGTGCAAGAATGATGACTTGGCAACCTGAAACATGCAATTCAATACGAGTAAGGCTTCGAATTAATTGTAAAACATGAGAAGAATCGCAACTATCAAGTATCTGCACCATAAGCAAATACTTCGAATAAAAGTTACTGGAACCACAGCAACTATCAAATATCTGCACTGCAAGCAAAATGAATTAACTTGGTAACTCAGAAGCAAATTACAATTCCAAGCAATGAAGACTAATGAAAATTATATCTACACCACCAATTTAGCAAGATCAGCAAGATTCATATCTCCAGAACTGACAGCAGATGAAATGAAATCACGAGAGAGAAAAAAATACGACAGCCTTCTAAAGATTCGTATCCTAGGAAATCCTGAACCAAAACCCCGTACCAGCGATATTTTCTCTCAAACTTCTAAAATAGTCGCTGTTCTGAAGGGGGAGGTGTTACGTACCAGTACCTACACATGTCCGCACAACGTGAGCTCCACTCCAGCACGAGGTTCAAGTCAGCAAATTCAACAGAACTCGGCGGTAGCAATAACCCGCCTCGTGTGAACTACAATTCGCTGACGCTTCTCATTAAATTGTGACCCAGATAACCCTTCATTAGAGCTAATTTCAATAAAGAAGTCAGAGTCGTTCGATCGTCGAAGGCATTCGCACCTAAGTTAGATAGGCTTAATATCCTAAGATGTAAGTGTCGTTCTCATATCGAACGCATTCGCGTCTAGGTTAAATAGTTTTAATATATTTTAATGTTAGTTTGAGTATAGTAAAGTTCGTTCTAAGCAATTCTAGTTTCCTTTCGAACCCTCCGTCTGCAGCTTTCGTAATTCACGTCACAACACTTATCACAGAACAGAACGCCGCACTACACAACAAAGCATAGTACACGACACAGCATAACACAGTACCGCATCCCAAACAGCGCAGTACTTATACCCGTACATCACAGAGCACGACACAAAACACATCACACGACAAGGACAAGTGGCGCCGCCAGCATTGGCGCAGATTGTGAACAGAGTACAAAGCACGTAGAAAAAGCAACACAAAATAAGAACGTTAAACCGACGAGAAAACAAATAACTACAAAGTGAAGATAAGTAAATATAACTATGAGATAGAAATAGGTGAGGTATGAAATGGACACACTGCAATATATTGAGATATATTAATCAGTGGCCGAACTTCAAAGTAATATAAAAATGTGATTATAAAGCAAACTCGATATAACATAGAAATAACACCAAATGTTAAGTATGAAAACTACTGCAATAAGGCGTGTAATACAATAAGTAGAGCATAATGTATAATAACTAGCAAACAGCGGAAACGCAATCTAGATGGAAGGTCATAATGCAGATAATAAATAATACGACACATAAAAAGTAAACTCACTGTAAAAATATATGTTAACTGATAAGCACATAATATTATGTAAGATATTGCAAGTTAAGAAAACAAATTCTAACTTTTAATTTTAAGAAACTTTATATTGTAAATAAAGTTGACCAGTATTCCACCCTGATCATGTTAGGGACCCCTTAGCTCGCGGGCCGGGCCTCTGCGCTCGGACAGAAAAAAAAAAAAAAAAAAAAAAAAAACCTAACCTAACCAGGAAGAGAGCGTAATACACGTCATTACGGATTGCCCCATTTTCAATAAAGAAAGGCATAACATAGAGCAAGAGATAGAAATAAACATAAAGGAGAGCAACCTGTGCGAAATTTTAATTGATGGCAATATGAGAAATAGGTTTATAGATTATTGTACATGCATAATGAAAAAAGTAATAAGTAAAAATCAAACTAAAAATGTATTCAATGATCACACCAATGTAACATGAGGTTATAATGGCGGTGACAAAACAAATAAAAAGACATAAAAATATAAAGAACAGTAGAAACTAATTGTAAGTACAAAGTCATAAGAAAATATAAATGTAATAGAATATAAGAAAATAAATAAAACTGTTAAGTCCCCTGCATAAGTAGCTAGTATAGAACAATTTAAAACGTATGAAAGCAGAAGTATAAAAAGGAAGACTTATGGAAGTACGAGAGGCAGTAAAAGCGAGAACTGGTATGAATGCTATTAATGTCGAACAGGTTCCAGCCCCTGTGGCCGGAGATAGGTGAAAAAAAAAAAAAAACCTAACCTAACCTAACCACCCCCAACCGATTCCCGCACCTCCCCTGGCCGTGTGCGCATCGAAAAACGTGCAGTTCTACTCAAAAAATTCGTTAAAATAGGACAAAGTGTGCAAAAACCAGTGAAAGTGACACCAAAACAAGTAAAAGTGACAACAAACGTGTGACAGTGAAAGATCCCGGATTCAGTGAAAATTGGTCACTCAGGAACGGTTTTTCCCATCTATAACCAAGTGTTTTAGGTTAGAAACAAAAATGTTTGCCCTAAAAATGCAATCGCTGGCCAAACGAGATCTTTGCCCCACAGTTTTTTGTACGTAAATCCGAGGACAAGATCAAGGAGCATCCACGGGCAAAGTTCCAGATTTTGCCGTCGCGCCCCTTGGAGATATAGCGGAAAACAGGAAAACCACGTGGAGCCCAATTTCCAGGGTTCAAATTCTGGAACAACACAAGCAGGCCCTCTCTATAGCTGGACTCGTAAGGAGCACGGGAAGGATTTGCCCGCTGGAAAATTCGAACGAAGAGCGGAGGAACAACACATTTGCAGTTGGTAAATTTTTTATTAACTATCAAACCCTATTTTTAAAAAATTGGCAGCGATTACATAGTAATTTCAGAACTTTGAAGAAAGCTCAGTCTACACAGATAAGATAGGTACCAAAATTATTAAATTCGGACCAAAACTTTTCGTGCAAGAAATTTTTTTACTGATAGTGCACCAAGTAAAAGCTGCAAAACGCAAAGCGGTGAGACCAACAAGAAACCGCAACCCCCAAAATCAGGAAACGACCAGGTGGAAAAACAGTCTAAGACCCCGTTGAATAGAATTAGTTCACGAAGAAAAATTATTGACGCATATTTTAGAAAATAGGGGCTTAATGCAGAAAATTGTCAGCCACCCCTAACTTTGACAGCTTCTGGAGGGTGCGGAACCCCTCTAGGAAGCACCAGACATCCGACGTCGTAAGAAGGACTGCAACCCCTTCGGTAGACATTTTTATTTTAAGATAATTTTGTTTCTGTATGTTTTGTGGATTTTCTAGTGAAACAGGAGTGAAAACTCCATTACCGACTAAGTTGGTAACCCTAATAAATCCGAAAGGGTGCGAGATATCGCAAAAATAACTAAAAATCCGTTCTCTCAAGAGAAGCGATCATTTGGGAACGTGGACTGCGGAGCCCGTTTTATAATATAACGCTACACACATACAGTCACACACACCCTTACACACACAAAATAAATACAAACTAACACACACAATCATATAGTAAGCTTGAAACGACCAGACACACTGCACTTTTCTTCCATACAAACCACGCACAGCCAACACACGACTCACAATCATTCTTACTAACACACACACACACACACATACACACACAAACACTCAACTCACCAACTGGTCGGCGATCGCCGGACGACGCTGGCGGCTGCTTGACACTGGACCTGAAACAGGCAATATACAAATATTTATAGTTATCCACAGTGGAAATCACACATTCATAACACAATCTGCAAACTCAGTACACACATAACCACACACATTCTCACATCACATACATACAACGAACTGAACACAGCACATACACACACAACACTCACCCGCACTACTCACCCTTACACCACGCTCCCAACACACCACACAGCTGGCTGCCGGACAGAAAGTTACCTAAGACCCTGAAACAGACAAAACAGATAAGTTGACACTAATAATATATTATATTTATTGAATTTAATTACTTGGACACAGCTGAATCGGCCTTTTTACACCGAGCTCAGATAAAATTCATACTACTTAAGATATAACAATTTAAAATATTAATTCACTAATAACAAATTAGTAAGAGTACAGGACGGCGCGGCACCCCGACACGTAAGTTGATCTGTCTCCTTCCTCCGCCGCTAAAAAGATAACTAATAAAATGTTCAGAACACCAGCGAAAACCGGCGACAAAGATGCAAATCGCACTTTGACACTGGCCGGTCCTAGTAAAGCCACAAAAATTACGAACCCTAGCCAGCAAGACCCCGAACAAGAAAAATCACCAGATAGGTCGGGCCAGATCGTCACGGCCGCTTCCTCGCCTGCCTCTTCACAGACATCGAGGACGGCGGGGGGCTCGCCGGCAGCTCGGAGGTTGTCTTTCGAAATGCAGGTGAGCTCGCCACGGCAGGAGAGGACGGCGGCCGAAGATCGGGTCGCGGAAGCGCGATCGTTGTTAGTAAAAGCAAAAACACACTTGAAAAAAGGCGCAAAAAATACTAGTAGGGAAGTTATTAAAAAATGTAACCAAGGCGGTGGAGCGTTCTTATCAACTCGTGAAGGAGAGTCAAGCGACCGCTGGACCGCCTCGAGAAACACAACGAAAAGAAACACAAACAGAAAATGGAAGTGAAAAAATAGAGACCGACAAACAGACGTACACACAGACAAAACAAAATAATAAAATGATAGAAAAACTGGAAGAACATACGAAATTACTAAATGCAAATAGAATAGAAATTGAGAAACTTTCCAGACTCATAACCACACATAACGACACACAGACAAACGGACAAACTTACGCCAGAGTGGCGGCGCGGTCACCCGTAGCGCCGACCGCAATACATTCTATAATTGTGGGGTCAAAAAATGAAAATGAGACTGGAGAAGAAATTTTTGAAAAATTAAAAACCGTTTTAAACGCTAAGGAGGAAGGAATCTATCCTTGATAGACAAAATAAGAAGGGCCAGGGATAGAAAAATAATAGTTGGCTGCAAAAACAAAGAAGAGATAAAAAGAGTAAAGGAAAAAATAGTTGAAAGGGAGACAAATTTTACTGTAGTCGAGATAAAAAATAAAGATCCCCTTTTGAGAATTTACGGCGTCCTCAGAAGCAACACGGATGAAGACATTGTAAAGGCTCTGAAGACGCAAAACACGCATTTATTTACAAACAATGATAATGTAAAGGAAGCAAAAATAGAGGTTCGATATCGAGCGAACGCTAGGAACCCTTTAACCACAAATGTGGTGGTCAGGGTGCCGCCGGCTGTATGGCAGGGAGCGGTAGCCGCGGGGGCTGTACATATTGACATGCAGCGCGTACGTGTAGCGGACCAGTCTCCGCTGATTCAGTGCTCGCGTTGTTTGGGATACGGGCACGGAAAAAAGTTCTGCCGTGAGTCGGTCGATGTGTGCAGCCACTGCGGCGGACCGCATCTTAGATCAGGGTGCCCGGTCTGGCTAGCAGACGGCCCTGCGAGCTGTATAAACTGTTGCAAAGCAAAAACAGGCCACAACGAACATAACGCGTTCAGCAGTGACTGCCCGGTAAGACGCAAGTGGGACTCGCTTGCACGATCTACTGTGGCGTATTGCTGAGGGCACTCTATACCGCATACAACAAGCCAACCTAGGGCGAAAACAGCTGGCTACAGAGGAGCTGCTTATCGAAGCGGCAAAAAGCAAGGCTGCAGCAGCGCTCATACAGGAGCCGTATGTAGGTCGGGCGAAGAAAGTGCGCAGCTACCAGGGCGTAAGGGTCTTCCAGAGCAACAAAGTAGGAGATGGGACTGTCAAGGCGGCCATCGCGGTTTTTGACCCGAAGTTGGACGTCATACAGTACCCGGAACTCACCACAAACAACATCACAGTGGTGGGACTCCGAACAAAGGCCTGGCAGATCACGCTGGTATCTGTGTACTTCGAAAAAGACAAGCCGCTCGAACCGTACATGGGTCATGTAGAGCGTATCATAAACAAGATAGGAAACTCTAGGTTGGTAATCGGAGGGGATGTCAACGCCTGGAATATCTGGTGGGGGAGCACGAGAGATGGAGGACATTAGAGCGACATTCGATGAGCTCGACCTGCATATACTGAATTCCAGCTCAGTGCTGACTTTCGATACTATAAGGGGAGATAAAAGGTACAGAAGCCACGTCGACATCACGGCCTGCACAGCGGACATACTCGCATCAGTAGGTAACTGGCGAGTAGAGGAGGGATTGACAAGTTCGGACCACAACGGCATTACATTCACGTTACAGCTACAAAAATCAGAAGTGACACACATTACAAGGACAACAAGACAATACAACACAAAAAAGGCAAATTGGGACCAGTTTCGTAAGAAACTGGCCAAAATTTTCAAAGAACACAAACTCACACACACGCACATGGAACATATCACAAACAGAGATCAAATTAATGAAACAGTAAACACATACACAAAAGCAATTACACAAACATGCACACACACCATACCAAAAATAAAACAATCACATACACTTAAAATGCCGTGGTGGTCAGAAGAGCTTGAAAGACTTCAGAAAGAAGTTGCTACGAAAAAGCGTAGAGTTCGCTGTGCCACACTGTACCGAAGACAGAGAGTAGTCGAGGAGTACCTTAGTAAGAAGGCGGAATACGAGCAGGCTGCAGGTCGAGCAAAGATCGAGAGCTGGAAGAGCTTCTGTAAGAAGCAGGATAGGGAGACGGTCTGGCAGGGGATCTATAGAGTCATCGGCAGAACATCGACACGCGAAGAAGACGTCCTACTTGAAGTTGAAGGCAAGGTACTTGACGCGAAAGGTTCCGCAAAGGCTCTAGCCGAGTCGTTTTACCCGGAAGACCTCACAACTAGCGACAGTACGGAACACCGCAGAGTAAGAACGCAAGCCGACACAGTGAACAAACCAACACATAGTGAACAATGGGATCCGCCGTTCACAAAAACGGAGCTCTTCTCTGCGGTAAATGCCTTCAACGTCAAGAAAGCACCCGGCGCTGACGGCTTCACAGCGGACATCTGCCGAGAGGCGGTATCCACCGATCCGGACCTCTTTTTTGGGCCTCTTGAACAAGTGTCTCACGTGCTCACACTTCCCCGAGAAATGGAAAGAGGCAACAGCCGTAGCGCTGCGGAAACCAGGAAAAGATAGTTATAGTGTGACAAAGTCTTACAGACCCATCGGACTCCTACCGGTTCTGGGAAAAATGTTTGAGAGAATGCTGATGACCCGAATTAAGTTTCATATTTTACCCGGAATGAGTACTCGCCAGTACGGTTTCATGCCACAAAAGAGCACAGAAGACTCTCTCTATACCTTAGTGACACACATCCATGCGAAGCTCGGCGAGAAACGCATGATCACATTGGTGTCGCTAGATATAGAGGGAGCTTTTGATGGTGCATGGTGGCCTGAAATAAAGGTCCGACTGGCTGAGAAAAAGTGTCCGGTAAATCTAAGGAGGGTTATCGACAGCTACCTCTGCAACCGGAGAGTAGAAGTTCGTTACGCTGGAGAGACAGCCGCTAGGGAAACAAACAAGGGCTGTGTACAGGGCTCTATAGGGGGGCCCACACTGTGGAATCTACTTCTGGACTCGTTGCTGGTGAAGTTGGAAGGTAGCGGCGAGTACGTGCAGGCATTCGCAGACGACATAGTGTTGGTCTTCGACGGGGAAACAGCTCTAGAGATTGAGATGCGTGCAAATGCCACTTTGGCGCGTGTTCAGGCCTGGGGTGATAGAGTGAAACAAAAATTTGCGGCACATAAAACCATGGCTATGACCATAACCCGCAAATTAAAATACAACACCCCGCGCCTGAACATGGGCGGCGTTGACATTGGCATGTCGAAAGAAATTAAACTTCTGGGCCTTACCATCGACGAGAAGTTAACCTTTAACGGTCACGTCGCGAATGTCTGCCGAAAAGCGATAAATTTTTACAAACAGCTATCAAGAGCAGCAAAAACACAGTGGGGGCTAAACCCGGAGATAGTAAGATCCATGTACACAGCGGTTGTAGAACCCACGATATTGTATGCGGCCAGCGTATGGGCACCGGCAACAAGTAAAGTCGGCGTAAAGAAACACCTCGATGCCGTGCAGCGCGGATTCGCGCAGAAGATAATCAAAGCACACAGAACGGTGTCTCTCCACTCTGCACTATTGATTGCTGGGCTGCTTCCGCTTGACTTGAAAATCAAGGAAGCGGCCTTGCTTTATGAGCTAAAGAAAGGAATATCCCAGCAATTAATAGGCGACTTAGAAGTGGAGAAACCGACACCGTACATACTGGCGCCGCATCCGGCAGAATGGGTGGATCTCAAATTCGAATGCTTGGCAGACAGAGCAGCTCTCGAGCAATCCCAATCCAGCGACTTAAACATCTATACTGACGGAAGTAAAATCGAAGGGGAAAGTCGGAGCGGCCATATCCATATGGAATAGAACCGCCGAGATAAGTACCCGGAAATACAAATTAGCTGATTGCTGCTCTGTTTATCAGGCCGAACTGCTTGCGATTGCCGAGGCAAGTAGAATAGCGCTGCAATACAAAAAGTCACACTGTTGCATCTATAGTGACTCTAGATCGGCACTAGAAACAGCAACAAACTCCGTGTCCCTCCACCCCCTCGTTCTCCAGATAAGAGAAAATGCCAGAGACATAAAAAAATCAAATAGAACTTTAAAACTCTATGGGATAAAGGCACACGCGGGGTTGGAGGGAAATGAAAGGGCCGATGAACTGGCTAAATCCGCAGCGCTACAATTGAAAACCAAGCCAAAATATGACAAATGCCCAATATCGTACGCAAAGTACCAAATTAGGGTAGACTCAACAAAAAAATGGAACATCAGGTACAGAGAAGGGCACACAGCTTCGGTAACAAAAGTATTCTTTCCGGACGCCAGACACGCACACAGAACAATAAAACATATTCCAATTGACAAGAACACAACACAACTGCTCACGGGGCATGGAGGTTTCTCCTCATACTTGTACCGTTTCAAGTGCAAGGAGAGCCCCTCATGCAACTGCGATCCAGGGGGTGGAAGAATGTATCATTCATATTATAACAGAATGTCCGATCTATGGCAAAATAAGATTTGAAACGGAAATGTTATTAAATGTGGATATAAGTAAAGTAAATTTACAAGAAATTATAAAAAATAAAGATATTGTAATAGAGTTTATAAAATATTGTAAATATATAATAGATAAAGTAAATATAAAAAATAAGAAGCATTAAAATGAGATCACTACCTCATATTTACTAAATATGAAGGAAGTACTAAATAGAGATTTGTAAACAAGTAAACATAAAATGCATAGCGATAAGAAACATTAGTATACATTTTAAGGATACATTGTATAGAATATAAGGAAACTATAAATAAAGGAAACCCTGTGTTCAACCCTGATTACGTTAGGGACCTTAGCTCGCGGGCCGGGCCCCTGCGCCCGGACAGGTACAAAAAAAAAAAAAAACCCCCAACCTAAGCCTAACCTAACCTAACAGACCATGACCTGCCCTAATTTGACCTAATTTTGCCGAACTTGTCGTAACATGTCTAGTTTTCACCTATAGAATACGAAACGCCCATAAAAAAAATGCGGCCATGTATGACCGCTTGGCTCCTGGGCTGATAACTTAGAACAAGAATGGGGTTCTGTTAGAGATTATCATTCTCGATTATCAGCCAAAGCGTCTGATGCTATTCTTAAACACGATTATTTGCGACGACCCAAATAAATTCTGGTCATTTATTAAATCGAATAAGCAACACAACTCATATCCATCCTCTATGACCTATAATGACGAGTCTGTTGAAACCGGAAATGATATTTGTAATGCTTTCGCGGACTTTTTCAATTCCAATTACCTGTCTGGGTCTGTGCAGCGCCCTCTTCTTGTGTCGCGCGTTCCCGGGCCGTCAGACTCTGTCGCCGATATGCAAACTATCGAAGTTACGGAATATAAGATTCTAAAACTATTACAAACTTTAGATATTAAAAAATCCGCAGGACCCGATGACATTCATCCGCATCTCTTAATTAAATGTGCGGCGAGTCTGACGCTTCCTGTCCGAGTCTTATTCGAGAGATCTATTGCTGAGGGTATCATGCCCAGTATTTGGAAATCTGCCACAATAACTCCTATCCACAAAAGTGGTCCCAAGCGCGATGTTTCGAACTACAGACCAGTTTCAAAACTTTGTGTGCTAGCTAAATTATTTGAAAAAATTATCCACGACCAACTTTACTCTGCTCTTAAACATACCTTCTTACCCCAGCAACATGGTTTTCTGAAGGGAAGGTCTACTACAACCAACCTTGTTTCATTTATTGATGCGGTCACGTCCGGTATGGAGGGGGGTGGGCAAGTAGACGCTATTTATACAGACTCCTCTCTAAGCTGTGCGCTGCCGGAATAAGAGGTGATTTGCTTCGGTGGTTCGCTTCTTACGTCGATGGTCGCACTCAAGCTGTGGCTCTCAATGGGTTCATGTCTGCTCCATCATTCATCCCATCCGGTGTGCCGCAAGGATCAATTCTCGGGCCTCTCCTGTTTATTTTGTTTATTAACGATATTAACCAATGTTTCAAGCACTCCAACATCTTACTCTTCGTAGATGACATGAAGATTTTTAAAGTTATTAAAAATGACCGTGATTTGGAATTGCTTCAACTAGACTTGGACAGCCTTGTGATTTACTGATTGGAGAACAAACTTGATCTTAATATTTCGAAATGCTGCTGCATCACCTTCAGTAGATCAGCTCAAGCAATTTCTATTGATTATAAAATTAACGATCAGTCCTTGTCAAGGGCCAATTCTGTAGTCGATCTGGGAGTTACTCTTGATCCTAAGTTACTTTTTGATAAACATATCGAGAAGATCTGTAATAAAGCCATGAAATCTTTGGGCTTCATATTCAGGATAACTAAAGATTTCAAAATGATAAAAACCCTTAAAGTTCTTTATTGTTCTCTAGTGCGCAGTCAACTTGAATATGCATCTCAGGTTTGGAATCCCAGCTATAGCAAATACATTTCCATGCTGGAAAGATCTCAAAAAAAGTTTCTACGTGTTGTTAATTTCAAATTTTAAAATCTTAAGTTCTGAGTTTGAGTATGATGAGGTCTGCTTCCATCATCATATTTTGCCTGCTCAGGTTAGAAGAGAGGTGGCTTCATGCACAATATCCTGTGTAGTCGGATAGATTGCCCGACTCTGTTGTCTCGGATAGGTCTCGTAACTCCGCTCAGGTCCGCCCCGCGGAGACACAGTCTTCAGCTGTACTCCCCGCGCCATGTCACGAATTATCGGAAGAATTCGTTTCTTATTCGCACTATTCAAAGCTTTAATGTTATTTATTCTAAAGGCGTTGATTTGTTCGCGATGAGGCATAACTCTTTTAAAAACGCAATTTGTGGGCGGTTCTTTGATATAACCAAGGACAAATACGAAAAGAGTAAGAATTTTAGTATTAAAATAACGTGGTTGTTACACATATTTAATTGGATAACGGGACACTCACGTATATACGGTCGGTCAATCCGACTCGAGTTTCGGCCGCGTCCGGCGGCCTTTTTCAAGGCGAGTGCACACGCGCGGCGGCTGCTCGTTTGGCACTGCGGGCTGCCGCACGTCGCGCACGCAAGCTCAACGGCTGTTGCGGGGGTGCAGGTGAGGGGGTGCGAGAGGGTTGCGCAGGTATACACTCGAACTCTTCATCACTGGTAAGCTGCGAGTCGGGAACATTGCAGCACACTGAGCTCACTGTGTCTTCACTCATATCGCGAACACTATACCGAGCACTATGGAGGCACGGCTTCCAAGCGAGCGGCACATGCCATCCTCCATCTCTATTAAAAGTCGGACGCTTACCGATTTCAATGGCCTCCTGACCTTACGGGGTACAAAGAACTTCTCCCGTGCCAGGACCTCCGCCTTATCGAATCGAATAAAATGTTGGGCGTCCGACCTAAGAGCATGTTCCGCCACCGCAGAGCCGTTAACATCTACATTTTCATGGCGCGTATGTGCTCCGTGAGTCTTGTGGACACATTTCTCCGTGTTCCCCTACGTAACTTATGCCACAATCGCAAGGAATCATGTCGCATATTGCCGTAACGGTGGAACGTGAACGGGATAAAACTCTAGCTTTTCTGGATGTGTTAGTGATGCGAGAAACTACTGGACGATTATCACACGATCTACCGTAAACCTACACACACAGACAGATATTTAAATGCTGATTCACACCACCATCCAGTACACCTAGCTTCGGTACCATGCACGCTTATCAACAGAGCGTTGAGACTATGCGATCAACAATATCTGAAAACCGAATTAGACCATTTAAAAGGTGTACTCGAGGGTAACGGGTTTAGCTGGAAACAAGGGTGGCGTATGGCGAATACATCGTCGAGAACGGGTCCAGCTTCGGTGGAGAGGTAACCCGCGTACCTGCCATATATCAAAGGAGTGACGGACAAAATTGGAAACTTGTTACGCCGTAGATATTGCATCAAGACAATGTATCGTCCGCTCAGACAGCTAAGGCAAATGGTACGCTCTCCAAAAGACAAAGACCCTTTGGGTGTTCCGGGAGTGTACATGATTCCTTGCAATTGTGGCATAAGTTACGTAGGGGAAACACGGAGAAATGTGTCCACAAGACTCACGGAGCACATACGCGCCATGAAAAATGTAGATGTTAACGGCTCTGCGGTGGCGGAACATGCTCTTAGGTCGGACGCCCAACATTTTATTCGATTCGATAAGGCGGAGGTCCTGGCACGGGAGAAGTTCTTTGTACCCCGTAAGGTCAGGGAGGCCATTGAAATCGGTAAGCGTCCGACTTTTAATAGAGATGGAGGATGGCATGTGCCGCCCGCTTGGAAGCCGTGCCTCCATAGTGCTCGGTATAGTGTTCGCGATATGAGTGAAGACACAGTGAGCTCAGTGTGCTGCAATGTTCCCGACTCGCAGCTTACCAGTGATGAAGAGTTCGAGTGTATACCTGCGCAACCCTCTCGCACCCCCTCACCTGCACCCCCGCAACAGCCGTTGAGCTTGCGTGCGCGACGTGCGGCAGCCCGCAGTGCCAAACGAGCAGCCGCCGCGCGTGTGCACTCGCCTTGAAAAAAGGCCGCCGGACGCGGCCGAAACTCGAGTCGGATTGACCGACCGTATATACGTGAGTGTCCCGTTATCCAATTAAATATGAGTAAGAATTTGTTATCGAAAAAACGCAGGTTTAAAGCTAAACGTTTAATTGATGTAAACCATTAATTTGATTATTTTTTGTTAAATTCTATATATATTTTGTAAATTCCTAACTAGTGATACTTGTGTTTGTTCGCTCCCCGTATGTGGTACCTCCTTGTTGCTACTTGTTCTATCTGTATTAACTATTTTTTCTTTCTGTTTGTTTTATCAGTGAAAACTGTATTTGGCTTTAGTGTTTCCACTCATCTAAATTTTATGATTGTGTAATGCTGTTTGTTTTTCATATAGAATAAAATAAAATAAAAAAATAAAAATAATCAATTTATTGATAACAGTTGTTACAGGTCATATTATTACTTGTCAACAATGTGAAGCTTATATAATTTTAATTTTCCACATTAAATTAGTTATTAAAACTATGCAATAATTAGAATATTTGATTACAATTTAAAATTAAATAAAAATGTCTGTTTAATAATAAATTATGTATATAAAATACCAATTTAAAAACTAAAATAGTATTCAAACGTAAAAATACAATTTCAAATAACATTTCTTACGAATTCGTCATAACAATAAAACGACTGCTCGATAAGCCAACGCTTCAGTCTTGATCTAAAGCTACAGATTGTGGGAGCCGAAACGATCACACCCGGCAACTTATTATATATAGTGGGACCCATCACGTATGCAGACTTAGCAGATCTTTCCAGAGTGCAGGGTACCTCTGCGAGTCTGTCCTTGAACCGGACGCATTTAAGCGTCTCATAGGAGGCCAAGTTATACCGCTACCTGAAAAATTAACATACTAGGAAACGTCAGAATTCCCAACCTTTTAAAATGCGGCCGCACCGAGACGTCCGACGGTATCCACAATAGCCCGCACGGCGCGCTTCTGCAGTATGAATACTCGCTTCCAGTCCGCTGCTCTGCCGAATAAATCTGTGCCATACTGGAGGAGGGAGTGGATCGTCGCAAAATTACATGATCTCACTGCGTCAGCGGGCACAACCCTGGCAACTCGGTTCAACGCAAAGCATGCACTGGCCAGTTTACTGCAAAGTTTGTCGATATGATTTTCCCATGTAAGGCTCCTGTCAATTTCAAACCCTAAAAAGGTCGTAGATTCTACTTGGCCTATTTTTTGCCTTCGATTATTTCGAAGAAAACGTATACGAGGCAATTGAGGAAACGTACATTATATATAAGCTGGATATAAAGGAAGCAATGAAATCTGTATGTAAAATTAATAACAGTTCAAATACTAATTTAAAATCCGAATGCAGTGTGCGTCTTCCAAAAATAACTATTCCAATTTTTTCTGGTCAATATTCGGAGTGGCCTTCCTTTCGTGATTTGTATGTTTCTCTGATACATAGTAATGACGCAATAGACAACGTGCAAAAAATGCATTATTTAAAGGGCCATCTATCTGGCGAGACGGAACAACTTCTAAGACATGGTCCTGTCACTGCGGCTAACTACCTCGAATGGTCTGGTCTATTCTTAATAGCAGATATTATAACAATAAAAATATCTGGCCAGTTGCCTTTTGAGTCGTTTTATGAATCAGGCAAGTGTTGGAACTGAATCTTGTATTGCAATTAAAGATATTTTAGACACAACCAACGGCACTTTGAATGGTTTGACAAATATGGATATTAACGTGGATTCATGGGATATTATTGTTATTCACATTATTTGCACGAAACTAGATCCTGAATCCCGGAAGCTTTGGGAGGCTAAAATTAGTATTTCTGATGAATTACCAACTTTGCATCAAATGAGAGAATTTTTGGAGTCCAGTTTTCTATCTCATGAGTTCTTAGACTCTAAAGTTAGGCCAAATGTCTCAAACCAAAAACCCAAAGTATTGCACGCGATCACAACAGACAATTGTGTTGAGTCAAATTCATGTCCATATTGTAAGAAAAGTGATCATAAGATGTGGAACTGTAAAGAATTTGTTAATGTTGATTACGACGCCCGACACAACTTTGTCAAAAACAATGGATTTTGTTTTAATTGTTTAGGTCGGAATCACTCCGCCAACGGTTGTCGATCTTTCAACAAATGTCGCGTATGTAAACGTAACCATCATATTTCATTACACCCACCGCCATCAGTAGAGTCAACTACTTCCAGCTTAGCGAAGCCAGAAGTAGAGGTAGAAGTCAACAAAACACCAGCTAATGCTAAATTAGCATTAGAAACTACTCCATCTATTTCAAGTGTCAGCGCACACTTTTTAAAGCAATCCAGACCCAATCAAATACTTTTGGCTACAGCGGTTGTCAAAAGTCGAGCCAAAAACGGTAGTGTGCAGATATTCAGGGCTTTGCTGGATCAAGGCTCTCAAGCATCGCAAACGATGTGACAAATCACAGAATTGACCGTTCAGTTGCTAGGTCTGAAGAAGGTAAACTTGTAAACGTAATCTCCGGACTAGGTGCCAGCCATGGAAATTTAGATTCGAAGTACGTCGTCGAAATAACGGTTCAATCACGTTTCGATCCCAATTTTAAACTAGTTGTTCAAGCGCACGTCTTGGATGCCATTACCAGCCTGCTTCCATGTAAACGAGTGGAAAACCTAAAATGGCCTGAGCTCTCAGAGTTCAGTCTTGCTGATCCAAACTTTACAAGCCCTAACAAAATAGACATTTTGCTCGGTGCAGACGTTTATGGGCAAATACTGCGAGAGGGTATGGCCAAGGGACCTAACGGTTTGTTGACAGCTCAGCTTACAGCGTTAGGCTGGATTCTGTCAGGTCCGATTCAACCTTCTAATGAATACAAATCCCTGCCAACAAAATGTCATCACAGCACTATCACTTGCATGCACGCTCAGACTGACAATGAATTATTAAAGCAATTTTGGCAAATTGAGTCAGACTCTTTTTTCATAAAATTGCTCACAAAGGAAGAGCAATTATGTGAAGAGATTTTTTGCAAGACCACCGAGAGAGATTCTACGGGAAGGTACATCGTTCGGCTTCCATTCAATGAAGATAATCCTCAATGTAAATATGGAAATTCGAGGCAGATTGCGCTTAAAAGATTTCATCTTCTTATCTCTCCGTTTCAAGAAGAATCCAGAAATTAAAGCAAGATACACCAAAGTCATGCAAGAATACTTAGATCTTGGTCACATGGAACACATAACGAGTTTTAACTCCCCATCTGATGCGGTATATCTACCGCATCATGCGGTAATACGTGACGATAAAACTACGACCAAGCGCAGAGTTGTGTTCGACGCATCGTGCAAAGGAACAAATGGGTAATCTCTTAATGACAATTTGATGGTTGGCCCAACACTTCATGAGGATTCAAGGCACATTATAATGAGATGGCGTACACATCCCATTTGCCTCACCGCAGACATAGTCAAAATGTACCGTCAAGTCGTAGTTGCTGCTGAAGATGCAGACTTCCAACAGATTGTATGGAGAGATAATCCGGAGTCTGAAATAAAAGATTTCAGATTAGGGAGAGTTACGTTTGGTACGGCTTCTGCGCCTTATTTGGCCGTGAAAACGCTGCAACAGCTAGCAACTGACGAAGGCAAAGAATTTCTTGGTATTAAATACAAATACAAATACAAAAATCTTTATTGCTGTTTGCAGGTAAGATAAGGAGATACAAAACATTTTAATAGTTGACCAATACAAACTGGCCTCTTCTTTTAGAGGCATGCAATAATGCAATATGTCTGGCAACGCAGTTTCCATTGGTCTGAATTTATACAATGATAATAATAGTCAGCTGATAAAGTCTTCTTCTTCTTTTTTCATTTTTAACTTTTAATCGGTTGTATCATATATTATGTCATCTGATTCATCATGTATTAATTTCTGGCTTCTATCCCATTGTGTTATGTTAGTGTGATATGTTTGATGAGTACAATTACGCCAACGTCTTGTGCTTCAGCAGGATGATGTTATGGACTTTGACAAGTGTGTGGTTTCATGTAGAATCCAAGGTCTTGCAGTAGTAGCTCTTGCAGTTTAGCCGTGTGAGCAATTTCAAAGAATGCCATTATGTATAGAAAAATCAAAAAATAATAATCAAAAATAATAATAATAATAATTCAATTTGTATAAAATAAAACAATGACAATGTGTGTAAAAGAATGTTAACATGTATAAAATTTAATATTTATCTACCTACTCAAAGAACTCTCACAATTTATTATAGAGTCATCTGATTCAACCTGTCCGTTACAATATATTATCTGATCTAACATTAGTTAAATCTAAAGTTTAATAAAATATAGACAGTGGACACTAATGTGGCTAATGGAATTTAATGTGGAAGTTAATGGAATGTAAAATGTCATGTTATACAAAATCTATACATCAGTATTCCAATTAATTTCCCTATCATTTAAAAATTCTTTCACAGTGTAATAACATTTGGGTACCAGTATCTTTTTTAATTTACTTTTGAACATGGATAAGTTAAGTTTTTTAATTGCATTTGGCAGCTTTTTATATAGAAGAGGAGCCATACAAAAAATACTGTCACTCATAATCTTTTTCTTGCGTTTGTCTATGAGCAGCCTACACTTATCACGTCGGTTCCGTTCTAGTTCATATAGGAAAATCTAACACAGAATCGAAAAAACAAATAGGTAAATTACTAGGAAAGAACACAGATTATTAAGAATCACAGATCACTGATTGATCGATGATAAGGTGATATACGAAATGATGACAATTGAAATTGACAACACTATAATAGATTTGACTTTGACAATTCAACTTGGTCTGGAGAATCCTTGGATATCCACCATCCACCTACTAGCTTTTACCCGTGACTTCGTACTCACAAAATATATAATATTTGGGTAATAGAAGCAGTATTTTTTTTTATTTTTTTTACAAATTTTGTACACCCGCACAAATTTACGTTTACAAATAACAGCTTGTTACACAGTAGTGGTAGTAACAGTTTTATACAATTTTATCAAAATCGGTTCAGTAGTTTAGGTGTCAGAGCTTAACAGATAGACAGACAGAGTTTTTTTCATATTTATAGTTTATAAGTATGGATTTCAAGTGCAGTTGCAAAAATTAATATTGACGAACTTCCATGTAATGAGTCCCTTTTAATTCATTAATTCAATATTTTATATATATCTGAAAATGTGAGGTTTTTTAAATGACTTTGAAATTTTGTTATATTTTCAACACTGTAATCTCTACATTTTTTCCGCCAATATTTAATTATATAAATTCTTTTCACTGGGCATCTCAATAATTGAGCGGTGTGGTCAGATAGTGCCAATCCCAAAACCTCCGCTTTACACTTGTCCCTAAAGTCATGAGCAAAGTTGTCAATGCAAGTCTGACTTGCTGGTCTAGTAGGTTGTTTAATCGCTAATGACAAATCAAAATTGGATAACAGGCATTCAAAGTCCTTTGTAATTTTATCAAGTTTTAGTACATTTATATTATAATCTCCTGCCATGACAATTCGATAATGTTTCTTTTTATGCAAGTACAATAAAACACTTTCTAAGATTGAGAAAAAAGGTATTTTTGCTACTACTTGATGGAATTCTATATACACAGAGTACAACAACATTATATCTAGTGAGCCTTACTGCACAACATTCTATTACATTATACGCAGAAAAATCCTTTACTCGAGTAAGTTCAGTCCATTCATTTCCATCTCTGACAAGTATACAACTACCACCTCTTTTGATGGTTGGTCTACTACAAGTGGCAGCTAAACAGTAATTAGGTAAGTGTAGGTACTGCTCATATCCGGCTAGCATATTGTGTTCGGTGATACATACTACATCCACCGGTATATTTTTGTCTAGAAGCTCATCAAGGCATAGTGAAAGTGTGTCTGATTTTGTTATTAATCCTGCTATGTTTTGATGCAATATGTTAATATACTTATTTGAGAAAAAAATAAGATTAAGATCAGGTTCAGCACCATGCTGAGTACTCACTGAGTCACCATGGCAGTTAATATATTGGGAGTCAATATCATCTAGTTGTCTGTACAAGCACTCAAACATGGTTCTAACACGACGATCACGTACACGCTTAACATCAGCTCTGTAAATAAAAATCAATAAAAGCGGATTTTTTGGAGCTACGCGCAGCCCAGTAGTATCAGTGGAACGGCGACAGTTCAGCGAGCCAGGAGCCGTGTTGACAGCCTCCGGGACGTCAGGGATAAAGAGGAATCACCGAAAATACCAGACGAACAGCCGAAATCAAAGGTTAGTTTAGTAGCAACATCACAAGATCGCACAGCTGTATTTGGACAAAAGTCACGTCCGCCGCATAGCGATCTCATCGGTACAAAAACTTCCGCCTGACACGTTCCTATCGCTACCGACCGGCGCCGGCGACCCGACGCACGACATCGGCGACACCTCCCCCCGCCAAGCATAACATCACCGCTCTCTGCACTCTAACTTAAGAAACTCAGAGGCGGACTTGGAAGAACATCATCATCATCGCCAACCCCTGCGGAAGAACTGACTGCTGGTGACTGGACATCTACTGGACAGCCCGAACATCATCTAAGTCAAGCGTGTACGCAAGAACATTGACAAATATAAACTTGGAGAAGAAGAAGAAGAAGGGAATTATACGCGAGTAGTAATAATTTAATTTGACCTTATCAGTTTTTTATGCGTTACCAAATTTTGTTAAATTATCATAGAAATGTCCGACATAAGCAAAAAAGCCGCCCCCTCCGCCTCTACCTCTTCCGCATCTGCCCCCGTCATTGCACCAAAACGACCAAGGGTGCTCTCGGTAAGATCAGTAGCGTCAAACCTACACAAGCGCATATTAAAAAAAAATGTTAAATCCGGCGGGTCGGAGGTGGTGCAGCCGACGCAGCATCGCGGGGAGAGCCCCAGTGTGCCCATAGACATTCCCGAAGTAGGTTCCGGCCGTGCTCAGTCTCTCGGTAATGTCCCGTCGCCGCCGCAGTCTCAAACAGCTAGTGAGACATCGGCCCATGTGACCTCGGTGCCTGAAACGAGCTCAGGACAAGTGGCGGCGGTGGACAGAATCGAGAGCTGGGAGCAGTGCGGAATATCACCGCCTAAAGAGCTGAGGACCGATGACGAGAGGGACAGCGTGTCCGAGTTGTCTTTCCCGACCTCCGCCCGCAGCACAAGGGTCAGCATGCTGATCGGCGATTGCTCAAAGCGGACGGAGGTCGAAATGGACAGCGCTACGAAAGTGGCAAACAACGCGTTGCTCCGGGGCAAGGACGCTCTCGAGTCGTCTCATAATGTGAGGCGCGATATAAGGCAAACGGCGATAGAAAGCCTACAGGCGCTTTACGAGATCGTCCTTTCCCTTTCGGAGTCAAGACATCGTCACATCGCCTCGCTCGAAAAAGAAAGGGCTCGGCACGCCATGGAGCTGCTCTCAGTGGAAAGGGCTCATACAAAAGCAACACAAAAACATTATCTAGACCTTACGAAGGAGGTAGCTCTGGCCAGAGAACAACTAGCAGAACTACAAAAAGAAACGAAAGCCGTCAGAGACTGGCAGAGTTTCGAGTCAAGAGAGCCCCACCAGCACATAAAAGCAACAGCGGCAGCGGTGATGGACATCAGCAGTTACCTAAAGTCTGTACCGAGTGAAAGAACCACTATCAACCTAACGCCACTGCGGAACGATTGTCTCGGCATAAAAACTGGGATTGAAATTCTTCAGAGACAGGTCGACGAATTCCGGAGAGACTCCAACACACAAAGTGAAAAAACCGTCGATGTCCTTCATCAAAACGCAGACATGCTGCAACAGCTCATCTCGACTCCTCCTCCTCCTACTCCCCCAAATTACTCGGATAGTCTGAGCAAAATAGAAAAAATACTCATAGAACACTCAATACCGCCCCCACCCTCTGCCCCAATAAAAAATAATATTGATGAACACGTGTTACCGATCACAGAACGACTTGAGGCTGTATCGTCAGACCTCCGGACGATGCGCCAAGAAAAATTAACTCTTCCCCCACCAGCCTTAAGCATTGAGGCCGAAATATCCTAAGCAGAAAAGGGCAAGCAACCGAAGCCTGCCTATGCCAAAATTGCGGCCAAGCCCGTCGGGCCAAAACCAAATCACACTCTGATCGTGACAATGGCAAATCCCGCATCGCCCACGACATCCGAAAACTTGATAGACAGGATAGCGATAGCACTAGACACGAGGAAGACCGGAGCAAGAGTTGACCGAGTGCGGAAAGCCCGTAACAGGAAAATCATCCTGAGTTGCAGCACAGAGGAAGACCTTGGTCTGGTCAGAAACCGCGTGCAGCAGGATAAGTCTCTAAAGGTGGAAACCGCGAAAGCGGGTAATCCACTAATAATCATTCGAGACGTCCTGTCTTATCACAAAGACAACGAAATTGTAGAAAACCTTCTGGCGCAGAATAAACATCTGCTACAGGGGGTCGATTTGCAAGAGAGCGCGATCAGAGTGCGCTACAGGAAAAAGGCGCGTAACCCGCATGAGTGCCATCCGGTGATCGAGGTCTCACCTCGCATTCACAGAGCGTTTTTGGATGCCGAAAAAGTCTACATAGAACTCCAGAGGAGACCAGTGGCCGACCACTTGCCCTTGGTGCAATGCACTAAGTGCTTAGGCTTTGGTCATACAAAGGCGATCTGTCGGGAGAGGGACGAGTACTGCAGTCACTGTGGAAAGGCTCACTCCTGGAATCAATGCAAGGCAAGGAAAGAAGACCTGCCACCTAAATGCAAGAACTGCGCGATTGCTCATCCCAACAGCCCCAACAGGGAACTTGCTCACAATGCCTTTAATAGTGAGTGTCCTGAAAGGGTAAAGTGGGATGGCATAGCGCGGTCCCGAATATCGTATTGCTAAGGGCACTCATGAGATATGTGGCTCAATCTTCCGAAGAGTAGACGAACCAGGTATGCGTTTCATCCAAGCAAACCTGCAGCGCTCCCAGAATGCAACGGTCGAACTCTTGAAGGTTGCGAGAGAGAGGGGAGTTTCAGTCGCCCTTGTCCAAGAACCCTATGTGGGAAACAAAGGCGAAATGAAACAATATCCTGGAACTTGCGTTATTCAGTGTAGTTTAAATAGGCAAAACCAGTTAAGGCAGCCATAATAGTCTTCGGTGATAAACTGAGGTAATTCATGACCCCCAGCTTGTTACCGAAACAGAAGCATCTGTCTTACTCGTCGGCACAGGCCTAAAACTGGGAGTAATTTCTGTCTATTTAGAAGGAGACCAAAAAGTCGACCCATACCTTAACAGGATCAAGGCGTTCCGCGAAAAACTAGCGACAAAAGACCTGATTGTCGCCGGTGATATAAATGCATGGTCCCACTGGTGGGGAAGCACTTCTCAAAACGAGAGAGGAGAAGCCGTGAACTCATTCTTCAACGAAATGGACTTGCATATTCTCAACTCCGTCGATACACCGACTTTCGAGATCGTCAGGGAAGGTAAACTCTGCACGAGCGTAGTAGACGTTACAACGTGCAGCGACGTCTCTCCTGGGGAGAATCGAGGGATGGGAGGTAGACAAGAGCATCACAACGTCAGACCACAACGCAATTTCCTTCACTTTGCGTCTTGCTAAAGCTCTCGAACAACAGATAGCGATAACAACACGTAAATACAACAACAAAAGGGCAAGATGGTCAGACTTTGTGTCACAGCTAGAATCCTGCCTGGAAGAAAGAAACATCTCGCCGGAGTCTGTGGGAGGATGCGAAGGTACATTTGAACTGGAATCGATGTCTGTCATGTCTGGCGTCCGGCTTGACCTCGAGGAAGTCAAACTGCTAGGCTTATTGATCGACCGACGGCTCAACTTTAAAGCACACGTGACCGCCCAATGCAAAAAGGTGGCGAACATTTATAAACAGCTCGCATGTGCAGCGAAGGTGACCTGGGGATTAAATGGCGAAATCACGAGAACTATCTACGTCGCTGTGGTGGAACCCATCATTATGTATGCCTCAAGTGTATGGGCGCAAGCGGCAGACCTCGAGGAAAACAAGTCTCACTTAAACGCTATCCAAAGAGGTTTTGCTCAGAAAATCTGTAAGTCGTACCGTACTGTTTCCTTAAAGTCAGCACTCGTCCTTTCTGGACTGCTTCCCTGGATCTGAGGATACAGGAAGCGGCAAATTTGTACAGAGTGAAAAGAACTCTCCCAAGACTATCTCCCACCAGAAGTGGAACTCGAACGGAACGTCAACTACCTGGACCAACCCCATCCGTCCACACAGGCTTCTGTAGAGTACGAGCTTCTGGAAGACACCTCCAACATACCAGAAGGGCCTCAGATTTATACTGATGGCAGTAAGATCGAGGGTAAAGTTGGAGCTGCTCTAACATGGTGGGAGGAAGGCAAGGAAGTCAAGAACTCGACCTTCAAGCTTCACTCCGAATGCACGGTCTTTCAATCGGAACTTTATGCTCTTTGCCGGGCAACTCAAATAGCGTTAACAAGCAAGGACCCAGAAGTCAATGTCCTGAGTGACTCCCGATCTTCACTGAATTGCTAAGTAACCCAAAACGAGTCATCCCTTGGCAAAGTGTATAAAGGAAAACATTAGACAGATCCGTGCAGAAGGGAGATCTCTCCGTCTTTTCTGGGTGAGAGCGCATGTGGGCACCGTCGGCAACGAAAGAGCAGACGAACTAGCAAAGTCGGCGGCGCTCATGGAATCTCCCAGGACTACGAAGGGATCCCTTGTCCTACGTCAAACGAAAAATCCGAGAAGAATCGGTCAAGAAATGGCAGGATCGATATGAGGCCTCGGAAACCGGAAAAGTCACTCAGATGTTCTTGCCCGATGTAACAAATGCATATCGATTGACGAGAACTACGAAACTGACTCACTTCCAGGTACAAGCGTTGACAGGGCATGGAGGAATAGCTGAATATCTGTACAGATTTAAGCTCAAGAGCAGTCCTGCATGTGAGTGTGACCCCGACCAACCCGAAACGGTCTGACACGTGCTGGTCGATTGTCCCAGATTCATGACCGCAAGGCATGATCTCGAATCCGTGATCGACGGGAGGCTGGTTGTCTCGGATCTCCGCAACATCTTAGCAGATCCAGTTAAAAGACCACGGCTTCTGTCTTTCATAGAGAGCTCATTCCGCATAGCGGCCAAGAGAAACTCTACACTTAAAAATACACACCCCCCTGTGCCACCACATTCTACCTCGCTGTCCGTGGATGCCGCGCGGGCATCCACGAGGGCGAGGAAAGGCAGGAATCCGTATCCGCGGTGTGGCTCTCTTCATGGACAGCAACAAAGAAAGATTCGGAATAAGCTTTTGCTTCGCTTGGGAACGGAAATGCGCCCGTTTGTCACCGGGATTGTCGTGCCTGCTCAATGGGAGTACCGCCAAAGTCACAATGAAGCGGAAAACCTACGATGCTATGCCAGTGTGCGAGGTAGACGGCCACCAATTTCGGTTGGTGCGATCGAAAAACAAAACGATTGCGCTAATAGAGTACTCGGAAGGTCGAACGCCTTTTACGCAGGCAAGTGCGCTGCTCGCACATCTGAGCAGAAATGCGGGTGACACACCCCGAGTGATAAGCGTGGATGCGATGGTAATCGAATACTCAAGAGCGAGAGTCGCAGACCGGCTGGGCTGCATTGAGGCCTCTAAACATCATGAGGTTGTCGTATACGAAGATAGGGGAGAAAATCTGAGCTACCTCAGAGTCCCTTCGCACGACCAAATAAATGTAACTGACAGCTGGGGACATCCTGTTCCTAATTCGACCATCCAAACCGGCTCCGAAAGAGCACAGCAGAGGGCAGCCGCGGAGAAAGCCGCAGCCAATCAAAGCGGCAGCCGAGGCACTATCACGGCCTTCGTGACTGCCTTCAACGCAGCAGCAAGGAGCGTACTCCGAATCTCATCCCCTTCATCAACCCTTTTGACGTCAAAAACCCCCAAAGCAGCTTCACTGCAACAAATGAGCCGAACGAGAGCTGACATGGGACAGGTTGAACCGCCCCGCTATGTTACGGCTTCGGAGCCGCGGAGTCATGCACGTAACGCCTTCATCGAATTCATAGCCACACTGAGAGCGACACGACAAGTCAACCTCAAGACCTGCGAAAACATCATGCAGTCATATAGGCTAGGAAGTGAAAGCTCTTAAAGGCGAAACTCGATGAGGCCGAAGCAGCCATTTACAATAATGTCACTTCCCGGGTCATCAAGGAACCATGACAGGACAGTATATGGCAGCTTACAGTGCAGAAAATGGCTTCGTGACACTGAACGAGAAAGAGACAGAGCGCGCGGGAATGCCTGTTTACAAGTATGCGATACCACCAAACGACCCTATTGTAGTTACCGCCCGATGCACCAAAATTATGCTGGACGACAAGGTCCTAGAGATGGCCAAGATTATCGAAGGGAACTCAAGTGTCACAGCGGGTTGGGAAAATTGGGAGGTACCGAGAATACAATGGGTCAATGCAGTTCCAGGATGTGGAAAGACAACATGGGTGATTAGGCACTTCGACGTGGACAAGGACGCTATCATCACCACAACAACTGAGGCAGCAAAAGATCTAAGAGAAAAGCTATCGCACCGTATCGGAAACCTGGTCAAAACCAGGGTGCGAACCATGGCTTCTGCTCTGGTAAATGGTTTCGGAAAAGAGAGTTTCAGTCGCCTCATGGTGGATGAAGCCCTCATGAACCATTTTGGAGCCATTGTAATGGTCTCACGACTGTCTGGTGTTGGCGAAATTGTCCTCATCGGAGATGTCAATCAATTGCCTTATATCGATAGGGAAAATCTCTTCGAAATGAGGTATCACCGCCCGAACCTGGTAGCAAAGATCAGCCAGGAGTTGCTCTGCACACATCGAAACCCAATGGACGTCGCATATGCGCTGAGGGAAATATACTCCGGTATGTACTCCTCGGTGCCCCGTGTAAAGTCCCTAGAGCAGAGAAGGTATAAGGAGCGCAAATACCCAACACCCAACCAAACACCCTCTTTTAGTTCACGCTCAAGAGGAGAAGGACACCCTGATAAACCAGGGTTATGGGTCAGGCACCGGGTCACGCATCCTTACCATCCATGAAACTCAGGGACTGACATACGAGTCGGTAATCGTAATCAAAACTAAGGCAAACATGAAGCTGCACGAGAGCGTGCCCCATGCTGTCGTTGCAATCTCACGGCACACAAGGGACTTCACGTACTACGCTGACGACACCGACGACGCCATCGGTCGGTTCGTTCAGCGAGCGTTGGCTGCAACACTGAAGACCATCCGAGAGTTCAATTTGCAGATGGCCATCAAAGACAGAAATGCAGTCGTGGTGGAGGCGCTGAGCCGGGAGGAGGCGGCTTAGAAAATAAAATAGGCCTAGAATTAGAATGAAAATGTTCCCTACTCCCCCCTATTTCCTTTTCTTCCTAATCCAAGATTCATGTAAAAAAAGAAAACAAATGACAAAGGTCACGGACCCCGGAGTCTGTGGAGTTGCTAAATTTAATAAAAAAAAAAAACATGGTTCTAACACCATAATCATTTATTGTGCCATTAAATTTATTAAACATGTTGGAGGAGAATGGCACAGTTAAATTTGGGTCAAATATAGTCACATGGTTGTGTTTTTTGAGTTCTAAAGTTACCAATTTATTGAAATTTTTGATTCTCCAATTGTATTCATGTGTTGTTCGCATAGATGTCTTTAGTACTGGCAAGCACAAAATGATGTTTGTGTTCTTAGTATAGTATTGAAAAAATAGTTAAGAACGATTTCTATGTTGACGATTTATTGACTGGCTGTGAAACAGTACAAGAAGGATTAAAGATATACACAGAAATTAAGAAACTATTGAATAAAGGGGGGTTCGAATTGCAAAAGTGGATTACCAATAATATGGAATTGGCAGCAATAGTAATGGACAGAGAAGAAAACAAAGAACAACAGAAACAAATAATAACAAACGATATAGTGAAAGTTTTGGGAACGGCACGGGTAACACGTCGTATATGGACCATCATTAAAGATTATAAGGGACTTTTTACAGATGAAATGTTCGAAAATTTGCACAGGCTAGGCACTAGGGTTGTCCAATCGCCGAAATTATACGGTCTACCCAAAGTACATAAAAATAATGTACCTCTACGACCTATTCTGAGTCAGATAGACTCTCCCACTTACTATCTGGCAAAGTACGTTGCTTCCGTATTACAACCTTTGGCGGGTAGAACTCAGTCTTTTGTGAAAGATTCCCGACACTTTGTGCAAATTGTTAGAAACATCAGACTGGAACCGGATGAGATCATGGTGAGTTTTGATGTGGAATCTCTTTTCACCAAAGTTCCAGTAAAAGAGTGTCTCGAAGTCGTTAGAGAGCTGTTACGAGTAAGAGAGCACCACTTACCGGAAAACCTGATGGTGTTGTTGAGAAATTGCTTAGACGGAAACTATTTTCTTTACCGTGGGCAGCATTACCTACAGATAGATGGCGTAGCTATGGGGAGTCCTGTGGCACCAGTGTTAGCCAACATCTGGATGGAGCATTTCGAAAAATTAGTTGACTTTCAATCAGCAGCGGTAAGAATGTGGATTAGATACGTAGACGACATTTTCTGCATTTTAAAAGGAGATAGGGAAGCAGTAAACCGTTTCTTGGAGCATCACAACTCGATACATGTCAACATTAGGTTCACATTTGAATTGGAGGTGGATAGATCTCTGCCGTTCTTGGACGTCAGAGTGACAGTTAAATCTGATGGTTCGTTGTCTCACTCTGTCTATAGAAAACCCACGCACACTGACCGGTATTTGCACGCGACGTCACATCATCACCCTCGTCAACTATTATAGTCGGTGTCCAGATTTCTTTTGGATAGAGCGGACGCCCTCTGTGACCCTAAACATTTAGAAGCAGAAAAAAGACACGTTCAGGAGGTACTTAAAAGTAATGGCTATAATGTGACGAAGTTAGTGGAACACAGAAAAGGGCAGAAAAGGAAAGTGATGAATGTCGAGAGGCAGCCGGCTTTTACGCCTTACGTCAAAGGCATCACGGATAAGATGGGGGCATTATTAAAAGAATATTCTATTAAAACTGTGTATACTCCCTTATCAAATACTAGTGGCCCGCCCCGGCTTCGCACGGGTACATACACACACACATACACCCTTTTTTTGCATCGGGTTTCAAAAAAAAAGTAAAATTATAAAGGAAGTTTAAATTTTTTTTTATGATTTTTTTTATTTATATTTTTTATTACTGTTTTTTTGTATTTTTAAATTTTATACATATATATTATTAATTACAAAACAAAAGCCATTAGTTTTAGTGAGTCAGAGCTTCCCTGTTAACGATATTTGAAGTAGTTTTATTTTGTGGCAGCAAAATAAATTAATTTTCAGGAGCTCCGACACGTGATAGGCCAACATACAGTTCACCATGAGTGAAACGTTCTTTTCGTAGGTCGATCCCTAATAATTCGAAGGTTTGGCCCTGGGACTTGTTAATAGTTTACGCGAAAGATGATTTCACCGGAAACTGAAGTCGTTTAAAAGGGATTGGCAGATCAGTTGGAATCATCGGTATCCTCGGTATATGAGCTAGTTGACCAGCTGCTGGGCCAGTGATAAAATTTTGTTCAGCAAGTCGCTGCAAACGCTCGATACTTGACTCTCTAGCACGCGATTGCGACGCGTACTCTCTCCGACTTGCAAGGCGATTTTCAGTTTCTGATGAAGATTTCTCATTACGCCGTATTTTTATAGCCCTCGCCTGGGAACTATGTTTAGAAAGTTGAGATCTTGATCTTTTTGGCATTTTTGGGCATTATAAAATGAAAAATAGAAGGAAATAAATAATTAACCAGGCTTTTACTAAATTTTTGCTTATTGAACTATATGAAGTACTAGCTTTTACCCGCGACTTCGTCCGCGCCACATATTTATTAAAGTAATTGAGGCAGTACCTACTCGTATGTCTACTACCATACAAATTCACGTTTCCTAATCAAAATCGGTCAAAGTCAAAGTTTTATATTTATTAATAAATGTACAATTTACACGACAAATTACAAAAAAACTATGTTCTCAAAAATTAATCAAAACAGACTTTAATTTAAAATCATATTGGGACGGTCCACCAAATTTTATTAGAGTCTATTAGTAGATATTAGTAGATATATCGTCCTGATTACATGAACGCAAATTTTAGTTTGTTGTTCATATTTCAAAAACCGCCCCACTTATTTCGATAAAATTTATATGACCACCTCTGAACTATAATCTACCAACCAAAAAAATTACCATCTAAATTGATTCACAATTGGATATACAACTGGATTGATAACCTCCTCCTTTTTTGAAGTCGGTTAAAATAGCAGACAAAGAGTGCAAAGATCCTTCCATGCACACTTTTACTCCTCATTTCCACTCTTTTCAACTCTTTTTCTGTGATAAAAAGTCGCCGTTGTCCTTTCCTAAGTCTAGTCTATCCGTGCACCAAATTGTAACAAACTCTTTAAGTGGCTTAGGCGTTAGACGGCAACGGACAGAGAGAGCTACTTTCATATATATAATTTCGTATTAGAATTGAAAACAGGTCTTCCTGATCATTTTATAGGGGGCAAAGGGGGTTGTAAAAGATTACCGAAAAGTAATACGTTTACTCCTCCAAAAAACTCATTTTCGCAGTTCTTAATTTGCCTTAATCGAGCGTCCATCATGCATAACATTTGATAAGACACCATGGAAATCTCGTCGACTATCAAAAATTCTGTCTGATACGCCATTTAGTGGCTGCGCCCATCTTAAATATTGAGGTTGTATAGTGCACTGTATTCTTCTTGTCAAGCACTTTCATTTGATACCCATATTGATGGGATTGATAAAACCTACGTTATCCGCCATTTTGTAGCGGCCGCCATCTTGGATTTCAATTTTTTATAGTATATTGTATTCTGCTTGTTGAGCCCTTTCATTTGATACCCATATTGATGGGATTAATAAAACATAAATTATCCACCATTTTGTAGCGGCGGCCATCTTGAATTTATTTAAGTACATTAATTATAAATAAATGATACCGCAAGAAGCGTCTTGAAACGCTCTTGAGAGTAAATGGTTCAAACGGGTAAAAGTAAGGTGGCACTTCATATGCCGAAACAAACACCGCACTTATGTAACCTGACACCCGTTTTCCCGCCAAATTTGTAAAACGCGAAAAGCGGCCAGTGTATCAAGCGGCTATATAAGTATCCCCGTATAGTTAGAAATTATAAAATTGCTGGAACAAACGTATATCGACTCCATTTCAAGTGTCTAGATACAAAGTTTCATCTTCAATAATATTGAACTTCCAGACTTTCACCCCCAATTCCACCCCCGTAGGTACAGTTCGAAACTACAAAACTGCTAAAACATACATTTTATGTTTTCGTGTTAAATATCTAGACGTAAAGTTTCATAGTTCTTCAACAATGACGAAGTTTTCCATATAAACTTTCATCCCTTATTTTAACCCTTTTAACCCTTTTTTCGGAACAAAAAGTAGCCTATGTCCTTTCTCGGGATCTACTCTATCTATGTGTCAAATTTCATCAAAATCTGTTCGTTGGTTTAAGCGGTAAAGACGGACAGACAGACAGACAGACAGACAGACAGACAGACAGACAGACAGACAGACAGACAGACAGACAGACAGACAGACAGAGTTACTTTCGCATTTATAATATTAGTATGGATTAAGCTTTTTAAATAATTAATATTTAATGTTTATTATCAGGTAAGTAGTAGTAGGTACTTATTGAAAGAAAATTAAAGATATGATAAATTAAAGATTATAAAACTACCTTTTACTAAATTTTTTCTTAAATTTTGAACAGGAATACCCCTAAAATACTACTATAAGCAGTATGAATAGTTACATTAAAATATAATATTTATTATCATAAATATACTTATTTACCTACGAAACGAATTTAAAGCAAATTCAAAATTTTTTCAAGCTAAAATCATACGATCACGCACACGACTGCTGCGTAGGGAGCCAATCGCGCGAGTGAGCCGCGCGGCACTTTATTTTATTACATTGACTCCCCCCGTACCCCAGTGACGCTTACATGGAGCCTACATCGCATGCTAGCTGAGCGCGGTGAGCGACAACCACGCGACTTTTTTCTAATACTTGCATTTTTTAAATCGTGAAATCTTCCGAATGAAATGCCCGAATTGAACAATTCAAAAAGTTATTAAAGCCGTCTTGAATATAAAGTAATTTATTTTGATAAGGATTAATACCAAGGTACAAATGAAGAGCCTTTTCAAGAGGCGGCATATATAAATTAATGTTTTAGAATAAAAAACTGCTTACTGTGACATAATAGTTTACGCAGCGCACGCGACGTAAGGAATTTTTCAGGTCCTTTTTTTACACCTTATGTTACATTATTGGAGTTTTAGTAAGGATTCCTAATTTTTTTTTTAAATATAATATAGCCTATGTTACTCGGGGATAATGTAGCTTTCCAAAGGTAAAAGAATTTTTGAAATCGGTCCAGTAGTTTCGGAGCCTATTCATTACAAACAAACAAACAAATCTTTCCTCTTTATAATATTAGTATAGATGACGAGGCATATTAGGAAGCCGAAAGACGTCATTCCATTTCAGACTCCAGGTGCGTATAAGGTCGACTGCAGCCGTGGTAGTTCTTATATTGGTCAAACTAAGCGTACAATTGCTGAAAGGATCAAAGAACACATCGCCGCTGTAAAAAAATCGCCAGACACAGAAATCTGGGATTGCTGAGCATTTGATTGATGCGGGAACTGGTCATTGGATCGAGCTCCACGACCCGAAGATTATCTCCACCGAACGTCATTACTACGCAAGAATAGTTCTGGAAGCCTTAGAAATTAAAAAACATCGTAATTTCAACCGGGAGGATGGTTTTCGGTTATCGGCGTCGTGGAATCCAGTCATAAATAAATGTACGCATCGCGGAGTGAGTTCGGAGAAGCCTGGTGATACGGTTAGTGTTGTGTGTCGTGGTGTAAGTGTAACCCTGCGATTTTCGAAGACCAAATGAGGGTAGATCTAGATCCCCTCATTTCGCAATAAGACGACCCGCAATTTCTTCAGTCTTCTCGTGACCACGGCGGTTTGTAACGCTGCCGAAACTTCGAGGTATTTAAACAATGAATTAAATCGTGATTAAGTCCTGTACATTATAAACATTAGAGATTTCTTTGCCTAGATGGGTAGGAGTAACAAATAATGATTTCATTAGAGAGATCCATGGGTTTTGCGATGCTAGTAGTACCGCATATGCGGCCGTAGTGTATCTGAGGACGATAGATCTAGCTGGCTGCATTAATGTCAATCTTATTGCGGCCAAAACAAAGGTAACTCCAACCATGCAAGTGTCAATACCACGTTTGGAACTCATGGGTGCAGTTCTAGTTGCCAGATTGATTACTGAAGTAGCCAGCTTTGTTAGTTGTCTACACCCTCTTGACCTCATGGTGGGCGGTGTAGTGTGTAAGAACGTCCATAACGTCCTTGGTGGGCGGAATGTTCAATGCAACATTGAATATCGATGATATTGTAAGTCTAGCATCGGTAACTAGATGGCGCCACTAGACACTTAACTCGCGCAAACGTTTGTTTTGGCATTTGTGCCATGTCTCGGTGGCGTAACTTTTGAAATATATGTAAAGAATATCACTACATTAGTGTCGTGTTTTTCTTATTAATTTATTGTCTACTGAGCTCCTATATAATATGTCAGTGTCATGTTGTCATGTTAGTGACACCAACTGTTTGCATTCAAATTATTTTCTAAGTAAAAGTTAGGTAGATTTATTTTAAAAAAGAGTGGAAGAATTTTAATTGTTGATTGCATAAAATAAGAGAATTAATTATAAGCTAAACTGAAAGTAAAGACTTTAAATGTTGTTTTGTGTTATTTCAGGTAAGTTACTCTGTCTAGAATGTGTAAATTATGTTTAACTTTGTAGATCCGTTTTAAATAAAAGTGAAATTGTGTTATTTCAGAAAACGCAATTTCGTCTTTATTTCACGAAAGCATAATAATACTATTATAAAACAACATTTTCTGCATATATTTCATGAAGTATGGAGAAGTTAAGATTTGATTTTTGTGTGAAAACTGCATCAGATGGAAAATCAAATGTTATTTGCATAACATCCATAGGAACACCTGATGGTCAAACTTATGGCATACCGACCGAATATCAACCTGCAATTTTACATCAATTAATAACAGATACCTCTAACTATGCCAAGATTAGAAAAACATTGAATAAAAGACATCAGACAAGGAAAATTTGGTTTGCTTTAATTGATGAGTTATCAAAGACATATCTAGATGAAGAACAAAATGTACAGTTTAATGATATTTACCTTGAAGAGTTTATGGAAAACATTAGTGATCAAAAATTTTTATCTAGAAGCCCAAACGAAACATTAGAGAAGCTATTGGAAAAATTACTTGAAGAAAAGGAAAAAAAACCAGAAACGCAAAATTTGGGAAAAATATCCAGAGTTTGTGATTGAAAAATTCACTGGTAGAAATGTTAATGCTCACCAATGGATAAAGGATTTTAACAAAGAATGTGAAATATCATTGAATCATCATCTATATCCGCTTGCTTGCCCGTGTCAACTAGTAGTTAACAAAACCCAAACGCTATAATGCCCGTGTCAACTAGTAGTTAACATCGCGATGCAGTCTATTATGCCCGTGTCAACTAGTAGTTGACATGGCGCGGCATGCTAAAATGCCCGTGTCAACCTGTGGTTAACATGGCTCCCGCGGTGGAAAAAGTTAAATATACTCGTCTTTATCGCTCTAAGGCTTACTTTGTATTATTTATCCCGTTTCTATGTTAAATTTCCCGTCATATTAATCCCAGTA
This sequence comes from Ectropis grisescens, assembly GCA_017562165.1. NCBI lineage: Eukaryota > Metazoa > Arthropoda > Insecta > Lepidoptera > Geometridae > Ectropis > Ectropis grisescens. The sequence continues at coordinate 26,734,999 of CM029787.1, read as the reverse complement.
CAGTATGAAAGTCATAGAAAAAAGAAAAGAAATTAAAAAAAATACGTTCCTTGTCAATCTTGTCATTGAGTGTTGATTCAGTGCGGGGTGTGTACGTTAGTTATTCTGATATTACTATTAAATTTAGTTTCAACAAACAAACGACCGATAACAAACATAATCAAATATTAAACCCCATATGTCATAGCTTTAATTTTAGAGGTACTTATGAGCTTTTAAAAAAGACGAGCTTTAAAACGCGCTATCTCAATTTCAACACACCATAACTCTGCACCAGAGTTGTACACGGAGAAACAAAAGATAACATTGTAAAGCTAGTTTCATATTAAACATAAAAAATATTACACTTTATAATCTTTCAAAACAAATTGATTCACAAGGAACGATTGCGTGAATCCCGACTCGCGCGCCGCAGGCGTAAAATCCGCGGGGCATAGCGAGGTGTGCAAGTATTTTTCCCCGGGCATTTTGGTTAGCAACGCTACAGGGGGCGGGGCATAGTGCGTCGCGCGGTTTGCAGCGACGGGCAAGCGAGCGGATATCACTGAAGACAGGAAAAAAGTTGAAATCTTAAAACAATTTTTGGAATATTCTAGTGTTAATTGTTACAGTTGTATGTTAATGAAATTTACAATTGACTCAGAGTGGATACAATGGGAAAAAAAATTCTGTAAAACATTTGGTAACAAGGGTTGGTCGACTATTATATGATATGCTCTTGGGTTTAAATACCAAACAGGCTCTTTGCTTGAGTATGCATTAAAAAAAAAGAAAAATTATTATTGGAGGTTAGGAAGACAATGGATCCGGGTACTCTCATAGACCTTATAGCCGCAGGTCTGCCTAATTACCTTATTGATAAAATTGACCGAGAGACTTTACAAGAAACCGAAAATCTGTATAATGAGTTAGGCAAACTAGAACATCTTATTGGGAGGAACAAATATGAGAAAAAGTACACATACTCAGATATAAAAACAAAAAATATGAAGTAAAGAAACCATGCCAAATTTGTGTTACAAAGAAAAAAGGGAAACGTTTTCATCCTGAGGAAATCTGCTGGTTTAATGGGAAAAATCAAAAATCTGTTGTGAAGAGTGTGAATAACTCAGAATTAGAAATTGAACTGAAGAAAGAGAATCCAAAAAACTAGAAGTACCACCATTAATAAAAGTAAATTTATTATTAAATGACACTTTAAACGTTACCGCAATTTATGATTCTGGTTCCAATGTCTCGTTAATTGATGCAAAATTATTGAAAATAAATAGAAAAGAAGAAAACATGCTTAATAAACAAACAGCGAACTTGAAAACTATTAATGGTGAAAAGAAAACAAAAGGTATGGTAACATTAAAAATGAAAATATATAACATGGAAAGAAAAATGAATATTTTTGTTATTGATAATGAAAATTTTCACTATGATTTTCTCATTGGCTTGGATTGTATCAAAGAATTTAAATTAATCCAAAATGATGAATTGAAAATCATGCAATGTAATAATGCACAAAAAGAGAATAAAGCCCAAAATGAGGAGGATAGCAAAAATAAAAACTCTGAAATGAATATTTTCAATTTAATGGATTTTGAAACTTCTGATAATGACAACAAAAATGAAAAAGAGGTTTCTCTATATTCTCATGGGTGGAAACAAGAAATTAACCATATAAACAGAGGTGAAGTAAATTTCAACGAACATATGAACATCAGTGAGTTTGAAGTTTCAATAAACCACCTAGATTTATGTAAAGAAACTGAAATTCATAAATTAATAGAAAAGTCAATTAATTTATAAGACTTCAATTTAAACAAAATCAGTCTTTGCTAAGGACAAATATGACGTTGGTACGGTACGAGGTTATGAAGCTCACATCGACTTGATAGTAGATAAATATTGCTACAAACGCCCATACAGATGCACGACTGAGGATAGAAAAGAAATTGAAAATCAAATATCAAAACTGTTGAAGAATAATTGAGGAATCTTATAGCCCTTTTGCTGCTCCTGTTACCCTGGCATATAAGAAAGAAGATGGGAAAAGATCTAGACTGTGTATAGTTTTCCGGGATTTAAATGAAATTGTTGTCCCCCAATCACAGCCATTCCCCTTGATTGAAGACTTGATGGTAAAGACTGTAAACTGTGAGTATTATTCTACTTTTGATATCAATTCTGCATTTTGATCTAATCCGTTGAAGATTCAAGATAGATATAAGACTGCATTTGTCACACACGAAGGCCATTTTCAGTGGACATGCCTCCCATTTGGATTAAAGACAGCTCCGGCTATTTTTCAAAGAATATTGAGAAACATAATAAGAAAATATAAACTCTCAGACTTTGCAGTGAATTTCATCGATGATATCTTAGTTTTTTTTTTAAACTTTGACGATCACATATTACGATCAAAATTACTCGAGGCAATACAAACAGAAGGATTTAGACTGAAATTTTCGAAATGCACTTTTGCAGATAATCATGCCAAGTATTTGGGTCACATAATAGAAAGTAATTCAGTTAAACCTCTCAAAGATTATTAATAATAGCTGTCAGAAATTTTCCCGTTCCAGAAACAAGGAAAAATATATGTAGGAGCACGTACGTGTACGTGACTGATGTAGTACATAAGCGGAGGACAGCGGAGAGCGGGCTAGTCTCTCGCCCCGCGTCACTTGTACAGTTAAGATCAATATAAGCAGCAGTTTATACAGTGACGTGGTGTCATTCCATCTCCAGTACCAGCAACACCTACAGTGGTGACCCCGACGTGATCACGACCCGACGTGATTCGAACTCGTGATCTCCTGTTCCCGACGTGATCGAACTCGTGATCTCCTGTTCCCGACGTGATCTGCAGAGGGTCTACAGTAGTGACCCCAAACAGAAAATTGAACAGTGAAGTTTCAGGATATTTTTTGGTGTTGCTGCGTAATTTTTGTATACTTCCAACAATGTTTCCGCAAACGACGTCAGTAAGTGGGCAAGCGCAAGGCAAGAATGATGAGCGGGCACATCCAATGATTTGACCCTGGCCGCTATAGGTGTGTCAACGAGACTTCCTGATTTTTGGGTTGACATGCCGCGGTTATGGTTTGCCCAGTTTGAAGCAGTAATGACACCGCGGAAACAAGGAGATGAGACAAGATTTAACATCTCAAAAATGGGGAGAGACTCAATTCGACAGGAGAATGACCTTTTGACAGCGCCGCCGGAGAACAACAAGTATACGGCGCTGAAGGACCGGTTGCTGCAAGTTTACGAGGAGAGTGCTGAGCGACAGTTCCAGAAGCTCATGTCAGAGCTAGAACTGGGGTCGCAGAAGCCTACGCATCTGCTCCGGCGTATTAGAGAGTTGGGACGAACAGCGCAGGTTTCGGAGCAGACGATAAAAAGCTTGTGGCTATCCAGGATGCCAGCCTCCGTCAGAACAGTTATTGCGATATTTCAAGACCAGGCGCTGGACAGTTTGGCAAGTATGGTGGACATGATCGTAGAGAACACCTCCGCCTACGACATTGCTGCTGTATTCGGGAGCGTCGAGAATGAAGACCAGATGAAGAAACTCGCTTTAGAAGTGGCCTCATTACGCACCGAGGATCAAGGCCGAGAGCGCGGGAGAAGCAGGAGCCGGCAGAGATGGAACGAGAATAGGTGTGGTTCGTGGAAGAGAATAGCTCCAGGTGATCCAGATTGGCTGTGCAGGTTCCATTTCCGGTTCAAGGAAAATGCTACGCGTTGGGAGCAGCCATGTGCGTGACATAAGAAGCAAGCGGAAAACTAGGAGCGGTTGCAGAAATATAAAATGGCAATGAATATAGGAAAATGTAATTTTGAGAAAAGTTAAATAGATTTTTTTAGGTTACGAGGTCTCGGAAAATGGATTAAGTCCTTTACCTGATAAAGTCAAGGTTATTCAGGACTATCCAAAACCGAAGACGGTAGAGCGGTTACGCAGGTTTTTGGGTATGTTAAAGTTTTGTAGAGCGCCCATAGCAAACGCCGCATAGGTGCAAGAAATCTTAGATAAGTATTTACACGGTGCAAAAAAGGATAAGAGTAGAATAGTATGGACTGAAGAGGCAATTAGAGCATTTGAAAGGAGTAAGGAAAACTTACAAAAAGCTGCCACGTTATCGCACCCGAGTCCAGGGGGCAGAGTTAACTCTTATGACAGACGCGTCAGACCTTAGTATAGGCGCGGTATTGCAACCCACGGAATCCCAGAAAAGTACTGTACATACGACAAGGAACTTTTGGCGATTTATTCGGGTATAATTTATTTTAGAGATTTGATTGAAGGTAGAGATTTTGCGGTTTAGGTATACAGACCACAAACCACTCATATATGTGTTTTATAAAATGAAGTCGAATAAGGAAGTATCGAGACGTGCCCCACAGTTATTGTTTATTAGTGAATTTACAAGTGAGATACGTCACGTAATGGGAGCACATATGCTGATACATCGCTAATGCATTGTCACGCGTAGAATCGACCATATTTACATCCGCGTTCCAAGATACGGAAATGGCAGAATTGTAAAAATGCCAGTTCGCTTTAAACAATAGGTCAAACTAGAACGCTGAGTGAGCAAAACGGTTCGAAGTCAATGTGCCAAGGTTAGCAAGGAAACATATGTTCATGAGACAAGTTTATCGTAATTCGATATTGTAAACAAGTTGTGAGTTAATAATGTTTTTTTTGGATTGTTATAATTATGTTTTTCTCCTTTTTTTTAAGAAAGGGGTGTATGTAGGAGCACCTACGTGTACACGTGACTGATGAAGTACATAAGTGGAAGACAGCGGAGAGCGGGCTAGTCTCTCGCCCCGCGTCACTTGTACAGAAGATCAATATAACCAGCAGTTTATACAGTGACGTGGTTTCATTTCCATCTCCAGTACCAGCAACACCTACATATACTTTTTTTTTTTTTTTTATCATTTATAGGTTTGCACTTGACCGCCATCTCGCCTGATGTTAAACGACGATGCGGTCTACGATGGAGCGTGTTTACCTAGAAAAAAACGATTCACTCTCGATTTGAAGACACCAAGATTATAACTATCGGGGGAAAACCCACTCAGGCAACTCATTCCACAGCCTAGATGTTCTTATCACAAACGTAGAGTCAAACCTCTTCGTCCGTGTCTTTGGAATATCCACCATGAAACGGTGCCGCTTCTTTGAGTTACGAGAAGTTCCTTGGAAAAGTAAACTTTTATCATACATTTGTACCACACAATGCAATTTTCTTGGATCCACTACATAATTTATTACGGAAAGATGTAAAATTTATTTGGACAGCAGAATGCCAGAAATCATTTGATAAAATAAAGGAATTACTATGCACAAAACCAATTGTACTTTTCCCAAAGCTCTTAAGAAAGCCCTTGTTCTTCCAGTGTTTAAGAGTGGGGATAGAAGTAATGTTACAAATTATAGGCCAATATCTATATTAACTTCACTTTCTAAAATACTTGAAACTTTATTAAACAATAGACTACTAAAATACTTGAATAAAAATAGCATACTTTCTGAAAATCAATTTGGGTTTCGTAAAGGGTTGTCCACAGAGGATGCAGTTTTAAAACTCACTACTACAGTGATGGGTCATATTGAAGCCAAAACTAAAGCTATAGCTATATTTTTAGATATTTCTAAAGCATTTGATACAGTCTGTGTTAAAACGCTGCTTTTAAAGTTGGAGAAAATAGGCATTCGAGGAAATTCACTGAATTTTTTTAAAGATTACCTTCAGGACCGTACTCAGTGTGTAAAAATAGACAATATTACCAGTGATGATAAAACCTTGACTTACGGAGTGCCACAAGGAAGCATTCTAGGTCCTATTCTCTTTATTTTGTATATAAACCAACTTTGCCAGATGAAAATACCTTTTTGTAAAATATTTACTTATGCAGATGACACCGCTCTCATAATAGGTGGAAAAAGTTGGTCAGAATGTAAAACTCATGCTCAAAAAGCACTAGATGGAGTAATAACCTGGCTAACGACAAATCTGCTTACTATAAACATTGGTGAAACTAAATGTATGCCCTTTGCCCCAAATAATGCATCTTTACCTAATCCTGGATCCATTTTGATTACGGTCCACAAATGTCAACCAAATGCTGTCTGTAATTGTACCCCTTTAAGCTGGACCGATAATATTAAATATCTCGGTGTGTATATTGACTCAACCTTAACTTGGAAATACCAAATTGATAATCTCGCTACAAGAATAAGACGTCTAATCTACGTATTCAAGCATCTCAGGTCAACAGCAGATCGTCAAACCCTAAGACTTGTTTTTACTTTCTCTAGCTCAATCCGTACTCTCATACTGTGACACAGCCTGGGGCGGGGCTAGTACAACTAATATTTTACTCCTTGAACGAGCCCAAAGAGCCACCTTAAAAGTAATGCTAAAGAAACCTATCCGATATCCTACTAATGCTCTCTACAAGGATGCCGATGTTTTAACTGTTAGACAGCTCTTTTTGCTTCATACAATCTTACGAAAACATAGACATCTACCATATAATCCAGCAGATGATAGCTCACGAAGAAGAAGCAGAGTGTGTCCTACCACTACGTGTCGTACGACGCGTGCTGCTAGACACTATGAAGTATTTGCAAACTTTCTGTATAATAAAGTTAATGAAATTATTAACATTTATCCGCTTCCTTTGTTTAAACTCAGAATAGCCGTGACTGATTTTTGAAAACGCTATCATACAGCGAAACTGAACACTTTGTAAAAATTGTAAATTTATAGTTGCCGCAATATAATAAAGTATAGGTCTTAAATTTCTGAAGTCAAATGTACCACAAATTAAAGTATTCTATTCCATTTCTATACTGCATGCTTAGATGTAAGTTTTAGCCAGTAGCATAATTCCCATAATTTTATAATTTACACAAACATATTCGATTGCTTTAAGTTACTATCTATAAATCGACTATTTAAGAGATAAATAGTATTTTTGTTGTTTTAAGTTCAGTAGTACATTCTTTGCTACACTTTATTAGTAAATGACTGTTAAGTAATTCTTCTTTTATAGTTTGTTATAAGAAAAGCACTGGTACCTGTAGCACAGTTTCTTAAAACTAGTATAGGTGCCAGTCAGTCTCAGTAAGTATAAATTAGAACTTAAAAAATACATGTATTCTCCTTACAGTTGTAATTTAGTTATAAGCACGATGTAAATTATGGTCAATAAACGATTTATTATTATTATTATTTTACACGTATTTATTTATTTCCTTAAGTCTAAGTTTTTACAATATTAATATAAAATAACATAAAAACATTATAAAAACCTAAACCTAGTTTGCCGCCAGCAGCGGGGGCAGGGCCCAAGCTACCGGTGGTTAGGGCTGCAGACTGAGGAACCTCCTGACGATGCGCGCCGTGTCGAGGATGACCGCCTTCTGCATCTGACCCTTAATCCAACCGTCTAGCGAAAGTCTCTTGAGATGTTGGTCGAGATTTTTCGCTACAAGGCCGTTTGCCGACACAACTATTGGGACTATGATCGTCGAATCAACATCCCACATGGCGGTAACCTCATGAGCCAAGTCAAGGTACTTGCTAAGCTTGTCCCTCTCAGCTTTCACGAGGTTCTCGTCATGTGGTACGGTGATATCGACGATTACAGCCCGGCGCTGAGACCGGTCTACCAGTACGATGGCAGGCTTATTGGCGACAATAGTCCTGTCCGTGATGATAGAGCGGTCCCAGTATAGCAACGCACGACCATTCTCGAGAACTGGCAGAGGTGCGTTCTTATAGTAGGGCACCTCGGACTCGACAAGGCCGTATCGAAGAGCAAGCTGCTGGTGGATGATCCTGGCTACTAGGTTATGTCTGTGCAAGTACTCGCCGTTAGCAAGATGCGAACAACCGGAAATAACATGACGAAGTGATTCGCCTGGACGGCGGCATGCCCGACAAATGTCGACCGTACCGTCCTTCATTATGTATTTCCGGTAATTGTTCGTCTTGATAACTTCGTCAGCAATTGCACAGGCAAAACCCTCGGTTTCTCCGAAGAGGTCCCCGAAGCGTAGCCAGTTCACCGATGCGAGCAAATTCACATCGGGGCCCGTCAGGGCCCGATAGAACCGCCCGTGCAGCTCCTTGCTCTTCCATACTTCCTTGCGATCATCAGTGCTGAGCACCGATGGTTTGCGCCAGTTCTCGTTTGCCATTGAAAGAGGCGTGAGCTCCTGTCAACTGCCACAACATCACGATGCATCCCGGACTCACTGTTGCGGAAATAATCCCTAAGACTGCATACCTCGCGGTTGTGAAGGTTCTTGGCATTTAAAAAGCCTCGACCTCCACACTTCCGCGGGATATACAGCCTCATAACAGATGAGCGCGGGTGTGGCATTCGGTGTGTTGTGAGCAGTTGACGGACCTTTCTGTCCAGGGCGTCGAGCTCAGTCTGAGTCCATCTCATTATGCCAAAGGAGTATATCAGCAGAGGCATTACCCAACCGTTGAAGGTTATTATTATTATTATTATAATTCTGAAAATATTTGACCCAGAAAACCCAATAAAAAATTTCACCGACGCCAGCATTAAATGAGTGGGCGCTGTGTTAAAACAGGAAGAGGAAAATGGAGACAACAAACCTGTGGCTTACTTTTCAAAAAAATTGTCAGACCCTCAAAAGAAAAAGAAGGCAATATATTTGGAATGTCTTGCAATTAAGGAAGCTCTAAAATATTGGCAACACTGGCTCATGAATAAAGGATTCGTAGTATACTCGGATCATAAACCATTAGAAAATCTGAACATCAAGTCTAGAACTGATGAGGAACTGGGTCATTTAACATATTATTTATCTCAATACAATTTTAAGGTAAAATATAACCCGGGACAGTCAAATCAAGAAGCAGACTGCTTAAGCAGAAATCCTGTCTTAGAACATTATGACACTACGGAAGATTTTGTAAAAGTTGTAAACTTAATTAACATAGAAGATATAAAAAAAGATCAAGATACAAATCAAAATCTACAAGATGAAAAATCAAAGTTTATACTGGAGAATAACATTTATTACAAAAAGAATAAAAAAAGAATGAAAATTATGTTATCAGAAGCATTTAGCAAAACACTAATTGTCCATGTCCATGTTACTTACTGCCACATTGGGAGAACCCAGATGATAAATAAAATAACCCCTTTCTAAGAAATTTAATTGTTGATTGCATAAAATAAGAGAATTACTTATGAGCTAAACTGAAAGTAAAGGCTTTAAATGCTGTTTTGTGTTATTTCAGGTAAGTTACTCTGTCTAGAATGTGTAAATTATGTTTTACTTTGTAGATCCGTTTTAATAAAAGTGAAATTGTGTTATTTCAGAAAACGCAATTTCGTCTTTATTTCACGAAAGCATAATAATACAAATACGGAGTTTTACTACCTTAAACCCTATTGTACTTTACTGAAGGCCTGAAATTTATCCATGTGTGTCCATTTTTACACATGTGATTTGATACGTAGTGTAGATGAGCTACATAAATATTTTTGGACCTTTCCGCCACACGTTGTATATATAATAAAGCGGACTCAATACGCTTCCTTGAGGCACACCATGCTTTACTTGTTCATATTCAGAACAATAAGAAATTTCTTTTTTTTACTTTCAAACAGATCCTATTTATCTGCGTACTGGAAAAGCCAGTCAAATGTAACTTAATAAGTTCTGTTTGTGGACGTTACCTCAGATACCAAATTTTTCCAATTTGTCCAATAGCAATTTATGATCAACAAAATCGAAAGCCTTGGTTAAATCCATATATTCGGCACAGGCAGGTACTTTTTTGTTAATGCTTTTTGTAACAATATCCAAAAACTTAAAGATGGCCTGATGAAACCCTATTTGCTCGTTGAAAAACAGATTGTTGTGTTTTTTTTTTTTTTATTTATTTAAATTATCCACTCCACAGACTCCGGGGTCCGTGATCTTTGTCATTACAATTATCTTTTTTTTTTACACATTTCTTGGATAAGGAGAAGAGGAAAATAGAAGGGATTTGGGTACATTTAAAATCTAATTCTAGTGCTCGTCTGTAGAGCCGATCACTACTGGTTGGGATTCTGCTAGTAATCGACTCGACATCGAGTGTTTGCCTAATTGCCTTTTGCCATTTGCCTAAGCTGCCTCCTCCCGGCCCAGAGCCTCCACAACGGCCGCATTTCTGTCCCTGATGGCCATCTGTAGGTTAAAATCGCGGATGGTCTTCGGTGATGCAGCCCACGCTCGCCGCACGAACCGACCGATGGCGTTGTCGGTGTCGTCAGCGTAGTATGTGAAGGTCCCCGTGTGCCGTGAGATTGCAACTACCGCATGGGGCACGCTCTCGTGCAGCTTCATGTTTGCCTTGGTTTTGATTACGATTACCGACTCGTATGTTAGTCTCTGAGCTTCATGGATGGTAAGGATGCGTGACCCGGTGCCTGACCCATAACCCTGGTTTGTCAGGGTGTCCTTCTCCTCTTGAGTGTGAACTAAGAAGAGGGTGTTTGGTTGGGTGTTGGGTATTTGCGCTCCCTTATATCTTCTCTGCTCTAGGGACTTTATACGGGACGCTGAGGAGTACATACCGGAGTATATTTCCCTCCCGGAGTATATTTGTTGTGTTCGAAAAAATCATAAACGCTATTACGCTATACGAGTAGTTAGACATTTATTTACTCATAGAATTAATTTCAGATTGGCAGGAGCTAGTTGCCGTTCTGTGTCGGGTGGATAGAGCGCAATTCAAACAAATCGGCAGTTCAATAATTTTTATTTAATACGTAGTTCATTTATTTGGTATATTTACATAACTCAATTGAGGCGTTCTTACATTCTAGATTCATATATTCTAACAAAATAGTTATTTATTAACTATTCTAATAGTTCTGTGTCCAAATGAGAGGTCACAAGGTGAAAAATGTTTGCGTTCGAGTGTGGAAATGACCCTAAATGAGCTGCTAATAATGTTATTAACAGTTTCAGTTAATTTTATTGACGTCAAGCTACGCTTAACTTCTTTGCCGCTAGAATCACTAATTTTAGGTTTTTTTAATGTTTCAAGTCTCCTTTTTTAAACGAAAATTATAATTTTCATAATAACAATATGACGTGAATACATGGAGAGTAAGGCATGTCATCTGTGTACATGAAAAAGTAAAAAAGTGTCCGTTTAAAATCTAGAGCATAAACAACTTTAGCATTCAGATACAGAAGAGCCAAAATGAAAAAAAGTTTTTTCAGGGACGACGCCATGATGCCGTTTGTAGTTACGAGCAGTGGTTGCGTTTAACACCCTTGTCAATTTAGAAATCATCGGCGACGGACGACTCGACGCCACCGAGGTCGCGGGGACGGGAAACGTTCGACCGATACTCGTAATGATACTTATATATTGATGGGCGAGCGCGCTAACAACGGGGCAATTACTGGACTCGAGGGCTGTTTGTGGGCGCGGGGGGTGAGCGGCGCGCGGGGGCGGGTGACGAGGCGCATCGACCGGCGGCGGCGGCAGTCCGCGGCGCGCTGGCATGGAGCGCGCACCGGTCAGCGCGGCCACGCTGCTGCAGGCGCAGCGCGCGCACAAGGGGGAGGTGGCGTGCCTGGACGCGCGCGCCGGCCGGCTCGCCACCGGCGGCGGGGACCGCGCGCTGCGCGCCTGGCGCTGGCGGCGCGGCGCCGGCTGGGCGGCGGCGGGCGAGGCGTGCGCCGCGCACCGGTACGGCGTCACGGCGCTGCGCTGGGCACCCGCCGGCGCGCTGCTGGCGTCCGGCGGCGTGGACGGTGCCGTGCGGCTGTGGGGGTGGGCACTGGCGGCGCGCGGCACGCTGGCGGCGCCGGGCGCGGCCGCCGTGCGCGCGCTGTGCTGGGCAGGCAGCCGCCTGCTGGCCGGGCATGACGACGGCACGCTGTGCGTGTGGGCGCCCGCCGCACACCGCCTGCTGGCGCGCCTGGCGCCGCACGAGTCCGCGCTGCACGCGCTGGCCGCGCCGGCCCCGCCGCGCCACGCGTTGCTGCTCACCGCCTGTACAGACGGCGTGCTCAAGGTGTTCGACTTGGCCGGTGAGCGTCCCCGCCCCCGCCCCGGCCCCGCCGGTGCCCGGGTCCCGCTGATCACGTCCGCTTGCAGAGGTGTGCGCGAGCGGCGTGACCGGCGAGGGCGGGCACGCGCCGGCGCCGCTGCAGTGGGTGGACGGCGCGCACGACCTGGGCGCGCTGTGCGCGGACGCGAGCGAGGCGGGCGCGGCGGCGACCGGCGGGCACGATGCGCTGGTGCGCGTGTGGTGGCCGGGCGCCGGCACCAGCGGGCCCGGGCCGCTGCGCGCCGGGCCGGCGCTGGAGGGCCACACGGCCGCGGTGACGGCGGTGCGCTGGGCGTGCGGCGCGGGCGGGGAGCTGCTGGCCTCGGCGGCGCTGGACCGCACGGCGCGCGTGTGGGCGCCGGCGCGCGCCGCCTGCCTGCTAGCCGTGCCGGCGCACCCACGCTACCTCACCAGCGTGGCGCTTGACCCCGACATGCGCTACATGGTAACCGGTAAGCCACACCCCCCCCCAAACCGCCCCCCCACCCCGCGCGCCTCGCTCTGCGCTCACCCGCACTCTGTTGCAGGTTCCAACGACAAGACGTTCCGTATGTGGTCGCTCGGCGATTTCACGATCGAAGACGAGCTGGAGCCGGCGTGCGCGCCGCTCGAGCACTTCGCGCTCGGGGACCTGGAGGTACCGCACCGCCGCCGCCGGCCCCGGCACCGGGGCCCGCCGGCCGGTACATGAGAGTCTCCGGTCGCAGGGGATCGGGCCGGTGGACGAGGAGGACGGGCTCGTAGAGGCCGGGGAGGTGGAGGACGAGGGGGTCGAGCTCGGCAGCGGCGCCAGCCTCGCGTGGAGCGCGCGCGCACACGCCGGGCCCGTCAACTGCATCGCGAGCTGCGGGGACCTGCTCGCCTCCGCGTCCAGGTACCGCCGCGGGGCGCGGGCGCGGGCGCGGGGCGCGGGGCGCGGGCGGGGCTCACGCGCGCGTGTGTTGCAGCGACGGTTCGGTGCGCGTGTGGTGCTGGCTGGAGGAGGAGGGCCGGCTGCGGGAGGAGCACGCGGTGCGCGGGGAGGGGGGGTACCCCGCGCTGGCGGCGGACTTCGGCGCCGGCGGGAGCGTGCTGCTGGCCGGCGGGCTGGACGGGGAGGCGGCGCTGTACGACGTGCGGAGCGGCGTGGCGGTGCGGGCGCTGGTGGTGCCCGGCGGCCGCGGGGGGGACGCGGGCGGTGGCGGGGTGCGAGGGGCGCGGCTCTCCCCGCACCGCGCGCCGCTCGCGCTGCTCGCCACCGATGACGGGCTCGCGCCGCTGTGGCGCCTCACGGACCCGGACCCGCACCCGGTGCAGTACGTGCGAAGACGCCGGCCCCGCCCCGCCCCGCCCCACACCCCGGCCCCCACTCACCGGCGTGTCTTCGCAGCGTGTACGCGGCGCACGCGGACGCGGCCACGTGCTGCGCATGGAGCGCAGACGGGCGCGCGGCGGCCACGGGCGCGGCCGGCGGGGACCTGAGCTTGTACGCGCCGCCCGCGCCGGGCACGCTGCACCACGAGCCGCGCGCGCACGACCTCGGTGAGTGCCGCCCCGCCCCTTCCCGCCCACCCCGCACGCGGGCCGGGCGTGGCTGACAGCGCACGCCCCGCAGGCGTGCTGAGCTGCGACTTCGCGCCGCCGTGCGCCGAGCTCGCCTTGCCGGAGGACGGGTACCTGCTGGCGACGGGCGGCAGCGACGCGCTCGTGAAGCTGTGGCTGGTGCGCGCTGGCGCCGAGCCGGGCGCGGCCGAGCTGCGGCGGCTGGCGGCGCACGGCGGCGCGGTGGCGGCCGTGCGCTGGGGCGCGGGCGGCACGCTGGCCACGGCCGGCGCGGACCGCTGGGCGCGCGTGTGGCGCGTCACGCTGGCGGACGGCGCGCTGGCGGCGGAGCCGGCGGCCGCGGTGCCGGTGCGGGGCGCGGGGGGCGCGCCGGCGGTGGCGCTGGCGGCGCGCGGCGCGCTGCTGGCGGTGGGCTCGCTGGCGGGCGAGCTGGCGCTGTGGCGGCTGCACGCGGCGGCCGCGCCGGCGCCGGAGGAGGGGCTGCCCCCGCGGCTGTGGGGCCCGGCGGCCGCGGCGCGCTGGCTGCAGGAGTACGTGCTGGACGCGGCGCTGCCGGCGGGCGCGCGCGCGGCGGCGGCGGCGCGGGCGCGGGGCGCGGGGCTGGCGGGCGCGCGGTTGCTGGACGAGCCGCTGGACCAGCTGCTGGACGCGCTCAGGCTCGGTACGCGCGCCCCACACACCGTGGCACGTGCCTCGTGTCACGGTATGTGCGCCCCACACACCGTGGCACGTGCCTCGTGTCACGGTATGTGCGCCCCGACACACCGTGGCACGTGACTTGTCACAGTACGCGCGCCCCACACACCGTGACACGTGACTCGGGTCACGTGCTTGCACCGTTTCCTGCTCTGTGCGGGGGCTTGAAACTTGCGAGGGTGAACCGATCCGACCGAAACTATCTTTATTTCCCTGGCTTCCTTGCATTGACTTGCTTAACCAAAAATAAATCTGAAGCATATTATTCTTCCACTGGTACAAATGCTGATGGTTGGATATTTGGAAGTTTGTTACTCAATCGAGTCGGAATTCAGAATCACAAAGAGCCAGTTAGCTGGTGAACTTACCTCAGAATCAAAATGTCGGTGTTGATGGTGAAACGTAGTTAGGACAGGCTGTGTGGTTCAGAACCCCACCTTCTCTCCCTGTTACCAATATTAACTAGAAATGGAAGCTGCGATTTTTCTTCCTTTGCTCCTTCTTTAACCGACTCCCAAAAAAAGAGAAGGTTATCAATTCTACTCCTGTTTTTTTTATGTATGTTACCTGATTTCTTGAGAACCCCTGCACTGATTTTAAATTTTCTTTCTGTGTTCAAATAAGTATACTTTCCGAATGGTGCCATAGAAATCTTATTGAAATCGGTTGAGTGGCTTTTGAAATATTAACCATAAACTAAAATTTGCGTACAATTTTCTGGATGACGTAATTTTAAATTTTCAGAATCTAACGAAATCAAGAAAACTTCTGATAATTACAACATAAAGAACTAGATGAACCAACTGACACTACGTCCACATTGCAGCTGTTTTTTTTTTAAATCTTCACAGACACTTTTGAGGCATCTAATCAGAGGTATCTGATATTAAATCAGCCACCCACAGCTCATCGGCTTATAGTCTTTGGACTGATTGCAGATTTATAAACATAAAAAAACTGCAATTTCCGCTTGGAAAAAGATGTTTTCCCAAAACTTCTAAAAAAGTAGTCTACCGTATTTATGATGACGACAATAAAAATCTTGCCCCCTACAATTGAAAAGCTATGTTTGCATAGTAGTCAGTTTTTTGTGAATTTCCACAATCACCGCTGCATTGCGATATTTAATAGTCTTAAAGTTGTCTTCTCTGATAGCACTCAGTAGCGCGGTTGAAGTCATGTCACTGAATGTGTGACTCAGAAACGTAAATTTGTAAGGCCCACCTGCGCTTGTTGTTTATCAATTACAAATGCTCAAGTGTTTTCATCGCTTGTTTTAAGGGTTAACGAAAATAGGAAAACCAGCATGTGCCTAGAATATTTTATAATTAATTTTCATTTGTCATTCGTCAACCAACCCTCCAGCTCACCATCTGGACCAACGTGGTGGATTATGGCATTGTCTCTATCTTTGTGTGAAGCCTTTTATTCCTACTTAGCCCAGCAAGAGGGGCAAGTTTGCAATTATTTATTATTCTCAATTTAACGTTTGTTGAGTCAGTGTCAGTGTTCATTGATAGTTCGCTAAGAACAGTCACGTCCCGTCATCCGCGGTAATAGTGTTGTGCTGACTAATCTCATCGCGTCGCGTCACCAAGTGCACGTACTTATAGTTTCGATATGACCTAGATTCTGTACCGCGATGCCTAGCGGCTCACCTTGCATTATTATTGTTAAAGCGAAGTCATACCTGACTTCAATTAATCATGGCTGGCTATAGTACCAGTCAAATTACATTAAAAACGGAAACTGTATAAACGCTTGCTGTATTCTCAGTATCGCGAAAAAACGGCATAGCGAGAAAAATTAGAAAATGTGGCAAGAACCTTACAAAAGGAAATTGAAGAGCTCCAAAAGCAAGTTAAGACTTAAACTATTGAAAAAGTCGACAAAAGTAACGACCGTACAGAAGAATGTTCTTTTCAGCAAGCAGAGTACTGTACGGATGAAAAAGAACTAGCCAAGGAAACTGAGTGGATAAGCGCACTATTTACGAAAAAAAATATTAACACGTCACCAATTCCTATTACTCTGTCATCACAAAAAAAGATAGCAGCCGTACAGTTGCTCCTAAAAAAGTACCACAACCACCACCTATAATAATAGACGATGTTAAGGACTATCAAAGTTTCTTTGATGACCTCTCACATACTTAACCAGGAGATTTCTTTCAAGTAAAAATGTTAGATGGAGATAGCGTCAAAGTTAACGCTTTTAACAAAGATGCTTATAGAGCATTTCATTTTCTCACAGAGAAGCTTTTATTTTTGACTATCTGCGCCTCACGGTGCCACCCGCGGCTTAACAATTTTGAACGAATCTTTATTTAGTTATTACTTATCCATTACTGCCATTTTTTAACCGACTTCAAAAAAGGAGGTTTCTCAATTCGACCGTATATATATATTTTTATGTGTGTTTTTTTATGTTAAATCGGTTCATAAACGACGAAGTGGATATCTTCGTCGTCGTTCACCGATTTTGATGATTATTTTGTTGTTGTAAAGAAGATATTCCAAGGGTGGTACCATGATGAGGAAACCAGGATCTGATGATGACATCCTAGAGAAACCGAGGACAACTTTTTTACTTGATAAGTTTTCTGTTGAAAGTCGGTTCTTTTTTGTTAAAATTATTAATATTTTCGTCGAGTTCTAAACGAAAATAGTAATTTAGTAGAAGTAGATACGTGTGTGATTATTTCTATTTATTAGTACCTATGTTTTTTGCGTACTTTAAGTATGTCTGTATTTATGTGTTAAATTTATTTTTATCGTGTAATCTTATTACATCACTAGGCTTTGATGCTCACCACGTGAGTTTTTTTAAAGTTTTTAGACCAAAAAATTGGCTATGACATTCTTATGAAAACAAGCTAGAAAGACCCATTAGAGTTATCGCGAAACAGTTGTTTTCAACTTGCAAGCCAAACAAAATTACTGAGGACTTAAAATAAAACGGGTTTAAGATTGAGAATGTAGTAAACAAACTTAGGTAGAAAAAAAAAACCTCTCATCATATTTCTGCTTACACTCCCTGAAGATCAAAATCAAGACATACAAAATATGAAATTAAGTTTATCCTGGGGTGCAAAGTTGAAATTCAGCCTTTGAGCACAACTAAACTTGTTCCACAGGGTAAGACATGTCAAGCATACGGACATACGCAGAAATACTGCGCAAAAGAACCAAGATGTGTCAATTGTACGGGTAAACATCTAACTATAGACTGCAAGAAACAGTTGATAAATGTGAGTCGGCAAATATTTCGAGATTTTGTAGGTAACTTAAGGTATCTGACGGTAGTTTAAAAAAATAGTGAGTTCGTACGATCAAATAGACACAGTGCATTATTTTTGTTGATTATCAACTATCTCACAAATTGGAGGGTATCTAAAAGAGTTCGTCATGTTATTGCTGTGATTGGTATTGGTCAAACAGCAACATTTAGTAAAGGCCAGATTTTATGTTGTGTGGCGATTTGTGATTAACGATCATCCTCTAAAGATTTTGTTGCTGGACAATTGTTTCAAAAGTGACGTCATGTTACATGTCTAAGAATGTTAACGCTCATTGCATGTCTGTGAAATTTCACTTAAAAAAAATACATAACGTTTGTCAAGATTGTGCTTGCTTAAAATTATCGAAAAAAAAAACAGAGACTGATAGCTTACGCTACTAATTTAATAGCCAACCAATAGATAAAAAAAAAAATATTGATGTATTTTTGGACACACAAAGTCTTTCGACACGGTAGCAATATCAATTTTGCTGTCGAACATTACGTTTTCTTTTTAAAATGTGTTTTAAGCTGATAGAGGCAGGATGTTGTAGATGAAAAGGAAGCGGCGGAAGAGGAGGGGGCGGAACGAGCGGGGGATGAAGCTGACGGGGCGGAAAACGACGCTCACGAAGCGGGAGAAGCGGTAGACGACGTCGGGGAAGCGGGGCAAGAATTCAGTGGGGCGAGGGACGAGGCCGGTGGAGCGGGGGACGAGGCCAGTGGAGCGGGGGACGAGGCCAGTGGAGCGGGGACGGGGCCGGTGGAGCGGGGGACGAGGCTGACGAAGCGGGAGATGAAGCCGGCGAGGCGGGCGCGGGGGCGGGGGCGGGGGGCGCGCGCGCGGAGAGCGCTCTGCGGCGCCTCGCCCGCGAGGAGCTGGAGTACCTGCGCGCGCCGCCGCCGTCGCTGGAACACGTAACTGATTTCCGAACTTATTATGTTGTTGCTATGTTATAAAGGTACCGGTCCAGGAGCGCACGCCCGTGTTGCAGGCGCGGCGCGCGCCGCACGCGCTGCGCTGCCCGCTGACGCACCGCCTGCTGGCGTGGCCGGCGCGCGCGGCCGACGGGTTCTCGTACGAGCGCGCCGCGCTGGCGGAGTGGCGCGCGGCCGCGGGCCGGCTGGTGTCGCCGGTGTCGGGGCGCGCGCTGCGCAGCGCCGCCGCGCCGCCCAACCGCCGCCTCATGGCCGCGCTGCGCGCCTACCTCGCCCGCCCCGCGCCGCGCGCCGACCCCGCCGAGTAGTGGCCCTTGCGCCCCCCTCTACGTCGTCCGCTAAACGTATTTGTATACGTTGAACTTCTATCTATCCTATTCGTAATACGGACGCCGTTCCAGTCACAATTTTGTTGTGGAAAGAATTAGGTTGATAAATGTTTCTACATATTCCAAAATTTTAATACATATTTTTTACGTTCGGTACGTTTGGGTGCGAGAGTGTCGTCTCTTTTCAGACAAAATCAGAACTTATTGTTATAACTCTGTGTTCGGGTATTGTTTTTTACCATGGGGGTGTCGCAGCATCTTTTCTCTACCACTGTATCCGTTTCCAGTCCTAGCCCCTGTCCGGAACCCCGAACGCGCGGTCGCCGGCCCCCGCCGGGTCGGGGGTCACACTAGATAATTCGGTTCCCCCCTACTTCTTAAGCTTTGATTCCATTGCCTGCTCGAAATTGTAAAAGGAAAACATTTAGCACCACTTTTGTACTTTGTTCACAAGTTTGTTGCACTTATAAGTCTTAATCAATCTCAATGAAATTTGATTGCAATTCATTATACTTACTGATGCATACCATTTTTGTAACAAGTCGTGCAGTTTGATCATACGCACAGACTCACTGCATTTTTAATCTCTATTATATAAACTGATCTGATATTTAAAACAATTATATTTATTAGTTATCGAGCGTGGGTATTCTCACGCGTGTGATGTGTGTGTAAAGTGTTGGAAATTGAGAAATTAAAAACGAAAACGAATGTTTCAACGATCTGTTTTATTTATTTGTATTTTCTTATAGAATAATATGTACAAGTGAGGCAGTAACAGTGTCGACCGAACTTATAGTAGTGAACCGCCGGGACGGCGATCGACGAAACTACGCGGGAGCGAGAGGGTGAGCGCGGCCGCGCCGCGGGTGCGAGCGAGACGAACGATGTGGCCGGAAGGCCGCGGCGCGCGCTCCATCCCTCTCGCCCCACAGGACGTCGTAACAAAACTTGAGCTTTAGGTAATAAGTACCCAGTCCGGCGCGCGCGGCCGGCGCGGACGGACGCCGGCCGGCGGCGCGCGCGCGGCAGGAGCGGTTTCACTTCCGTAGTCTTTCATAATTATTTACAAAACGATAGCGAGAGAGCCGACCCCCGGCGTCAGCCCTTTGACCCCGGCTCCAGCGCCGGGGACGACGCTTGCGCGGCTTTGCCCGTGTAAGTAGACATAGTTCAATCAGTAATTTATCCGACAAAGTTATTATGAGTAATTATAGCGATAGTAATATTATGTACATGTGTACAGTGCGCGAGGCCGCGTGGCGTGCCTCGTGCGTATTTACAGCGCGGGGAGCGGAGCCCCTCGCTCGCCAGCAGGCCCCCCCGCGTGACAGCGGGGGCCCCGCGCCCCATCTTATCACTTCATCACAGTTCGTTAGAAAATGTCCAGGAATGGGGGCGGGGCGGAGCGCGACGCACGGGGGCCCCCCGCTCGCAGCGCCGTTATATCCGCTCGTCGTCGTCGTCGTGGCACAGCAGCCTGCAACAGGAAATAAAAGTGTTTAATGACGTCACCGCCAGGTACTCAGCCGCGGTCACACGACGCTCCGTCTCATCAGACTCGGTTGTCGTCTGACCAGACGCGAGCGTCGTAATCAAATCTAAGCATCTAAAATCTTAATCAAACGTGAACCAGGTTCGCCAGTAGATGTCCAATTAGCGGTGGTTGTACGGTTACGCCTCGCGTAGATAC
Source organism: Ectropis grisescens (assembly GCA_017562165.1). NCBI lineage: Eukaryota > Metazoa > Arthropoda > Insecta > Lepidoptera > Geometridae > Ectropis > Ectropis grisescens. Next base: position 26,714,401 of record CM029787.1, on the reverse strand, counting down.
GCCTATGTTAAGCCTGAAGCTAGCAGAACACTCTCAGCGCGACTTGTGGTCGTTGATATCATCAAACTACGAGACCAGAAACTCGAGAAAGCCGAAAAGGACAAGCCAGGACGCAGAAGTACAAAACCTTGCTGATGAGCCTCAAATTAAGCGTAAGAATGTCTTTAGACTTGTGAGCTAGGTCTAGACTAAACACTTATATAGTAAATTAAAGTATGGTTTAACAAAATCGACAAAAAAAAGATAAATAATAAACCAAGGGAAACAGTGCTCAGCAGAGAATTTAGCTCGTTTACCAGACTGGTAGATCCAACAAAACCGAAGTAACGGAACAATCCGCACCAAGTTGATTACAACATAAATCGCTACTACATCTTATAATATATTCCATTAATAATAATAATCTTTATTGACAAAAAAACACACAAGATACATTAATACATTACAACATAATTAGGTGTTTCACCAATATCGGTATGTAAGAACTGTGTATTATAATTAAGGTTGACACCCGGTTACCTATGCTAGGTGTAACCTGTGATACAGGTAACTGTTTATTTAATATGGCACAGTTGAATCAGTCATAATATGTGTAAATAAATTGCTATGGTGGTATGTACAAATGTCAATTAGCGAAAAGTTTTAAATTTTAAAAATGTGAAACTACCCTCATTTCGTAAATTAATTTTGAGACAGCATAAAAGGATAAGCATAATAAGGGTAATGGTTTAATTCATTCATGACATGAATGTATTCATTGAATTTTCTTTATATAATATTAAGATTAAGACTAAATTAGTAAATCATTATCATTAATAATGGCTAAGCGCAAAGTATCGACAAACATTTGGTTATAAATGGAGGAGGGGGGGTAAGGAGGAGAAGGACCAAGGTTATACTAGGTAAGTCATGATAGTCAAGGGTTATTAGCAAGCTTGTAATTGTCTGTTTCAATTCATAAAGATTTAGATCTGTTAAATATGGTAGTTAGCGATAGTTTATTATAGAGATAAAAAAACAAGGGAATTTATTGCTAAATTGTGTTCTGAGTGGTAAAATCTGAAAGACTTTGTCCGCTCGACGCTTGCGAGACGAAGGGCCGAGATTCGATGGAGGGCGAAGTTTGTGTTGCCTAAGAATAAGCCTCAGAATGAACAGCTGGCGCACCGTCAAAACTTCACACTCACTGTACAACGTTTGGATTGGAAATCTAAATGGCAACGATTTCATTACCTTTAGTACTCCACGCTGTGCTATTTCTAGAGGTTTCATGTGGGTCCGCGCGCAGCCTCCCCAGCTATCGATGCAATAACCTAAAAGCGATTGACATAATGCATAATAGAGATTTTTCAAAATTTTATTATTGGCAGAGTTGCGAATATTTTTGAAAATAGCCATCAGCTTTCGGACTCTGCTTGTTAAGGCATCTACATGAGGTCGAAAAGTTAGGGTATTGTCCAAAGTAACTCCGAGATATCTTATCGTATCTACTCTTTCAATACATGGACAGTCCCCGGAACCCATGGCAGCCTGAAAATTGAGAGAACACTGATGGTATCTAATGCTGAAATGTTCACCTGGTTGGGAATTTTTCTTCATTTAAAAGGTCATGTACTTATAATGTTTATAATGTATCTACAGGACTTAATCACGATTTAATTCATTGTTTAAATACCTAAACAATGAATTAAATCGTGATTAAGTCCTGTAGATACATTATAAACATTATGTGTTCAAATCGCGAAAGTTTAAAACAATGTCATGTACTTAGTTTTAAAAATATTAAAACTAAGCAACGCTCGCTTTAGAAACATGGAACATTTAGTGAGCCCAACTTGAGCGCAATAAAACACGCTCTCCCAAGTCTCACTGTGAAAAACCAGAGCGGTATCATCAGCAAATGAGAAAACCTTCCCATTTTCTAGTTTAATATTGCACAACTCGTCGATATAACTTATGAAAAGAGTAGGGCCTACTATGCTTCCTTGACGAACGCCAATGGTAACCGGCATTACATCGCTAGAGTGAGAATTGAGCCTAGCAAATTGGGATCGATTATTGAGATAGTCTTCAAAAAGTTGCAGCTGTAGGTCTCTTACTCCAATATTCTTCAACCTCTCCAGCAACAAAGGCACTGATACGGTGTCGAATGCCTTAGCAAGATCCAGGAATATAACAATACACTTGTCACCAGCATCCAGTCCCGTAACGATATGATTCGTTAAGTTAGTCACTGCATCTGCCGTGGAGCGATTCTTTCGGAACCCGAACTGGTTTTCAGATAACAAGTTAAATTTCTCTAAATAAGAAGTTAGTCGGTTGTTCATAATGCGCTCTAGAATTGTGGACATGGAGGGTAAAATGGAAATTGGTCTATAATTACTTACAATATTTTTTTGCCACTTTTGTGTATAGGTACAATAACAGATTTTTTAAAAGCGTCGGGGAATAAGCCAGTGTTAATTGATAAATTACAGACATGCGTGATTGGGTCCGCGAGGCTGAATTTACTACCTTTTATTACTTTCATAGAAATATTATCGTGACCTACAGTTAATTTCTCCCTGAAAGAATCAACGATAGTTAAAACTTCCGAAACGCTTGTTGTTGGTAAATAAAAGGACTGTGCCTGAGACTGCGATGTAAGATTTTGTACATTAGTATAGGAAGGACTGCTAAAAATATTTTTTGCTAGAGATTCTCCAACATTCACAAAATATTCATTTACTTTATTTGCTGAATTTGAAGGCGATGAACCAATAGAAAGAAGCTCATGTGGTTGACTTAGTTCGGACCTCGAGCCAATAATAGATTTAATTATATTCCATAATTCTTTTGGGTTCTTAGCTTTATCAAATTGGTCACGTTCGTACTGGTGTTTGAGTTTCCTTAGCAAGCCATTCAAAAAATTCCTGTATCTGCGATATGAGCATTTCAACGTTTCATTTTCAGGAGAAAGCTTCAGTTTACTGTGCATTTTATCCCTATGTCTCATGCATCTGATAAGACCAGGAGTTATCCATGGCTTTATAGGCAGTTTTCGTCGGGATGGGGTGAAATTACTGGAATGTCTGCTAATTATGCTTGATATTGCGTTGATAAGGAAATTAGTTGCCATGTTGCAATCATCCATTTCATATATTGGTAGAAAGTCGAATGTACCAATCTCATCATTTACCTTAGAGTAGTTGATTCTTTGAGCAGTAGAATTGTGGGAAATATCTGGGCAACATTTTAGATTGAGAGACACTAAAATTGTATAATGGTCAGTCAAGCTGTTTCTGACAACCAGAGTTGCAGCTTTACGTTTAGACTTAATGAATGCGTGATCCAGACAGCTGTTCAGTCGAGTTGGTATAGTATGGGATGGTAATAATCCATATGAAGCCATTAAATTTAGGTAACAAGAAGAGTCATCATTTTTGGCTTGCGGATTAATATTAATATTTATATCGCCGACCACTATGATATTTGGGTACGACGCTACCGATGTGAGAATTTTGTCCAAAGATACTATAAATTTATCCACTTTTCTAAAAACTGGAGGTCTGTATAAAGCTATGATGGCGGTTGTGTTGTTAATTACAGACACTAAACAATTTCCTTTTTCGAAGTTTGGTTCTTGACTCGATACAACATCACCTCTGATGTACAAGACAAGGCCATCGTTCTGATTATGGTGGTTATTTGTAAATATTGTTTGATAATTAGCTATATGAGGTAATACAGGATTAAGTGATAGCCAACACTCCGATAACACCATTACATGTGTATCTACAGCCATCCTAGTTATCAAAGCGAAAAAGCCATCAATATTACGACCGATACTACGTATATTTTGAGATACAATGTTGAGACGAGTTTCAGCATTACTGCACTGGATGAATTTAGGGCAATCCTCAGGTTCACACAAGTGTGCTGACGAAACGCTGTGACTATCTAGATTGCTTTCAACATCATTAATAAATCTATCCATTATTTGTTTTAAGAACAGCGAAATTACATGACAATGGGTCCCGTTCAAAAAATCTGTACTTAATATGATCTTTAAAATCTAAATTTAGCTTGTTCAATAGCTCAGACAAATTATATTCCCTTAGTAATTTGGGGTGCTGCATGATGAATGTTAGAGAGATAGCATAAATCAGGAAGGACACATGTTGGAGGAAGGTGGTTTTGGAATGAAGTTTAGGAATGGGATTGGATGATACTAGATATGTGGCTCTCAGAGCAAAATTTGGATAGAGACGATAATAAAAATATAACCCAATTCCTACAATATTCTTCTTGTATCTAATTAAACCAGGTGTGTTCCAGGCTTGTAAGGCACTAAGTTTTTTACTCACTTTCGTAGTGGTGGTGGTGTTTAGGAATGGAGGGCATAACGATGTCAGTGCAAGCCACAGCAGCGGAGTGTGAAGTGTGGAGTGTGGAGTGTGGATTGTGGATTGTGGAGTGTCGGCGCAAAGTGCGGGTACTCACGGCAGCAGCGCGGCGGCGAGCGCCAGTAGCGCCGGGGCGCGGCGCGCGCGCGCGGCGCGGCCAGCCACGCGGCGGCGGCGGGCGGCGCGCCCAGCCAGCGCGCGGGCGCCGCGCCGCGCGCGCCGTTCCCGTGCTGCATGGCCGCCGGCTGCTCGCCTGCACGCACGGACACACGCTCACACACGGCTACACGAGACCAAGACACGCTCGAACTGGCGCCCGTACAAAGATATAATGTCAAGTGCTTGGCTTGTCGCGGTCACCGGTCGTGGTCTCAACGCGAAATAGCACCTTTATAGTTCGTGTTATTGAATCAAAAATAATTTTATTTTTCTTTTTGTGACGTGTGTGATGTCAATAAATACACACTCGAGCCCCACTGGAACTTCGTTGGAGTAAAACAAAATGCGAAGAATGTTATAATTTTAAAGACGGCTCGTTACAATTTTGACATGATAACTTTACATAATAACCTTTTTTATGTTTGGGCAACACGCTGCATTTTTTTTCACACTTCAAATTATACGATTACAATCTTTCTCCACATCTGGCTACATTTTTCATTTGGCACCTAAACCATTTCGAACAGAATCATTTCTCTTAATTTCACAAGCTTTTACATTCGTCGTCCGGTTGCTGGTACCCCTCATTGTACTAGTGTTCGAACCGTCTGCAGCGCGGTCGGGATAGACCGGACCCGTGCCCCGTGGTCAGGCGGACCCCCCCCCCCTCCCGCCACGTACCGCTGAGCACGTGCAGTACGACGGACGCGGAGTCCAGGTTGGAGGGCGCGCACGAGTAGTTCCCCGAGTCCTCGCGCCGCGGGCTGTAGATGATGAGGTTCCCCACCTGGAACACGACACACGCGTCACGTTAGCGGCTGCGGGGAACGTGGCCCATGAAGAAAGTGACTCACGATGAGCCCCGTGGGGGATGTGGCCCATGAGAAAAGTGATTCGTGCAGAATGTGGCCCGTCGGGAATGTGGTCAATGAGGAAAGTGACTCGTGAGGAATGTGGCCCTTGGGGAAATCAACAATGTGTTCCGCGACTGACCGTGGTGTCGGTACTGAGTGCGGTGTCGCGCGCGGTACTGACCGTGGTGTCGCGCGCGGTACTGACCGTGGTGTCGGGCGCGGTACTGACCGTGGTGTCGGGCGCGGTACTGACCGTGGTGTCGGTACTGAGTGCGGTGTCGCGCGCGGTACTGACCGTGGTGTCGCGCGCGGTATTGACCGTGGTGTCGCGCGCGGTACTGACCGTGGTGTCGCGCGCGGTACTGACCGTGGTGTCGGTACTGAGTGCGGTGTCGCGCGCGGTACTGACCGTGGTGTCGCGCGCGGTACTGACCGTGGTGTCGGGCGCGGTACTGACCGTGGTGTCGCGCGCGGTACTGACCGTGGTGTCGCGCGCGGTACTGACCGTGGTGTCGGTACTGAGTGCGGTGTCGCGCGCGGTACTGACCGTGGTGTCGCGCGCGGTACTGACCGTGGTATCGGTACTGAGTGCGGTGTCGCGCGCGGTACTGACCGTGGTGTCGCGCGCGGTACTGACCGTGGTGTCGCGCGCGGTACTGACCGTGGTGTCGCGCGCGGTACTGACCGTGGTGTCGGGCGCGGTGCGCTCCATGCGGATCTCCACCAGGCTGCGGTCGTAGTTGAGCACGCGCTCCTCGTTGTGGTACCAGAAGATGTAGGCGGGCTCCTCCAGCGCCTGCGTGATGACGCACTTCAGGCTCACGGTGCTGCCCGCCTTCACGTACAGGTCGGCCTCGCCCGCGATCTCGATCTTCGGCACTGCAACAAGCGCGCGTTACATCGCTCGCTCCGTGCGGCGGCCGCCCGGCGCTCGCGGCCGGCACCGCCGATACCCATCAATGTGTTGAGTGTATCCCACTATTTCCATGGAAATACAAAATGGAAATAGTGGGACTAACATTTTATAAAAATTGTATCCCATTATTTCTATTGCGACAAAAAAACGCAGAAGAATTTGTATTATTTGAAAAGTACCACTTTTATCGAATAGATTAAAATTGAAATATGACTTTCCGGTATTAAAAAAATGAAGAACAATTTACTTAATAATCTGCAGTTTTATTAAATAATTCTCCACCACATTCTCGACAGTATAAATCACACAAAGCCACCTCGTCACTACACAGATGTGTGGATGATTGTTTGTGATTGTATTCCTCACATTTTTCCGTTGGCATTATTTCTTCATCGCTTAACGATATTACTCCGTCTGGTATTACTTTTAAAAATAAATCAACCCATATTGTTGTCGGTAGTTTAAGGTTATAAAACAATAATCGTATTTTAAGTAGCTGTAAACAAGACGATATAATATTAGAAATAGAATAATTTCAACATACTTGAAAACATGGTCGTATGACTTGTTACATTTTCCAGCACCGAGTTTTCATAACTTTGTAAGTTTCCATCTATTTGTGAATGTAAAATGTTTAACACATTCGATAAAGCTATTTCATAAAGTGTCTTTGGAGTCTTTGTAAAATTTTTTCACAATTTCATCCATTATACAAAATTGATTTTATTGTACCTATTGGATTATAGATTTTAAATTTTAACATGTTGTTTTAAATTTTTGAAACAATTGACTGTAACTGATTTTTGTATTCCACCAAGCAGTATCAAAATTTCCAACATGAAGGTTTTATATAAAACATGCTACCAGAATAAAAAGTAGTCTATGTGTTATTCCAGTTTTACACCTATCTCCATTCCAAATTTCAGCTTAGTTTAAATATAAGGACCATCTTTAATAAAAATTGTCCAGGTGTTACATCGCCTTAGAGAAATTTCATTTGTTCATCTAATATCATCTCATCTTTTGCACTTCGGCTATTACTCGTTTTCGGGAATTATTTGATACATAGTATTCGTTTGATTTATCACCATCTCTTAATATATGCAAAAGTTGAACAATATTAACATTTTTGGCACCAGTCTATTTAATTTCCTATTCCAAGATTCCACTGCATTATTAGTGCGGTGACGTTCTCCAAACACACACCACACCCTTGAAAAATCATTTTCATCCAGTAGTTCTCTATGTAGTTTTTAAATTTATGTTCGGCTTCACTGTCACCCATCTCTGCTAAGACATAATTCCAACCATCTTGTATTTTATTTTTGGGCAAAAGTGGAAGTCTGAAGGAAAGTTGAATTATCAATTTCATGCGGATGGATTTATTCATGCCAAGAGATTTAGCTTTTAGCTAATGATTTCACAAAATGAAAATAGCAGCCCTTTATTTGAACCGTAGGAAAACTTGTTGTTAATGCAGAAATCAAAGCTCTTTCAAAATCAACGGTAAATTTAGCAGGTCTCCATTCAGGTAACCATCTTTTAATAAGATAAAATAAAGTGCAATACGCTTTCCGTGATTTACTCGATAAAAGCGCATAAATCACTGGTACCACTTTGCTTTGATTCAAGTCACTGCCAAAATCAGCGTGGATTGACAATAATTGTGTAAATGGTGCTGGACACGCAAAGAATGTCCCGTCAATGAAATAATTACCGCTTTTTAATTCACATCTAGTTTTTTTCACGACAAAATATTATTATTCTTAAATCAGTGTCAAGATAATCAGCAAGAACAAAGTCTTCAAATATTACTGAATTTGTACTTCTTGAACGGTCTTGCAACACACCTTTTAATATTTAGTACTTTGTTACGACGTCTGTACATGGAAGACTTTTAGAGGTGTATTGTGGCAATGGTTTACCAAGTAATGGAATTCCTTTGTCAACTAAAGAATTTATAGCGTTATTGAAAGCTTTAGGTATTGTTATTTTGCCCATTGCAGCTTGATCAAAACTACAACTCATTGCAACTTCGATCGCGGATTGGTTGCTGTCGGAAATACAGTGAGAAGAGTGCTCAATGGTTCTCACTATAGTGTTATCCTATAAAATTTCAAATAAGTATATTAATAAAACATACAGTACCTATACAAAATAAATGGCCAACTTACAGCCTCTGTTATAGTGATAGAAACTTACCGGGGACACTGTCATCGAACCTTTACAATTAGTTTTGTGGCGCTTATTGCATTTCCATAACGTATTGTTATTCTTATAAACTATCTGCCTAGTGTATTCATAACCCTCGTACAACAGTATAACACCCTTCCCCCTTTTTATTAACTCCATTATTTAACAATATTTAAATAATTCAAAACCAACGCCTATCCCGTAAAGCAATAATAGCTATGACAGCTGTCTATCAATCAATAACAGTTAATTACAACTATGAGACAACAAGAGGTTTTATCTAAAGAGGAAATAAATAAATAGTTTCTAAGTGCACGCAGTCATACGAGCTAATGCAGTGTTTTTTGTCGCAGCGGACAGCAATAGAAATAGTGGGACAATCAGTCTTAATCAGGCCCAGTATTTCTATCAATAGAAATACAAAATAGAAATAGTGGGATACACCGAATGTGTTTAGCAAATCGAAAGAAAATGTAAAATCTAAAAAAAATTTCATCAGCAAGTTTGGAACGAAGTTCTCTACGGCAGGCTCAGAGGAGATGGTAGGAATGATGCGCGACCGAACTGGACAAAATATGAGACTAAAACCGTAAGAAAAATATATAACGGAGGGACGCGTAAAAACTGCCCGGGATAGTTTTGTACCAGTCTGTCCAGTGTTGCCAACTTTATTTTTCGGATGATCATAACATAAATAATAAAATTATGTTTTTTATTATTATCCGTTGTTCGATCCGAAATTGTTGTTTCTATTATTATCCGAAGGAACTTCATTCCTAACGTCTTAATACCCATGACACCCCATTAAAAAAATATCATACATTTTAAAATGTCCAAAAAACCAAGCTCACTGGCAGCGTAAGTAGGACGACGGTATGTACAAGTATCCCGCTGCATCACAGATTAAATACATTTTAAAAAGTTAAGGCAATTTTAATGATTGGACATATTTTTTCTAAATCGTCTCCTTGCGATATTTTAAAAGAGGGTAAAGGAGGGTTCCGCCTGCCCTGCCGCCTGGGCGGGGGGGGGGCGGCGCACTCACCGACGACGTTGAGCTGCACGAAGTGGCTCATCTTGGGCTCGGTGCCGACCTGGCACTCGTACAGGCCGGCGTCCCGCGCCTGCACGTACTTCACCTGCGCACGCGCGGACGGTTAGCGGGCCCGCGGGGACCACTCCGCACATCGGGCCGGAGTTTGGAATTCAATACATTACAGTTTGAGATAAGACACAACATGCATTTGTATTCTTAAACGAACAGTTTTTATGGAAATAATCACACAATTTACCATATTTTCCGGCGTAGAACCAACTTTATAAATCTCTGGATGACAAGTGCAGTGCATTTCTAAGTAATTTATTTGAATTTTAAATGTTCCAATAGCTGCGTGGCACAGTGCTCTCATGGGCAGTCATGTTGCTTACGACATAGGTAGTACATGTCTCATCACTCTAGACTATAAAATAATGCGACGTGAACGAAGCTACCGGCAAATCCTAGTAGCACAGAGGTCGGGTTGTACCTGCAGCGTCCAGGTGTCGGTGGCCTCCACGAGGAAGGCCTGGAAGCGCTCGTCCGCGATGAAGGTGAACCGGTCCACGGTGAGGATGTGCGCGTCGCGGCGCCGGATCCACGACACGGACTTGTTGCTCAGCTGCCGCACCTGTGGCGAGCGGCGGTTAGCCTCAATTCTATTTGCACCTTTTTTAACCGACTTCAAAAAAGGAGGTTTCTCAATTCGACCGTATGTATGTTCCTTTTTTTTTTTTTTTTTTTTTATGTGTATTCGCGGATAACTTCGTCGTTTATGAACCGATTTTGATGATTCTTTTTTGTTGTAAAGGAGATATTCCAAGGGTGGTACCATGATAAGGAAACCAGGATCTGATGATGGTATCCTAGGGAAATCGAGGATAACTTTCGAAAATTGTAAAGATGACTAGTGCGTTAGTTAAGTTTTGCTTGAGCATTTTAAAGCAGTATAGTTTAAAGATGGTCTGGAGTCGATCTGATGAGGGGCAGGAAGACGGTCGAGGGAACTCCTCGACGGTACATAGTAGTTACCTTGTGTTTGGGCTCGATGAATTTGTATTGATGAGAACTTTTACATAGATGGGTTGTGACTGTCATTAGTGGTCTGATGATGAAGATAAAGGACAGTCAAGGGAATTTCTTAACGGCTTACAGGAACTACCCAGTGTTTGGGTTTAATTCATGTATTGAGATCTCAACACGAAAATCGTGTAAATGCATTAGTGAAAACTTGTTTAGCACTAAAAAGGGTAAAATAAACTATTTTTTACAAAAAATTAAACCGACTTCAACACCACAAATAGGCACTCAAAAGTGAAAAATAATTTAATATAGGTAATTATTACAACCGCTACTCACTCATCTATATGAAGTCGGTGCCAGCCAAATCTAACAGGTAGTAGATAGATACTACTTACATATGCCTACTTACTTACTACCTCGTACATAGTATATCTACTAACTTTTTAACTAGCCTGGCACCGACTTCATATGGATGAGTGAGTAGCGGTTGTAATAATTACCTATATTAAATTATTTTTCACTTTGAGTGCCTATTTGTGGTGTTGAAGTCGGTTTAATTTTTTGTAAAAAATAGTTTATTGTCTAACTGGCCTATAGTACCTATCTGCGGCGTGTCTGCCCCTACTGCGAACTTTTGGGTTAGCGCGGAGGTGCAAGACTCACCTAAACATAATTCAAACCTAACATACTTGCGCTAATTAGCATACAACTGATACCTGAAATAATTCTAGCTAAGATCTAACTATTTGACTCAGCCACCTGCATTGCTTTGGAGGATATGATGTGTCATCCATCAATCTACACAAAGCCTGCGTGGTATGTGACACTCTCTTTTTGAGAAATGGGCCCGAGTCAGCAGTGAGAAGTTTCAGTGGGCTGCTTGTGCTACTCAAGTTTCCAAATGCGGGTAGGCACCAGGGCCTGGGGCGTGTAGGGGGTTACCTTGCAGGGCAGGTAGGCGTATGTCCCGTGTAGGGGGTACCTTGCAGGGCAGGTAGGCGTGTGTCCCGTGTAGGGGGTTACCTTGCAGGGCAGGTAGGCGTGTGTCCCGTATAGGGGGTTACCTTGCAGGGCAGGTAGGCGTGTGTCCCGTGTAGGGGTTACCTTGCAGGGCGTGTGGTGGGGGTTACCTTGGTAGGGGTTACCTTGCAGGGCAGGTGTCCGTGTCCCGTAGGGGGTTACCTTGCAGGGCAGGTAGGCGTGTGTCCCGTGTGCAGGGGGGTTACCTTGCAGGGCAGGTAGGCGTGGCGTGTGTCCCAGGGCAGGGGGTTACCTTGCAGGGCAGGTAGGCGTGTGTCCCGTGTGGGGGTTACCTTGCAGGGCAGGTAGGCGTGTGTCCCGTGTGGGGTTACCTTGCAGGGCAGGTAGGCGTGTGTCCCGTGGGGGTTACCTTGCAGGGCAGGTAGGCGGTGTGTCTTGCAGGGCAGGTAGGCGGGGTCCTGTGGGGGTTACCTTGCAGGGCAGGTAGGCGTGTGTCCCGTGTGGGGGTTACCTTGCAGGGCAGGTAGGCGTGTGTCCCGTGTGGGGGTTACCTTGCAGGGCAGGTAGGCGTGTGTCCCGTGTAGGAGGGGTTACCTTGCAGGGCAGGTAGGCGTGTGTCCCGTGTAGGGGGTACCTTGCAGGGCAGGTAGGCGTGTGTCCCGTGTGGGGGTTACCTTGCAGGGCAGGTAGGCGTGTGTCCCGTGTGGGGGTGCAGGGCAGGTAGGCGTGTGTCCCGTGGGGGTGCCTTGCAGGCAGGTAGGCGTGTGTCCCGTGTAGGGGGTTACCTTGCAGGGCAGGTAGGCGTGTGTCCCGTGTGGGGGTTGCAGGGCAGGTAGGCGTGTGTCCCGTGTAGGGGGTTACCTTGCAGGGCAGGTAGGCGTGTGTCCGTGTGGGGGTTACCTTTGCAGGGCAGGTAGGCGTGTGTCCCGTGTAGGGGGTTACCTTGCAGGGCAGGTAGGCGTGTGTCCCGTGTAGGGGGTTACCTTGCAGGGCAGGTAGGCGTGTGTCCCGTGTAGGGGGTTACCTTGCAGGGCAGGTAGGCGTGTGTCCCGTGTAGGGGGGGGCAGGTAGGCGTGTGTCCAGTAGGGGTTACCTTGCAGGGCAGGTAGGCGTGTGTCCCGAGTGTCCCTTACCTTGCAGGGCAGGTAGGCGTGTGTCCCGTGTAGGGGGTTACCTTGCAGGGCAGGTAGGCGTGTGTCCCGAGCTGCGTGGTAATGTTGTTGGGCGCGGTGGGGTCGAAGTAGGGCCCCGTGTACAGCCCCACGTACCGCTTGTGGCGCCCCCCGCGCGCGCCGCCGGCCGCCTCGCCGCACGACAGCACTGGAACAGAGGCGGGGCTCGTCAGCGCACTCACTGGCTCACTGGCTCACTGGCTCACTGGCTCACTGGCTCACTGGCTCACTGGCGGTCATTGTTGTGTTGACAAATGAGTTCTCCAATAAATTAAATGTAATCCATATTATATTATTCCGTTGTTTTAAAGTGATTGTAACATGATTCTCGTAATTTCAGTCCAATTTCCTACTCCAGTTACTCCCGAGTTTGAGCAAAATATGCTTCAAAAGTAGTTTCTTAAAGTAGTATAAATAGTACTTTGTCATATTGTATGAAATTTGGTTTTTCCATAGGATAATATACCTACAATTAAAGCAGCAAATAATCTTATTGGGAATAAATACAATTCAAAGTATGGTCACGGACCTTTGGGTATTTTTTGTCATTTATCCAAGGTTTTTGACAGCGTAAGCCACGAAATCCATTTCTATAAGCTATCATAGATACATGTCATACACAACGTTATGAGAGACGACGCCTTGAAACTGATGAAATTGTACCTTTGCATTAGAACTCAGAATCTTATCTTATCTTATACCTTTAAACGAGCAATTCTTGTAGGTATATATATATAGAATCTGAATCTCGGAAACGGCTCCACCGATTTTCATGAAATTATGTATACAGAGGGTTTGAGGGACGATAAATCGATCTAGCTAGGTTTTATTTTTTTGAACATCATTTTATGCGCTTAATTAGACAATGAAAAACTCCTATAATATTATGAGAATACGATAACAAATTTCGCCACTGTTCTTAAGGTCTCAACAGCTCAGGCGTTATAGATCCGCTCTCGGAGTCAACAGACCCCGGTTGGAATCCCGATAATTACTCTCCTCTTAAATTTTTCTAAACTTTTTTTCGGAGATAATCTTTTACTGAGAGCTCTTCATCAACGCATTTAATTCGTATCTAAATAAGTACATATTCTAACAAAAACACAAAAAAAAATCATATTGACGATGCATCTGCACAAACTAACAACTGTTGTACTTGACAATAGATGGTTGCACAACTAACAACTAAGCCAACAAGTTGTGTGTGTTGCAAGACCAAAAATAATTATCAATTATTCGGTTATCTCTATTTATAAAAATGTTTTGTTGGTTTGTGTACGCTTCAAAAACTCAAAAAGTTCTGCACCGATTGAGCTGAAATTTTAGAATAATATATAATCCACATCAAGGATTGTTTTTAACTAATTTTTGCATCACAATTTGCCACAGCGTAGGGCACAGTTAGTATGACATATTTTTTTAATGGAAATCACATTTTAATTTCGACGAGCATCGGGTCACCGGCTCCGCTGCGGAGCGGCCGGCGAGCCGAGTATGATCTGACGCGCAAATAAACGCGGGCGAGCAGCATTCGCGGGGCAAGCCGGAGCGAGGGCGCGGGGAAGGGGGGACACACTCCGAACAGTAATTAATTAATTTGATCCGACGCGATGGTGGGGCGCGGGGTGCGGAGCGACACATAAATCTCGTTTTTATTGGAGCTCGTGTCGACCGGGTGCCGGTGGAGCTCGAACCGGCCGCCGGCGGGGCCTCGCGGAGCCCGAACCGGCCACTATCGGAACCGGCAGGAACCCAGCAGACTCTGCATTCACTCGCTCCCTCGCTCCGTTAGTGCTAGCCGCCGCACTCATACACAATTAACTCATGTAGCGATACCTAAATAAATTATCAATAGAAATCTTTATACAAAACTGCTTCAGACCTGGAATCTAGACTTCAATTCCATAAACAATTTATGGCAGGTGCACAAGTAAATACTACTGGGTTGGGTGCGAGAAAGAAAAGGGAAGACCGAGACATGGTAAAAACCTTTCTACAACAAGACGAAAATGACGGTTACAAAGTGCACGCTATGAATTTAGAAATGCAAAGTGAGTGGTTAACCATAGGTGAGTTCTGTATCCCATTAGCTCTAAAGTGGCGCACCTTGATCTATGACTGGTCCCCTGCCTTATTAAAATTTTATCTAAATGCATTCCAAATGACCCTCCCTGACCAAAGTAACTTGGTAAGGTGGGGAAAAGCCTCTGAAAAATGTTGCTATACTTGTGGAGAGGCGATATGTACAGCAAGGCACATATTGGTGGGATGCAAGGTGCTCCTTAATGGGGGTCATTACTCACGGCGTCATGACAGAGTACTTGAAATCATACGTGAAGCCATGAGCCTTTCAGTAGCTAGAGCCCAAAAGGGATTGACGACAAACAAAAGACAAATTAACTTTGTAAAAGAAGGCTCAACTTCAAACTCCAGGAACAAGCCTTACTCAATCCTGGGTTCAGCGCCTGATTGGACTATTTTAATGGACACGTATGAAAGGCACTACAGGATCCCAGAGGATGTGGGTGTTTCGTCATCCAGACCGGACATTTTCCTTTTTTCTAGAGCTACGAAACGCATAGTCCTTGTAGAACTTACCGTACCGTGGGAAACTAATATACCTAAATACCACGCGATGAAACAAAATAAGTATTACGACCTCCTAAACGAATTAACAAAAAACAGCTATGTAGTTAGTTTATACACTGTAGAAGTGGGAGCGAGATGTATACCAGCAAAATCTCTCTATAACCTGCTGAAAGACCTTGGCTTATCCAGAAGTGCAATAAGTTCTATACTAGAACGAGTATCTAAAGCTGCACTAGTAGGCTCATATCAGATTCGCCTGGGCAGGGAGAGAAAAACGAGTAGTCAAGGTGAGTGTTGATGTACGTCAGAAAGGGGCCCCTTAAACCTACGCCCGAGTCACAAGTCTCGGGGTCTACTCGGGTTTTCTCTCTCTGCCACACGATGGACCCGGCACCCGCACGGTGAATCCATGGAATGCTAAGAAAATCGTCTCATACAAAGATTTCTATTGAGAATTAATTTAAATCGTTGGCTGTCGGGCGCTAGCTTCACTTGCTCGGACTCGGATGCTCTAGATTCCAGCGACCGCCACGCACGGCTTCCGTCAATCACGCGCAAGTCCCACGACCTCCACACACGGTTCCTGCCAATCAAGCGCGAGTCTCGCGACCTCTACGCACAGCTCCTACCAATCACGCGCGTGTCTCGCAACCACCACGCATGGCTTCCGCCAATCAAGCACAAGTCTCGCGACCACCACGCACGGTTCTCGCCAATCAAGTGCGAGTCTCGCTACCACCACGAACGGTTCCCGCCAATCAAGCACAAGTCTCGCGACCACCACGCACGGTTCTCGCCAATCAAGTGCGAGTCTCGCGACCACCACGCACGGTTCACACCAATCAAGCGCGAGTCTCGCGACCACCACGCACGGTTCCCGCCAATCAAGCGCGAGTCTCGCGACCACCATGCACGGTTCTCGCCAATCAAGCGCGAGTCTCGCGACCACCACGCACGGTTCTCGCCAATCAAGCGCGAGTCTCGCGACCACCACGCACGGTTCACGCCAATCACCCACGAGTCCCGTGACCGCCCCACACAGCCCCACAGCCCCGCACTCCGTAGACCCCCTCTCTCAGTCCCCTCGGCGCTCCGTTTAGCATTTCAATGCTGTAATTTTCCTCCAATTATGGAAATTAATCACTCTCCGTGATCATTAATTAAGACGAATTCTAGACTCTGTTATTTAACAAACCGTTGCGCAAATATTTGCGTTAATCGCGTTCGTAATGAATTTAATTTCGTCGCGTATTTGTGTAGTTTAGCGTTTGGAGGAAATCTCGAGTCTGTTGTTATCGTCATCTCTAGTCAATATTTAGCGTCGGTTGATATTCGTGTGACGATTTCACATGACAAAGCATGTGCTTCGATAATATTATACAGAGTTCTGAGCAATTCCTTGTGGTGGAAGTCTTAGCTCAGTTCAGCATCAGAACGTCTTTGTCCCCCCGCACCCCGCACTCCCCGCATGAGGCGCGTTAAATGTTAACGTTAAACGTGAGTAAATGGGTGTTTATTATCGATCTAATCGAGAATTATATGATATTGTTATGTAAAAAGAAAGGAATTAATGTATGTTACGGAATTATAAAACAGGTTTACCTATGTAATAAATAATACGGTTAAATATAAGTACTAAATAATATGTAAGTAATATTGTATAAAGTATATTAATAACGAATAAGTAATTCAACGTAGTGAAATCCACAGCCTGTTCCGCCATAACTTGTTACGTGTAGTTGGAGGGGCGGCGCTATGACTGTGGCGAGCGGGGTTGATCACGACTAGTATAAAACTGAACGTCGCTCTGTTCGGGGCTCTTGTATATTATTCTCTCTTGCGCTTGCTCTTGCTATTACTCTTGCTCTTCTTGTTCTTCAACGGTTGATAATTGGACACATTGTAAAGATAAGTATTATAACTATTGTCTAAGGTTTACTTTCGTACAGATTATAAATGTGATGGCGCAGAGTTTTCTTGACCACGTTCTTTCTCTGTCGTCTAGGGATTTGCGAAAGTGACATTAGAGTCTTTTAATGTGATGGCAGTACCCTCTCGGGCCCATCAGAATATAAGTGTGAACTAAGAATAAACAACATTCAAATATCATCAATTGGTTCTTTCTATTCTTCCTACTACCTTCTAGGTAAATAACAACACATTCACATCGGCGCGGCACGGCGCTCCCCGCTCCCCGCTCCCCGCTCCCCGCTCCCGCTCCCGCTCCCCGCTCCCCGCTCCCCGCTCCCCGAAGTTTCACAGACATAATTTCATAGAATATCTTTACTTGAAACTGTACCGGGATAGCTGCTGTAGTACATGGAACACATTTTGATTTGTTTACGGGCTGCGTATGATCGATACTGAGGGTAAAACTGAAGTTCTTTCATGTCCGTGAGTCTGCCTGTTTGAATGGGGGGCCCGGACCACGCGGACGTGGTCACTACTCCGTGACACCCAGCTGCTGCTCTAATGTAGATGCCACATGTCTAGAATGAACACCCGAAAGTTGATAACCGTATAACCCTAGATTCGAAGTGGTGTTCCAACAGATAGACTTTTCGAAAAAGACTTAAACTCTTGAACATCGCTAAAAAGTTGCAAGCTTATCAGTTTTTTAATGGATTAATTTCAAAGAGTGTGTATTTGATCTGCATAATGTAATACTACCTCGCACAGGGCCCTGTCCGGGATATCAACTCCAGGCTCGAACACCGGCTCGATGACAGAAAAAGATATAGTGTTATCAACACACTCCAGATACATCCATGTCTCAAACGTTCTAGCCACTACTGCACATCAAACCAAAGTTTAAAAATATATAAGTATTAAACCAAAACAAAATTTGGTTTGACGATGCCTGTGGTAGAAACTTTGAATTCTGGTTAGGCAAATGAAGAGATCTGTTATCTACTGATCTATTCAAAGATAGCGCTAACTTAGAACTGTCTTTGAATAGATCCGTAGGTGAGGGGTCAGCAACGTGCCTCGGCGGCAGCTTGCTGTCTGACAGCTGGTCTCGGCCGGGAAGGGAACCTCTATTCGCACCCTTTGCTTTTCGAGCAGCGCGTCAGCTTCAGGGGAAAGAGACTGGAACACTTGGGCAGTCGACTCAGCTGATGTTCTCAACAGTCCAGTAGAATTACTAAGTTTTCCAGATGAGGGTCATTCGCGAGGACTGTGACCAGTAGAGTGGTCAGTGAAAGGACACGGGAGCCTGTAGAGCGCGGCTGAGAAGGAGCCCCAATGCGGCTAGGCGGGCATCGTGGCCACGGAAGCGATACCGCGCGTATCTCTAGCTATGTCGTGAGGGTGAACCTGCCGCTGCCGACAATTTTAGACCAGATGCTCGACTGTGAGAGGTTGTGTGAGGTGGAGGAGTTAAAGGAGAGGATAATCTCTCGCTGAAACGACAAGTCGGAAGCCAAAGACAAGAGTGAGCCAAAAGGTCGCCCTGGCTAACTTCCCGCCACTACTGAAGGGTCCGATGTGTCGAACGTTTGGGTCCGTCCGGGTGCAGGCCCCCCGAGGAAGGGGCGTGACGCTAGCTTCCGGCACGTCACTGGGCTGCTCTACGACTTAACACTTAAAGTTTACTTAATTTTTTAAATTACTTTTGTAACAAGTATTAAAAAACCACCCGATTGTTTTTACTTAAAATTGATAGAAATGTGAATTAAGAACTTCAGGTTTAATTTAAGAACCTACGTATACTGCGTATACCAGTTCTTGACGCGGTGTCGGCGGCGGTCGGCCGGACACACGCGCGCGGGCCGGGCACGCGAGCTAGGCCCTGACGCTGAGGCAGCGCAGTCGGCCAGCCCGGTGTTTCCACGCTGGGGCTTCACAATAAGTAATGTAAATATGTAATAGATGTGACGATCAAACGTCATGCTAACACACGGAGGAATACTCGGGAGTACGCGGGGCCACAGATCAGAAAATAGTTACTTCGTGGCGCGGCGTCGAACCCGCGACCTCGCGTTCGGACGCCGGGCGTTCTCTCCACTGAGCCTAAAGTGAGACAATGCAGTTATTGTGATCCTCCGCGTCGAGGGGCGCGGGAGGCAGGGGCGGAGTTGGGTGAACAGGAAATTCATACAAATTCAGGAAATTGTAAAAAGATTTCATTAGAAAAAGTATAACATTATTGGGAGGTAACGGGGAACGGGGTAGCGGTGCGGGGAGAGTGCTGCGGGGAACAGGAAGTTTGGATGAATCCGGCGACGCGACAAGTTTACTTCATTCAACTACCCCTGCCTTATGGTGTTACCCGCGTAGTTTCTGTTCTCTTCTATTTTCCGTGATAAAAATAGTCTCTATGCTATTCTAGACTATTAACATACAGCCCAATACGTTAAAGCGTACTGACGTGATAAAGAATAAACATTCAAACATCTAAACTTTCGCATTTATAATATTAGCGATGTAGTGAGGTCTGACTGCGAGGAAACAACAGCTGTCACATCGTAACCGGGCGCGTCAGGTCGCTAGCGCTATGAAGCGACGTTAATGAAGGACGTGGCAGCTCCGCGGCGCACGTCAGCGCGTGTCGTGGGGTCGGGCGCCTCTCTCCGGGCCCGCGAGGGGGCACGGCCGCGGGAGGGGAGGGAACTCCATAAATATAAAAACTCGGCCATAAATCCCGCAGTCGGCCGTATCGCTACAAACAAGGATAACTCTTGTTTTTTCATGGGCTGTAAAAATACCTATATTGTAAATTGGATGACCGAAATGAGCCCCCCGCACCCCGCCCCGCCCCGCCCCGCGCGCTCCCCGCGGGGCGGGTAGTTCCCGCACCGTGTTCACTGAGTCTGACACGCAGCACACACGATACTATCACACAAAGCTGAAGAGTTTGTATGTTTGTTTGAACGACGCCGGCTAATCCCAGGAACTACAGGTCGAACGTTAAATGGATGTTTGAATGGTACCAGTCTCCTGCTAGCCCCATTGCCGGGGAAATTATACACATCGATGGTAGAAGACATTTCTGGATATAATTTGAACTTGGTGCGCCCTCGTTAGATACAGGGTCTTGACACACAGACAGACGTACGAACATTTTTTTTTTTTTTTACTTTAATAGGTTCTCACTTGACCGCCATCTCACCTGATGTTAAGCGATGATGCGGTCTACGATGGAGCGTGATTACCTAGAAGAAACCGATTCACTCTCGACTTGAAGACACCAAGATTGTAACTATCGGAGAAAACCCACTCAGGCAACGCATTCCACAACCTAGACGTTCTTATGACAAACGTGGAGTCAAATCTCTTCGTTCGTGTTTTTGGAACATTAACCATGAAACGACGTCGCTTTTTTGAGATACGAGAAGCCTGATAAAAGAAAGGGCAAGGTGGTATTAGATCAGTTGCACACTCTCCGAAGTGTATCCGATAAAAACCCGATAAACTAGCAAATTTTGCGGCGATGATCAAGTCTTTGAAGTGATTTTAGAGTTGTTTAGTTTGTTCCTAATGAGGCAGGGAAGTTTAGAAATGTTGCTCCCGGCGTAGCGTGAGCGGGAGAGCTACGCCACGAAAGCTACGCAGCTACGCCGTGCTACGGGCTTCCTACGAGCTACGAGCACTAAATCCAAAACAGATTTCAGTGATCAAACTTTAAATAATATTTAACTCTATTATTAACTACTACTACTATAACTTAAACAATATAAGTTATCGCGGTCGTTCACTGCACTAGTGTTATTAATAACAGGTTATTTGCCGCGGGCCCGTTGTGGAACGCTCCGCTAATCTAATCCCATTACAGTCAGATACGAAAATAAATAGTTGTGAAAAATAGACAGTTTAGAAATCGTCTAAGTTTTTGGTTACGCGCTCACTCCGCCGAGACTCAGTACACAGCGACCGCGGCGGTACTCAGTACACAGCGACCGCGGCGCTCACTCCGCCGAGACTCAGTACACAGCGACCGCGGCGCTCACTCCGCCGAGACTCAGTACACAGCGACCGCGGCGCTCACTACTCCGATACTCGAGCGACCGCGGCGCTCACTACACAGCGACCGCGGCGCTCACTCCGCCGATACTCAGTACACAGCGACCGCGGCGCTCACTCCGCCGATACTCAGTACACAGCGACCGCGGCGCTCACTCCGCCGATACTCAGTACACAGCGACCGCGGCGCTCACTCCGCCGATACTCAGTACACAGCGACCGCGGCGCTCACTCCGCCGATACTCAGTACACAGCGACCGCGGCGCTCACTCCGCCGATACTCAGTACACAGCGACCGCGGCGCTCACTCCGCCGATACTCAGTACACAGCGACCGCGGCGCTCACTCCGCCGATACTCAGTACACAGCGACCGCGGCGCTCACTCCGCCGATACTCAGTACACAGCGACCGCGGCGCTCACTCCGCCGATACCGAGCAGTACACCGCGACCGCGGCGGCTCACTCCGCCGAGACTCGGTACACAGCGACCGCGGCGCTCACTCCGCCGATACTCAGTACACAGCGACCGCGGCGCTCACTCCGCCGATACTCGGTACACAGCGACCGCGGCGCTCACTCCGCCGACTCGGTACACAGCGACCGCGGCGCTCACTCCGCCGTACTCAGTACACAGCGACCGCGGCGCTCACTCCGCCGATACTCGGTACACAGCGCGCTCACTCCGCCGATACTCAGTACACAGCGACCGCGGCGCTCACCCGCCGAGACTCAGTACACAGCGACCGCGGCGCTCACTCCGCCGATACTCAGTACACAGCGACCGCGGCGCTCACTCCGCCGATACTCAGTACACACCGCGGCCGCGGCGAGACTCAGTACACCGCCGCGCTCACTCCGCCGTACAGCGACAGCGCGGCGCTCACTCCGCCGATACTCAGTACACAGCGACCGCGGCGCTCACTCCGCCGATACTCAGTACACAGCGACCGCGGCGCTCACCGCCGATACTCAGTACACAGCGACCGCGGCGCTCACTCCGCCGATACTCAGTACACAGCGACCGCGGCGCTCACTCCGCCGAGACTCAGTACACAGCGACCGCGGCGCTCACTCCGCCGATACTCGTACACAGCGACCGCGGCGCTCACTCCGCCGATACTCAGTACACAGCGACCGCGGCGCTCACTCCGCCGATACTCAGTACACAGCGACCGCGGCGCTCGCTCCGCCGCAGTACACAGCGACCGGCGCCGACAGCCGCGGCGCTCACTCCGCCGAGCGACCGCGGCGCTCACCCGCCGAGACTCCGACCAGCACAGCGACCGCGGCGCTCACTCCGCCGACTACACAGCGACCGCGGCGCTCACTCGTACTCACACAGCGACCGCGGCGCTCACCCGCCGAGACTCAGTACACAGCGACCGCGGCGCTCACTCCGCCGAGACTCAGTACACAGCGACCGCGGCGCTCACGCGCCGACTCAGTACACAGCGACCGCGGCGCTCACCCGCCGAGACTCAGTACACAGCGACCGCGGCGCTCACTCCGCCGACTCAGTACACAGCGACCGCGGCGCTCACGCCGATACTCAGTACACAGCGACCGCGGCGCTCACTCCGCCGATACTCAGTACACAGCGACCGCGGCGCTCACTCCGCCGATACTCAGTACACAGCGACCGCGCGCTCACCCGCCGCTACACAGCGACCGCGGCGCTCACCCGCCGAGACTCAGTACACAGCGACCGCGGCGCTCACCCGCCGACCGCAGCGACTCCGCCGATACTCAGCAGCGACCGCGGCGCTCACTCCGCCGATACTCAGTACACAGCGACCGCGGCGCTCACCCGCCGATACTCAGTACACAGCGACCGCGGCGCTCACCCGCCGATACTCAGTACACAGCGACCCGCCGATACTCAGTACACAGCGACCGCGGCGCTCACCGCCGCCGACAGCGACTCAGTACACAGCGACCGCGGCGCTCACTCCGCCGATACTCAGTACACAGCGACCGCGGCGCTCACCCGCCGATACCAGTACACAGCGACCGCGGCGCGCTCACCCGCCGATACTCAGTACACAGCGACCGCGGCGCTCACTCCGCCGATACTCAGTACACAGCGACCGCGGCGCTCACTCCGCCGATACTCAGTACACAGCGACCGCGGCGCTCACTCCGCCGATACTCAGTACACAGCGACCGCGGCGCTCACTCCGCCGACTCCGCCGATACTCAGTACAGCGACCGCGGCGCTCACTCCGCCGCGGCGACCGCTCGCTCTCCGCCGATACTCAGTACACAGCGACCGCGGCGCTCACTCCGCCGAGACTCAGTACACAGCGACCGCGGCGCTCACTCCGCCGAGACTCAGTACACAGCGACCGCGGCGCTCACTCCGCCGAGACTCAGTACACAGCGACCGCGGCGCTCACCCGCCGATACTCAGTACACAGCGACCGGCGTTCACTCCGCCGATACAGTACACAGCGACCGCGCGGCGTTCACTCCGCCGCAGTACAGCGACCGCGGCGTTCACCCGCCGATACTCAGTACACAGCGACCGCGGCGTTCACTCCGCCGATACTCAGTACACAGCGACCGCGGCGTTCACTCCGCCGATACTCAGTACACAGTGAGTTCTACCGGGATTCTCAGTGTAGTCGGCGGGGCCCGCGTCGGCCGCCAGCGGAGGCTCACACACGCACGGATCGACACAGAGAAATGGATTGATGTGTTAGAAACTCTCAAAGTAACGAGTATCACTTTATATGGGATACGTGGAGCCACGCCGCTCCCTTGCCGCTCTCGTGTCGCTCCCGCAACTGTCCCGGATCGCTCCCGCTCCGCTCCCGCACCGCGCGGCGAGGTTCGTAGGTTCTCCGTTGCTTGGGTTCGTTAAAATTTTTTATTCATCTGTAGGCGTGCGCTGGAGATTAGATGAATAATGTAGCACTACCTCCCCGCCCGCGCCCCGCGCCCCGCGCCCGCCCCCCGCACCCGCGCCGTTAGTGGCGGCTCCCGGTTCAGGCGTCAGATAAAAAAATGAAGTGGAATGAATAATAACTCAATAAGATTTCGGGTCACGATTCCGCTGAATGTCGCAGTTCGTTTCGGGCGTCGTAGATATATTGCTCTTAATAGCCCATTAACTCCGGGCGGCGCGAGCCGGCGCGGCGGCGGCGGGGCGGCGGCGGGGCGGCGGCGGGCCGGTGGCGGGGCGGCGGTGGGGCGGCGGCGGGGCGGCGGCGGGGCGGTGGCTGGGCGGGTTGACGGCTCGGTATATCTAGCAAGGAGTGCAATACTTTTGCTCTTCAGATTTGGACCTCAACCTTCCGTCTAAGCGCGGGAGGCTGAGGTTAATATATTTGATTAATTCGCATCATTTATCTAACTCGGAATGTAATGAATGTCATTCTGGTCACTACTCACAAATTCGCTCGCAATGGTTCTTACATTGTGACGCTCGAAAAAGTACCGCCCCCGCACCACTCCCGCATCGCCTCCGCCCCGCTCCCGCGCCGACAAACACCCGCGTTGCTTAGAACCCCCGCACTGAGCTTGTCCGCTGTCGCTCGCCACATTCTCAGTTCTTTCTCTGCATCTCTCGACTCGTGAATGCCATCTCTTAGGATAGCGCGGGATCATAACATCTGAGTAGGCTGTAACTCCAGTTCGCTTGCAGAGCGGGGCGGGGGCGGCGCGGGGCGGGGGCGGCGCGGGGCGGGGGCGGCGCGGGGCGGGGGCGGCGCGGGTCTTAAGCCGCGTGTGACAAAGTGCTAAGCCCCGTAATCCTCGTAACCTGTACGTGTCGCCGGAATTACCTATTTGTAACGAACTGTTCATCGGCCGGCAAACTTTATACTTTTAAAGGCCGATGCGAATAATACATGGGATCCTATCGAGGTTGGTAAGAAATTAGCTCGAGGAGTGAGCTGAAACATCATAGTACTCTATAAAGTTGTTTTAGTTCGAGATGTGGAGTTCCACCGTGTAATCGGCGTCCGCGCCGGCTGTCCACGAACATCTCATGTCTGGAAACATTATGTACGCAAGCATCGCTCGGTTGGGATGTAATGCTGACAGCGAGCCCTACTCGCCCGCTGCGGCCGCGTGGAATGTGCCGCCCGGCGGTTGTGAGAGTTAGTTTTATATAATTTGCTAAAAATGCAAGGTCGGGGTATTAGCGTGCGTTTCGCAGCGCGCCGGCGGGGGCAGCGGAGTGCGGGGGGAAAGCAGATAAATAGGAAGTATGCTAGCCGCTCCGAGGCCGCTGGGAAAGAGCCGAGGCCTTGGAGGAGCAGGGGAGGAACATCCGGCGGACGGCGCCCGGCCGCCGTGTGTGTAGAGCGACTTATTTTGCTAGACATTTGACTCGCGGACTCATTTTCATAAAATAATGTCACATCTCAGTTGAAGCACAACCAGAAACCTGATGTGGGCGAGGAATTTATTTAACGAACTCGAACTTTCAGCGAAAAATATATAGATCACCTCTTTCCTCGCGCCGTGCCTGGTACAAGATTAAGTATATTTAGGCCGCAGTATGGCATTTATAGTATTACAGAGACTGCGTTGATGGATATGTGTTATAATGGAGTTCGCACTACTGTGCGATAATAAATACTATCATATAATTTATATCATTTCCGTCGAAGTCCGGGTCCGCAGTCAGCCCCGCGTGGGGGGGAGGGAGGGAACCGCCGCATGAGCATGTGACGTCACGGGCCCGTCGCGTCCGCTCACCGTACCAGTTTTGTAGCTCAACGTAGCAGCTACGCGACACCCGCGTAGACACATTGTAGAACATGTTCCGATCTCAGGAATGGAAATTTAAACGTGAATTGAAAGTTGTGGATCGAGGGTGCTACGCGGCTTGCGACCATTCGTGGTATGTTTGTGAAACAGAATCATTCGAGGAACCTCCGGAGGACGGGAGACGTGTGAGGAGTGAGACAAACAGAAACACTTTGTTCTGCACACCAGTAAAATTATAAAGTACAAAACAGGACATACTTATCGCTAATAGCGATTTCTTCCAGTAACGAGCGAGGGGAAAGAAACCGAATTAATATAAGAACGCGATAACACGCAGCGGATGCACCGTCGGTGCACAGCGGCGGCCGGCGGCGGCGGCCGGCGGTGGCGGCCGGCACGGGTTATTATTATTATTATTTTAAAACTAAAATAGTGTTCTTCTGTCGTTTGTTCGATACGCTTCATGAAAAAGACGATGACAGTGCGTGTGATAGAGTTAAAACCTCAACCTTCAACTTCATGACACAATCGCAAAGGTAGAGTTACAGGTGAGAGAATAGGTACTATGGTAGAGGTCACCTCCCCCCCAAGCCCCGCGGGGCTCGTTTTCGTCCCGTTTTTATTTAATTACGCGCGGGACTAATTTTATGCGGCAACAAAACTGGGAACATGTGTGTGTGGCGACACGCGCACCGTGTGACGTCACAAGCCGGGCACCGTATAATCAAGCCGATGCCCGGAGACAGACACCCGTGACCCGACGACGGTACCCGTAGTGTCGCGGGTGTACCGGTACCGGTGTCGCACCGGGTCGCGGTACCGGTAGTGTCGCGGGTACCGTAGTGTCGCGGGTACCGATAGTGTCGCGGGTACCGGTAGTGTCGCGGTACCCGTAGTGTCGCGGGTACCGGTAGTGTCGGGTACGGTAGTGTCGGGTACCGGTAGTGTCGCGGGTACCGGTAGTGTCGCGGGTACCGGTAGTGTCGCGGGTACCGGTAGTGTCGCGGGTACCGGTAGTGTCGCGGGTACCGGTAGTGTCGCGGGTACCGGTAGTGTCGCGGGTACCGGTAGTGTCGCGGGTACCGGTAGTGTCGCGGGTACCGGTAGTGTCGCGGGTACCGGTAGTGTCGCGGGTACCGGTAGTGTCGCGGGTACCGGTAGTGTCGCGGGTACCGGTAGTGTCGCGGGTACCGGTAGTGTCACCGGTAGTGTCGCGGGTACCGGTAGTGTCGCGGGTACCGGTAGTGTCGCGGGTACCGGTAGTGTCGCGGGTACCGGTAGTGTCGCGGGTACCGGTAGTGTCGCGGGTACCTATAGAATCGCGGGTTCCGGTAGTCTACATTTTGCCAACGAGCCTGTAGTACTGTACTCTCTATTTACTGCAAAATACTACGAGAATGCGGTCCGGCGCGCAGTGACGTCACATTCCTAGGAGCGGGTAAATAAACAAGGGAAGAGGAAAACAAACGGCCGTGACTTTGGGCACTCGGGAGCCGGGGCGGCAGGGGCGGCAGCGGGTCGACAGTGGAGCGGTAGCGGGGCGGCAGTGGGGCGGCAGCAGGGTGGCAGCGGGACGGCAGAGAGGTGGCAGTGGAGCGGTAGCGGGGCAGTGCCGGGGCAGCTGCTTGGTGGCGGTGCGACTCCTCACAATTATGTTACAAAACCTAACTTAAGCTCTATTGTGCGTTTGAGTTTGTTTGATGTCACAAATGTCAAAACTGTGTACTTGGACTTGGGTTTTGCTCGACAATTTGTCAAGGTATTGGTTTGTATTCGTCGATTGAACCCGCGCCCATAGAACGGTGCTTTTGTAACGTTTTAGGTGAACTTTGTCTCCGTCAGGTTACATTGAAATTGATTGACTCAATGAGTTAATTTCAAATTTACGTATAATTTACAATTATTGTCGGGTATTGAATAAAGTACAAAGAACTATTATAACATGAACCCGCGAAAAAATAACCAGATTAAATATATATACATATACCTATGTACGGAACACAGTGTGGCAAGCGTAGCGCTACATAGTCCCACGCACCACGTGACCGGCGCTCTGCCCAACACGCAACAATGTGGAATTAAAAGCCAATAAATAGTTGATATTCCGAGCGCTGGAAGTATTTTAATTCCGAATGGAAACGAAAACGCAAATGACGGAGAGTTATTCAAATAGTTTTATCGTCACAAATTGCAGGCTTGTAGGGGAGGGGAAGGGGAGGCTCGTTACCGACCGGGCCGAGCCGCGCGGCGAGCGGCGAGCGGAGCGCGCGCGGGGCGGGAGCGGGGCGGGGGCGGGGCAGGGTCGACATTCGGTGGAACCACTTTATTGTCCCAGGCTCGCGCAGACCAGCTCTGGTTCCAGGATATCGAGGGATAGAATAGATAATATACATAGAACGGACACTCCCCCCCCCACCCCCGCCAATTTCAAGCTTCCTCGCCCCTCAGGCCGTTTCGGATACGCTAGGAGCACTCAACGAAGGGCTGGTATCGAACATCTAATTCCTAACGAAATATCATCATGGTGGGTTGTTGTGCTGTTTACGGCTGTCCGTCAACTAAACGGGACAAGATTAAAAGCTTTATTTAAATTTATAAGGATAACATAGCGTAAGATTAAAACTTTTAAAGAACGTTGCTTTATAATAAGTGTGTACGAACGACATCTGCGGAGTTGTGTGAAGAGTAGGTAACTCCACAGCGGCGGTTGTATGGAGTTTTAGTGGAGTGTCCGGGGTGTGATCGAGGATCGAGGTGATCTACGGAAGTACTGAAACTAAAGAATGTGATCGCAACAACCAGCGGGCTGGTGGGCTCGCTCCTGGGCTTGCTGAGAACAGGTCCGAGTGCAGCCAGCGGGGGCAGTGAAGGTGATGGGAGCGTTTAAATAAAATTAAGTGATGATTCGTTAGCAATGCACAGTTCGTTCAATATTTGTGCACCATCATAGGTAGGATATTTGATACGATATTTTATTTGTGACAACAAATTTGACACAAATGAACAATTTTTTATTTCATTTAAAGCTGTAATTGTTATCACTATCGAGGTACATATGCAAAAACGCTAAGCCAGTAGCTTCATAATTTTCATAACTATTTCATAATTCTAACGATGAATTCATAAGTTTTCTTTGCATATTTAACATCGTGTGTTCATTTCTGTCGAGTTATGTTAAGTGTTCCTGTCTGTTCTTTCGCAGTTCTAAATAATATCGATTGTTTGTTGTTAAGCGGCCGCCACCGGCGCCCGCGGCGGGCCCGAGTGTCCTCGCTCGGCCCGGTACATCAAACGCGCTAATTTTACTCCACGAATTATTCCAGTCGAGCAGCGCGGCCGCGGGGGGGTGCGGGGGAAGGGGCGGTGTCGTCCTACCTGATGTTTTTACAAGCGGTGACAACAGCTGGGTCCGTATTTTTAGAAAATTTAAGGATTTAGAATCTTGAAAATTACTTATCGAACAGGCACTTAAAGCTTGGCTCAAAAGCTACAACAGGCAGCTTATTTCGGCGCCACAGCGGGACGGGAGCGAAGCGGTGGCGGGACGGGACGGGAGCGGAGGCGGGCCGGTCGCTGTCAGCCGCCGACTGTGCTGCGGCCGGTGCTTTGCCAATAAAAGTGTAATTTGCATTCAAAACGCCCGAAACCGCCGGAACTGCACGCCCGCGGCGGCACGCTCGGCCGCGCTGCACGCTCGCGCTCGGCGCTCGGCCGCGCTCGGCTCGCCCGAGGCTCGAATCGGCCGCATTCAATTATCGCTAATTGCCGATGATTCAGCCGTTTTTAATTAAACCTAATATCTGATTGCATCGCCGCGTGTTATTTTGTCGGTTTCGGTCGTCCGTCTGCCGATCGAGCCGCGGCGAGGTTTCAGCTCCCGACCTGTCGAGCGGAGCCGAGCCGAGCCGAGCCGAGCCGAGCCGAGCCGAGCCGAGCGAAGCCGAGCCGAGCCCGCCGGAAACCGGAAGTACGCGCAGAGAGAAAGAAAATTGCCGAGTTTTCATTTCTGTCAAAGTTTCAGAATCGCGTTTGCAATTTGAAACAAAAGAAAGAAATCACAATACTTCAAAGTTTAAAATGTTGTAGCGATTCGTTGCCGCTCGCCCCCGCCGGGCGCGGGCGCGGCGCGGGGGCGGCGCGGGGGCGGGACCTTCGGCATGGAGTTCTGCAGGAGCGGAGATCAAACGAGCCCGGCGGAGACCGCCGGCGCCGGCGGGCAGAGCCGGGGCACGCCGGGTCGCGCAGAGCGCGGCGCCGGGACGCTCGACCGGATGTATCACCACTTCAACTTCGAGAACACTCCACCGATGAGACGGAAGATTTAATAAAAGACGGAATGTGTAAGTGAGCCGGCCGGGTCCGGGCCGCGTCCGGGCCGCGTCCGGGCCGCCCTGCGACCAACAGGCGCATAAATTACACGGAACAATCGGAAAACTTCAACTTTCGCCTAATTCTTCTAAATTGAAGGGCGGAGCTTATGAATCCGGAAAAAAAACTTTATAATTTATATTGGCGCGATAAGTTGGCAAGTTTCTTTAAGCTTTTACTTATGCGGCACGCGACGGAGCGGGGCGAGGAGCGGGGGCGAGGAGCGGGGGGCGAGGAGCGAGCTCTGCTGATCTGTAGTAATGGACATTACGGAATATATTAACTAAGTTGATTTGATGTACATCACTAATATCCTGGCCCGCGTGGTCTCTGGCTTCGTAGATATCCTCTAGGAATTATATTTATTTCGACAAAGATAGAAAAACAAAGAACTGATTTTTTCCTCCTCCTAATAAACTTATGGGATTAATTTAGTTTTGAGCGGCGTATGGCTCCTGTGTACAAAGCAACTTACCGGTCTTGGAGATAGGTCTTGGTTGGCTCGTCACTCTATATTGTCCAATTGTCTATTTAGAGTGACGAGCCAACGTCACTCTATATATACAGACATGTACTCATGTAAATGTCCACGTCCGCGGTGTGAAGTGCGCGCCCCTGTACTTGCTCGACACACAGGTCGCAGATAGCTGGGTACTGGTAACATTGCTTACTTTTCTTTGTGTGCGTAATTGTAGCCTCCTGAGGATATATAGTATACGGATAGATATTTCGATAAGGAAGTAAGTTTGACTAACCTTGAAAAAAAAAGGTTAGTCACAAAGTCACTTCCCGCGTCTGTCCGTCCCTATAAAGGTATGCTTAGGTATGTAAAACCACCTGGAAGATTTAAATGCGGGTTTTTAAATAGATAGAGTGATTTAAGAGGAAAGTTTATATGTATAATACGTCAAATACGTGCATAAAATAGCAGAGAAAAAAGGATAATTTTGAAGGTTTCTAATGTAATGTCAAAAATAAACACATTTTTTGCGCTCACACTGCAAACACTGGCTGAACCCTATGAGCTAGATCAAAACAATGTACAGCAATATTGTACCTCTTTAAAAGGCGTTCCAATCTGCAATAGTATATGCCTATTTCTTAGGAATAACCTACAATAACCATTTTTATTAGTACTTTTATTTAGTATCAGCTTGCACCCGTGCGGAGCCGGGGCGGGTCGCTAGTTCATGATAAAACAACAAATATGTAACTAACTCAATATTGATTTCAAAATTCCTGTCAATCATGGTCGCTAGGAGCCATCTAGTGGCCATCTAGCGGCCCGGCCGCCGCCGCGACACTACCGTGGCCCGGCCCCCTTCCCGGCACGGACTCGGCGAGGACTAGGGGAGGATGCCACACCTTAGTCAAATTACAAACGCGAAACTTTGTGTGCATGTAGGGATGTGTGTCAAGAGATCTGAATGAAACTCGGTCCATAGACAGAAAGGAAATTTGAATCCTGGGAAAATAACGGGTTCGCCTAATAATATACCCGGCGCATCCGGGCCGGTGTGCCCGGTGTGCCCAGTGTGCCCGGGCCGGTGTGCCCGGGCCGGTGCCGGCGCTGATCTGAGGCTGTTTATTTCCAACTTATTGTAAAGTAATTAATGGAAGAAGTTTCCCCCTCCCCTTCCCCGCACCCCGCTCCCCGCCGACCGACACTAATAATGGATAATGATGTTTGAAGTTTGAACATTTGACTCGTGTTTGGCGGATGTCCGCGGGGAGAGGCCTGCGGGGGCGGGGGAAGGAGCTCCACATACAAAAGAGTAAATTTATCGGGAATCCATACGACAGTTTCTGCCGAAGTGGTATCGCAACGCAACGCAACGCAGGGGAAACTTCGGAAAGTTGTTGACGGCAACGTTCAGCACAGATTGACTAATCGTAGATGGTACAAGATCGAAACAAGCTGTTTTTTGTAAAAGGGGTTAACACGTCTACAGACCAACAATTTCTAAAACCACTTGGTATAAATTAATCAAGAAATAATTTATTGGCTAATACAAAGCTAACGTATCTGAGTGATCGAAAGTGTATTTGGTCAAATTGTCAAACAACATTTGTCCAATAGAATTTGCTTCAAATTAAACAAGAACAAAATTAAAAATTTTGGTTAACCCCCGACTACCTCGGATCTCAGATTTGTAATCTGTACAACATTCTGCTAGTCAAGCCCTTTCATTTGATACCCATATTGTGGTAGTAGTGAAAAAAATAATGTAATTCGCCATTTTGTGGTGGCGGCCATCTTGGATTTGAAATGTATTATTATGTATTGTATTCTACTAGTCAAGCCCTTTCATTTGATACCCATATTGAGATAAGTTGTGAAGAAATATTTTGTCCGCCATTTTGTGGAGGCGGCCATCTTGAATCGATATTAACCAAACATAGCTAAGAACATCCGCACGGATATCAACCTTCGAATAAAAAAAACCGCATTGAAATCGGTCCATCCGTTTGAGCTCTACGGTGCCACAGACAGACACACACACAGACAGACAGACAGACAGACAGACAGACAGACCGACAGACAGACAGACAGACAGACATCGACGTCAAACTTATAACACCCCTTTTTTTGGTCGGGGGTTAAAAATACCTCGCGGCAAACACATATGACAGTGAGCAGGTTCCCGCCTGCTCCCGCGCTCGCAGCTCGCCTTCCTCGCTAGGAGAGAGAGTGAAGGCTATATAATAATTGGCCACGCTGGCCAAGTGCGGGTTGGCAGATGATACAAACATATTCACGAAAGATTAATTTCCAGGAAGTTGCCAGTTTCCTCAAGTAGTTTTTCTTTACGGTTAAACCGAAGTTGATGACGGACTTTGTATCTCCGAAATAATCTGAGGCCAAATACAAACTACCCTCGTTACGCGAACAAATGTATGGCACCAGGTAATATTTTTCGCGAAGTTAGAGTTGACCCCAAATAGTTTAAAATGGCGAGTGTGTGCGTCTGTCCGCGTCGCTCGGGCCCCGCTCCCCCCCCCTGTCCTCTTGTTCGTGGCGAAACCTTCCTACCATGTCTGCTGTCCCTGTGAGCCGGGACTCGCCGCGGACGAGCCTCGCTCGCGACACGTATTTAATTCTCGGAGCCAAACACTCTGTTAAGTAACTTTGAATAAAATCCTCTTTCGGTTTGACCTACATATATCATAGAAAATCATAGACAGTAGGGGTGCGGGCTCGCGTCTGACTGTAATTATCTAAGGTTGTTATTATTTCATATACAACTTGTCCATCATATCTAAAATTACGGTCCTTTGGAATTTCAAAGTTTCTGAGTGTAGCCAACGGTTTCCGAGTTTAGGATTCGCCCCTGCGCGGGCTACCCTGACTAAATAATATTTCATTGGGATACGAAGAAAGAACTGGAGTACAGTAATTACTCCTACTTTTTCTTGAAATAATGATGTTGAATAATTTAATTATCATTTTATTTCAAAATGTCAAATTTCATGTACTTAAAAATCAATCTTAAATATGAACAAAAAGAGAAATAAAATATTTATGTGCAGAAGACTGCAAGTGTAATGAGCGGTCCGTGCCACATAGGGTCAAAAGTGTATTTGGCGGGTAGCTCGTACGACGCACGGAGGTTCCCGGGGGCGTGCACGCGACTACCGGATACAGCCGGATAGCGGCGGGGGCGGGGTACCACGGGTGCTGGTCGGCGATCAGCTGGCAGCACCGCGCCAGCCCGCGCTCGAGCCCGCAGTGTTACCCACACAGTATTACTGCACATCACCCACACTAGCTGTGAGCTGGGACTCCGAGCTCGCTACTAATAACAGCACGTAACGGCCATTTGTCCGGAATATCGGCTGAGCAGCGGCAAACATGAAATACTTGAATGATAATCACGGTTATTAGGCCGCTTTCATTGGAAATTTATTACCATACTATGTGCTTAGCGAAATCCTTTTCTTGAATAATTAATTTTCCCCGAAATAACCAATAGGTTCTGATAACTTGGAAATATAATTAGGCTTTAATAATTTGCACGACATGGAACTTCACTCGACTGATGGCTGTATCTTCTCAGAATGACGTCAAGCTCGACATGCCCCGCCGTGTATCATCGTTTCGTGGTTAGTGTTCCAAACATTCGTGCGTAGAGGACAAGTGTAAAGGCCGTCATAGACGTAGCTATAATATATATTTTCATATTTTCGTGACGTCAGCAAAATATACCGTAATATATTCATATTATGGCATATAACATAGCAAGACATAATATTTTGAGTTTACAGCAGGTTTCAACATTGTCTGAGCGCACGTCACGAGTTTTTTGAACTTTTTAGCCCACTATACAATAACGACAGGGTGTTATAAGTTTGACATAAAGGCCGTCACAGACGTAGCTATGATATATATTTTCATTGTTCATAGCTGGACATATTTCCGTATATTTTCTATACAAATCCTCGAGTGTCCACACACGCAGCTATAATATTATATATTTTCTTGACGTCACCCAACTATACTGTAATATATATTAAGGCATATTAATATAAATTATGGTATAGCAAGACATATTTCGAATGTACAGCGTGATTCAACATTGTCTGAGCACACATCACGAGTTGTTTTACAAGCTTATATTTATTATGTTCCGGACGTGATCTACAGAGGACCTACAGTGGTGACCCCGACGTGATTCGAACTCGTGATCTCCTGTTCCCGACGTGATTCGAACTCGTGATCTTCTGTTCCCGACGTGATTCGAACTCGTGATCTCCTGTTCCCGACGTGATCTACAGAGGGTCTACAGTGGTGACCCCGACAGAAAATTGAACAGTGAAGATTCAGAATATTTTTTGGTGTTGCTGCGTAATTTTTGTATACTTCCAACTATGTTTCCGCAAACGACGTCAGTAAGTGGGCAAGCGGGTCAGCAAGGCAAGAATGATGAGCGGACACATTCCGATGATTTGACCCTGGCCGCTATAGGTGTGTCAACGAGACTTCCTGATTTTTGGGTTGACATGCCGCGGTTATGGTTTGCCCAGTTTGAAGCAGTAATGACACCGCGGAAACAAGGAGATGAGACAAGATTTAACATCTCAAAAATAGGGAGAGACTCAATTCGACAGGTGAGTGACCTGTTGACAGCGCCGCCGGAAAACAACAAGTATACGGCGCTGAAGGACCGGTTGCTGCAAGTTTACGAGGAGAGTGCTGAGCGACAGTTCCAGAAGCTCATGTCAGAGCTAGAACTGGGTTCGCAGAAGCCTACGCAGCTGCTCCGGCGTATGAGAGAGTTGGGACGAACAGCGCAGGTTTCGAAGCAGACGATAAAGAGCTTGTGGCTATCCAGGATGCCAGCCTCCGTCAGAACAGTTATTGCGGTATGTCAAGACCAGGCGCTGGACAGTTTGGCAAGTATGGTGGACATGATCGTAGGGAACACCTCCGCCTACGACATTGCTGCTGTATTCGGGAGCGTCGAGAATGAAGATCAGATGAAGAAACTCGCTTTAGAAGTGGCCTCATTACGCACCGAGGATCAAGGCCGAGAGCGCGGGAGAAGCAGGAGCCGGCAGAGATGGAACGGGAACAGGTATGGTTCGTGGAAGAGAAGAGTTCCAGGTGATCCAGATTGGCTGTGCAGGTTCCATTTCCGGTTCAAGGAAAATACTACGCGTTGCGAGCAGCCATGTGCGTAAAGCAAGAAGCAAGCGGAAAACTAGGAGCGGTTTCAGATCTATAAAATGGCAATGAATATAGAAAAATGTGTTTGAGAAAATTAAAATAGATTTTTTAGGTTACGAGGTCTCGGAAAATGGATTAAGTCCTTTACCTGACAAAGTCAAAGTTATTCAGGACTATCCAAAACGGGAGACGGTAGAGCGGTTACGCAGGTTTTTGGGTATGGTAAAGTTTTGTAGAGCGCCCATAGCAAACGCCGCACAAGTGCAAGGAATCTTAGATAAATATTTACACGGTGCAAAAATGGATAAGAGTAGAGTAGTATGGACTGAAGAGGCAATTAGAGCATTTGAAAGGTGTAAGGATAACTTACAAAATGCTGCCACGTTATCGCACCCGAGTCCAGGGGCAGAGTTAACTCTTATGACAGACGCGTCAGACCTTAGTATAGGCGCGGTATTGCAACCCACGGAATCCCAGAAAAGTACTGTATATACGACAGGGAACTTTTGGCGATTTATTCGGGTATAATTTATTTTAGAGATTTCATTGAAGGTGGAGATTTTGCGGTTTAGGTATACAGACCACAAACCACTCATATATGTGTTTTATAAAATGAAGTCGAATAAGGAAGTACCGAGACGTGCCCCACAGTTATTGTTTATTAGTGAATTTACAAGTGAGATACGTCACGTAATGGGAGCACATATGCTGATACATCGCTAATGCATTGTCACGCGTAGAATCGACCATATTTACATCCGCGTTCCAAGATACGGAAAAAAAAAGCAGAATTGTAAAAATGCCAGTTCGCTTTAAACAATAGGTCAAACTAGAACGCTGAGTGAGCAAAACGGTTCGAAGTCAATGTGCCAAGGTTAGCAAGGAAACATATGTTCAGGAGACAAGTTTATCGTAATTGTATAATGTAAACAAGTTGTGATTTAATAATGTTTTTTTGGATTGTTGTAATTATGTTTTTCTCCTTTTTTTTAAGAAGGGGGTGTATGTAGGAGCACGTACGTGTACACGTGACTGATGTAGTACATAAGTGGAGGACAGCGGAGAGCGAGCGAGTCTCTCGCCCCGCGTCACTTGTACAGAAGATCAATATAACCAGCAGTTTATACAGTGACGTGGTTTCATCTCATCTCCAGTACCAGCAACACCTACAGTTTCACCTATCCCGATATTAACCAAGATCTGATGATGGATCTTGAAGTGGCTCATAGGAACTTTGTAATGAAATGGCGAAACTTTGTCAAATCTGGGAATGTTTTAGTTGTCTTGGTCTGATGAAATCGGTTCATCCGTTTGGGAGCTACGATGCTACAAACACAAACTCAGCTATGTCAAACTCATTACACCTCGTCGTTATTACTTCGGGGGTTAAAAAGTTCAAAAGACACATGACGTGCGCTCAGAATGTTGAATGTTGAAACCTGCTGTAAACTCAAAATATTATGTCTTGCTATGTTATATGCCATTATATGAATATATTACGGTATATTTTGCTGACGTCACGAAAATATGCAAATATATATTATAGCTACGTCTGTGACGGCCTTAACACGTTTTTAGATGTAATTACAGAATCTACAGTCTCGTGACAACACCGAGTCTCGTTTAATCGTCGTAGTTAACAAAAGGTTGCGAGCGGTCAATATTTGAACGGTTGCCCGCTTAGAAACACCGTGTGATGTTTGATTTTTCAAACACACAAGTATAAAATAATATGAATTGATGTTTTGCTTTACGGTAAAATAAATCCAATACTTCTAAACTCAATCTTAAATCCAATCCTTCTAAACTCAATCTTGTGTGCGTGAATCTAAAATCTAACCCTTAGAATTGATTCGCTGCTGGCCGCGCCCCTTACATTGTACACCAATTTTTATCCACTCAAAGGTAAAAATGACATTACGTACTAAGTAAAACTTTTATTCCACCAAAAATAACAATTCAGAGTAAATTTGAAATGTCGCATTATATCGTGACGTCCTCTGTGCACATCACAGAATACTCAGCAGTTACTGTGTGCCGACCGAGTCATCGTAGGGTGACGTCACGAAGTCAGTGAAACTAGCGCTTACCTTTAATGAGGTGTGCGGCGAGGAGCAGCGCGGCCGTGGCCGCGTGCAGCCGCCACGCGCACGCGCGCATGGCGCCCGGCCCGGCCCGGCCGCCCGGCCGCCCGGCCCGGCCGGTCACCGGCGCCGGCCCGCGCGCGCCCGCCGCCGGCCAATGGTCACCGGCCTGCAACAATCAATTAATAAATCAAATACATTTTGGTGGACCGCCCACTTACAACAGCATCTGACCCCAAACCGAGCAAAGGTTGTACTATGGCGGCCAGATAGCTGATATAATACCTATATAGTTTTAAATACATACTTATAATACATAGAAACACCCAGACACGGTACAAATATTTGAATTCATCACACAAATATTTACACTGGGTGGGAATCGAACCCTCGACCTGCGGCTTCGCAGGCAGAGTTACACTCACTAAGCCACGAGGCAAAGACACAAACACCGGAGATGCAGGCCCTGCGGTGTCCAGCGCGTTACTCGCATATCTAGGTAGGTTACACCAATTTAAGGGAAACTGGAAACTGGTCACGTAGTTCTGTTATACCCCAACACGGACTGCAGACTTGGTGGGAGGGGAGCGGGGAGCGGGGGACGGACGGGCGCCGCCGGCGGGAGACCAGGACAAGCGTCTGTCGCCTGGCGAGGAGCAGGCGACGGGAACCTGCGACAGGTGTGTTACTTACTTTTTTGGGGGAATGAAAGCTAATCCCTATCCATAGTCTTTAATCACCGTTATAAGAATTAAATTAGTTAAATTAAATAAAATTTATTTATTTGCGAAAATGGGTCAATACAATAGGGTCTATCCATGTTCAATCTTACGGCATGGAAATATTAGGTTATCTATGACAATTTGTAATCATCCGAAGCAGCGTTCCATTTCACGGTTAGTTTGGAAACCAGAATACGAAGTCAGGAAACGCGAAGAAGATCGAAAGTCACCGATGTCGGGAACCGAATCATACAATTCCTAATACTAAAGTCCTCAAAAATAAATCCCTGGCTAGTTCAGCAGACAACTCCCACCCGGGGATCGATGACGTCACATCGCACCGCAGACTACAGACATACACTGGTGATGACTATGAATCATTATTGGAGTTGTGTGTCAACATTTACTGAGTCTTTTGTAGCTTATGCTAGATCTTCAACTTTTTTAATTCATTGTCAAATCCAAAATCAACTCTACGCTTCTTATTCGTGGTGTCTATCTATATCTGCTTTTATGAGATTTGTGTAAAAAACTTGTTTTAAAGATATAAACACGAGTTGCGATCAAAGCCCGCGCCCGGAGCGGGGCCGGGGAGCGGGCGGGGCGGGTGCGTGTCGTGATTGAGGGTAATAAAAACGAGATTAATATCAAAATACCCACAGAGCCAGCGAGCGCGCCGCAACAATAAACCACGCCGAAGGGCTCAGTTAATAGCTAATTTGGGTATATCTAATTGCCGAACTAAAGCATCATATGAAATATTCAAACGGTCATCGACGTAATGGCGCTCGAATATAGTTTGAAGGGCGGCGCGCCTCGTTACACAGATGATGGAGCGCGGGGCGGGGGCGGCGCGGGAGCGGTGCGGGGGCGGCGCGGGGTCGGGGCGAGGGCGATGCGATCTCGCGGTAATACTCATTGGACTCGATCAGATTTCTTCCACGACTTGTTTTTTCGGGCAACGCGACGGAAACTAACGACCGTTATCGAGCACGTAGCGACGAATAAATCGGAGCTACGACGCTACGGACCCGGCGCTACGACGCTACGGTTATTCTTTGCTATCTCGTATGAGAGGCGCCGCGCCGTAATCTACGGCAGTTTAGTTATCAGTCCGGCCGCGGCGAGCGTTACATTTTATCACCGCCAGCTGCGGCGGCCGCGGCCCGCGCATGCGACGGTGGCGCCCCCCCGACCCGCCGCTAATAACATCGCCTTTACAACCCTCTACATGGGACGCTGTAAAATTTTACGCGGCCGTTTTTGGGGACGCCATAATAAAGGGAATTAAACCGAGGAACAGATGCAAATGGCTAACGCGCGTGCGACCGGCCCCGCGCGGCCCCGGCCACTCTAACCCGGGAATTAAGATAATGGGAAACTAGGAAGCAAAAATAACAATTTCGAACAAGAAAACAATTCAAACGATAACGAAAGAAAGGGTATTGATTTTCTTTCATGTCAGAGGAACATTGTACAATCCGAAAATTGTATGAGGAAAATGAAAGCAGATTAAATATAACTTTATCACGTATTTAAGCATACAATGATAATCTACGTAGAAAGCATGGAAAACTCCAATGATGTTCTGTTTTTTTAATCACCTGCTCCTGACGCACTTAGCTTCCAACGAACTTCAGTATCAGTAGTACGGGTTACATCGAAACCCGTCCTCCGGAGGTATCCTGGCGGACGTCACGTCCGGAGCGAGGCCGTCAGCCACACGGGGAGGCACTGGCGGTCTCCCTGGAGATCATATCTCGAAGGCTTTCGACGGGGCTTGGCACGATGAGGTGCGTGGTCTGTCAGGGACCGTCCACCGTGAGTGACGGCACGACACGTCAGCCGTGTTCGGAAAACATTCATTATCCTCAGAATTAACAATTTATAACCCAACTAATATACTACTTGTAAAAGCTTACTATTTAAAAGAATACCTTGCTGACAAATCAATTATCGAATAGGTCGATCCGCTCCGCATGACATTAATTATATTGCCACACCCAATCCGGGTCGTTATGGAAAACTATTTCATACTGGATGTTTAAATAAGACCAAAAAATGTACCTTAATGTATATTCCTCAAACAGCGTATCGCTTCAACGACAGGAGTAGTGTTAGAAAGGCACTGACTCCTAATGACCTTCTCACTGTGTGGACATGGACTCATAATGTTAGCAATATTGAGTATGAAATGAAATGAAATGAAATTTATTTGGTTCAAGAACACAATTACTTAAAAAACAAGTTAGTATCTACTTAAATCTAAAAAACATATATATTGAGACACAAGTACAAGTATGATTGAGTATTATCGAAATGATCACATCATTCACAGCTCCGCTCGCCGCCAGTATGGGAGCTCTCCCGGGAGACGAACAGCGAGCGTCCCGGCCGGACCGCTCATACTGTTATTGTGTACAGGAAATGCAAACACCGTTTTGAACAACACTAAACCCTTTAAACGACTAGTTAGGTTTATCATCAACTCGCTGCACCCGCGGATCAGCACCGCTAACTTTATATAACGTAGTGTGCATCGGGAACCGCTTCCCTGCTCTTATAAGAAGCAAGGCTAAACTATTACCCATCTCACTGGCCAAATGCGAGTTGTTGAATGACGTAAATCCATAAACATGTTTCTTACAACACGCTGGTTTGGTTTACATCTTCTCTTTCCCCTGAAGCCAGCGCGAGCGGTGCCGGCCGACGGGCACGGTGGCGTGGCATCAGATGTTCCGCGTCGGTTGTTACTGAGCCGGTTCATTAGAGCCCGCGGTGATCAATGATCGCTTTATTCATTTATGAAATTCCATCGATTGTGGTGCGGCGTGAGCGGCGGGGGAAGGGGAGGCGACGTGGCGACGCCGGCCGGGAACCACACACCAGGCCGCACACACCGGAGCCGCGCGAGTATTCCCGCGCCGGAGTTTATAATAACTGAATACAAAAGTTTGAAAGAAGTTACTCAGGAGATAGTTCCCCGACCCCGCACCCCCTTCGAGCACATTTAGCGGAACTTCTTTTTCTACTTCTAAATTTAATTGTAAGCTGCGGAGCCGGGCCGGGCCGGGGCCGGGCCGGGCCGGGCCGGGCCGGGACACTCACGTACGGAACTCGACAACTTTTCTTTCGGGAACGTGCCTCGAAGAGAATACACTTCTCCCGCTTAAATAGCAACTCTCGCTCGGCGGGTTACGGTGCAATATCGCTCGAAGACGACGATGCAAATACAAAAGCGAAACAACGTTTTTCTACATAGGAAATGTGTGCGGAGCTCGCGAGCTTCGAGTATCGCGTTAAAAAATGAGCTCCCGCGAAACGAGTCAACCAATCTCTTTCGGAGATCCTCGATACAACGAAACCTTTATTTTCTCCCGAAGGAATTTCCGCAGCACATACATCGTCGGTGTGGCTCCAGCGGAGAGATATGACGAGCTGACGACGGCCGCGGCGACAGCTATACTGGACTGAGGAGGAAAGTTACGGCTGGTCTAGTCGGAAGAACGGTTGATTCGAATCCCAAACGCACCGCTGTCTTTTCGAAATCATGTGCATAATATCGCTAATTTAAAAGCGGTTAAAGTATATATATTGTGAGGAAACGGACATCTACCTAGTATTTTTCTAGGTCATGCGTCATCCGGCAGCGTGAACTGGGTCAGCGTGGTGCATAATGGCTTTAACTCTCTTCTTCCGAGAGAAGACCCCGGTTCTCAACAGTTGGAACATTATTTAGTGAGCTGCTTATGGCGAATAATGGGTGCGGAGGCAGCGTGGCGCGGCCGAGGGAGCTCCCGAGGAACACCCTCGCTCGAGAGCTTTAGTAAGCCACCGCACACTGGTGGCAGGCCTTTCCGATTCTCCTTAATTAACCGTAGCCTTCACGCCGCGCACTGAAACGGGAAGTTTACTGAAATCTCGTACAACCGATGGAGACGGTGCGCGAAACCAACGCGGAAAATGATACGTGTTTTTA
This sequence comes from Ectropis grisescens, assembly GCA_017562165.1. Classification (NCBI taxonomy): domain Eukaryota; kingdom Metazoa; phylum Arthropoda; class Insecta; order Lepidoptera; family Geometridae; genus Ectropis; species Ectropis grisescens. The sequence continues at coordinate 26,671,588 of CM029787.1, read as the reverse complement.
TTACAGAGTAGAAATAATTCGTACCGTGTTTGATGTCACGTCGACGTGTGTGAAATTAGAGGGGACTCGCGCGGGCGCCAGGCCTGCCTCCCCGACATACGTGCTCCACTCGGAGGAGCAGGATCATTCGCATGCAAAGATAGCGGACTAATGATGTACGAAACATCGAGGGAAAAATTCTCTAATTGTCTTGTAAACTTCAATTTTAAATTTTGCCTTCCAAAATACCTTAAAATGTTTTAATTATTCTGCTTTGATGTTTTTTTTTGGTGTTATAAATGTTTACATTACGTTTAGAAAAAACAAGAGACCCTGTGCAGCATTAGGGACGGCCGCAAACGCAGACATGGCTTTACAACATTCACGACATACTAATAAGCATTGCCCACAAAAAATCCAGTCCTGGGAATCGAGGTTTTTTCACAAATGGGCGATGGAGATGTGTCGTGTGACCTCACAATCCACCACGCTGGGCCAAATATCTAGACTTGTACATTTCATATTGTATGTTTGGTTTACTGAAGCCGTGCGCCGCAACACCTGAGCAGTGGGCCCCTGTCACTGCCGACTCTTCGTATCTCTCTGATACTCACTAATAACATCAGTAGGTTTTATTTAATGCGAAATGTTTATTTTATTTGAATAAATATTTAGTGGGTAATAGTACGATTTTTAAATATTATTACACGTTAATACTTTATGAATGTTAGTTAATGACTGCATCATTTATAGTTTGGAAGATAACAAACGCTCAGAACTGTTTAAAAACAGTATTATTTTTAGTGTTATTTGTACAACCGTTATTTCAGGCCACTGTTTCCCTCCGGGGCCAGAGTGATAACGTGTTACTTTGCATCCCGACGATGTCCGGCCGCTCGAACAGAGAATGAATTAAATTAACAACGTAGCGCATGTTCAACATATCTCATATTTAGGGTTTTTATTAACAGTTAACAAAATTATAATGTATTAACAACATTTCATGTTCACGTCCCCCACTAGTGCTACCTGTGTCAAGGATGCTGTGGAACACACACAGACATGCAGAGCACTCAGCCATAGTTTGAGGTAGTTACTATCCGCTGTATCATGGACATTATTCAGCATTCTGGTCATCAATGACGCGAGCCAAGATGTTCGCTAATTTGTTTTGGGCAGTGATATTATTACATATTTTTTTATATTTGCGAAGTACAAGTTTTGTAATACCGACGTTAATCGGAGCATAATTTTTCGTATATGACACATTTTAAAACAAAAAAAAAAAACAATAACAAACATGGGACCTTCATAAGAAATGCCGCATTGTAGCGGCGTGCCGGCGAACGCAGCAGTAATGAAACCGGCCCGCCTGGCTCAGAGGGAATGATAAGAAATAACGAGTAGGCCGATAGAAAAAAGGGCAAGGTGGAATTAGATCATGCAGATGTTGCACACTCTCTGAAGTGTATCCGAAAAAGTCCGATAGGCTAACAATTTTACGGCGATGTTCAAGAACTCGAAGTCTTTTCCGCACAAGCTGTCATCGCACACGGACCTCTCCCTCACCAACAGCTCTAACCTCTCAGTAACGCCGCCGTCGAGCGCGGTGCGGTTTAGTAAATGAGAGCGAGTTCTGGATATCTCGGCTTAACTTCGTCGTGTTGTTGGGGATTATTTATCCAGAGTTACAGATATTCCGGTAACAACAGCGGAGCCGCGGCTTTGTGTTTATTCATCAAATCAAATAATGGCCGCCGGCGCGCAAACGGCCTGACGTCACAACATGGCGCCCGGCCCGGCCCGGCGGCTCACTCACACTTGGATTTGAAGCTGTTTGCTGAACATAATGTTATTTTTAACTGACTTCAAAACAGAAGGAGAGTCTTGGTTCGTCGAAATCTTATCTTATATATTTATATTCATCGCTTACCCGGCAACATCGAGGAACAAGGAAGAGGATTTGGATAGTCAAACTCGTGCTAACACGTTCAAATATTACTGAAAATTGTTTGGCGATTTTTGATATATCATCAAAAATCTAAAAAATGTAAGCAAACGACGCTTCACCTGTGAAAACAACATCGTTCCTCGCGTGGTGTGTTCCACATTACGTTAACGTTTAGTTTCAGTTTTCATTTTCGTGAAATTCTGAGTAAAATATAAATTGGAGCGCGACATATTCCGGACGACTGCAGGGCAGTCTGCACTCTGCAGGGAGACTCGAGTTTGATGGCGGGCGGCGGCGGAGCGAGAGCAGGGCGATAGCGGAGTGAGGTTGGGGTGACGGTGGCGGTGTGTTTTCAGTAATTGGTTGAGTCAGCAGTTCCGCTCGCCCCCACATACTGGCCACGTCGACACCTGACTTTCCGCCGAGCGGACTAAGCGTCAGATTCTCGTTACGATTCTTGAACGATGAAATAATTAAGTTGGTTTTGTAATTTGTTATCTACAAACTAGGTTTATTAAAAATCAATAATGGCACTTAAAGTAACCAAGTGCTGCTGAAATGTCAGTACACCGGGGACTATAACAGGTAATCTCCTTTGTAAGACCGCGTCGCCGGCGTGCCTCGGCTGGTTAAGTATCGAAAGCTGTCAGCAGAGATTCTTTTCTCTGTATTCTCCGCAATGCCACCGATGTGTTTTGAAGACTTGTTCCGCGCTCGATTCACGTTCCCGTTGTTTTCTTACGGTAAAAAGGTAGCCCATGTGCGTTACCGCTATACGCGATAAGGCCGCCATCTATGGCACTAGTTATAAGTTATTTTATTTGCTATTGTATTTTTATTGTATATGTATGTCTTCTGGTGTGTATAATAAAGAGTTTCTGTCTGTCTGTCTGTCTATGTGTAATTTCGGACTATAGTCTGTGTTGCAAATTTCAACCCGATCCGTTCAGACGTGATTGAGCAATGAACACACACTTTCAAATTTATAATATAGGTAGGATTTTTATGTAACACTTATTAATTGCAAATTAACTTAAAACAGGAAATTCAAAAAAAACTTTAAATTTAAGTTTAAAAATTTGAAGCGAAATCAATGAAGGATATGGTATTGGAAGAGCCGGCACACCGTTGTTCCCTGCGAAGAATAATCCCGCGAGCGGGTGTCGCGCCACACACGAACGAACATAATCAATGATTTTCTGCTCCAGAAATTAGGAGTCGTCACTAAAACTGGTTTGGTCGCCGCCGCGTCGCTCAGCCCGCCGAGCGCGCGGCGGCCCCGGAGGCCTCGGAGCGTCCTCCGAGGCCTCCGGGCACCTTGAAGCCTCGAGGCGTCCCCGAGGCCGCCACGCTCCACGAAGCCGCGAGTGAATTTGCGGCTTCCTCCAAATAAAGTGCCCTCACGTCACTCACTCTCAAACAATACCACGTTGTAAATTGCCTCCATGCGTGTCTCGCCTCCGAGAGACACTCCCTCACAAACTTTCGCTTCGAGTATGTCGTAAAGAAGGTTTATTGGTTTGTCCAAATAATTAAATTCAAATTTATTTTAAAATAAACGGAGTAATTTTGTTTACATAACTTGAGTTCGTTGCAAACCACCGGATGGGCGACAAACTTTTATTTCTTATCAACTAACCGAATATTTCAATCAAATCAAATTATTGCAAAATCAAAATGGATTTTTAATTTTATCTCTCATCACATGAAATATAAATATCATTGACCTTCCCCGAAATCCCGAAAGTATCACCTAAGATATTTTTTCAAGTCTCTTCAACTAAAAAAATATAAAACTCAGTAAATGTTAGAAGAACAAAGTATAGTTGAGTCCCGCGGGCGCGGCCGGCCTGGGCCGGTCTGTATCACACGAGCAAAGCTCGAACAATGGCCGCGGGAAGTTTCCAGGTCAGGTGATCCTCACAAAGGAGCCCATAAAACTGAGCAGAGAATAGAATGTATTCGTTACAGGAATATTGAATCGAGTTCTCAGTTTTCATTCGTGTGCCGATGAGAGCTTTGCATGCAGTGAATGGGCGCCGCGCCGTAACTCAGGTTGAGAGCCGCAGGCGGGGAGCGGGGAGGGGCGCGGCGGGGGGCGCCGTGATTTAAGGCCGCGTCTCCACGCAATCATGGCGCCTTCGGAAAAAGGAATAATTGCGCCATCTCTCAGAGCACCCCGCGCGGACCATTACCGCGCGCGGAGAGTGCGCTGCGCCTCGCCGCCGCCGGGTGGACACACTGCTTTATGCACTACTGCAGTTCTCAATTCAGTTTTATGCGTTTTTATTGTATGTATGGTACGCGATACCTCCGACAAAATTATGATTCCATACTGACGGTTCTTTTTTCTCTGGTAGATTATAGTTCAGAAATTCTATATTCATTTTATTGAAATAGGTGGGGCAGATTTTGAAATATCAACACAAAGCTTTTTGTTTACTTACGTTTTAACTGGACAACGTTATCGTAGATTTCACAAAAACTAAACTAAAATTTAGTCCTGAATTAAATGTTAAATTCAAATCGGTTCTCGAAATTTCAATGAAAATAATATTTGAGTAGTAGCGCGGAGCTTGAACACGCGCTGCGGCCGTCCTCCGCCCGCACGCCACTCACACGCGAGCTGCGGCCGTCCTCCGCCCGCACGCCACTCACACGCGAGCTGCGGCCGTCCTCCGCCCGCACGCCACTCACACGCGAGCTGCGGCCGTCCTCCGCCCGCACGCCACTCACACGCGAGCTGCGGCCGTCCTCCGCCCGCACGCCACTCACACGCGAGCTGCGGCCGTCCTCCGCCCGCACGCCACTCACACGCGAGCTGCGGCCGTCCTCCGCCCGCCCCACGCCACACACGCGAGCTGCGGCCGTCCTCCGCCCGCACGCCACTCACACGCGAGCTGCGGCCGTGCGGCCGTCCTCCGCCCGCACGCCACTCACACGCGAGCTGCGGCCGTCCTCCGCCCGCACGCCACTCACACGCGAGCTGCGCCCGTCCTCCGCCCGCACGCCACTCACACGCGAGCTGCGGCCCGTCCTCCGCCCGCACGCCACTGCGGCCGTCCTCCGCACGCGAGCTGCGGCCGTCCTCCGCCCGCACGCCACTCACACGCGAGCTGCGGCCGTCCTCCGCCCGCACGCCACTCACACGCGAGCTGCGGCCGTCCTCCGCCCGCACGCCACTCACACGCGAGCTGCGCCCGTCCTCCGCCCGCACGCCACCACACGCGAGCTGCGGCCGTCCTCCGCCGCACGCCACTCACACGCGAGCTGCGGCCGTCCTCCGCCCGCACGCCACTCACACGCGAGCTGCGGCCGTCCTCCGCCCGCACGCCACTCACACGCGAGCTGCGGCCGTCCTCCGCCCGCACGCCACTCACACGCGAGCTGCGGCCGTCCTCCGCCCGCACGCCACTCACACGCGAGCTGCGGCCGTCCTCCGCCCGCACGCCACTCACACGCGAGCTGCGCCCGTCCTCCGCCCGCACGCCACTCACACGCGAGCTGCGCCCGTCCTCCGCCCGCACGCCACTCACACGCGAGCTGCGCCCGTCCTCCGCCCGCACGCCACTCACACGCGCCGCTGGAGTGTCACTTCTCCCGATGATTGTCGGTCGTTACTATAAGGAGGTTCGATATGTGATGATTGTCGTTCATAAACCGCCCACTAAATGGTTCCACTGCTGGGGCTTGAAGCTTTCCCGAGCCATGTGTCGGTTCCTCACCATTTTATCGTTCGGTTTGTCGTAATGCTGAACTTAAGAATAGAAACTATCTCGTCAGGCCTGAATTAATCGCAATTAATTAAAAACACGATTTACTTTTTGAATAATTATTTCAGCCAAAACTCTCGAAAGTCGAAATATTATTCGTATTCGATTCGAAAGTTTAGATTAATATTACAAGAATTGTATAATATGAATATTTGTACCTGCGCGCGCTCGCCGGCTCTCGACTTCAAAGTTATGAATGTTAATATCATATTTTCCCAGAATTTACTCTTTGACTGATGCTTTTATCTATTTTTAGTTATTATATTATAGATCAAAGAGGATTTTAGTCGCTTTACTTTAAAGTTATATCTGAAAAGGTGAATTTTACTGAAAGTAAAACGGTTTAGAAATTAATAAAAGTGCTTGTTTTATTTCTATTTGAAATTTTCAAGTGTCTCAGCGGAGGGTGAACGGCTCTAACACAGTGATATAAAAAGCCTCCACGAGCGTCCGCTCGATCAGTTCTGCCGTACGGCGGCATCGAAGCCGCCTCACGCCGGGCCGGGCCGGGCCGGGACCGGGTCGGGGCCGGGGTCGGGCCGGGCCGGGGCCGGGCCGGGGCCGGGCCGGGACCGGGCCGGGGCCGGGCCGGGACGTCAGCTGAGATAAAACCGTCGCCGTGTGTCGAGCACACAGACAACACACGAGCCGTGCCCTGCGGTGTCATCCGCCATTAACAACCATTAACTTTAACGGTATAAATCATCTACATCTAAATTCGATTTGGCTCGCAACGCTTGAAAGTTTCACAATTATAAAATAAATATACTTTTCAACAAGACATGAGGTGGTGATTTATTATTTATTTGTCCTTGTCACTACAACATTGTCATGTGACAACAAGTGAATATACGTGTATTGCGTGGTTAAGGAGGCACGTGTCTCGCGCAACACTCCGCGCAGTTCCCGTGTTAAGTGTATACCTGCGAAGGCTTCCGTGTCTGCTCGGTGTGAGCATCGGGGTTTGTCCACCCGATAGAATCGTTTCTCGGGCCCCAGTCCCCCGCGCCGCCAGCTCCGCGTCGCCGCTGGGCTCGCCCGTCGCGCTGTAGAGCCCCCGCCGCGAGCCGGCGCCGAGCGAACAATTCTTTTATTCCGCCGAGTTCCGTGCTGATCGCGGAGTTACACAAATTCGCACAAATTCACTTTGTACATTTTCATTGCAGATATTACTTCGCGGGGGAGAACCTTGATAAAAGTTCACTTTCTCAACGATAAATAAACCACAAACCGGGGAAAATAAGGACATTATTTAACATAAAGTTAGAGTTCATCGTCAATGGGTGATCCATCGCCAGTAACAGCAAAGCGAAGGCCACACATGTTACATTAGAACGCCGATGAGAGACGAACACACCGCACCACAAGTAAGCTGGTTCCTTGTCCACCAAAGACAAGGAACCGGCTCAGGTGTCAGTTCCAACAGGGCGAGCGAGCCGCGCGACAGCTCACCGCTATCGATTGAACGATCAACCGGTAATTAGAGCGAGCGACACTACACGCTAATTAGACCACTTTCGGCGCCCTCGTGACGTCGGCGTGAGTGTCCGATCGCTCCGATGGCGCCGACGGGCCGGCCGTGGGCCACGCTGGCCGAGTCGGGGTCACCGACGGGCCGGCCGTGGGCCGCGCTGGCCGAGCCGGGGTCGCTGACGGGCCGGCCGTGGGCCGCGCTGGCCGAGCCGGGGTCGCCAGATTTCAACTTATCAACAAACTGTCACGTTATAAATCACAACGCAGTGAGCATACTGCATCATAACTGCATTTTGTAGTGGTAGAACTCTTAGCAGAGACCGCCGGGGAAGTAACACACCTTTACCAATGTTCCCAGAGAAATTACAGAGCTTAGAAATATACCATCTTAGATTTCTGGGTGATGAACGCAGTGTAGTGCTGGGTAATTATGTTTTCACGTTCCAATAGCTGCGTGTCACTGTGCTGTTGTGTGGCAGGCATGTTGCTTACCATCAGGCACATGTCCTGCTCGTCTCGTCACTCTAAGCTATAAAAAAAATACTTGCGTAATATAGCACCAAATGCGCTGCATCGTGGATATCGTCATTGCAGGTGAGATGGCAGCCAAGCCTAGCTTATGATGCAAAAAATACTTAGTCGTTGTTAAACAGTCGTAGAAAGAAAACCTTCGTAAAGTTGCGTGCAGCTCACATATCGTCCGCTCGTGGTGTGTCGGCCGCTCGCCATCGCGCCGCGCGCGAGCTCCACTTAGTTTTTACAAATGTTTGATTTGGATAGCGACCGCTGCCGGGCGCGCCGGCGGCGGAGACCTCGCGCCTCGCGCCGGGAAGCGTGCCGCTTGGAACCTTGGAGCTTTATGTTTCTGCACACGCTACTCCGCGGCGGCCGAGCGAACTAACTAATCTAAATGTCTAAATCTATTTCATAAACAACTTAAGTTTATGTTATCAGGTTTATAAATAGCAAAACAATGTATTTTAATGCAATAAGTGAATCTTTAATTTTGGTTTTTTGGGTTTGAAATTTGAAGAGTACGCAATAAATACGGTTATTGTGACAAAATATGGGTTAGGAAATTTGTTATTGAGCTATTTTGAAAATGTGATTATTTTTGGGCACATAAAAAAATAGTTGGGTGTTTTTTGTTGTCTGTATGCGTCAGCGTGAGTAATGAAGAAACCGTGAGGGTTCCGGTGTGAGGCGAAGGAAGAGCCGGTAACCGCAAACCTGACTCCCACGCACCGACGTCCAAGAGTTTGAGTTATGTGGATCGCATAGTGACGGTTAATCTGTAGAGTTTAATCACATATCAAGTTATTGTTTCAGCTCTCCTTGTAAACAGATCGGAAGATGGAGTTGTAGGGAAAGAAAAGGTACTGTAAGGTCAAAGTGATATAGTCTTTGGTTTGGCTTAGACAGAATATTGATGAAACCCGCTCACACGCCACAACAGTTCTGAGAGTTTATCTCGAAATCACCGTTCTCTATGCTTGTACCGAAAGAGCCAGTTAGAAACAATGTTTGAAGGGTACGCGATATCAATAGTAGTTCAAATTTGGAAGTTACAGACAGTTTATAGCATACTACTGGTCATAAGACTCTTCATAAAAGTGTCAACTCTGGTTAATTTATATTGTGAGCTTTAATCAGCCAGAATAATTTGACCCTACAGAGTCACTACACGTCTGCAGAATTAAAGTTTTTTTATTGTATAGAATGACATGTGCATGTTTCAATTATACCAGTGATTTTAGTTAAATATCATCGAAGAATGGAATAATAAAGAAGAAATTTTTACGGAACAAACATTGAATCGCGTGTTAGCTAATAAGTTGTAGTTGTCGTGTGCTGCCGACGGAGGAGCTCGTTCACGGTGAAGCGATACAAGCGAAGCGTCGTTGCATTTTTGTAGCTTTGCAGTTGTAGCAGGAAGTGAGTCCAAGTGCACTTTTTCTAGTGACGTAGTTCCGGCGAACGACTTAATTTTCGTGCTCGCTCCGCTCGTCGCCCGGGTTCGTAAATAACGCCGTAATTAGCATTTCCTGTCGGAAGCTATTTTCTTTGCGCTTTCGCTTTGAAACTTTACGCTATCTGAGTTCCGGCTCTAGGGCTGCCGCCGGGACGTATTATTAAACATTTAGTTTTGAAATAGTTAATTATTTAAATAATTAAACGCAAAAAGAATAAAAAAAAGTGTGGCACTCGGAAACTGCCGCGGTAAAGCTATTGCATGTTGCATGCATTTTTATCAACATAAGCAATAGGGATGTTAACAAGTTTTCGGAATTGCTTTTAAGAGTGACATTTGTTTACCCTAAAAAATATCACGGGAAATCCATTAAGTTGGCAACACTGCTAAGAGCATTTAGTCCGTAAAGCCCATACAAATAAGATTCAAAGTCGAATGACCGAGTGGGGAGGACAGCGTTACGGTCTTCCATCCCTCTTTCTTGTGAACATAAGAAAGAGATGCACGATCACTAAAATTCGGTCCCCAGGCCCGCGATAAAAGCTATATAATAGCTTAAAAATATTACATCTCTCATTAATCACCATCTAGACCCAAACTAAGCAAAGCTATGGATGGAAATTCACCTTAATTAATATATTTATCTGATAAATTTGTTAGTTAATGATTTGAACTCTTCATGTCCCAGTAGCGGCACGTCACGATGCCGTTATGAGCAGGCACATAGCTCATAACCAGGCTCCTTTCCTGCTCCCATCGTCACTATACTATTCTATTTATAAAAAAAAATGAGACCGTTCTATCTATCAACGTTTGAACATGCTCACTCTCACATTCTTTGCGGCTTGCGTACACATAATACGTCTTTGGCCGAATTTGGACGATTTAATAAAATAATAAATAAATTTATTTACACCAGTTATGAGGATTACAACTGAACTTAATGTTAAGTAGAATATTATATATGTATTGAATCAAATAATTGTAAAAAAAAAAGATTGCGTTCACAAACACGACCGATGACGCCCGAAAACGAAAGATCAACCGTTGAATGTGAACCTATAGGTATTTCGCGTAATTTTAGCGGTCGTCTGTAGAGCCGATCACTACCAGTTGGGATTCCGCCGAGTAATCGACTCCTTTGCCAAAGCCGCCTCCTCCCGGCCCAAAGCCCTCACTAAGGCCGCATTTCTATCCTTGATGGCCATCTGTATGTTGGAGTCTCGGATGGTCTTCGGTGACGCGGCCAGCGCTCGCCGCACGAACCGGCCGCAGGCGTCGTCACACATAGACGTCCGAGTTACTCACCCGGGTCATTCTGCCCGTCATTAGCGTCTCAATCGGTCTTCGTACACGCGAGTCGTAGCGCGCCGCGGTCACACGGTCTGTCACTCGTGTAGGCCGTACCTAGTATTCAGCGATGTAATTGTAAGCCCTCACCGCTCACCGCTCACTTGCTCACCGCTCACCGCTCCGCTCACCCGCTCACCGCTCACCGCTCCCCGCTCACCGCTCGCTCATCCCGCTCATCCGCACCGCTCACCGCTCACCGCTCACCGCTCACCGCTCCCCGCTCGCCGCTCACCGCTCACCGCTCACCGCTCACCGCTCCGCTCCCGCTCTCGCTCCCGCTCGCTCCGCTCACCGCTCGCTCCCCGCTCACCGCTCACCGCTCACCGCTCACCGCTCATCGCTCCCCGCTCACCGCTCACCGCTCACCGCTCACCGCTCACCGCTCACCGCCCCGCTCACCGCTCACCGCTCACCGCTCGCTCCGCTCACCGCTCCGCTCACCGCTCCCCGCTCACCGCTCACCGCTCATCGCTCCGCTCGCCCGCTCACCGCTCGCTCACCGCTCACCGCTCACCGCTCCGCTCCCCGCTCACCGCTCACCGCTCACCGCTCACGCTCACCGCTCACCGCTCCCCGCTCACCGCTCACCGCTCCCCGCTCACCGCTCACCGCTCCCCGCTCACCGCTCCCCGCTCACCGCTCACCGCTCACCGCTCACCGCTCACCGCTCACCGCTCACCGCTCACCCCGCTCACCGCTCACCGCTCACCGCTCACCGCTCACCGCTCACCGCTCACCGCTCACCGCTCACCGCTCACCGCTCACCGCTCGCTCACCGCTCGCTCCCCGCTCGCTCACCGCTCACCGCTCACCGCTCACCGCTCGCTCGCTCCGCTCACCGCTCACCGCTCTCACCGCTCACCGCTCCGCCGCGCTCACCGCTCACCGCTCACCGCTCACCGCTCGCTCGCTCACCGCTCACCGCTCACCGCGCCGCTCATCGCTCCCGCTCACCCGCGCATCGCCCCCGCTCACCGCTCACCGCTCACCGCTCACCGCTCACCGCTCACGCTCACCGCTCACCGCTCTCGCTCCCGCTCACCGCTCAAACTCTCCCGCTCGCTCACGCTCACCGCTCACCGCTCACCGCTCACGCTCACCGCTCACGCTCGCCGCTCGCCGCTCGCCGCGCGTCGGACGGCGGCGCTCAGAGCTCAGAGTCCGCACGGCTCTTTGACTCTTTGTATCCTTCATTAACCTTGCTATCGTGTTTTCTTTGCGGCCATTACACCTTTTCATAAGGTAATTTAATATTAGAGATTAATTAACAGTAAAATAGATTCACTAAATAGGTACTTAACTATAGACTTGGTTTTTATGGATTATATTTTTTAACGTAACCGCCATTTGGACTGAAATTATATGCGGTCTACGATACTTGTTACTTGCTTGTTTAGAAGAAACCCAAAATATCCAGTTTATGTATATTGACGTTTATCCATTCAGGCAACCCATCAGGCAACAAAAATGGAGTTTTTAATTTTTTATGTTTAGGTGTTTAGAGCATCATCTGTGAAACTATGTTTGTAATTATTTAGAGCTACGGACAGTCCTATAGAAAATAAATTGTCCCTGAAATTTGAAAAGCAATACGATATCATCTACAACTGTGTCAATTATAATTGTGTCAATTGTCAATATTATTATTCCAAATGTATGGATTTTACATGATGATCAAAATGAATGAATGTGTTTAAAAATGGTTAATGTAATTAATAAGTACTTATCTTGATATGAGTATTTCAAGAATACTCACAGTATAATTCAATAAAATTATTATTTTGTAAACTGACGAGGCTATAAATGTGACTTATATTATTATAATAATGTATGTATTCAATTTATGCCAATAAAAATATCTTATCTTATCTTATCTTATCTTACTGTGTTACCAGTCGTTCCTCGTCATTACTCTAATTACGTAACATAATCGTATCTCTGCAACTGTCTTTCGTAATGTTCGTAACTCGTCTTTACCGTCAGCAGAACTACAATATCAGTTTATTCCAAATAGTTGACTGTGCGAGTGAGACAGACAGTTAAGAACCGATGTGACAGCGAAGAAGTGCCTGCACTGAAATAGTGTGTGTAGCCGTCCGACCCCGGCCCGGGCCCGGGCCCGGGGCACAACAACCGCAATTAAATGATTCAGCGCAGTTTGTCCAGTAGAATAGTTGGACCCCTGGCTTCGGGAACTGTGCCGCTAGTGGTGCGCCGCGGCCGCGCCTGCGAGCCGGAGTTGCGGGCTGCTCGCAACTGCTGCATATCACCTGATGTCAGTATGTTTCATATATTTATGTACGTATATATCAGAAACTACTAGCGGTCCGTTCCGAGTACATCCTACATTTTTTTTAATTTCTTAAAAAACCCAGTCTCGGAACTTTGGTGTACTTTATTTTAAAATCGTTTGCGCGCAATTTTCTTTTCACTTATGGAGGATAGAGGTAAAGAATGTTATTTCAAGTGGTAGAACATTTCAAAATGCTATAAATGAATCATGGTAAACAAATTGAAGTATACCGAGTTAAATAATCCTTCGCTTGCTCGGCCATCATCAGCTTATCGCTTATCTTTATCGTTATTAGCGATAAGGCCGCCATTTATGGCACTAGTAATAAGTATTTTCTGTTGCGTACTTTCTATGTTTACTGGTGTGCATAATAAAGTGTTTCTGTCTGTCTGTCATCAAAATAGAGCACGTGGTCAAAAAGTAACTGTGCACTGTTGAACAACAAATAAGTAGTTTGACATCGGTCCCGTAGTTCCGGAGATCCGCGCATTCAAACAGAAACCCTCTTCAGTTTTGTAATACTCGTGTTGATGTTTGCTTACTTTGTTTAGGTTTGTACTTTACTACGATTGTTCGAGTTTTAAACGATAGATCAAAGATGGACGAATAAAGGTCTGTTCTACAGTAAAAAACAAAACAATACTTAAAATGAAGCCCAGCCAGCAGGAGACCTCGGGGCCTTCTCTCACAAACCCATAACACACCACTCTGGCCCAGTGCTGACTGGCGGATGACTCCGTCCTCGAATGATGTCTTTGATAGAATATGCTCTTGATGTGTTCTGCAGTGTTTAAGCTAGTGGCAATGACAAACTAGTACATAAAGGAAATAATCGCGGCATTTCACGCGATTGAAATAGAGATACATCTAGGTAAATGTCGATTTCCTTACGATATATTTCCTCCAACGTTTTTAAGTTTACGCACATGACTTCGATAATACATTGGTGCGCGTAGGATTTGCAGTCGGGGCTCCGGATCGGTAATCGCCGTTCTCCTGACTACACGGACCGTAACTTAATACTGTTAGTAATAAATGATAATTAAGATGTTTAGATGTACTACAGTTAGAAAATCACTCCGAAGTGTACGCGGAATTCGAACTTGAGGCTGTATGATTGTGAATTGCACGTTCTACCCACAGGGTCGTCACGGCTTTTGAAGAGATAGAGAAGAGAGATAAAAAGGTATAAATTTAATAAGCAGATGTCAATAATCTGATATACCTTATTCTCCAACTGATACTCCTTTTCCTCATATTTGCCGTTTTTAAATTGAAATCAAACATTATTGTAAATATAACATCCAACTTGAAGCGTGAAACATATTTTTCAAGTCCGAAGGAACATTTAAAACGATCGGTTTCTTTTCTACATCTGCATCTTAGTACCGAAGATACACAAGCAGCACGTACGGCGCCATTATCGCAACACCAGCCAATAGGTATTCAGATGTTATCTATTGAGTAACCCGAGCCGAGCCGAGGCCGCGGGATGAATATGTATGTGACAGACAGACAGAACGCATTGTTACGGCTCGCGGGGGAGCGCTTGTCGAGGCCGTACTGCGGGCGGCTCCGGAGATATTATATGTATATTTTGTACTTCAATTTTCAGCAATGCTCCAGATCTGAGGGAACATTGCGCTTGGTAATTTTCTGTTGGCCAACTACATTTTTACTACGAACATTGATACAAATCCCACGCACACCACTATCTTTTAGAAGTCATGTACGTAATGCCGATAACTTAAAACGGTGAGGGAAAGGAAGGAAGGAAAACTTCGTGAGGAAGCCGACATGTACCTAATATCTTTCGACGTACTGCGTCATCTATCACCCGGCACTGGGCCAGCGTGGTGGATTGTAGCCTTGAGTCTCTCCTTGCGCGAGAAGACCCCGAGTCGCGGCAGTGGGAACATTCAGTGGGCTGATTATGCTAAACGACATTTTAGACAGATGGATACGAAGAGTGATACGTGCTGTCACAAGCTCAGTACGGCTGAGTCTACAGAAATCCAATTCCTCGGTTTCGTTGGTGGTGATTCCGCAGTATTTTGCCTCCTTATATGACATCTGGAGTATTGCATTGTATGGCAGCGAAACGTGGACCATGACTCAAAGGGATAGGGAAAGATTAGAGGCATCCGAAATGTGGTGTTGGAGGAGCATGGAGAGAATCAGCTGGAAGGAAATGAAGAGCAATGAAGAGGTTTTGAAGATGGTAGATGAGAAAAGAACATTAATGGAAACAATAGAAAACAGAGGAGGGAAGATGTTGGGACATCTGATACGACACGACAACTTCATTAGAACAATAATGGAAGGTAAATTAGAAGAGAGGAGGAAGAGAGGTAGATCTAGAAGCAGTTATCAGGAAGTCAAGGAGAAGGCGGAGTGTAGAAGTACATGGATTTTATTTATTTATTTGTTTTAAGGAACTCCACCGACAAGAGCGTCGCTCTTAAATTATAAATGAATGAATAATATTGGCATTTCTTTTTGAATATTCTCTTCCGTCAGTTCTGAAAGGTTACTCAGCCCACGGACCTGGTTCATGCCGGACCCGAGACTTTAGACATCCCACTAAAAGTGTCGCTCGCGACTTTTTCTTCTTGGTTTGGTCTAGGAAACCCTTTATTTCTCAAATAATTTTGTGTTGATAAATTTAAACCGAAAATAAGGACTGTTTTTCATAAAGTAAGTGAAGTTTAAGGTAACAGTACGCCTGGTGGTAAATAATACACTTGACTATAACAGTATACTGCACGCATTTTAACCGTCTGAATTAATGTCTCTCACTGCATTGCACTTGGTCACCCGGAGACGTGGGATGAATTTTCCATTGGCCTTTAATTTTTCTGAAAACTGTTTTGTTCTGGAATATACCTAAGTAGTATCTAATGTTTTAAAATTACAACTTGGATATGTTACAAAAGTGTGGTACCTTCTTCCCCAGGCGGACGCTTTGCAGAGTCGCTACGAAAGATAAGAGAGATACGATGTAACAAACAAGAACAAAATTAAAAATGTTGATTAACCCCCCAACACCTCGGATTTGTTATTTGTAAAACATTCTACTAGGTCAAGCCATTTCGTTAAGGTCTAATTATTGTATAATATTATTCGTTAATAAGGTATAATAATATTGGTATAAGGTTCATATTGAGGTATTAGTGAAAATGTATGTAATGTATTTCGTATATATATTGTATCCTATATCTTTAACTCTATATTTGATTTAAATATAGCTTCTTTCTTTTATTATTAAATATTCTCTGGTTCCTGCAGTATTATAAAATTTGCTTAGTTTGGGAGCAGGAAAGTGTTGTGCGAGAAATATCTCCCCTAACCCGCCCCCGCCCCCGCCCCGCCCCCCTCGCTGACGGACCCGCTCGGCGGAGCGCGAGCACTGCAGCCCTCTGCCTCGCTGGGCGTGATACTCATTATAAAGCAGGAACAGACGTTCCAACATGGTTCATGACGAACCACGAACCGAGCGGTTATAAAGCAGGAACAGACGTTCCAACATGGTTCATGACGAACCACGAACCGAGCGATTATAAAGCAGGAACAGACGTTCCAACATGGTTCATGACGAACCACGAACCGAGCGATTATAAGCAGGAACAGACGTTCCAACATGGTTCATGACGAACCACGAACCGAGCGATTATAAAGCAGGAACAGACGTTCCAACATGGTTCATGACGAACCACGAACCGAGCGGTGCGGCGCACAATGCACGACCGAACTGTGTGCTCGCACAACATTATTAAAGAGTTGCTCACTGTACCAGCGAGAACGATAATAACAATTATCATAATGTTGTCCATACCGTCATCCATAGGATGGGATATGGTTAGGAATGAATCATGCACTTAAATAGTATTTTAACGTCTGTTTAGTATTACATCTCCCACAGACGCTTGAATGTGGTGGTTCGTGACGAACCACGAACTGAACGATGCGGCACTTTGCAACACTCATTGAACTGCCCAGTCATGCTTGTGCTCTCAAAACACATCTTGCATCAAGCTACCTATTTCATCAAATCCCGACAAAATTGCCTTAATTTTAATAGCTATTACTGCTTATCACTTATCCTAACAACTTAATTTATTTAATTCTAAGATATTTTTAATTTTGACATCTATAATTATCATTTTGTAGGCGTTGCTACATCAACGCGACATGCAGTGCTGTTGTCGCCGGTTGAGGGACGATAAAACCAAAATTGGTTCGAGTTGCCTTCCACACATTCGAATCGGATGCGTGCACAATAAGCCTCAAGATTCACCGCATCGAAACAGCGAAGACGGCAACCACTATAATAATATTGACCACACCGGTACGTCCACGCCATGAGATCTGGTTTGCGACGAACCATTTCCGCGGTACGCTCGAACTATATTTGAGCGTCTGTTAGCAGTGTTACTCCCGCGACCGGCCGCCCGCCGCGTCCGCGCATGATCTCGTTTGAGTTGGAGATGATACATCTGCTCGCTTTCATAACGCAACCGTCCGCCACCCCGCGACCCGCGACGCGACCCGCGACCCGCGACCCGCGACCCGCGACCCGCGACCCGCGACACGCGACCCGCGACCCGCGACCCGCGACCGCGACCGCGACCCGCGACACGCGACACGCGACCCGCGACCCGCGACCCGCGACGCGACACGCGACCCGCGACCCGCGACACGCGACACGCGACCCGCGACCCGCGACACGCGACACGCGACCCGCGACCCGCGACACGCGACACGCGACCGCGACCCGCGACCCGCGACACGCGACACGCGACCCGCGACCCGCGACACGCGACACGCGACCCGCGACCCGCGACACGCACGCGACCCGCGACCCGAGACCCGCGACACGCGACACGCGACCCGCGACCCGCGACACGCGACACGCGACCCGCGACCCGCGACACGCGACACGCGACCCGCGACCAAATACTAGGAAATTTGGAACACACTTAGATTATCTGGAATTATACAGTTTTAGGCTGTTTACAACCACGGGCAGGTAAACTATGCAGGTGTAGTGGCGGAGCGCTGCTAGTACATGGATATATTGTACAAACCAGGATTTTCATATTGAGCCCCACGGTTGGCTGGAGCAGATCGGTCTAAACGATAAAGCCACCAATAGGAAATGTTAAATGTTAATGTATTGTCTTAGTTGCTGAATTTAATTATTCTCCCGTGTTGCTGTAGCTTTTAAAAAAAAGTTTTATTATTATATTTTATATTTCTAGCTTTTACTAGCGACTTCGTCCGCGGGAAATGCATATTAAGGCGTTTATTACACCCATACAAATTTACGATGACTAAAAACAGCTTTATTATAATATTTTTAAATCTGCAATTTCTACAAAATCGGTTCAGTGGTTTAGGCGTCAATAAAGCGTAACATACAGAGCTACTTTCATATAAATAATATTAGTATGGATATCAGTGTCTAGTTGCAATATTTCATGGTTTTATCTTCAATAAAACCGAACTTCCATAAAAAATTTCATCCCCCATTTCAACACCCCTATTTCATCCCCACACAGTTCGAAATTACAAAATTGCTTAAACAAACATTTATCGGTTTCGTGTCAAGTGTGATGTCAAGATGCAACATTTCATGGTTTTATCTTCAACAATCATTGAGAATATCCGTATTAACTTTCATCCCCGAATTCAGTCCTTTCAACCCGTTTTCCATAATAAAAGAGGTCTAAGAGTCCTTACTTGGGATCTAGCCTATCTGTGTATCAAGTTTCATTAAAATCGGTTCAGTAGATTTCATGCTTACAACTTTGAAAACGACGGAATTTTCATAAAACCTTCATGCTTGGTTTCGATTTTGCGAAAACTCCGTCTTAGCGACCGCCTACGTGCTGATATACACACACCTCCATGGAAAATGTTTCGCTTTTATATAATTGTAAAGATTATCATGGAAATTAAGTATAAATTATATTCTTTACATTTATTCCATGTAAAAGTGAAAGTGTAACATTACGTTTGTCCTATTATCAAAACTGAATTCGTTTATTTACTTACTGTACACACATCTGATTGATTTTCTTTTGCCCCCAATGTTCAGATATGTCATCACGACTGGTTTGACCGCGAAGACATCATCGTCAGGAAACCAGCAATCCAAGATTATTAAATACTATAGTAAAAAAAAGAAGCATATTTCGAGAACATTTTCTAACCCGTACCTGAGCAGGGTGCACTAGGTATATCAATTTGAATATAAACTGTCTCCTTGGGAAATAATACTGATTCCCAGTAGTGATACCATCAAATGAGCTGCTTTTTATGCTAATGTAACAAATACTTCTATCTCAATATGTTTGGAGTAGTACTCCGGTTGAACTGAAGAACTCGATAGCCGTAGATAAATTAAACA
The DNA here is from genome assembly GCA_017562165.1 of Ectropis grisescens. Taxonomy (NCBI): domain Eukaryota; kingdom Metazoa; phylum Arthropoda; class Insecta; order Lepidoptera; family Geometridae; genus Ectropis; species Ectropis grisescens. The sequence goes on along the minus strand of CM029787.1, from coordinate 26,652,382 downwards.
ACGAACTAGTTTATCAAGTAAACTAGTGTTTATTCTGTGATCTAATATGATCTTTGAACTTCCTTCGATAATTCTCATGAATACTTACAACATGCAACGGGTCACTATTTTAAGTGATCCAAACGTTAGCGCGTTTTAGTAACAAACAGCGCCATCTAGTTACAATCTGGGTAAACTAAAACTAATGTATAGAAAATACATATTAAACTATAGAAAGGGTCGCAAACACAATATCATTCACATGTTTTGGATAGTTGAAGCTGAACTTTAGAAAATCGTCAATTGCGTTTGATACGAAGACAGCCCTTACTGGGCTTATCGCTGCGGCGGACGGACACACCGCAGCTGCGAACGAGAGGCGAGCGGCGCCGGCGGCGGCAGCAGGGCGCTCCCCGGGCGGAGTGCGCCGCCCGCGCCGCGTTCCCGCCGCGCCGGGTCTCGGCTAATGAAACTAATGAATATTCCCCGCACACGGCTTTGTGTGTCATTAAAACTCCCCCCACTCCTCGTAGGTACGAATATATATTTATAGAGACATTTTTTCGTGGAGCTCCAGACACGGTTCTATTGAATTTGTCTGGAGGTCAACAAATTTGATAAAATCTTGAATAAGCCAAGTTTGAGATCAGGTGAGGTGAAAAATACATTTTGTTTTGTGTGAGAATCTGAATCAAACACCTACGTTAAAAATACTGTTACTAATTTGTTTTAAAAGTTTCTATTTTACGGCTCGAACGAGGCCAGGTTCGAGCCGAGGTTAAAATGAAGATAGTGGGTGTGAAACATGTTGGGTCCGCAAGTGCTTGCTAAGCTTTTTGTTTACTCATTGTATAAACATAAGGTAAGAGCGTATGAACAAGAAATGCGTTTGAAAGTAACCAGCACGTCTACCCATAGCACACAGTGCCACGCAGCTATTTGAATACGAAGAGTGCAAATGACTGCTAAGCACTACACTGCGCTCGTTTCCCAGAGATATAAGATGATCTATATCTTTGCCGCGTAATTTCTTAAAATATCTTCGTTCGAACCGAAATGCGTTAATGTTTGCGCACTACTGCTGAAACTGCTAGAGGTATGATACTTCCTACTATAGGAATACGCTATGAACATCAAAATGAGGCAATCCTTAAACGGAGAAGAAAACTAGTTTATTGATATTAATTGATTTTCTATAAAAGTTCGTGTTAGTGTCCATGATGGATTGTAGTTAGTTAGAAGAAGCGATTAACTGTCGACTCGACAACACTGTTAGTTACAATTGTGGTGAAAACCCCAGTCAAGCAACGCATTCCACAACCAAGACGTTTTATTGTGAAAATGGAGTCAAACCTTTTCATTAAAGTCTTTGGGAAATCTTCTACTAAATATAGTTTTTTCGAGCAACGAGGGGCTATGAAACTACTACTGCTACTGTGGGTCTGCCACAGAAGACATGTTTCCTTTTCTTTGATATAGATATGATGTACGACGTTTTGAGTACGACCCGAGTGTGATTTGATATAAGCTTAGTAGCGTAGCTCTGCCTGCGCCGAGGGTCGTGGGTTCGACCACCAGTGCAAATATTTGTGTGATGAATTCGAATGTGATTCTGGGTGTTTCTATATAATAAGTATGATTTAGTGAGCATTATCAGCTATCTGCTGCCTGAACAAGCATTATGTGACCGGTGGCTGGCGAAAAAAAATGGCCGGTGAGTTAGTGGCATTTGTGAGCTCCTGAAGAGGCATTATGTGACCGGCGGCGGACCGGACCGGCGACCGGCCGGCGACCGGCGGCAGAGATCCGGCGAACGACATCCGGCGCGCGGCCGGCGCGCTACCAGGGCCCGTCGCCGTCGCGCTACCAGCCTCCCGCCGCCGTCGTGTCCACATTTACACGACATGTAACTACAATGCGATTATTATACTATTTAGATACCATCATCATCATCGTCAGCTCACTGCTAGAAAAATATGTTCATATATTTTCGCGGCTTTTCTTGTGAGGCGCGGATCTCTTTTGTAGCGGAGTTGTGAAAATAAATGTAATTCGTCATTTTTATGATGTCGATCATCTCAGATCAATTTTCATCAACATAACTAAAACATTCTTTATTCATATTTCAAATTAGCAAAAAACAAAATCGGTTCATCCGTTCAAGAGCTGCGATGCCTCAAACATAGACATCACACACACGTCAATCGCAATGATTTTGTGTCGTTAATAAAAAGAGGTGTAGTTTTATGTAATTAATATATACCGAGCACAGTGTAATAACACAAGGTAATTAATAGTAACTGCGCGCAGCCAGCGCGGCAGTTCGGGGGAAATAAATGCAAATGAGGCCGTTTGGGGCGGTCCGGCCGCGGCCCATAACGGAAATAGCGGCCCATATGCAAATAGAGGCCGTTAGCGGGCGGCAGCCCATAGCGGCCCATAGCGGCCCATAGCGGCCCATAGCAGCCCATAGCGGCCCATAGCGGCCCATAGCGGCCCATAGCAGCCCATAGCGGCCCATAGCGGCCCATAGCGGCCCATAGCAGCCCATAGCGGCCCATAGCGGCCCTCAGACAATAGTAGCGGAAGCGGCTGACTAGCGGCCCATAGCAGCCCATAGCGGCCCATAGCGGCCCATAGCGGCCCATAGCAGCCCATAGCGGCACATAGCGGCCCATAGCGGCCCATAGCGGCGGTACTAAGACAATAGTAGAAACGACTGACTCAGCAAACTACCCGCGGTTACAACACGGGACTTGCTCCATTCTGCCTAAATATCAGATACGAACTATGGATTATTATTATGGGTTTGTAAAACTTGGCACATTTTTGAGATATTTTTTTTGCCATATCTGTTCAGAATTATTTTGGGACGTTTATTATACTTGTATATACATAAATATGTAGTGGTAGGACTCTTGGCAGAGTCCGCCTGGAGGGGAAGTACCACACCTTTGACAGTTATTCTACTGCCAAGCAGAAATGTGCAAACGTAACTGTGTGCCGGTTTGAAGGGCAATGTTTCCAGAGAAATTACAGGGCTTAGAGATATAAGATCTTAGATCTCTGGGTGACGAGCGCAGTGCAGTGCTAGGTAATGATTTGGACTCTTCATGTTCCAATAGCTGCGTGTCACTGTGCTGTTATGTGTCAGGAATGTTGCTTACCATCAGGCACATGTACTGATCGTCTGGTCACCCTTTATTAAAAAAAATGTATTATAGAATGACAAAACAAACAAGACGCACGATGAAAAGCAACACAGCTGATGCCGACAATGGACGAGCGCCGTGAGGCCGCACAACACCTGTAGATCATTACGAGTAAGTTATCCAGAGAATAATAAATGTCGCTAGTGCAGATAGAGAATGAATGCGTCGCTGTGAAACATGTGAGCCTGTTCTATATCTACGAATGAACCTAACAGGCACTAGATCCTCACCCACTCGCTAGAGAAGGTTGGAAGCACGTCATAACACCATCTAACTTTTGACGTGACAACGTCTTATAAATTGGTTTGCCGGGTGACACTTCAAGAAACTGCGTTACGCTCCGCTCACGTTATGCGCTCACAACGAGAGCGAGTGAGAGGCACGCGTCCCTTCCACTCGGGCATGGTTAGCCCGCCTAAGAGCGAGAGAGACAGACATAAAAAGTGAAAGGCACGCGTCCCTTCCGTAAAATTATTTTACCACTCAAAGTCGTTGTCACGTAAAACTTTCGCCCGTATACCGACTTTACAGGCAACCAATTTTTTTTAGGCCTCGTAGCTCAATATAGCGACATCATGTCATGGTTGACGTTCTAAAAATTCCAACGAGAAGGCTTGACTCTACATTTGTATAATTAACATCTAGGCTGTGGAATGTGTTGCCGGAGTGGTTATGGTCTTGGTATCTTAGTTTGAGAGTAAAGTGTATCTTTTAAATAAGCGGATAATTTTCTTCGACCGCATCGTCGGTTAACATCAGGTGAGACGGTGGACATTTGTACACTTGTAATAAATAAAAAGTACCAAAGGCCCTTTTCGAATAAAAAAAATAGTTTAATAGAATACTTTCATAAATGTAATGAAAAATTTGATAGGTAGTATAATAATCATCAGAATTTCAGTGAATTAATTGAAACTCTTCTATCTGTAACATAATGAATCGGTAAACACATATCAACGAAATTAAAGTTCCAATAACCGGTAACAATGTAATAAACCCGCGCACAACAGCACACGCGTAAATAAATAGACAGTTATTTTGTTTCCATGCGGTCCTTAAAAACGAATAATATAGCAAAATAAAACACGATTTGCAAAATTGAATTCGCGTAAAATGCCGATTCGGAGCTCGATACCTGTAATCGAATCGTTTTATACGAGCGAATAACAGTTCCGCGTAACGACCACGCGGGGGCGCGGCGCTAGTGTCGCCCGACAATCACATCAAATTAAACAACCGATCACAACGAACTCCTAAATTATTCACGAATATTATCATTCAGGTAGAAAGGAAAATTGGTAACAATAACATTCCACCGCTCACTCACACACACGCAGAGCTTGCTGGGGACACAGGCACGGGGTAAGATACACATTGGCACACGCACACAGCTGATCTCGAAGGTGGAGAGAGCTAACACTCGCTCGTTAGATCAACTCCGCGTTCTGATGTTCTTGTTATTCTCACATCAAATATGAAAGTTTCCCCTCGCCCCCCCCCCCTTCCCCCGGCCCGCGGGGGACGGGAGTGTTATTAAATTCTGAGGCAATTATAAAATTGTTTCTTCTCACACGGAGTTGTTTTTACTCGATATCCAACACTGCGGGGTAATGGAGTATCTGTTTTGATACTAGTTTAAATCTGCAGCTTCACCCGTCTGCCATTTTAAAAAACCGGTAAACTAAAAAAACCGGTAAATGTCAATGTATGGATGTCTGGATATTTGGATGTTTGTAGCTCAATCACGTCGTAACGTATGAAGGGATCGGGCTGCAATTTGGAAAACAGTTAGGTTATAGCCTGGAATGACACAGACTTCTTACCACGGAACAATAACGAGGAACGGGACTACGCGGGGAAAACCGCGGGAGGCTGCTAGTGTTGCATCTACATTTGGATTTGCGAGTTTTGTTTTCAAATTCGTGTACGAATATAATTTATTCATGAAAGTGTTGAGTGCGCTCTACATTTTTTAATTTCACTAATATCTGGGTGGCACACGAAGTGTTTCACTGCCGTGTTGCACGGAGCACGGGCTTGCTACATGTAGCTTTCTATTTATTTTTTAAACGTATAACGATATTTAAAAATCCGCTTTTAATTGTTTGTACTAAATTTTTGTTGTCATACGAGATCATGAAAATATTACTATTCATCATCATCAACAGCCCACTAAATGTTCCCACTGCTGGGACTCGGGGCCTTCTCTCGCAAGGAGAGAGTATTAATATTACTATTAATAACTGTTTTTTTTTATATTATTATAATGTTTGAGGCCTGTAGCGCGCCAGTAATAACGAAATCCGCCTATAATCAAATCTAAGATTATCTTTTAACCTCCTCTTTGAATGTAAAAGCTTAGCCAACAGAATTATATTTGTATTCTTGTCTTAACTTGTTAAAGATTTCGTCTTGGGTGACTGACAGACAGCTTGTAAACCATGTACAAGTAGGTATGAAGACGCACGCTAAGATAGGATTTGTAACAACAACGGGATCAAAATAAATATAAACAATTCTCAGGAGCCTTCGCTCACTGCGCTCTTACATACTTCCATTCGTGTAGACTGAAAAGAATATGAGTTTAGAATTTGCGTAGTTTACTAAAATTTAGAAATTGGTATTTTTTTTTAGTACTAGTAAAAGTATATACTCTACAAACTAACAATGAAACTACGGTGTTCAATATGTTTTACTACGTTAAACTTGCTATAAAACAGCTGTTGTGCGAAAAAAAATCTATGTGGGATTCGAATCAGTTATTGCTCTTTGTTAGACAAAAAAGTTACTGCTTATCTTATTTCTATTTACAAAGAAAACTATTAAATTGAGTTTACAGTAAAACTCTCCATAAATAAAAGCTAGTTTCGCTCGTGTGTGTTGTAAAGGGCGGATTATTAAATTGTATGTTAGGTGAGTGCAGTGTAGAGGCGGCCGAATGTGGCGCCCCCGCTCGCACGGTCGGTGGCGGAAAGAACTACGAGCTAGTTAGTTTTTGCTCAATTTAGTGTGTACAGGCGAGGGGCGGGGCGGGGCGCGGGGGGAGGAGTGCACACAGCGCATTGTTCACACGAAGTCTTAATAAGCCGGTTCTTTGCTCGCCAATTTCCGCGCCCGGCCGTTATTAGCGCTCGTTCTAAAAACACGCTCTTTTTAGTAAACCCATGTTTCTTTAGCGAAATACACGGTTCGAGTAATCAGCGTTCTTAGCTGCTGGCTGTTAGCGGGGCTGTGTGCACACGTTCGGCGCTCGCCGCTCGCCGCTCGGCGCTCGCCGCTCGGCGCTCGGCGCTCGCCGCTCGGCGCTCGGCGCTCGGCGCTCGCCGCTCGCCGCTCGGCGCTCGGCGCTCGGCGCTCGGCGCCGCTCGCCGCTCGGCGCTCGGCGCTCGGCGCTCGGCGCTCGGCACTCGCCGCTCGCCGCTCGGCACTCGGCGCTCGGCGCTCGGCGCTCGGCACTCGCTCGCGCTCGGCTCGCGCTCGGCGCTCGGCGCTCGGCACTCGGCGCTCGCCGCTCGGCGCTCGGCGACTCGGCACTCGGCGCTCGGCGCTCGGCACTCGCCGCTCGCCGCTCGGCACTCGGGGCTCGGCACTCGGCGCTCGCCGCTCGGCGCTCGGCACTCGGCGCTCGGCGCTCGGCACTCGGCGCTCGCCGCTCGGCACTCGGCGCTCGGCGCGGGTCGGGCGGGCCCGAGGCTCGGCCGAGGAGGGAAGGGTTCGGTCGTGTCAGGGGTCGTGTGGTTCGGACTGATTCATGTTTTGTATTTAAATCATTTTCATTTTTAAACAATGAGGATGTTTTGTAACCGGGGTCGTAACGGGTTGTGTACGGGCAGCACAGGCATGTGACCCCGGGAGAGCGTTTTTAAGTTACGTGAGGGTGAAATGTAAGTCGCGGTGATACTCGTACAGGGCAAGGAATTAAAATAATTTATTTGCCCATAAAAAAATCCATCATATACAACTTCACAAGATGATAATAAAGGTTAACAGTGAATATTTATTGTGTACAGAGTTGTTTAGCGGACCTTAACCTACGCACCGATCTTGTATCTTGGTAGCCTGAACCGATTTTGGTGAGGTTTCTATTTGTTGGAAAGCTATCAGCTTTCCAACGAATATCAACCGCTCATTAAAGCTAGGTGGCTCTTCGCTGTAACTTGTATCGCTAGGTTTTGCCACTTTCCTTTGTCAATGTGTTCACAAAATGATATACCTAAATTAACAATATAAATTTGCAACTAAACCTAATAATCAATTAATAATTATTAAATACATAATACATTACATTGACAGAATCGATTTAATTAACAAATCGAATAAATACGTGTTATAGAAATATTATAGGTAAATAAATCTATGTTTATTAATCCATTTAGATTCGTGTTATTAATTTTAAAATTTTGCTTATTAAATATGGAATATGTCTATGTGTAAAGCTGTATGTAGGTAAAGTGTTTCTTTCACACAGTAATAATTACTTATTTCATCCTGTTGGCAAAATTTGATTTAATAGATAATAATTTTAGTTTATTATAATATCTAAAAAACATATTAATAATTTTTTCAAATTTAATTTTAATAGATGTTTAAAATAACTCGGAATAAAATTTAATTACTCTGCCAGATGTATTGCGTGCGTCTTGAAGAAGCGAGTTTATGCTGGGTCAACTTTCACTTGGCCTCTCTCGGTATTCAGGAACCTAATGAAATCTCAGATTTGCTCTGGCAAATAGCGAAAAGAAGTGGAGCATTTATCTCGACTGAGAGCTAACAAGTTAAGCGTTCCCGGCGATGGGAGATAATTGAATAAAGCCTTGTATTTTCAAATCAAATTCCTAAAGCCTCGCAGACCTCTCGCCTAACGTTTCCAGACCAGTAATATCTCATTATTTCTCAAATGAAAATGCTTCAGTTCATAAAACTCACATTACTTATTCATCCCGTAGACTCGGGGATAAATGGGAACTCGGCTAAGCCAAATGATTGCGTCCCTCCCCCCGCCCCGCCCCGGCTTACACGATATTATAAAGAGTATACTTTCTAAAGGCTTCTACATCAATTGAGTGAATTGAATGTGTTGAGAACTGGCTAAGCTCCGAATACTGCGAGCGCCGCGACGGCCCGCGCCGTCGGCTCGCAGCCCTGGGGCCGCGGGGCTCGAGCACGCATCGAGTGCGCCCTAATTTACTTCCAGCAAGCACCTGGCACCAATTTCGACAATTTGAGAGGTTGCGCTCTTTGTCAAACTCGTCAGCGAGGGCGCTCCGCCCCGGCCGCGCCCCGCGCCGAGTGGCGCGACGTGACTCCGATAACGTGAGGGCGCGGGCCCTCAATGGAGCCCGGGGCTTCGCAGGGCGCGCCTCCAGTCGGCGCTCGGCGCGATCGGACGCACGATATATCGCATTTCCTAGTAGCGCTCTGCGTAGTTCTAGTTCCCACAATTTTCCCGCAATAAAAAGTAGGCCGTGTCTAAATCTAGACTATAATTGGAGGATCTTCCAAACACCAACCAGATTCGACAACCAATACCAACCCAATACACATATCCAAACATACAAAATTTTAAATCTATAGTAATATTTTAAGCTGAAGAGATTGTTTGTTTGAACTCTAGGACCTCGGGAACTGGGGCGAATTGAAAAAAGTATTTTTCTATTGGATAATCCATTTATCGAGAAAGGCTTTATTTAGCATTTACGCTTCTATCAATAGGAGCAGAACATGAATGAAGATTGTAACAAAAACGGGAAAATATTCCTTTTTGAGAGCTTTCAACGCGCGCGCTGACGTGCGCCGAAGTCCGCGCCAGCATGTGTCTGTGTCATATTTCAAGGTTGCGTCATCAGAATCTTAGAACAACCAATTGTTGATAGGTTTTTGTTTTTATTTTTATAGGTTTACACTTGACCGCCATCTCGCCTGACGTTAAGCGACGATGCGGTCTACGATGGAGCGTGTTTACCTAGAACAGGGGTCGGCAAGTAGTTTTAGGCGGGGTCCGGATGAAGTGTAGAAATTTTAACGAGGTCCAGAAAAAAAATACTGACAATAATTACTTAAACAGCCCACTAAATGTTCCTACTGCTAAACCTCGAGGTCGGGTCCCTTCCTCGCAAGGAGAGAGTCAAGACCATAATCCACCACGCTGGCCCAATGCGGATTGGTGGATGACACATGACTTCGAAAGATTCTAGGTACATGTCGTTTTCCTCACGATGTTTTCCTTCACAGTTTTAAGATAGCGGCATTATGAACATGACTTCGAAAAGACAGTGGTGCACGTGGTTTTGAACCCAGGGTCTCCGGATCGGCAGTCGCCGTTCTCCCGATTAGACCAGCCGTAACTTGGTAATAATTAAGTGGTAGGTACTTATTTATTGTGCGGTATCACACTCAATTTGTAATTATTAAAAACACAAGACCTAAAATCAATGCGACAAATTACACCGATCCTCTTGAGCCAGCTCTTTATAGTTTGGTCCTCGAGAAGAATAGCAAATTCGACGTGTGTCTTCTACGAGTCGATTAATCTCAAAAATTATTTGTTTATAAAAAATTGAGAAAGATGTACATACTTAAGTCGAATCAAACATTGTAGCCAAATTGATAGCTAGTTTTTTGCAATTTCCTAATTTTTCTGAGATGTGTTTGGCCTAAAATTCTTCAGTGGATACAGTTTTATACATTTGCAAAGATATTTCTTCTTGATTATCAAATATTTTCATTTGAAATGAAGCCTTTGACAAATTGAACAATTTGGCAGTCTGTCAGCTTCTACAATGGCTCTAAAATGGTTCATGAGCTTCGTCCACTATAAAGCAACTAAAACTGAAAGCGTTCCGAAGTCATTTACCAGAGCAGAAGCCATGGTTTGCACTCTGGTTTTGATCAGGTTTCCGATACGGTGCAATAGCTTTTCTCTTAGATCTTTAGGTGCCTCAGTTGTTGTGGTGATTATGGTGTCCTTATCCACGTCGAAGTTTATAATCACCCATGTTGTCTTTCCACATCCTGGAACTCCGTTGACCGACTATATATTCCCGGTATCTCCCAGTTTTCCTAATCAGATTTGACGTTATTTTCGATGGTCTTGGCCATCTTTAGGATTTTATCGTCCAGCATAATCTTGGTGCATCGGGCAGTAACTACAATTGGGTCGTTTCGAGGTGTCGCATAAACAGGTCTTGCCATGGTCTCTTTTTTGCTCAGTGTCACAAAGCCATTTTCTGCACTCTTCCCTTTTCTCTTGATGATCTGGGAAGTGACATTAGTGTAATTGACTGCTTCGTCTTGTTGCTGTCAGTGGGGCTCTAAATTCGAAGAAGGCATAAAGTGCGTGACTCTGTGGCTCCGTCGTTGGTTGGCCGCGGCTGTCCTCTGCTGGGCTTTTTCGGAGCCGGTTTGGATGGTCGAACTATATGTTAGTTGCATTTGTTTGATCGTGCAAAGGGGTCTGAGGAAGCTTAGGTTTTCCCCTGTCTTCGTATATGACAACCTCATGATGTTTACCAGCACTTCTGATCAGATGTGCGAGCAGCGCTCTTGCGTAAGAGCAAGGCGTTCGACCTTTCGAGTACTCTATTAATGCAATCGTTTTGTTTTTCGATCACACCTTCGCACCGAAATCGGTGGCAGTCTACAACGCACACTTCACATCGTAGGTTTCCCTCTTCATTGTGACTTTTGCGGTACTCCCATTGAGCAAGCAAGACAATTCAGGCGACAAACGGGCTTGTTTCCGTTTCCAGACAAAGCAAAAGCTTATTCCCAATCTTTCTTTGTTGCTGTCCATGAAGAGAGCCACTCTGCGGATACGGATCTCTACCTCTCTTCGGTCTGCGTTCTCTAGTAGTTACTGAACGCAAATGCTCTTCGAGGAGTTATCTTGGGCGGGGACTGCATTCCACGTTCGTGTCCACGGACAGCGAGCCAGCGTGGTGGCTAAGAGGAGCGTGTATTTGAAAGTGGAGTTTCTCTTAGTCGCTTTGCGAAAAATATTTAATAGAAAAATAATTTATTAACTAAGGTAGATTCTATGTAGTAAAAAAATATTATCTAAATAAATAAAGGTACAGTGTACCTTATCTGCATTTTAAATTCATGTATACTTGGCTTACAATACATTACAATATTTTTTATTGGCGGTCCGAGGTTCGACCCTTCGCGCTCCGGATACGGACCGCGGTCCGCCTGTTGCTGACCCTTGACCTAGAAGAAACAGATTCACTCTCGATTTGAAGACACAAAGATTGTAACCATCGGGGAAAACCCACTCCGGTAACGCATTTCACAGCCTAGACGTTCTTTTCACAAAGGTAGATTCAAATTTCTTCGTTCGTGTCTTTGGAACATCAACCATGAAACGATGTCCGATAGAAAAAAGGGCAAGGTGGTTAGATCATGTAAATCAGTCGCACATTCTCAGAAGTGTACCCGATAAAAAACCGATAGGGTAGCAATTTTTCCGCGATGTTCAAGACTTTGAAGTCTTTTTCGCACAAGAGTGTTGTTGCCTATGAGCCTTTTGGCACGTCTCTCGATCGTTTCCAAAGTCTCTAGCTGATACTTAGCCGAACCACTTAGCCGAACCATCCCAAAGATGCGAACAGTACTACATACAAGAGCGAATTTGTGTTTGATATAAAGGTGACATAACAACGCGCGCGGGGTTTAACTGGTTATTTATAATCTTAGTTGGATTCGGGAACAAAAAAAATCATTAAAACGTACAGCCAGAACAGTGCAGGGAGCGGGGGACAAGATAATTCAAATGCTTACGATGGAATTACTTCTCGGTGTAATGGAGAACATGAACACATTAAAGATAGGCGTCGAACGAACAAAACCGTTGGCTGATATAAAATTAACACCTCCCTGAAGTTAGAATAGCATGGTTGAATGGTTTTATTTACCTGCGGTAAAAGTGAAAAGTTTACGAAGGGGTCCACACGAGGCGCGCGGGTCCCGTACTTATCTCTACGTGTTCCTTTTGTGGGACCTCCAGGAAGCCTTCTCTAAGCTGATCAGTTTGAAAACGGTTATTCCTACGACGGCGTATTAAGGACGGAATCGTATATTTTTTTTCCTCAAAAGGATTAAACGGGGAATTACCTCTCATCCAACCGAGTATACGCGAGGAAAGTGAGCTTCCGCACGCAGTTTGCTCAACCTGTGTATGTATCTGGAAAACAAACACTTCTCTGTCCGTTACTCTACTGCCGAGTAAAATAGACATTCCTCTATTTGACAAGGTGTTTGCATTCTAGTTTTATTTCCGCTGCTGGGCTCAAGGCCATCTGATACATCAAGAGAGTTATGCCCGAGCGACACGAGGCTAGTTTTTGAAGCTAAGATGGCAAGCTAATGTTGCTAGCAAGCTTCTAGCTTCGTGTAGACAGAACTGGCGTTGTGTAGCGTTGTCTACACCAAGCTGGAAGTACTAGCTTGCTGGCTTGCTAACACTAGCTTGAAAAACTAACTTCGTGTAGCTCGGGCATTAAGGTAATACTATATCACACTAGTCTTGATGTACGGGTTGGCGGGTGACACATGTTTTTGAAGTCTTTCTCAAAACCGCGGGCCATTGCTGGATATAATTATACCTATATTATTTGGATGTTTGTTATTCTATCACGTCACAACAGCTAAACGATTTTTTTATAAGAAAGGAAACTGTACCGCTACAACCGCGGGGCACTGCTAGTTTTAAACAAATCCAAAAACAAAAGCAGTACCTACTGTTGCCCGGCTTCCTCTGTACGCTGTATGATGCATAATGTATCAGGAGAGAGCAGTAACGCGCCAGCTACCCCCAGCGGGCCCCGGCGCGACGGCGGCGCGGCGGCGGCGCGGCGGCGCGGGAGGATCGCGCGGCGAATGCGAGCGGAATCAAAACACGCTCGAGGAAAAAGATGAAGGAACAGAGTAATGAGATTATTAACGGATCCCGCGCCTGACGCGCCTGACGGCTCTCTACATGATTGTTATTTGCATTTTATTACCGCGCGCTTTATTGAAACATCGAATGAAAAACAATATCAATATACGTCTGTTTATGTTTACGTTTACGGTTCGTCTTAGTGTTATTTTTATTTCGTATTTATTTTATGAGATGCTGTCGAGGGAGGAACGCTGATGGACGGGCGGTCGGGCGCGCTCTCGTCTCGGGAGGTGTGGATTTGATTCTTTGCATTTCATATAGTTTTGTGCCGGTGATAGATTTGCACTCGACAGCCATTTTGACGCCGGATGCTGAGAGTCGGATCCGTGACGACGGGATGGAGACCTTAATATTGAACCTGCCAAATTACAGACGTGGGTATGTAATTTGATATCCATAGTCTGATCATTACCTTCTGAATTACCCTTAAAACACATTACATACGTCAAGGCCCTATTTTTGTAATTTCGTATTTGATAAATGTATTAGATTTTATTGATATTTCATATGATGGATTTGTATGATAATGGTTACAAAAAGATCACGAAATGTAGGTTTAATGGTTTTATTTTTAGATTAAAATCGGTTCACTTCAACATCAGGCGAGATAGATAAAATATGTTTGTTGCTCAGTCACGTTAGACCGGAACGAAATTAGGAATACAAGTGATAGTCTAATACGAGTATAGAAATTTGTATTGCTGAAAAATAACGCGAACGGAACTACCCGAGTAAAACCATAAGGTGCTTTTAGTAATAAATCGCATTTCAGTTCTTCGTTATGTTTTCAGTTTTGTTCCATATTGACACATTCTTACACCTTATCAACTCATTCCTACTCATTAACCACCCTCATTCCCATACACTACACAGCACTGTCATAATTTACGTGAGGAAGATTTTTAACCCCCCCCCCCCCACTGACACCCGCGAGCGGCGTGATCGAAACCTTATATTAAGCTCCCTTACATTAATGAGTAATGAATGAATAGTTGATTCCTGCAAGCGATCGAGTGTCCGACCATTACCTGCCGGCGATAGCATCGCGCTGTTAGACTTGTTCATCAACCACTGACGGCGCAGCAAGAAACAATTAAACAACAATTAGTAGTAACACAGCCGGGTATGTCGAGCGATGCGGAGATAACAACCATCGATCATACCCGGTCTCCGAGGGTACAGGGTGTCCCGGGATGGGACTATTACAATTACTGCTCACTCCCTCCTTCAACGATAATGACCAAAAACTGCACCGATGATAGAGCTAGCGGAGTAGAGATTATTAACGGAGAGTATACTCCGGTGCCTGTCACGGAGATTTAGGAAATTATTACTAATGCCCAAGCTACACGAGGCTAGTTTTTCAAGCTATACGTCATCAGTTATACGTTCATATTCCAAGATTTAATTTTTTTTTTTTTTTTTTTTTTTCTCTGGGTGTATCTGCAATCAGCTGTGCTATAAGCAGATGTGTTGAGTGCTGGAGGCGGGTTTAGTGTGCTCCCCATTGGGAGCACTACTCAAAATTTAAAAAGCCATGGAATGTTTTATCAAGCCATCGGCAGTATGTCATTTCTTTTAAGACGTTTAGTGTATGGCAACGTCAGCAATGCAGTTGCAAGTGGATTTGGGTGCAGTAATAGCCTTTCCCCATAGTTTAGTGAACTGGCTCGTACTTCTTCCGCCACTGTGGTTATATTTGCATATTCATGGATTTCTGTGTTTCGAATGTACCATGGTACATTGCATATGGTACGCAATATTGTATTCTGCATTCTTTGCAACATACTGATGTTAGAGTTGCAGGCACTACCCACAGCTGTATGCCATACATCCAAACTGGCTTTAAGATTGTTTTATATATCAGTAATTTGTTGTCAGTGGAAAGTACACTGTTTCTTCCCAGGATCCAGTAAAGATTCTTGTACCGAAAATTAAGCTCTTCCCTTTTCTTTTTTATGTGATGGTTCCAGGTCAGACGGCGATCGAGATGCAGGCCCAAATACTTCACGCTGTCCCTGTGAGGAAGCATGTTTCCCTCTAAGTATACTGGGGACAGTTTCCTTTACGTAATGTGTAGGTGACTTGTACAGATTTAGATGCACTGGCTCTGCTTTGCCATTTCCGCAGCCAGTCTGATACTTTGTCTAATCCTTTTGTAAGCAATTCGTGGCCATCTCGGGATTTTTGTTGCTTGCAAGGATTGCGGTGTCATCTGCAAATGTAGCCACGGTTAGACCTTCCTCAATTGGCAGATCTGCTGTGAACATCGTATAGGACCGGTCCCAGCACAGAACCTTGGGGTACTCCAGCCTTAATTTCATATAGCTTGGAGGTAGTTTCATGCTCCTTGACTTGGAAGAGTCGTTCCGACAAGTAAGACTGGAGAAGCAGAAAGTAGCTATGTGGGAGGTAACTTCTTATCTTGTACAAGAGACCCTCATGCCAGACCCGGTCAAAGGCCTGTTGGATATCCAGAAACACTGATGAACAGTACTGTTTTTCTTCCAAAGACTGTCTGATTTTATTACACACTCTATGAACTTGTTCAGTTGTAGAGTGGCGCTGCCTGAATCCAAATTGATGGGTGGGTATAGTACAGTTATTTTCCAAGATTGGTTGAATTCTTGCCAGTAGTAGTTTTTCGAATACTTTCGAAAGTATTGGCAATAGACTAATTGGTCTATATGAACTCAGCTCTGTTGGTGGTTTACCTGGCTTGTGTACCATCAATATTTGCGAAACCTTCCATGAGAGTGGATAGTGTTGGGTTCTCAATATTCCGTTGTAGAGTGACGTTATGAAAATAGTTGCCTTTTTAGGGAGATGCATCAAAACCTCTTTGGTTATTAAATCAAATCCAGGGGCTTTTTTATCTTTCAGATTGCCAATCATTCTCCAGACCTCCCGCACGGTGATAGGAGAAGGAGGACAGGCCATCTGTAAGTCCTGTTTCAATGTCTCGTGGACATGTCTTTGAAATACCGTATCCATAGCATCGTTCGGGCAGAAAACCTTGGAGAGATGTTCGGCAAATGCATCGGCCTTTTCTTGGGAGTTTCTAGCCCAGCTTTGACTAGTTCTGATAGGAGATGAAGCAGTCAAAGGCCTATCGTAGTGTTTAGTGACTTTCCACAAGGAATAATTAGTAGAGGCAGTAGCTGTCAACGATTCCAATTGAGCTTGAAGGGTACTATCATTCCAGGATTGTAACAAACATTTCAAGTTCCTTGCAGCTTTTTTCGAAGTTGTTCTTATCCTCCTGGAGTCTACTTTGGTGCCAAACTCTTCTCAGTTTTCTCCTCTTAGCAATTGCGCTTTTGATTTCAAATGGAAAGTTACAACCCCTGTGATTGGTAGAATGTTCAGGAGTATTGAGCCAGCAAGCTTCTTGGATAAGTTTGGTTATATACTCTGTTGCTTGATCGATTTCCTCTGGTGTTTTTAGGGCAATTTTGAGTGTTATTTTGTCATCTATGTACTCATTAAAGGACATCCAATCAGTGTATCTAAAACTGCCAAAAGCGAGATCGCATAGAACCAGCGACCTGTGCCCTATGCAGTGGTCCTCATCCTGCTAACTACAAGGGGTGTGAGGTCTACTTGGAAATATTAGCTCGCAAAAATAATAAAACACCTAAGCCAACTAGATTGTCACAGACACAAACCCACAAAATTGATGACAGTAAAACTTCCACAAACCATTTGTACAAAAAGAATGAAAAAGCTAGGGATAGTGGAAAGAACTATGCAGAAGTTGCCAAACCCACCTGTGACCAGAGTCCCACAGTAGAAAACTCTGCCAATTACAAACCCTCAATAGAAGAAATCTTCATAAGACAAACTGAAAAGTTCGAGCTAATCCTACAACAAATGAGCACCTTAATGAGTCTCATAGTCAAACAGTCATAGTTCCATTAGCCACATTAGTGTCCACTGTCTATATTTTATGAAACTTTACATTTAACTAATGTTAGATCAGATAATATATTGTAACTGACAGGTTGAATTAGATTACTCTATATATATTGTGAGAGTTCTTTGAGTAGGTATACAAATATTACATTTTATACATGTTGACATTCTTTTATACACATTGACATTGTTTTATTATATAAGTATTGTTTTTTGATTTTTCTATACATAATGACATTCTTTGACATTGCTCACACGGCTGAACTGCAAGAGCTACTACTGCAAGACCTTGGATTCTACATGAAACCACACACTTGTCAAAGCCCGTAACAGCATCCTGCTGAAGCACAAGACGTTGGCGTAATTGTGCTCACCAATCATATCACACTAACATAGCACAACGGGATAGAAGCCAGAAATTAATAGACGATGAATCAGATGACATATATGATACAACCGATTAAAAGTTAAAAAATGAAAAAAGAAGAAGAAGACTTTATCAGCTGACTATTACTATTATTATCATTGTATAAATTCAGACCAATGGAAACTGCATTGCCAGACATATTGCATGCCTCTAGAAGAGGCCAGTTTGTATGGGTCAATTATTTAAATGTTTTGTATCATCTTATCTTACCTGCAAACAGCAATAAAGATTTTTGTATTTGTATTTGTATAAACTAGTTGACAAACTAGCAAAATGACTTCTCTGCGACTAGCTACTCACAACATAAATGGACTAGCTCCCAATAAAAATGAAGTAGAGGCGTTTATGAAGCTACACCAATTGGACTTACTGCTAATATCAGAATCCCACTGTAATGCATCAACAAACATCCAGTTTAAAGATTATCAATGCTACCATACATGTCATCCAGATGGAACAAGCCATGCTGGAACAGCAGTAATTATTAAGAAAACCTTAAAACACTATGAAATGCCTAAATACCAAACAGACCACATCCAGGCTACAACTGTAGCTGTAGAAGACAAAAGTGGCTTACTAAGCATTGCTGCTGTGTACTGTCCACCAAAACATAAAATAGACAATAACATGTTCTCACACTTTTTTTAACACACTAGGAAATCGATTCTTGGCAGGAGGTGATTGGAATGCCAAGCATACCTACTGGGGTTCCAGACTGATAACCACTAGAGGCAGACATCTGAAACTAAGTGTTGATGAGAATCGGCTGGAAACCATATCTACAGGTGAACCCACACACTGGCCAACTAACGCTGCACAAATTCCTGACCTCATTGATTTCTTCATAACAAAGGGTATGTCTAAGCTCTACACCAAACCTGAGCCATGTTATGATGGATCTTCGAATCATACGCCAGTTTTGTTGACAGTAAGTTCTAAAATACTTGAATATGCTCCACGTCCCAGTCTATACAAGATTTAAATAAGAAGGAATAATTTAAAAAGTAACATTTTTTTCGCAAGTTACCATTGTGTACCAAATTAGAACTAACTTTACTAAAAGCGCTACTAAATAACATTTGTAAAATTATTGTTCATTGCTTTGTGAACATAGAAAGCACAAAAATTACTGATATTATATTTAAAGAATCCAGAAAATTCATACCTAGTAAGTACGGCATTGCGCTCGACATTCAAAGATATAAGATTTTGGCCCCCTGTGATTTCTCAGGAAATATTGCCCTCCCAATCGGAACACATATTTACACATTACTTGTAGACGGTAGAATACCTTGTAATGGTGTGGTACTTCTTCAGGAGGCCTCTGCAAAGAGTTATTATCCCTACTAATATCATAGTCACATTAGTTTGATCGGAGAGAAGTTTTTGATCTAGATCTAGATCTGACGGCAGCCGCCCCGCCAGATTATTTTCGGTCTTTTGTGTGACAGCATGCCCCCCTCCCCCCCCCTGCCAGTTGTTGTAATCTCACGGCCCACGGGGACTTCACGTACTATGTTAACAACACCGACGACGCCATCGGTCGGTTCGTGCGGCGAGCGTGGGCTGCATCACCGAAGACCATCCGAAAATTCAATTTACAGATGGCCACCAGGAACAGAAATGCGGCCGTCGTGGAGGGTCTAGACCGGGAGGAGGCGACATAGAAAAATCGGAGTCACTAGAAAACAAATTGGGCGGACAAACGGACATCCTGTAGCGTGGCGTGCGGGGTGCGGGGCGCGGGGCGCGGGGCGGGGGCGGGGCAGGCTGTAGTTGCACGCACTTGACAGATATTAATAGACGGCACCGACACCGGAGCTCGGGCGCTCGCTTGTACAACATGCCGGTTATTATTTAAACGACGGTCTTTCCATTCAATGGCTTCGTGCAAATAATAAAATTGTGAAATTTATTATCAGCTCTCGAGCCTTTCAGTTATTCAGCGAAGCAGCTCACGGCTGCCGCACTACCCCACACGGGGACGATGTTTTTTACCGCTTTCTATTACATCTAATGATTACAAATCAGTATCGTCATCATCATCAGCCGCAAGACGTCCACTGCTGAACATAGGCCTCCCCCCTAGATTTCCACAACGAACGGTCCTGCGCAACCTGCAACCAGCGGTTTCCAGCGACCTTTGTGAGGTCATCTGTCCATCTAGTGGGAGTCCAACATTGGGTCTTCCGGTTCGTGGTCGCCACTCGAGAACCTTTCTTCCCCATCGGTTGTCAGTTCTGCGAGCGATGTGGCCTGCCCATTGCCACTTCAGCTTGCTTACTCTTTGAGCTATGTCGGCCACTTTCGTTCTTTTGCGAATATCCTCATTACGGATTCTGTCGCGCAAAGAGACTCCGAGCATGGCTCTCTCCATAGCTCGCTGTGTGACTTTGAGCTTCGTTATGAGGCCCACAGTGAAGGACCACGTCTCATTTCCATAAGACATCACTGACAACACGCACTGGTTAAAGACTTTCGTCTTTAGGCATAATCATAATCAGTAACAAGTCAGTATAATAATTACGAATCGATGTGAGTATTTATTTTAGCCGATTTCCAAAGAGAAGGAATCTAACTGTCGCGTTACAAATCATAATATAAGCTCTATATCCATGAGTTAGTTTGACATCACGTAGGTTCGTCCAATATTTCTATAATGGTAATACACCAGAACAAAATAAAAATTTTGATTAGCCCCGACTACCTCGGATTTGTTATCTTCAACAACATTCTACTAGTCAAGCCCTTTCATTTGATACCCATATTAAGGGAGTTGTGAAAAAAGAAATGTATTTCGCCATTTTGTGGTAGCAGCTATCTTAGATTTGAACTTTGTTATAGTGCAAAGTATTCTACTAGTCAAGCCCTTTCATTTGATACCCATATTGTGGTAGTAGTGAAAAAATATATAATTCGCCATTTTGTAGTGGCGGCTATTTTGTATTTGAAATTTGTTATTATGTATTATTATACTCTACTAGTCGAGCCCTTTCATTTAATACCCATATTGAGGTGGGTTGTAAAGAAATATTTTGTCCGCCATTTTGCGGAGGCGGCCATCTTGAATAGATATTAACCAAACATAGCAAGAACATCCGCAAGGATATCAACCTTCAAATAAATAAAACTGCATCGAAATCAGCAGACAGACATACAGACAGACATCGACGTCAACAACTCTTGGATCAAGTAATTCTTGGTAAGCAACGCCCCTGCCCGTAACAGTTACAGTGTCACGCGCTATTTGAACATGAAGAGTTCAAATCACAGTTTTGCGCTCGCCACCCAAGATAAAAGAGGATTTAACTCTTTGATTTGTAATTTTTCTAGAAAAAATAAATTTAAATCTTTCATATTCTGTTTTAATAATAAGTAACAGTTATATTTGCGTATAGTTGCTCGGCAGGAGAATAGCTGGTAAACATGTGATTTTTCTCAAGAAACTGCTGCTCAAGAAATTCTGCAAAGAACCCCACCACTGCCAAAATTGAGTACAAATTGTTTCCTCTTACGCAGCAGTTTTCCCAAACATTCCGTTCTGAGAGGCTGTATCCATGCTGCGAAGACAACTTACTTGTATCGAAGACATTATATTGCTTAGAACACGAAGTTACAAATTCTAGCAATCTCCGGCTCACACTACAACTATCCCGATCACTTCATCTCGCGAAGAAAACCAACATCAAAGTTGGTCAACTTGTGTAAAAGCTACGATGTCGCAGACGGCACTAAATAAAATAAATAAATAAATATTGGTGGACAATTCACACACAACACCATCTCACCCCAAACTAAGCAAAGCTTGTACTATGGCGGCCAGATAGCTGATATAATACTTATATCGTTGTAAATACATACTTATTATACATAGAAACACCCAGACACAGTGCAAACATTAGAATTCAATCACACAAATATTTGCACTGGGTGGGAATCGAACCCTTCCTAACTAACGAACTAGTGTTTGTATGACACTGCGCCGCCGTGGACAGGGTTGTTTACCATCTTGTGTTGACCGCAACCTAACACAATGTAACCAATGCCTTGTTTTCATTTCTCCGAACATAAGGAACACTTACAAGTATACATTGTGTTCCATACGCCGTCATTGTGGTGGAGTGTTCCAACACCATTGTTTCAAAGTTTAGGTCGCGCGGGTTTACTTGGATAGCAAATATCCATTTTGCGTCTAAAAGAGGGTAGGGATCTACGTATAACCATAAGCAGCCCACTAAATATTCCCACTGCTGGGACTCGGGGCCTTCTCTCGCAAGAAGAGAGTCAAGGTCATAATCCACCACGTTGACTCAGTGCGTGTTGATAACACATGACTTCGAAAGATTTTACGTATACCTATATCGGTTTCCTCACAATTTTCTCCTTCACTGTTTTAAGTTAACGGCATTACGCTCACAACTTCGAAAAAACAGTGGTGCGTGTGGGGTCTTAAGGTCGTACCCCGAGCAAATGACCTTGAGTGTTTCTTACTTCATCGCACACCGCAAGAAAGAGCAAGAGAAAAACAGTAGGATTTCTTGCTGTTTAACGCTAGCATTTTAGAATAAACTCTTTATAAAATCAAATTTTGGTCTTTTGAAAAATTATTTCTACCAAAGTGTTCGTAATGGAAGTGTCTATCCGTTGATGATGATTGTTGTGCTGCGGGAGGCACCTGAACCCGCGGAGACCCCATCGGCAGTCACCGTTCCCCCGACTAGACCAGCCGTATGTATTTTAAGTATATATTTAAAAATATGTAAGTATGCATTAATATGTAACCTACCTGATTTCCATAGTACAAGCTAGCTTAGCTTTGCGATCAGATGGTGTTGTGTGAAATATCTACCAATATTATTTATTTATCTACCACAGCTGATAAAAAAGCTTTAAAAAAAATTGGTTGCCTGTAAAGTCGGTATACGGGCGAAAGTTTTACGTGACAACGACTTTGAGTGGTAAAATAATTTTACGGAAGGGACGCGTGCCTTTCACTTTTTATGTCTGTCTCTCTCGCTCTTAGGCGGGCTAACCATGCCCGAGTGGAAGGGACGCGTGCCTCTCACTCGCTCTCGTTGTGAGCGCATAACGTGAGCGGAGCGTAACGCAGTTTCTTGAAGTGTCACCCGGCAAACCAATTTATAAGACGTTGTCACGTCAAAAGATTACTTTAAGACGGCTGAACTGATTTTTGACCAAACATAGCTAAGAACTCTTGACTAATTTACCTTTTAAACAAAATCAAGATCAGTTTTGCTGATTGGCCGTCACGATGTCACAGACAGACACGGCCACGTACCTATAGCACCCGTCGTATTTACGTAGGGTATGATGTATATATAAGTTGGTAATGTCAGTCGCGCTGTAATGACATGCACCCAACACCGGGGCCGGGTGGCGCGCGACCTTGCGCCGGTTGCGACCGATAAACCGGTAATGAGTGTGCTTGCGCCGATTCCACGAAATTACGGAAATGTTACGATTACGGATACTCGGAGTTGATACGGATATAACACAAAGTCTCGTGGTGTCGCGACGGATAGCAGCGGGAGGAGTGCGTTCCGTCGTGTTGTGTAACGCGAGGCGCGGAGTTCGTCGGCGGTAGTTCGGTCAAATAAATGGAGCAGTCCAATAGAAAAACGAGCAAAGTGGTTATAGATCATGCAGATCAGTGGCACACTCTCCGGAGTGTATTCGGTAAAAATGCAAGCTAGCAATTTTCTCATGTTTTTTGTTTGTGTTGGTAGCTGAGCGACAAGACGGTCTGCTATACTAGTTCAAGCGAGCCTCCACCCGACCGCCGCGCGACCATTACCCGTGGCCGCGACCGACACGTATTAGCCGTATTCGGCTTCAGCCGCTTAACGCCGTCATTACGTCTTTATTAACAGTGACAGCTTGTGGGAAAAATAGTAAATACCCGGCATGTACGGCGACAGCCGCGCGAATTAGCTGCTACTTCCGGCGCAGGAGCCGGCGCGACGCGACTCCGACACGGGGTCTGTTGTTAAACGATCACTTCACACCAAGCTTATTATATTTACGACGCAAATTGAAGAGGTGATTGAACATCATTTAACTTCTTATTAGATAGGAATCAGAATGTGTAAGATACTCTTATTGGGCATTTGTATCTAGTCATGATAAGACTCTTTGCAGAGCCTGTCTGGGGACAAACTTTGCCAGTTATTCTGCGGCCAAGCAGTATCAAATCCATATGGGTAAACTGTGTTTTGGTTATAAGAGCAATGTTTTCCAAAGAAATCACGAAGCAAAAGATAATAAATAATCATATATTTACGGATGACGAGCGCAGTACAAATTTAAGTGGCGATTTGGACTCTGCAAGTCGAACAAGCTGCGTGACACTGAGTTGTTATGGACAGGCGTGTTACTGACTATTAAACAAATGTGTGGTTTGTCCCGTTCCTTCATCCCACTACTGCAGGTATCATACATTTCAAAGTTAAGATGTTTGTTGCTCAATCACGCAACAACATCTGAACAGATCCGGCTGCAATTTGGAACACATTTAGATTGTAGTCTGAACAGAGGGTATCTTTTATTCCGGGAAACTAACGGGAACGGGGCCCACGCGGGTAGAACCGCGGGTCGCTGCTAGTGTTGTGTACAAATATAAATACGTGTCAAACCTTCCAGCTCCATTCACAGGCCCTGGTACGTTCCACCAAGACACTCGTCAACAAGTCCAGACCCCATGGGGATATATTATCATTGAACTAGGAACTAGGTAGTTGACTACCATTCGGTTCCATCATAAGATCAGCTCCATGTTATTATAATATTGAATGTAAATTACAGCTCAAAAGGTAAGTAGGATGTGGCTCAAATTTAATTTGGAAGGTTTGATGACACACCGGGTCATTAAATTAAATAAACGCTTGCAAATTAAAAGAGTGAATGCAACAAGTTTGTACACGAGTATTTTTATAGTGTTATATTTTAATGAATGCTTTGTCAATCAATCTTTAATTCTTTAAATGTAATTTGAATATTATTTTTTAAAATAAAGAATGACGAGACGAGCTAGACATGTGTCTGATGGTAAGCAACATGCCTGCCATATAACAGCACAGGGACACGCAGCTATTGGAACATGAAGAGTCCAAATCATTACCTATCACTGCACCGCGCTATAAATAAGCATATCAAGTATAAATATTATAAGAACGGGACAAATTAATACTAACTTTAGTTTTAAATGAAACGCAACACAACATTGACAGATATCATTACACAACACAGAAACCTGAATAATAATAGAAGCATTGCTTCAGTTCAGTTTGTACATCACTTAATTTGGAGGGAAAAGGCAAATACCAAAATGATTTATAGAGATTGAAAGTGCCTAACAAAACTAAGTAAAAGCTATATACTTACTTAAAGTTTTATAAAACTCTAGTATTTTATTAAAAGTTTTATACTCTTTACTTCGTATTATTCAACCAACTCTAAATCAAATCTATCAAAGTGCTTGCAAATGGCTTCTGATGACTGATATTTAAGAATAGGCTAGTAGGGTGACCAGTTCGTGTGTTGGTCATTACGTTTATACAATACTATAAATACAATATTATAGATCTACCTACGCACTGAGAACCACGGAAAACTAAAATAAACGTAATTGTTTAACATGTATTTTCTCACGAAACGCTACGAGTAGCTAACCCCCAAACCACAGTTTACTAAATCATAGTAGTAGATTTTCTTTATCCTGTCCCCAAACTGAGCAAAGCTTGTATGTATGTAGTATGTACCACTTGCATACGGGAGCTTGATAACTGATATAATGGATAGTACAAGAGTACAAGACAAAACCATTTTAACAGACAATTACCTATAATTTGTCATTTCAACACCAAGATATAGGCATATCAGCAAAAGCTGCTCGCCTACTATTCAATAAATAAATAATCCTACTGATATTGCTACATGCTACAGTCTGGATGTTCGGATATTTGTTGCTCAAATACGTTGCGACAGCAAAAATCACGTTGGAATTCGAACAAAAATAGTTGATAATTTGGAATAGCACGTACATTGCGGAAAAGTTACAGGATCGCTAATTACGGGTAAAACCGCGAGGCAATGCTAATATTCATATAGTTATTAATACATAAAACAATAATGAAAGAAACACTCCGACACATGATATTTTAGCTTATTTTCTAAATTAACTTGATTACGCATGTTTAGTTTGCCTTATAATGTTTGTTTAATTTATTCGCAAATTCGTGTTTATTTTAAACTTCATTTTTGTGTTACTTTATCTGCCAAAATAAAAATCAAAGTTGTGTATCTGTATGCTCAACACCTTGTCATTATGATTTAGGATCTTCATGTTCCAATAGCTGCGTGTCACTGTGCTGTTATGGTCAGGCATGTTGCTTACCATCGGGCGCATGTCCTGCTCGTCTCGTCTCTCTGTACCATAAAATGAAAACAAATGTCGCTCGACTGCTCCGCTGGCGCTGTTCTGCCCGTGGTCAAGTGCGCGTTATTGCTTATAAGCTTATGAACAGGTCGTTAACACATTTCAGTCAGAAATTGAATAAATAGTTACGAACAAGGTGGAATATAGACGGATAGTTTGCGAGCACACAGTTTGGCGCACGCGTGTTTTATGTGACGTCATAAAACGTATTTTACAGCGAACCTGCACTCTACTCACTACTTTTGCAGGAAATAATAAAATGTAGTATTTGTTACAACACAGAGACGGGACGGGCGGGACATGTCCCGGACGGCGAGCTACACGCCTGCTCTTAACAGTAAAGTCCCACACAGATATCTGAATATGAACAGTTCAAATTACTACCTAGCACTGTACTGTACTCGTCAAACAGAAATATAAGATAATTTGTCTATCTGACCTTTGGAAAGTACCTATTCTACTATGGAAGGTGGACCATTCACTTCCAACACCATCTGACCCCAAACTAAGCAAAGCTTGTGTGA
Source organism: Ectropis grisescens (assembly GCA_017562165.1). NCBI lineage: Eukaryota > Metazoa > Arthropoda > Insecta > Lepidoptera > Geometridae > Ectropis > Ectropis grisescens. Next base: position 26,625,930 of record CM029787.1, on the reverse strand, counting down.
TGGCAGCCAGATAGCTGATATAATACTTATATAGTTTTAAATACATACTTATTCAAATTGACCTTCATTCATTCTGTGTTTTTGCGCACAATGCCCGAGCGGCACGAGGCTAGTTTTTCAAGCCAGGATAGCGAGCTGTTATTTACTCCTAATTGATAAAATCTACCAGTGTCACACTTAATACTTATTCGTTACAAATACTTATTTCTCCGTTCGACCACCGACTACAAGAAATGCGAAAATCGTTAGTACAAATGTACATAAAACGTTCCGGCAAAATCTTGCAGCTTGGAGACCCAACCTGTCCAACACCACAGGACCCGCGGTGGTAAATGTCAAATTAAAAATTGTGTGAACAGCCATAGAGCGAGAGCAGCCATAAAACATAACACGTCGATACGTCAAATACGAGTAACACCCGAGCAAGGAGCGCTGATCACGTGACACGCGGCTGAGAGCTATGAAACGAAAATGTCGTAAATCAAATACGTCATAAATGAGTCGCGTTAGTTTGACGGAGGTCGCCGAGCGCAGCGAGCCCGGCGGCGCCGACACTCCCCCTTCCTATGTTAGCATTGCTAAATATCTATCGCCATTGCTATTTCTGTCTTTTCCTATTCCTTCCAAATGAAAGGGACAATGATAGCAATCCCATAAGCAACCCCTCAGTCGGGCGGGCGGCAGACCTCGCTCCTACTGACAACTCTAATTAAATGATTCGTTCCGATATTGTTTAGCGATTATTGTTGAATTCAATATCAGAAATCGGTTGTATCGTTATTACGGTTTGCGGTTTGGATGTTTCATTAATTCGGGTTTAGACCGCGGATTTCGTTCGTAGTGATTTGGAGCAATTTTTTTAAGCATTGGCTGGTTGTTAGCACAACCTTTTAACACAATTGAAAGCTGATGATATATTAGGTTTTGTTCGCAATAGATTGAGAGCTTTTTTTAATAGTCACGACTTTCTGTACGAGTCAAATACAATCATATCGTAATTTGTTGGAACGAAACAAAATTAGAATTCGACTAAAATCATTAAGAGTTTTAAATTACTATTCTATCGCCTAGCAATAATGTGAATATATATTACTGTGTTCCGGTTTGAAGTTCAATGTTTCCAGTGAAATAACAGGGTTTATCTCTAGGTGACGAGCGCAGTGCAGTGCCAGGTTATGACTTGGACTCCATGTTCCAATAGCTGCGTGTCACTGTGCTGTTATGGGCAGGCATGTTGCTTACCATCAGGCACATGACGTATTCTTATCCTCATTCTATGCTATAAATTCAACTTTTCAACTATTTTCTTATTGGGTTTTTGTTATTCAATATTATTTCGTTTCTTTCGTGCAATAAAAGTTTATTTATCAATTTCGGTTTATCAGATCTTATTTGATTGACTCCTGGTTAGTGGTATCAGTACGTCACTTGTCCGCTCGCTGGCTCGTTCTTTGCAAGTCCACGATTCCAGTGAAGCAGAGCTCGTCTGGCTTCAATAAAGATACAGATTGAGATGGCGACACAGCGACCGCGCTCAGGTCCCGCGCCGCCGCGCCGCCGCCGCGCCGGGCGCGACTGAGCCGGTTTATTGAGCCATAACTCCGAAACAAGTCGACAATTATTTAATGGATCTAATTGATTACCGGGCGAGCCGCGAGCCGCGAGCCGCGAGCCGCGAGTCGACGCCGCTATTGTGACGTCCGATGCTTAATTAATCAAAAGCTATTTCGTCGGTTCAATTACACCGATTGTAGCTTTTATCATCGTTAATAAACACGATCAAAGCGGCTTCCGAACTTCGTTAGTGATAATGATTTGCACTCGTCAGCTCGAGCCTCCGCGCCTCCGACTCCGACACTCACCGGCGCGGAAGAGAGGACAAACAGGTGATTTGGTTTCATTTCAGTTTTTTGATGTTATAACGAGGAAATATTGATGATTTCCGATAATTGTTTAAAGTTAGGTAATCACGTCTCCGTAAACGTCGCATCATTAGCCGCGCTAAATAAAACTGACTACATAGAACTAGAGACTTTAGATTTTTTTTTAAACTGTGATATATCACTATCTAACTAACATTTAAAATTTTAAAACACATTATAATATATCTAACATTTTTTAAATAATGAGGTTGTTTTTATTGAGGTTGTTTTATATGAGGTTGTTATCATTGCTGTTAAGCACACATCTGAGTGAAGAATCCAAACCACTCCCTTGCACTGCGCCGCGCCGATACCCAGAGAAATGATATTACTAATCACTTTGTTCTGTTAGGTAACCTTTCAAACTAGAAAACAGTGTAATGGTAGAATAACAGAAAAACGTATGGAACTCCCATATACCACAAACGTTTGAAAACGCGATTGAAATAAAACTGAAAACAATGAAGATATGTATCTGTAATGCATAAAACATTTATCTGTCCACGACTCCAGAGAACTGAAACAGGATGAATGTTTGCGTGTTTTGCGGTATCTACATATACTAGTATTATAAAACTGAAGAGGTTTTGTTTGAACTCGCTATTTTCAGGAAAGTCAACGAAAGAATTTTTGAAAATGGTCCAGTAGGACCAATTTCAAAAATTATTTTAACTTTGGATATAATTATGTATCCGTGACCCCGAGCGACGCCGAGGTAGGTCGCTAGCTGTAGTAGAAGATTCAGTTATATTTCAGCAAAACATTATATTTGGACCTCCAGGCCACGTGGTTCGACAGCGTAGTTCGATCAATCGGACCACGTGAACTTTTTTTTCCTCTTGGTTCGATCAGTCGAACCATGTGCTTTTGAGATTCCTGATAGTTCGATCAATCGAACCACGGGAACTTTTTTTTCCAGCTGGTTCGATCAATAGAACCATGTGTTTTTAAGACTTCTGATAGTTCGATTTATCTGACTATGTGGACTTTTTTTCAATAGGTTTGGTTAATCGAACCTAGTCAACCCTTGTAAAATTGCTGAACTTAGATGAATACAACAACACAATAAGCATATTTTAATCTTCATTTAACCATGTTACATTTTACTTTACTTCGTAACGTTTCCAAGGACATTATAACTTTATATACAGTAACTAACATTAATAAACTCTTTTTGTACAAAAAATTAAAACCGTCTTCAAAACCACAAACAGGCACATACTTAATCCCAAGTTTTCTTAGTCCGAGTTAATTGTGCCTGTGAGTATACTTCGATGAATCGAACCAGATGAACTTGTCATAGTGGTTCGACAATGGAGTCGAACCACGAGGTCCCAAGAATTAGTAGTTCACGTGGTTCGATTCTAAAATCGAACCAAGAGGAAAAAAAAGTTCACGTGGTCCGATTGATCGAACTACGCTGTCGAACCACGTGGCCTGGAGGGGAAATATTGATTCGTGGAACCGATCGGAGTACAAATTCCACGAAATCGAAAATCTAGTTATAATTCTCCGCCCACTCGGAAACAGCCTCATACTTATAAAGTCAAAATAAATAATTTCATAAGTCCCGACTTCATTCACCGAAAATTGAGATATAGGTTATTTATGAAACCTTGAGATGTTGAAAAATATGAATGACATTAACTGAAATTATCTTTTTACACAATGGAGAATTGTACAATGTTAATTGAAATATCTAAGCAATTAGATTAATCATATTTTGTATTTTTTTTAATGGCATGTAACTTTGTTATTATTGAGTTATTAATAAATATATTGTATTTTTCGGCTGTTTCTCGGGGATAGATCGCGGGCCGGCCGGCGCCGGGCGAGCAGCGCGGTGGTGGCGATGTATACCGACGCAGCCAGGCGCTATCTACTGATACTCCAGGGTCTGCCACACACAGAAACAGCCCTCTAAGCGTTCCCAATGCTGGCACTCGGCGTCTTCTCTCTCACAAGCAGACAGTAAAGGCGATAATCCACCACGCTGGCATGCGTATTGGCAGCTTTATTTTTAGCATAACGGAGATGCCTTTGAAAAGCTAGTGATGTGGGTGGGATTTGAACCCGAGGCCCTAGATCGTCCGTCACCGAGTTCCCACTAGACGAGCTGTAAGTTCCCGAGGGTCACGTATCACCTAACTAAACAGTCTTAGCTTTGCTTGCTCCTCTTTTCTTTTCACTTGAAATTATAGAGAGAAATAGCAAAGTCAGATCCGATTTAAATAGGCGATAGAAAGGCGACACTGGCCCCCGGGCCCCGCAGGGCGAGGGAGGCGCGGGGAGGTGCGGGGAGGCGCGGGGAGGCGCGGATTATCGCTGGATTATCTTATAGCTTTACACACTCGCGGAAAATTTTGATTATATTATCAGCCTCTAGTGGAAAATTTAATCCGAGCCACGAACCGGGAAATTAGTGAAAATGTTTGGATATGTTATATTCATGTTGGGAATGTTATTACTAGCGTTCGTAAAAGTGTACCCACGTACCAAATTGATAAATAAATGATTTGAATCGAAGTTAGGTGATAGGAACCCTTCGCAGATTCCGCTGGGGAAGTTGAGAGCACTTTTGTTAGCGATTCTCCGAACCAGACGCAGAACTAGCACTATCTTAGCCTAGGCCTATATATAGCCTAATTAGTTAGGGACACACAATTTACCCGAGACAGAATTAGGCTAATAGCATTCTTGAGATTGATGAATGATTTCATTAATTCATTTTAAAAATATTGAGAAATTATTTTCGACGTTTGATGTGAAATGAAGTCAAAGAAATAAGAATGAGTTTTGTAATACCGTACTTCAATTCTTTACATTCAATTTTTAAATATTTAGGTAGATAATACACTTTATTGAATACACCAAATCAAAAAATAAACCCTTTAAACTATAATAGTTCGACGATTGATGATTTTACCATTTATTCGTTTTTTTACTGGTAAATGAGAATTCACGCTAAAGTTGTTTTTAATTATTATTTTTATTTTTATCTCGTTATAGGTACGTAAAATGTAAAGAGCAATTTATGAAATTGTAATTGTTTTATTAATTATTTTTTTTGTGCTTGTGTATAAGCGACAATATTATTATTCAATTTTATGACTTGTTACTCACCATTACCAATAAATGATTTGTATTTGATTTGTATTTGCATGTTAAGAGGCATTAGAGAGTAGATGGTAGCGACAATTTGGCAAAAACTGGTCGCTTTACATTCCATAATAAATCTAATTTCAGTCAACGGAATTTATTCAGGTGTCGGCACAACACAGCACGAGGGTGAGTAGCGCAGGAAAGCTAACTCATGCTCAGAAAAATGTAAAATGCCTCGCGTGTTCCGGAACAAAAGTACTTTGTAAACATTTTAAACAAAGTTCTGAAACATTCGCTTATAACAAAAGCTCACTTGGATCTAAGCTTTTGGAATAGTCTGTATGTGTTCCCTGGCCTCGCCGGCACATGAAAGGCGGCCGCGGCACTTACTGAACAAAGAGCAGGTCGGTATGTTTGTCGAAAGTAATAAACTTTTCAGAAGTAGAATTACGGGCAATTAGCGGTCGTTAGTCGTTACTCGCCGCGTAACGAACGGGCGTAACCGACTTCTGTTTATTGCTACTTAGGCTTCTTTGGGAACGAGTCGTGCGCGCGAACTACCCCGAGCGGAGTTTATAAATAACTACTTTATTTAATATCGTGTGGAGTTGATTCTGATATTTGTGTTGGCGTCACCGGGCGAGGGAGGGGAGGGGCACGGGGTGAGCGGTGCGGCCGAGCTCGGTGGCTTATCGTGCTTTGTGTGAGCAACAATGTACGTAGCTTTACTTCATTGTTTTAGAAACACCACTTGACCAGGTGCCCCCGCACGCGCTGCTACGCCACTTGTCCCACCAACTCAGATTTAGAACGAATTTCATTAGCAAAAGTTTATAAAGACGCTATCTTAAAAGATAGATACATACGTCACGGATTTCAGCGCACGTCAGCGCACGTAACGAATGCTCTAAGAAGGAATATTTTTCCTGTTCATTACATTCTTCATTCATACTCCACTCCTATTGATAGTAGCACAATGTTATATTATATCTCTATATAATTTAACTCCATTACTCGATAAATGGACTATCCAACAATTAAAGTATTCTTCAATCGAACCTGCAGGTCCTGAGATTATTGCGTTTAAGCAAACAAACTCTTCAGCATTAAATTATATTACTATAAATTTATCAAATAAATCTTAGTATATTTTTTATTTTCTTAGTTAAAAACAAAACAATTCAGTATGTATTTTCAATTACTCTGTAATTTTTTCGATGTTCATTAATAGTAGTTACTATTTTTTCATCTGTGGTAGACACCACGATAAACAAACGTAGCGTCACTGTTTGCACTGGACCATCATCGTGCCTGATGTTAATGACAATGCAGACTACGGTGGCGAAAAAGAAACCAATTCACTTGAAGTTACCCAGATTATTTTGAAGTATGAAATACTCGAATACCTAGGTGAAGTAGCTCAGTGTCGTGCATTACAAGAGACCTACGTGCTGCAGCGGACAGCTATGATCTGATAACGGCGATGAATATCTCGCTACTTATTTGCGCTTTTGCCAGCTTAAGGTTTAGTTGGGAAGAGCAGCACATGACAGCGCGCCGCCGCCGGCGTGGTCCCGGTGTTATGATATCACGGCTATAATAGTTTAAGCAGCGGCGAAACACGACGCGAGAGATCTGTCTAGACTTTAGACGAGTAATTAGATATGAAAGCTCTACAGTTGGAATAACAGCGCTTGTTAGTGAAAGGTTAAACGATACAGCGCCGAGCGGGAGCCGAGCCGAGCGATGCTCGCGTATTCATAATTATTCCGTTCACATATTTGTAATTCATGATATTCGATTGAATATTTTAAGTATAATAACTCTGTAACATTTCTGAAAGGTGTTTTGAATGTTTATATTACTGTGAGGTGAAATTATGCGCGAAATGGTTATCAGTATATTAACCTGTACTTGATCGACTGTCTTTAACTCAACGGTTCTTGTTTTACAATCAAATATAGTTTCTATCTGTTGCAGTCATCCACTACACTATTATAATTAATCAAAAATATTTATCACAATTTAACGGTAGACTGAGTCTCTAAAATTTCAGTGAAATTTCATACATAATTTTCACAGCTAAACTGACGAGTAACCACCACGACATTAAACCACATGAATATCCCGTACATAAGAGTTTTTTTTTTACTTTTATAGGTTTACACTTGACCGCTATCTTGCTTGATGTTAAACGATGATGCGGTTTACGATGGAGCGTGTTTACCTAGAAGAAACCGGTTCACTATCGATTTGAAGACACAAAGATTGTAACTATCGGGGAAAAAACCACTCAGGCAACGTATTCCACAGCATAGATGTTCTTATCACAAAAGTAGAGTCAAATCTCTTCGTTCGTGTCGTTGGAACATCAACCATGAAACCTACTATTACACGTGATAATGTGTACTAGTGGCACTGTGAGCACAAGGCAGAATAGTGAGACAAAACTGTAATCCGAGTATTAACCTGTTAACAAAACGCACGAGCAAGTCAGTGGAAGGGTTTCCTGTATAGGTATTTCAAGATCAACTACCGTAAGTTCGTTCGTACGAAGAAAGGCTTCTGAACCAAAAACATGTGAAATTTTTAAGTGAAGTTACGAGTAAATCTGTGCATACACGAGTACATTTTCTATTTGTGACGTTAGATTTGGCGCACCTCATATATATTTTCCGTGGGCTGTGAATTGACTTCAAGTGCCACGTTTGTAAATAAAAGAAATCTTCGTGTAAGCTCGGATGATCGAGATGGCCATGGTCATGGCCACGCGCTCCGGTTTCGCCCGCGCAGTTCTGCCATGCCGTCAGTAGTAACGCTGTAAATCCTGAGTAATTTACCTCTGCGAGTATTAGAATTTACATCTATCGGCAGTCCATATGACTGCCAATTATTGTAAAGTTTAAATGTCGGTATGTTTTAGAAATTTTTCACTTATAATTTGTATTTGAGTGACGTTCAAGTTTTGTTACAAAACATACTTCGACACGAATATTCACCGGCAGCGGTTTCACGAGATAGTATTAATACCTACTTATATAAACTGCGGGTTCGGCCGCTCTGCAGAAAGATCTGGTTTACAGCATCGTGTTTAAGTCATGTTGTGTGACATGGTGGTACAAGATGAGATGAACAGATATTTGTTTGTTTTTTAATGATCACTTTTCTAGACTCGTTGGTCATTTATTTTTTGAGCTGGGAAAAAACATAGAACTCGCAACACTTACGTTCACTTCTGCACATTCATCTACACATGTATATTTATTATATTTTCACTTCTGCCGTCACTCCCGGAGTGTCACTGTTCGTTAGCCAATGACTGGCGCGCATGTGATCGCCATCTTGCTTAGTTCCGACATCCTACTAACATTATAAGTTTGTAAGAATAGATGTGTGTTTGTTACTCAACCATACAATAACTACTGAGGGGATTTGGATGTAATTTGGTACGTAAACAGATAATGGTCTGAGATAACACATGGGCTATTTTTTATTGCTGAAAATGAACGGGATTGGAAGCTATGCGGTAGAAGCCGCGGAACGATGCCAGTTACAGGTCATATAACCTCATCGATACATGACGTGTGTTAGATAGAGCGCGATCACCGAGAAGATGGCGAGCAACCGCCACATTGCATACTCCATCATTTTAAAACTTTCATAATTTATATTAGAACTAGCAGAACTCGTTGTTCTCCTGGTTAGTCCCCGATCTCATCACTATCCTGCTCACGAGGACACTGAAACCTCGAGGTAATTAAACAATTACTTATATCATGATTAAGCCCCGTATAATGTAAACATTGTGTTGAAATATCGAATATTTAAAAACAATATTTATATATCTCTGTATTAAATTTCATTTGTTTCAATTGTAGTTACATGGTGGAGGCGTTATATACCTTGTAGTTACAAGGTATATAACGCCTTAAAACAATGTTTTTCGGTTCGAACTCATATTATTGTAAACATTACACATTACTTAAGCTTATCTCATCTTCAAAACCCTTTCCGACCGCTTGGTCGACGCGACGCGTGACCAAATTTGGCCCAGCGAATCAGCATTGCGATTCAGCGTGGTATTGCCGCCAGCATGCTGGGCACGGCAGGCTTGAACTTCTTGGTTATATGTGAACCTTCATTGGTCTATGAATCATACAAGTGTGCTTAGTGTAAATAGTTAGTAAGGTATGTAGCGTGGTCTAGTTTTCATATTGGTTTTGTTAATAAAGGCTCTGCCTAGTAATAACCAGTACTTAATAACAATCGGTTTCTCGTAACCACGCCATTCTCATGCAACTAAAACGTTGAAAGGTAATTAATTTCCGACCGCCATTGCCATAAAGACCTGAGTAATATTTTCAACAACACACCAACCCTACACCACAACACCACGCAGGATTCTTAACACGAACAGATAAAATACCGTGTGCATTGCATTTCAACTATGTACTTGTAACACTTGTACTTGTAACTTAACTTTTTTAGAGTATGGAGTGACGAGACGAGCAGGGCACGTGTCTGATGGTAAACAACACGCTTGTCTATAACAACACAATATCACGCAGCTTTTTGAATATGAAGAGTCCAAATTATTACACTGCTTTTAATACTCAAGTGTATAAGAAAGAAGTTTTATGTGTTTGCTCAATAATTTATTTAGAAACATCTTGCAAATTACTGCTTGTCGTTAGAGTTATTGACAGTGTGTTAGTTCCCAATGTGGATTCAGCAAACAGTGAACCTGTCATCACAAATATTGTTTTATTTACTAAAAAAACACACAGCACCAACCGCTTAGTAGCTCAGTTTTGATATAATGTAGATGTGATGATATGAGATAAAATGTCGCTGTATCTATCTATCACGGTGTTGTGTGTGAAATGTCCACCATTATTTATTTACATTTAAAACTCCTCTCTGGTTTCAGAATGTATTATTTACAAACAAAACATTGTCTTCATAATATTAATCCAACCAGAATCCCCCATCCTGGGATATCGTCACTCCACCCCTCCGTTACAGCGCACCCCTCACTGACATCACTCACTTTACGACTATTTTAGAACTTCTCAGAAATTATTTCAGGGAAGTTAATTAACCTATTTTGAGGAAAATAATTAGAACTTAATTACGTCTGTGTTCCGGATTGAACGGCAATTAATTTATCAAGAAACGTTACAGGGATACGTAATGCAATACTTCCGACGACGAGCGCAGTGCAATGTCCATCAGTGATTAGCATTTTTTGTGTTCTAATAATTGCGTGTGCTGTGCTGCGTGCTACGAGCCGATGGGCTGATATGGGAAGACATGAAGTGTCTGGATGAGCAAGATTCCTGATTCCTAGGTTCCCGAGGTTAACATCAGGATCGTATCTCGCTCATTCCGTCAGTTTGTTTTAAACAACCATGATTCAATCAAATTCTTGATTGAGGATTGGGAGAAAAAACTTTGTTATGATGTAAAACAAGGAGTTTCATAAATGTTATGTTTATCTGTGTGTCTCTGGTATCGTTAGTACACGATTGGGCTGATTTTGATGAGTAATTTTTATTTGATAGTTGCCATGATCAATTTAAGACAGAGATTCTACAAAATTTATAATGTATTGTTCTCTAGATCTCTATTATTTTACCATATTTTAAAATTATTGATTAGTTTATATTATTAACTTAACAGCTTAAAAACTCTATGTGAATGTGTCACACGCGGTGGACCCACGATTTACTTGTGCCAGTTGTCTTATCACTAAATAGTCATGTACTAACATTGTGTTCCGATTTGAAGAGTAATATTGTTTGGAGGTTTCGAGATAAATCTATACTAATATTATAAAGCTGAAGAGTTTGTTTGTTTGTTTGAGCGCTAGGATTTCGGGATGTTCTGGTCCGAATTGAAAGACTTTTTTTCTATTGGATAGTCCATTCATCGAGGAAGGCTATAGAACATAACGCTACTATTAATAGAAGCGGAGCATGAATCAAGAATGTAACAAAATCGGGGAAAAATATTCCTTTTTTGAGAGATTTCGTACGTTTCGTGCTTTGACATGACACATGACAGCATGTGTCTAAGATTGCGTCATTGAAAATCACAGATTACAGACCTCTTGAATATAAAACCTTTTTGCTAATCTCTGAGTCGATACGACCAATTTCCGACAGGTGGCGTAGCAGGTAGCTGAAGAGGTGTTTTGTTTAAAAGCGAAATTCTCAGGAATGACTGAACCGATTACTAAAATTTTTTCACAGTTTGATATGTGCGGGATCTCGATGAGAGCTATATATGTTCCACGGGCGAAGCTGGGGTGGACATCTAGTTGTAAGATAAAGAGACAAATCATTTGACTTATATATAACTGGATGACGAGCGCAGTGGTGAGTAGAAACTATTCATAATAAAAGAGTTTATTTTTGAATTCAAATGGCTGCATGACAGTGCTTTGTTTTGGGCAAACGTGTAGCTTACCATCAGATGTGTGTCTTACTCGGCCTGTTGCCTTTTATTATAAAGAACTATTCTAAACAGAAAAACCTTACGAAATAATACAAGATGCAAGCTATATTCAGATCACATTCCATCCAACTGTGTTGATAAGCTACAGCATGAACATGAGACAGACAGACATATTGAATTTCAGCTTCATTATATTACCATCCTGTTCCGAGCGAGTACTGAAGGGTACGCGGCCCAAAACCGTCCAAATAAAACCGTTTCATTTTTCCTGAGCCTGTGAACTCGAAGAATCAAAACAAGACAACTTCTGTCAAAGTATGAGTTGTAAAAAACAACATTTGGGTATATTTTTCTAACTTGACGATTTCTGGACAATTTTGTTTTGCTTTCTTAAATTATGGAATTGAAAAGTTTAACTGATTTATCAAATTCGTTACAATCTTTTTCGAGGTCTTTTAAATGTAGGGTAACTAAAACAAACCTATAACACTTATGTTTGTAAATCTGGAACTACGGATGGGATTTGCTTAAGTCCAACAACCCAATTTAAAAAAAAAAAATGTCATAAAATATACCTACCTACCTACGGGTGAAACAGCTAGTTTAATAAATCTAACACGTATAAGTTGGTTTGTATTCTTTAGGATTCGCCCATTTTGTCAAATAACGTGGGAATAACCGAAAGCCTAAAATAGGTAAAAATAACATTAGGTCACGCTATCACAGACTATAATTATCATCGCATAGACTAATTATATCATATGTGTATGATAAAATAAATATATTTATATATATAGATTTATCTAGAAATAGCAGGACCCTGCGGTTTCACTTCTATCGCTGCGATTCCGACCAATTTGCCGTCTTCAAAAGTATTATATATTCATTATGTATGTATTATTATATACTAAACTCTATATGTGTTCCACATTTCAACACGATGCATTCAGGCGTTTTGACGTGATCGAGCAACAAACATCTAAACATCCAAACTTTCACATTCATGAAATTACTGTGAATAGCTGCGCCCCGAACCACTATGTCTATGTGTTAATCCAGATAATTTTGTTGAAATCATTTGGCTCTATCGTTACAGAGATACGTGGCATCATATTCAGAAACTTACGCTTTCATAGTGTTATTGTAATGATTGCTTAATTTCAATAAACGTGATGTTTTACGTAGAGCACGAGCGGACAAAACGGCCAGCAGGTTGATAGGTAACTAGCATCGTTAAGAGCTGTGTTGGTGCAGTATGAACACCACGTGTTAAAGTTAGCACAAATATGGAAAATTTTATATCCACAAAATTCGGTCATCTATTTTTCATAGGTTTGCTAGCGTCGAAAGGACGCTTAGCAGGCGCGAGGCTCCGCGCGCGGTCAGCGCGGGTTCCGCGTTAAATAGGGTTATTCGAAGCCAATTCGAGTCCGCATATTAGTTTATCGCGTCCCTTCGAAAGGGCTAATCCCATTCGACCCTCGGTAAAGCGATTCCGGCGCTCGCCCCGGCGGCCGCAGCGCCGGCTATCGGCCGCCGACACTCCGCGCCTCCGATGGATTCAACGAGAATCTTCTCCGCTTCGGTTTGGTTTCGAGTTTAAATAAAACCAGATCCCAGGCAGCGTCAACCAAACCTAACAATCAAGCCAAGGGCGCCTTGAACACGTATTTAGAAGAACAGTTTGCGCTGCAAGCCCGTGCGTGATTGGAGGACACGTGTCTCGGATAGGACACGGATTTGGAAAGAGAATTAACTTTTAATTAACGAGACCGTGCGCGTTTCGATGCTGCCTGCTCCTGAACACTAGAAAATAAATACGACTCTGGATCTCTTATTCGGTCCGCGTTCGACGGCCGGTTTACTGCATCGGCCCGCGCGGCCGCCGCCGAGTTATATGAGTAATTACGGCGCTAATCAAATAGAGTGCTTCTCCCGGAGATTGAATGTTTTATTCAGAGGCCGCTATCTGTGCGGAGCCGGTTAATGCCGGCTTTAAACCGGCACTCAAGTTTTATGTGGCCGGCCGACTGTGGCCGGCCGACTGTGGCCGGCGCCGGCCGACTGTGGCCGTTCGCTGTGCTACTCTACCGCACTCCTCCTATACTCATCCTACAGTCGCCTGGAAGAAATTATTCCTGGTGATAGAATCGACAATTGGTACTTTATTTGGTTTTAAATTAAGTAAAATACAAAATTGATGTATCTTTCTATTACACAACACTCCACCGCTTTCTTACGTTTGATATTGAAGCATTTTCTTTCATTAATCTGCTGAAGTCAGCACTGTGTGTGTTTGTTACTGATGCAATCGTCACGTGATTTAATGATAATTTTAATCTGGCTAAATTCTAAACATATTCAACAATATATTTTAAAAAGTGATGCGAATCCTTGTTTGAAATTGCAATTCAAACGAATGCTCTACAATTGATTGTCGCGGTGTTATAGAGGTTTATAAAGCCTTACTTTAATCGTCCTGAAGCACAAGTTTGTTTTTTGAGTTCAGCTGATGTCGGAACGTTAAAGGTTAATAATATACTTATTTAATGTTCTCTGGTTATTCTTATTTGTGAGAACAATATCTTCCAGATTGTTTTTACAAGATGTTTGACGAAAGTGTATTCGCTTCAAATATATGTTTGAATTGCGGTCAATTACATCAGCTAAAATACAAAAGATCTAGAAGATATAGCTCTGAAAAATAAGAGTGTTACTTGTGGTGCTGTTTAATGAATATGTTACAGTTATTATTCTGTTTCCTAGCGTGCGTCGCAATTAATGATGTTTATATATCTAATAGAAATAATTCATTGCAATTTTTATGCAAACAAATGGCCGGGCGAAGGGAAGGTCCTATCGGAATGCATGTCGGCCTAAGCAATGAGGAAACGGTCTGACTCAGTTTAATGAATGCACCAAGTGAGGACCGGACACGGCGCCGGCCCGGACCGGACGCGGCGCGGACACGGCCCGGACGCGGCCGGCCGACACTGCGATGCAAATCTCCAGCGATTACCATCTCTAGTCGCGTGCGAGGACCCGCTAATGTATTCATCTCCACTGGAACGAGCGAGCGCGGCCCACACGCCTCCGCAGACGAAAACAGATTCAATCAGGTACGATAATGTTTTACGTGATTCGAATTATTTTCATAAATGACATAAGTTATGCGACATACAAGTTGGATAATTTCACCTCGACAAAACACATATTTATACAGATAAAGAAATAGAGTTTTAAAATTACGTTAGAAAGAGTTCTTACTTGCTAAATCACTCCAGGAAATTAGACTCCGTTTCAAATTTTGGAATGCACGGTACGACGCATCCTTTAAATTAAATAGAATAAATAACACTTTACCGTGAAGAGGAAGGAGAATGCGAGACAGGGGACTCGCTCGCCAGTCGAGCGACTCGCGACTCGCCACTCGCACGAGCAACTCGCGCTAGCGCCGGGCAGCACTCAACACTTTACATGTCACAGTAACAGCACAGTCACTCGTCACTCGCACAGCGCGCGGACACACGAGCGCTCGCCGCGGCCGCCCGGGACACTGCCGGCGCGGCGCGCGCACCGCCCGCCGCCCGCCCGCTCCCCGCCCGCCCCGCGCCCGCCCCGCTCCCCGCCCAACGATCGCCCGGAGCCTCCGATTTTTACATCTGCACTGTGACATTGAAATTCAATTTTCGATTGAGCGCCCGCGACGAGTTCCGTCCTCGTGTTCCGGTCGCGTATTTGAATAACAAGAAACGGAATTTTTGACGGCGCGTACGTAAATTATTTACCTCTACGGTTCCCTTTGTGAGACCCGAAATTGTAAAATTTCACGTCATAAATATGGCCTCGTGTAAATCATAGCAAGTACATTTTTTTGCAAATATTTCGAGCCCTACTTGCTCCTCCCCGCATCGTAGACAGACAGAAAATTATGTTTTCTAAACTTACAACAGATAATCCGCGAATCGCGTTGAGCCGTCTACGGCGTAGCGCCGCGGGTTCTCTGCGGCGTAGCGGCACCGTGTCGGGCCGTAGAGCCGCGCCGGCCGCGTAGCGCTGCACTCGCCAGCGCGTAGCGCACCGACCCGCGGCGCGCGCTAATCCGCGCCGGCTCACTTTACAAATGGCTTCAATGGAATTTCATTTTACGCTTTTTCTTTTACGCTACTGGATATTGTAAGGATTTGCGGCTTTCATTTATCCACATACGTATTATTTTCCAGTCGAAGTGTCTCCGCGGCTCCGGATGCTCCGCAGGCGGGTCGAGGAGGGTGGGAGGAGGGAGGTCGTCGGTGCTTGAGCGCTTTTCAATTCACCTCCATTGTTACTCAATTGCGGGTACAATGAGCGCCGTATATTTCGAGTGTTATTTTTACTCGAGGCGGGACGTCGGCGGCGCCGCGTTTGCTGGCTCGCTAGTAAAGTTGCCGACCATACTAGCACCACTCGTCCAATGTGGACCATACATTTTGTAACAAAATATCATACTACACATATTCCTGGAAACAAAAAACATTAAGAGTATCATGGCAGGAGGTAGAAAAAACAAAATTCTTCCAAGAACAAATTCAAAGCAATCGAGACAACTTCACGACACAAATCTTTTATTTTTAAATTTCCTTGATTTCCAACAGTTTAGTTTAGTTAATTTTAAATATTAATTGTTATGATAAAGTTTTAATTAAACACTGAAGAAAAAATCTCTTTGTTTCGTCAACAACAAATACTACTTCAAAATGAGTACTCTCAAACTCCTCGTTTCAGCTTTTGAAAGTGAACCATGAAACGAACTCAGTTTTTCGAACTACAAGCAGTCCAATAGAATAAAAGGCAAGATGGTGAAAAACCGTAAAGCTAGCACTTTGCGGTGATGTTCAAGGCTTCTTAAGTCTTTTCAAAATAAGAGCATCGTCGTCTATGAGCATTGTGGCTTTTTGACACGTCTCTCGATTGATTCCAGGACTTTCCAGTATTTTTCTTCTTTCGATAGAAGCTTGGAACTCAATAAAAGCGATATCGTTTCAGGACTAACATTACTGACACTCCAACAGAGAAATTTGACTCTACCTTTATAATAAGATTATCTTAACTATGGGAACGTTGCCAGAATGTGCTCTGATAGACAAAATGTAGGTGTCTTGAAGCCAAATGAAAAAACTTCTTCTAGCTCGAAATAAATGCGCTCTATCGTAGATCACATCGTCCCTTAACATGAGGCAAGTTGGTGGTCAATTGCGAACGTTATATCGATAAAAAGTTGATAAAAGCCAGCTTTTAAGAGTATGAGTAGGTGTAGATGTTATTGTACTGAAATTACGGTTGGTCTAGTCGGGAGAACGGTGACTGCTGATCCTGAGACCCGAGTTCAAATCCCACTCGCACCACTGTCTATTCGAAGTCATGTCCGTAATGCCGCTGACATAAAAAGGTGAAGGAAAACATCGTGGGAAACCGACATGCACCTAGAATCTTTCAAGGCTATGAGTAATCCACTAACCCGCATTGGGCCATCGTGGTGGAATTTTTTTTGCCATTTTGATGAAATTAGTATTAAAACCAGTTGTTTTTTGGATTTGTTACGGTGTTTATTTCTATAAATGGCATTTAAATTTCACTGAACTTTGTTTTGAACTGTTTTTTGTTTTGACATTTACTAAATTAATACCAATTAAATAAATGCATTTATTCCTTCATCCAGTAGTCTTGAATTATCAAAAAAATTACCCACTTACTATAAAATGAAATCTTACTTTATATATATGGTCCTATGCAAGATAACGAGCACCTGTGCTACGACTGCTACGACTGCTACGACTGCGACGTCCGGCGCTCACTCGTTCACGTAAACTTTTCTTCTTTATATTAGTGTTTTTTTTTCGGTTCAGATTCATGATCTTGTTGTATGGTCTGAGCTAAGAGACTCGCCTTAGAAGTTCTTCATTGATCGATTTCACTACACATGTTAGTAAATAAATATAGTTTTTATTAGCTAAATTAGGTACTCCTTTTAACATTGTTGTATTCTGATACGTGTTTTTTGTAGTATAAATACGAAATAACCTGACGGTAAGCAACGCGTCTGCTCATATCAGCCATTATAACATGCAGAGCCTGCACTGCGATCGTCATCCTGAGATACAAGATGATTTATTTATCTCTTAATTCCCCGTCATTTTTGGAAATATTGCCCTTACAACCCTTGCGTTTTTTATCTTGTTAAATTATTTGAATAATGATAAAAACGACGTGTCTTTTAATTTAACAGGATCTGGAGAACATAACTAGTCTAATTAAAATCTGTGCAACCAAGGCCTAGAAGAAAATGGTTGATTAATTGCCTAGATTCATTTTATTAGTAATATCCAATATTGGTATTATTAGCGTTACTATCTTTGCCATCAAATTGTTAAATATCATGTTGTTAACTTTATTTGAATCTTTATTTAAAATCATAGTAATAGGTCCCCGTTTACGTTCACGTAATTTTAGCTGGATAAAAAGTAGCTTATACGTTATTCCAAACTATAATCTAAATTTCAATTCCATCCGTTCAAATATTCCGACCTGATTGAGCCACAAACATCCGAATTATCCACAGTTGTCTCGTCTCTTTTACTCATTCATTTTTTTACAGCTTCTTGAATATTCAGCTTTAAAATGACCTGTTTTGTAGAAAATAAAATTTGTCGTCGCGGTTGTGAATTTCAAATAATAAAAAAACTGTTTTTATGAGATGTCACGTTGCTCCTGTAAAGAGACGAATATGTTATTCCAAACTATAATCTAAATTTCAACTCAATCCATTCAGATATTCCGACCTCATTGAGCCACAAACATCCGAAATTCCAAAATGTCGCAGTTATAGTATTAGTCAGGTGTAATTAAGTGCCGGCTCTCATATTACAAGCTACAGTTAGTTCGGGTTTTATGTTGTTGCGTGAAAACTGCCCACTAGTATTGTATTACCCATTGACAGAGCAGTACTGGATTCATTGAGCTTGCTTTCACTAACCTGTTTTTATAAGTGATGTGTTTAGTAAGTCCGGTGACGCGCGTGATGGACGGGGGTGTGATGGTCGCAGCTCAGAGTGGTTATCTTTATGACTTGTCAACATAATGGTGTTAGTTATATTTTATTAGCTTCGACATCGAGTACAGCAACTGTTCTATTGAAATCGTGATAAACGTGTGTTAGCCGACTATCAGATGGAGGATAACTACTTGTAATTTTGTTTCTTTTGATCGTGTGTTCATTGATTACGCGAAGAAGCCTTGGATTTAGATTTTCAAGACGATTTATTAAGCTGTATAAAAACTGATCAAGCGGTTTTTGAGGAATTATTGAACTCTGAATATATTAATAAAAAAATTACAATTTTTATTTATTGTTAAGGTACACAAAACAGTATACAATCAAACAACATAACAAAGTTATAAAGTAATAGATACAGTTCTAAATCGTATACCGAAATATGTGTACAGCGTGAACTAAAAAAATATTGTTAACAGTGGCGAAACTTCAACTAATAAATATTTAGTAGTAAAAATATTTAGTTAGTAAGTAGAATTAATAATATGTTTGTTGAGTTTTAGGCTTAAATATAATGGAATTAAATATATTTTGCTTAAATTTGGCTAAATTCAAATATATCAATAGATTGATGATGCTTTTTGAGGACATCATTGTATTGGCGACACATTCTGACAATGGGGTTGTATAGAGAAGTATTGTTCTTATACACACTAAGTGAAACTGTATTTTCAAAAGACCTACGTGAGTTGGGGGAGATATTGATGTAGAAAGGAGAGAAGGTGAATCAATTAAAGAGTGAGTGATTTTAAAAAGCCAGACAAGGACAGACAGTCAATTATATTACTTATAACATACTTTCACCACAGGGCGTTTTGTTCAAATACAAAATACAAAAATCTTTATTGCTGTTTGCAGGTAAGATAAGATGATACAAAACATTTAAATAATTGACCCATACAAACTGGTCTCTTCTTCTAGAGGCATGCAATATGTCTGGCAACGCAGTTTCCATTGGTCTGAATTTATACAATGATAATAATAGTCAGCTGATAGTCTTCTTCTTCTTTTTTCATTTTTAACTTTTAATCGGTTGTATCATATATGTCATCTGATTCATCGTCTATTAATTGTTGGACTATTCATCCTTCTAAATTTACAAAACTCAAAGTTTGGATGTTTGTTACTTAATCACGTAGTAACATCTGAACGAAGCTGGTTGAAATATAGAACACAGTTAAATAAAATGACTCAGAACTTTTTATCCCTGGAAAATAACGAAAACGGGCAATACACAGGTAAAACCACGGGGCGCTGTTTATTATTATTAAATATTAATTTTATATCTCATTTTTTATTCAAGATTGTAAAGCGTATATGTTTTACCGTAAAACTGAAATATAAAAGCATCTGAATCTGGATATTCTTTGCTGCTTCGATTGTCTTAAAATGAAACTGTATGAATGTGTGCTACGAATACTATTGTTTATGTACTTAGAGCTAGTGTTTAGGTCGTCATAATAATATGTTACATGACATAAACAGCCCAGTAAATGTTCCCACTGTACTCAGGGCCTTCCCTCAAGAAGAAAGTCCAAGCCACGGCAGCCCGGTCAAATCTACAACGCTAGCCCAGTGCGGGTTGGTGGATGACACATGAAGTCGAAAGATACACGTCGGTTTCCTTACGATGTTTTCCTTCACCGTTTTAAATTAGCGGCATTACGCACATGACTTCGAAAAGACAGTGGTGCGCGTAGGATTTGAACCCGGGGCTCCGGTGTGGCAGTCGCCGTTCTCCCGACTTTATAATGTGTTATGTACATGAACTCAGACAAATTACTTTGACAGATTCGTTCCCTCCTCCCCCGCCGGTCGTCTGACCCCCCCTCCTCGTCTCGAAAAATTCTTTATAAACCAATCGGCGTACAATTGAAAGTGATCAAGTCCGAGCTCCGCGGGAATCAGGGCTCGGGAACTTTTTGTTTTATTGAACAATTTGTTTGGGAAATATTAAACGTGGTATCTCTGGGCGCGGGGCGGGAGCGGGGCGCGGGCGGGGCGGGCGCGGGGCGCGGGCGGCGCGGGAAATGATTAATGTTTATTGTCTTTTGTGATCCCATGTTCTGTGTTCCCGGCACCGGCGGGGACCAGAAAAACAGCTCGCGGCTCGCTCCTGCTCTCTGCTCTCTGTGGATACAATGTAGGTTAATCACTAACCACCGCGGTTCGCCCAAAAGTTTTCCTGAGCCAAAAATATGTAGTTTTTCAATAACGTCCTACAAACTAAGAGATCAAATTGACTTTAACTCAAGTTTGGTATACAGTAGAATTTGTAGAATAAGATATTGTAGAATCCATCTCTAGGAATAGCGGCAATGTGGTCGTATGGTCTCGATAGTATTAGTTTCGTCAGTCATGTCACCGCGCCATTGCAACACCGTGGGATTATAATCTAACGCTTTATACTCCGAGAGCTGGTAGCAAAATTTGGGAAGGTATTAGAGGTAAGCTGAAAACTTGTTACATAGCTCTCCTGTCATATCCCTACACGGAAGGGCAGACCTGGCTGATGAGTAGCGGGGCAAAATGGACCCATACATTTTTAAAATTTTATTTAATTTTTTGTTCAGTGAATATGTTTGAGGAAATATGGATTTTTCTAGCTTGCTGTTTCAAAATTAGCTAGTAGCTCTCGGAATATTATAGTCTCACGGGAGGTTAGGTTGGTTTCTAATCTGACGTTCTTAGATTATTATCTGATATATAATTTTGTGATATATATGTTGTGACAGTCACAACGCTACATTTTTTTCCAAAAATTTATTCTATCGCAATGCCTGGAAGAAAACGCTTGTAGCAATAACTCTGCCAATTGTTTCACTAGTATTACAATTTAACTATATTGTATGTATCATTTAAATGGTGGTAACAATAAAATATGTCAGGGATTGATTGGTGTTTTGTTCTGTTTGTGCGGTCGGTATCTCGTCCTCTGCAGGTTCGCTCCCCGGCGGCGGCGACTTCTTATTACGCGTGTGATGAGCCGTGAGTGATGACCGGCAGCCGGCAGCCGAAGCCGGCCGGGCGGCCCGGCGACCCGGCCCGGCCCGGCGGACGCTCTGGTCATACTTGCAGGCACGGACAGTAGACGAATGCACCAGTTAAGTCACGATAATAATAATTGTATCATAAATGTGAAAGTGTGGATATTTCTTGCTCGATCACGTTGAAACAGCTGAACGGATTTGCTTGAAATTTGATACACAGATAGTTTATTAAAGTTGAAATTACTTATTGTATAACTTTAATTAACGATTGATAATTTTTTCCATCCAAGAAGCCAACATTTTTTCCATTTTGCTAAAAAAACTATTTCCACATTTAATATTCTACGCGGAAGCAGTCACGGGTAAAACTAGTATTTCAGACAAAATGATATAACTACAAAATCAATTTGAGCTACGAGACCATTTAAAAGGAACAGTAAATTTGATAAAATTCACAAACCAGTTTTGTTTATTTCTATTTCCGTTACCTTCTAACCTAGTATTAACCGTTGAGTGCGGCCGTGTGTATTGACGTTGTATTAACTTGGAGATTAAACAAAAGCATTCCCGTGGAGTGACGCTGTACGCTGAAATAACAAGCGATCGGAGGGTAATTACGATTTGGAGAGTGAGGGGGTGCCGGGGGGGGGAGTGGAGGGGGAGGGATGGACAGTTGTTGTGTCAACTCGTTCCTAGGTGCTGCGGGTCAGGTTGGGGCTCTTTATACGTACCATAGTACCACACTTTTGCCAGTTATTCTACGGCCAAGCAGTAATTAGCCAATATCACAGTCACAGCCAGTGTTCTAGTTTGAATGGCAATGTTTCCAGAGAAGTTACAAGGCGTAGAGATTAAGCAACTTATCGACGACGAGCGCAGTGTAGTGCTAGGTAATAATTTGGATTCTTCATGGTCCAATGCATTTCACTGAGCTGCTATGAGGAAGCATGTTGCTTACTATCAGGCACATGTCCTGCTTGTCTCGTCATTATTTGCTATAAAAACATGCTAGTCTGGTCTCGTCAAACTACAAGGAACCATTTTCATAAAAACTACTTGAAATCCTCTCTAAACTGGGCAAACGTGACCAGAGGGTGTTGGTATTAACTGGTGACCCAGTGGTAAAAAGACCAATTTCCAATTGTAAGGTAGTAAGGTCGCATCCCACCTGTAGACTTGACTTTAACTTTTTTAAACCGCACTCAGCGAGCGTGGTGGGTTACGGGCTTGACTTTTTCTTTGTAAGAGAGGGTCTCCCCTATCAAAGGTAGTAATATACATTTGAAAGACCGGTAATTAATAGTGAGCGCCTGTTTATTGCCGGTATTTCAATAAAAATGTGGAAGTAGTTTAATTTTAGAACTAAGAATGATTGCAACATCTTGAAAATTACGGCTGATCTAGTCGGGAGAATGGCGACTGCCGATCCGGAGACAAAATCAAAACCACACGCATCACTGTCTTTTAGAAGTCATGCGCATAATGCCGCTAACTTAAAACGGTGAAAACATCGTGAGGAAACCAACACGTACCTCCACTAACCCGCACTGGGCCAGCGTGATGGAATACGGCCTTGACTCTCTCCTTGCGGGAGAAAGCCCTGAGTCCCAGGTGTGGGAACATTTAGTGGGCTGTTTAGTTTTATGCAACATCCTGGTCAATTACTGATTGTCAACTTTGTGTTTGTTTCAAGTGTAAACAGTTATTTCGTCCCGTCCAGTGTACGTAGTAGACGCGCCGCGCAGACCCCCGCGGCTGTCTGAGCGCTGGGTGTCAGGGTAATTTGAGTTCTCGGCTGGAGTAATAGGATTGAGTTTACTCGTTCACATCCGCCTGGCCATTGACGCGCGCCGCGCCGAGGTGAGGGCCGCACTCTACGAGTACTCCCAACTATTCTATTTCGGAAGGAAGGAAACGTACTTCGGAACTCTGAAACGCCAATAGTTCAATTTAGATGTCTTCTGTAATAAATAAAATTATACAAAAATCGGTTTAGCAGTATGGGTAAAATTAAAAAAAAACTGTTTTCTGGACACCGTATTCCGACCACCTCACTGTTGTATTGGATCATTATTTGTTGATTTCAAGAAAAAAAAATGAAATTCATTTATTATTTGTTCTCAATAAATTAATTTATGAGTTGTATGAAGATTCCGTAATTTTCAAAGTTATAAGCTGAAAATCGAAAAACCTTTTTTAATGAAATTTCGTACACAGCTAGACTAGACAGGACATATAATGTGAACACGTCATTGCGTCCGCTTCTTTATAAGCTCTAAAATTGTTGACGTAGAGTTGAAATTATTTTGAGTAGGTATCAGTTTCTGTGACGTGTGGAGCGGGTGAGAGAAGCGCGAGCCGCGGGGGTCCGCGGCGGTCGGGGAGGAAGTGCACCGCAAGCGACGTAAATCTTACTCTGTAGTACCGTGCGCTGGCGGGGCGGAGGCGAGGCGGCGGCGGGGCGGAGGCGAGGCGATAGCGGGGCTATGGCAGTGAAGCAGGAAGGCTTTAAGGGGTAATTGATCGGCGGTTACCGGCTGCTTCCTAGCCTTAGGTTTTATTATAGACTGGTTGTAATAATTTTAACAGACGCTTGCACCGGGAACTAGATTGAGTTCGTCGAGTAAGACGAAACAAACACACGGCAGACTATGTATGGCAAACTCTCATTCAAGAGTGAGTGAAAAATCAGGCTTTAACAAATTCTCGACGCATGTAAAGAACCCAAAGATAATTAAAAACCGGCCAAGTGCGAGCTGGACTCGCGCACCGAGGGTTCCGTACTAACCTGTAGGTATGAGTATATAAGTAAAAGTTACGTAAATTTAAAGTAAAAAATATTAAAAATATATTTTTATCATAACATGATGTAACTAAAAATGTTTGGTTTGCAAAATTTGCCTTTTATCTTGTACTATAAGACGTACGTTGCTTCGTTCCAAATTTCAAGGTTCTGAGTTCACGGGAAGAATACTTTTGGTATATATTCCTTTGCGAGTGTCTAAAATTTGCGGCATAAATGGCTGTGTCTTTTGATTGTGTTGGATTAGAAGCTTGATTCTTTCACAGCTTTAGTCACACAGTTAATTTGAGTACTTGATATAAATGTTAGCTTGATACCTCCACGCGTTCCTGAGAAAAAGGAACTTACAAACAGACGGATGGATGGACAACAAAGTGACCATGATATAAGGGTTTCCTTTCGAAATGCGGAACCCTAAAAATTATACTGTGTTAAAAAGTTTTGTAAAACAAAGAGAAAACTTGTCTCAGTGGGACCACTGATCTACCAGTTGATCAAACAAACTAGCATTGTCCACCAAATTACAAAACTTGGATGAAGCGCAGGCATTTGTGTGACGTCACAAACGTCGAATATATCTTTACGCCGATTTGACCCAAAAAAATTGACACGGTTTCGCATAAACCTTGAGTCTACATAAACAGCCCACTTTACGATCTCACTGATGGGACTCAGGGCCTTCACTTCTAAGGAAAAAGGCTGGAAATTATTTGAACCAAAGAACTGTTTATGAAGTATCTGTGTGTGAGTGTGGTCTGTAGGTGTCGGGAGTTACTGCCGTTGTTGCGGATAGTAAAATTGTGCAATGTGTACACACGTGTAGATGTTCAGATGCAAAGACTTCGACACCATCCTTGTCTGTGTGTTTGTGGCGTTACTACAGTATTAACTACTTGCTCTTGTTTGTAAATGTGTAGTTCAAGATTTTTGCCTCCAAGATTCGGTAGTGGCACAGATAGGGGCGTCTCACCTGGGGCGGTGAAACTTTTCGAATCTCATTGTAGTCGCGCGGGTCGCGAGCCCTCGCCGGCTATAACAGCTACTTCATGGAAGTACTGTTGCTGAGTCGTTGGAAACAATACTCGATACCAGGCACCAAGTGCAAAGAGAGAACTATTTCGTATTTTCGGACGACGACCAGGCTGTCCCATGACCTAGGACCATGTGGACAGATAAACGAATTGAGTCACGATCGCAAGTCATATTCTTTTAACTTAATTGTTTCTGAAAACTGTAATTTATACTAATCTCAGCACTTTTACTGCCGTCTGTTCGACATTACGTATCAAGTTTCGGGTAAAAATCTGTTCTATCTGGCTGTGGTCCGTTCCTGTATGAGTCGAACATGCCCAGGCTACTTTCTAGCTAACGCGCGCCGCACACGCGGGACGTGGTTGCGATTGGCCAAGAACCGATTCACATAGCCGAGTGGGAGGATCCTATAACTATATTATTATAAACTGCGGACAACAGCTAGAGTTATTTCGCGTACAAGCGTGGAGCCGGCGCCGGGCCGTCTCCCGCGCCGGGCCGGCGCCGCCGGGCCGGCTCGGATGGAAATGATCCGCTCCATTGTCCCGCACACAATGCGCCTCCTAATGAGTAATTAATCGATTCCGAACGCGCCGCCGCCCAGGGAACAACCACAGAGGGAACACTCCACACGACGCATACGCTGATATATTACGACTATAATCTTCATCATTCACCATCCCTTTTTCGATAGATCTATCAGCTCGTTGCTTGAATACGTGAGAACGGCGTATTACAAATCGTTCCGTAACCGAAGTTCCGAATATTCGTTCGAAGAGACTCCTATTTAATAAATACACAGGTACCTCACGTGCGCTATTTCATGGTTGATCCAGTCTGTGACAATCGGACAACAATATACAATTAAGAAAAATAAAATTAAAAGAAATTTAGATCCACAATTTAACTTAACTTTGCCTAGTACGCGTTTGGGATTGTTCAAAAATGTTAATTAATTAATTTCAATATTCAACCTTAACCTCCGAGATAAATTAATTATGTATGTTGCTTTACTATTAAGTCATAACCATTTGTTTTTTTTAAAGCGTCATGGTCGACTGAGACGTAGAAGCAATTGTTCTGTTGTCGTGTCGTGGTAACACTCTGGTTATTCTACTGCCTGGAAGTAATGTCCAAACACCATCATTGTCGAATTTCTAGAGGAGTTGCAAGGCAGAGAGAAAGCCACCTAAGTGTCTGGGTGATGAGCGCAGGGCAGAGCTGAAAAATATAGTTGGCGACACTGGACATGGGCAGTTTTTACGCGTCACTTCCACTATAATATATTTTTCTGACAGTTTTAGTCTCACATTTGTTTAGTTCGGTCGCACAGTCAAATCTCTATCTCCTCAAACCCTGCCATAAGGGCCGTGGTTCCAATAGATCGTGATTTCATGTCATTGAACATGTTGAACAGAAAGCTCCGAGTATCCCTCTGCCGTTCCTCGTCCCGGGAAGGTCACCGCCGTCATTACTCGCCAAATTGGAAACTCATTAATCGACACCCTCTGTTTAATAAACAAAGAAAACATTTTTTATTCCCGCCTTTGTTCCATCCTCGACCTATTATTCGGATGGTAATTGTTTCGGCCGCGTCATCTCGCTCAGCGCGCGGACCGGGCGCGTGGGCACAGCCGCGGGGCAGGGCTAGTATTGATAATGTTTATAACTCCTGACAAATAAAGAACTATTATAACATAAGCTGCATGTCACTAGACATCATCTATACGCTTTTGGTAGGCTATGATAGGAACATAATTATTGGTATCAGGGCGAACAGATTTTAGAACCGCCATATTGCGTAATGTTGAGAATGCGGTCTACTTACATAGCTAAAATCGATACAGAACGAACTCTAAAGATTATCTTACGATAACTTTGTAATATTAATTTGATATTCATTTATTTGGTAATTTAAGCCGCATTCGTTTCGTATTACGATATTATCTAATTTGAGCAATCAGCATTCTTGTTTATGATAAGACTTAAAAAATTATAAATTGAATATAGAAATTAAGATTTTACTATTATGTTTGAATTGGATCGGATGTAAATTACTGTTTTATATTTGATCCTCGTATTGGCCTACTTGAAAGATTACACCCACACGAGCGCTTTCAGTTGAGTGACTGATGAACGTCGGTTATTGTTGGTTGTTGTTAGTTCACGTCTGATTTTATTTTCCGAAGCTCTGCCCACACACACACACACACACATAGACTCTCAGGTGCGGGCAGGCGTCTCTGCGAACGGATCTAGATTTTAAAATGTAAAAGTAAATGAGGTTTCAGGCTGAAAGCTTTTAGTCAGGTAAAGCGCTTAAAGTAGAAACTTTTTTGTCGCGGCTGCACTTACGAAATATACTTAGTTGACTCGTTTACTCGCCTGACAAGTGTCAAGTGCACGATAAGTTTGTTTGTTGAACTTATGCCGAGATAACTTGTATAGCTGAGTGATGGCACTTTGGTTGAGATATTGGAACGTGCACAGCCCTATATCATGTTCTGTTTTCGCTTATATGGATTAAGTTGTTTTAATATAATGTGAAAAGACGAGCAAGATGGCTTTACTCGTCTACACATAACATCACAGGGCTACGCAGGTTTTTGAACATCAGTTGTACATTGTACAATTGTATTGTTTAAAAGATAATGGCAGCTCTAGGGACATCCGATAGAAATGAAACCTTATTACTCAGATTTTGATACCTCAATTTAGAAACTGCGCATGTGAAACCGGATAACTCTGATAGTCTGGAACAAATCTTCAAAGCGTTGTCGTCTAAGTAAGCCATCTAAGCATGGCCATCTAGTCTAGATGTTTGCTTTAATTCTAATGAAAACATTACAAAGGACTACATCAGGGTGTTAATTATTACTGAACTTTTAAGACGACGTTTTTTTGTAACGGTCGTGGTCTCAAGAGAAGACTGAAGAGAATGCGCGTCTCAATTAGAAATGAAGCGACCTTTATCTACGTGTGTAAGAACCGCAGGGTTGTCACCGCGACACACGATGGTTTAAGATGTTTTGTTTTGTTTTCATGTTCTTTTTTTTTTATAACAAGATTATTGTTGTTACATTGTATTCTATCAGCTGGAGTGACTGACTGCGTGCGGTGGGAGGAGGGAGGTTGTTCTGATCGCTGCTGTGGCAATACAGAATCCGAATGTCCGCGGTGCACCGCGCTGCGCGGGAGTGGGAGACAAACGAGGCTTTATATCTCTGCAGCATCAGAATTGAACCAGCGATGTCACCAGCAGTACATTACTTCGGTAGCAACACAAACATTTGGGAATTCACAAACGGACGAACAAACAGTCCTACCATTCAACTCCAGTACGGCTATCTAGGTATACAAATACAGAAAAGTTTTTTTTGTTTTAATGCTTAACCTTGGCCTACAAGTTTATACATAACAAGAACAAAATTAAAAATGTTGATTAACCCCCGACTACCTCAGATTTGTTATCTTTACAACATTCTACTATTTATTACTATTTATTATTATATATACCTTTCATTTGATACCCATATTGAGGTAGTTGTGAAAAAAATAATATAGTTCGCCATTTTGTGGTGGTGGCCATCTTGGATTTGAAATTTGTCATAGAGTATACTTTCATTTGATACCCATATTGAGGTAGGTTGTGAAGAAATATTTTGTCCGCCATTTTGTGGAGGCGGCCATCTTGAATCGATATTAACCATACATAGCTAAGAACATTCGCACAGATATTAACCTTCAAATAAAAAAAATCGTATCGAAATCGGCGCATCCGTTTGAGCTCTACAGTGCCACAGACAGACACACACACAGACAGACAGACATCGACGTCAAACTTATAACACCCCTTTTTTGGTCGAGGGTTAAAAATATAAATGCGTTTGATCACCCGGAGAACAAAAAAAGTAATCTACATTTACGATTAACTAACAAACCCCCCGGCTTCGCATGGGTGCAATGCTGATAATAAAAGTACAAATACAAAATGCAATAATCATTATTGTTGTTTGCAGGTAAGATAAAATGATACAAAACATTTTATAAGTTGACACATACAAACTGGCCTCTTCTTCTAGAGGCATGCAATATGTCTGGCAACACAGTTTCCATTGGTCTGAATTTAAACAATGATAATAATAGTCAGCTCTGATAAAGTCTTCTTCTTCTTCTTTTTTCATTTTAATCGGTTGTATCATGTTATATGTCGTCTGATTCATCGTCTATTAATTTCGGGCTTCTAAACGGTACTAATTCTAAAAAGTACTAATAAAAATTGTTATTGTAGGTTATTTCCATAGATATCGGGTTATTTCTAAGAAATAGACATACACTATTACAGAGTTTTTATAGACATATTGAAGAGGTACGATATCGCCATATATAATTTTGATCTAGCTCATAGGGTTCAGTTCGTGTTTGAAGTGTAAGCGCAAAAAATGTGTTTAATTATGACATTACAATAGAAACCTTTAAAATTATCCGTGTTTCTCTGCAATTTCATGCACGAATTATACATAACCCTTCTAAAATATGTTTGGTAGTTTTAAAGATCTAAGCATATAATATAGAGACGTACAGACGCGGAAATGTGCTACGTAGTGATTCTTCGGTAGAAAAAATACGTCTCTCCACTTTTTCTCGATCTAGAGCAACAGTCACATTTATAATCTTCTTCGAAAGTGTCTAGTTCGCTCCGCCATCTCTTGGTTTATGAACGCTCGTACTTGTAGTGGGATTTAATTAGTAGCTTGTTTAGCCTGGGAAACTAAGATACACAAATAAAATCGTAAGGCTCACTTATTATTATAAAAGTACACAGCATTTTGAAGTAAATCTATTTTCCGAGAAGCATTGATTGGTATCTGTCGGGACGGTGTAGGTACCCTCGCGCGCGGAAGACGCCGATAATCGCTATTGCGCCGCGGATTGAATCCAATCTCCCGTCTATAGCTGTACCAGCGAGCGCGCAGGCACGGGTACAGCCAGTACGAGCAAACGAACATTGGATAACCAACCCGCGCGCTCCGGCGTAACGTTACTGTGCTCTGTAACTGGTGCCTACGTCCGCTGGTGAGCGTTGTGCTCGTTCAGATGGGAGTGTGAAACAATTCTGCAAATCAAATTGATAGACGCGTTCACTTTGTAGCTCTAGTGGAAAGTACCTCTATATTACTTCTTTGTGAAGGAAAGTTTAATTTTAAAAGTACAAAAGCGCTGGCTTCGGTCAATATAAATATTATACAGTAAAGTTATGGTCAAAGTCAACGTTTTAATTAGTTTAAGGAAAGTGATGATAACGAAGATTACATGATTTGTACTGTTGAAGTTTCTGTCTGACTTCCTCTGTAGACTCGGGTAAGTATCTGAGAATTGGTAGATGCTAATCTCTTGACCCTACGATAACAATGTTACAAAATTTGTCCGTCCCCTATTAAAACACAATACTTGTCCAAATAATAAAAAAAACACACAAACTTAATAATACAGAGTTGTAACTTTGGCTAAATTTTTATTCCAAACTCATTTACCAGTTAAACAGGCTCAGTTTAATTCTGAACAAAATAGTGAACTGATAAGCTCACGAGCTACAAAACCGTTTTTCCCCTAAACAAGTTGTCATAAAAATAAACAGAAAAGTGATCCTGCGGAATGCAACTAGTTCATTATTTCCGTTGAAGCGCGTAACATTCGACATCGGATCATTCTTCACTCCCAAACTTGAAATAGAATGTGTCGAGTTGAGAATGAGATTAACTGGGTAATTTACTGGCCGTAATAAATATAACTAGAGGAACCCCGTCTCTGGAGCCCGATATACCGCGGCGTCCCCTCGCGCGCGGGGAGAGGTGACGCGCAATTTATTCATCGTCAATAGCCAATAATCATTTCCCCTTTTAATTTTCGTCCAAATATTATTGTTCCCGCCCGAGAGAATAATTGGACTCGGCGCGGCTGCTCGCCCCGTGACACCCTCACCTGCCGACGTGGATACTCGGGAATATACTAGACACTTGTAATATTAGTATTTATCGGAATACTAGGACATGACGGTGACTTTGTTCGCATATTATCAAGTCAAAAATTGTTCCCTAAGAAAACATGTATGTTTTCTAACAAAAAACCCGCAGGTACTGTATGTGTAAATACTACGAGTTTGAAATTTCAGTTCCTGGTTAGTTTTTAGGTAATTAATAAATCACGTCGATTGATTGTCAATATTCTTAACATTCGAACTCTCACATCAATGCTAATATTTTAAAGTTGAAGAGCTTGTTTGTTTGATTTCAGGAACAACTGGTGCGATTTAAACAATTCTTTCACCGTTGGATTTGTTCGTGGGCACTGAATGTTATAATAGGTCATTTATGTATATATCACGGGCGAAGCCGGGACGGACCGCGATTTTATAATATTTGTACGAGTAAGATTTGTAAGTAGTATCTGCTTCATGTGGTGAGATAAGTTATTTTTCTCAAGCTCGTATTTTATTTACGTATTCTCATGAACGTATTTGCTACATAACGCATTAGGCAGAATCTCAAAAAAAAAAATGCTAAAAGTCATCTCGTTTTATATAACGAGTTATCCTTTAAAATAAAATACAAAACAAGTTTGTTCTCGATACGCGAAAATATTTAGTTCGGCCAAAAGAACTTGTCGGTTCAAAGAAGACAGCTTTAAAGGACACATCTTCCGCAACTTCTCTTGATCAGCGTCGTAGGTTCAGATCTTGACTCTCTCTTTGTGAGAGAAACCTTTGAGTCCCAACTCCCAGGAACACAAAGTGGCCCGTTATCATGTGGTGTATTGAGAATGATTTGTAGGTCCACTGATATGATAAAAATCTCACAGTATATTTAAACTTTAAAAACCAAACATGTACATACATTTATTTCGTATATTAAAAGCTGATAAGATAGATTCGGCGCCACATACTGGCTTTCATCATACGACTCTGATCTTTACTAAAAATATTAATATTTTAAGTTCCAAGAACTGACCTGTTTCATATTAAATATCGCAAATACTCCGTACTAGTACCTACGTATCAGGTATCAAAGGATAATCGGAGTGTCCCGCGAGTGTCAGAGCCTCGTTTCATTTCCACGGAATGTGTGTTGAATACCATTACCCTCGCGCCGGTGACCTTCGATCGGGGGAGCTGCGCCTTCACTGCGCCCGCACTGCGCCCTCACTGCGCCCTCACTGCGCCCTCACTGCGCCCTCACTGCGCCCTCACTGCGCTCACTGCGCCCTAACCTTTGCCACCGGCGCTCATTTGATCATTTGATTTATATTCATTGGGCGATGAGGAATTATAATCTGAGCTGTTACTGAGTCGAAGGTCGCGGGTATAATTGTATTTTTTCTATGTGTAAATATGTTTTTTTTCTTTTTATACTCCTTATATAGAGTGAAGGGAAGAGTAAGACACGAGCCTGAATGTATTTTGAATATGAAGAGCTTAAATCACTATTTAACTCAGCACTCGTTATCCAAACATTTAAATTCAGCTTTAAGATGTAATTCTTGTGGAAACATTGGTCTTCAATCTGGAAAATACTAATATTTGGACATAACTGTTTGACGTTTAATTAACCGGCAATGGTGTGGTACTTCCCCTGGCGGGTTGTAAAGATTCCCACATTCCCACCAATACAAACAGTCGTTGCTTTCTGCGACTATGTGTGTTCTTTTCGCTCCTATATTTAACCTATAAAAGTTATAATTAATTTGTTAAGTGTGCAAGTAGGTTTCCATAATCAGATCATAATATCATTATACATTTTAAATAACCAAATTTTGTCCAGAATGACGAATACTTAGAGGGTAAGGGCGTACCGAAGTCGAAGCCTTTCTTTGAAAGCCGGAGCTTTTCGTTGTATTAATGTACAAGGGGCACTTCTTAATTAATAATTTTCTTTGTTTTTTACTTTCCATTACGGAAAGGGCTGGAGGTATTCCGCTCGTAAAAATATAAGTTATTTATTTAAAAGGAGTTCTTGAAATTGAGGAATAAATGGAATTTTTCCGTTCGTGTCGAGCCCGGCTTCCGTCCGGCGCCATCGGAACTCGCTCCCGAATTCATTGTATTCATTCTGACGTCACTCTAAATTCAAATTCGTTTACTTTAACATTCAAATTAATTTATCCTTTTTTTGTGAACGAACTCCTTGGTTCAATGGATCGGCGGGATCCAGCGGCGCTCGACGGGCCCTTCCGGGGCGCGGGGAGACGCGGGTAGGCGCTTCTAAGACAATTGGGATGATGTCTGCGACAAAAATATAATTTAATCAAAATTTTTAAAAAAATTGTAATTTGTATTAAGAAAAGTGCCTGGTTGGCCGAGCTTTGCTCGGTTTTTTTAATGATATTTAGGCAGGTACGAATTACGTAGTGATGACTTACTTAGACACGAATTAAATGCGTTTATATAAGAGTAAGTATAAGATTTTCTCAGAAAAAAAAGAACAACAAGAAAATCGTCTGAGCCATTTAGACTTAAAGAACAGTTGCGAAATAAGTTATCGTATTCTAATGACATTGTAGGAGTTTTTCATTGTCTAAAAACGCGCATAAAAGGTGTTTCTTAAAAATCAAACCTAGCTAGATCGATTTATCGTCCCCGAAACCCCCTGTATACATAATTTCATGAAAATTGTTCGAGCCGTTACCGAGATTCAGATTCTATAAATGTCTAAATACATATATATCTACAAGAATTGGTCGTTTAAAGGTATAAGATAAGATATCACCTAACCATGTATGTAGGCGCATTTCTCATGTTATCTCTGTTTAAGTTATTGTATAATTTAGTTATTTTGTATTCTTATTGAGTGTATTGTTGTATATCTACTTATTTTATATTTTTTCTGGAATCCAACCTAATATTACAAATGTTATTATATGGATGTTTGTTGCTCAATCACGCCGTAACGTATTATCGGGCTGAAATTCGGGAAAAACATAGGCTTCTTTTTATACCAAGATAATAACAGAATGGAACCTCCGCGGGTAAAGCCGCGGGCAGGTGTTAGTTATTACGTAAAATTGAAACGTTAAATTCCGACTGTAAAGCTATATTTTAACATCAACACCATATAACATCTCTTGTAAGAGTTGTGTGTCAACAGACAGAGAACGCAGATAACTCTCTGCTGAGGAAGCCAATACTTACAAATAACAAAAATTATATGCGATACTTGTTTACAGTCTGAATATTTTGTCGCTAAATAGTGTATAGTCGGATTATAATATCTGAGTTACCTTTACCTATATTGCAAAACATAATTTAAACTCAATCTTGTCTGAATATATGCAATATACACATTGACAGATAATTAGATAGATCCAGTACTTGCCAATAACAAAACCGGTATATTTTAAGCTATCCCCAACTTCGGAACAACTCCGCTTACGATTCATGTAATTGAGTTATTTGTATTCATGTACAGGAGGGTTGCACAGATCGGTGAGATGAGAGCGATACAGGGTGATGCGCCGAGGGGCTCGTTACGACGAGACGCTGCACTCGATCACACCCTGTGTTCACACCCCTAAGACGAGGGGGTAACTGCAAGCTGCGCCTGTCAGCGGAGATACCATAAATCTAACATTTTACGTTTCTGTTCTTTATTAGCCCGCCATATGGTTTATATCATCTTTTTGTGATCTATCTAGGTTTACATTTGACCGCGTGATGGTACTGTAAACTATGAAACGTACTAACGTAGATGAAAGCAACACTCTCTACTTGATGATTGTACTACCAAAACCCTCTCAGGCAACACATTTCACCGCCTAGACGAAACAAATATCACAAAAATAGAGCGTCAGTTAGTGTCAGTGCTCTACGTTCTTCTTTGAAAGTCTTGGGAATGTCAACTATGAAACGGTATCGCTTTTTCGAGCTTTCGAGCAGTCCGATGGAAAAAGACGACGTGATTTTAGATGTTTTGATCGACGACTTACCGACAAAAAAAAAAGACCTTTAATATGATAAAAAGCTTGTCAGTCTAGGTTATGTACTTACATTATATATAGTTTTATCTCTGTCACTCTCGAGGGCGAGGGCGCGAGCTCGCTCAGCGAATAATAGCGAGCGCCCCACCACAGCATGTTTGGCCGCACTTCATAATTAAATAATTACGAGCGTGGTTGTATGCCGCGTCTACGAGATATGTCGTGGTCTGACCTCGTTTGTTTTAGAATCAAACTAAATTGCTTTGACCTATTTATTTGAAAAATTGCTGCGTACGTGTAACTTATACTTATAATTCTACACAATCAAAATAATTAATATACTGTCCTCTACTAATGTTAAAGTTGTCTTCACGAAATCAATATTATTTAATACTTGCTGTCACGGGAATGTCAATGAAAATTATTTATCAAGGATTTACTTTTAATTACGATTTGATGAACTCACTGGATTTCTAATGCTACATCTATACTAATATTATAAAGCTGAAGAGTTTGTTTGTTTGTTTGTTTGTTTGTTTGCTTGATCTCGGATCGCTAGGATCTCGGGAAGTACTGGTCCGAATTGAAAGATTCTTTTTCTATTGGATAGTCCATTTATCGAGGAAGGCTTTAGGCTATAGAAAATAACTCTACTATTAATTGAAGCGGAGCATGAAACAATAATGTAACAAAATCGGGAAAAAATATTCCCCTTTTGAGAGTTTTCGTACGTTTCGTGCTTTGACATGCCACATGACAGCATGTGTCAAAGATTGCGTCATTGAATTTCAGTAATCTGTGCCTTGAATATAAACATTTGCTATTTTTTTTTTCTAAATCTGAGTTGGTACGACCAATTTCCGACAGGTGGCGTAGCAGGTTGCTGAAGAGGTTTTTTTTTGAAATCGATATTCTCAGGAATGAGTGAACCGATTTCAGTCATTCTTTCACCGTTGGATATGTACGGGATCCCGATGAGTGCTATATAATATACCACGGGCGAA
Source organism: Ectropis grisescens (assembly GCA_017562165.1). Classification (NCBI taxonomy): domain Eukaryota; kingdom Metazoa; phylum Arthropoda; class Insecta; order Lepidoptera; family Geometridae; genus Ectropis; species Ectropis grisescens. The sequence continues at coordinate 26,589,559 of CM029787.1, read as the reverse complement.
GCCGGGGCGGGCATCTAGTATAATATATAATCGATAGGCCGTCCTTTCGATCTACTTTTAAAGCTGCTACTCACGTAGTACGAGTGTGGTTGACTGACTGACTGACGAGTATAACTCAGATACACACCTTCAGTTCAATAATGTGTCAATTTGCTTGACTTAATGAGTTATCACCGTACACCAAACATACACTCAATGGTCAGTTCTCGCGTACGCGAGCGTTTTCAGTAGAGATAAGACTATTCGCAGACTCCACCTGGGGAAGTACCACATCTTTGCTGATAACCCTGCCGCCAGGCAATATTGAGCGAACATGACGCAATGCCATGAAACGTAGTGACGAGTGATTTCCATTTTCAGATAACTCAGTAGTATGCTGTTGTGAGCTGCATGTAGCAATACCTTGCTTGTCCCAACTCTCTACTTTATAACAAAACCCAAAAATGTCTCAAATTATTTGAGTACAGTGAAGTCAGTATAAACATTTTCTGTTTATGAGGACAAAAGAATTCAAACAGGTAATTTTGATCTCGAGTAGATATTGGAGATAGTATGTAATACGGTGGTCAGCCGCAAGACTGACCTGCGGCTTGCTGGGTGCAAGACTGTCTTGTTCGTGCTTGTAAAACCGAGCTTATTAAATGTACCCGTGGACCTCGAAGCCTTCTTTTGCAAGGGCAGTCAAAGCCATTACCCACCACGCCGACTCCGTGTGGGTTGGCGGATAATGGATGGCTTTGACGAATTCTGGTTAATTATATAACTTATTGGAACGAAGTTCCTTATGGCTTGGGGAAGACAGAGATTACGCTGAAAACTGCCACTGAAAAAATATGTGAGACAAAATCCGTAAGAAAATTATAAAACAGAAATAACGTATACGAGCTAGTAAATAATAATCCTGCCTGGTGTACCGCGACACCACATCTTCTAGAAACCGCGTGTCTTACGGAACCAAGATGTCAGGTGACGCGAATCCTCTCTCTTTGCGACACGCTCCGCCGGATGTGGATATGAGTTACCGCCGGGGCCGCCGCGAGCTGCGAGCGTGGATGTGGCAGTTCAAAACTTTTTATTTATTTAATTTATGACACTCGAAAACATGTTCCAGAAAGTTTGTGCAAACGCTGGGAGAACTCAATAACTCTACAAAGTCAGCTTTATGGAGCGGGGGCGTCTCGGGGGTGCGGGGTGCGGGGTGCGGGCCGGCTGACACCACGCTGCAGTATGTTATTGTACTGTGTACTCTTACGTGTAATATTATTTACTACTGTGTGTCGGTCTTGTCTAAAATACATCCACTAATATGTATTACTAGCAGCATCCGGCGGTTTTGCCCGCATAGTCCCCGTTTTAGTTTTTTTCCCCGGAATATATAAACAAATATTGGTGGACGATCCACAGACAACACAAACTCACCCAAAATTAAGCAAAGCTTGTACTATGGCGGCCAGATAGCATATAATACTTAAGTAGTTTTAAATACACACTTATTATAGATACATATTATGTAGTAGCTTATGTGTTTTCCGGTCCATTTTCTACGTGTGTTCCAAATTTTAACATGACCTGTTCAGACGTTCTGACATTAGCTAAGATAAATGCAGAAATTTTGATGTTTAGATATTTGTTGCTCACTTTGGAGCATTGTTAGATAAAAGCCTGGAGGAACACAAGTACAAAATCCACGAGGTTTCTGTAAGCCTCTATACAAACTTTTTTCTTTTTTTAAGTAGGTGTACTGTTCTAGATTGTTTTGTTTAGTGATAGGATTAATTGTATCGTATACTTCTGTATATATTAACTGTAAACATTGGTGTTGGTTGCTGCGGCATGTGACTTACTCTGTTACATTCCACTGCTGGTAATTGGGGCTTTCTCTCACAAGAACACCGTCAAAGCCTTAACTAGTTATAACTTGAAGGTCAAGTGCGGGTTAGCGGACGACACGTGTCTGTTAGAACAGTAAACAATGGTTTATAATAAAGAAAATTATCCTAGGAAGATGCATTTCTTGAATTACGTCGGGAATACACCGATTTCCTTGCAACATTTTCCTTCATCGTTAAAGCTAGTGGTGGCAATCAATTCACACATCTGCAAAAATACTCTGTTTTGGACGAAATTCAAACCAACGACCTCATGATCGTGAAATCGCGCATATTTTTGTTGTAATTAACATTAAAATTTTAATTTAATTTAACGTTAAAACACTTTGATTTCCTCTAAAAGAAGAGGCCTCTTTGTATGGGTCAACTTTTAATATGTTTTGCATCATCTTATCTTACCTGCAAACAGCAATAAAGATTTTTGTATTTGTATTTCTATGAACGTATGCATGATAGATCCAAATGTTTAATTTTATTATACACACTTAATGTCTAGTATTCTGTCCACTTGAACGCCGAGTCGAGAGAGCTTGAAGTAAATGTTTTTAGTATCTGTAACATTGGAAGCAGCCGACCGCAAACACGAGTCGAAAACTCGAATAAAATAGTGTGCGGCGGCCGACCGCGACAGCTGCCGACCGCGACCGCTGCCGACCGCATCCGCGCGGCCGCTGCCTTCTCGCCCGCTCCAAACTCTTGCGAGCTACATTACGAGAGAATACAAGCAGACATCATGTCGCGGTAAATGTAACAACGATTTTAAAGAGAGAATGTCTATTTTGTTAGAAGCCGTAGTGATCTAGTGACGAACATGTTCAATTCTACATTCTTGAGGTCGTAATATCTAACCCCGTCTGCACTGCTCGCTGTTTTATTTTTAATTGTAGAAGAACACATTTTTCGTTTCCACTGAATTTGACGTTGCAAGAAAAAATTTGTTATTAAAATTTCGAGATATTTCGTGATCTTTCTAGAACCCTATTCTTCTATAACATAGAGTGTTGAGGGGAGCAGGAAATGTTTGTTTCGTTTGTGTTTGATGATCATCCGCCAACCCGCACTTGGTCAGCGTGCTGCATGGGTGTGACTCCCTCTTCGTGAGACAAATCAGAAACTGCTGAAACGCTGAGCACGGCGAGTGCAGAGGTCTGCCACTGTAACAACCCCTTACAACAAAAATTTGATGATCTATTAAAACTTTGTCGATATTTTATAATTTGTTAAAATAAACAATATGCGTTCTATATTTTTGTACAGTCTACCTGACTGACTAATTATTTATTTGCGCCACTCATTAATTCCCAATTACGTCCGATAATAAACAAACCAAACCACCCGCTAACATAGATTGTAATTACATGCACCAACTGTAACAACATTTATCTAATATTAGAATAATGTTACGTATGAACACAACAAGTAACAAAATTTACGCAAAGCAGTCGCCGTGACCAAAATCGTCCAGGAATACATAATCTATAATGAGCTCTCCTGCGGAGTGTTCCACCTGGCAGGCGGTACTCCGCGTCAGGACCAGAACGTAATTCCGCCGACTATTCGAAAGCAGCTCGCTTCGCATTCGGGACACATCCAGGTGCATGCAATTACCGCTCCTCTCTACAAAACCGCCTTTTTTCTCCCGAATTTTCTAGAAAACGAGAAAAAGTTTCTGATTTCATTCCGCTAGATGTACCATTAAATTCTTTTTGCGCACAAGTTTGGCCAGGGGCGCACAAAGCAAGGCTAAATTAAATTTTAAAATACGTAGCTTCGGGCACAATTTGTTGGTAGTTGTTCTCATGGACTCCCGTGAAACTGAAACAACAAAGAGAATTTCGCTACGTTTCGTTGGCAGTTATTGATGTCTGTTTGCTAGGGAGGTACAAAGGTGCTTTAACATAATGGATTTGAGTTTTTTATTCAATCCCTTTCAAAATAAATAGGCAATATCTAAAAGGGAGAGAGGCCAGTGCGCGGCTGTGGGCGATGGTGGACCAAACATGATGATGATACAATGGTTGCTTTGGTCAGCATTGATATATTTGACGGGTTTAACGTTTCTTTCGTAATAAGAACAACCGGGCTGTAGAATGCGTTGCCAGCGTGGGATTGGTCGTGGTCTTCTGAGCCAAAGTTTCTTCCATGTAAGCGCGCTCCACCGGAGACAGTATCGGCGGGTCACATCAGGCGGTGGTGGAGGATGGATGGATGGATGGAGGTGGTGGTTATGAGAAAACCTATTACAACTAAAATACGTTATTTCCTAGGTATGCGTTTGATAACTAAATTGCCCAACAGTAAACAATCGTTTAATCAAACAGATACTCAGTAATTTGAAAAATATATGTATTTACTTTAGTCTTAAAAAGTTCTAGATTTAATCTATCAGGCAACAATAAAAACGATAACTTATTCCACTGTTTGTCCTATATTTGTTGGGGAGCAATATTAAATTTTGATTTCTTCTGTATTCAGAAAACTTTTCAACCAATGGTACGGATAGATCTGGAACAATATCTCCCGTAAATCCCAAGCCGGTACAGCGACAACAAAGCTCAATTACACACAAACTTTCTCATAAATATTTATTAGTGCGATTACAATCCGATGTAAGTGGCAGCTCATACCCGAGTGATCACCGGAGCTCACTACACGCTATTAATTACGGGGTGATTCACTACCTGTCGTTAGAGAGTCGTCGTTACCCGCGAGCGGCGCATTAGCGGCGTTAGTGCCGCGGCGGCGGGGGAACGCCGTTACTGGAGTAACGCCGCTGTTTATAGCAATATGATTATTGTTAACGGCGGACTTACTCGTAGTTGTAGTGGTAGGACTCACTGCACAATCCCCCTGAAAAAATATTACTTAGTTGCCATTTATTCTACCGCCAAGCAGTAATATGACAACACCACTGTGTTTGGGTTTGAATGACAATGTTTCCAAATACATTACAGGGCATAGAGATAAAGCTTGCCTATATATTTTTTTTTTTACATAAAGAGTGACGAGACGATCAGGACATGTGCCTGATGGTAAGCAACATGCCTGACACATAACAGCACAGTGACACGCAGCTATTGGAACATGAAGAGTCCAAATCATTACCTAGCACTGCACTGCGCTCGTCACCCAGAGATCTAAGATCTTATATCTCTAAGCCCTGTAATTTCTCTGGAAACATTGCCCTTCAAACCGGAACACAGTAATGTTTGCACATTACTGCTTAGCGGTAGAATAACTGGCAAAGAATAACCTATATCACTGGGTGACGACCGCAGTGCAGTGCTAAGTAATGATTTGGACTCTTCTTATTCCAAAGCCTGCGTGTCATTGTACTGTTACAGGTGTTACATGTTGCTTACCATAATGCACATGTGCTGCTCGTTTCATCACTCGCGTAAAAAAAGAAAAAATACTGCTAGAAAGAGTGGCGCTTTATGCACTACACCGGACGTGGCCGGACGGATCGGTCGTACGACGAAACTATCGCCACAAAACCGCTCTTTTCCATATTATAGGTAAAACCGATGAGAATCCGTAAAATAGTTCTGCGCGTTCAACCAACTATGTGAATGACGTGCCCACTGCACAGCCCCGATGAGGAAAACGGTTCAGAGAAGGACTGTCGAGTCGAGGGCTGCATTCTCAGAGTCTTACTTCGAGACCTGTCGCAGTTTGAATGGACCTGAATGAATTAGAACCGGTTGACTGCCTCAACCCGTTCTAACACCTTTATATAATTGTTCCAACTAACAAAGTCTGTATTCTTCGACAATTTATATTATAACGTGGAATTACGAGTACTACAACGTTCCATGACTCCCGGCTCCCGGCTTCCTTGTTTTGTAGAGTAAGAATAACCGTCTATTGTGAACATTTAATTCTAGTACTAGTCTGTCTAATTTCGTCTGTTGAGCCGAAATTCGATTCGATCACTACCGGTTGGGATTCCGACAGTAATCGACTCGACATCGTCTTTTGCTTAAGCCACCTCCTCCCGGCCCAAAGCCTCCACTACGGCCGCGTTTCTGTCCTTAGGACTCCTCGAGTTAAAATATGTTAGAGCATGTTTAAGTTGTGCGTTTGTGTTTAGAGAATCAGGTGTCGCGTGGCGCGAGCGATCCATCTCCCGCGTCTCATTACACGTATCGCGATCGCCGTCCCGCGACCTCCCCGGGGACACGTCCGCGCTCGCCGAGCTTGTAGGACATGTTCGTTTTCATTCGTAAACTAAAAGTAAATACGAGGATAGAGGATAGGATAAACTGTGATACAAGTATTACATATTATGCATCAGTATTATTGCAATGTAACGTGGCAACAAAGTCAGCATTGGTTCGATACTCACAGACGCCGATCTCTTAGATTAAGTTTATGTACATTTGTAAATAAATAACATTGTTATATTTGTACTTGGTGGCTCATAAATATTTCTAATGTTTATTTTATGTCTTCGTGATATTTAACACAAGAAAATAAATGGTAGGTACTTAGTATACACAAAAACCTACAAAATGAAACGGAACTGCGGTTTATTCATAACTCCAGCGAAAAAACGACGGGGTACGGGGTTGACGTGTGTATTGTGTGTGTGTAAGGGAGTGTGTGTGTGTGACAGCATCGCTCCCGAGCAAAAGAATAGCTTTTTTGTTCTTTTCAAAGGTGAATTAGTCTCGACTGTTTTTACGCATACCAATGTGATGAAAATCTGTGCAAGGTTACCTATTTTTCCACAACTCCCTCAATATTCACATGAAAAGGCTTGATCAGAAGACCCGTATGACTTGAATCAGTGAGGATGCTCATTGTGAGCATCTTACGACGGAAGTACGTCACTGTGTTATTTTCAATTTTTCGTCCGCAAACGATGACGTCATCGAGAATTGTTCTTAAATTTTCCTTAGTGACATAGGGACATAGCAGTATTAGCAGAGGGCCATTACCCCTCCCTCTCTTTTGGCATCAAATGCTCGAAAAAGGCCTCTTGCTTTTCTTCAATCTTCTCTATCCAGTTTGCGCCACCTAGCTTTATTATTTCATTCATTCACAAAGGTGCACCTTTGTTTTGGCCTGCCTCTGGGTCGTTTGGTTTGTGATTCTATCCAAGTTACTATTTTTTAATTTTGCATTTTCCAAAATTAAAACCCTATTTCCACTTTAGCTTCCTACAATGTTCCAGAGAATCTAGGACAATTGTTGTTTGTCTAATACTATGTAATATAATAATAAATAATATGTAATATGATACTGACTGACTTACTAATTTCGTGTTTGTTTGTCCTATGTTGAGTGTTTGTTCTGAATCCAATATCGCAAAAAATGTTGTGTGCTTGAGTGTTCCATGTCTATTACATTAACCGAACATAGCCCTCTGAACCACGTTCGCCATGTTGTTTTGTTTGCTAATAGTGACGACATATCCGCATGAATCAGTTTGTTGCACCACAAAACAATTAAAAAACTACTTACATTTTAGTGTTATTTGTAGTTTAATTATTCTAGACATGGACAAATAATGTTTAACTAACCATTTAAAACTGAACAGCAGAATTGGAGCAGACTCAACCGTAATTTGAGCAGTCATTTATTAGAATACTTGATTTCGCCATGAACTTGCCGCAAGGTATTGTTTTTAACGCTTTTGAATGTCATTTTACTATGAATGAATGCCTATAAATGACCTTTTTATCTTAAATTATTTTTAATAAATGTCATCTATCATCATCATTAGCCTGTATTAGTCCTCTGCTGGATATAAGCCTCTCCCATATTACGCCATTTAGCCCAACCTCAGGTTTTACAATTGCTACAGGCTGCCTTTCGTATATCGTCGCTCCATCTTATTAAGGAACGAGCTATACCTATTACTAACAGTAATACAGGTTGTATTACGATACAATTGTAATACATGCTTGTTGTACTAATCTATATCTATACTAATATTATAAAACTGAAGAGTTTGTTTGTTTGAACGCTATGATCTCGGGAAGTACTGATCCGAATTAAAATATTATTTTCTATTGGATAGTCCATTTATCAAGGAAGGCTATAGGCTATAGAACATAACGCTACTATCAATAGAAGCGGAGCATGAATCAAGAATGTAACAAAAACGGGGGAAAAATATTATTTTTTGAGAGTTTTCGTAGCGTGCTTTGTCATCATGTGTCTAAGATTGCGTCATTGAATATAAACTTTGCTAATCAAATATGTTTTTAAATCTGAGTTGGTACGACTAATTTCCGACAGGTGGCGTAGCAGGTAGCTGAAGAGGTTTTTTGTTTGAAAGCGGTATTATCAGGAATGACTCAACCGATTTCAGTCATTCTTTCACCGTTGGATATGTACGGGATCTCTATGAGTGCTTCAATAATGAACCACGGCTGAAGCCGGGGCGGAAATCTAGTATGACATAAAAGAGCATCATTCCCATCATCAACCTTTATTAGTCGATAGACCTGGATGTTTGTTGTATGTGTCACTGTTTCACTCACTTGCGAGGGTGAGAGTGAAAGTGCTTATGAGAGAGCAATGGTGCAAGAAAAATACATACCTATAAGTATCTACAAAGTTTCATAATGAAATTCTAAAATAATACAAAACTGTTACAGAAAACTGCGTCAAAATCAGATCAAAAAAAGGCTATTCAGTTTAATTTCAGTTAAGTTTGGTAATTTTGAGTAAACCTTTACATTCGTATTAAGTATTATTTATCTTTGACTGCCCCCCTTGAACAAAATTCTGGCTCCGTCCACTATGAGCACGTTTTTAATGTCATTTTCAAACTCTACTTTTATAATTGTCTATGATTATTCTGGTAGGTACGTCAAACATGTCTTCTGTGTGTCATAACAAACACAAAAATATTTATTTTAAATTTGATATTTACTGGATGGTGAAGTGATTATAACGATAATGTAAAAACACAACTGATTTTAAAATTCACATCTTAATGATATTTAAAGATTTCAGGTATAGTTGATTATGTGATAAATTTAAATTTCAGTGGAAAAACTAACGGTAACCGTTGAAGCTGAAACTCTCCACGGCCTAAATTTTGAAAATAATGTGTTAATAACAGTTTACTTGAGAAGATGTCACAACTAGTATCTATTGAAGATAACAACATCATGATGAACGAGTTTATAAGCTACGAGTGTCCATTTCTATAAAAAAACTAGCAGCGTCGTACTCTTATTCACGAAATAAACGCCAATAGCTCTCCTGAGATGCTTTGGCGACATGTTGGTGCCTGGTGAGGAGCTTTCAAAATTTTTGAACTACTTAAAACTCTCAAATAGGCTCATTGCTCATCAGAAACCAATCTAGACAAAGATACTATGGATTATATGGAAGAGAAATCATAAACTACACTTGGATTGCTGGCGCCTTCGGTTACTGTAACACATTTTCATGTTATAGGTGTTTAAAAAAATAAAAAATCTTAAATAATTGACAATAAAATAACGATAAGACCATAAGATAATAAATTCTTTTATTTCTTGCTGTGTGATATCTATATTCATAAAAAATCTTTGGATTAAACTATACTTTACAAATCTAGAAAAAACAACGTTTTTATTGATAGTAGTCTTTCTTTTTCGAATAGAATGAAGATTTGATATTATTTTCCTATTTTTCTTTTATAAATCATAATATGATGGTGATTGTTATAGTGTTTTTCTTGCATAAATATAACCACTCCACTAAATTTTTCCACTTCGTGGTCTCTACACGCTGGCTCAGTGCGGCTTGGTGGATGACACATGATCTATTATTACAAATTTTATTCTAGTTTCATGTCGGTTTCATGATTTTTTCATTCATATTTTTTAAGTCCATTACGCACTCGATTTGGGAAATACGAAGTAAAATTGGCAATGGCCGACTAGACCAGCCGGAACTTTTTAGCAATTTCACCATCGATATAATTAAAGAAACGTTTTTAAGAGTTAGACGAATTTCACCAATTTTTTATGTTTGATATTTGTGTTTTCAATCTAACTTGGCAAGTGGGTGACGGGTCGTAATATAGAGTTCCGTAGTTGCTTGTAATATTTTATTTTTGTTACGAAAGTAATAAATAAACTGAGGGACACTTTCGTGCCCCCCGCCAAGTTTAGAATAATAAACCTAAATAATAATAATCTATGATTACATTAGTTTCTCTGAACATAAAATAGGACCCAAAGTTTTAGTCGTCTATTAGATGGCTAACGGCCGAAATGGGATAAGCGTCAATTTTGAGGTATGGCCTTATATAGATTAGACTTATATAGGTTAGAATCGCCGTTTTTTTCTGCGTCGTTTGGTCTGGGTTACATGCTTCTAAGTGTTACTTTTTGTCGTTTAGGCAGTAGTAAAAACAGGAGACGAAGCCATTTTTTTTGTTACAAGCGACACATTTTTTGTGAATTTTAATTTTGGTTTTTGATCGACAAATATTTTAAAATATTGGACTTAGGCTTTTTTTTGCTGTGGTTTAGGCCGTCACAGATCTAGCTATCATACATATTTTCATAATTCATAGCTGGACATATTTCCGTATATTTTCTATACAAATGCTCGAGTGTTCAAACACGCAGCTATAATATATATTTTTGTGACGTCACCAAAATATACCGTAATATATAATATATTCTGCATATTAATATACTTTATGGCTTAGCAAGATTTTGAATGTACAGCGAGTTTCAAGATTGTCCGAGCACACATCACTAGTTGTTTTACAAGCTTTTACTTTACATATTGCTTTCACCTATCCCGACATTAACCAAGTTCTGATGATGGATCTAGATTTCGAGACGGTGGTCATAGGAACTCTGCAATGAAACGACGAATTCCCGTCAAATCGAGAATTGTTTTATTTGTCTTGATGAGTACTTTGGTTATCATATATCATTATTTGATTTTGTTTGAAAAGCGTACAACTTTTACAATTATATAGAAATGAACGAGAATTGCAACCCCTTATCTTCGCCTGCGCTGAGTGGGACAGCTTTCAAGTGACGGCATAGTGCTAAATCTTATTATTTTATACCTTACTACTTACCTACATTTGACCCATAAATTTTGTACCCGTAGTAGCCTGTAGTCTATTACTTCCAGTGCAATATGCACTGAAAATAATTATATTGATTCATAATAATGATACAATGTTTAATAATTCAATAACCTTCGAAATTTTGTATATGTATCGGCGTACCTACATCACGGTAATATTACTATATTACCGTGCCTACATCTTCTCAAATTTGCATACCGAAAGGTTGAATATGGAGCGTTTTCATACTTATTATAAGATCCTTTTGTACCCATTTTCGCAAATAAAGATATTATGATTACGATTACAATTATTGTTTTAATAATTATTATAGAGCACGAATTCTATTCATGTTGGTACTTTTTTTCAAGATAGACAATGGAACCCTAATTTGACTTAAAATGCTGCCATATTTAATCCAAAATTACGTCAAGTTTTGTAAAAGTGCAATCCGATATGTCGTACAAAGAGGTTGTTAGTTTTAATCGACTATACTCCATGAGCAACAACATTTATGTTAACCTAGCGGTATATAAGTAATTTCAAAAATGTCTTTTAAATCACATCATCGAAAGAAACGTTTCAGGATTGTTGTAATTATTTATTATTGAATTATCGAATTGAAAACTTCTTTTGGCTCACCACTCACATAATTTTTTGTAGGCTGTGAATGTAGCTCATCTTCATGCTCATACTCGTAAATGCAAGAAATGTTCAGATGAGCTACTGAGAGAGAATATGATTGGGCATTTGAACTTGGCCCTTGAGGCAGTCTCTAAATGGGGTGATGTCATAAAAAAGACGCAGGCGTGTTTGTTCTCCATTAAAAGGAGTCCGTTTCAACTGACTCCTACTTTTCGAGGCGTATCTGTGTCGGTTATTGACCATCTAGAAGTTTTGGGCGTTTCTTTGTCATCGACTCAACTTTGGCACGTATATTGAATCTAAGGTTAAATTTGCCGCCAAAAAACTAGGAGTCCTCTCAAAGGTGCAAAGATACTCCCATTCTGAACAGTTGCTCATCATCATCAGCCTGTATTCGTCCACTGCTGGACATAGGCCTCCCCTATGATACACCACTCAGCCTGGTCCTCGGTCTTACTTCTCCAACCGCCACCAGCTGCCTTTCGAATATCGTCACTCCATCTAGTCTCAGGACGTCCTACACTACGTTTGCCGATTCGCGGTCTCCACTCCAGAACCCGTCTGCCCCAGCGGCTAGCGGGTCTGCGACAGATGTGACCGGCCCACTGCCACTTCAGTTTGCTAATACGCTGAGCTATGTCGGTGACTCTAGTTCTCTGACGAATTACTTCGTTCCGGATGCAATCCCTCAGAGAAACCCCAAGCATAGCCCTTTCCATAGCTCGCTGAGCGACTTTAAGCTTACGGACCATTTTAACTGTCAGTGTCCACGTTTCAGCACCGTAGGTCATAACGGGTAAGACGCACTGGTTATAATTTTTTGTCTTGAAACTTTGTGGGATGGGTGACGAGAAGACTCCACGTTTGTGATAAGAACGTCTAGGTTGTAGAATGCGTTGCCTGAGTGGGGTTCCCCCGATAGTTACAATCTTGCTGTCTTCATGTCGAGAGTGAATCGGTTTCTTCTAGGTAAGCACGCTCCATCGTAGATCGCATCATCGCTTAACATCAGGCGAGATGGTGGTCCAGTGCGAAGCTATTGTAGTTAAAAAAAAAGATGAACCGCCGACTATGCCAGAGTGAGAGAGATCAGATGCCGCTGTCTGTCAGCTGTCACGTGTCGCTGTGTATACTATGTTCAATTTATATGCCATCATTTTTATTTATAACAACGATTCAATAGTTTTAAAAGTTGTTTCTTATTTTAGTTTTCACTTCTGCCGTGCGGTCTTTAGCACACACTATTAGTATTCTGTGAATCGCATTAAGATTTTTATACAAAAATATTTTAAAAAACCATTAATTTTTGGGGGTGCCCTATACTTAGAGCTGACATTCGATTGTTTTTTCATCAAACCCATTTGGGTTTGATACATAAAAACATATATTAACATGCAAACTTCCTCCAAAAATTGGTTAGAACTCGGTTTAGTAGTTCTTTTATAGAACGCCATAAATACACTATTATTTAAATATCGATCAAAGTTACAACGAACTACAAGAACTCATGTATTATGTTGCTTGCGGAACCCTTCATGGGCGAGTTGGATCTGCACTTGGCCGCTTTAATCTTTTGTGCTAAGGTCTATCATCATCAGCCTGGATTCGTTCACTGCTGGATATAGGCATCTCCAATAATACGCCACTCAGCCCGATCCTCGGTGCTACGTTTATTTATTTATTTAGAACACACAGTCAAGTCTTAATGATTAGTTTCCAGCCGTCTTTTGTATATCGTCACTCCATCTAATCACAAGGCGTCCTACACTACGTGTGCCGATTGCCGGTCTCCACTCCAGAACCCGTCTACCCCAATGGTTATTGGGTCTGCGACAGATGTTACTGGCCCATTGCCACTTCAGTTTGCTAATACTGAGTTATGTCGGTGACTTTAGTTCTCTGCCGAATTGCTTCATTGCGGATGCAATCCCTCAGAAACCCCAAGCATAGCTCCATAGCTCCGTCGCTGAGCAACTTTGGGCTTTTGGCCTCTGACTTGTAATAATAAAAATGATGATTATGATAATGACGATTATTTTGGGGATTGTGCTGTAATTGAATTTGACGATAAAAGATGTCACTGAGTCGGTTATCTGACAATTATATTTATGTAACATCCAAGTGTCAGCTGGCTGATCGGGGAAAACTGTTGTCGTTTGATTGATGTTAGATATAGAACTTATCTCATCTAGCTTATTTTTGTGAAGAGATTTAGAGAGGAGGCAGATTAGTTTTTGATTAGGCTAGTTATTTGGTTATTTTTGAATCAAGTACCTAAGTTTGTATAACTTTGCTTTCGTATTTCCTGTTCATTCTTCACTATTTTGGGATTCTCCCTGATGAACAGAAAATCACCTTAACATGGCAACATATAAGCAGATATACTTACGTCAATGACAAGGTCATTTTAATTTGATGCATAGATTACAGTTTGATGCACAGATTACATACATTTGATGTTTTCTCACATTTTTTTTGTTTTGGCATAAAAAATTAAATATTATTCTGATCAAATACAGTATTTAACAGTTTGTAAACGTACATATTAATTTTATACCACTTCAAAAAAAAATATTTCTTATATCAAACAAAACAAAATAAATATATAAACAAATAAATGTTGGTGAGCATTTCACATACAACCCAAACCAATCAAAGCTTGTACTATGGGAGCCAAAATGCTAATCTAGACACGCGGCAGTGAGTCATGCCAAGTTACTACTAGTATAGTTCCGAGCACTTGGTCGACGCGACGCGTGACCAAACTACTAGCGTTTATTTGGCCCAACGCATAAGCATTGCCATTCAGCTTGGTAATGCCGCCAGCATGCTGGGTACGCTTCCGATTGGTAGTGGGCTTGAACATCTTGATTATCTGTAGACCTACAGTGGTCTATGGTTAATTCAGGTGTGCTTAATGTAAGTTAGTTAGTTAGGTAGGTTTGTAGTGTAGTGTAGTTCTCATTGTATTTTAGTTTTGTTATTAAAGGCCCGTATAGTTGTAAATACATACTTATCACACATAGTAACACCCAGACACAAATATGTGTACTCATCAGCACTGGGTGGGAATCGAACCCACGACCTTTGGCTTTTAAAACCTACACTTGGTCTTCATTTATCTTTGTATCCGTATTTTTTGTGACGTGGGTTATAACAATTAATTATTCAATTAAAGGCTTTATATTTCCAGGTGACAGACGCAATGAAAATACTAATTAGGCGCTAACACTGTTTTATTTCACAATTTCATTTTGTTTTGACTACATTGGGAACCAAAATAGCTAGTCTCGTCGCTATAATGTGTTAATAAATACGTATTATACGATTGTATTTTCGTAACAAATTCTTAAACGCTGAATGAATTGAAAGTGTGGAGAGCTGAAAATTTCATCAATATTTTGTCAGTTTTTCCTTAAGCATATATTTATTTTGTCCACAGTCTTATCCGTTTTCACGTGGCGTTACTGTCTTATACTCGCCAACATTTATTTGTAAAGACGTAGTTCAAGAGTTTCTTCAAATGACTTGAGGAATTAATCTCTGTATGACGCCATTGGGGGGCGGATTCGATGAACTTATTAGACAGAATCAATAATGACGTCAGTCATGACGTTTTTTAATGTCACAAATGTTGGCTCACAGTTTTTTGGAACCGTCTCCAAAACTATGAAACAGACTCAATAAGAAATTCAACCAATAAGAAGTCTTGTTATGTTGTATCTGTGACAACCTATGATTAAACACTTTTCTGGATGAAGCACAGGCCAGGTTTCAAACACTTGTATGCGTAATCACGCATGTAGTCAAGTTTCGCCACTAAGCTGACAAGGTGAACTTATCAGCCAATTATTGGCTGATATGTTTTTGGTGTTTTACACTCAAACAGTCTATCTAGACAAATGTGCAATCAATGGTCACAACTAACAAAATGCAATATTTGTTTATTTTCTTCCGATAATTTTACTTTATTTAATCATGTATCTATATTTAAAAGATAGCAATTCTGTTTATCAGTTCAATACACGATTAAAGGGTACCGTAAAATCACATAATCGAACGCCATAATAAAATTGTGATGATATGAATTAACAGGAAAAATCTTGGGAAATTGGTTTCACAACAAAGTAAGTACTTGAATTCTTTTAGCATATAATGTAAGGGAATAATAGCATTGAATTACAGTTAAATGGTCTGCTTATGAGGCCCGTGACTTTCAATTACCATTTCTGTATCAAAACTATCCGGGTCTCACAAATGTGAATTTAAAAAAATCTCAACCTCATGACTGTGTGATGGTGATACGTATTCGATTGTTCGTTTTCATTTCTAAAGAGCGTGGTGATCTTGTCGTTTTATGATATAGCTAGGCGCCTTGTCGTGATTGTATCTGATATAATTAATTATTAAGTAAACCAGGCTGTAATTATTTATTTACAAATCTGGCACATCTCAATCGAAAAAATCGAAAGCTGTAATTTTGATACTACTATGCGAATAAATGTAGCAAGTAGTAGTTTTATTTCATTATATAATTTCGTCTCTATTTCAGATTGTGTGTGCTGATCTCCACAAAATTTCACAGCGTGCGCAACAAAATAGGTGGCCGTCTATCTAAAACAATAAGCATTGAATCACGCTACGTTTGCAAAATTTCCTACAGAAAAAAATATTGTTTCGCATTGCTATTTCGCATGCATAGGTGCATAGATTGTACAAACATACAAATTATTAATTCCGATGGACGAAATCAAACAGCTCGCGGAGCTTTTTAAACAGTATCCTTTCAGGAGAAAAAAGATTTGAAATTATCGAAAGAGAATACCAGGATTTCGAAACTACAACCACCAGAGCAATACATTGCCATACGTATAAATGTAAACATTTCACTATAAGATAAGCCTTCAGTAAACTGCAGTTAGTTTATTCTAATGCGTTATGCCCTTTTTGATTAGTTTTACTGTAGTACTTTCTGTAATTTTGTATTGTAAGTAATAAAAGTGATTCAATCACAATCAATAAATTGTTTTATTTTACATGAATAAGAGTTAAGATAACTGTTTTGATAACCTTATCAATTTTTTTTAAAGCTTTGAAAGTATCCTTAATTTTT
Source organism: Ectropis grisescens (assembly GCA_017562165.1). Classification (NCBI taxonomy): domain Eukaryota; kingdom Metazoa; phylum Arthropoda; class Insecta; order Lepidoptera; family Geometridae; genus Ectropis; species Ectropis grisescens. Next base: position 26,572,869 of record CM029787.1, on the reverse strand, counting down.
AGTCGTATCTTACTTCTTATTTGTATAATTTATTAAAGCTCCTAAAAATATCTCAGAATCTAAGGAGTACTACTACAGAACCAGAAAAGATATCTATAATAGTTCGTAAATATGGACACAATTAACTAACTAGCAGTTGCTTGTAAGCAAATTTATTTAACGTAGTCATCTATGAAACGGGTTATACCATGTTTTTGATAAATTGGGTTGTTTCAGCGTTATCAGTGCATTGTTCATTAAATACGTATGTATCGACTAAACAAAGATACGTAGCAGGGTCATGATAGAGAAAGTAGGAGTGTACGTATTGTAGGTATATCTATATCGGCATATCTGTGGGCTTGTCGATACAGAAACGCGAGAATCATTAGGAAAGGTTGCAACGTGCTCTGCCGACTTGCGTTCATCAGACGTTGTCGCCCTTTTTAGGTGCCGTATGCCAATTTCTCTTTGAATGGATAAATAATAATTGCCTACAGGTATTTTTCAATTTGTCCTCTTTGGTGCATGTTTTGAAACCTTATTTTATTTTATGTCATAGACAATTTAGAAAGACCCAGTAAATATTACTGAAAAGAAACCGTTTAAAAACGTCCTTGACGCAGTATTACAGGTAAAATACGTAGTTAGGTTTGATAAAAATCTCTTCAGGCACAAAACTGATGACGTCACTTTTGGGCGTGGTTTAAAAAATGACGCTATAAAAGTAGTGAAACGTCACGAAACTAAATGGTTCTCAAAAAAAAAGGCTAATGAGCATGCTAGATGTGCATACGGAATGCGGGGGTAAAAGAAAAAATTCTAATCCAAGGAGGACAACTCAAAACTTTTAATTTTCTTCTTCTGAAACACATTATTTCAAACCAATTCCTCTACACTTATATTTATTTGTCTTAAAGATTGGCGACGTTGTCCCATTATCCCTGAAGAGTTTGAAGTAAACACGTGTTTGTGTGAGGCTGCGGGTCGGACCTCACAGCGCTGCACAATGGCGCCCTCGAGAGGTCCCGCCACAATGGCGCCCCTGCCCGCTAGTTGGGCCAGTGCTCCGCTCACACCGACGCTATTATCCGTCAATAAATGTTCAGAAGATCCAACAAACTGTTATCCACACTCACAACGACAGGCTCCTACAAGTATACTTGAGCAGAGTTTTCCCTATTTAAAGCATTTTATTATATTTGGTCCATGAAATGATAAGTTTCAAAGTCTTTTCAGATTATTCCTTGGTAAATATGCAACTAATGTTTTAATTATGATAAAATCATTTACCCACAATATTTTTTCCCATAAAACCTAAATCAAAGGATCGTGTGTTTTGTGATCCTGCCATCTTCGGACTTTAAAATAATAGTGTTAAAAGTTGTCGTGTTGGTGTGTCAGTGGATCTATGTGTATGTGTGTATCTGGGGCATCGTAGCAGTCTAAGGACGTAATCTATTTTATTACGTTTTTTAAAACAATGTTAACGATATAAATAATTTTCAAATTTTGAGAGCTGTCTTTGTTATTTACAAAAATTTGGAATAGGTCAAAATGAAATGAAAAGCGAAAAAGCGAGCATTCAAAAGAATGCGAAAAATATTGCGTATTGAAAAAGTTTCCACGTCAACAACATAAAAGTGAGTGTTTGTGTATGTTGCGTCAGTATTCATTACTTCTTCACGCTCCAGTTGTGAACAAACTGTGCATCCGCTAAAAAGCGTCATATTAAACGTAATGTGTCCTCTAATACTTCATAACTACGTAATAATTAAGAATCTTACAATAATACGAGTATTTACATTCCACCGCCTCGGAAAGAGTATTTTCGCTCTTCGATATCAGCGTGCAAAAGTCGATTTCACCCTCTAGAGAGTAAAGTAAATTTGAATTTGAACACCGTGTGCATTGAGTTTGTGAATTCAAAACATCATTAAACCTACATATTTGCTTCTACTTCCATAGTGCTGAATTCATCAATACAACTTTTTTAATTTGTTAAATACTCAGCCGTGGATCCTCCTTGGTGTCTTTTTGTTAATTTTCCTTGCGCGCAATTTTCTTTTCACGTATAGAGAGTAGAAGTATCTCAACCCTCCATATTTTTACGTCATATTGTTATTGTTAAAACCTTAGGTTAATAGCAGGAAACTATAAAACATGTGAAAACCCTAAAATTAGTGATTGTAGTGACGAAAAAGTTCACTTGACTCCAACAGAATTGACTGGAACAGTTTTTTTTTTATTCATAAATGTACAATTTACACGTCAATTGATAAAAAAATAAAAACAAAAGAAAGAGCATACAAATTGTATACATTTTCAAAGTTTGAAACTACTACTTTACTGTATTACAATAATTATTGTACAGAAAACTGTCACGCATTATACGAGTATAATGTCTTTATTGCAATTGTATTGTGTTTATTTACATTTTTATGGGAACTTTGCCATCACTCTCTAAAAATTCGCTGTAACTATAAAAAGTTTGATCGATAAGCCAGCACTTTAATCTGTTTTTGAAGCTGCCGAAACTTGGGGCCGATATAACTATTTTGGGAAGAGTGTTATAAACTTCCGGTCCCATAATGTGAGTTAACTTCTGTGACCTCGTGAGAGAGTGTGGTATAACATCCAGCTTGTCGGCGTTGCGTATGTTGCGAGAATGTCTCTCTCCTCGCGTGTTGTACGATTCTAGATTATTTTTGACATACACAGCCACTTGATAGATCAAGATAGCAGGTAAAGTAAGTATACCAAGCTCCTTGAAATATGGTCTGACGTACGGCACGTTTTTGGGCGCGGAACGCACGCTTCCAGTCGGCAGCGCGCGCGTATAGCTCGGCGCCGTATTGTAACCGTGAATGCACCGTGGCGAAGTAACATGCACGTGACACTTCCGTAGACACCACTCGGGATACTCGTCTTAGCGCAAAGCACGCACTGCTAACTTTAGCGCACATCTTGTCGATGTGATGTTCCCACGTCATGCTGCGATCAATCTCGAACCCCCAAAATGCGGTGTTCTGTACCTGCTCAATCCTAACACCATTTAGCGAGACTTTTAGCGGTTTGTTGGTTTGTTAATAATGCGCTACGCATTTAGTCATTTCCTCGCTGAGGTGGAATGAATAGTTATGTGTTTGTTGCACTCGAGTGCAAATATTTCACCTTGTGCTCTATTAATGCTCTGGCAAACGCACAGAATTGAATTTGAAATGTATTTTTGAATTATTTTATTTTTGTTTTTAATCCGGTAACGCGGCTAGAAAGCAACTTTGCACTCTTGTACAACTAATAACCATTCATTTGCGACCACCAAGAGATTAATATGCACAATTAATAAAATGTCTCACAAAGTGACTCGGTGCTCAAATGGATTTGCCAGGAAAAAACGTAAAAAGAGGATACTCCTTTTTCCTTCCCTATTTCCATTTCTTCTCCTAATCCAAAAAACATGTAAAACAAAGTGCTTTAATGAATAAGGGCCTATACCTTGCAATCTGTGGCGTGGTTAGTTATTAAAAACATGAACAAAAATCTAGTTTGTCATCCTATTAATCCTACTCATATTATAAAATGTTAATATTTGGATGTTTGTTGCTCAATCACGTCGCAACGTATAAACGAATTGGGCTGAAATTTGGAACACAGTTAAAACATAGCCTGAAAGAACACATGGGCTACTTGTTTATTTCGGGAAAAGGACACGGGAACGACCCGTGTCCGCCCGCGGGCCGCCGCTAGTATTATGCATTTGCTAGCACCCGCCGGTCTTACCCACGTAGATCTCGTTATTTTTTCGGGATGAATAGGAGCCTATGTGTTCTTCCAGACCATAATCTACCTGTATTCCAAATTTCAGCCCGACTCGTTTATACATTAACATTTATATAATTGGTAAGATGTCAATATTTGGATGTTTTTGCTCAATCACGACGTAATATATGAACCGATCGGGTTGAAATTTGGAACACAGTTAGATTATAGTCTGAAAAAAGACAAGGATTACTTTTTATCCCGGTAAAATAACGGAAATGTGAACTACTCAGGTAAAACCGAGGGGCACTGCTACTGTAAAGATATAAGGAGAGGTTGCATCATTACTTATATTTATTCCGACAGTATCGCCACGCAGAAGTAGACGAGTGATTGTTTGATGTATATCTAAGGCCGGCTCCACACGTTGGTCCCAACGCTCGTACCAACGTTGGACTGCAAATTCGGTGAGGCGTACACACGTTGGCTAATCAACTAGTTGTGTCCCGTCAGGGCCAATGTGAAGATGTCCGATACAGAAATCGAAACTGCTCTTAGCGCGGTTATAGTACTGAGTGCACATTTATATTTGTTACTGCGTAAAAATAAAAAGCCTCGTCAAAGAATATGGTGGATGACGACACATCATAAAAAACGGAATGAGTGAGTAAAGATCTAGTTATACACTCTATTTTAAATATTCTAATAACAACAGAACTGAGCAAAGCGCCAACGTGTGGACAGATCGCGAGCGTTGGCGCAGATTCCTTTGATGAAACCGACACGAGCCGGCCAACTACCAACGCTCGCCCCAACGTTGGGACCAATGCCATTTTCTAGATCCACACGTTGGACGAGTAGCGTTAGCCTATATTGGGGCCAACGTGTGGAGCCGGCGTAAAACTTGTCTCGGATCCTTCCCGCCAAATAATCATCATTTGCGCGCACGCACGCAGCCGAATCATTTGCATTAAAATATTAGTTCATTTTTAGCTTTTTGTCCATATTATTAAAACTGATATGGTGTCCCATACTTCTGAACTACATCATTATGTATGATCTACCAAACAAAACTAGGAACATCGAAATCGATTCAATGGCGGAGCTATCGCGTAATATGCACATAAAAAAGCAACAGTCGAATTGAGAACCTCGTTTCTTAAAGTCACTTAAAATCATTTTTAGGTTTTAATAAAACGCTCTAAAATTTCTAATTATCAAGCTTTGGATATTTTAAGTTTTTTTTTTTAACTTTTAAAATACCTAACTGTGTTTATTGTTATCAACAGTTCTACACAGCTAAATCTCTCCCCCCCCTTTCGGCCAGTCCCTGCGGGGTGTCCCCGGAGCAAACAAAGTGCGCAATCGAGTGCACGAGGCAACCAACAGAGCCCGGCGCCGCGCGGCCGCAAGTAAGTGCCATGCAAATGAACCTGAGTGCGATTCCCGGTAACGGGCCGAAGTGTTTAATCGACTATTGCACTATCCACTGTCCGTGCACACACTCCGGGGCCGGCGGGGAGTGCGGGGTGCGGGGTGGCACGCACTCGACGTCACACTCGTGTATGTATATCTTAGGAAGTATTCATTAGAGTTCCGTAGCCAAATGGCAATATCATCATCATCATCATCAGCCGCAAGACGTCCACTGCTGAACATAGGCCTCCCCCCTAGATTTCCACAACGAACGGTCTTGCGCAACCTGCAACCAGCGGTTTCCAGCGACCTTTGTGAGGTCATCTGTCCATCTAGTGGGAGGCCGTCCAACACTGCGTCTTCCGGTTCGTGGTCTAATGGCAATATACGGGACCCTTATTGATTCGCCATGTCTGTCTTTCTGTCCGTCCGTATGTCACAGCCATTTTTCTCCGAAAGTATAAGAACTAGTAAACTATTGAAACTTAGTAAGTAGATGTATTCTGTGAACCGCATTAAGATTTTCATACAAAAAATGGGAAAAACAATAATTTTGGGTGTCCCATACTTAGAACTGAACCTCAAAAAGATATCCTTCAAACCATACGTGTAGGGTATCTATGGATAGGTCGTCCAAAGTGATATTGAGATTTCTAACATATTTTTTTCCAAACTATTGCGCGAGAGAATCTTCTAAAGTGGTAAAATATGTAGCTGTAGCCCCTGTAGCTTCTAAAATAAAAGAATGACAAAACTAAAAAAAAATGTATGATGAACATTACCATGTCAACTTTCAACGAAAATTGGTTTTAATGAGATCTAGAAAGTAGTAACAACGAACTACAAGAACTTTTATATTATGTTACTTGCTGCTACGGAAGCCTTCATGAGCGACTCGCACTTGACCACTTTTATTTTATTCGTTTTTCCTAAGTGGTAGAACTCTTGGTCGCTCTAGTGGCTTAGTTGGTAGTAAGCGTGCCTGAAGAACCGTCGGCCGTCAGGTTGTTTCCCATCATCATTGTCTACTGCTGGACACATGCTTCTCCATAACACGCCAATCAGCTCGGTCATCGACCTCAGGTTTCCAACCAGCATTAGGCTTATTTCGCATTATTCGTTTGTTTTCCGTTTGAAACAAATATTTAGGTACTGTTATTTGCATGACCTTCATACTCCATTTTTGTAATCTAAAAGTTTTGAAACAAGTGATCCAGATCAGTCACAGCTCTATCGTAAAACTTGGCATAAGATCAATTTGTCTCTATGAGTTGATTTGATGTAAAAAACATTGAACATTTCTACACTCAATTGGCTTTTGCAAACATAAATTTAAGTGATCGTGGAGTCAATTAATGTATAGAATAGAATGAATCATTCAAGCAGTTTAACTGACTAAGCGTTGACTGATATAAATTTAATTTTAGCCCTCTGCACAATCTAAAACTAAGGTCTATTTTCTATCGGGCAGTTTGAAGCTCGAAACACCGCGTCCTATAAAAATCGCAAAAGTTTAAAAACGTTAATCATAATTATCTTCAACAAAAACACTGCTAGAGTATATACAATACTAGCTGTGCCCTGCCACGCTTCGCTGTGGCACATTGTGATGCAAAAATTAGATAAAAACAATCCTTGATGCGGAATATCATTGCAAAATTTCAGATCGATCGGTGCAGAACTTTTTGAGTTTTTGAAGCGTACACAAACCAACATAATATTTATATATATAGAGATATAGTTGTTGTTATACAAATATTGTTTGTCTTCCAAACGATCCACAATCCAGATATCCAGATCTAGAAGAAGCATGGCGTTCGCGAGATCCGCGCGTCCGTCGGCCCAGCCGCTCGGCGCTCGGCGCTCGCCGCTCGCCGCTCGCCGCTCGCCGCTCGGCCGAGCTCGAACAGCTGCTGGTTGGAGCGGGCAATGAGCGGGTCAAATATTTAGGACATTAAGATGGTTGTTGAAATATTAACGCAGCGGGCGCGGGGCGCGGGGCGCGGGGATCGGGGCCTCGCGAGGAGGCCTTGAATTAGATCTAAATGTGGGGAACTAGAGTACTTTTTTGCTTAAAAGGTAATAAGTTGAATATAAGTAGAAAAAATTAAATTTGAATGAATAGAGTTCTAAGTTAAGGCTGGTGTAGTTGGGAGAACGGAAACTGGCGATCCAAAGCCCCTAGTTTGAATGCCACGCGCATCACTGTCTATTTAAAATCTTGTACAAAACGGCAAAAAAAGACATCGTGAAAAACTGATTTGTTTCTGGAATGTTTCGAGGTATAGCATCATCCAGCCACCAGCACTGGGCCATCGTGGTGGATTATGGCCTCAATCTTTCCTTATGAAGAAAGGCTCCGAGTCTTAGGAGTGGGAATATTTGGAGGGGTTAATTACCCAGTTATTAATTAATAGACACTACGCCTCACAAATAACTGTATCCCAGACCTCGATCGTGAGATTGTTAGTTGGAATTCTACCCGAACCTCTGAGTATGTCTCCTGGTTGAGACATATCACTCAGGCATCACTACTTAATTTAACAGGAAATCATCGTAAAGAAACCGGTGTATCCCTGAAATAACAATTCAAAGATAATATGTCCTATTCACCAACCCGCACACAGCCAGCGTGGTGGGTCATATTACCTTGAGCCCTTAATAGAGAACAACGATTCCCAGTAGAGGGAATTTAAAGTGGGCTGCGTGTGGTGGGAGCAATAATTAAACGATATGGATGATCGTCATCATCGCTTCACATAAAGCGACACGGCAATCAAATGCAATCCTATTACCGATAAAAAAAAAACATATGCCTGGCCGAGTAAGCTGCCTGTGACGTCACACCATTGCACAACGAACTACGAAGAATCAAAATCTTAAATTCATCTTCGTAGTTGAATATGTCGAGATAATATTGTACTTTATAAAGTTTCTATAATAAGGACTCCACGATTTATATTAGAAAATAAATACTCTTGTTACTGAAATACGTCTACTGAAATTTAATATTGCCATAATTTATTGCAAAAAATATAGTATTAGTAGAAATTTAGCGCAATATTTAAGAGTGGAGAGTTAAAGGAGTTGTCAAAGTCGGCCGGGCCTTCGTTCGTCGAGTGCGAGTGAGTGTTCATCGGCTCACGCCACCACTGAAATGTACTGGCTAAATTATTAAACCACAAATTTATAAAGAAAAGCTATGTAATATCAGACAGAAATACGACAGTAGCGCAACATAACAGTGACGAACGGCGAACTGACTGACGTGGGCCAAAAAGTTGTAATTTTTAATAATATCAAGATTTAGAAATAATACATTTGTGGAATGTTAAAATAACTCAAAGATACAAATAAGTATAGATTTTAATAGATAAATATTCTATTTGTGTGTTTGTAACTGTTTGCGCTACTCAATTTATTCAACAAACTTAACTTAGGTACAATGACTATAGAAACGAAACGTTTGCGTGTTCTAAGCCTATACAGCGCCATCTACAATTTTGAGCATAAACTAAAAAATATTGAGTAATCAAACATTATGTTAGTAACGCTTGTGCGTTTTAAAAGATGCCAACGCCATCTAGTCCAAAACTACGTAAACATTCCGCCCACCAAGAACTTGTTTCTTAATCTATACTCTTAGCACTAAATAGAAGACAACTTATAAATTTCTTTACAATTAAATTTTCCTGGGTAGGACTACCAATTTGCTAACTGGACGCTTAAATAATCCGTTTTGAGTTTTAATCTGAGCTACACGTACTATACTGTCCTTTCCTGGATAGGTATCAACAACTCTACCGATGAGCCACTTAGCAGGTGGTAAGTTTTGATCTTTTACAATAACAACATCATCAATCTTTAAATTATCCTGCTGAGTAGTCCATTTGTATCGCTTATTTAACATAACTAAGTATTCAATGCTCCATCGATTCCAAAAGTCTTTAACCATTTTTGATGTTAATCTCCATCTGTCTAAATGATTGACTATTACACATTCATCATCCGCGACATTCAACAGCGGTTCTCCTATCAAAAAGTGACCGGGTGTCAGTGGCAAAGGGTCGGTTGGATCGTCACTAACTATAGTTAACGGACGTGAATTAACACATGCTTCCACTTGAGCCAATACTGTCGAAAGCTCTTCGTATGTGAGAGTACTCGCCAACTACTTTTCTAAGGTGAGTCTTGACGGAGCGCACCCCAGCTTCCCATAATCCACCGAAATTTGGCGCTGCGGGTGGCAAAAAATGCCAATTAGTATTCTCTATTGTTAAAAGTTGAGATATTTCATCAGGCAACTTTGATTTGGCACTATCGAACATTTCACGCAGTTCTCTACTTGCTCCAGTGAAATTTGTTCCGTTGTCACTGTACAAATCTTGACAGTGACCTCGTCTTGCGGTCATGCGTTTGAAAGCTGCTAGAAAGCCCTTTGATGTTAAATCAGATACTACTTCAAGATGCAATGCATGAGTCACCATACAAACAAATAAAGCTATGTAACCACGATAAGATTTCGAACCTCTTCCTGGTGAAAAGCGCACATTTATGGGTCCTGCGTAATCAACGCCACAAGATTTAAAAGGTTTACTTGGCCTCAACCTTACGGCTGGAATCTGTCCCATAAATGGTGTCTTATTAACTCGAGACATTCTCAAACAAGTAACACATTCTCTGTAACACTTTTTTACTAAGTCACGAGCTCTTATGATCCAGTAAGTACCTCTGAGGTGATTTAACATAAGTTGTGGTCCACCATGCATAGTTTTGATATGTGCATCTGCTATTATTAACTGGGTCAGATTATTTTTACCAGGCATAATAATAGGATGTCTTTTGTCATAACTGGCATCTGATAAATGAATGCGCCCACCTACCCTTAAAATCCCATCCTGATCAAAGACAGGACAAAGAGGATGTAGTACACTCTTTTTGGGAACACTTCCCTTTGTCTGTAGTTGTTTGATTTCATCTTCAAACTCAAACTCTTGAACTTGCTTGATACATATCTTTAAAGTTTGATGCATTTCTTCTGTTGTGATGTAACTCTTCATTTTCTTTCGATCTGATTTTGGCAATTTTAAATTCAAAACTCTCCGGCAATACGATAAGACTTTTAACATTCTTGTAAACGATGAAAATCGTTCCCAAGGCTTATCAGTTTTATCCGGTTGCTGTAAGTTAAATAACACTTTAATCTTTTCCTCTTCATGTGTATCTTCAACTTCTACTATTTCTTTCTTTAAAACAGGTTCCTTCAACCAAGGTGGTCCGTGCCACCATAGAGAATGTTCAGATAATTCAATTGGTTTTAAGCCTCGTGATGCACAGTCACTTGGGTTCATATGAGTTCTTATATGTCCCCATTGAAAGTAATCTGTCATATTCAAAATCTCCGAAACTCTGTTGCTGACAAACGTAGTCCATCTACAAGCTGGTCCTTTGAGCCAAGCTAAAACAATCGTGGAGTCCGTCCAAGCATACCGATCTTCTTTAGGGATACCCATAACTTCCGCGACTTCAGTTAATAATTTTGCAGCTAATGCTGCTCCAGACAATTCTAAACGAGGTACTGACATTTCTTTTTCGATGGGGGCAACTTTTGTCTTCGCTGTCAGCAAGTTAACAGAGACACAATTACTCTCGTCTGTCACTCGAAGATATACACTACCAGCATACGCAGATGTTGATGCATCTGCGAATGCATGTAATTCTGTTTTGCATCCCGGTGAGAAATTAAGCCATCGCGGAATGCAAATATTCTTGATTTGATTAAGTTCTGCTCTATATTTAGTCCATTCCATTGACAAATCGTCATCTAAATCATCGTCCCACTCTAGTTTAGTTTTCCATAGCTTCTGTAAAAACAATTTTGCGACTATAACAACAGGCGAAATCCACCCCATCGGGTCATACAATCTCGCTATATCTGATAATACCTGTCGTTTAGTAAATCTCCGTTTGACTTCCGGCAAATTTATTGAATATTCAAAATTGTCTGATTCTTTGTTCCAACATATACCTAGTACCTTCCCTTTTGTATCTTGTTGTATCACTACAGAATTGCCTTTGCGATGTTTGTTTTTGTCAATGTAATCTAACAGCTTTTTATTATTACTGCTCCACTTCTGTAGTTCGAAACCTCCCGCATTCATCAAATTGTTCATCTCTTCATAAATTTGTATAGCTTCACCCTCCGAGTTACAACCTGTCATAAGATCATCCATATAGTAATCCTTTTTCGTAATTTCTGCAGCAAGTGGGTATTTGGTTTGTTCGTCATCAGCTAACCTTTGTAAAGTCTTAACTGCTAGATAAGGCGCACATGCCGTCCCAAAAGTTAAGGTCAGGAGATTGAAATGCTGTAGTTCCTCACTCTGGTGGACACGCCACAAAATCCTTTGGTAATTAATATCTTCACTAGCTACTCGTACTTGGCGGTACATTTTAACTAAATCAGCTATGATGCAAATCTTATGAGTTCTCCATCGCATGAGTAGATGTCTCAGATCTTGTTGAAGTTTGGGTCCTACTAGAAGATTGTCATTTAAGGCCACGTTGTTGAGTCCTTTTGACGAAGCGTCAAACACGATTCGCACTTTAGTTGTAAGTTTGTCTTCTCGTATTACCGCGTGGTGTGGAAGGTAAACGGTTTTTGGGTTATCGATGTCTTCTTTTTCTACCAGTTTCATATGGCCAAGTTCCGAGTATTCTTCTATTACTTTTCTATAATCTTCGTATAGCTTTGGGTTCTTCTCAAGTTTTTTCTCTAAATAATTCATTCTTTTCTCAGCTACATTCTTGTGTTTTCCATACTGACACTCAGGATCTTCGCTATTAAAAGGCAATCTTACAACATATCTACCATCTGCTGCTCTAACTGTTGTTTTTGGTATATTTCTTCACACTTTTGCTCTTCCTTAGTCATAATCTTTTGATGGAAGGAGGTTCGTTTTCTACTTCCCAAAATTGCTTCAATAAGTCGTCAACTCTGGTTTGGATGTGTAAACTAATCACATGTTGTGATGGTACTTCTTGGGAAATTCTACCTGATATGATCCAGCCAAAGATTGTATTTTGTGCTAATAAATGTCTTTGAGGATGCTTCATGACTCCATCGAGTAGAATTTCGCCATAAACTCTGCCCGAGCAAAATATCAATTTTGCCCGGTGTGTTGTAATTGGGATCTGCCAACTTGAACCCTTCAATGGCCACCCACATTGGAGATGGTATCTCTGTGCATGGGATGGTTGACGGCAGAGCCCTCAATACGTATGCTCTAACTTGAATGACATTATTAGGGTTGTAGTTTGATTCCACGTTCAGTAAAACCATGTGCTTGATTCTCGTATGACCGTCCCCTAAGCCTGACACCCAACCACTGATTGGTATGCGTTTCAGCCCTAGCAATTGAACAGTTGATTCGCTTACAAAAGAGGCTTGCGAGCCTTGGTCTAATAATGCCCTAATACTATGCTTGCTGTTGCTCCTCGAAGTTATCTTAACTAATGTTGTTGCCAGCAGAACATTGTAGCTTTGATGTTGTTCATTCTTTGAAAAATTCGCTACTATGTGTGTATTTGAGGAGTTGAAATTTGGTGTTTCAGTGTTTGATGGGGAGATAGCGCCTTCTTGGTCCTTGATGACATGTAAGAGTGTATGATGTCGTCGACCACATTTTCTACAGCTAGTGGTTTGTCTGCAATTCTTGACTGAATGAGTTGATCCAAGACAGTTGAAGCAAAGTCGTTTGCTCTGAACAAAATGATATCTGTCTTGAACTGATTTGGTTCCAAATTGCTTGCAATGACAAATATGATGATAACCACTACAGCATGGACAAGTAGAACTATTATTCTTATTAACTTCTTCTAAAGTTGCATTAAAAGATTTTGTCTTGACAGTCTGCCTTGCAACTTGTGATGTTCTGTTGGTTGTCTTACTACTTTCAATCATCTCTAAGCTTCTAAATCTTGATTCCAAAAATTCTGTAAGTTGCATCCAAGTAGGTAGTTCAGGCATTAAACTAACTTGGTACTCCCATTGTTTGTGAGATTCTTGATCCAGTTTAGAAACAACCATATGCACGATAATTGCATCCCATGTCTCAGTACTAACGCCAATATTGTTCAGACTTTTCAAACATGAAGATGTGGTATCCAATAAGTTTTTCAAAGCAGCCGAAGATTCAAGCTGTATAGGCTTCAGCGAGAATAAAATTTGCATAATGCTGTTGCAGTTGTACTTCTTGTTGTTGTATCTCTTTAACAGTTGTTCCCATGCCTCAACGTAATTTTCGTCAGTCGTAGCAAAGTTCCGTATCAACAATTCTGGCTCTCCAGTCAAACAACTTTTAAGATAATGAAGCTTCTGAACTGGAGGTAGGCTTGAGCTACGATGTACCACTGATGAAAACATATCGTAAAATGTCTGCCATTCGTTATACTTTCCACTAAAAGTAGGTAACTCAATCCGTGGTAGTTTAACAATATCATTACAGTCTGTTTTGTTCGAGTTTGAGATGGTCTTCTTAGGTTGAGCCTCAACAGAAGGAAAATATCTTTCAACATAGATTTAAATGATAAGTACTGTTCTTGAAACTGATCATAGATGTCAGTTTTAAAATACTCTTCTTCCTTTCTCTGATCCTTGAGGCTTTTGACATAATTTCTTTATGACCTGCTTTGAAATCTTTCCATAATTCTTCCAAAAATTCTAGTCTGGTTTCTACCAATGACGGTTTAATTCTCTCCTTCGGTGACTTTCTAAAATTACGTTCCGACTTGACCAATCTTTCATAAAAATCTATTTGAGATGCAGTGAGATTTGCTATAGACTCCATTTTAGTATCCAGGTAAAATCACAATTAATGTCTGTTCAAAATTTCACAAGTACACAAAACACAAATAATTTACACAATGTATGCAATGTTCATAAAGCATTCAACATAATCAATAAACACAACGAAATTTTTCTAAGTCCTGGATGTAATGAAAATCGTCTATGTTAATAAAGAGCACTTTTTGAAATATTACAAGTCCCGTATAGGGTAAAATATTCAAAGTCGATGGAAACTTGAACGTAAATTTTCTAAGTCCACTGTTCTATAGAATAAACTAAGTCAATGGAGAAATCACTCGAATTTTTCTAAGTCCCGTAATCAGTAAAATTGTCTATCTTAATGGAATTTTATCTCGAAATTTTCTAAGTGTTTGGAACCGTTGAAAATTTTACAAGTTGAAGATTCACAGATTTTAACTAAGTCTTTTTCACTTTACTCACGGTTACCAAGGTCCTTTTACACTGTAATCCAAATTTAGTCACTTCACTGATAATTCACAACACTAACTTCACTTCCCGGGTTTCGGCACCAAATGTTTGCGCTACTCAATTTATTCAACAAACTTAACTTAGGTACAATGACTATAGAAACGAAACGTTTGCGTGTTCTAAGCCTATACAGCGCCATCTACAATTTTGAGCATAAACTAAAAAAATATTGAGTAATCAAACATTATGTTAGTAACGCTTGTGCGTTTTAAAAGATGCCAACGCCATCTAGTCCAAAACTACGTAAACAGTAACTAAACGTTTGAAACAGCTGCATCGCATCAACTTTGAAGATTTTTTTTACTCGTAGTTTTCTAGTAGATTTTATTACGGTTTATATAATTATTTTTTGATGTTGTTTGGTACAAGTTTGTGACGCATCATACTGTGCATAATATACGTGTCTTAGCTAAAAGTGAAAGGTGTTTTATTTTTGAGTAGCAGGAAACATAGTCTGTGGCGCATGATGCAGCAAACATAGTCTGTGGTCTGATATCATATTTTAAGGCGATAAGATTGTTATCATCGGGTTAACCCCACTCAAGCAAAGTATTCTACAGCTTAGAAGTTTTTGTCACAAAAATAAAGTCAAATCTCTTCGTTCGACTTTGGAAAGCCTAGCGTAAAAGGATAACGTTTTACCGATCTACGAGCCGTCTTCTCGACATTTTCCAATCAAAATCTTCTACAGATGCCTGATGACAGTATCGGCTATACCTATTAGGGTGCAGGTTATGTGAGATACTAATCACTAAAACTGTCTCTGTGGCCTGAATCTGTGCGTGGGGAGAGAACATCGGGAACTCTATTAGAAAAACAAACGAACAAACCCTACGCACCTCACACACAGTCCCATCTAGCCCTAAATTAAGAAATTGAGCTGGAAGCTAATAGCAGATATAAGGAATAGGATCTGGTTGACCGAGCTTTACTCGGACTTTTTAAATGATATCAGGCAGGTACGAATTACGTAGTGATGAAATATAATAAAATAAAAAAACAAAGTCGCTTTCTTCCGCTGACTTTCTGT
Source organism: Ectropis grisescens (assembly GCA_017562165.1). Taxonomy (NCBI): domain Eukaryota; kingdom Metazoa; phylum Arthropoda; class Insecta; order Lepidoptera; family Geometridae; genus Ectropis; species Ectropis grisescens. The sequence continues at coordinate 26,557,345 of CM029787.1, read as the reverse complement.
CCCTATATAAGTATGTGGCGTACTTAGCACATTATTTTCATTTATCTCATTAACAATGCATTAAAATCCGTTGCGTACTTTTAAAGATCTAAGCATACATAGGTACATAAAAAGGTCTACAAAAAAGTCCATTGTAGTAAATTTCTATCTTTACGGCTTAATGTTGCATAAAATCGCTTCGTAAATAAGCCATTATTGACGAAGCGATTTAATTAAGTACATTGAATAGGCATATTGTGCTTTTCATATAGACCAATATAGCTCTTAGGTACAGCATGTTATTTAAATAAATGCCTTCGAAGATATTACACATTTAATATGCAATGCAATGTAACATTTTTACCAGCATTTCACCCGTGCGAAGCCGGGGCAGGTCGCTAGTGAATGATAGTCTTCAATCTTACCAGCACAATATAAAAAAAAATTAACTCAATATTTCAATAAAACATCACGATCACGAGTCCAATAGTTATAGCTTACTTTAGTCTTGCTTAACACTGCCATCTATTGTTAAGTAGCTTGAGTGTTGCTGTGTCAGTACATCAGTTTGTATAGGAACATCGCCAACAGATTTTTTTTATGTATTTTTAGATTTTATTAAATTAAAGGCGATGATAAAGGGCTCCCACTAAAAGAGTTTCTAAGGAAATGAGGAATTTGAAAATAAAAGTAAATGACCAGGGTTCGAACCGGCACTTTCAAATTTTGAAACTGTCCAATTTCTCGACTGTGCTATTATGGTACGAATCTAATTATACGTTTAAAGGTATAACCAAATTGAGGAACTCCTCCTTTTTTAAATCGTAAAAAAATTATATCATTTAATAAGCGAATAATTGATAATAATTTTTGGTCTTGTCTCAAACCAAATATTCGTTGGCTTAGTTGTCCAATGCCATCTATTGTTACATACAACAGTTGTTTGTTTATGCAGATGCATCGTCAATAGGATTTTTTTGTGTTTTTGTTAGAATATGTACTATTACATACGATACTATTTAGATTTATAAAGGGCTCTAAGTTAAAGATTTTCTCAGAAAAAAAATAACAAAAGAAAAGAGCCGAGAGTAAACATCATCAGGATTCGAACCAGGACCTGTTGACTCCGAGGGCAAACATATTCCGTCTGAGCCATTTAGTCTTAAAGAACAGTGGCAAAATAAGTTATCGTATTCAAATGACATTGTAGGAGTTTTTCATTGTCTACAGACGCGCATAAAATGATGTTTTTAAAAAATAACACCTAGCTAGATCGATTTATCGTCCCCGAAACCTCCCAATACAAAATTTCATGAAAATCGTTCGAGCCGTTTTCGAGATTCAGATTCTATATTTACAAACATTGCTAGAAAAATTGCTCGTTTAAAGGTATAAGATTAACATGCTTACAAAAACAGAAACAAACAGCCGCATTCTTCACACAATTTTGTCCTAAGGCTCAAACTTACGACCTAGAAGTCAGTGTGTAGGCTCAACACCAACTGAACCAAGACCACGGCAAGACGCTAGTAAAATAATATTTAGCAAACACAGAAAATATTTGACGGAAAATGTTACGTTATTCTATTAGGAGTATAATGTTCAATAGTCATTATTGTATAACATTTTGTTTTGTGTGCTCATTGAGAAAATAAATAATGTGAAACATTACACAAGCTCCGAGTTGGAAGCTATCAACGTAGAGCTATCTAATACATACAATCGTAAGCTACAATCCGTATACATTTAATTAGATCAAACTAACCGCGAAACGGAATCAAATCAGCTTAATACGGAACGGCTTCCCTCTTTAGAAGACGTAGAAAAACAAATGAATTCGTTTCCAGCGCGTGTGATGCCGCATCAGGCGGAGAGTCCCACAAGTGCGTGATTGGATTGCGGCGGCGCTCGCTATCAGCCCGCGGGCCGCTTCTACGGCTTCGGATCGTAGAACAATGACCAGATTGGAATCACTGCGGCGCCGGGGATGCTTGAACTCATGTACTTGCTTATTTGGATCCAATCAATGAGTCGAGTCGATTTTATGGGACAGAAGGAAGTAATAAATGAAAAAGTTTATTTACACAGCATGCGAAGGTTTCTAATGGATTGGATTTTTATAAAATTTAGCTTATGTTTATGTGTGGTATGACATTAAGGGAGAGATTGCAGTTCCCGTACATGACAATATATTATTACTCTGATGAATAAACAATGCGTATTATTGTGATCAAAGTAAAACGATGCTGTACACAGAACTATTGTTTTTTTTTAATAAATCGCAGATTATTTAGGATTCTTTATAATATAGATTGACGTTAACAATAACCAATACACCTACCATTCGTTAGAAATAGATGAATCTTCCGTTCAATCCCTGTTTTTCTAACTGCACTGCACTAGTCACCCAGAGATTGCTTGATCTCTTAGCTCTGTAATGTATCTGGAAACACTGCCTCTCAAACGGGAACACACTAATATCAGCACATTACAGCTTGGCGGTAGAGTAATTAGCGAACGTATTCCCTAGGCTTCCTATCACATTACTTACTACTACTTACTACTATTAAACCGCCGTATTCCAAATTTAATTATTTTGATGGTTAAAATGTCAAACATTTCTAAAGCATATGCATAAGTATGCTAACAGGCAACGACTTTTGTTCAAAAAAAGACTTCTAAATATCTTAAATATAGAAACACTGAAATTTTAATAAAAATATTGTCTTCTGCCAATAAAAAAAACCGGCCAAGTGATAGTCGGACTCGCGCACCAAGGTAGTCTGTACAAACCTATACGGTTTTCGTAATTTTTCATTTGTTCGTGCTGTCAGACGTTGCTTTGTAGTAAGTTTCAAGATTATAACTTCACGCGAAGTACCCTGTAGGTTTTCATTCCCTTGCAAGTGTCGAAACTATGAGGAAATTTGCGGCATAAGCGGCTGTACCTTTAATGGCGTTGGCTTAGAAGTTTGACTTTTCACAGCACCAAGGGACAGTGGACTTAAGTATTCGATATACATTTCAATTTGACATCTCCACGCGTTCCTGAGAAAAAAGGTATTGACAGACAGACAGACGGACGGACGGTCTACGATGTAATCCTATAATGGCACCGTTTTTTTCCTTTTGAGGTACGGAACTCTAAAAACATCAAAATCGTTTCACAATTGGCGGAGGTATCGCGTAACATACATACAACGAAACCGAATTGAAAAACTCCTCCTTTTTTAAACCGGTTAAAAAGACATCATTTATAAAAAATGCGGTGTTCTTCAGCGACACTCGGTGATTCTTGCGGCCGCTCCACAGCATCAGGCCCCGAGAGATGGATCGATCCCAACAGTTATAAAAGTGGCCGGTCCATTGAGCTGCGCCCAGATTAGTCCCAATGAAATACTGAACCGATACGAAGCTTTTAAATTCATGGAAATCGGTTTTTGTACGGGCTCCGACTCGTTCTAGTTTCGAGTTATTTATGTTCTGGCGAGCAAGAGGCTCACCCGACCGTCACATCGAGTTTCAGTAATTTACCGCTAAATTACTGTAAGTTTTCATCTAGTGCTTTGATGTGGCGACCTTGTTATAGCTTAAATAAACCAGAGGACTACTAAATTGGACCAGAAAATTATGTTATCGGACTTAGAAGGAATGAAATAAAATGTAATTTATAACACATTTGCTCGTAAAGGGCCTCTTGTTGCACCAATTTCTATATCATAAAGTATCTTAATACGTTTTTGTGCGGTAATATAATGTATGTAAAACGCACGTTTTATCAAAATCCTCTGCCTAAAACGAATAGTACCTTTTAAAACTTAGTAAAGAGTTTTTATGTCAGGACAGTTGTCAACATTTTATTAATAAGATTAAGTTTGAGAGATAAAACTTTACTTAATTGGTTAATTTAACAAATTTTGACCAAAAATACAACAATTTATCTGTAACAAAACCCAAAAATATAAATTTACTTTATTACTCATGTCATATAGGCTGGTTCTGTGCCTTTGCTTTAAAAAAGTGCTGATGCGCGCGCATCGCTATGCTGTGAACAATAAAAATTATTCCGAAAAAGAATTGTTTCCTCGCCAATATGTTACAAAACATCATATGACATACGTGCGCTTTGATAATAATTACAGCCTCTGCTAATTATATCTCTCGCCTAGAAATATCGCCTCAGGTGTAATTATCAACTTACCGCACTTATATAATAATGTACTATTAATGTAGTAGAGGGAAGCAATGCAAACTGTGAGAAGATGTGAAGCGACGTCAGGCCAAGTGAGGTGACGTAAGATGAGCGAAAGCCACGTGAAGCGGTGTGAGACGAAGTAAGGTGAAGTGGGGTCACGTGAGACAACATGAAGTGCCGTGAAGTAACGTGAGACCATGTGAAGCGATATGAGGTCAAGTGAGGTGACGTAAGATGAGCTAAAGTCACGTAAAGCGGTGTGAGACGATGTAAGGTGAGGTGAGGTCACGTGAGACAACATGAAGTACTGTGAAGTGACATGAGACGATGTGAGGTGACTTGAAGTCACATGAGGTGACTTAATACGAGGCGAAGTCACGCGAGGTAATGTGAGATAAAGCGAAGCGGTGTGAGTCGAAGTTAGGCGATGTACGGCGACGTGACGTGACGATAGGCGATATGATGTGAAATGAAGCTAAGACGTTTCAAACGATAAAATTAAATTCAAAAAATTACATAAAATCCTTGTTTGTTTGCCGAGAATGTATTTGTAGTTAGACAAGACAAGATGTAACAATTCCTTAGATGGTTCCTTACAACGTCATTGCAGATGTGCAAATATTTATAAACACACGATGATTAAATAACATTTTTAGAAAACGAGCATTATAGAGTAAACAACAAAATCCAATTTAAAATGAGTCGAAAATGAGACATGTCAACATTAAGATGGTAATGAGTTAATTGTATTTAATTATAAATGGAACACACATTTGAACGGGGAATGTAATCAATGAAGGAGTTGATGATACTACTATTTGAATTTTATAGTAGGTAAATATTGTGCAATGTTTGGGTGGAATTCATTTTTAGGGTATTTTGTTTGTAATGGACTATAATTGAATAGTGTAGAATAGTATTAGTGCCTGAGATAGTTAGACTGTCCACTTTGTCTTCCTCAAGCCGTGACTCAGGGGCTTCGCTCACAAGCGGGAAGACAAGGTCATAACCCACCACGACCGTCAAGTGCCGTTCTGATCCTTCATGTATTTGGAAGTGTTTCATGGAACATGTCGGTTTCCTCCTACGCCCTTAAAGTAAGCTGATTGATTACGTGATGCTAAACATTGGATTAGATTATTATCTTACGACAATGTTAGATAAAGTAAAAAATAACTTTTACCATGAACGAGGACTGGTCGAGGTGAGCCAAGAAGTACATAGAGCAGGTAAATGCTAGTGTTCATAATTTTAAAGACTATTAATGGTGAAATAGGTGAGCGGCACCGTGCTGTTGTGAGGAGTACTGCTCTTTATCATCAAGTTGCTTGTATGGTATCTCTCGTCACTGTATATTGCAAACAAAACTAAAATGTGCGTGCTTACGACCAGGCGCCAGAAGTGAAAACTAAAATCGGAAATAACTAATAAAACTATAGACTTATGGTGATAAATAAAAATAAAAAGAAGTGTGGCACTCGGGGACTGCCGCGGTAAAGCTATTGCATGTTGCATGCATTTTTATCAACATAAGCAATAGGGATGTTAACAGTTTTTCGGAATTGCTTTTATTTTGAAGCGTGACATTTGTTTACCATAAAAAAATGCAGAGAAGTATACAATCTAGTCAGTCTTCGATAGATAAGAGCATTTAGTCTGTAAAGCTAATACAAATAAGATTCAAAGTCGAATGACCGAGTGGGGAGGACTGCGTTACGGTCTTCCATCCCTCTTTATTGTGAACATAAGAAAGAGATGCATGATCACTAAAATTGCCATCACTAAGATCACTAAAATCGGTCCCCAGGCCCACGATAAAAGCTATGCAATAGCTTAAAAATGACTGCACCTATGTACAATTGTACATTGAATAAGGTTAACACAGCGACACAGCAGTAAATAACTGCAGCTTTCTCGCTTTGGCACACTCGGCGCTCTCGAGTTCACCCGAACAATTCTTTAATTTTCAAGCGTTTAATTCACAGCCCACAAAAAATTTGTGCGTGCTGCAAAAAAAGTTTTTAGTTTTAGTAGGTACAAAAATAACATATATTTAATCACAAGTTTAAATTTCACACTAAACGCGTCCATATTAGATTACAGTTCCAGCTATGATCTTGTTACGCAAGATCAACCTAACTTAACCTTAGAGTATTCAATTAAACCACCTCCTATGTTTCGTATTAATTACCAATCAATTAGCGACCTTACCCCTCGGGTATACAGTGCAAACCTATGCGGCGTGCAGTCACTCGTCGCCGTGTCTCGGTTGGCGGTGGAATTGATAGTACGCAATATGGCAACCCAGGTGGGTAATGAGAGGAACACACACACAAACTCGACACTTTCTGATATAATTTGATCAATGATCGCGTAGAGTTGAAATCGAATTCTATTCCACCAATACTATAAATGTCAAAGTTTGGTTATTTGGATGTTTGCTGCTCAATCACGTTGGAACGGAACGAAGTTGAAATTTGAAACCCAATTAGATATATAGTCTGGAAGAACATAGACAACTTCTTATCCCGGAAAAATAATGGAAACAAGAACTACGCGACTAAAACCACGCTATTTTACTGTGATAAAAAGGAGCCCATGTGTTTTTCCAGTCTATAATCCAACTGTATTCCAAATTATAATCCAATACGTTCAGACGTTACAACGTGATTGAGCAACAAACATTCAAACTGTCAAACATACAAACATTGGCATTTAGTAGTTACACATAATCACAATATCAGTAGGTTTAAAAATATGAACATTTTATAATGACTCCTAGCTACATCACATGTGAGTACGATGCTTGGATCACTGTTGCTCAATTACAGTTTGTAAATTATAGAAAGGAAATAGACTTTTCTTGACTCATTAGTTTCTATCTTAAGATTTTTAGAATTACATTACAATACAATAATACTTGTTGCCCTAGTTGTAAAGTTTATCATTTACATTAGGCACATATCTTGTTCCTCATGTCAGTCTTTACATTAAAAAAGCCTAACATTCGAGTCCCACTAGATTTATTCCCACTAGAGCTCATTAGATTACCTCCAAGCAAAATGCGCTTAACGCGGGTAGAGGCTACAAACATGTACGAAATAGAAAACCACAGCAATAACAGTGAGACGTTATAAGACGGTTTTATCGGGCGTACAGCAGACATCATGAGTTCAAAAATAAATAAGTGAGGAGTATCAGGGTAGGGGCGGGTGCGGGCCGGGCGGGGAACACTATAGGAAGAATATTTAGCCGAACTAGGCCGGAAACATGGCAACACGGCGCGGCCTCGGCGCCGGAACGCTCACATACTCGTTCTATTTATTGGTTGGAAAAGTATTCAAAGTCTACGTTTTGTTCACAGTCCAGTATGTAGTGCAGTTGGTGGATGTTCGTTGTTGCATTCGTGATCAAACAATGTTTGGAGCTTACACAATTTTATGCTATCCTGAAGTAAAGTCATCAATAGTTGCTTTATATTATCTTTTTTTTCGGAACAGGACACTATTTCATAAGTTACTTTGGCCGTTTCTGTTTGGTGAATCAAATTTTTTCATTCATAGATAAGGGAAAAAATATTAGCTCTACCTGGTGGGACGTAATAATCTCCAGAGAATACAACGACAGCAAATACGCATGTAACGTAATTAGTATTACTACATACTCGTCACTACTATACTAATACTAGTATTAGTTACTTCTCATACTTGTTATTGTGATAATGAAAGTGGGGTATTGATACAAAAGTTTAAATAGATATTTTTTTTGTCTATAGTAGAATTTACACAAGTGTGTCTAGTGTCCAGTCAATAGACACATTTGTGTTAATCCTATTTTGCAACAGTATATTATTTTTAAAAACTGTTTAGCCACAGATTACATGAACAGCGCGCATCCACTATTCATATTCCCAGTGTTGGGACGCAGGGTTTTCTCGCACAAAGAGAGAGTATAGTCCTTAATATACCACGTTAGCCGGATTTTTGCTCTTACTGTATGCAATGCATACCGAAACATAGTGAATAATGAACTACTTTTGAAAGGATTCTATTTATGTCCCAATGATAAGCAAAGTCAATTATTGCCGATCTAGTCTGGAAAACGATGACTGGCGATCCGTTGACCCTGGTTTTCTTTTTTTTTTATTGTATAGATGAGATGAGACGAGCAGGACATGTGCCTGATTGTAAGCAACATGCCTGCCACATAACACGCAATTTTTGGAACATGAAGAGCCCAAATCATTTCTTATCACTGCAGTCCACTCGTCACCCAGATATCTAAGATATTATATCTCGAAGTCCTGTAATTTATCTGGAAACATTGCCCTTTAAACGGGAACACAGTAATGTTTGCACATTACTGCTTGGTGGTAGAATAACCGTCAAAGGTTCAAACTTCCCCAGGCAGACTCTGGCAACAGTCCTACCACTACAAAATCTAATCCCACGCGCACTACTGTATTTTTGAACTCATGTGCGTAATGCCGCTAATTTGAAACTCTGAAAGAAAATATTGTGAGGAAACCGAAATATTTTTCAAGAATCTTTCGACGCCATGCGTCATCTACTAATCCGTAATGAGCCAACGTGGTGGATTATGTCTTTGACTCTGTCCTTGTAAGAGACTCCTTGTGTGCTAACAGCGGTAATAGTGGTAATATTGGCAAACAAATCTTTACTAGTATGTTTGTATATTCAACAAGCTATAGTATCGGTGCGGAGACCTACACCGAGTCAGCTGTAAACAAGCTCGCGTCACCACAAGGAAGCGACTCAATAAAATGCGTACCCAATTAAATAGACATCGTATGAATCCAGGAACTGGGTCAAGAACAAGCTGGCTCCGTAAACCACGCGGCCGTAAACCGGGGGAGTTACCGCCGGCCTGGTGGCGCGCAGTCACGGCAGGCGGGCGAACCCGGAAAACCACCCTTGTACATATTAACATAAATACCATATTGCTGAAAAACCGCTGCACTGCGCGTCAATATATTATATTACCAAAGTGTAGGTGCCGCTCGCCGTGTTACACATGGACTAGCGGCGCCCGTCGGAGTCACCTGCATTTTCCTCGGTCCCGTTAGTTTCACGTTTTACGAATTTGTGATACAGATACGTTATTGGTAAATAGTATTTACAAGTAACAACAATACATTGTTTATATTTATATTATTCCACAACCACAACCACAGAAATCTAAATAATTATTATTTAGATTTCTGTGACCACAACCAACTCTCCTTGCGAGACAAGGCCCGAGTCCCATCAGTGGGAACATTTCATGGGCTATTGATGATGGTGTAACAAAAGTCATCCGAATCCGTTTTATAGTTTTTGAGTGGAAGAGTAACAAACATACATCAATATATTCTTACAAGCTTTTGCGTCCATAATACAGGTAGGATTTTATTGGTCGCAGTGTATAATGTTTTGGTCACGTTACGCTGGTTATCTTTGCATTAGTTACAATATATACACCTATGTGGCACCAAAACATTTACAACAAATAATTTAAAACACAAACAACACATCGCCACGAAAGGCAATCTTACGGGCAAGATGACGGTCAAGTGTAAACCTATAAAAGTATATAACATATTTTTTTAATTATAAGTATGATATTGTTAACGTTTTAGTAAAAGCAGCCCACTTTATGTTTCCACTGCTGGAGCTTGGCGCTTTTTCTCACATGAGGAGAGTCATGCCAAAATTCACCAAACTGTCGAAGTGCAGCGGATGACTGGTGTCCTACAAAATATTAGTACATGCCGGTTTCTTCACAAATTTTGACTTCACCTTGTTGCCACTGTTTACGTTCGTATTTCGTAAGACATCAGTCGTACAATCGAAAAGCATCAGCTCGAGGACACAAATTGTCGATAATTCGCGTTGATTTGATAGAGATTCCATCTCGGTGGGATTCAATATCGGCGCCGCAATCAATTTGTGGGACGTGCCTCCGACGCGGGCCACCTGCGGGGCCCGGGGCACACCGGGGCCCGCTGCGGGCCATTCCGGCGGCTCATTATGCTTTTATTGCACCTCGGTCTGCTCACGACCGTATTTGATCGACGGAAGAGTTTGGAGAATGCAATTTTCACGCGACGGGCGGGTACAATTTTACTTCTTGAAGCGAGCGACAGTTGGTAATCAGTCTCAGTTGACCGTGATTCCTCACGGCTCCGATTTGGAAATTCAATTTGGTAAGTATACGAAATCAAACTACTTCGTGGAGACACACATGTGTGTCGGTTAAGTGTGATATCTGTGTTTTTTTTAAAGATAGCACTGCAATTTGCCTCATATACCTATCGGAGTTTTGGGCTTGCGCTGACGGCGCAGGACCCAAGTAGAAATCTAATCCTAGCTACAAACTAAATTATGCTATTTAGCATACAAATGACTCCTGAATCGCGTTACGACGACTGATGGAAGGCACCTCAGACAGCTGGGGCTGCAGACGGTGGGTGAGTGTTTGGCACTTACTGTCCTGTCGGAGTGGAGTGTGTGCTGTCGTGCGTGATGTACTAGTTATATTATGTTACCTGTTCCTTGTATAACAAGCCCGTTGTTTTATATTTGACTTCTGAAGCATCAGATACTAAAAAGTTTCAGGAACTAATCACATTAGTTCAGTTTTAGAAAGGGACGAGTTTTGTAGTATGCAGTACTAGTAGTAAGTGACAAACACATAAAGTGAAGTTTTAAAATTCGGTGGTTTCAGACAAAATTTAGCTTAAGTTGAGTTTGAGTAATACGACAGAAATTGAGAAAAAAAGCTTAAGTTTTGTAACACAATGGGATGAGACAAAATTGAACTTAAGTCTAGTTTTTAATATGGTGTAATAAAACGAACTGAGCTTAAGTCGGGTTTTGTGATGCGGCTGTTTATAACATTTTAGACATACATTGTACTCAGGCTACAAAATTAAACTAAATTTAATGTTTTATTTAAAATTATCTAAGCACCGTATAATTATTCTCGCGCCAGTAAATATTGTTCGTCAGATGATTGAGCCCGTAGTACAGTGCCGGAGTGGTCGCGAGCCGCCCTCCTCCGGCGCGAGAGGCTCCTAATTTCCTGGCAGCCTCCGCTCTCCAGGTGAGCTGATATTAAACATCTCATCGACAGCTCTTCATACCTCTCAGTTTTAGAAAAAGTTGTTTGTTTGTATTTACTAATATTGTATTATAAATGTCAATGTTTTTTACTCAGTTACGTCGTAACGTCATAATAGATCGAGTTTAAATTTGAAATATAGATCTAATGAGGCGCGGTCCCAGCCTTAAATTTTGGAGGGGGTCACAAGTACGCAGTCTCGGGTTTTGGAGGGGGTCACAAGTACGCAGTCTCGGGTTTTGGAAGGGGTCACAAGTACGCAGTCTCGGGTTTGGGGGTACAAGTAGAAATACAATAAATCGAGCAAAAAATCTTTATTAGTAGCGCCCCTAGATTTCATTTTTCTTAGATTTTTTGTTTAACATATACATTTTTTAGGGGAGTCATGTCCCCTGTGACCCCCAACCCTCGGACCGCGCGTGGATCTAACCTGGAAAAGCACAATAGGTTACATTTTATCACGAAAAAAAACAACGGGTATGGGAACTGCCCGGGTAAAACCGCGGGCGTTGCTAGTAATGAAATAACTCTAAAATCATCGTGAACCTCGCCGAAAATTGCTAGCTTATCGGGTTTTTATCGGATACATTTCGGAGAGTATGCAACTGACCTGCAGGATCTAATATCACCTTGCTAATTTTTTTGCCAGACTGCTCGTAGCTCGAAAATGCGACATCGTTTCATGGTTGACGTGCCAAAGACTCTAACGAAGAGGTTTGTCTCTATTTTTGTAATAAGAACGCCCAGGCTGTTCGCGTTTCCTTTACTATGTTGGTGTCTTCAAATCGAGAGTAAATAAATCGGTCTCTTCTAGGTAAGCACGCTCCATCGTAGACCGCATCGTCGCTCAACATCAGGCGAGATGGCGGTCAAGTGTCAGCCAATAAAAATTAAAAAATAATGGGCATGAAACCTGATATAGACGCAAACTATACATAAATAACTCGCTGTTTGAGTCCACGTGCCAGTCGAACATTAATCGCTTTTGAAATAACATTTTGTAGAATTAATCCCGAAATAGTATTAGTAGCTCCATTTATGGCCCAATTGAGACTCGAGGCTTTCATTCAGAAGGAGACATGCAAGGCCAAGCCATGATCCTTCGCATTGGTCAAGTGCGGGTTGAACATATTTTCTTAAATGTCTCTTTTCTAACATGACACCCTTCTACTATTTTCGGATTTATCGGGATGTTTTGCTTCGCCATTGGTTATCTACAGATGTATGTGTCTTACTCTTTCACGCATAAACTAGGAAAGGGATTTGTATGAAATTTGGTTTACATAATATATAGACAACAGTGATCGGGAATAACACATACGAGGGGTGATCCAAAAGTAATGATAATCAGTTATTTCTAGTGCACACAAAAATACAAAAAAATTACAGTCACTTGCTCAATTACCCACTAGTTCAGGAAAAAAAAATCCTATAAATAGGCCACGATTCCCGGGAGCTACATTCATTTGAATACGGACTGTCAAGGAGTGAACATCAAAATGGAAAAACACGAAATCAGAGCTGTCATTAAATACCTCTGCTTGAAAAAAATGTCTACCAAAGACATACACAGCGACTTGGTGGAAACATTAGGGGACTGTTCTCCTCCATATTCCACAGTTGCACGCTGGGCTAAGGAGTTTAAGCTGGGAAGAACTTCGACGGAAGACGAACACCGCGAAGGGCGCCCATCGACGTCCCTCACTGGAGAAAATGTGAAAAAAGTTGAAGAAGTTGTATTGGAAGATCGAAGAGTGACTATCAGGCATGTAGCTGAGGTCACAGGGATCTCATATGGCAGCATTCAAAGAATCCTTGTGAACGAATTGCATATGAGAAAGGTCTCCGCGCTTTGGGTACCGAAAATGTTAAACGACGAGCAAAAGAAGAAACGAGTCGACATGTCAAGAGCAAATCTCGAAAAGTTCCAGGCAGACAAGGATAATTTTTGTCACGTTTTGTGACCATGGACGAAACCTGGATCCACCATTTTGATCCTGAAACAAAACAACAATCGATGACATGGAAACGATCCGATGAACCGACGCCGAAGAAATTCAAAGTGTCAAGCTCAGCAGGGAAGGTTATGGCGTCTGTTTTTTGGGACGCTGAAGGAATAATCATGGTGGACTACTTGGAAAAGGGGGCCACTATTACAGGCTCCTACTATGCAGAACAAATAAGAAGATTGCGGGAGGCTATTAAGGAGAAAAGGCGAGGCAAACTGCGGGCTGGAGTGCTGTTCCATCAAGACAACGCACCGGTTCACAAAGCTGCAATTGCCATGGCTGCCATTCAGGAAGCGGGCTTTGAGCTGGTGGAACACCCCCTATTCACCAGATCTAGCCCCAGTGACTTCTATCTCTTTCCACGACTCAAGGAACACCTCCGGGGCAAGAAATTTGACGATGATAGCTACGTGATGGCCGCGGTTGAGGACTTTTTTGAGAGTCTAATAAAGATTTTTTTTCTAAGGGAATTTTAGGTTTAGAAAAGAGATGGACTAAATGTATAGACTTGCTAGGAGACTATGTTGAGAAATAAATTTAGTTTTTGATTTTATTCATTGTGTTTATTATTGATTATCATTACTTTTGGATCACCCCTCGTAATTTATTTTTTAACTTCGGAAATTAACGGGGTTGAGAACTACACGGGGAAACCAAAAGGCGCTGCTATTATTATTTTGTAGGGTAGGACTCTTTGCAGAGTCCGCCTGGGGAAGTACCCACACCTTTGCCAGCTATTCTACCGCCAAGCAGTAATGTGCAAACATTAAGGTGTTCCGGTTTGAAGGGCAATGTTTCCAGAGAAATTACAGAGCTTAGAGATAACATCTTAGATATCTGGGTGACGAGCGTAGTGCAGTGCTAGATAATGATTTGGACTCTTCATGTTCCAATAGCCGCGTGACACTGTGTTGTTATGTGACAGGCATGTTGCTTACCATCAGGCCCATAACCTGCTAGTCTCGTCACTCTATAGTTTAAAAAAAATACACGTAAAATTTTTAAATATGCAAATACATCGCATTTGTATGTATAGTTATGTATTGTTTCTTTTTAAATTCTGGATTAGACATCCAGTTATTAATACCCAGGCGTCCACTGCAAGCTAAAATTTATTTATCCATACTATAATAGTTCAATTGTAGACAACCAATCCTAAAATGTTGCGTAAAAGTCCCTGAAACTCGATGGACTACCAATATACGTAACGCAGCAGGCAGTGCCTGGAGAAGAAAAAACGAGCATAGTGCTCACTGGCGTATTATGGGAAAGGCATATTATGTGCTACAGTAGAATAACCATCTGATTCCTGATGATGACGACAATGTTGATAAAGTGGTACAGTTTGTTACTAACAAACAAAAAAAATGATTAACCCCCGACTACCTCGGATTTGTTATCTGTTTAACATTCTACTAGTCAAGCCCTTTCATTTGATACCCATATTGAGGTAGATTGTACAGAATTCTTTTGTCCGCCATTTTGTGGAGACGGCCATCTTGAATCGATTATACCAAACATAAGAACATCCGCACGGATATTAACTTTCAAAAAAAAAAAAAAAACGCATCGAAATCGGCCCATCCAACAGTCCAGTGATCAAACAGTATAGTTGGCCCCGTCGCCAGGTGAATCCGGGAATCCAGCTAAAGCAGAGGTTTCATTAATGCCGGGGTCCAATAATCGTGCGATATTAAATATTGCGTAATAATCCCCATCTCGCGAGATCTCCCGTAATTAGATTACTCCGTACTTCCCCGATATTTGGCTCGCAGCCGCTGCGAGCGGTAATACGCGATACATGATTATTTTTAGATTACTTGCCATACGTACTGATGATATCGAGATTAATTTCTGGTTGTGGAGGGTTCGTCTCGAAAAACATTGGATGATGTTTACCTGAGTGTTATTAACCGACTCCAAGATTAGAATGGTTACTTGCCAGTTATTCTACCACCAATCATTTCCGTAATGTGCAATCATTTCTGTGTTCCGGTTCGAAGGGCAATGTTTTCAGAGAAATAACAGGTCTTATAGATGTAACATCTTAGATCTCTGGGTGACGAGTGCAGTGCAGTGCTAGGTAATGATATGAATTCTTCATGTTCCAATAGCTGCGTGTCACTGTCACTGTTATGTGGCAGTGATGTTGCTTACCATCAGGCACCTGTCCAGCCAGTCTTGTCATGTCACTATTTCAGTAAAAAAACATTTACAATTTATTAAAAAAAAATGTTATAGGTATACTCGTACCTGTCTGCACTGTTTTTTGGGTATCTTTTGTAGGGGTAGGTCTTTTGTAGGGGTAGGACTTTTGTAGGGGTAGGACTTTTGTAGGGGTAGGACTTTTGTAGGGGTAGGAATTTTGTAGGGGCAGGACTTTTGTAGGGGCAGGACTTTTGTAGGGGTAGGACTTTTGTAGGGGTAGGACTTTTTGCAGATTTCGCTTAGGGAAGTACCACCAGGTACCAGTAAGTTATTCTAGTTATTCCACCGCGAAGTATAGTCATTTGAAAATATCACCGTGTTCCGGTTCAAAAGGCAAGTTTCCAGAGTAATTTTACAAAGACGCCACCTCACAACCGGACACCTCACAACCAGGCACACCTTACAACCGGACACACCTTACAACCGGACACACCTCACAACCGGACACACCTCACAACCCCTTCACAGAGGTTTGATGATCTATAATAATTAATTATCTTTGTCAACTTTTATTAATTTAATGGAGAAATAAATACGTGCCCCATATTTTTCCACGATCTACCTGATAAACTAATTAGAACATTTTTGAACCACTCATCTTCCCAATTACTGGAGCACACAGAGCCTATAATGAGAGAGTAATAGAACCTAAATATTTGAAGTGGAGTGTTGCCCCTCCCCCGCAGCCCGCAGGTCCGCGTCTGACCGCCGGGCTGGAGGTCGCAGGATATAAAATTTCACACGTGGCCAAGTTTTAATCACATCGTTATAATTTAAACAATGGCGTTTATGTTGCGAGAACCATTGTGAATAATGGATCGTTTGTAGCAAAATGTGATTACGAGTACTTTGAATATTGGAATTAGAGGTGTAACTCGCAGCAAACCATTTTGACTCTTCTGCTCGTTAAGATACATAATAAAATCGTGTAAACTCGTGGTGGCCTAGTGGCTATAACGTACGATTTTCACAATCGTGAGGTTCTAGGTTCGAAAAACACCTGCGAATGAATGCCTTCCCAAGAACAAATGTACAAGTTCAAAACACCGTGAAGAAAACAGCATGTCCCAATGATCTTTCAATATCATGCACCAAAGCTGACCGTCTTAATTTCGCATGTAGACTCATGCTTCACTATTAACTCGCTTGAAAGCGAGCGATGCTGTCGAAAGTGATGTTCGTTGAGTTAAAGGATATGAAATAGAAAAAAACAGTAGGTAATTTATATTAATATACTAGATGTCCGCCCCGGCTTCGCCCGTGGGACATTATATAGCACTCATCAGGATCCCGTACATATACAACGGTGAAAGAATGACTGAAATCGGTTTAGTCATTCCTGAGAATATCGCTTTCAAAAAAAAAACTTCTTCAGCTGCCTGCTACACCACCTGTGGGAAATTGGTCGTACCAACTCAGATTTAGAAACAAATTTGATTAGCAAAGGTCACAGATTACATACCTCGCAATAGTTTATATTCAATGACACAATCTGGACACAAACATGCTGCCATGTCAAAGCACGGTACGAAACTCTGAAAAAGGAATATTTATTCCCGTTTTTGTTACATTCTTGATTCATGTTTTGCTTCTATTGAGAGTAGCGTTATGTTCTATAGCCTATAGCCTTCCTCGATAAATGGACTATCCAATGAAAAAAATCTTTTTAATTCGGACCAGTACTTCCCGAGATCCTAGCGTTCAAACAAACAAACAAACTCTTCAGCTTTATAATATTAGTATGGATACAATGTTATTCCACACATTGCATGATAAATTTTCACAAAAACAGATCTAGCTCGCCCATTCTTGTAATACCAAACATAAAACTGCACATTCATTTATTCATCTTGGGAATGTCTCCGGCTTGTATCAGGCTATAAGAAACAAAAACATTTTACGTCATAATGTAGTGCGCAAATAAAACAAGACTGAAGTGAAGTAATACCGAGGCGATGAAGCGACGAAGCAAATGCAAATCGGTACGAACACATTAAGTTGTGGCCGTAATTTATTCCGGCCCCGTCCTTCTTAATTAAACTCTTGCACTTTTCAACGGCCATCGGAGCCTGAGGGGCTAACTGGGGGGAAGGGGGCGAGTCCAGACGCCGGTTGCTCTGAAGCCTGTATTCTGTGATTGCCTTACTCTTAAAGTTACGACTGGTATAGTCGGGGGGACGGTGTCTGTCGATCCAAATGCCCTGGTGCTAGCTCCACACGCACCACTGTCTTTTAGAATGCGTATGTGTAATGTCGCTAACTTAAAACAGTGAAGGAAAGCATTGTGAAGAAATCGACACGTTTTCATAATGTTTTTTGGTCATGTGTTTTGTCATCAACCCGCTCGGGGCCAACGAGTTAAAGTATTAAAATAAGTTGCTTAACATTTTCTACAGCAGAACGATTGCTTGGAAAATAAACGATTTGTTTCAAAAATACCTACTAATACTAAAAAAACGTTCGACTTTTTATTTTCATAAGTGCAGATGTACGTATACGTGATTACCCCTGACTTCAGTGCTGAAAGAAAACATCGTGATAATGAAGGCAGTGGTTTGTTTTATTCAACTTCAAATAGCTGCACATCTAGCTGTTGTTTTGGGCATGCGCGTTGCTTACCATCAAACAAATGGATTGTTCATCACGTCACTTTATAATAAAAAATACTACGTTGTTGATAAATATTGATAGATTACAACATGTTATAAGACGGTAAGTTGAAAATTACAGCCGAGGCAATATTGCTAGCCCGAGCCGCAAGCGAGGGCTACAAGAAAGCAGAGGCTGTAATTATCAAAGCCCAAGTATGTCATACGACGTTTTACAAGATATTTGCGAGGAAATAAATAAAACTCGGAGTTTCTTAAACGAATAAATCTTTAATCAAATATTTTAATGAACAATTAAATGTAAGCGCGTGTGCTCGTAGATGATCAAGAGTCAACTTCAAAAGGTGAAATATTTTTATCAATAAATCCAGTGGTTTTTGCGTGAAAGAAAACAAAAAAACAGTTATCAAATCTTTCGTCTTAGTAATATTAGTTCAAATAACTATTATTGTGTTTTGTGTGAAGAGTTTTGCTGTTATAGAATGAGGTTGTAATAAGTTTGGAGTTGTTTGCAATGTCTCAGTGTTGACGCGGCTTACTGCAATTTACATACATTTTGATATTAATTGAGTTAAGTCGCCGTTTGCGGACGCTAATTGAACAACTTGAGCGGTTCGCTGAGAGACGCGGCCGACTGGCACCCGGCGGCGCCGGCGCCGCCGGTGCGGGCTGGCGGAGTTTTAGTACAGATTACATCTTATTTATAGAGGCATATTTACTTACATGTATTTAGTAGTGGTAGGACTCTTGGCAGAGTCTGACTGAGGAAGTACCACATCTTTGCCGGTTATTCTACCAACAAGCAGTAATGTGCAAACTTTACTGTGATCCGGTTTTAATGGCAATGTTTCCAGAGAAATTTCTGTGCTTAGAGACATAATATCGTAGATCTCTGGGCGACGAGCGCAGTGCAGTACTAGGTAATGATTTAGCTCTTCATGTTCCAATAGCTACGTGCCACTGTGCTGTTATGTGGCAGGTATGTTGCTTACCATCAGGCACATGTCCTGCTCGTCACTTTATACTATAAAAAAACCTACTAATATGATAAACTAGCAGCGTTCAGCGTTTTCGTACGAATGGTTCCCGGTGCCGTTATTTACACGATATAAAAATAGTAAGTAGTAGTTAACGTACCTACATGCGTACATTATTACAAACGTTAGCGTTATATTAGTAAAATTAGAAAATTACATGACAATTTTTTCTTTAAAATACAATATACGAGTAAATTGTCAAATACCTTAATACTACAATCGCTCATATTTGTAGGACGCAAAATTTTGGATGTTTAGACGTTTGGATGTTTGTTGCTCAACCACGTTTGAACGTAAGAACTGAGCGGGCTAAAATTTAAGCACATTATATTTGAAAAAACACATCGGCTATTATTTATTACGGGTAAATAACGGGAACGGGTACAACGCGGGTGAAACCGCGAGACGTTACTAATTTTTTTTAAACATTACGCTTTCCTTAATCACGATCTTAATTATTATTTAATTACCTCCTAACGTTTCGCCAGCGTTACGAGAAGACTGAAGAAGTTGCGGACGGTCTCACCGTGATATGAAATATAAATACATGAATATATATCTCCGTTTATGAAATGGGACGGCCTGAACTATGTTCAGTCATTTCGTAACCACGGCCGGTGTAACACGGTCAAAAAGTTGGGTAGTAACTATAATTTTTTTATTAATCATTATTTTAGTCCGTCCGAAAATCAATTTTAGAGCTTTGTTAGTTACGTTAATTAGGAAAAGATACAATTATTTCTATAAAACAGTATTGGAATAAAAGCTCGGTCCGTTTTGCGTTATCTCCGCGGCGAGCGAGCGGCGAGCGGCGAGCGGCGAGCGGCATAGTTCCCCGCGACACGGCTGCACATTAGCCGCTTCGTTAGCGAAGAATATTCGAGCTTTCACCGCGGCCTGATTTCATTTCATGTCCAATAAAACTGCCCCCGGCTCTCGCACGCCCCCTTCAAGCCCCGGGGGCCGGGGCGGGGGCGCGGGCTAATCTCATTTGGCCGAGTCGGTACGCGCCACGGTTTTGTTAAGAGAAACTGGTTTTATTGCTGGAGTCACTAGCGGGCATCCCACGGCCGGCGCTCACAGCAACGCTTGCACAGATTAAAGATTTGCTATTTTTAGAATAAGTATTCGTGGTCGCATGAAATTGGCGAGAAGCTACAAGACATCTACAGAACAACTCGTAAATCCGCACATCTCCACTCATACATTCTAAAGATTCCCAAAATTCATACCTTTGTCTTTGTATTCTTTCAGACTATCTGTGTTTCAAATTCAGATTAAGATTCAGATTCTTTATTGGTAACGACATTCATAACAGATCATAAAATCAATAATTGTTACAAATATGTACGAAAATTTATGATTAAATTATTACAAACTTTCATTTCAATAGTATCATTAAATTAGTTACATAAAGTAACCAAATTTCCACCCGATCTGTTCAAACGGTACGACGTGGTTGAGCTACAACCATTCCAGCAAACAAACATTCACATTTATATGATTATAATGAACATATGTCTGCTTGGAGGGCAATGCTGCCAGAGAAAATACAGTATACAGATAAATTTTGTAAATCATGTTTTTGTGCTCAAATAGCTAAGTTAGATGTGTGCAAGCGTGTTGAATACCACCAGGTAAATGTTTAGCTCGTTTCACTACTCTATATTATACAAGAATAAAATTAAACATTTGATTTACTCCCGACCAACCCGGATTTTTAATTTGTACAGCATTCTACTAGTCAAGCCCATATTGAGGGAGCAGTAGTGAAAATACAAATGCAATTAGCCACTTTGTGGTGGCGGCCATCGTGGATTTTAAATTTGTCATAATGTATAGTATTTTACTAGTCAGGCCCTTTCATGTGATACCCATGTAGAGGTAGGTTGTGAAGAAATATGTTGTCCGCCATTTTGCGGAGCCAGCCATTTTTAACCTAATTAACCACACATAACAAAGACCCACAGCAAAGAAATACAAAAATAAGCTTAAAAGCTATTACCATACCCGAGTGTGACGCTAGATTTCAATTCACAACCCACGAAAATTCTTGGCGCGCCAAAAGAAGTTTTCACTTTCAAAACAACCGCAGCAAAGTCGGTCCATCCATTTCAGCTCTACGTTGCCACAAACAGACATCGACGTCAAACTTATAATACTCCGTTTTTGGTCGGGGTTAAAAATGCAGTGCAGGACAGCTGATAGAAGTGAAAAGGTATATCTAAGAGTTTTAGAATGACCAAAGCAAAAGCGAAATCAGTCCTGTTTCTACAGCTAAGACTTGGGACCTTCACCTACAAACCAAGAACCGAGGCGTCGCGTCAGTCTGAGAGCGTTGGCGTGTGACGTCTGCCCTTCAACGGTATCTTACTAAGGACGTATCAATATCCTTGCGATATTTATATCACCGCTGAAACCATTCCAAACAAAGCAAACATGTTTCCAAATAGATATTTGAACGGAGAAATTTGACTTAATTTTCGACAAGACTATAATATTAATTGTGGCATATGAATGCCTGAGTGGGTGTTATTCTCTAATGTAAATAATTCCGCTGTTTTCACGTCTACAGTGAATCGATTTTAATAGGCAAGCATATTCCATCCTAGACACATTGTTGTTTAATATCAGTCGATAATAATAGGCGTGTCGACAGGCCTGTAATTATATATTTTTTTATTTTTTTAAATAAATAGTAACGAGACGATCAGGACATGTGCCTGATGGTAAACAACATGCCTGACACATAACAGCACAGTGACACGCAGCTATTCAACATGAAGAGTCCAAATCATTATCTAGCACTGCACTGCGCTCGTCACCCAGAGATCTAAGATCTTATATATCTAAGCCCTGTAATTTCTCTGGAAACATTGCCCTTCAAACCGGAACACAGTAATGTTTGCACATTACTGCTTGGCGGTAGAATAACTGGCAAAGGTGTGGTACTTCCCCAGGCGGACTCTGCCAAGAGTCCTACCACTACTAAATTATATTAATTTTTTTAATATAATAACAGTATTTAAATAAGATAAAATATGTACCAATTTTAATTTTGATAATTTTTCGTTTAACTTACTTTATGAACATTCAAAGCTGGATGGGAAAGTCCATTTTAAAATTACATTTACTATTGGATAACCTATTCAATTTCAAGTTACTTTTGTTATGAAACCAGTTTCCTAAATACAATATAAATATAGCTACCATATAAACTTTACGTGTGACGCATAGGGAATACGACAGTGTGACGTCACGTTTCTGTAGTGATTTGTATGAAACGTTTTTGGGAGAGTCCAAAATTGTGTTTTTAAAATCGTGATATCACGTGAATTTTTAAGATAACAAAGTAATTCTTTCACCTATGTTTCAGTTATTGAGTAGCCTTTTGATGGTACATTAAATCAAAAATGAGTCGACATGCCTATTGTTTCTTGAAAATGCTGGTCAGGTGCAACAACGTTGTCGATAAAAGGTCTAGTAATAAAAAAAAACTAGGAGACGGGGTTCAAACAACCTACGAATCAACGATCGTTCCTATAATCTCAATCTTAGAAATAAGCCAGTTAAATAAAAATGCAAAATTTTTAATTAAACATTGAATTATTCAAGAAAGCTCGTAGCTTCATCGCCTTCGGTAATGACTCTAATCAATAAGACGAAAATACATTTGTTTCGATAAAGAAATTTCGTGTTTGTTTTCACGAAGAAAATAAAACATCAATTTGTTATGTCTCCAGTAATTTATATCTCCGACTCAGTCTGCGCCGACCAAACTAAACATATACCAAGTTTCATGTTTTCATGACTTGCCATTTTACTGAATGTGTCATTGACCAGCGGGCGTAGACCGTCTACGTGCCACCTCTACGACGTAGCAGCGTAGCACCGTAAACTTTTTAAGTTCAACGAGCAACTTATGGGGTTTTTGGAAAAAAAAAATGTTTGACCAAATAATAGAAGGAGGTTATAATGTTCGACTGATTTTTTTATATTTGTGTCCACCGGTTTCTCCGTCAATTATTATTGTAGACTGATATTCAAAACTTAATTTTAATTAAAAAGAGTTCACTTTCGAAGTGGTCCCTTGTAGCATCAAGTCAGGATCTTATGGTGATATCCTGAAATATCGAAGAAAACCATAAAATTTCAGACAGAAATTATTTTTTCAGATATTAGAGAGGCTTCTATTGGGTATCTCGCCTGTTGTTACGTGACGATGTAGTTTACAATAGAACGTCATCAGAAAAAGTCGAGTCGCTCTAGGATTGAAGAAATTTTGGTAGTGGTAGGACTCTTGGCAGAGTCCGCCTGGGAAGTACCACACCTTTGCCAGTTATTCTACCGCCAAGTAGTAATGTGCAAACATTAAAGTGTTCCGGTTTGAAGGGTAATTTTTCTAGAGAAATTACTGTGCTTAGAGATACAACATCTTAGATCTCTGGGTGACGAGCGCAGTGCACTGCTAGGTTATGATTTGGACTCTTAATGTTCCAATAGCTGCGTGTCATAGTGTTGTTATGTGGCAGGCATGTTGCTTACCATCAGGCACGTGTCGTGATCATCTCGTCAGTCAGTTTATAAAAAAAAAAAAACGTTTGTAAGTTGAAGTCACGACCTACAGTTTCGAACTCAGACGTTCCAGCATCTGCGCTATGAGTCGGTCAAGACTGATCGGTGCGTAGTTGGTATGACGGCGCGGGGCCGGCGGATTGATCGCAGCACTCGGTGAGGGCACTTCGTGAGAAGTGACTGTCGTTACGCGGCCGGACACTAAATGATAGGTTTTTTGTAGATATAAAATGAGTTTTGTATTTATTTTAAAACGCGATTAAAATATATAATGAGGCGCTGAGCGTTTTCAAGAGAACACAAATTCCGTAGTGGAGCGCAGGCCGAGTATGAAGAAGCGACACTCAGGGCTGACCGCAGAGTTTCTTACGGGAGCCCACCCGGAGTCAAAAAGGGCACCATATTTCTTAGGTTTACCGTCTGCTTTTCTCAATGTGTGCCTATAACATTGTGCTAAGTTATCTTTATGCTATTAATGGTTATATGTTTAAACATTATTCTAAGTTATATTAACGCTATATATGGTTATGCTTGTAAAAATTAAACGAAAACAGTTATGCGTTTAGTTGTTATGGTAAATTATCATTAGTTATAAAAACGTTATGCCCACTTAAAATAGGACAAAAATTGTTATGGTATAACATATACACCCGTATGTATGTAAATACGTTAACATGTTTAGGCAAAGGATAACTTTTGGAAAAATATTTAGCTCATCAATGTAGCAGTCATGGTTAAATTGATTTAACATAATTTAATCTTTGATTTAGAAAAGTTTTGCATACAAAGAGTTTTGGTCAAATAAATGTTAAATCATTTAAAGAAAATCTCGCGCGTACTCTGTAAATCTTATTAAAATATCGTGACTCACATAACATTTCATTAGGTCAATACAATTGATTTTACAGAACAACGTTTGTAAGCTAATACCGTATTCTGATAAAGTTACGAAAGGCGACTACAGTTCAAGATGTTCAGTTTGTATCAGAATGACAAATTATCAAAACACAACCAACATTTCCTTGTAATTGAGCCGGCCGGCCGCGTCGCCCTTCGGAGGAAACTCGCGCCATTTTTCAGGCTCTCGTCATTGCCGCAATAAACATCTCCATTTGGGCAGCAGCCGACCTGCCCTAAAAATAAACGGCCCGTCCGTCATGACAAAAACTTCCTTACTTAGGTAAATTACTAAGGTCCAGTACTTACACATTATGAGCCCACTGGGCCTTCCAATCTCAACCCAAACAAAAACCAGCTCTAGCACAAAACAAATACAATTCTATTTCCTTTGATAGTACAGTAACTGTAGCCTGGTTAAGAGTGATAATGAACACTATCAAAGATAGAAACGGGCGATAGAAAATAGACTCTACTGGCTCACTTGAAGGTTGTGTTTGGAGTGCGGTGGTTGTAGATGGTAAGACTGTGTGTTAGGTGGCATAATTACAGCAGTAAATTAAGCAAGTTAGGCCATTGCATCGGTTATCGGCGCCGTGTTTATGTTATTAGAGATAGGAGGCCGGATTGTTCCGACGTTAGCTCGCGAGCGGCACGCGACGTCACCCGGCCACTACATTGCCGTAATAACAAGATTCGATACTGGGAACTCTCTTGTCCTATTGACATTTTGACCCCATTGGAAATATGCATAAAGAAACTTAAAAAATACATTTAATTATCTTTTAAATTTTCAAATACAGTGACGTGACGAATAAGATTTTTTGTTATTGGAGGATTATTCCTGATAACCCTATCAATACCCGTGCTGATAACAGAAGCAAAAAGTGTCTGTATACCATCCACGGTGGGGACCGGTAAGACCAAACTTTGCTCCCTGACACTGTCAACTGTTGTTAGACCTAGTTTCACAGACGATTAAAGTATCATTGAGTATTATTGAGTAAGACGTACGCCAGATGGTAATCACACGCCTGTCCATAACAGCACTGTACCACGCAGGCACAGTACTGCGCTCGTCACTCACTGATTTAAGATGATTTATCTCTCAGCCTTGTTACTTCTCCGTAAACGTTACCCTTCAAACTGAAATACATAGTATTTAACGTTTCCGGTTTACTAGTACATTACTGCTCGGCAGTAGAATAACTGGCCAAGGAGACCTGGAAAACTATTGATAAGCTCACTTTGAAAACTAACGCAGTTAGTTCACATATTTATCCAATTAATGGATTACATAATTATGGTGAGAGCGATCCAATCCAATTCTAATTTCAGTCGAATTCGACGACATTTTCAGGGTTCCGTAGCCAACGGGACCCTCATAGATTCGACATGTCTGTCTGTCTGTCCGTATGTCACAGCCACTTTTCTCCGAAACTAGTATAACTATACTATTGAAACTTGGTAAGTAGGTGTATTCTGTGAACCGCATTAAGATTTTCATACAAAAAAACAATACATTTTGGGTGTGTCCCATACTTAGAACTGAAACTTTTTCCCCATCAAACGTGCAAACTATGGCTTTTATGAAATTTAGTCGTGTGTATGAATTAAATTTTGAATTAAAAATAAATATTGGTGGACAATTCAAGCATAACACCATCTAACTTTAAACTAAAAAAAAGCTGTAAACAATTTAAACTAAACAAAGCAAAACAATGAATAAGGTTCCTACGGCAGGTGTGGTCAGCCCTCAGGCGGGCGGTGGTCCGCGCCGCGCCCACACTGGCAGCGCCGGCCGGCAATCAGCGCCGAGCTGTGGGCCCGGCGTCAACAGTCGTTAGGCCGCCGCCGCCGCCGCCGCTGTGGATTGTTGGCTCTTACTATTACTCGGCTCCGCAATATTCGAACGTTTAGGAATGTTTGTACGAATTCTTTGTATATCTGTGAACAGGTTAGAAAAGTTTCATGGAGCTGCTTTTTTTCGAAATAAATTGAATGTTATATTCTAACTAGCTCTGTTTTACTCGCATAGTTCCCGTTCCCGTTCATTCTTCGGGTTAAAAATTCGCCTGTGTGTGTTTGCCAGACTGCAATCTAATTGTGCTTCAAATTTCATGCCGATACATTCATACCTTACGTCGTGATTGAGCAAAACACTTCGAGATATCCAAACATTGACATCTACAATATTATTTTTTTCCGGATTTCAGTCGGATTTCAAGGATTTCATTCAGATATTTTACGTCGTTTTCATGGTTTTCAGGACAAAAATGTACACTATGTGATATTTCAAGTTTGTTTTTTATGATTTGAAGCTCAGAAAGAGCGAAACATACACCGAATGGTAAGCGGTACGCTTGAATGTACTACACAATATCGTAGTGCCCGACACGCAGATATTTGATCATGAAAAGTCCCAATGATTTAATTGCACTGCATTCGTCTCCCAGAAATATAAGATGAACTATGTCTTTACTCCGTAATTTCTGACTTTTTTTAACCGAAATAGGAACAGATATAGGTACTTAACAGTAGCGCAATTGGAAAAGTGATGGTACTATCATCATAACAAGTCATTCCTAAAACTTCTGGTTTGGAGGGAATCAATCTTATTGTGACTTAGAACTATTACGCTACTTTGGGAACAGTTGTTTTGTTATGTAAATAAATAAAATATTGGTCAACATTCCACTAAAACACCATCTGACCCCAAACTAAGCAAATCTTGTACCATGGAAGCCAGATAGCTGATACAACACTTACTTAAAAATCTACTTATTAAATACGTACATAGCAAACACTCAGGCACAGTCCAAATATTTGCACTGAGTGGGGGATCGAACCCACGGCTTTACAGGCAGAGCTACTACCAACTAAGTCACCAGACCGGCCTTGTAAAATGTGTGAACTATGTAGAAATAATACAAAACAGAGTCGCAATCAAAGAGTTAGCATTTCAGTCTGATTTTCCACCCGGAGTTTGTATGTTTGTTCCGTCAGTTAAATGGAAATGTTATGGGGCTGCGAATAAAACGGTGTGATTGCACCGTGAGGGCAACGCTGGCCACTTCGCCATCGCTCCGCCGCGCCACGTCGCCGCCCCGCCGCCGCGCCGCCGGTCGGTTGCGCTTCGCTTGTAACAGGCTATATTCCTCCAAGACCGATCGCGGCGCTCACAGTCCCTTGCCAGCAATACCAATAAAAACATTTATTTTATTTAGCTTTGTAAATCGCGGGCTAGTATTACACGGAGCGAACACTCCAGATGTCTTTATTTAAAGTGATATTATGAACACGGTATAAGCAGAGCGAAAACTGCTTTCTTTTAGGTAAGCTTGCTTCTTCGTAGACGTACCTAATTCTGTAGTTTTTGCGAGATTATAGGTAGGTTTTTTCATAATCTATCTTGATTAGATTATGAACCGATGTATTTACTAAACCAGCACCTATTTTGGGATTTTTACTGTAGTCATTTATGATAGAGCAAGTCCCCTATATTTCAATATAGTTACACATGTTAGCAGTTTAGCTTTTAGCACAAAGTCTACCCGTGAACATGCACGGTGCATAATAAGTTAAAATTATCAAAACATTGCTGTTTTGTACATGGTATTTATATGGAAGATATTAACTTTTATTTCATGTGTTTGTGTGATTGTTAGACTCGGTATATTACATTGAAGGAAAATTGTATATTATGTCTATTTGTCTCTACGTATGAACTGATTTTGATGCTGATTTTTCTGTTGTGAATTAGTTGTCTGTTATTTGATGAAGATCGGTTCTAGAAAGCTGCTCTTACAAAATGGCGGATTACATATTTATTTACCACTAGTGGCCCGCCCCGGCTTCGCACGGGTACATACACACACACACACACACACCCTTTTTTTTTGTATCGGGTTTAAAAAAAAGTAAAATTAAAAAGGGAGTTTGAATTTTTTTTATGATTTTTTTTTATTAATGTTTTTTTGTATTTTTTATTTTAAAATTTTATACATATATAATATTATTTACAAAAAAAAGCCATTAGTTTTAGTGAGTCAGAGCTTCCTGTAAACGATATTTGAAGTAGTTTTATTTTGTGGCAGCAAAATAAATTGATTTTCAGGAGCTCCGACACGTGGGCCAACATACAGTTGGCCATGAGTGAAACATTCTTTTCGTAGGTCGATCCCTAATAATTCGAAGGTTTGGCCCTGGGACTTGTTAATAGTTAACGCGAAAGATGATTTCACCGGAAACTGAAGTCGTTTAAAAGGGATTGGCAGATCAGTTGGAATCATCGGTATCCTCGGTATATGAGCTAGTTGACCAGCTGCTGGGCCAGTGATAAAATTTTGTTCAGCAAGCCGCTGCGAACGCTCGATACTTGACTCTCTAGCACGCGATTGCGACGCGTATTCTCTCCGACTTGCAAGGCGAATTTCAGTTTCTGATGAAGATTCCTCATTACGCCGTATTTTTATTGCCCTCGCCTGGGAACTATGTTTAGAAAGTTGATATCTTGATCTTTTTGGCATTTTAGGGCATTATAAAATGAAAAATAGAAGGAAATAAATAATTAAACAGGCTTTTACTAAATTTTGCTTATTGAACTATATGAAGTACTAAGCTGTTTGAATAATTAAAATATAATATTTATTATCAGGTAAGTAGTAGGTACTTATAGAAAGAAAATTAAAAATATGGGCGTAGAAAACTACCTTAAATTTTGAACAGGAATGAATACCCATAAAATACTACTATAAGCAGTTTGAAAAGTTACATTAAAATATAATATTTATTATCATATACTTATTTACCTACGAAACGAATTTAAAGCGAATTCAAAAATTTTTCAAGCTAAAATCATACGATCACGCACACGACCGCTGCGTAGGGAGCCGATCGCGCGAGTGAGCCGCGCGGCACTTTATTTTATTACATTGACTCGCGACACTTTTTGTAGATAATGATGAGTTCTGCAAAGTCGTAGTAAATGATTTTGTTCTATCATCAATAGTTTTCGCAGCGCACGCGACGTAAGGAATTTTTCAGGTCTTTTTTTTTTACACCTTATGTTACATTATTGGAGTTTTAGTAAGGATTCCTAATTATTTTTAAATATAATATAGCCTATGTTACTCGGGGATAATGTAGCTTTCCAAAGGTGAAAGAATTTTTGAAATCGGTCCAGTAGTTTCGGAGCCTATTCATTACAAATAAACAAACAAACAAACCTTTCCTCTTTATAATATTAGTATAGATATAGATTTTACAATTCGCTCAATATGAGCACCAAATGAAAGGGCTTGACTTGCATAATGTAAGAGTCATTCAAAAATCAGGGTTTTTTATTATAAGTAAATGTTCATTTGATTACTTATTCATTATGCTATCAAATAAAAATATAGTTAGTATGTTCGCCGCGCGGCGCTGCACCGCTAACAACCGCATTACTCCCGCCATTTGCGTTGCAAATGAATTGCTGACGCCGCGAAACCGTTCTTACTATACTTCAAACAACTTCAGAACAACCAACTAACCCACAAACCGCGGCCAATCGATGAAACTGTAACCTGCCGTAAAGATTCTACAGCTTCCCTTTACTGGCTCCTCCACTTAGTTGCAAGAAAATTGGTTGCACTTTATAAAGTCGTTTGTTATTAACGTCAACTGAAAGAGATTTGATTTTATTGGATGTCTACGTCTAGTGAAGGCGTTTGTTTTTTACTGTTTACTATTTTATTTCAGTATTTTATACCGCTCTTATTGTGTTGTTGATGACACTGCAGTGATATAAAAGTTTACTCTTACTACTATCACATTCAAATTAGTTTTAGGTAGATTTACTCGTATATACGACAAGTTTTGAAGTTGCGGTTGGTCTCTTAGATAGATAATAGTAAATAGATCAGGGTTTTCCGCACAGTTTCTTTGTACCAATCGTAAACAAATGACGTGCATACTTGCTATGGCAACAGAGTGATGTGCCACGACAAAAGTATGACACTTCCACAAAAGCGATCCGACCCGTGCATTTGGTTTAAAGCGTTTGTTCCAACTCTATTCGTAGTATATGTAAACTCTTTGGCTGGTCTAGTCGGAAGAAGAAGAAAACTGTCGATCTGAAGTCCCGTTTGATTCCCACGCGCACCACACTATCTTTTGGAAGTCATGTGCGTAATATCGCTAACTTAAAAAACGGTGAAGAAAAAATGTCGTGTGGAAACCGACAGGTTCTTAGAATCTATCGAGGACATGTGTGATCCACCAACATGCATTGGGCCATCGTGATTATGTTCTTGACTCTCCTCTTACGAGAGAAGGCCCCGAGTCCCAGCTGTGGGAACATTTAATTGGCTGGTTCTTTGCCTTTTTCTCACAAGGATAGAGTCAATGCTTTAACCCACCACACTAGTCAAGTGCAGGTTGGCAGACAGCAGAAAGATATTTTTCTTTGGAACACGCTATTTATTTCGTGGTGTCTTCCGTAGCCGTTACAGATTTCTGTGGTTACAAACTTGAAAATCAGCACTTGAAAAAAATACTCAAAAGTGCAAGCGGAATTCGAACCAAACAACATACCATTCGTATCACTGGTGTTCTAGCCATATTAGGCTATCGTTTTTTTCCAAAAATATTGTTGTTAAATCCAATGTTTAAAAAAAGTTAGAAAGATAGCCGTTAAACGTTAGCACGCAGTGATTCGAAAAGCTGTGTTTTTTTATGCGTGAATAGTGATCAAGCATAGACGCTGTACAATTCTGTGAAACATCAAAAACAACGCTATTAAATACAAAGATCACAGAAATCTAAAAAAAAGTTCTGCTATTTTCACCTGGTAATTGATACACAAAACAATTTTAAAAAGTGTAAAAGCGATTGCCGTAAGAAGTGAAAACGTTTATCTTAGAATGTGGGTATGAAACAGCACTAATGTCATACAACACGTCAGCTGTACAGCTACAGATAGCTCAGCCCCGCCGCCGCACAACATTAGCGTGTCGGTCATGCGAAGCTATAAGATTTCCTCCAACAAAAAGAGCTCAATGCTGCCAATGAAATTCAAATTTCAAAAAAAATATTTAAATATTTTAATGCTCGCTGTGCATCGTATGCGTAAGTTATCTAGTTGAAAGCTATCAGATAGCTAAAAATAAAAAAATAAAACTGTCGAAGAATATAACTACTTATATCCCAAACCAAGTAATTCCTCTAAACTGGGCACAAATCCTTTCCCTCTGGCAACACTACTGCTCCCGCGAGACTGCCCCTCCCCCGCCGCACCCCCCGCCGTATCTCTGTACAATGCTGACAATTTACACCAAACCACAATTGATGGCACCACCTTCGTATGGTTTCTACATTATCAATAATCTTCCTCTGAAAAATTTGGTTTGTGTATTTTATCAGTTGTATTTACAAGTGTGTCCGACTGTGCTCCGTAGAATTTACGGCACTCATTCCGCTGGTCCATTTTGTTTGGCGAATTATTCGGCCAAATTGTATGAAAAAAGTTTTGATGCAGTAAGTCATGTCGGCCGACTACGGCCTATTCTGCCCCGGCTGCCACTGGCCTGAGTTATTCGCTGAATATTTACACTACGCACGAAATGCGGACATGTTTTCGTGTATTCAACTACATGTAGGGGTGATCTTTCAAGCTGTAAAAAGAAAACAACACTATATAAGTATAAGTTATCTTGTCCCTCGATACTATAAAAAAAAAAACAAATCAGCTATCTGGTTACCATAGTACAAATTTAGCTTAGTTTGGGCTTAGGTAGAGTTATGAAAAGATATCGGATGAAAAAATAAACGAAATCTATGGTGTAGTATGTGAAATGTCTATCAATATTTATTAAAACCAAAAAGAACCGCACTTGTAGAGGTTTTATCATTTATGGGAGATTTACCGTATTTTTATAATAAAGTCTCAGATATTCTGATGCAGTTGTATGCACCATGTTTAGGAATAAACTCTACCCATAAACATAATGCATGAAATTGCGTCGAAATAGCAGAGATTTGGTACATCATATAATCATTGTATAATCCTTTAATTATTAATAGTACCGTAGCAAACTATTATGATAGCTTAAAATACTATTTGGAAATTACCGTGGTTGTGACGCATCTAAATTAATTTACGGGTTACCCATATTTGACATCATTTCATTTAGTTGGGCAAGGCATGGGAGAAGTTTTTATACCACGTTTGGTCAGGGAGGCTATAAAATAATAATAATAGAGATGAAGAATGGAATGTGCCAGCTGATTGGAAACCATGTCTCTAAAGATTTCGGTATTGGTGGACAATTCACGCACAACACCACCTGATCCCAAACTAAGCAAAGCTTGTACTATGGCGGCCAGATAGCTGACATAACACTTATATAGTTATAAATACATACTTATTATACATAGAAACACCCAGACACAGTGCAAGCATTTGAATTCATTACACAAATATTTGCACTGGGTGGGAATCGAACTCACGACCCTCGGCTTCGCAGGCAAGGTATTGTGTCAGTGTATTATAAAATGCACGATACGCAGTTTACTAGTCACGGTACCGGTAAATCTGCACAACCCTTATCCTCCCCGTCTTCTGCACCCTGTCAAATGTCCTTGGGTATGCACCGCGACACCACCCGCAGTGGCAAGGGCAAACCGTCTCTCCCAGAAAAAGAGTATCAAATGTAGATGAACCTGAAGTCCAGTTTCATTGACCATATCTTGAGTTTGAGTAAATCGTTAAATGAATAAAAAAAGCTAATTGAAGTGAGTAACTTATCATTAAAATATATCCCTAGTGGTGACTCGCGTTTATAATTTTGGCGGGAAAACGGGTATCAATCACGTGTGTTGTTTACACTTCAACATATGAAGTGCCGCCTTACTTGTAACTGTATAAGCCAATTATTCTCAAGACGCTTTTAGCGTTATCGTTTGATTATAATTAATGTTTTTAAAATGTAAATTAACAGTTTTGACACTTGAGTCAGAGTTTTCCGGGGTCTCAAGTGATCTAAGAGCAATCACATTTTAAATTATAAGGAAGGCATAGTGATTTTATGTTTTAAATTAATTTTAAACGATATAAAAAAACACGAAAAACTTGCATTCGCTAGCATAAATGGTTTTTTAATTTTCAATTCTTCGATACCATTTTCTCGCCATAATTTTTTAATTTTACAATTTTGCTACGTAAAAATCTTTGATTTTAATATAGTTTACGTCGAAATAAAGACTGGTTCAAACAGGCGCGATTAAACACAAATCTATGAGTGTAACTTCCAAATAAAAATACAGGAAAAAAAAACCCGCCAAAAACCCGATCGCAAACTAAAGTTTTTTAATTTTCATCATTTCGTGTAACATTGTTACCACAGTGTATCAAGATGTAATGAACCTAAAAACGTTGAACTATATTAAAGTACGTACTGTACAATTTGTTATTTTTACAATAAACTTTACAGCAAAGCAACGAGACAATAAACTTTAAGCCTAGTGTGACAGTTGGCAGCCTTATTGCTGATATTATGCAAGCAACCTTAGGATAGAAAATACATATGAACGATGTATAATACGGGGTCGCAAACAAAAAAAACTAAAAATACACATAAAATAATAATAAGAGTTGTTTACACAAGCACAGCGAGTTCTTTGCGGCTCACTGCAAGCTTTTTGTGTAGCCTCGTATTCAAAACTACGCCATTAAACGATCCCAAATATTTGAATAGCTACAAGCTGATACAAATCTGTGTAGTTAATATTTGTTTCGTGTTAATTACTAGCTATTATGATTAATTGCTGGCTTGCGTTTGTCCGCCGTTTCACCTTCGACTGGGTTAAAGGTACCCAAGTTTGTTTAAAAGATTATATACTATATTGTCAACAAAAGTTTGTTACAGTTTCTTTGTAAACGTAGCATGGGGAGTTGTCATATTTTATTCATATTGTCAGACATTTTTATAACTAGACTAGAATAATATTTCTTTTATATAAAAGTATTAACTACCTAACTTAAGGTTATGGAGGCAATCATAGTGAAAAATACAGTATGTGTATTTTAGTTAATTAGTTAAATTCCTGTAATAATAAATAATTCAACCGTGTTTTCTTATGTAGCTACTTTATATTATAAGATTGTAGCAACTTTAAGTATCTGTGGCTTAGATGGTATTCAGATCAAATCATAGGTTTTTACATTAGAAAGTGATGAGGCAATCAATACACGCGCCTGGCTGTAACCAACACCCCTGCTCAAATAGAGCAGTGTTATGCTGTATGCTTTTGGACATACAAAGTTCAAATCACGGTCAAGAACAGCACTGTGGAGGATACCCGACAGCAGCTAAAGCAACATCGTTTCATAGCTGACATTCCAATAAAACGAACTAAGAGCGATGACTTTACATCTGTGATAAGTACGTTTCTGTGGAATGCGCTGCGCGTTGCCTGATTGGGTTTTTCCCGATCGCTTCTTCAAGGATGAATCGTTTTCTTATAGGTAAGCGCGCTTCATTGTAGACAAACAGCTCACCCGCAAGGTTGCTTAACATAAGGCCAGATGATTGTAAGATGTTAACATATAATATGTTTTGTGGTATCATATAGTGTTTTTGTTTAGTACTGTATTGTAAGTTAAAAAACCCAAAGGTTTAATAAAATTACTTAACTCTTCGCCCTGTAATTTCTCTTTTTTCTGTATATAACTTTTATTCCATAAACAATTATTAAAGTGGCTGCTGTCTCGCTACGACCACACAAAATAGGTATTACAAGTAGCTTACAACACCTTTGGCGAAGCTTTTAATATATATTTTGTGAAAGTTTGCGTAAAAGCTCTCCGCCCTATCGCGCGACCTTGCGGTATCAGAAGGTGAACACATTATTCTAAGGTTCGTCGAGCTTTTTTTCAAAAGCCAAGTGTTTGCATTTACGCATTATTCAGTTGATGTTGACACACGATACTCAGTTCTATGGAAAAGGTGTAAGGTTACAAATTGTTTGATCAAGCGATTGGCCTTTAATTTTGACGCATTGAGTAGAATCCAATCAGGGCGCTCGTTGTCGCGATCAGTTATTAAGCAGATAGCACACTGCGTGAAATCGACATTAAACGCAAAAAATAATGAATTTTATTAGTATTATTAATAACTAACAACACTAAATGACTTTCAGTAAACGGATTTACCTGTAACCACGGAAATGGAAATGAATTGAAATTTGATCTTAAATTTAAAAAAAAAAATCAACACAACTGGTACTTACACAGTTACAAAGCATGTAATACACTATGTGTAGTTGTGCATTGTACATTCGAGTTTCACTTACAGTAGTAATTACTCAATGAAAATTAGTTAGACATGTCTTCCCGTAAATAAACATTCCTGCTTCTTTTCGTCAGTTTACTTCATATTTGTTTGTTCTCAAAAAACGTCATTATACTTATACTATATGTCAGTTTCCTCAAAACGTTAAATATCCGCGATAATAATAAATTAATGCTAGAGCACTTGGAGGAATGCACACCAAACGAACAGTTCAGTTAAGTTATGATTTCGAGCTCCGCTCTCGTCTCGGTAAGTTTATAGATATGATATTACATTCCAAGCTACGCAGGAATCTCGCGGTGGTAATGCAGGGACTGTATGCGGGGGCCTGAAACTGTGGAGGCGCTGCAGCGGAATTATTCGACAAGAATAAAATTAAAAATTTTGACTAACCCCCGACTACCTCAGATTTGTTATCCGTACAACATTCTACTAGTCAAGCCCTTTCATTTGATTACCGTATTAAGGGAGTTGTGAAAAAAAAATGTATTTCGCCATTTTGTGGAAGCGGCCATCTTGGATTTGAAATTTGTCATAGTAAAATGTATTCTACTAGTCAAGCCGTTTTGTTTGATACCCATATTGAGGTAGTTGTGAAAAAAATAATTTAATTCGCCATTTTGTGGTGGCGGCCAACTTGGATTTGTTTTTTTTTTTATAGTGTATAGTATTCTACTAGTCAAGCCCTTTCATTTGATACCCATATTGAGGTAGGTTGTGTAGAAATATTTTGTCCACCATTTTGTCCACCGGCGGCCATCTTGAATCTATATTTACCATACATAGCTAAGAACATCCGCACGGATATAAACTTTCAAATAAAAAAAACCGCATCGAAATCGGCCCATCCGTTTGAGCTCTACGGTGCCACAGACAGACACACACACACACAGACAGACAGACATCGACGTCAAACTTATAACACCCCTTTTTTTGGTCGGGGGTTAAAAATATAACTAAATACGATACCAAGATAAGTTACAGCTGGTTTAGTCTACAGTTTGCCGATCGGGACCCTTGGTTTCAGTCCCATGCGTACCACTATCTTTTCAAAGCCATGTGCGAAACGCCCGCACTGGGCCAGCGCGGTGGGTTATGGCATTGACTCTTGCCTTGCAAGAGAAGTCCCAGTAGTAGAAATATTCGTATTAAGTGGGCTGCTTATGCATATGAAACTTGTCTGCACAGGTCAAATATCGAGCCAGTGCAGTGTGCAGTAACTTTATAACTGACATTTTAATATATGGAGCCGTCATGAGTTTGTACCCTGACAGCTGCTCCGAGTCCGCCGCGCCCCGTGGAGGTCGGCGCGAGTGTTGCACCACACTCGTTTACTATCGATTTACGAGGAATGT
This sequence comes from Ectropis grisescens, assembly GCA_017562165.1. Taxonomy (NCBI): domain Eukaryota; kingdom Metazoa; phylum Arthropoda; class Insecta; order Lepidoptera; family Geometridae; genus Ectropis; species Ectropis grisescens. Next base: position 26,520,026 of record CM029787.1, on the reverse strand, counting down.
TATCGGTAAATTAGCTTTATCGATACAAATGAGATCGTCAAGTCGAAGTTAGTGTTTATTTGAATAATATATCGATAACTAGGGACACTGTGCTCCTGTAATGTTTCTTTTCTCATTACAACGAAATGAATGTATTTCTTTTAGAATGTTTTTCTGTAGAAATGGCTTTTGGACTTTTAGGGGAATGAACTGAATTTCGATCTTCAGTTAACATTTATGGTCTGATAGATAAGGTCTAATATATAAATATAAAGATTAGAGCACTGTTCAGACTTTGTCAGTTTTTTATAGTATAGAGTACCAGAACGAGCAGGACATGTGTCTGATGGTAAAATGTTATAAACGCATTTAAACCGAGCTCTGCTCGGTTTAAATGCGTTTAATAAATTAAAGGCGATGATAAAGGGCTCCCACTAAAAGAGTTTCTAAGGAAATAAGGAATTTGAAAATAAAAGTAAATGACCAGGGTTCGAACCGGCACTTTCAAATTTTGAAACTGTCCAATTTCTCGACTGTGCTATTATGGTACGAATCTAATTATACGTTTAAAGGTATAACCAAATTGAGGAACTCCTCCTTTTTTAAATCGGTAAAAAAATTATATCATTTAATAAGCGAATAATTGATAATAATTTTTGATCTTGTCTCAAACCAAATATTCGTTGGCTTAGTTGTCCAATGCCATCTATTGTTACATACAACAGTTGTTTGTTTATGCAGATGCATCGTCAATAGGATTTTTTTGTGTTTTTGTTAGAATATGTACTATTACATACGATACTATTTAGATACGAATTAAATGCGTTTATAAAGGGCTCTAAATAAAAGATTTTCTCAGTAAAAAAAGAACAAAAAGAAAAGACTCGAGTGTAACCATCAGGATTCGAACCGGGGCCTGTTGACTCCGAGGGCGAGCATATTCCTTCTGAGCCATTTAGACTGAAAGAACAGTGGCGAAATAAGTTATCGTATTCTAATGACATTGTAGGAATTTTTCATTATCTAAAAACGCGCATAAAATGATGTTTTAAAAAAATATAACCTAGCTAGATCGATTTATCGTCCCCGAAACCCCTGTATACAATCATAATTTCATGAAAATCGTTCGAGCCGTTTCCGAGATTCAGATTCTAATATTTATATATACATATACCTACAAGAATTGGTCGTTTAAAGGTATAAGATGAGATAAAAGACGTCGGACTGAAGTAGAAGATAAAAAGTGGTGTTCTGGCTGGCCTGATAGCTTAGTTGGTAGTAGCTCTGCCTGCAAAGTCGTGGGTCGTGGCTACGAACCCCACGAAGTGCAAATTTTTGTGTGATGGATACAAATATTTGCACTGTGCCTGGGTGTTTTCTATGTACTATGGTAAAAGTATGTATTATCATAAATATATAAGAATAATATCAGCTATCTGTTTGGGGTCAAATGGTTTACTGGCTTAAGAATATTTATTATTATCAAAAGAATTTTAATAATAATAATTTAAAGAATTTATCAATTGCGAGATTACACACTCATAATATGTACATAGTATACGTTGATGTAGTGTGTGAAATGTCTACCAATATGTACCAGTATTATTTAACTACTCAGTTATGTGTTAATTTCGCGTATTTTTTCTCAACTGTACAACGACGCAGTAGTTATATTATATCCTACATCCGTGTAGAAGCTATGTATATTGGCTAAGTACTCGTAGTTACACCGCGCCATTAATTATGTACTTCAAACAGTGATATAATTATTAATGTACTGTTTAAGTGGCAATCATTGCGTCTTTAATTATGCATGTCGGATGAGGAGATTACACGCTCCCGCGACAGACAGACAGACCCGGTGCTGTCTGAGAGCTAGTGAAGCTACTAGCCAACAGCATACAGACAGTCAACAGATCAGAAATATGTTAGTATCAATATTGAGTTTTATTTTAAAACTAGCTCCAATCTACCGTGTTATCTACAACTTATCTTTCTTTTGGTGTTGGTAGGACTCTTTGCAGTCCGCTTGGGGAAGCATCACACGTTTGGCAGTTATTCTACCACCAAAAAGTAACGTGCAAACATCACTGAGTTCCAGTTTAAAGGGAAGTGTTTCGAGAAAAATAACAGGACGTAGAAAGTTATTCTAGTAATATTATAAATGTATTGACATTATATGATAATAGTATGAATGTTTTGATGTTTGTTGTTCTATCACGTCACAAGGTATGAAGGAATCGGGCTGAAATTTGGAATACAGGTAGATTATAAGTAGTCTGGATGAACACATAGGCTACATTCACTACTACATTTGTACGCACTCACGTGTTTTATCAGTAAATAGAGCTTGAATTTGCGGATATTTTGGTAGTTTTATTCTAAACCGATGCACATATTAGATGCCACGGCCCTATTACAAAAGAGCGATATGTCTTTTCTTAGGCTATCCCGAATTTCAATTAAATCGGTTCTGTGGTTAAGGTGTAAAAGCGTACCGGATAGATACTTTCACATTTATGATACTAGTAACAGTTATTTTCCTCCGGACATCGCTAAACTCGAAAAGTCAACACTGTTGCGAGGTTGACGTTCATAAAACTTGAACGAGGCCGTTCGACTCTATCTTCATTATACATGCTGTCAAGCAATGGAATATGCTGCCTGTCTTTCCTTACGAAAATAATCTGGATGTCTTTAAAATTGATTTCTCCTCACGTTCGATCTTTTAGCACATCGTTGTGTTACATCGGGTGAGATGGCAGTTAAACATATTTTGAATTAAATTCCTCTCTTCTACAACTGATTTCTTCCAAAGAATACAATCTAGAATTCCTGAGCTCGTCTCCACTGCCCAGTAAGCTTGCAGTAAAGAATCGCGCAGGTTCGGTCTTTTATCAATAAAACTTAGTAACAGCGGCACAAAGCGTCGAAAGAGCGCAATATGATAACAATTTGTAACAAAGTTAGGTTCTCGAAAGTGCTGCCACTGCGCCGTAAACCTGATGCCGGTCGTAAAAAGTACTACTGTGAGGAGCCTTCCAATGCCGCACTGGAGTTGTGTTAACTGAGAATCCGTATAAAGTATTGCGCTAGTTTTAAAACGATTTTACGTTTATTTTTACACAGTTTTCTTAACTTGGGGCTGGACGGTGTTTAAAATGTTAGCCAATATTTATTTATTGGTACTCCAATGTAGAATATGTACTCTAATTTAGAAATTGTTTGAAATATTAGTAATCATAGTAAATGCTAATAGATATGACAACTAATAACATTTAGTATTTAAATATTAAGTTACGGAACGGCGCCTGCCGATCCGGAGACCCCGGGTTCTAATCCCACACGCACCACTGACTTTTCGAAGCCATGTGCGTAATGCCGCTAACTTAAAGCGGCGAAAGAAAACATCGTGAGGAAACAGCACGATGTTTTCCTTCACCGTGTGCCTAGAATCTTTCGAAGTCATGTGTCATTCACCAACCCGCACTGGGCCAGTGTGGTGGAGCATGGCCTTGACTCTCTCCTTGCGAGAGAAGGCCCGAGTCCCAGCAGTGGGAACATTTAGTGGGCTGTTGATGATGATGATGGTTTAAATGTTGAACAGCACTAATGTTACACAATACGTCACTTTCATATACAGCTACAAATATACTGACTGCTATTACGCAAGTCAGTGACGCGATCGATTCCACAAGTCCAAACAAACGTCTCCCGCGCACGTCCAGGTCCACTGCTCCACCGCTGCTCCAACGCTACGCAGCTGCACACCTCTACGCCACTGCCGCCTGATCCTAATCTAAGCATGTAGGTATCATTATCTGTTTTCCAAATTTCAACCTTACGTCTTCAGCCGTTCCGTGATTCAACAAACATTCTAATATATAAACTATCACATAATTCAGTAGGACAAGCGATAAAATTTGACATCGCCGAGACACGTGTGGGCCTTTAATAGAAGTGGCTACTGGTACATATGCAAAAATTTACATTTTCTTAAATACAAATATTAAAAGATACGTATACCCTTATACATAAAAAAAATCATGTTTGTGTATTATAAATTTATATAACTGTAAAGTATCATTAAGTTTGTTTTAAATATTTCACCCGGGCCTCGGGGGTTCACCAGCGTAGTCCCCTTTACTGTCCCGAGAGAACAAGTAGCCTACGTATTCTTATTGACAATAATCTGACTGCCCTAGTGGCTTAGTTGGTAGTAGCTCTGCCTGCGAAGCCGAGGGTCGTGGGTTCGATCCCCACCCAGTACAAATATTTGTGTGATGAATTCAAATGTTTGCACTGTGTCTGGGTGTTTCTATGTATAATAAGTATGTATTTAAAACTATATAAGTATTATATCAGCTATCTGGCTGCCATCACACAAGCTTTGCTTAGTTTGGGGTCAGATGGCGTTGTGTGTGAATTGTCCACCAATATTTATTTATTTAATCTGTTTTCCGAATTTCGGATCCGTTCATACATTATGTCATGCCCATTATGCACAAACATCCAAATATCATTACATTACCTTACAAAAAAAGGAATATTATAAGTTTGACGTCGATGTCTGTCTGTCTGTCTGTCTCTCAGTGTATCTGTCTGTTGGACCGTAGATGGGCAAATTTCAATGCGTTTTTTTTATTTGTGGGTTAATAGCCGTACAGATTTTCTTAGCTATGTTGGGTTAATATCGATTCAAGATGCCCGCCTCCACAAAATGGCGGACTAAATATTTTTTCACAACCTGCCTCAATATGGGTATCAAATGAAAGGGCTTGACTAGTAGAATACTATAAATACACTACAACAAATTTCAAATCCCAGATCCTAGGCGCCACTGCAAAATGGCGAATTATATTATTATTTTCACTACTACCTCAATATGGGTATCAAACGAAAAGGCTTGACTAGTAGAATACTTTACACTATGACAAATTTCAAATCCAAGATGGCCGCTACCACAAAATGGCAAAATACATTTCTTTTTTCACAGCTCCCTTAATATGGGTATCAAATGAAAGGGCTTGACTAGTAGGTACAATGTTCTACAGATAACAAATCCGAGGTAGTCGGAGTCTAGTCAACATTTTTAATTTTGTTCTCGTTAATATTAGTAGTTTAGATGTTTCCTCGATCATGTCGCAAGCATGGAGCAGATCGTTAAAATATAATAGATAATATAGATCGTTACGAAAATCAGAACTCAGATAGATTATACACTTACAAGATCACTTTTTATTTCGAAACTATAAAGACTTGCTGACCAAAATCACACTCTCTAATTTGAATGCGGACGAAGCCACGGGCAGATACTAGTACCTACATATCTAATAGTAACCGAGATGTGAGGGCAAAATGACTATTAATGCAATTTATGACTCAAAGCCTGGTCTTATACATTACTTATCTACTTTGTAAAACATAATTACCTAATCCTTAATTCATGTTCTTCGCTCCCTAAAAAGGGGCTGCGAAGCTTTCGGTTCGTATGAGTCTCATAGATTGAACATAACTGCATTAATTTTGTGCGCACAAACAACAGACCAGGGTTGCCAGAACCCGGCTCGTCAACATTTAAGAACATTTTGTTACAACGTTGCCTCAAAAATCTAATCTAAGCCCGTAAAGTTTGACTCGCGTCTCGCGTTACTGCTGGACGTTCCACTGGACATGCTTCGTAAAATTCCATCACAGTGTAAAATGTACAGTAGACAATGTAAGGGGGTGTTTAATGCGTTAGAATGTAATATAAACAATGGTTAAAAAGCCAGTCAAATTGTTTTTTTTTTTGTTGGCATATGTGATGAATAGGCCATGTTTCTGATGGTAAGCAACGCCTCTCTATATTAACATAATATTACGGAACTATAAGAACATGAAGAGTCAAATTATAATCTACCACTTCACCTCACTTGCTTTATTATTGATTTAATCTCTTAGCCTTCAAATTTAAATTTAAATGTTACTCTTCAAATTGTCGGTAGAATAATTGGTAAAGGTGTGTTACTTTTCTAGGTTTCCTAGTTCCCAGTAATACAAATACAAAAATCTTTATTGCAGATAAGATAAGATGATACAAAACATTTAAATAATTGACCCATACAAACTGGTCTCTTCTTCTAGAGGCATGCAATATGTCTGGCAACGCAGTTTCCATTGGTCTGAATTTATACAATGATAATAATAGTCAGCTGATAAAGTCTTCTTCTTTTTTCGATTTTAACTTTTAATCGGTTGTATCATATATGTCACCTAATTCATCGTCTATTAATTTCTGGCTTCTACTAAAATCTGGTGATCCCTACCTTTTTTCTGCTTAATTGACCTGTGTAGATCAAAACAGCTTCATTAAATCTTCTTCAAGATTAGAGTATTATGTGGCCATATAACATATCAGTGTTTCTACTCATCTAACTTTTTTGATTGTGTAAAGCTGTTTGTTTTCCATTTAGAATAAAATAAATTAATCTAAAACTATACATTCATGATAAAATACTAGTAGCATTTTGAAAGGCACCGTATACAAAATTCAAAGTCGTTATTATTTCACCTTTGCAATGGAATTAATTAAATGTAAACATTGTGTTTCTTTCTTCTTAGTAATTACCGATATAATTGCATTTTGGTGTGGTCATATTCTATTATTATAATAACTAGCTGAACCCGCTACTTCGTTCGCGTAAGTTGCGTAGTTGGAAGTATCGTACGTCAAATATTTGGATAAGTAGTCATTGAAAACCCTTTGAGTTTGAGTGAATTTGTTTTTCCACACAAAAATATATTTAATTTTATCATCTTCATTTTTCTTTTTTTTAAACAATATCAAACATACTTAGTAAGGTTTCATAGTATCGAACATAACCGCAAGTGTTAAGTTTGTAGGATTTTATAGGATACATTATGAAAAGTCTGAAGCGAATGTTCATGATCTGATACCTACTTATCTCTTTTTATCCGCAAGCTGTTTTCTAGCTGTTACCCGCGAATTCGCCCGCGTAAAATTTTGAACGAAGCCTGTGTGGAATAAAAATGATTAAGATTTTGAGTTTTAATGATATTCAAGCAAGTTGAACCCGTAAATCTAAGCCAAGTCTTAGTGAAATGTTAATGTATGAATTTAATTGTAGGTAACACAGCAAAAATCCAAGAACGAAAGAATCCAAATTCGGCATCATAATCCTTTTAGCAGCAAAAACTTATTAGTACAATTTAGAATACCAGTAACGTCACCTAGTGATGAAAGAAAAAATACATACCACAATAGCAAAACATCGATTTAAATGGGGTTTTAGTGCTTTTAGATTTAAACTGGCATTAGCGCCATCTAATGAGAATATTATGTTGCTTGCTATTTTGATTGTGAACGCAAATCACCTATATTATCTACGCCAAAACAGGAGCATAAATTTTTCATTTTAGGCTTTTACCTTACCATCACATCAAGTTCCTTACGAAAATATATGCTTATATTAATATGGAGTTAAATGAAAATATAGACTTATTAGCCCATGTGAAATTTTAGACTCTAAACTATATGTGTTTCGTAGGTCAACACATATCGTTGTGCCGTTTTGACGTGATAGTTAATATTTGTTTCCTTAGGGCCCATGCTTCTTTTCAGGTTGATAGGTAATACATAAATGTGGTATTTCAGACTATACGTTATCTCTGTTTCAATTTTCTACCAAATTTGCTTAGTCTTTCCGACGTCACAGTAACCTTATAAGTAACCGATTTGCTATTTCTGAGTTCAAACTACGTGTATTTCGAATTCCTTCAAAATATGTTCAGCCGGTCCAGCGTTGTCCTGTAATTATTATGAATGTCACTGTTTGGATGTTTGTTACTTAATCATGGCGGAACGTATCAAGTGATCGGGTTGAAATTTGAAATAGAATTAGATTATAGTCTGGCAGAACCCTATGTATTACTTAAGCTAAACCAAGAATGTGTCTTTAATTTTAACTCGATACATTCAGCCGTTCCAACGTAATTGAGCAGCAAAAATTGAAACATTGACATAATTATATAATATTAGGAAAGCATAGGATTTAACAACAATTTAGAAAAAAAATAAAACGGGTCAAATGCAAAAGGTACTGCGCGCGAAGGGTTCTGAACCATTAGCAAATAAACGGATTTTATTGTATGGGAGCCCCCTGAATAATTTATTTTATTTTAAATAATTACTTTTAAAGAGAACATAAAACTAAATATTATGTGAATAGTTAAAGCGTCTACCTGTGACAGCTACGTTATTATTAGTATCGAGCAAGAAACGGTAAAAAAGCATGTTTGTTGTATGGGTGCACCTCTTAAATATTTATTTTATTTTTAGTATTTATTGTTAAAGCGGCAATAGAAATACATCATCTGCGAAAATTTCAACTGTCTAGCTATCACCGTTCTTGAGATACAGCCTGGTGACAGTCGGACGGACGGACGGACGAATAGCGAAGTCTCAGTAATAGGGTCCCGTTTTACCCTTTGTGTACAGAACCCTAACAACGGTCTGCTTCGGTCACCGAAGCTTGTTGAACACTACCTTTAAATTATAAACAGTATTTGGATTGAAATAATACGTTTTCTAATAAGTTACGGCTGGTCTAGTAAGTTACAGCTGACCTAGTCGGGAGAACGGCGACTGTCGATCCGGAGACCCAGGGTTCAAAACCACGCGCACAACTGTCTTTTCAGAGTCATGTTCGTAATGCCGGTAATTAAAACGGTGAAGAAAACACTGTGAGGAAACCGAAATCTACCTATAATCTAAGTTCTAAGTCATATGTCATCCACCAACCGACACTGGGCCAGCGTGGTGGATTATAACCTTGTCTCTCTCCTTGCGAGAAAAGGCCCCGACGCCCAGCAGTGGGAACATTTAATGGGTTGTTTAGGCTGCTACTTATTATGCTGATATGTTTTCTCCAAAATAACAAAAATCTACTTCAGTGATAGGTAATTTAATTCTGTCATTCGACTAAATTTTATAAGAAGCTATGACTATGTCGTAACAGATACCTAGATCTAAGCTGATTTTAGCTTTTGTTGATATTTGAAAACTACCTCCCTGTTTTCGATATCTAAGATCACCTCTGAAGTACTTTCTACCAAACAAAAAAGGAATTATCAAAATCAACTAACAATTAGCGGAGTTATCGTGTAAAATAAAACCAAATAAAAAAACATGCAACCCGATTGAAAACATCCTCCTTGTTTGAAGTTGATTAAAACCGAATGATGTTTGTTTTTCCACACAAAAATATATCTTTGACAATTATTTTGTCATCCAAGACGACGCGACGCGATCACGTGGGCACTTTCTAGAATCTAGATATTCTGTGGATAGTCTGATACACAGAATACTTAGAAGTTAGTATGTACCGAACGCGCCGCGCGTGTCGTTATTATTTAATGTTTGTGTAATTTCCGAACCACCAGACCGATAATATTCAAATTTTGACGGGACAATATAAAAAATATGTTCTTTCTAACAAAAAAAGAATTAATGAAATTAAACAACGCAAACATGAGTTACAACCAAATACACATTCTGACTTTCACCCCCTCCCGCAAGAAAACCGATCAGAATTCGGGGATCAAAAGTAGCCTACAGCAATGTCCTTAGTATAAACTAAAATCATGCCAAGTTTCAGCTGAATTGAATCAGTAGTTTCGGCGTGATGCGTGATCTCTATACAGAAAGACAGACAGACAGACAGACAGACAGACAGACAGACAGACATGAAAGAAAAAAATGCAGTTTCGCCATCAGTATCGACTATGGAGTGCCCAAAAAAATTTTTTCAAAATATCTTCAATGTACAGAATTCGACCCGTTACAGTTTTATTATAAGTATAGATTATACACATATAGAGAAATATCAAAGTCTTTGAGGAATACAATAAACAAATCTAAAGCGGTTGGTCTAAGACAGATAACTGTATACTATAACATGTATCGTATTTATAACCAAATCCAATCTTTTGCGATGCATATCGAAATTATTCTATACTTGACTGGCTTCTCTCATGAGCCGGTAGTGAGTCTGCTTACTGAAACATTGGTGGGTATGATTGCCGTCTAAGCCAAACACTTATAATATGATGAATATCGATGCTTATTCTGTATTTTGGGAGTGTTTATATTTATATAAAATTAAATTGGTATTTTGTCAACTATCTGGCTTACATGATACAAGCTTTGTCTAGTTTGAAAATAGATGGTGTTGAGTGAAAAAAGTGTTTGACAACTTTACAATATTGACTCACGGAACGCACCGAGCTTAACATCTCGTATGACCATTTAAATAGTTAAACCGCTTTGTTTGCGCTGTGTCGCGCCGGATCGTCACGTAGCGAGTAAAGCTCCACATGGTGATTGTCCCGAGGTCGCCCACTGGCGCGCTGTCTCTGTGTCGCCGTCTTCGGCTGAACTCTCACCAAAAGAGCGATTTAAACCCTAGTACGCATTGTTATAATACATAGTATTGCTTGACATATTGCTTGACAAATCGCGCGTTGGCGCTGCGTGGGAGTCGTCGGAGTGCTCGCGAAATTGCCGGCGGCGGCCGCACGACTGCCAAATATTTTTGACGTGACAACGTCTTATAAATTGGTTTGCCGGGTGACACTTCAAGAAACTGCGTTACGCTCCGCTCACGTTATGCGCTCACAACGAGAGCGAGTGAGAGGCACGCGTCCCTTCCACTCGGGCATGGTTAGCCCGCCTAAGAGCGAGAGAGACAGACATAAAAAGTGAAAGGCACGCGTCCCTTCCGTAAAATTATTTTACCACTCAAAGTCGTTGTCACGTAAAACTTTCGCCCGTATACCGACTTTACAGGCAATCAATTTTTTTTCAAGTGATATCATGTATTATAACAATTGTTATAAAGTTTTAAATCGCATTACACTGAAACGAAAAATCGCTCGTCGCTACGATGCGCGCACTGACGTGATATGAGCCTTTGTGTAGTCGGGCAACTTCCACAAACATCGGCGTTCACTTTCCACGCAACTTTGTCATAATGATAATTTTAGAACAATAATAATTGAATGAATTCCGAAGAACGAGCCAGTTGTCGACGCGTCTGTGTAGGTACGTATTACCAAGGCTGTATGCTCTCAGTATTGCTGATTCAATTATTTATGAGACTATGTGAGGTTTTGTTAGAATCTGCAGTACATTTTCTGTTCAGCATACAACGTTTCTTGCCACATTGGTTTCGGTATACTTTTTTTTAAATGGTGACGAGCCGAGCAGGACATGTGCCTGATGGTAAGCAACATGCCTACCACATAACAGTACAGTGACACGCAGCTATTGGAACATGGCGAGTTCTTTACCTAGCACTGCACTGCGCTCGCCACCCATATATATAAGATGTTATATCTCTAAGCCCTGTAATTTCTCTGGAAACATTGCCCTTCAAACCGGAACACAGTAATGTTTGCACATTACTGCTTGGCGGTAGAATAACTGGCAAAGGTGTTGCACTTCCTCAGGCGGACTCTGCCAAGAGTCCTACCACTATAAAATGTACATGGATGTTTTTAGTATTTCACGCAAAGCTGCTGAGAAGATGAAAAATTTAAGCTTTACAATTTACAAAATAGCATTATGATATCTAGAAAACCCACTGTAATAGTCAGTTAGTAAGCTCTTTTGATCGTAAATAAGTTCGTTATTTACCGCCACCGCACCTGATGTTAAGCGACGATGCGGTCTAAGATGAAGCGTACTAACATAAAATAAACTAATTCACTCAAGACTTAATTTACCACACTCGATCCAGATCATGTCAGGAAATACTATTTGGTAGCGGGTTGAAAAAAAAGATGTTCCGTGAAACGTATATATTTTTTTTCATACAACGAAACTACTAACGCTTCTCAACCGTGTGTCTCCATCAAATAGGAATAGAATTGGTAATTCCCGGTCCACGTGACCCCGGCCAGATTTGAAAGTCTAATACTAGTTTAGGCTGGCGGCGCCGCCTGCTCGAGAACCTGATATTTTTTAGGCAAAATGTTTATGCATTCGAGAGAATTTAAATAATAGCATTAGTGGCTCGAAAGCCTCGGGCGGGCGCTTTAAAGCAGCCCCGAGACTTCTACGGGCAGAAATGGGCAGGCAATATGGAGGCTAGAGGAATAACTGCGTTACAAATAGTGTTAAGACCTTATTTCGTTGAAAAATATATGCGAGAGGTTTTAAAATTTGTTGACTTCAAAAGGATTTAGTAACGGTACTAAAAATAATTATTATTTTTCTCTGAAGAATAAAACAGCCGATTTTTATCTCAAAATGAACTCACAATGTCCGCTCATTGAAATAAAATAAAAAATAAGCACACAAAATATCACCGATGTACCTATGTATTTTTTTTTGTTTGATATCGACCAAAATCGAAATCGATGATTCGATTTTGGTCCCAATTCGACCATATATATATATATATATATATATACGGTCAATTCGACCGTATATATAATATACGGTCAATTCGACCGACTCAACCAAATATATATCTATATATTATATATTTATGTGTGTTCGCAGATAACTTCATTGTTTATAAACCGATTTTTATAATATATTATAAAGAGGAAAGATTTGTTTGTTTGTTTATTTGTAATGAATAGGCTCCGAAACTACTGGACCGATTTCAAAAATTCTTTCACCTTTGGAAAGCTACATTATCCCCGAGTAACATAGGCTATATTATATTTAAAAAAAATAGGAATCCTTACTAAAACGTCACTAATGTAACATAAGGTGTAAAAAAAAGACCTGAAAAATTCCTTACGTCGCGTGCGCTGCGAAAACTATTGATGATAGAACAAAATCATTTACTACGACTTTGCAGAACTCATCATTATCTACAAAAAATGTCACGACAGCATATGTCTAAATATTATAGTTATTATGTCACAGTAAGCAGTTTTTTACTCTAAAATATTAATTTATATATGCCGCCTCTTGAAAAGGCTCTTCATTTGTACCTTGGTATTAATCCTTATCAAAATAAATTACTTTATATTCAAGACGGCCTTAATACCTTTTTATAATTTTTTACATTTCATTCGGAAGATATCACGAGTTTAAAATGCAAGTATTAGAAAAAGTCGCGTGGTTGTCGCTCACCGCGCTCAGCTAGCCAGCATGCGATGTAAGCTCCATGTAAGCGTCTCTGGGGTACGGGGGGGGGGGGAGTCAATGTAATAAAATAAAGTGCCGCGCGGCTTACTCGCGCGATCGGCTCCTACGCAGCGGTCGTGTGCGTGATCGTATGATTTTAGCTTGAAAAAATTTGAATTCGTTTCGTAGGTAAATAAGTATATGATAATAAATATATTTTAATGTAACTATTCAAACTGCTTATAGTAGTATTTTATGGGTATTCCTGTTCAAAATTTCAGCAAAAATTTTGTAAAAGGTAGTTTTCTAAGCCCATATTTTTAATTTTCTTTCAATAAGTACCTACTACTTACCTGATAATAAATATTATATTTTAATTATTCAAACAGCATAGTACTTCATATAGTTCAATAAGCAAAAATTTTGTAAAAGCCTGTTTAATTATTTATTTCCTTCTATTTTTCATTTTATAATGCCCAAAAATGCCAAAAAGATCAAGATCTCAACTTTCTAAACATAGTTCTCAGGCGAGAGCAATAAAAATACGGCGTTAATGAGGAATCTTCATCAGACACTGAAAATCGCCTTGCAAGTCGGAGAGAATACGCGTCGCAATCGCGTGCTAGAGAGTCAAGTATCGAGCGTTCGCAGCGGCTTGCTGAACAAAATTTTATCACTAGCCCAGCAGCTGGTCAACTAGCTCATATACCGAGGATACCGATGATTCCAACTGATCTGCCAATCCCTTTTAAACGACTTCAGTTTCCGGTGAAATCATCTTTCGCGTTAACTATTAACAAGTCCCAGGGCCAAACCTTCGAATTATTAGGGATCGACCTACGAAAAGAATGTTTCACTCATGGCCAACTGTATGTTGGCCTATCACGTGTCGGAGCTCCTGAAAATCAATTTATTTTGCTGCCACAAAATAAAACTACTTCAAATATCGTTTACAGGGAAGCTCTGACTCACTAAAACTAATGGCATTTGTTTTGTAAATAAAATTATATATTATTATTATATTATAAAATTTTAAAATAAAAAAATACAAAAAAAACATTAATAAAAAAATTCATAAAAAAAAATCAAACTTCCTTTATAATTTAACTTTTTTTTTTAAACCCGATACAAAAAAAGTGTGTATGTGTGTGTATATGTACCCGTGCGAGCGGAAGATGAAGCCACAAGGTCGTCATCACTCAAAAAGCCATCACCAGGGATAGGATTTACATGCTTAGAATGTCCATAAAAGCGAGAAGGATCCATTTCTGAAAAATCAGAATGAAAAGTCTTAGTGCATACAAAGCCATATATGACTGATAGTACTATAGCGGGAACGCATACAAAGCCATATTTGGAATTTGCAAAACCTGGGTCAAAATGTACCAAAAACAAAGCATGAACACAAAAACAACTAACACTCGTCATAGTGCATGATTCAAGGAGTATATAATTATTTTATTTGATTTACTCACTCACCGTTTTATATTTGTTTTTCACTAATATGTTTATTACTCAATTTGTTGCAATTTAACAGCCGGCCGCGCATCAAATAACCTCAAATATTTAATTAACCATAGACTTACCATAGATTAAAAAAAATACGTTTCGTTTCACTGACAAATGATAGACACTATTCCATATTTGTTTTCTTATTTTAATATTTAGATAAACTGTAAAAAAATATTAAAAATGGGAAGCCATAAATGGCTTGGCATGCGGTAAGAGGTTAAGTGGCTTAGGCGTTAGACGGCAACGGACAGAGAGAGCTACTTTCATATATATAATTTCGTATTAGAGTTGAAAACAGGTGTTCCTGATCATTTTATAGGAGGCAGTTGTAAAAGATTACCGAAAAGTTTACTCGTTTACTCCTCCAAAAAAACTCATTTTCGCAGTTCTTAATTTGCCTTAATCGAGCGTCCATCATGCATAACATTTGATAAGACACCATGGAAATCTCGTCGACTATCAAACATTCTGTCTGATACGCCATTTAGTGGCTGCGCCCATCTTACATATTGAGATTGTATAGTGCACTGTATTCTTCTTGTCAAGCCCTTTTATTTGATACCCATGTTGATGGGATTGATAAAACCTAAGTTATCCGCCATTGTGTAGAGGCCGCCATCTTGGATTTTAATTTTATATACTTAGTACGTTGTATTCTACTGGTTGAGCACTTTCATTTGATACCCATATTGATGGGATTGATAAAACCTACGTTATCCGCCATTTTGTAGCGGCCGCCATCTTGGATTTCAATTTTTTTATAGTATATTGTATTCTGTTTGTTGAGCCCTTTCATTTGATACCCATATTGATGGGATTAATAAAACATAAATTATCCGCCATTTTGTAGCGGCGGCCATCTTGAATTTATTTAAGTACATTAATTTTAAATAAATGATACCGCTAGAAGCGTCTTGAAACGATCTTGAGAGTAAATGGTTCAAACGGGTAAAAGTAAGGTGGCACTTCGTATGCCGAAACATAAACACCGCACTTATGTAACCTGACACCCGTTTTCCCGCCAAATTTGTAAAACGCGAAAAGCGGCCAGTGTATCAAGCGGTTATATAAGTATCCCTATATAGTTAGAAATTATAAAATTGCTGGAACAAACGTTTATCGACTCCATTTCAAGTGTCTAGATACAAAGTTTCATGGTAGTCATATTGAACTTCCAGACCCAATTCCACCCCCGTAGGTACAGTTTGAAACTACAAAACTGCTTAAATATACATTTTATGGTTTCGTGTTAAATATCTAGACGTAAAGTTTCATAGTTCTTCAACAATGACGAAGTTTTCCATATAAACTTTCATCCCTTATTTTAACCCTTTTAACCCTTTTTTCGGAACAAAAAGTAGCCTATGTCCTTTCTCGGGATCTATTCTATCTATGTATCAAATTTCATCAAAATCTGTTGGTTGGTTTAGGCGGTAAAGACGGACAGACAGACAGACAGACAGACAGACAGACAGACAGACAGACAGACAGACAGAGTTACTTTCGCATTTATAATATTAGTATGGATATATTATATATTTATGTGTGTTCGCGGATAACTTCATTGTTTATAAACCGATTTTTATGATTCTTTTTTTGTTGTAAAGAAGATATTCCAAGGGTAGTACCATGATAAGGAAACCAGGATCTGATGATGACATCCTAGAGAAATCGAGGAAAACTTTTTTACTTTAAAAGTTTTTGTTGAAAGTAGATTCTTCTTTGTTAAAATTATTATAATAACATAAAAAAGGCGTCACCGATTTTGATAAAATTTATATAGGGCGAAAATTTTTGACATACGCTTAACTTACCTTACCAAACAAAAAAGGATCTAAATCTAAAAAAATAACATCCATCCACAAATGGCGGTTGCATCACGTAACATACTCGTACATACGAATAAAAGCTTATGCAAATATATAAACAACCAAATTACCTGCTCATTTTTTTAAATCGATTGAAATATTATCCTATGTACATTTTTAGAAAACTCTTTACTAAAACAAACAAACCGAAATGTCGAACAAAGCGGTTTGACTCTACGTTTGTGATAAGAACGTCGAGGCTGTGGAATGAGCTACCAGAGTGGATTTTTGCCGTTGGTTATAATCTTGGTGTCTTTAAGTCGAGAGTGTCAGTTTCTGCTGGGCATGCGCACGCTTTATCTTAGGCCTCATCGTCGCTTAACATCAAGCGAGATGGCGGTCAAGTGTGAACCTAATCAATGATACAAAAAATGAGAAAATACGTAAAAATTTAAAACTTTCCCAATTATATACCAACAAAACATATACACGAAATCTAAATAAGATTATCGCCGGCGACCGAATGGCTGTCCGTTAAACGTTAATCGGCGTCACAGAACGTCACTCCAGAGTCAGCTCTCCCGACAATAGTGGTCGTTCTCGATAACTCGACGACAACTCAACAACTCGGCGATTCAAACTCGACAACTGGGCGACAACTCGGCGGCGGCGGCGTGTGGTCGAGAGGACCGCGGCGGCGTGTGGTCGAGAGGACCGCGGCGGCGTGTGGTCGAGAGGACCGCGGCGGCGTGTGGTCGAGAGGACCGCGGCGGCGTGTGGTCGAGAGGACCGCGGCGGCGTGTGGGCGAGAGGACCGCGGCGGCGTGTGGTCGAGAGGACCGCGGCGGCGTGTGGTCGAGAGGACCGCGGCGGCGTGTGGTCGAGAGGACCGCGGCGGCGTGTGGTCGAGAGGACCGCGGCGGCGTGTGGTCGAGAGGACCGCGGCGGCGTGTGGTCGAGAGGACCGCGGCGGCGTGTGGTCGAGAGGACCGCGGCGGCGTGTGGTCGAGAGGACCGCGGCGGCGTGTGGTCGAGAGGACCGCGGCGGCGTGTGGTCGAGAGGACCGCGGCGCCGCGCACGAGCGCCGAGCTAGCCTGGAGGTCGCCGCGACTCGCTCTCATTGTGCTCCTAGCATAGATACAGTGATATAGTAAAGTGAACCGTCAAGCTCTGGATTTTAATGCAATTCTGATAGATTTTTGCTTAATTTTGTGCAATTTTGGTTACATTTTATCGTTTTCTTACATAGATAGATAAATAGATAGACGTATAAATAGAAAACTAGATTTAAATCCTTCTAATACTAAAAATAGGAAAGTTTGATTCGTTGTATGTTTAGGTTCTTGTAAATAGTTATGTTCTTGTAGTGGTAGGACTCCTAGCAGAGTCCGCCTGGGGAAGTACCACACCTTTGCCAGTTATTCTACCGCCAAGCAGAAATGTGAAATAACACTGTGTTCCGGTTGGAAGGGCAATGTTTTCAGAGAAATTACAAGGCTTAGAGATATAAAATCTTAGATCTCTGGGTGATGAGTGCAGTGATTTGGACTCATATTCCAATAGCTGCGTGTCACTGTGCTGTTATGTGGCAGGCATGTTGCTTACCATCAGGCACATGCCCTGCTCGTCTCGACACTCTTTATTGAAAAAAAAAAGGTGGTTGTTATTCAACCACGTCGGATCGGTTAACGGATCAGCTTGAAATTGGAAATAAATATGTTTATAGTCAGAAAGAGTCTGGTTACTTTTCGTTGCGAGAAAACAACGAGAACGGGAATACCGCGCGTGAAACCACGGGGTGGTGCTAGTATACCTTGTAAATATTGTTAGAGACCCTACACACAAGATCCATTTTCCCCCAAATTAAACAACGTCTGTACGATGGGATCCAGATAACAGATATAATAAGTACTTTTAACATGGCAAACAAAAAACTTATTATACATTCTTATGACTTTTTTACTATACTCGTATTCCAAATGTCAATGTTTGGATGTTTGTGGCCCAATCACGTCAAACGTATAAAATTTGAAACACATTTAGATTGTACGTAGACTGGAAAAATACATAATAATAATGAGTAATTTATAGACCAAACTACAATATTACATTAGTTATCGTTAAGTCAACAGCACATTTTATAAAATTTCTGTGATAATTCAAATGCCACCTTTAAACTGAGGAACGTAACGGAACCGGGAACTGAAACTGAACTGAGTATAAAATGGAATTTAAAAGCAGTATTTATTATTATTGAATCTGAAAAGTGCATAAATATAAAGTGCTTAATGAAAAAAAGATTGCCTGAAATCTTTAAAGTACTGACAAAACATTATCAGATTGAAGTTGGTCAGCCAATCCGTCGGACGGTGAATCACGTCATTTAATTGGCAGTCATAGGAACTGTCAATAGAAGTGAAAACTTAGAACTCAGAGTTTGATAGCTTACTTTGACAACTACGCGGGTGAAGCCGGAGGGCGTAGCCATGAGTATGGCCGTTTAGAAATGCTGACGAACTTCTAGATAGCCAATAGGAAATGCTGACACATTTCTAGAAGGCCACTGGCCATGGTCCTGAATTGACGCGAAGATTTCTTATCATGACGCTAGAATTCATTTTACCTCGAAAAATCCGTCTGTGGTGCGTCAAAAGAAGTTTTCACTTCAAAAAGTACGTTGAAACGAAGTGCATCGGGTCAGCTCCTATAAAATAATAATTTGTATCAACGGTAGTATAAACCTAATAATTTTAACAAAAAAGAACCGACTTTCAACGGAAAACTTATAAAGTAAAAATGTTTTCCTCGATTTCTTTAGGATGTCATCATCAAATCCTGGTTACATCATCAAATCCTGGTTACATCCAGCTTGCAAATTGCAGGTTTTGTGGTATCTTAATGTAACGGGCTGTCTGTCGGTCACGCCTCGCGCCGACCTTTGTACGTATTTTTCGGTTTCAGCTGCCAATTGAGATGTGATAACATCGCTATTCATGGCCTGGTTGTCCTTTATGGCAACACTGTCACGTCATTTGAAACGTTTTGTTGTATATGCAAATAAATGTATATGGCAAGGTTTGGGTGTTGGTTGGCATTTTTGAGTGACCAGTTAATCTGTATCATCTAATAAGAGCTTACTCTTTCCATAGAATTATTCGTACCTCAGAAAAGAAACATTATATCATGGTTGATATTTCAAATACTCTAATAAGTAGTATTCCAATATTCAAGTACTCTAATAATAAATAGTAACCCTTTTGGATGACATAATTATGTCGTTGAAAGATTTTAGGAACATGTCAGTTTCCTCACGATGTTTTTCTTCACCGTTTTAAGTTAGCGGCACGTTACGAACATGTATTTGCAAAGAGAGTGCTGCGCGTGGGATTTAAGCCCGTGAGCTTCAGATCAGCAGTCGATGTTCTCCCGACTAGACCAGTCTCAACTTAAATTGCCAAGCCAGGGGAAACACAAGTCTGTGGGGGTGGACTCCCTGTTATTACTGTAATTGCTGGAACCGTTGTAATTAATGCTTACGAATTCTATCAACAAAAACTAACTAGTAATAAAACATGTATTCAGTACACACTGTGTCATTAATGAGCTAAATAATGCTTTGTTCTAACGTTGGGTACTATTTTGGTCTACGAATTGAATAATTTATTAAAATAATGTTAGTCTTGCGATTGCTTGTTCTTTTTCACGACTCATGTATGCTTACAATCACTCCATTTTATTAGTATTCGATACAAATAAACCTTTATCTAATGAAATGCTTCCTAGCTCTTCACTGCACTCGTCACCCTGATATACTATATAATATAAATATAAATCTCTAAGCCTGCATGGCTTAGAGATAAGTCATCATTATTTATCTGAAAGAATTCCCTTTGAACCGGAATACACCACAGAAAAATACACAACCTTCCACAACCTAGACGTTCTTATCACAAACGTGGAGTCAAATCTTTTGTTCGTGTTTTTGGAACATCAACCATGAAACGATGTCGTTTTTTTGAGATACGAGAAGTCTGATAAAAGAAAAGACAAGGTATCTAACGCTACCAGCATCCTCCAGTCTCACCTGCGCAGGTCCCATCCCCGTAACTCTTCTTCGATAAAAAGGTCGCTTATGTGCTAAAATAGGCTATACTAACCAAACTTATGTTCCAAATCTCAACCTGATCTGTTCAGGCGTTGCAACGTGGTGGAGCAACAAACATCATAACTTACGCATTTATGATTTTAGCAGGATCTATTAACACTAATAAAAACACGAATTAACGTTAAACGTTAGCCTGTGTAATGTGAACCGTTCAGTGAACCTCACGATGATTAACTTCAGATCATCTAAGCACATCATTAAAAGTAATTAGAAAGCATTATTGAGCTCCACGGGATCGGTAACTCGTTAATTTGCAATATCGCTGATACTCGATCTCTCGCTCTTATTACCATCTCAATAGGATTCATAATGCGAAGTCATATTTTAACCTTATCTACTTAACTAATCATTATTTTAAATTTGCAAGATTGCATTTAAGCAAAAAATAATTAATTAATTCAGATTAACTTATGAAAAGTAGTAACTGTGACTTTTTATCATATAGAATGACGAGACGATCAAGATACGAGCCTGATGGTGAGTGGATCCAGTGACCATAGCAGCAAAGTCGTATACAGCTATTTGAGCATGAAGAGTCCAAACAATTTGTATACACCACAGAGCTCGCAATCCAGGGTAGATATAAGACTATTTGTTTTTCTTCTTCTTTTTGGCGCACCATAGACTTTCCATCACGCACCTAAATGAGAGATATCTTCGGGTAAACTCGGATGATCTAGATGGCCATGCCCATGGCCACGCCCTCCGGTTTCACCCGGGTAGCCTCCAAATGGAGTTATCAATTTCTGAGCTATAAGTTTTCACTTCTATCGGCAGTCCTTAACACTGCCAATTATATTTATCTTTAATAGTTGCCATTCAAACTCGAACACAAGATAAACTGGCAAAAATATGGTTTTCCAGATAGACTCTACCAAGAAGAGCCCTGTGCAAACAAACAGCAACTACATAATCGCCCCCGTAGCATTGAAAATAAAATATGCGAATAGTAAGATTGAATAACAGAATCTAGAAATACAACAAATCCAAACAAAAGAAAGATACCAAGATAAATATAAGAAAGAGTAATACCGCTGTATTAAAACGTCTGCTCAAGGCTTGACTCGACTTGCTCAGAAACTTAGCATATTATTCAGTAAAACCAAATCGGTATAAAATTTTCCAACGTCACAATAACTTATTAATATTATAATATTATAGTGATATGTGAAAGTTCTGTGTTAGTTGGTAAATCACGTTTGTTGAACGAATTCAGTTGAAACGTTGAGTGTCGACATCAATCAGAAATACTCGTAGATAGCGCATTGAGCATTGAGTGTACTGAAAAGTTTCTAATGGATAAAAACTACTTTTATAAACTTTGTTGCTTGTCGCAAACAACTATATAGTGTTTCTGTACTATTAAAAAATACAACAATCATAATTACAGTGTCGATCGGCAAACTGATTTTTGAATTCAATTTTCTGACAAAATTTCAATTATGAGAACAAAAATACGTCAAACTCGTGCACCGCTCCGGTCTCAATAAATCAAAATGTTTGCTTAACCCATTCCGATCACACGAGATCCAAATTTTAATTTTCAATTTTAATTTCAAAAAAGTCATTCCCGTTCCCAAAACAACATTCCGATAATTGACTTACTCAAAATCAGCTCCCCACAAATCAAAAACACACAATCGAATCTGAGCAAACATGCCGAATAAAATATTCCAATTATCCCTTTCTAAATTGGAGCTCTAACTGGGCTGTTTCAATTTAAAATGGCGCGTCTGTCGGTCGCGACGTGACTCGCGGCCGAGCCGACGACCGACGACCGACGACCGACGCGACGACGCGACGGGACGCGGCGTTTATCAAACGGCCTCGGTAACAGATGCATCCCTCACGGGACACGCACGTATCAACGCACCTACACCCATCGCGAAAACACCCCAACACATTATCACCCAAAAACAAACCTTACTACACGACCCTAAAACTCAAAACTCATATCGAACCCAGCCCTAAAGAAACTGGGTAACGGCACCGATTATCGTCACCGATCCTAAATAATAAATGTCCAGCATTGTGCGTGATATGTGTTGCTATTTTAGAGGTGCGGAAGGGTGCCATGATGGATCTGCAATTTGGGCTAACTTCATGAACATAAATAGAGCTTTTAGAAGGCGATTTATAATGCAGGGGCGAGGGGAAGACGAACATATTTATAGACGCGTCTCCGCCGGACCCCGACACGTCTTTAATATAGAACCCTGGTACAACTGGGACGAGATTAAAATGTTTGTTGCTACACATGTGTTTATTCGTAGTCATTTAAAGGGACTTTCTTGAAACGAAAGCAAAGAAGTCTTTCTTGAAACGAGTAGGTTTTCTCATGATAGTTTTCCTTCATCATTACATCCAAACTTGCAACTTGCACATGAAAACATATACCATGTGGTCCAGGCAAGATTCAAACCTATGATTGTGAACCAGGACTTACTGTTTAGTAAAAGCGCGTTTAGCTTTAAAACCGGGTACTTCTACCGCCTAAATAAATCAGCTTTCCCTTTGCTATTGGGGTCTCTATCATTTTAAACGGAAAGAAAAGAGAAATCAATATCAAAGGTAAGACAGTTCAAGTTAGGCGGTAGACTCTCAGGTGCTTCTTTGACCAAGACAAAGCTGTTATAACAAGAGGATATCGAATAAAACCCACTCTGACAACTAACTCTACAGTCCATCCATTTGTATTTAATGAAAGTAACATCTTCGTTCATAGAAAGTAATGATTATTTATTTTATTAGATACAAGTTTGAACCCTAAACACATAGCGACCCTTTTTCGACTGACACTTTCAGAAAACTGTCGGTTAGTTTAATCTCCCCGCCTCCAGCCGGAGCTCCTCTGACGCCACACATTTACTTATTCCACAAAACATTAGAATCACTCCACAAAACCAACAGACTCGGACCCGGGCAATTACTCATCGTCTGGGTCTAGGCTACTGTCATTAGATTGAATCTAGCTCATTTATTAACCCCCGACCAAAAAAAGTGGTGTTATAAGTTTGACATCGATGTCTGTCTGTCTGTGTGTGTGTGTTTGTCTGTGGCACCGTATTTTAACCTACAGTTTGCTAAGTTCTAGAAGGCATTACTTTAGGTGTAGTGTCATAGTTCATTTCACATTGCTCACACGGCTGAACTGCAAGAGCTACTACTACAAGACCAAGACAAGACAAAACAGCATCCTGCTGAAGCAAAAGACGTTGGCGTAATTGTGCTCACCAAACATATCACACTAACATAGCACAACTGGATAGAAGCCAGAAATTAATAGAAGAGAAATCAAATGACATATAATATGATACAACCGATTAAAAGCTAAAAATGAAAAAAAGAAGAAGACTTTATCAGCTGACTATTATTATCATTGTATAAATTCAGACCAATGGAAACTGCGTTGCATGCCTCCAGTTTGTATGGGTCAACTATTAAAATGTTTTGTACCTGCAAACAGCAATAAAGATTTTTGTATTTGTATAGATCCTATAAAAGAACTGTTCCGAACCGTTCTAAGACACGTGTCTGTCTGTCTGTGAATGATGTCTATGTGTGAGTTACTCGAGCTCTGTTGCATGTAGATTTAATTCTGTACACTGTTTTTTGTTGAAGCGAAAACTTTCAAAAAACGCCAAAAGTGTCTTTTGGCGCGCCACAGTCATATTTTTCGTGGGCCGTGAATTGAATTCTAGCGTCACGCTCGGGAATGATAAGAAATCTTCGGGTAGACTCGGAACCATGGCCACCCCTCCGGTATCACCCGCGTAGTTTCCAAAGGAAGCTATCAAATTCAGAGTTAAATGTTTTCACTTCTATTGACAGTTCCTTTTCCAATATTTTTTTGTGATTCAGGCTCTTACAATTTTTATTTACGTACTAGCTATAATAATTGTCTTAAGTTTGAAGGCAGGTTTCTAGAGCCTCAGCGTTTCTTGTCTAAACAAAGCGTCCACAAACAAATCGAACTTGAGTCAGAGCTGAAGCCTTCTGAGACTAAATAAGAGAATCTTACGAACTAGTCCCGAACTAGTTTATCGAGTTGGAGGCGCCGGCGCCGGCCATGTTTGGAACTAGCTGCGCTCAATGGCTTCACCCGCGTAACTCCCGTTCCCTTATTTTCCCAAGAAGATGAAGAAGAAGATGAAAACCCTGCGTTTCTTCAGACTGTTATTCCGTATGATTTTTAATTTTAGTAGGATATTATTTCCACTTTTTGAAGCAAATGTGCGAAGAATGAGTGTTGATTCTCGCCCAGGTCTGCTAATATTAGAAATGTGAACATTTGTATGTTGGTTGCACTGTCAAAATAACTGACAGAGATAAAAGCTAAATTTTGATAGATATTATAGTGTCAAATAGCACATAGGCTACCTTCTAACAAAAAACCAAAAAAGTAAGGAAAACAAATCTAAAATAATAGGTTTACAATGTGCAAATGTACAAACTTTTCACTTTTCGTCAAAGCTATGCACAATTCCTCATCTTACCAGTAAATACTATCCAAGAATTCATTGTAGCTATGTATCTTCAGTTTAAGCAGCCCACTATATCTCATGAGATTTTGGAGCCTTCTCTTACAAAAAGTCGGGGTCATACTCCACTTCACTGGCATGGAGCGGGTCGGCACGATGGCAGTTGTTCCCTTAACTCTGAAGATTTTTGGAAAATTACGGACTCTTCACGATAATTTCCTTCACCGTTGAAGTCAGTAGTGGTAATAACAAAC
This sequence comes from Ectropis grisescens, assembly GCA_017562165.1. Classification (NCBI taxonomy): domain Eukaryota; kingdom Metazoa; phylum Arthropoda; class Insecta; order Lepidoptera; family Geometridae; genus Ectropis; species Ectropis grisescens. The sequence goes on along the minus strand of CM029787.1, from coordinate 26,494,679 downwards.
ACACACGTGGAAAAATACTGAAAGGTACAAGTAGACTTAGAGAATACGACCATAAGATTTAAAAAAATCAACAAAACACACTCAGTGTACCCAGCAGTACTTTACTGGTTTTATCATTTGAAACACAAGTTTGACGTTTTTTTAAGAAACTCTAACACAGGATTCCGCGCACTTAAGAAGTCATTACTGTCATCTAGATAAAAATTAAAACATTTTATTGTACACTTAGTAATATAGTAAGCAACCATAATAGTAAAACAAAATATTATTTGCCAAACCATAGCAAAGAAGCTCATGGGAAGTTAAACGTCGGCACTGGATTTCTGAGCTGTCAACAGTTGTTTCTGCCCAAGTAACTCGGGATTCCATAATATCTCTTCATTAGAGCGTCAGAAAAGGACGGAGATACTGATAGAGTTGAGGACAGAAAAGGAAGGGTGTGATATTTATTGCGGGTCAAACAGTGACAATATTGTCTTATTCGCATTCCTTCGATCGAGGGTTGGCGACTGCGGACGCAGTAAAGCAGGCTTGCCATTAAAGGGTAGGAAATAATTCCAGCCGCAGCGCTACTATCGCAAATACTACTACTACCGTAAATAATTTATTTTCTTCCAATACTAAATAAACCTACATACTCATAAATAGAGGAGTCGGTAACGGTAACGGTAACGTAAGTTCTATACAAAGAGTTTACATGTGTACTACGTATGGAGTTAGAACAAACGCTTTACACCGAAAGCACGGGTCTGATCGCTCTTGTCTTGTCGCTCTTGTGGAAGTGTCATAGTTTTGTCGCGGTTCATCACTACGTCGCCATAGCTAACATACACCTCATCTGCTTATGATTGGTACAAAGGAACCATGCGGAAAAACCTGATCTATTTACGTATTCTTGATGTAAGGTTCCATAGTTTTTTTCCACGTCAAAATGAAGAAGGTTATAAACGTTATTGAGCTGCGGCTATCCACAACGCTACTCAGATCCGCAAGCCCATAGACAGACTTGAGCCTGTTTTATTTAAATGAGCATAGCTTTAATTAACAAAACTATTACAATCTACGAACTAAAACAATTATAGAGGCAAATTACAATGAAAACTACGCTTCACTACGTACCTAACTAACTATTAACACCAAACACTTCTGAGATATCCATAAACCTATAAAATTCTAGAGATCATGACAATTATCAAACCAGTTGAAAATATATTATTAAATCAAACTTCAGAAGTGGTTACACACTTAACCCGACTTGTGTTGATAGATTGGGATCGTGGGGCCGGGGGGAGCCACTCTTATTTTAAAAAAAACGAGCGTTTGGCGAACAGAACGTTTTACCAAGATGATGGCTCATAAGTATTGCCATTTCCAAGCAGCGTATAAGTACGGAGTTGTCATCACAGGCTTAAGCGTTTAGAAAAAAATGGGCAGTCATAGGAACTGTCGATAGAAAACTTAAAACTCAGAATTTGATAGCTCGCTTTGGAAACTACGCGGGTGAAACCTAAGGGCGTGGCCATGAGGATGGCCATGATCCGAGTTTTATGATTTCTTACCATTCCCGAACGTGACGCTAGAATTCACTTGACAGCCCACGAAAAATCTGTCTGTGATGCTCTAAAATAAATGTTCACTTCAAAAGCAACGTGAAAAAACAGCATTTTCCAACAATGTTCAATTCAATTCACTTGACCTTGACTTTCTGGTTATTTTTTAATATTTAGTACGTACAGAGTGAAGAGACAACACGCCCGCTCAGAGCAGCACAGCGTTATTGCAGCTAGTAGAATCTGAATAGTCAAAATTGGTATCTAGCACTGCACTGCGCTCGTCACCCACCCAATTAAGATGATTTATCTCTATGCTCTGTAATTTGTCTGAAAATATTGGACTTCAAAACAAGCAAGCAAGTGAGCATCAATAAGTTCCGCAACACAGTGATGGTAGCACGTTGCTTATCGGTAAAAAGCCTTAGAAGTTTGGATAAAAAACCTGTGAAGTATCACTTTTCCACCAACTTTCCTGTGACACTTATCACAGTTATCATCTTATCACTGCATAGCGTTAAAGTACAGAATAAAGATATACTACAATAATTGGATGGAGTGCGGCCTAACAGTTCATTCTTTCCCTCCAAGATACGGGGATTTATCAACAAATTTGGTAATTAGAGTAACATGACACCATGAATGTACTATTTTGCACTGATTTCATAAAAATATAACGTTCTTATTTCGGTTGGAGGTTGTATGTTTTTTGTATGTATGTTACGCCATAACTCGCGACAGTATTGTAAAATAAAAATAATAAATAAAATAAAAATTTATTTCAATAACATAGATCTTAACTATACAATATTTTCTTACAGCTATACACAGGTATATTAATTTTATCAGCCTGAACTAGGTAGAACCTGTGTTTCAGGCGCGAAAATTGCCTATTTTAACTAAGAGTTACATTATCGAAGATAATAAAACTAAACAATAAAATCGGTAAATAAATGAACTACTTTGCTTATTAAAAAGATAGGTATGAAATTTCTTTACTATTTTATAACTAATATCAAATGTTCAGTTTCCTCATATGACAGTGTTAGCAAATATTCACAGACAGTTTGTTTACAGTTATAAACATTTTGGTCGTAAATAGATAGCAACCTATTTAGTCGGTTGTATAGTATTGGACCAAGAAATATGAAAAATCTGCTTGTGATTCAATGTTGATGGTTATTTTTGGTAGATTATAATTCAGAGGTAAGTTTCAATTAAATTTAGTGGAAATCGGTGTGGTGGTTTTGAAATATAAAAAAAATTATACTACTTTCGTGGCTTAGAGTAATTCTGCCCGCGAAGCCAAGGGACGTGGGATCGATTTCCATGAAGTACAAATATTTGTGTAATAAATTAAAAAAAAAATTGTACTGTATGTGGGTGTTTCTGTCTGTTATAAGTATTTTACATAAATACACGGGTAACTCACGTTTAATATAGTCAGTCAGTCTGACTCAAGTTTCGATCGCGTCCGGCGATCTTTTTCAAGGCTTCCAGCAGTGCTAAACGAGCTACGAACCCGCGCGCGCACTCTCCTTGAAAAAGATCGCCGGACGCGATCGAAACTTGAGTCGGACTGTACTGACTATATTAAACGTGAGTTACCCGTGTATTTATGTAAAATGTGTAATAACCACGTTAGTTTTCATACTAAAATTGTTATAAGTATGTATTTACAACTATATATAATATTATCAATATTTGTAAACACATACTATGCGATTCGGCCTCCATGTTACATAGCTTATTATATAGCTTTGCTTAGTTTGGGGTCATATGGTTTTGTGTGTGAGTTGTCCGCCAATATTTACTAGTATTTAGTATTATAAAAAGATCGCCGGACGCGATCGAAACTTGAGTCGGACTGGACTGACTATATTAAACGTGAGTTACCCGTGTATTTATGTAAAATGTGTAATAACCGCGTTAGTTTTCATACTGAAATTGTTATAAATATGTATTTATAACTTTAAATAATATTATCAATATTTGTAAACACATACTATGTGATTTGGCCGCCATATTACATAGCTTATTATATAGCTTTGCTAAGTTTGGGGTCAAATGGTTTTGTGTGTGAATTGCCCGTCAATATTTACTAGTATTTATTAATATACCGCGATGGCTTTGTTATAGATTGTAATTAAATTTGGTTTAATGCCTGAATTTTAAATTGAAATCGTTTTTTGTTTGTTTCGGGGAAAATAAATGATTTGTAATAATTATATTTGACTGTGATTATAAAACTAGTAACAACAGAGTTCTTGCATAAACCGATGAAGTAGTTTAGTTCCCGCCTGTCCGCTTGTGTATTGGAAAAGTTTGCTCCATTCGAACTCAGCGAACTGCGCTCATGTTCTGTGTATCGCCATACAACTACACCGGCTTGTCTGCCTCATTGCTGGAAACAAACAATCATTTAACTTGAACTTTCTTTTATAACAGTGCTTCTTATTTGTCTCATAGATATGATATTAGCGATTTATAACGGACTTTCGGCGTTCTGCAGTTTTTCTCGCGTAATTTCTATTCTAGTTTTTGATTTTGAGATAAAATGTAGCCTATATGTAAAGAGTATACATGACTTATACTAAATCAATGCCTTTATGCTAATCAAAGCTAATAATTCAATTGTATTCTGAATTTCATCCTGATTAATTCAAGCGTTTCTACGTGACTGAACAACAAACATCTAAACTAATATACAATGTTAGTAGGATCACGCGTTGCTGTTTACTTCCTTAGCTTCGGTTAAGAATTGAATAATAGCAGTTTTCCAAACATTTCCTCAAGTTACTCAAGTGTTACTGACCAAACAACCGAGTATTTTTACAAATGCCTATGTACGAGATCGTCATTGCCACTTACTTTGACGGTAAAGGAAATCATCGCAAAGAATCCGGCGTGTTCCATAAAACTGGCATTAGCCAAGGTAGTGGATTATGGCCTTTATCTCTTTTTTGAGATATGTCCGGAGTCGCAGCAGTTAGCAGTGAGCATCTTAAAAAATCCACACCATAACTTATAAACATTTAAAAAATGTCAGTCATCCGACAGAAGTGAAAACCGACAGAATTTGTTAATTGTTAACTTGAATGTTGTTGTTGTTGTTATGTTGAATAGTTAAATTTGGAAACGCGGGTGAAACCGGAGGGCGTGGTCATGAGCATGCGTTAATGCGAGCATTTCTAGATGACCAATGGGAAATGTTGACGTATGTTTAGATGACCAATGGTCATGGTCCCGAGTTCACCCGAAGATTTCATATAATTCCCGAGCGTGACGCTAGAACTCAATTCAGAGCCCACGCAAAAATCTGTCTATTTTTTTGTTTTTTTTAATAAAGAGTGCACAAAGGTCGCTGGAAACCGCTGGTTGCAGGTTGCGCAGGACCGTTCGTTGTGGAAATCTAGGGGGGAGGCCTATGTTCAGCAGTGGACGTCTTGCGGCTGATGATGATGATGATGAATAAAGAGTGACGAGACGTTCAGGACATATGCCTGATGGTAAGCAACATGCCTACCACATAACAGCACAGTGACACGCAGCTATTGGAACATGAAAAGTCCAAATCACTATTGAGCGCCAAAATAAGTATTCACTTCATCTAACAAACTTTTGAGCACAGTCACATCGCCATTAATTGGATACATATTATATTTTACAAAATTTTGAAGCTGGTAGTTGGCCATGGATAGCCTGCACTGCCTCTCGAGCTTTGGGCTAACGCCGAGTATAGCTTACTCAGTTATCATTGCATAAGGGTGCGTCCATTGATTACGTGAGGTGTTCAAGGGGGGTAGGGGCGAGCCAAATCTCACGTGGAGGAGGGGGTGATATCGGCAAATCTCACGTCATTTTTTACGCAAAAAAGTGTTAATTCTGTGAGAAAACTAGGAGAAATTTAGATTTAAACATAATAATAGTTACATAAAATCTCATCAAGAGAGGAGGGGGTATCAAAAAAGTGACAAAAAAAATCACGTAATTTATGGATGCCCCCTAAGGAGAACCTTACATTTTTTGAGTTGGCTGGTTTAATTTATCTAGGGGATCACTTTGTAAAGAAAGTTTTGTCGGTGGAATTGACTCGTTGTCAGACAGAAAATGGCGTTGTATTTATTGGATTTGTTTAGAGGTAACGACGCCATAGATATTACCTCTAGTATGCTACTCTCGTTCTCAAACTCTTATTCATCTGTTAAGTCTCGACGTAAACGTAAACGGACTGTTAAAACGGATTCAAAAATAAAATGGTTTCAAATGCGCTGTACATAACAGTTCGTTATTCGAGATTAAAACGCAATGTTTTCAGGCAATCATAGGGATAAATCATTTTGGTTGTCGCAGTGTCAAGTGCATATTAATATACTTTTCATTTAGTGATAAATTAATGTAATTAATTAACCCTATTATCATGTTGAATCTACATTAAATAATGTAACATTTACTGAATTCCAACCACTTGGAGACCACTAGTATCAATCAGTACCCATCGGAAGCAGCTACTGTCGTAGAACATTCCGTTATCTATCTAGAACCGTAATAATGCATTTATTGCAGCTCAAATAAAACCGGAACGAAACAATTCGTCTGGTTCATCGTTTATTTGCGTTGGCTGCGCAATGTCGTAGTTTTCAATTCTGCTCTGACGTTCGACATGCCCTAAGGCTGTGTTGTGGGTACGTACATGTAGGTATGATACGAATACATGTATTTGAAATTTGATTTGAATCTCCACATGAGGCTGAGTAGTTCTTTAGCGATACCTATAGGTATAGATACATTTGTACAACATTATGAAACTGTTGTGGAAGGAATAGAAATTCTACAATACAGCTCGGTAACCAAATCGTCTCTTTTTGTGAGTGTTTGGGTAAAATGGTTAAGTAATACACGAAACTGCATCGAATTATTGGGGACTTGCTCTGAAAAAACGACCAGTAAATAAAACCAAGAAGACAAACCAACCCGCACTGACCAACGTGGTGGATTATGACCTTGGCACTCTGCTTGCGAGGGAAGCCCTCGAGTTCCAGTAATGGAAACATTTATATAAAGCTGCTTATGCTGTACTATGTACCTACAATAAATATCACATAATAATTATTCATACTAGTAACAAATGTTCACTTCCATCTTAGGTTATTACATGAATTGGTATTTTGTAAAGGAGGAACTTAAAGTCGATTTTTATTTATTCAAAGTATGTACCATTGCTTTCTAAGCACTTTTGCCATCTCATAAGTGGTTCATTAATTTCCTCACAAAAAAAATCATTTGGGCGAGTATCAATAAATTTTTTAAACGCACTTTGGAATGTTCGAGTTAAATTTTTCCCCTTGCAAGAAGTTATCAAAATTTCGAAAATAAGGCAATCTGTAGGATCATGATCAACTGTATCACATCATGAAGAAGTGTTACAAAGACATTAAGGGCGTGTGGGCCGTAATTTTGAATTTTTAAAACAACTTTAAGACCTTTAAAATAGTGTTTTAAACTCTGAAAAAATATATGTATTAGTTAAGGATCTAATCTAGTGCAATTCGTAGTCAGTAACACGATTTAATGAATTTTACTTGATAAAAAAAATCCCAAAGTTACCCCTTTTCAAAAAGTTGTTTCAAGTTTATGACTAAACTAATGAATTTTTTTTTACAAAATTTTTGTACTCAACGAAAGCCACTAAAAGTTATAGATGCATTCGCAGAGTTTGACTTGATAAAAGTATCAGTTATTCACTATGTTTTAATATCTACCATATATATAGCGCGCCGTTCGGCCAGCCTGATCAGTCGCGTTTCGGCGCTCACGGACGACGGGCCTGTGCTTGATTTTGCAATTTTGACAACCGATAAATTTTAAATATTACGATCATAGTGCCACAGTATAACAATATCAGTAGGTATTACTAGTGAAGCACGCTATGATCTTGATTTTTGATACCGTTTTCATTGAAATTGCAAATAGACGCTGATACTAATTAGTACGTTGTTTACTTTATGTTGTAGACCAATAAGGAGTCTCAAAAACTGACGTCGATACCACATCAGTAAAAATTCAATGCGGATGCAATGGAAAATAGATAAGCATCGGTAAAATATTCGTCCGTTAAATCAGAGATCGGGATAAGGAAATAATGAGAGGGAGAAATCCCTGCGTAAAATCTAATATAAATGCAAGTAAGGTATCATAAATGATACCTAACTTGCATTTAACTGCCATTTAGGTAAATTCTTTGGTAGTAAGGTACTTAGTACGTGGAAGAAAAGTCCTCACATACAGATTTTACCACTTTGGAAGAGACTTTCGCGCAAACTATTCAGTTTAAAATAAAATGTTAGGAACTTCAATACAATTTTGAACACCTTTCCATAGATACACGTATTGTTTTGTTAGAATTTTAATTTTTTATTTCTTTTCCAAGTTTGTGACACCACCAAAATTTTTTGTTTTTTCTTTTTTTTTTGTATGAAAATGTTAATATTGTTCATAGAAATTTAGACACTCGACCAAATTTGATAAGAAGCCTTTTAGGCAGTAAAATTACTCGTAGAATTTAACTCTGCACTAAATTTCCGATTCGTATTTTTATATAAGGTTTAGAATCATTTCCTGAGCATAAAATCACAAAATAATAACAAATCCAGGTGGAGCTTCAAGCGCCAGCTCGAAAAAACGTTTTTGGCTGATATTCTGAAAAGTTCTAAAGCCTATTATTATTGTAGAAAATAAAATTTCCCATCTTTTGTTGCCAGTAAACTTTTTTTTTCGAACTTACCGATTACGATTTATTATGTCAAATTTGATGATAACATTGTAAAATAATAAGATGTGAATTCTGTTCCCAGTAGCATAAACATGTCCCTTTTACCGGAATGGAAGAAGAGTTATGTTTTTCGCGCGTATCTTTTATGTTTGTAAATATTTTATTTCCACATATCTTCCAAACGGCTGGATGGATTTTGGTAACTAAGATATTCTAAGACTAGTCTGGCTCGCCAAAGTGTCCTTAGATAGTAGGTAATATTTTTTAAGTGTAGATTTTTTTGTAGTCGGGGTTTTATATTAAAGTTATTCTATCATATTGCTCGTTGCTCGAATAAACAGCACCGTTCATCATCATGATTGAAGAGTTGAACGAGGAGTTTGGTCTCCACTTTTGTAATAAGAACAACTAAGCTGTGAAACGCATTGCGAGTGGGTTTTTGTCGAAGGTTCGAACCTTGGGGTTACGAGGTACACTGTGCTTGTTTCTATTAGAGAAACAAGTTCCATCGTAGACAACATCATTTTCATCCACTATTATCGGCATCATAGCAATCGTATCATTGAATGGGTTATAAATCGTAAACGGTAAGTTTAACAAAAAAGTTTACTAGCAACAAAAGATGCAAAATTTTATTTTCTACAATTATTGTCAAAATATATAGTTTCCAAAATATCGGTTAAAACAGTTTTTTCAATTGGCGTTTGAAGATCTACCTGGATCTGTGAGAATTTTGTAATTTTATGCTCAGTAAGTGATCTTTACCTCATAGAAAAAATTGGATTAGAAATTTAGTGCAAAGTTGAACAAAATCCTTCTATTTTTACTGGCCTTTCATTACGATTCAGCATATTTTTTTTAATTTTTGACGAACTTGTGAATTATTAGGAAACATTTTAAAAATATGCATGAAATTGGAAAAGCCGTTCTCAACTTATAGTGTGACCAAAAAGAAAAGGTTGAATTTTGTATATCTACGAGTATAGATAAATTTAATATTTCTTGTTGTATTTCTAAATTGTTATCACTAGTATAAACAAATCTTGAACAAAAAATGAGTTTAAATTACATAGTCAAATATTGTAATGTTATTTCTGCACTGTGGCACTGATTCCGCGGTCGGTGACGGTCGCGAGAACAAAACAGCGTTAAATGCCTAATTTGACAGAACTACCTGGCCTTAATGCTTTCCGTAGAAAGAGCACCAAGAGCCATACTGAAGGTCGCAACATTTCGTTCCTTTTTCTTCTCTACGAAACGGCTCTATAAATCCTGGATCGTTCTATCAGTAAGGCAACACTTTTCTTCTGCACTGATGTTACTCGTACTCACAAGAGAGGTAAGAATATCGTATGTAGCTCACTGGCACAGACAACCCAAGCTTTCACGAGTTGAATTTTAATTTTTCTTGGTCCAATACTCTACAATCGACTAAATAGATTGGTATCTATTTCCAACCAAAATATTTTTAACTGCAAACAATCTGTCTGCAAAAAATTGTAATAGTATAACAAAAGTATTAATAGTAATTTCAAAATTTTAATTTTCACTATTCCGAGACGTGACAAATCCCAACCAATTTTCAAGTCAATCAATTATATATTATACAATACGTAACATCATTATTTTTGTAAAACAGCACTCAACAATTTTGATAGACAATATTATAAACTGCGAGATATAACTTACCTATTTTAAATCATATTATAACATTTTTGTCGTAAAAGTTACGGCTGGTCTAGTCGGGAGAACGGCGACTGCCGATCCGGAGGCCCCGGGTTCAAATCCCACACGCACCTCTGAATTTTCGAAGTTATGTCCGTAATGCCACTAACTTAAAAAACGGTGAAGGATAACATCGTGTGAAAACCGAAATGTCCTAGAATTTTAAGAGGTCATTAGACATCCATCAACCCACACTGGGCCAGCATGGTGGAATATGGCCTTGGCCTTGTCTTTGCGAGAGAGGACCCCGAGTCCCAGCAGTGGGAACATTTAGTGGTCTGATTATGCTCATACATTTTTTTATATGATATGATCTATTTTGCAAGTCATATACAGCGTGTGGCGGAAAGGTCCAACAATATTTATGGTAGTTCATCTATACTAAGTATCAAATCACATGTGTGAATATTAGACACGAAAGCTTAAAAAATTCCATACAAAGTTAAAAATTCGTTGTTTGTTATTTTATTTGACAACCCTAACCGGCTGTACGGCGCGTTCACTGACCGCCGCGTTGCCGGCCACCGCGCGCCGCTCCGTCGGTGTCGTGCACGCCGCGCGCCGCCGGCGCCGGCGCATTGATACCTACTTATCTGTCGTTTGAAAATCTCCTAAATAGCATAGAAGTCGAACAAGAGAGAAAGATTAGGCGTGGAAGCTATTGAACTGCCATATTCGATTGAGCCAGATAGCATAAAAACAGATGCTTTTATTAGCACTAACCTAAAGCCTTATTACCCTTGGCTAAATTTGTTCGCTACTGAATTTAGTGAAGTGTAGTAATACCTAGCATTCAGTAAGCTACGAGCCTACGAGTAGCATACTACATTCAGAAGCGAGGTTTGCTTCTATCTAACTTGCTTCTGAATTCAGTCGACTAAATTTTGTCAAGTGTAATAAGCCTTCAAACAATATTAGACAGGAAGGATGGAAGGAATGTCATATGAAATAAAACTAAGTAGGTACGTGTTTGAATCGAAAGTCAAATAAAAGTTAGAATAATTACTTAATTTAATTATTTAAACTCTAATAAGAATGGAAGATACCTACACTAACTACTTATTTTTACTAAATTAACTAACCTTTAATAATCTCATTATTATTTAACCATAGTCGCACTGTAATGTAACACTAAAATTTCAGTACACAACAACACAACACAAACATATTTATCCATTTCACACTGCAATCCAAGGTGCTTGCGGCGCGGCGCACCTTCCTCCTACGCGTAACGAGGGCGGCCTCAGAAGTATCAGTCCAGGGTTGTGGACCAGCACCCAGCACTGCTGGTAGTACTAAAAAACAGGCCCTGACTCGGGCGTCTTTAGTGCTGTTCAGACGTTTGCGGAAATTTCACGTTCTTCATGGCGACTAACTAGGTACCATGTCTAGGTACAGTGATGACATCGTAGATATCAATTTTGCGATAAAAAACAACAACACACCACCAACGACGCTACAGAGCGACTGAACTTTCAACTCAAAAATTTAAACCTCAAATACTTCTAAAAAATCATATTGGACAGCGGGCTTCGCCTTTCGGCATGGCGCGCCGCGCCGTTCCGAAAGGCGAAAAACCGCAGCGGCACAGCGCGTCAATTGGTTTGACTCCGTTTGACAAATGCCGACTTGCCGACAGTCCGCCGTGGACATTTCGCAAAGAATAAAATAAAATTAAGAAGTGAAAATTAATTTGAAATGGTACGAAATGTATCACAGTATGTACCTAACTGATTTTGGCATACATACGCTTTCTTTCGTGTTGTTGAATTTAAATATTCTACTATCACAATCAATTAAACAACATTAGCAATAGTGTTTTTAATTCATAAAATTGGTCGGTATAGTGATGAGCGAAAAGAGACGTACACATAAAATTTAGCCGAACTGGCTTAGAATTTCTAAACCAGCGCTGTATACCGTAGTAGCTACCTACCCTAGACGTTTTTCTCTATGTTATTTTTTTTCAAAGTAGGCAAAATAAATACAATACATATTCTGCACAAAATTTAGTCTTTGACAGGCAAGGTCGTTTGTCAGCTGTACATGCATTAGGGTTGCAGCTGGTCAATTTTACATCAAACTTTGACTCGTATTATCTCGCGATCTAAAGTGCTGAGGGGAAAGAGACCTTCGGAGATGAAGTCTAGTTAGAACACTGATAGTGTTGGAATGACCTGTTAAAATATTGTTGGACCTTTCCGCCACACGCTGTATAACATATTTATGTTACAAGATAATTGTATTATGTAACAAAATGACACGGTTTAAAAGATTCAATTTTATGGTGAAATTTATTTGCAAGACATCACTATTTTTCGACACTATTAATCTGTTTAGCAAGATATAGTTATCTAAAAAAAACGCATAACCTAACTGGTTCGAGATATAATTTAACCAGCGACCCGGCCCGGCTTCGACGGGTGCAATTCTGATACTAAATATCATTACCTACTAATAAAATTCCGGTCTGGCGGCAAGACGTTTCGCTTTACGTAGTCACATAAGTCACAGTTTTTTGTGATGGATACTTTTTTGGCGCGACGGACGCACGCAATGTGTTGATTGATGGAACGAAACGTGCTTCACGCCAAAGATGGCGACTGCGGTTTGTTTGTCAGTGCTATCAGAATTTAACGAAATTCTCCATAATCCGAATTTTATGGACATATGTTGTCGACTCAAAATCAATATTTTTTATGTTTTGTTATTCATATAAGGTTTCGATCAAGTCTACCGTACCCCCTTGACGAAATTATTACTATAGATTATGGTTTCAACACTCAGGTATTCAGTTACACTATTAATAGTATAAATTGTTTCGCTCAACGGTTTCGCTACGAGATGGATTGCTTTGAGAACACAGCTCGTGATCGCAGCGCCGAGGCATATTGAGTTCTCTCCCAGATCGCTCGGGCAGATATCTTTGATCCGTTGGCAAAGGCGTACGTTCTAACTACGTTCTGTGGAACAGCTGCAGCGACTACTGATATCTGAACTGGCATAAGGTTACAATTCTACGCAATGTTTCAAGAGATATAAGATATTCAGAATGTATCATAATTTTAAATTTTATTGGGTTTTAATGAAATAAAAAAAAAAAACAAGAGAGAGAAGCGTAGAGAGAGATTAAACTTCAATATGCCATTATTGTTGGAAACTATTTTTTCTTTTGAGCTATTATTAATGTAGAACAAAATAGCTAGTTGTCCCCAATTCCCCGAATGCGTCACAAGCTCCCCGCAGCAGCCACAGTACTCAAAGACGTCGAAATAAAACTGCTATCATCAGAATCCTTTCTTCCGAGTCTACTTAACATTTTACACCGCCGTAAACCGGAAACAGGCGGATAAATCCGGCTCGGGCGGCGAGGGGTAGCGGGTGGGGGGCGCTTATCTCGCTCTGAGAACAAGCCGAGCCGCGCTCGCGGCGTCACTCGGGTGCTAGCATACACTCTCACTAGCAGCGACCCGCGGTTCTACCCGCACGGTTTCAGTTTTCGTCATATTTCCGGGATAAAAAGTAGTCAATTAGTTATTCCTGACTGTAATCTAACTGTGTTCCAAATTTAAGTCCTATGCATTTAGGCGTTGCGACGTAATGAGCAACAACAACCCACACGTCTAGAAATGTCGCATTTAAAATTTATTCGATTTAGCCCCTGATACAATAACGATGAAGTACTCTAAAAAAGTTGACGTGTATATATGTCTGCCTGTGGTATCGCAGCTCCCGTTTTGATCCGCTAAGCTCTTACAGTACGAAAGAGATACAGTATGACAGACAAACACTCGTACATTCGGGTTTAATATAAGTGGTACTAAGTAGGTACTTCATCAAAGTGGACCTTGAAACAATGCCCAATAAGGCGATTTGAAGGATTGCTTTATTTTCATTTTAGTGCAGGTGATAAAACAAATGTACAGAAATAATTTCATAGAGAGGTTTGTAAGCCGCGCTGTAGTCATAAGATTTACTTCCGGATAATAGACGCTGGGAAATTTTATTCTGCAGTAAAACAAAATATTACACAGACCAAGTGATTACTGAAAACTCTTGGAGGCAACTTTCGATCAACTTATTTTTGTCGATAACTAGCAGGAGCCTGCTGTTTCACTCACATAGTTCTTGATTTCGTTTTTTCCGGGATAAATAATTAATAGTTTAATAAACACACTTTTAGCACGCACTACAAATTAATTTTGGATTTAGGTTACGTGATATTATTTTTCGTATCCCATTCAGCAAACTTTTTCATTTAATATCCATATCATTGGAGTGTATTTCAAATAGCCAGTCCGCCATCTTGGAGAGGCCGCCATTTTGGATTTGTAATGACGTTTCTTAACTAGTCATGTATTGCCATCAGAACTCGGAGCGTGTGCAAAATTTAATTCTAATGGAAGACCGGGAAGTGGGGCAAATTAAGATTCCAAGATTTCTTTACATACTTGTACGAGTTAGTTAAGTTAAGTGAAGCTAATAAAAGCGTGTTACAAGAACAAAATTAAAAAATTTTGACTAACCCCCGACTACCTCAGATTTGTTATCCGTACAACATTCTACTAGTCAAGCCCTTTCATTTGATACCCGTGTTAAGGGAGTTGTGAAAAACAAATATATTTCGCCATTTTGTGGAAGCGGCCATCTTGGATTTGAAATTTGTCATAGTGCAATGTATTCTACTAGTCAAACCATTTCGTTTGATACCCATATTGAGGTAGTAGTGAAAAAAATAATATAATTCGCCATTTTGTGGTGGCGGCTATCTTAGATATGTGTTTTTTTTTAAGTGTATAGTATTCTACTAGTAAAGCCCTTTCATTTGATACCCATATTGAGGTAGGTTGTGAAGAAATATTTTGTCTATATTAACCAAACATAGCTAAGAACATCGGCACGGATATTAACTTTCAAATAAAAAAGCCGTATCGAAATCGGCCCATCCGTTTGAGCTCTACGGTGCCACAGACAGACACACACACAGACAGACAGACAGACAGACATCGACGTCAAACTTATAACACCCCTTTTTTTGGTCGGGGGTTAAAAATAGCTTAACGAGTAACACACATCCACATATCTATTCTCACATACTTTTACATGTAAAGTGTTAGTAGGATATGTTTGCGTTGCCGGTGCGTTCTACGATGGAGTACGACCTAGAAGATACGTTTTTGTAGTGGTAAGGACTCTTTGCAGAGGCCGTCTGGGGAAGTATCTCACCTCAGCTAGTTATTCTACCGCCAAGCAGTAATTGACAAACATTATTGTATTTAAGTTTGAAGGGCAATGCTCCCAGTTAAATTACAGGGCATAGAGATAAAACATCTGACTACTACTTGTGACGAGTGCAGTGCAACTAGGTAATGATTTGGGCTCTTCATGTTCCAATAGCTGCGTGTCACTGTGATCCTATGTGGCAGGGATGTATGTTGCTTACCATCAGACACATATCCTGCTCGTCTTGTCACTCTATACAATAAAACAAAAAAGAAACTGATTCGCTCTCAACTTCAAGACAGATTAGGGGCATTGAGAATATCCCACTCAGGCAACACATTCCACAGCCCTGACGTTGTTTTACGAAAGTGGAGTCGAATCTTTTCGTTGGAATGTTTGGGGTGTCGGCCAAGAAACTATGAATTCAATGAATTATTTATACGCAAGTATCAAGTACATTTATTAAATGATAAAGTGATGAGACGAGCAAGACACATATCTGATGGTAAGCAACACGTCTGCTTATAACAGCACAGAGCAATGTACCTATTGAACACGAAGAGTACCTAAACTAGACACGTACAATGTGTTCTTCACGGAGATTTAAAATGATTTACCCATTACTATACTCTGTGATTATTTTTTGTATAGAGTGACAAAATAAGAAGGACATGTGCGTGATGGTAAGCAACATTCATTCAGCCCATAACAGCACAGTGACACGCAGCTATTGGAACGAGTCCAAATCATAATCATATACCTAGCAATACACTGTGCTCGTCACCCAAACATTGAAACATTGCTATTTGAACCGTACACAGAAAAAATATACAAATCATACAAACGCTAATGAATTGCTCCGAAAACGAAATATCCAACCGCATTCACAATGGTTCCTATCTGCGCGCGTCCTAATACTTACTTCAATATCCCGGCTCTGCTCTCTCTAGTGGAGCAACCAACTCAATGAGGATTGTCTAACCATTGTGCACTTCATGTAAGTGTTACATTTCTGAAATTTATTTTATCATGCTCTATTAAAAACTCAAAAGTATGGATTTTTTATTTTTGTTACTAGATCACGTCGGAATAGTTGTAGGGATCGGATCGAAAGGAACATAATTAGATTATAGTTTGGAATAAAGGTAATTATGGGTAGTCTAGTAAATTACGGCTGGTCTAGTAGATTATGGCTGGTGTAGTAATGGTAAGTTACGGCTGGTCTAGTAGATTATGGCTGGTGTAGTAATGGTAAGTTACGGCTGGTCTAGTAGATTATGGCTGGTGTAGTAATGGTAAGTTACGGCTGGTCTAGTAGATTATGACTGGTCTAGTAGATTATGGCTGGTGTAGTAATGGTAAGTTACGGCTGGTCTAGTAGATTATGGCTGGTGGTAATGGTAGTTAAGCTGGTCTAGTGATTACGGCTGGTGTAGTAAGATTACGGCTGGTCTAGTAATGGTAAGTAATGGTAAGTTACAGCTGGTCTAGTAGATTATGGCTGGTGTAGTAATGGTAAGTTACGGCTGGTCTAGTAGATTATGGCTGGTCTAGTAGATTATGGCTGGTGTAGTAATGGTAAGTTACGGCTGGTCTAGTAGATTATGGCTGGTGTAGTAATGGTAAGTTACTGGGCTGGTACGGCTAGTAGATTATGGCTGGTGTAGTAATAATGGTAAGTTACGGCTGGTCTAGTAGATTATGGCTGGTGTAGTAATGGTAAGTTACGGCTGGTCTAGTAGATTATGGCTGGTGTAGTAATGGTGTTACGGCTGGTCTAGTAGATTATGGCTGGTAATGGTGTAATGGTCTAGTTACATGGCTGGTCTAGTGATTATGGCTGGTGTAGTAATGGTAAGTTACGGCTGGTCTAGTAGATTATGGCTGGTGTAGTAATGGTAAGTTACGGCTGGTCTAGTAGATTATGGCTGGTGTAGTAATGGTAAGTTACGGCTGGTCTAATCGGGAGAACGGGAATCGATGATGCGGAGCCCCAGGTTCAAATCCCACGCGCACACACACGAAAACAATTCAACAAACAATAAGACCGCTGACTTAAAATGGCGAGGGAAAACATCGTGAGAAAATAGACATGCTCCTAAAATATGTCGAGGTCATATTTTATGTCATCAACCAACCCCTAGTGTGGGTTGGTAAATGATGGTGGATTATGGCCAGCGTGGTGAATTATAGCCTAACCCTCTTTTGTGAAAGAAGGCCCTAAGTGAAAACAGTGGGAACATGTGGGCTGATTATGTTTTATGCTGAACAGGATATGGGCATACTTTTTATATCAAAAAAATTGAACAGGTAGGTACTATGTGAATAACTCTAGGTGCTGCTAGTAAGTTTAATCATCATCATCATCATCAGCCGCAAGACGTCCACTGCTGAACATAGGCCTCCCCCCTAGATTTCCACAACGAACGGTCCTGCGCAACCTGCAACCAGCGGTTTCCAGCGGCCTTTGTGAGGTCATCTGTCCATCTAGTGGGAGGCCGTCCAACACTGCGTCTTCCGGTACGTGGTCGCCACTCGAGAACCTTTCTTCCCCATCGGTTGTCGGTTCTGCGAGCGATGTGGCCTGCCCATTGCCACTTCAGCTTGCTTACTCTTTGAGCTATGTCGGCCACTTTCGTTCTTTTGCGAATATCCTCATTACGGATTCTGTCGCGCAAAGAGACTCTGAGCATAGCCCTCTCCATAGCTCGCTGTGTGACTTTGAGCTTCGTTATGAGGCCCACAGTTAAGGACCACGTCTCAGTTCCATAAGCCATTACTGGCAACACGCACTGGTTAAAGACTTTCGTCTTTAGACGTTGGAGTATTCTGGACTCAAAGATGTGCCGAAGTTTCCCGATCGCTGCCCATCCGAGTTGGATTCTTCGCTGGACCTCTTTGTCGAAGTTGGATCTACCTAATTGGATCTTTTGACCCAGGTAGACGTATTCGTCAACTTCGAGTGTGGTATTCCCAACAATAACCGGTACAGGTGAGATATGAACATTTGACATGACTTTCGTCTTGTCCATATTCATCCTCAAACCTACCTGTTGGGATACTCTACTGAGGTCCCTGAGCATAGCACCGAGGTCCTCCAGCGACTCCGCCACAATTACTATGTCGTCGGCAAACCGAAGGTGAGTAATGCATTCGCCGTTGATATTGATGCCATATCCGTTCCAGTCCAGTAGCTTAAAAACATCTTCCAGCGCGGCAGTGAACAGTTTCGGAGATATAACATCTCCCTGTCTCACGCCTTTCTGTAGCTGGATATGTTTTGTGCACTGGTCCTGTAATCGGACAGACATTGTGGCTTTACTGTAGATATACTTCAACACTTCGATATAGCAATAGTCAATGCGGCTTCGCTGGAGAGATTGAAGCACAGCCCAGATCTCGATGGAATCGAAGGCTTTCTCATAGTCCACATACGCTATACATAGTGGCCGATTATACTCCTCGGTTTTCTGTATAATCTGCCGGAGCGCATGGATGTGGTCTATGGTACTATAGCCTTTTCGGAAACCGGCTTGTTCGGGTGGCAGGAAGTCGTCAAACCTGCGTGCGAGATGATTCGTGATTATCCTCGAACACAATTTATAAACGTGGCTCAGAAGTGAGATGGGTCTGTAGTTCTTCAACAAGGTGTTGTCAACTTTTTTGAAGAAGAGTACCACCACATTTCTGCTCCACGCTTCTGGCGAATTACCGTTAAGTATGACGGAGTCAAACAGCTTCTGGAGGACTTTAAGTACCGGTTTTCCACCCGCTCTCAGAAGCTCCGTCGTAATTCCGTCGTCGCCAGGTGCCTTGTTGTTTTTAAGTTGTTTGAGGCCATCCTAATCTCATACAGGCTGACTTCGGGATATCTTCGGTAAAGTGTCGGGTCAGCTTGGCTCTGGGGTCTTTTGCCATGCTAACGACAGGTTGTGCTTGCGTAGAGGTGTATAACTGTTCATAGAACCTCTCAATCTCCTCTAAAATCTCGGGCTTCGACGAGATGATGTTACCACTATCGGTCTTCAGTTTGGTCAGCTGACTTTGCCCAAGAGACAGATTTCTTGCGAACACTTTCGAGCCTTTGTTCTGCTTGATTGCTTCTTCAATACTCGAAGTATTGAAGCAGCGTATGTCGCGTCGCACACAAGTAGAGATCTGTCTATTGAGCCGTCTGTATACCGTCATGTCGACCGAAGACTGTAACCGCATATCTCGTCTGACTGCCATGAGATCTAGAGTTTGATCGGAGAGTTTTTGGGTTCTATTTTGGCGTCGGCTCTTATAAAATTTTCTGCCAACAGCATGAACAGTTTCCACTAGCCTGTCGTTTATTTCGTCCGCCGTTACGCACTCATCTAAGGATTCGAAGCGATTTTGAAGTTCGAGTTGAAAGTTATCGGAATCTTCGATTTGAGCATAATTTGGTCGGAGCGTGGACTTCATTAGACGTGATCTTTCGAACTTAATGTTTAGATTCAGCGTGCCTCTTATAATACGGTGATCGCTGCCGGTCTTAACCCTGCTGATCACAGAGACATCGCTGAATATTTGCCGTTTAGTCGTCATAATGTAAGTCGCAAGATATTTGCCTCAGCGGCTTCTTTGAGAAGACTTCGTAATTTTCTCCCCATCACTACCAAAACTGCGCTTGTACAGTCTCTTCTTTTCCCTATATTGGATTACCCCGACGTTTGCTATCTGGATTTAACCGAAGAGCAGTTAGACAAGCTTGAACGTTTGCAAAACTTTTTCATACGGTTCATATTTGGCCTACGTAAATATGACCATGTTTCTGAATTTCGACAAAAGCTCAAATGGTTATCTATCCGTTTTCGCCGTAACGCTCATATCCTCTTCCTCCTTTACAAAATTTTATTCAATCCCACCACTCCGTTATACCTTAAGGAGCGGTTTCATTTTATTGAGCCTAACTCCCGTCCTCTCCGCTCCACTCGCCTCCTTAAGCTTAAGTTTCCTACTTCTACTCATGCAAACCTTTCCTTTTCTAAATCATTCACGGAAAAGGCTGTGTTGCTGTGGAATGATCTTCCTCTCGCTGTAAGACAAGCTAAATCCCTTGCCATTTTCAAAAATCTTGTTTACCAGCATTATATTCCCTCTTCTTAATTGGTACGTTTATTATATTGATTTATGTATATTTTATTGATAAATTCATGTATGTATTTAATTTGTATTTGTTTATATAGATTGTATATGTATGTATTTATGTATTCATGTAAGTCAGTATATGTACGTTTATCGAATATTATTAATGTATTTATCTAAATGATTACCTAATCTATATTGAACTGTTTTTTATTATACACTTATATTTAGATATTTATACTGTATTACACCACCTACAGTACAAGAATTCTATAATTTACGTATCCATTCATAGGTTGCCTGGAAGAAATCGCTTTAAGCGATAAGGTCGCCCTTTGCTCTGCATATAATTTATTGTCATTTATCTTTAGTTTTAAGTTTTATTATAAAATTGTGGATGTAATAAAGAATTATATTATTATTATATTATTATAATGAAGTCGATCTCATTTTTTGTGGAACCGTCTGGGCTAATCCAGGTCCACTTTCTTTGTGGCTGTTTCTTGAAAAAGGAGTTCATCATAAAGAGGCTCTCCCTTTCCAAGAAATCCGCTAGACGTTGTCCTTTTGGGTTCCGCTGCCCATGTCCGAAATTCCCCACTCTCAACTCATCACCGCTACGTTTGCCCAGTTTCGCGTTGAAGTCTCCCATCACAACTGTGAAATGTGTTGGCGAGACATGTATGGCTTTGGAGATGTCCTCATACATGCTCTCAACCTCTTCGTCGGGATGTGTCGAGGTCGGTGCGTATACTTGTATGACCTTTAATGAATACCGGTCGCTAATTTTAAGTACAAGGTATACAACCCAATTCGACACACTCTCGATCATTATCACGTTGTTGACGAGAGACTTGCGGACGATAAACCCGACACCCCCCTGGGATTGTTGATCTCCCTCCCGGTAGTAGAACAAGTTGCCGGATTCAAGGATTATCCTGTCCTCGCCCCTGTCTACGGACTTCTGATAACCCTATGATATCCCAGCGCAACTTGTCCACTTTTTCTTCCAGCTCCACAATCTTTTCGTCAGCCTTCAGCGTCCGTGCGTTAAATGTTGCCAGGTCGAGTCGTTGGGTTTGGTGGCGGGGCGTCTGCCGGGGATTCTTAGCACCCCATGCTCCGCCGGAACCAAGGCTGCCACCAGCGCCTGGAATAGCGGAGCCGCCGGGGACCAGGGGCCGTTTCTTTTTGTGACCATCATATGGGGGTATTTGCCATAGTCACCACGCTTGGCAGGCGGGTTGGTGACCGCGGAAAACCAGCCCTTCGCATCGATGACGCCGCTGCCCGTCATCGACCTGGTTAATTTAGGACTGGTTTTTTTAATGGATATACCGCCATTGGCTCGGTCGTCAGAGCCTCGTTAGTTGGCAGCAGGGTGTACCACGCGCAGGAGAGGTTGACATTTGGGGAAGCTAGATGTTAAGCGCTTCCCCCTTACACCCCCACGTTCACGTTCACGTTCCGAGTGCATTTCTAAAAATTTTCAAATGTAGATATATTGCGAGTAGTTTGTCATCATAGGTATGGCTTTAATAGCGAAAGAAAGCATTTTAAACCGCTGTACTTCAAAAATGGCATCTTCTAAAAATATGACATACGCCAACCCGCAACCCGAATTTCCCTTGACTTTTTCCCTGAGAACTTTTTCTCAGGCCTAGTTCCTTTCCTAGTCCCAGTTGTGGGGGGAACATTAAGTCTTCAACTCTCAACAAATATAATCAATTTTTTCTCAATAAAAACCAAAAGTTCCAGGTTTATGTAATAGCACAAACTTAGCACCTCTGTTTAAAATGTAATTTCTCTGACAACAAAGCTGAATAATGAGGCAATAGTTGAAACATTCCGCCGGCGCGTCGCGAGCACACACGGAAACACTTCATCGACACACGTCTCGTCTATATTTTCAACATTCTTTGCCCCGACCAAGCGTTAATATGAATGCAGAATAGTTACAACCACACATTGAAAACTCAACTTTAGAGCTCGGTAACAAGGTTGCGAGTTGTTCGAGGCGCGGTCGAATGTGCACACAATGAAGCAAAGTAAACAATTGGTCTTTCGACCGGTGAATTATTCATACGAGTTGAATTATAGAAGGCGGGCAACGAGTGAACTGTTCGCTCTGAACACCACTTACAGCGGATTATTGGGTCAACTCGCGAAACATGGAATCGGGACAATTGTCATTTAGTCCAACCGCACTGTTAACTAACTGTAGGTACATATGTTTCACGATATATATTTCCTTAAATTCTCTGAAAACTCTACGTGCCTTGGAGGACGGTGTGAGGTGTGAGGCAGAGAGGGTTGTCATCTTCAAACCTATTTAACCTGTATCTGAGATAAATGAGAGGTTATTTACCCTGGTTACCATGTAGCACCGAAGTACTAGTTAAGATAAATAAACGACCTCAAACTCGATAGGGTTATGTTGTTTCATTCCTAAATTCCTATGGTTACTTGGTCATCTACTAGTTTCATCAGACCCTGGTTACCATCTAACACGAAAGTACTAAAAATTCTAATTCAAAAATTCATTCAGGGTGGGGGTGATAGACCTGCACTGACGTCCCGCTAGAGGTGTATTGTGCACTTCCCCCCTGCCCACCTACCCAAACCAGCCAAGCTCCTTAAAATAGCTGACTACGGCCTTGGGTCGCCGGCATACTAGTTCCACTCCCATTTCGTCAGGTGTTATGTTTCTGCATACTTGATTTGGAATTTCTTCAAGGAGTCCTGATCTTAATCTTATGCTTACTGTGGCCTCACAACGTAGGAGCACGTGTTCCACAGTTTCATTCTCCCGCAAACAGCCCCTGCATAGGGGACTGTCAGTGAATCCTATTTTGTGAAGATGGTAGTTTAACTCAGTGGCCAGTGATGAGGCCTATCATTAGACGGAGATCTAGTCTCGATAAATTCAGGAGTTTGTTGTTCACTTTTTTATCCATCAGTGGGAACACAACTTTTGTGTGTTTACACTTAATGGATTTATCCCAAAGTTTTTGCTGCTCTTTTTCTGTGTCTAAACATAGCAGGTTCCGCGTTTCTGAAGCAGTTGGCTTACACAATTCAGCTATATCTGCCCTTCTTTGAAAGTACTAGTCAAGACGAGTAAAACGAGCCTGAGCTCTATGGATTTATGTCGTTTAGTTACTGTCTTCTTTTGTCCATCTTCCATCTTTATTATCAGACCCTGGTTACTATTGAAAGGCATATTTGTTGTTTGTCCACCTTCCAGCTTTATAATCAGTTCAGCACCATGACGTCATAATCATAATCTTTATTGCGTAAATGTTATCTACATGTCAAATAAAAATGAAATAGTATTGACTATAATGTATAATGATGACTATTATTATCATCATTGTATAAATTCAGACCAATGGAAACTGCGTTGCCAGACATATTGCATGCCTCTAGAAGAGGCCAGTTTGTATGGGTCAATTATTTAAATGTTTTGTATCATCTTATCTTACCTGCAAACAGCAATAAAGATTTTTGTATTTGTATTTAATAATGTCAGGTTACAAATTAATACTAATATTAAACACAAAATGACTGCTTAAACACAAAATAACATAGATATTTGATTGTACTCGAGTATATTTATTCATTGTATGACATCATAATGTTGACATGCTATTTACACATTTTATACAAAATTTGAGCTCATCAATCGGTAACCGGGACCCACTCATTCACTGACCAGCAAGATTATTAAAAACAGATGTATTTCTATAAACAATGATTTATTAATTATTATTAACAATAACTTTAAATAAATTAAAACGAAAACGTGTATCTAACGCCAGCCCTGAACTTTGCTCTAGTACTACTAACATGGCCGAGTTCGCACCTCGGGAGCGCGCTTCCTACGTCTCACCCCGCACGCCCCGCACGATCTTCTCTAGACATCTTCGTCAAAAAACTGAACAATTTATTAAACAGTGATATTTCTATGAAACATGTTGCACTCCACGGTTGTACTCGGTTGTGTGTTGTGTGTTCCCGTGCCCATTATTAGTGCCGTAATATAAAGTTAATCGAGCAAGAACTATTATGAAACTGTGTTCTAAATTACAACTCGATCCATCTAGACATTTCGACGTGATTGAGCAATAAACATCCCACATTTTGCATTCATAATACTGGTAGAGATTCACAAATTCCTATCGATCAAACGTTCTCAAAGTGTCAAAATTGAGATTAATTCAAGTTTTTAAATATAACGCTCACTGTTAACTAATTAATCATATCCAATCCTCAGTGAGCACGTATCGGGCGCCGCCGACCGTGAACAGATAATTTACTTACAAACATTAATTCCACGCCAGTACTACTTACAATAAACTTGCACAATATCTCCTCAGCCCGCCCCGCCATTGTTGTACAGCAATGTATCACAAACAAGCACCCATAAAAAAGAAAACAAATACTTAGACAATTCCAATGATTTACTGGGAACAAAAAACTCAAGCGGTTTTATCTTCTTTTGTATTGTTTCTATAATAAAATGGAAGAAATAAAACTTTTTTCTGCATAAACAAGCTTTAAAATACCTACTTTTGGGATTCGGATCCTCTCTCATTAGGTACTAATTGGGTAAATGTTTTAATTCACTACGCAAGGGCAGGTCAATAGATTGATTACACACGATCTCAAAACATGCCTTCAGAAGATACTGGTTTCTTCGTGATGTTTTCTTTCATCGTTTAATTCAGTGATGATGACGGACTAATACAAGTTACTCTATTCAGAGCATTCTGCCAATCATTTTATACGTGCAGCCTATGGGTCAAGTACACGAAGAGATCGTACGACGCTCTGCGCATCCAATATAACAATGTGTTCAGGGCACTGCTGGGGCTGCCGCGACGCTGTAGTGCGTCGGGGATGTTTGCAGACGCACATACAGACAGTTTCGCGGCGATTTTGCGTAAGCGAGTCACATCCCTGATGGGTCGCGTGCGGGGCAGCCCTAACAGATATCTACAACTGTTTGCCTCGAGGATGGATCTGGACTGCCCAATCATGCAACACTGGACCAAGCTGCATGTTGAGCATTCCAGATCCATTCCTCAATATAGACTTCGATAATAATTTACATATTTATATTTTTTTTTTAATTTCGTTCTCAATTTATGCTTTTTATTATTTTGAAAATTTTGACATGATTTAATTTAAGTGATTTTATTGTAGATTATAATTCAGGTATTTTAAATTGTATGGTAAAGGTATGGACTGGTTCTGAAATAAATGATTTATTATTATTATTATCTGCATTTGGAAATATATAGTAGAACTTCATGGGGCTTAAACCAACGACCTTGAACCTGTGAAATAAGCTGTTCTCGTCACTACAGCTTAGATCGATTTTAAGATATTTGTGTTAATTTTACTAATGTAATAAAGGTGAAAGTATGTAAGTGTGTATGTTTGTGATTTCTTCATGTGTCTTCATGTGTCAAAGTCTGATTGAAGCGATATAAATATAATTTAGTAAGGAATTAGTTGACACGTTGACACCCTGGATTAACATACAGGTTACTTATTATCCCGACGGAAGGACTTATTATATAAAAAATAACGGAAACGGAAACTACGCGGCCAAAACCGCGAGGCGCTGCTAAATGTGTAGATTAAATGTGAAATGTAAACGTCATAATAATGTGAAATATGACCATGTCGGTACGTGTGATTAGATCGGAATAAAATTTGGAATACAGTTACATTATAGTCTGGAACAACACATACAAGGGTACTTTTTAACCCCCGACCAAAAAGGGGTGTTATAAGTTTGACGTCGATGTCTGTCTGTCTGTCTGTCTGTGTGTGTGTTTGTCTGTGGCACCGTAGAGCTCAAACGGATGAGCCGATTTCGATGCGGTATTTTTATTTGAAGGTAAATATCCGTGCGGATGTTCTTAGCTATGTTTGGTTAATATCGATTCAAGATGGCCGCCTCCACAAAATGGCGGATAAAAATATATCTTCACAACCAACCCCAACATGGGTATCAAATGAAAGGGCTTGACTAGTAAAATACTTTGAATTATGACAAATTTCAAATCCAAGATGGCCGCCCCCACAAAATGACGAATTATATAATTTTTGTCACTACTACCTCAATATGGGTATCAAACGAAAGGGCTTGACTTGTAAAATATATTGCATAATGACGAATTTCAAATCCAAGATGGCCGCTTCCACAAAATTGCGAAATATATTTCTTTTTTCGCAACTCTTAATATGGGTATCAAATGAAAGGGCTTGACTAGTAGAATTTTGTACAGATAACAAATCTGAGGTAGTCGGGGGTTAATCAAAATTTTTAATTTTGTTCTTGTAATCCCGGGAAAACAACAGAAACAGGAGCTAAGCGAGTGAAATCGCGGAGCATTGTTCGGAGTTCAATTTAGAAGCTCTTCCAGAGCTGTGGCCGAGCCATAGAACTGAATTTGGTAGATACTACGAATTTCTACCGAGTAGACAAATGTTGAAGCATGACTCACTTAACTAAGTGGTAGTTATTAGACAGTTTTCCACACGGTTGAAATGGAATTTATGAAATCCCAACTATCTACATAAGACACTTCTGCAGTTGAATCTGTAGGTCAGTTGTTGTCAACTGGAAATAATAATTATTGAAGTGTTTTGTAGTCAACATTTTTTACTCGAGTTTAGCTCCTTCTGGTAGGAGATACTCTTAAGAGTTCGCCTTACCAACAAGCTAGTAGCGGCGTAGCGTCGGAGCGACGGTGGAGTAGCGGAACGGGTCGTCCATGTTGGACACTTTTCAGATGGGTGTAATATCGTGAGTCATGTCGTGATAGTGTGTGTATCTCGTATAGGGAAATTACAGGGCATAAAGATGAAACATCTAACATCTTTGGGTGACGAGCGCAGTGCAGTTCTAGGTTTTGGACTCTTAATGTTCCAATAGCTACGTGTCACTGTGCTATGTGGCAGCCACATTGCTTACCACCAGGCGTATATCCTGCTCGTTTCGAAACTCTATGCTATTTGAAAAAAAAAACTATACAGGTAACATATTTCCCAATATTAGTGCTAATAAAAACTAAATTTCTAAGATGTAAGTTCTTAGTTCTATCTGCAGTCCCCATGACAGCCAATTTTTGTTAAATAAATTACCGTTGTTTTCTTCAATATATATGGCCACACCAAATCGTGCCATTAAATGACATTAGCTAATTAAGAATCTTTCTAATGAGCGACTGAAGACGACAAAAACATGATATATAGCGTCTATGTGACACCTTGTAACACTGGACTATTATTTTGTTAAAATATAAGGTTCTTTCAATGTCAAACAGTCTAATTGACACATAATTAGGCAAATAAAATTAGTAAAACTGCCAATATTACTTTATAGACTACAGGCCCGTGAACAAAATTTATGGTTCATATTACACCAGGAGACCTTTGTATGCAGGATGATAGAAGGGGATAAAATAATAAGATTGAACACTATGCAGTCACTTCAAAGCTGTCCAACTGAGAGCTGGTGAAGATCGGGAGTTGGAACTCTCGATCATTTCTCCTTAGCACATGATTTTTGTACGGCATTGCGGAATAATGGAGTAGAAGAGTAATTGAGACTGTATGGATTCAATGCTGTACAAAATCAAATAACCAAATTTACCTTGAAATCGTCGGGAAATTATGATTTTTTCCAATAAAAATAACAATTACGATATTTAAATTTTCAACTTTTATAGTTTCAATACCTTTATATTAAGAATAATAATTAACCATGGGGTTTATATCAATCAATCATCACTATTACACAGATCATAAAACATATGAGAAGAAAGATTTGGAACGGATATCAAATCATTGATTTATGTACCTGTTCACAATGGTTGGTACATGGATATCGAGGAAGTTCTCTAGCTCCAGATTTATCAGCATGCAAGCTTTTAAAGAGTTTTATAACTACCTGTTACAAGTTTTAACCTGACTGTTGTTTCGTCTGATGTTAGGCGACGATGGAGCGTGCTTACCTAGATTACACTCTCGATTTGAAGTTACTATAAAAACGCGGTAATGTATGCACATTATTACTTAGAGGTAGAATAAACAGGCAAAATATAAATATAAAAAAATATAAATATTGGTGGACAATTCACACACAACTGACCCCAAACTAAGCAAAGCTTGTACTATGGCGGCCAGATAGCTGATATAATATATATATAGTTTTAAATACATACTTATTATAAATAGAAACACCTAGACACAGTGCAAACATTTGAATTCATCACACAAATATTTGCACTGGGTGGGAGTCGAACCCACGACCCTCGGTTTCGCAGGCAGAGTTACTACCCACTGAGCCACGAGGCCAGTCAATGTATTATTTTCCCAGTCGACAAAAAAATCCTACCAATACAAAATAAAAATATTTTCATAGTTAACAACAACAAAGTATTTTCAGTAGTGCGACCGCACGACGCGGCCGCTGCGGCTCGTTGCGGCTCGTTGCGGCACGCTGCGACCCGCAGCGACACTAATTGCTGGTACGACATTCAAATTAATGACATATTCATGTGGTGCCATCACAATAAATGTCCGGAATATATCCTTCAATATTAAGTACCATAAACGCACAATTTCGGATGTTTGAATGTTTGCTGCTCAATAATGTAGCAACGGTTGAACAGACCGGGTCGAGATCAAAATTTAGAATAAAGTTGATTCTAGCCTCGAATACATACAGGCTACATTGTTACTTCCATTCATTTCTAAATTTTGCCGCGTGAAAATAACAAAAACGGGAACTATACGGGTAAGCCGAGTAAAACCGAGGGATGCTGTGAGTATTATTATAAAGGCAAATGTTTTGATGTGGGTTTGCTCAATAACATTGCAACGGCTCAAACGGTTCGGGTCGAAATTTGAAATTTGAGTAAGAGGATTTATCTACTCGTATTTGGCCTGTGTTTTCGTTGGAAACATTTGTGACTTTCTGCTGAATAAAATCCCTGGAAACGTTTGTGGTAGCTCCACAAACGCAGTAAAACGCACCCACCCACAAAAGGTAAAACGCAGACTGCAATGAGGACCTGGGAATTGTAAATTTAATCATTTTTGACTTTGACTTTAATCAATTGTAATTAAAATTTGTAAATTGTAATAGTGTAATTCGATAGTAAGGAAACTAGTTTAAAAGTAAGCGTGTGAAGTGCCTAAAACTGATGACTGACTAGTCGGCCAGTTAAGTCGTTCAAAATTATTCGTATTTTTATTTTGTTTCCCAACAAAAAGTGACAAAAGTACAGTGCTCAGAAGTTTCAAGTGACGTCACTTTATGGTATATTTTTTATGATAAAGTGACGTCACAACCACAGATCCGTGAGTATCCACTGATTTCGCTTTCTTTTTTTTAATTTGAAGAAACGAAAAATATTATTATACCCATAGTTTTCTATAATCTACCGGTCGGACTAATTAGAATGGTCTAATAATTTGGGCCCAGTCGCCATCCCAACTATGTCAAACGCAAGTCCATAATATGTATTGTATAAAAAATATGTAAGAAGTTCGTGTTAATATATTTATTTGTGTAAGCAACAAACCCCACCCAGTTCGCGGTATAGTTAACATTATACAAACAGTTAATATGGTTTCTTTTAGACTTTAACAAACAAACTTTTACACGTAAATGAACATCTTGATCTATTTCGTAGTATCAAAATCTCTGTTAAGTGATGTCCACAGAATAAATGAGAGTAGCGCGAGTAAACCCGAATGCAAAGCTTTGATGTCAGTAATAGCTTTTACACAATTCTCAGTACTGTTTGTATGTAACGAGGACTGTATACTCTGTGGACTTCTTTGAGTCCAATCATGACTTTCAGTCTATGCATTAGCTCCTTAATTTCTGTTGGTTTTTCATTATTTTTTATCATCTTTTTTAAAAACTTGCTTAAAACCAAACCCATAAAACCCGTCAATATTTTTGTAAAGAATTGACGTTAAGCGAGATCATTCAAACTCAAGGAGATAAAGTTGAGCTTATGTCAACATATTTACTTACAGATTTTGGAATACGCTGTTAGTTTATCGGTTTTTTCACCACAGGTTTATTTGTCAGAAAACATCATATTAATTCAAGTTAAAAAACTGTAGCAGCACATTTTATGTTCCATGGATCTAATAAAAACCGTCCGCATTTAATAGGGAATGGGAAGAATAATGGTAAGCTTTCATTAAGGCTGTACTCCGAGCAAGTGAACTTGAATATTTCTTACCACTTATTATTTGAGTATTATAAACACTAAGATTTCTCGCTGTTTTACTCTCAAGTTTTAGAATAAACTATTTATAAAATCAGATTTTGGTCTTTTGAAAAAAATATTTCTACCAAAATGTTCGTAATAGAATTGTCTATCTGTTGGTGTAAGTACAAAATCCAAATAAAGGCGATGTTTCCAGTAGATGCATGCTAATTATAATCATGATTATTAAAATTTGTATGGTTTCCTTTACAATAAACTCATTAACAAAAAAAGAAACTACCATTTTGAAGCAAAGAAATCGTAAAAATTTTATGTATTTTTTGCCAGTTGATATTTATTTTGGCTATTGAGTAGATAGCTTTGAAAACTGGACAAAAAACTTGTCAAACGGGCAGATTGAATTACAGATGAGAAAATAGTTACTGTAACCGAGTGACGAGTCTCGGGAGAAACCCACCAACGTCCATGAGCTCACTTGTATAGTTTTTGACAATGTGCACTGTCTATCAGATATGATGTCGTTGTTTAGCATCTTTTGTCAGTTCCCAGGGAGTGAGCGGCGAGCGGCCCTAGTGTTTGTTTGATTCAGTTTCGTAAACGCTGTACACGTTGGCCCGTTAACCAGGTTTACGGTTATGACGGCTTTTACTAGCTGTTTAGAAACTACACAAGCGTAGTTGAAGTACTTACATTTAAGTGTTAAATTCTCTTTTAAGTATTTGTAATTGAGTAGTTTAGGAACTATAACATTGTGAGTACATATACAGGAGCAGTGTAGTGTTGTAAAACAGACTAATTGTTACACAATTTCCTTGTTTAAGTTAAGAAAATCTTTTCTCATTATATTTTCAAACTACATTTTATATTTACTTTATTCTCAAGGCCGTAGTTATGCCATACTGACTGTGTAATGGTACATACGTAAAGTTACATAGTTGTTTAAACTATCTATATCATAGTTAGCATCTATCATACTAAATACACCTTGATGATCTAGTGGCTAAAAGTCGTAGCTCACTTTAAACGCTCTTCACACGAGCCTTAAAATCAGTGGAAATTACGTATAACAGAAAAGGAGGACCCTACATCGCACCATAAACCCCACTACTTTTACGCCATTTCCTCTGATTTCAGGGCTCGTGTGTAGAGCGTTTTATACGACTTCGCTCCCACCCGACAAAAAATATCACTGGAGTAATTATGGGCTTTAAGCCAAACCGGTTAAGATTTTGGTTACATTGGCAAAATAAATAAGAAGACGGACAGCTACAACCTTTATGCATACAATTCAAAATTGTGCGCTCATTGGTGCAAGCTTTGTCTAACTGTTTGATATTTTTCACAATAGCAGATGAAATGAAAAGAAAATATCGTGAGGAAAGCAACATGTTCAATCTTTGAAGGTTTAGTGTCATCCGCCAACCCGCTCTAGGCCAGCGTTATAGATACCTATACTCTTTCCTCGTGAGAGAAGGCCCCGAGTCCCAGCTGTGGGATCATTTAGTGGGCTGCTACATTAAAAGTACTAAAAAGCGTAATGTGCTGTTACTATATTTGTTAGTTATGAAGAGAGAAAAAAAAAGTGTGGCACTTGGGGTCTGCCGCGGTAAAGCTATTGCATGTTGCATGCATTTTTATCAACATAAGCAATAGGGATGTTAAAAATTTTTCGGAATTGCTTTTATTTTGAAGAGTGACATTTGTTTACCATAAAAAATATCACGGGAAATCCGTTAAGTTGGCAACACTGCTAAGAGCATTTAGTTTGTAAAGCTAATACAAATAAGATTCAAAGTCAAATGACCGAGTGGGGAGGACGGCGTTACGGTCTTCCATCCCTCTTTCTTGCGAACATAAGAAAGAGATTCACGATCACTAAAATTCGGTCCCTAGGCCCGCGATAAAAGCTATGTAATAGCTTAAAAATTCTTAAATACGTACAAGGTTTGTGTTCTGTATGAATGTTACCCTGGTTCAATGTATCGCTCAGCACTCGTGCTCCACGCACCCTTGTATCGGGGTGTCGGTGTCGGGGATGCGTCCTATCTGAACCACGTTATTTATTCCTGCCGATACAACGCGGGGGGTGGGCGCGGGGCGCGGGGCGCGGGCGTCGGATAAGGATCCGGCGCGAGGTACCCACACTGATATATTGTCTCTTTTCATGATAACAACAGGATGCTTATGTTGAACACGGGACCTACTCACCAAAATGGGTACCTAAAAAAAGAAGTCATATCATCCAAGCAGGTCAATGTTTCCAGAGAAATTACAGGGCTTAGAGATATAACATCTTAGATCTCTGGGTGACGAGCGCAGTGTAGTGCTAGGTTATGATTTGGTCTCTACATGTTTTTTTTTTGTTTAAATTAGCCACTCCACAGACTCCGGGGTCCGTGATCTTTGTCATTACAATTATATATTATTATTATTATTTTTACACATATTTTGGATGAGGAGAAGAAGAGGAAAATAGGAGGGAGTTGGGTACATTTAAAATCTAATTCTAGTGCTCGTCTGTAGAGCCGATCACTACTACATTCCGCTAGTAATCGACTCGACATCGAGTGTTTGCCTAATTGCCTTTTGCCATTTGCCTAAGCTGCCTCTTCCCGGCCCAGAGCCTCCACAACGGTCGCATTTCTGTCCCTGATGGCCATCTGTAGGTTGAAGGTCTCTTCATGTTCCAATAGTTCAATCTTCTGTTATGTGGCATGCATTTTGCTTACCATCAGGCACATGTCCTGTTCATCACGTCATTAAAAAAAAAGGTACTAGGTATGTTAAGTACTGTCGTGTAGTCCAGTGCTGGTGTTGTATACACAAACTGTCAGTCCAGCAATAATGTACGTGATTGCATTTCCGGAACGCGACGAACAAAAATAGAGCTCTATACACACCGACGACATCGCTACTTCTATTTTAATCTCATTCAACAAACGGCGTGTACATGAATGGCCGAGCGACGCTTATCAAACATTCAGGCGCTGTCCATTTCACAGCACAGAACAGCTGGCTGCAGAGGGAGACGCTGTCCGATTAGCTCGTATTTATTCCTACTTATGTAGTACCTTTATTTAGACACATACATTGGGTCGATGGTATTCCTGATGTCTGTGTTGATTTTAATTGCAATTATTACAGCAATAGCAAAACAAGCATATGAAATGTAAATAATATGTGTTTCTGCGAGCACTGGTAGGGGCACTACTTTTGGTGGTGTCATGTGCGACACAATTAATTTCTCAGAATTAGGGCGCAGGATCGGGCAGAATACGGGTGACTCCCGCTTTGGCGCGTTCCTAGATCAAAGTTTGGTCATTGCCATTCAGCGTGGGAACGCGGCGAGCATCATGGGCACTTTTGTGCCGGTAGCAGTTAGGGGTGGTTTATTCGGAGATTAGTTTTTAGGGTTCCGTAGCCAAATGGCAAAATACGGGACCCTTATTGATTCGTCATGTCTGTCTGTCTGTCCGTCCGTATGTCACAGCCACTTTTCTCCGAAACTATAAAAGCTATACTATTGATACTTGGTAAGTAGATGAAATCTGTAAACCGCATTAAGATTTTGATAAAAAAAATAAAAATAAACAATTCTCCCCTACCTCTAAAAATTTTTAAGGGTAAATACATAGAACTGAAACTCAAATTTTTTTTTGATCATAACCATACGTGTGTGTCATAGATAGGTCATCAAAAATTATATTGAATTTTCTAACATCTTTTTTTTGTTTTCTAAACTGAATAGTTAGCGCGAGGACTCCTCCAAAGTGGTAAAAAGTGTCCCCCCCTGTAACTTCTAAAATAAGAGAATGACAAGAATAAAAAAAAGTGTATGATGTACATTACCATGTAAACTATCAAATAAAATTGGTTTGAATGATATCTAGTAAGTAGTTTTATTTTAATACGTTATAAATTTACTATTGTAAAACACTGATTAAAGTAACAACGAACTACAAGAACTTTTGTTTTATGTTATTTGCTGCTACGGAACCCTTCATGGGCGAGCCGACTCGCACTTGACCACTTCTTATTTTTCTTTTCCATTCCAACTGCTTGAATAATATTAGAATCACAAATTAGTGTTTATTAAAATATTAATTGTAACAATGTAGCATTTCATACAAATCCGGAACGCCGTTAATACACATTTAAGTTGCGGGCTAGAGGTTAATGCTGGTCTAGTCGGGAGAACGGCGACTGCTGATCCGAAGCTTCCGAGTTCAGATCCCACGCGCACCACTGTCTTCTCGAAGTCATGTGCGTAATGCCGCTAACTTAAAATATGTGTCATCTACTAACCCGCACTGGGCCAGAGTGGTGGACTATGGCCTTGACTCTCTCCTTGAGGAGAAGGCCCCGAGTCCCAGCAGTGAGAACATTTAGTGGGCTGCTGATGTTACCCACATACGGTAGGAGTAAGTATACACACTCACACACATACAAAGTGTCGTTTCATAAAATCAGTGTGGTGTAGAGATGAGGTTCTGCCGCCGTGTCGCAGCCCCCGGTACAGTCGCGATCGCTCGCGCCCGGCCGGGTCCGGCGCGCCACGCCCGCGCTGCACTGCGTCACGCCGGACGTTCTATTACTAACTATCCTATTACTGTTTATCTTTGGAACTATACATTTTTTATTACAAATACAAAATACAAAAATCTTTATTGCTGTTTGCAGGTAAGATAAGATGATACAAAACATTTAAATAATTGACCCATACAAACTGGCCTCTTCTTCTAGAGGCATGCAATATGTCTGGCAACGCAGTTTCCATTGGTCTGAATTTATACAATGATAATAATAGTCAGCTGATAGTCTTCTTCTTCTTTTTTCATTTTTAACTTTTAATCGGTTATATCATATATGTCATCTGATTCATCATGTATTAATTTCTGGCTTCCTTCTATTATAATCAAAATCATAATAATTCGTTCCGTGTAATAGTTTTTTTCTTAATGTTTAGAGAACCTATATTAAGAACGGTTTGTATAATGCTGTGCTACAAACTGTATGGCATTAGTAGGTTTCAGAATAAAATATAAATACGAAACTCGTTCTTTTTTTGAGTAAAATCTTCTTTTGGCGCATTGTAATTGAAGCTGATTCATCACGGCCTGAAGGAAAAGGCTCAATCGGCTGAACTCGGGACCACTGAGTGTATAAGAGTGAAAAATATACAGTCGGCTGTTCTGTACTGTTTTTATTATTAGCTATAAATAAATAAGGCTGTCACTTCTGTCGTCCGGTCTTAAAAACATTTTTTTTAATATTTTAGTAGTGGTAGGACTTTTTGCATATTCCGACTGGGGAAGTAACACACCTAAGCTGCGTGTCACGGTGTTGCTATGTGGCAGGCATGTTGCTCACTATCAGACACAAGTCCTGCTCGTCTGATCATTCTATACAAATCTTGAAGTGTCACCCGGTAAACGGGAAAGTTTTACGTGACAACGACTTTGAAAAAGTGTGTCACTGTGCATAACGTGAGGACTCGCAGGGACTGTCACCCGGCAAAAAGCTATTGCATGTTGCATGCATTTTTATCAACATAAGCAATAGGGATGTTAACAATTTTTCGGAACAGCTTTTATTTTGAAAAGTGACATTTGTTTAATATAAAAAAAAATGCAGAGAAGTATACAATGTAGTCAGTCTTTGACAGGTAAGAGCGTTTAGTCTGTAAATCTAATACAAATAAGATTCAAAGTCGAATGACCGAGTGGGGAGGACGGCGTTACGGCCTTCCGTCCCTCTTTCTTGTGAACATAAGAAAGAGATGCACGATCACTAAAATTCGGTCCCCAGGCCCGCGATAAAAGCTATGCAATAGCTTAAAAGTTTACGTTTGCCAGGCCACAGTTACTTGATACTGAATTGGTATACATAACGCTCGTAATTCGAGATTAAAAAAACACGTCAGGACCTCTGCTGTGCTGTGCAAAGAAACCCTCGCACTGACGTCACAGCCATGCACTCGCTACGCGCATCACGTACCCGTCACGTACCCGTCACGTACCCGTCACGTTCCGGTCGCGTAACGTGACGCGCCTCTCTAACTGAATACAGAGTGTTTGCGCATCTTGATTTGCTTAATAAATATTTCCACGTGAATATTTGAGTTCGTTATTAAAATTCGTCATATGTTGTGAACTGAAATGAAATAAATTCTATGTTTGTACGTAGAAAAATGTAACTGAAATTCCTGAAGCTAGAAACGTAATATTTTTGAAACGTATGGCTTTATTTGTTTTCAATGCTCTGTACAGAACATACGAAGCGGGGTTGCTGAATACGTGAGCTCGTATTTTCACAAGTTTGAATATTTAACAGCCGTGCTGGTTTAGTGGATGAAGTATCTGATTTCACAGTCGTAGATTCAAATCCCGCCTTCTCCTCTGAGTATGTTTCCGAGGACAGTTTTTTATAATGACATACGGTCACGAAACGGGTAGGACATGTGCCTCATGGTAAGCAACATACCTGCCAGTAACAGCACAGTGACACGCAGCTATTGGAACATGAAGAGTTCAAATCAATACCGAGCACTGTACTCGTCACCCAGAGATATAAAATGTTTTATTTATATGCCCTGTAATTTCACTCGAAACATTTCCCTTCAAACCAGAACACAGTAATGTTTGCATATTACTGCTTGGCGGTAGAATAACTGATAAAGGTGTGATACTTCCCCAGGCGGACTCTGCAAATAATAGTCTTACTCTACAAACGGATGTACAAGTTTCTCATTAGCATTAGTTTTCACGGTGATAGAAAATATCGTGTAGAAGCCAGCGTATTTCAAGAAAGCCATTTTATGCGGACGTGTGTAAACCCGCACTTGGTCAGCGTGATAGATTATGATCTTAACTCTATTCTATATAAATATGTTATATGTGTCTTCATAGACACTTCGGAGAGTGTGTAACTGATCTGCATGATCTAATGCCACCTTGCCCTTTCTTCTATCGGACTTATCGTATCTCAAAAAAAGCGACATCGTGTCATGGTTGATGTTCCAAAACCACGAACGAAGAGGATTGACTCCACGTTTGTGATAAGAACGTCTAGGCTGTGGAATGCGTTGCCTGAGTGGGTTTTCCCTGATAGATACAATCTTGGTGTCTTCAAATGGAGAGTGAACTGGTTTCTTCTAGGCAAGCACGCTCCATCGTAGACGTTGCTTAACATCAGGCGATATGGTGGTCAAGTGCGAACCTATAATAGTTTAAAAAAATTGTTTCGATTTTTTTTCATCAAATAATAGTTGCGTTTTTTTTTTACCTTTTATAGGCTCACACTTGACCGCCATCTCGCCTGATGTTAAACGACGATGCGGTCCACGATGGAGCGTGTTTACCTAGAAGAAACCGATTCACTCTCGATTTGAAGACACAAAGATTGTATCTATCGGGGAAAACCCACTCAGGCAACGCATTCCACAGCCTAGACGTTCTTATCACAAACGTAGAGTCAAATCTCTTCGTTCGTGTCTTTGGAACATCAACCATGAAACGATGTCGCTTTTTCGAGCTACGAGCATTCCGTTAGAAAAAAGGGCAAGGTGGTATTAGATCATGCAGATCAGTTGCACACTCTCCGAAGTGTATCCGATAAAAACCGTCAATTTTGCGGCGATGTTCAAGACTTTGAAGTCTTTACGCACTAGAATGTCATTGCCTATGTCATTGCCTAGTTCCCGTATCCGATATTTTCCCGAAATAAAAAGTATCTTATGTTTTATTTCAGACTACACTCGAACTGTGCTCCAAATTTCAACCCGATCTGTCAGCTGCGGCCAGCTGCCAGCCGGCGAAGTGGACTATGGCCCTGACTCTCTCCTTGTGAGCGAATGCCCTGAGTTCCAGCAGTGGAAACAAATAGTGGGCTGTTTATGTAGTTGTGTAGGCTTGCGTTTGATTACGCCTGATGTAACGCGACGTCGGTCTCAGAAAGAGCGCGCCAACCGACGAAACCAATTCAATCTCGAATTTTAATATTGAATCTAAATTGAATTTTAAACCATTACAGGCGACTGCAGTCACGTAATTAAGTTAGTAAAATAGATACATAAATCAAAATGGAAATTTGAATACGTTTGAATAGAGATCGTCAATGAAAACGAAATCAAAAAGGTTTTTGTTAACCAAATGCGAGATCTTAAATTTGATTTAATTGTAAAAGATAAAAGACTTTGAATCTAGAAAGCCAGATTAAAATATATTTAGTTTTGATACGTCTATGAGAGAGTGCAGGTAGCAAATTCTAGCAGTGGGAACATTTACTAAGCTTGCGATGAAGTCGAAAAACTTCGTCAAGTCTTCTCGTCAACCATTCCGCAATGTCTGACGAAAAAACTGTTCTCGTACAATCAGCGCGCCCTACTAGTCATGACCTACTGTGCTAAACCTGTGGACACTAACAGTAGAAGTGGTACTTTATAATTGAGTTACATACATTTTTGACTGTGTGAAACTAGAAAAGTTAAAAGCTGAAACCAATAAATTCATACATATTTTGTATACATAAATAGTATTTAATAATTCAGTGTCTTCTATACACAAAAAGGTGTCAAAATGATTGTTACTTTTCAACATTTATCTATTCCAGTTACTGTCCATTTCTAGCTCTTGGGCGTTACTTTCATAATTATTTACCTCCAACTTTAGCTTTTTCACCGAGTTCAAAGCTGCCAAAAGACTAAGTGTCCTCTCAAAGTTGAGAAGGTACTTCAAATTTGAACAGTTGCTCATGTTACATCAAACACTGATTCCCTCTAAATATTATCTTATATGGAATACTGTTTGCACCTTTAGGATAGGCCAGCTAAGTACCAGCTGGAGGCTCTAGAATCGACTGAGAGACGTCCAAAAAGGTTCATACGCAAAGCCACTTCTTAAAAAAAAGCTTCAGAATGTTGCTAGCTCATTGATACATCTTAGGAAGAGTGCACCTGATTTGTAAGATCAAACACCACCTTACTGTTAATTCTATCAGATTGTTGTAGCTCCGTAGAATAACTGCCAAAGGTGTGGTACTTCCCCAGGCGGAATTATGTAACGTTCCTGCTATGTAATTAACTTTACACCAACACAAACTGCGTATGAAAACAAGTTGGTGTCTACAACGGTTGTTTTACAAGCGAGGGTTAATATGAATGTAGTATATAGGTAGTACATAAAATACAACATCTAAATTTAACCTCCAGTCCGATGAAATCTCCCGAGTCTTATACGATCAACTGTTTCCGAAAATACAACCCTTCTTGACTGGGGGTTTATTTTCAAACGCAAACCACTCGTTTTGTCTTTGACTCAACTAAATAATATGAAGAGCAGTAACCACTTGTTAGGTATGGTTTTGAATTACCGTCCATATTAATCTTGATCCATATCCATTGTATATCTGCTATGGGCATAAAAAGAATATTGATGTACCAATACAGTTTTAAAAAAAATCCAATGAAAGTTCGCTTCTAGAAGTGGTATCTACTACTTACTGAGCTTTGGGTTATCTCAGCAAGTGCAGGGCTCCACTTATCTCATCTTAACGTACACGACAGACGATGCGAAAACGCGTCCCCACAAAAAATATTGCGGTCTAAAACAGTAGGTACGAGTCTTAATCGGTCATTCCAGGAGTTTGAGTCTAGTAACTATGTTTTTTTATTTGATTTAGCAACTCCACAGACTCCGGGGTCCGTGACTTTTGTAACTTGTTTTACATGAATCTTGGATTAGGAGAAGAAAAAGAAATAGGGGGGAGTAGGGAACACTTTCATTTTAATTCTAGGCCTATTTTTTTTCTATATCGCCTCCTCCCGGCTCAGCGCCTCTCCACGACTGCAACGAGTCCAGACTTACAGACTAGTTGCAGCGTGGTGACCAGTTACTGTGGTTTGCACAATGTATAAATTTATTTAATTTTAATTGTTCATTTATTTCAGACTACAGTCCATAGACAATACAAATTAAACTCTTTTCTTTTTTCCACAAAAAAATCTCGCCATCTAAACTAATGTAAGTGCTATGTCAGTACAAGGATATTATGTATATGATCAGTCACCCCAACTTGACTCTAACGGTAATGTTGACTATGGATCCAGCTATCTCTTCTCATGATGGAGAAAGTAAAATATAGTTATGACAAAAATGCGTACAATGTGGTCATAGACCTGCAAATGCCTACAGCATACGTATGAGTTCAAA
This sequence comes from Ectropis grisescens, assembly GCA_017562165.1. Taxonomy (NCBI): domain Eukaryota; kingdom Metazoa; phylum Arthropoda; class Insecta; order Lepidoptera; family Geometridae; genus Ectropis; species Ectropis grisescens. The sequence continues at coordinate 26,453,821 of CM029787.1, read as the reverse complement.
AATGGCGATCTTGTCAGGTACTCGCTTCTCTGGCCATTCCCCAGTGGCTGCGCGCATTCGTACGTAATATTCGGGAGTAGGTTTCCGCGGCAATCAGGCAACATGTCGTTACTTATTCAGCAGCGGGACAAGTCGATAACGATCGAATATGGGTCGCGGTGGAATGGGAAATATGTTTGATTGAAACTACCGACCTTCCGGGTGTCGAGGTGATTACGTGTTAGCTGGTGCATTTCAAATTTCAGCTGATATCTTGAAAACACCTAATTTTCTGAAGAAAATACTCATTTTATTATCACTCTTACACTAATACATATTTACCTATATGATCAAACAAGTTAATTTCTTTTATCAAAATGTATCGTAAGCATAACCAGACCATTTTAGTGCAAAAATTAACGTGGTTATTACACATTTTAAATAAATACACCTGTAACTGACGTTTGGTATCCAGTCAGTCCAGTCCGACTGAAGTTTCGATCGCGTCCGGCCGTCTTTTTCAAGGACAGTGCGCGCGCGCGTTCGCTGTTCGTTTAGCACTGCATATATCAAACGTGAGGTCCCCGGGTATTTATTTAAAATAACTAGCTCAGTTTATGTTTTCACAGCTGGGACTTGGGGCTTTCTCTCGTAAAGAGAAAGTCAAGGCCTAATCCACCACGCTGGCCCAGTGCGCGTTGTTGAATGACTAAATAATGTCGTCGGATTCTAGGAACATATCGGTTTAAATTAGCGACATTACGCACATGTCTTAGAAAAAACAATGGTGCACGTGGGATTTGAACTCGGAGGCTCTGTTAGGTAATAATTATATTCATTAGCTGAGATGAAATTATTACAGATACAGATTACTCTCTATTATACTTGTTTTTCAATAAATAAGTAAATATTGGACACACAACACCATCTAGCTTCAAAGTAATCAAAGCTTGTGATATGGAATAATAGCTTATAATATTATTTTTTGTATTTGTATAAGTGCACAGCAGATGAGTCAATTCAACATACGAACACGAGTACAGCACGCAGTATCTTTTATTTATCAGTATTCCCAATTTTCGTACGTCGCCAAATTTGGCACATGATGTGAAGTGAAGGCGGTAATTGAAGAAGGTGTTGCGAACGTTTTCGCAACATAATACAAACCATTACGGCAGAGAATCCATTATTCAAATTACAGAACAGCTCCCCATAAAGCCGATAACCTCAAATAAATTACCTTGAACTCCTAAATAAAACACATTACGTGTATCAGGTCGTGCGGGAATGATGTGCTGCTAGCTTTAACCGTATACCGTACGTGAATGGTGTAAAGTATAACCAGCTTTCTATATAATATTACTCATAGCTGGGTCTCGAGGCCTTTCTTGGGAACCCTCAAGCTGAGAACGATAACTTCCTAAATCGACATCTTCCTAAAACGTCTATTCCAAAATAGACAAATTCCGAAAAGGACAAATTCCTAAAACGACAACTTTCTAGGGAAGGAGAGAGACAAGGTCTTGCGAGACCACGCTGACCCAGGGCAGGTATGGTAGTGCAGCATGACCTAGAAAAATTTAGGCTCATTTTGTTTCCTCACAATGCTTTGCTTTCCCGTGTTAAAACACATGATCTTAAAAAGACAGCGGTTTCCATGGGGTTCAAACTAAGAATTTCAGAACGGTAGTCACCGTTTTTCCGAGTAGATTATCCATAATTTCAACTTAGCTGAAAATAAAACTGTATATCGTGCAGACAAGACTTCAAAAATGTAGCAAGGATTAGCAGATGAGAGGCTTTTATTAAGAAAAACATTTTTGAGTCACGTTGAGCATTTTTTAATAAGAAAAAATTACAGACTCACGTCATCGACATGCTAATGTAGCAGCAAAGCAAGACGCAAGCATCAAACCTTTTTATAGATGGGTGAAATTTTCCGAGTTTACGTTACAACACACAATGTAATAATATCTGTAGCTGTACCGGGGGTTTACCGCCGAACGAAAACTGTCTTAGCTTTTATGTTGCTGTCTCTTTTCTTTTCATTTAAAATGATAGAGATGACAATAGAAAATAAATAGAAGGCCCGGTGACAGGTTCTGGAATAGTGTTGTACAATATTAAAATTCTAGGTTATAAGTTTTCACTTCTATCGGCACTCCCTAAAACTTGCAAACTTTTTAAGATATACACTTTAGATAGTTATGTATAAATATGAAAGACAACATAAAATAATAGTAGACGTCGTAGTATTAGTCGGATAGCTCGCGGCCGGTTCTGCGCGCCCCGGCGTAGTACATTACCCCCCGGCAGGTGCGCGGGATGTTACCGTGAGTGCTCGCACGTTGTGGAAACGAAGATTACGCTGGTTTACGACGGGCCTTTCGCAGTTTTTCATAGATTGCCGTGTTGCCTAATACAGATACATGAACCCAGAGCGAATTTACATCGTGCAAAGTAAACAAGCTCGTTATTATTGCTCTAAAGTTATGAAGCGCATTTAACGATTTTATTTATTATAATATATAGATAAGAAGGTAGTTTTATTTATTATATATAGGTAAGCTAGATTTAGAAGAAGTTTTTGTAATTATGAATTACAGTACGAGCAGAAAATGTGTCAAATACTTGAAGTAATACACACTTGCCCATGACAGCAACATGTTGTCCAAATATTTGAACTTAAAGATACAAAACACTGTCTAAAACGGCACTGTGACAGTATCTCGAAGAAATATAATGATTTTCCTCTGTGCACTGCAGTTGAAAAATGAAAAAATGAAAAAAATTTATTACCACAAAAAATTACCAAGATGTACAAGACAAAGGTAGAACAATCACATCGATTTTTGGATTTTTGTACACAATTATTAAAATAATATAGTAATATCCGTTGGTTTCCCACTAGGCAAGCCTGTATCGGGAAAACCAAAATCCAGAGGAAACAATAACAATTAGACCAAATCTCGCATTCAAGACAGACAACATTTGACAGGTTAAACTAAATGAATGATTATTACATTATTACAATGAATATGTGGGTACTAGGTAGGTACAAAAGACTTACACAAAACTTAAATAAATTTCAAATTTAAAATACCCTTTTCAGTATAGCTTCTGTTTCATTATAATTTAGTGTTTTGAGCCAACTTCGGATGATATGCTTAGATTCGTAAACTTTTTTGCTTTTGATGTCACAGAACTTAGTAACTACGTTGTAGACGAAGACACTTACAAACTCCCCAAATCTTTGCGCGAAGCTAGTGTTTACTGGTGTCAGAGGCATTCTATAAACTCTACGGGCAGTCAGAGATTCATAATCAGGGGAAGCCAAGAACGATTTATGTGCCCTGAGCGTAATATTTAAAATAAATTGTTGGCGTACACTAAGCACGCCAGCTTCTTTGTACAGGCTAAAAGTTGGATATCGAAAAGGTTTTTGCAACATTACTTTTAGGACTGATCTCTGCGCTCTTTCAACTTGCAACAGGTGTGATTTAGCTGCACTACCCCAAATTGTTATACAATATGAGATAAGGGAATGGCACAGCGCATAGTACACCTGCGTTAAGGTATCCTTTGTTGCTACTTTGCGTAGATTTCGCATTATGTTTATTACCTTTCTGACTCGGGCTGATAAAATACTAATGTGGGATTGAAATCTTAGATTTTCATCGATATTCACGTTTATTTATAAACATTGCCCTTCAGACCGGAACCCAGTAATTTTGTACAGGCTTGCTTGGCTATACAATAACTAGTAAACTGCGATACTTCTGCAGGTGGACTCAGTAACTACCACTACATCACGAAGTTCCTTTAAATCAAATTTTGCAATATACTTGATGTTCATATTTAAGTTACACATAAAACACCAAAAGCCTTTAAGATTCAATTTTCTTTGAGGAAAGAAAAAATACTTAAATTTTAAATACCGAAATCGACTTAATGCACTGCTCAATAGCACAGCGAGATAGAACGAATACGTCATCCAGGTACAGGCAAACAAATTTTAGTTGTTTGTGATTTAACCTCCAACATAATATAAATCAAATATAAAAGAATCTATAAAATAGATTCGCAATTGGCGGCACTGTCGCATAACATACATACAAAAGAATTAAGAACGTCGTCCATGTTTGAAATTGCTTAAAAACTTGAATTTCTGCCGCACTGCAACCAATACTTTTAATTATGCATCTGCGATGAGATCAATAGCCGATTAATCAGGGTCGCACTATTTATTGTTTTGCGTCACCAGTTCGGTAATCCTGCAGCGTACTCACTCAGTGCTATAATTTGCTTGATTCCTTCCATAAAGAATCAAAATAATCCCCTTTCCTTTATCGTAAACCCTTCATCACGTTTTTACAACACTCATTCGTTTTATAGCCGCGCATCACATGCGATTGCATGCCATAAGCCCCTCAGATGTGCACATGTGTGTTCCCAAGGTGCCTCTGCCCCCCGGGGCTCCCTGGCGTCGTCCCCGGGGGCTGCTCCCCCGCCCTTCAGCTCCGAGAGGTGTGCTTGAAGTTCGAAGTGTTTGTGTTTCGGATCAAACTTCGTTTGGCAAAACATGGGGCTGAGCCGAGGGGTGCGGAGTCTGCGAGATTGGTGTTTTGATGAAGTTGGCGGTGAAATTTTGAGTGCAAAAATGTGACTTGGAATATTTTTGACGCGACCATGTTTGTTTTTTAATCGTCCTACTAATATTAGATATAAATGTAAAAGTAAGAAGTTGCGATATCATGTTGGAACACAGATAGATTATAGTCTAGAATAAAATATAGACCATTATGTATAATAATGTATATTTATTCTTGTTTTTTTAGTTTGAAAGCCAACAATTCTTGGATAAATAACAGTGCAAAGAGGTAAATCAATAATAACACTAAAGTAACCAGCGCAGTGCAATGCCAGATAGTGTTTTGGACTCTTCGTGTTCAGATAACTGTGTGAAACTAATGTCATGGTGTCGCAAGTGTATCAGTTATTTGTCTTGCTCAGCTGTCATTTTACATTTGTAAATAAAAAGCTGTAGAGTGAAATCATAAGGTGCAGCATGAAGCTAGCACATAAAGAATAAGCACAGGTCGTCTTATCAACATCAAATTAGTTCCACTTCGTCTGTGCGGCGAGCTGTGAAGAAACGAAGAGTAAAGACCTTTTTTGTGTAGAATTATTGATTCAGCTGCAGATTGGGGATTGGATCGTCGCCCGAGCACCTGCGACCTGCGATTGATGACGATACTTCGTCTGCAGACGAACTACAACGCTGCGCAAACAACTAGACAAAACACTATGAATTAAAGTAACGTATTTTAATATCTAATTTTAATTTTATGTTGCAGCTGGTCTAGGCGGGAGAATGAAGCTGCTGATTCAAAACCCCTGATTCGAATATCACGTGCACCACTGTCTTCTCGATTTTTTTGCATTGATCAAATGGAAACAGCAAACTCTGCTTGGTGATATGCTAACAGGCAAAGGTGTGGCAAAAAAGTAATTTCCAGACAGTTTCTGCAAATACCTACCACTACAGAAAGACTGAAATAAATTGCTAGTCATAGGAACTGCCGATAGAAGTGAAAACTTATAACTCAGAATATATAATGATGGCTTACTTTGGACACTATGCGGTTGAAACCGGAGGGCATGATCACACCTAGAAATGATGCGTTTCTAGATTGCCATTGGGCATGGTCCCGAGTTTACCCAAAGATTTCAGATCATTCCCGTGACGCTTGAATTCAATTCACAGCCCACGTAAAATCTGTCTGTGGCACGCTAAAATAAGTTTTCACTTCAAAAGTGTTCAAAGTACTTTATTCGTAAATGTACAATTTACACGTCAATTAATAAAAAATAAAACAAAAGAAAGAGCATACAAATTGTATACATTTTCAAAGTTTGAAACTACTACTTTACTGTATTACAATAATTAGGTATTGTACAGAAAACTGTCACGCATTCTACGAGTATAATGTCTTTATTGCAATTGTACTGACTGACCTATGTCAAGTTTATTTATTTACATTTTTATGGGAACTTTGCCATCACTCTCTAAAAATTCGCTGTAACTACAAAAAGGTTGATCGATAAACCAGCTCTTGAATCTGTTTTTGAAGCTTCATATTCTATTCACTACTCAAGTTCACCAGCCAACTCAAACAGTCCAGCGGAAGACCAGCTCCGAGCTCTCCGTGCCCCGCGGTGGAACAACGCTCGCAGCAGAACGAAACTCGGCAGTTGCAAACACGCCCAATTATTTCAGCGTATTTGTTTAGGATTTGGAACTTAAGGCTCGCCCGTGGGAAGGGTTGTTCAACACGGTCAAGGACGAAACTTTTAATTTGGTTACCTATATTAGGTTTACGTCTTGGGAAATGGAAAAACGGAAATAAGAAGGAGAAAACTTGACAGAGATATACAACTAACTATGCTATAATAATACTGTAGTGGTTTTCTGGTTTTGTACTCTTGACTTTGTTGTTTTTGCAGTAGTAGGGCTCATTGAAGTTTACCTGGGGAACTATCACGCCTTTGCCAGTTAATCTACTTTGTTAACATTGCAGAGTTTTAGTTCAAAAGGTCATGTTTTCAGAAACTTTATAGGGTAGATATTTTTTGTTTCACAATTCCCAAAAAATAATAGACTTTTGTTTAACCTCGCTTGGCCAAGTAATACAGGGTGCAGTCGATACTAGATATTAAATAAGAAAAATTAAAATAACTGATTTTTATACCGGCTCGGCTAAAAGTTGGTAGTTGCTAGATCCTTCCCACTGGGACTGAAGGGCACCCTTCTGGGATGCCAGGTTGATCCTTGATTTCTACTGATGGCTGTCCAAGCCACAGACATACCATCTGAAGCAGTGATTCAAATGTTACGACTAGAAGCTGTAGCACCTTTTGCTAGCCGTCGCGTCGTATGAAACGTAGTGCTCATTGAATACGGTAAGATTAGATTAGGACCTAATATCCAGAACCAACTCCTTCCAGCTCAAAAGACACAGCTGAGCCCATATTCGAAGACAATTTTCATAGGTCTCATTAAAACAAAACCGGATACAGGTAAGTCAATCAAGACACATTTTCAGAAGACACCAATTCAGTCTTCATTCATGATAGATAGTCTCACCCCATGTCTTGCAGATTCAGACTAGTCGTCAGACATTTCGCTGTTGTCAATTTTTAAAGACGTCCTCCGTGGAGTCACGTCGTCGTTAAGTAAGCGTGTTAATGAATATCCCCGGCGCGGCGCTCGTTAAGCTGATTGTTTTATGACGCGCCGCGCTCATTACCGCGAGACGGGTTTATGTGTCGTCGCTGCGCCATGAACCGGCGAGCTGTGCCGCGGCGTCGCGACGGACGTGCAGACGATTCTGTTTGATTGTTTCATTATAATTTACTTAACAAAACAATGAACTCCTGTTTTCCAAACATATCCTCAAGATTACAGACCAAGCAGGTACTCTCAACGAAAAAAAGGTTTACGTATGCCAAAAAACCTATCAAATTTTTGATAGAAATGTCGCGTCAAAGTAATCCAACTTTATGTCTCGCTTTACACAATCATCGAAACATGTTGCCTTATGCACTGTCATTTATAAACACATATGAATACTCAATCATTAATTATAACTATTTGTATTATGTTACAGATAGAAAAATCTCTGTTTAAAATGTGTCGAAACTCGGCAGGGCTTATAGGGCATCTAACAACCATCTTGGAGCGGAGTAGGTATTCTATCCCATAATTGATACCAAGTTTCACATGCTGAATGTTTTAAGGTGATCGGTTTAAAGATTATTATAATTGACTTTCGACGGCAGCTGACATCTCAATATTCTAACAACCTACACTCGTCAACGCATTAACTTTAAGAGTTAGTTTACTGCAGATTTTTGTTCCACTCTTAAAACTACACCCACAATTAGATTTGTAATTTATTACAGACGTTAAACGGCGTTCTCAAAATGCAAAAATACTTGTATGTCAAAATGGTTCTTCATTTCGACGAAACTAGGTAATGTTTAAATTCTTTTCAAAAATCGTACAAGCAAATGGTAATGTCGATAATTGTTTTAACCCATTGATCTTCTGATATTCTGGGAACGCTTCATTGCTTTTTTGCTTATTTGGTCAACCAAATAAGCAAAAAAGCAATGAAGCGTTCCGCGCGTCAAAAAAGAGCAGATACAAAAAATATGTATTTATTCTATCTTAGAATACAAATGGCCGCGATGAACCGAAGCACGCGACTGCAAAAATTCAACGAATTCAAAATCAAACCTATTCTGAATGGCTGCATGATCTTACAATATCATGACAAGATTTATTACTGCAGTTGATCCTACGAATGAGAATTATTAGAATTTGAACTTGATTGTAAAGTTTGCCTCACACAGTAACACTTATTTCACGAGACTTCAAATATTGCATAGATTGAATTCTTCAATGACAGACTAAAGACATATTATGTGTTAAGCTATATGTACATCGGAGATTGCACCAATACTTGGCTATAGCGGTATACTTTGGCTCTCACCATAAAGAAGTTACGGCTGGTCTAGCCAGAAGAACGGTGACTGTCGATCCAGAGCCTCCGGGTTCAAACCCAACGCGCGCGTCTTTTTGAAGTCATATGCGTAATTCCGCTAACTTTAAACGGTGAAGGAAAACATTGTGAGGAAACTGACATGTATCAAGAATTTTTCGAAGGCATGTGTCATCCACCAACCCGCACTGACACAGCGTGGTGGATTATGGCCTTGACTCTCTCTTGGCAATACCCTGAGCATTGGGAAAATTTAGTAGGGTGCTTGTGCTATATGAGAGAAAGCTCTCAATCTCATCAAAGGTGACATAGTGAGCTGTGTATGCTTATGATACGGCGATTAGAAGGTATTTATTCCGACCGTACCATAGTACTGATCGTACGAGTCTAGCTTTAGAGTTATTTGAAGAGTTGAACTTGTTCGTAGGTTGAGTTGAGCCCGGGGGAGCCCCGCGATCTCAGCGCAGATAAACCGGCTTTTGTTGTCTTAATAACAAAAAGCGATTGAATTTTATTCCCTCCATGTATCACTGCGCGCCTCGAGAGCAGTGCCTCGATAAATCAGAGAAAGACGGCGGACCCAACTTTACAATACAATGTACTTTTTGAAATTATTTTCTTAGCTGCAGACTCGGCAATGGATTGATTATATTTATATAAATAGCTGTGTAATTTAATGCTTAGCTAGAGTATTGAATATTATTTTTATTTATGAAATATGCTAAGCGACGATGCGATGGGCAACGGCCAAGTTACACAACATTAACTATAATAATACAGAAATCTTACAGTAAGGAACCTTAGACTTGGCACGATTTTGTTAAGATTTCAATCCTTTAAGAGATAAACAAGCACCTCAATCGAGACTTGACTAGTTTATTTACAGAATGTTTTTGGTGGAATTCCTCTTACATTAACACAGTCTTAGAGCTGGTCAAGCAAATGTCGACTTTATAACTAAGACCGATAAACTCCCACAAGACTTGACAAGTATGTGTTAGTGTGGGTAAAGTGTATATTAAGAAGGTGTGTCGGTTTCACAAATTAAATCAACACAAAAAACACGAAACGAAATTCCTTTCCTGTCACGGATCTCCTTTTGAAGTTCCCCGAGAGTTCCTAAAGAGCTTACAGAAGCAAAAAAATGGAACAAAATTAAATTGTAAAACGTATTTGAAGTCCATCCTCCGGCGCGGGCCGGATAGGGTTTCTCAGTCGATAAGCGGCCGCCCGAATAGAAAGTGTCGCATTACCATTGCGACCAACTTATCTTGGAAAGTACTGATGGCGCCACGTTCGAAAAGTTACCACCTACTACAAATTTAGCCAACTTCTGTGTCCCTGTTCTGGGTACGTCAGTAGTTTCGCTTTTCGGCGTTCTACACATTAGTTGGTGGCACAATACGAGCCGCTCAGCCAGCTACTACGAACAAAGCGCGATCATTTCGAGATCCAATAAATACTCGACGTTATTTGCATCGCAACTGAGAATCTTATTGTCGTGGTATAAGGTGTACAGTTCCAAAGCAGAAAATGTTGATCGACATTTGACTCGCAAAATCATCACAAAACATGCCAAGGTACAGCTTAAATACTTGATAGCGCTTCAAGAGAAACATAATCTTTGTCTATGGGACGTGATTAAGTTTTGATTCAAACTACGCAAGCAATAAATAGGAAACAGGCAATGGACAGGCCTTATAGCTAGCAGAACCTATGGCAACTTTACCCGTGTCAGCGGGGTTCCACTGACGGTAACAATTACGGTTGTTTAAGAAATTCATCTCACATTTCTTACTTAGTCATGTAACTGATATAACGACATCAAGCAAGCATCACTTAAATGTAAAATTACATTTTGTTCAAGTACAAGGACCGCAAAGATATACAAATGTAATAAATGGCAAAAACACAGATCTAGGACCGAGTGTCTAATTACAAACTCCCGAGCGGGGTTTTTGGATTAAATTAAAGGCAAACATATCCATTGTTTCGGCATAAGTTTAGAAACTACCCCTAAATTAATTAATAACCGAGCGGTACAAAGGGAGAGTTCCACAAAAAGCGAGTAGTGGCCGTGACACCACCGGGGCTGGTGTGCGGCCGGGTCTCATGAGCTGTGGTGTGTTTCATACAACACAAGACACAACACTTTATTGGTACGACAAATATTATAACAAGTAACTTAAAAACAAACAATACATAATGAGCACAAAAAATAATAATTCTTAAAGCGATATTTTACGAAAAGTTTTTATTTATAAAGAATCTATTTTTAAGCCCCGACCAAAAAAGGGGTGTTATAAGTTTGACCTCGATGTCTGTCTGTCTGTCTGTGTGTGTATGTGTCTATTTGTGGCACCATAGAGCTCAAACGGATGGGCGGATTTCGATCCGGTTTTTTTAATTTGAAAGTTAATATCCGTGCGAATGTTCTTAGCTATGTTTGGTTAATATCGGTTCAAGATGGCAGCCGCCACAAAATGGCGGACAAAATTTTACGGCTTGTTTTTATTTTGCACGGTTGCCTGGTAGAGATCGCTTTAAGCGATAAGGCCGCCAATTAAATTGCTAAGAGTTTTTTTTCTGTTTTGTATTATTTGATGTTTTTTTGTGCTTTGTGGCTTTTTTAAATCAATCTTTTGATCAATCTTTAAAATCATTGACATGTGGTGACATTTATCAACAAAATGACCCAAATGAAGCTTTTAAAAAATTTCATGATTTATTTTTATTATTTTATAATTTGTGCTTTCCAATTTGTAATGTGAAAATGACAACCAGGAAACGACCCAGGTGGCTTACCACTGGTATCCGACTATGCTGCAAGCGAAAGAGATCTTTACTCTGGGCATACCGGAAAATCGTAGCCAAGAAAACAAACGTAACTTCAAAGACCTGTCGCTGAGACTCAATAAAATCATTCATCTGACACAAAGATCTCAGAAAGACAATTTTATCAGAAATGCTCAAAATAAAAACAAAGCAACATGGCAAATAATTAATGGTACTAAGAATATTCTACCAAGGGAATCAATACAACTAAAAGTCAATGGTGATTACATAAAATAACCACTTGACGTAGCCAGTACTTTCAATAGTTTTTTTGCAAACCAGGTACTAGAACGAACTGTAAAACCAAAACAATTTATGAAATCGAGATGTACTAAATCTCTGTTTATGACGCCAACGGTACCGCAAGATATTCATAGAATCATAATGAATCTTAAAAATACAAAAAGCACTGGACATGAGGGTATAACTACACAAGTAATTAAGCACGTTTCAAGTATTATTTCTCACGTACTTAGCCACATAGTCAATGAGAGTATATCACAAGGTGTTTTTCCGGAACGACTTAAAAAAAACAATAATTAAAACTCAATTTATTAATAAATTAGTAAACTGCGTCAAAGGCAATCTTGTAGACCTCATTTCCGCAAAATAAAAATGTTAACGTTGCCTTCGTTATATATGTTTGAATGTGTAATGTTTGTGCGGAACAATTTGTCATTATTTGAAAATCTTAAAAATGAGCGTCACAAACATAAAATTAGAATTCCTGTGCATAGCACAACACTATTAGGAATTAAAACAAAAAATTATGATTTACAACCACATACCAGAATTTTTTTTTGCATATAAAAGAAACGTATTTGTTTAAAAATAAATTAAAATGCCTTCTGACAGAAAAAGCTGACTGATAAATTAGATTCAGATTTGTAAGCTTTTATTTATTTCGAGGATATTGATATCTTAACTAGTAATATATGCTTTCATTATCATTACTCTGTTAGAAATACATAAACAATGTATAACTATGTGAATGAATAATAAGAAGAAATTTGCAGACCTTGAATGGACAACTCTACGGAACCTAGTAACACTTACAGATTTTTGAGTTTTTACTTTGGGCATTAGTACTAGGTATAATTGTTTTTCATTACTCAATTACTTTATTCGTTAGCTTCCATTATCATTGGATTGTTAAAAATGCTTAATTAGTTTTGTATAGGTAATTATGTAATGTAGATAATAATAGAGTAAAATTGGTAGTCCTTGAATAGACAGCTCAGAGTGATAAATTGTAAAATTATGTTCACGTTGTTAATGGTTTATCTATTTTATGGAGCGTGTGCTGGGTGGGCGGTGGGCGATCCTCATATTTGGCCCACTCAACTACAGAGTGGGCAAAATATGAGGACCGTACGTGGTTTACTGTTTTGCACCCAGAAAAGGCAAAATATGATTCTGGATGTTGCCAGAAGGTGTATTGGTCCATTTTTTTTGCACCCCACTCCTTTATCCAAGTAAATAGACTGAAAACATGAATAAAAATTGTTATTGTTATTGTTGAATAAAAATGGTTATCCTTAAGAGATATATACCATCGCATACCTTTTTGTAGAACTTTTTAGGGTGTACAATAATATTGTAGTACATTGTTATGATTTATCTCGTTTGCAACGTAAGCGCAAAAAATGTATAAATGTACCTATGACATCACATTAGAAACCTTTTAAAGTAATCAGTGTTTCGCTACTATTTTATGCACGTATGTACATGTAAACCGTCCTCTTGAATTACCATATCTACTAAAATAAACCACATCAAAATCTGTACAACAAAGTCACATCCCGCTGTCTGTCTGCCCTTAAATATGATTAAATAAATGTTTATGCGGTTTTTAGTAGATAGAGTAATTCAAGAGAACATAAATATAAATAAGTAAATATTGGTGGACAATTCACACACAACACCATCTGACCCCAAAATAAGCAAAGCTTGTACTATGGCGGCCAGATAGCTGATATAATACTTATATAGTTTTAAATACATACTTATTGTAAATAGAAACGCCCAGACACAGTGCAAATATTTGAATTCATCACACAAATATTTGCACTGGGTGGGAATCGAACCCACGACCCTCGGATTCGCAGGCAGAGTTACTACCCACGAAGCCACGAGGCCAGTCAAATGTATATTATGTTGTTATAAATATTTATGGATAATTAATTTTACCTCAGAATACTCAGGTTAGTATAGAAATTCCTATGACGTCAAAGCAACAAGATGGATAAATGAAAATATAGTAAAATTTTGTAATTCGACGGTCTACAACTAAGTCTAAAACAAACCAAATCCTCACTAATAATATGAAAACGAAAATGTAAACTGGAAAGTTTGTTTGCGTATATGTTAGCTTATTATTTTTTCACCCAGACTACAGACGGAATTTAAATGAGGTACTTGTAGATCTGTATCTGTAATGATACACAATGTTTTTTTCAATAACGCTATCGGGTACTAAGCGCTGCAACCGCCGGGTGTTGCTAGTCTATAATACACACTTATTTGTTAACATTCCTTACACTTCACTATTTAGCCCCAACCCTCAACTAAACAATGCTAGTAACATGGAAAATATGGAAGACATTTTAATGTACTTTCAAAGGTTTTTGGGTTACAATTTAATACCTTTTACCTAGGTTATTATAGATATCAAATATTTAATTAGTACATAGAACAAGCTTTGCTTAGTTTGAGGTTAGATAGTGTTGTGTGTGAATTGTCCACCAATATTTATAAAAAAAAAAGATATTTTTGATACCTTAAAACCGTATAACTAAAACAATTCAGTCACTCGAAAGTAAACAGTGTGATGTGACCGGTGTGTGTAAGTATGTACGTCTAATACACCCACGTCACAGAGGAGCCCGTGCTCGGCGCTGCAGAGTTGGCGGTCGGCCGCCGTATCGCGGTCTTCAGGCATTTGTCTTTTGGACACAGCAGGGCCGCACTTGACGCTCTACAAACTTAAAAAAATTATAAATACTGGAAATAATTTCTCACGCAACACCATCGAGCCCCAAAGTAAAGAAAGGTTGCATGTACGATGTCAGCGAAATAGCGGATGTAGTTGCAGCTGTAAATCTATACTCTTTATCTACTAATGTACAAAGCTGAAAAGTTCATTTGTTTGAATGCGTTAATTTCAGGGACTACAGGATTAAACAAACCTTTCACTAGTTTTTTATTTAAGATATTATTACTTAGTCACAGACTGATTTTTCTTGAAGTAAAATTTTTGTCAGTACTTATCACTAACTAGGACATGGGACACTCATGCTAAAGAAGCCGCTTCTTTACGGGATTTACGCAACAACAATATTTTATTCACTATTTATTAATTCCACAATCATGACTAACAAGATAATACTCAATAAATTCATTTGACGTAAATTACAACACGTTAATAAATAATAATTTACAAAAAACAACTTTTGTAAAATACTAAATGAAACTAATGAAACGGAATGTACGAGTATGATAATAATTAAGTTCAGTCGAATAAAAGCTTTATTACTTTTACAGTTTACATTTTTATCATTTATATTATGATAATTTTCATGACGTTAATTGGCGCCAACGTGTATTATCCTGCTTCGAAAACAATAATGAGTTGTACAATAAAATTACCTCTTCTCTCTCACCTCTTGGGAAATAAAATCCTTTCCGTACGCATTCTGTACTGATTAGTAAAACTTCCGTGAAAATTTCGAGTAGAAATACCAGTCATGATATTATTATCTTATTTATTTTATTATTATACCTTTAAACGAGCAATTCTTGTAGGTATATATGTATGTAGGTATATATATATAGCATCTGAATCTCGGAAACGGCTCGAATGATTTTCATGAAATTTTGTATACAGGGGGTTTCGGGGACGATAAATCAATCTAGCTAGGTTTTATTTTTATTAAAACATCATTTTATGCGCGTTTTTAGACAATGGAAAACTCCTACAATATCATTAGAATGCGATAACTTATTTCGCCACTGTTCTTTAAGTCTAAATGGCTCAGACGGAATATGCTCGCCCTCGGAGACAACAGGCCCTGGTTCGAATCCTGATGGCTTCCCTCGGGGTTTTTCTTTTTGTTATTTTTTTTCTGAGAAAATATTTTTTTAGAGTCTTTTATAAACACATTTGATTCGTATCTAAGTAGGTCTAAGTAAGTCATCACTACGTAATTCATACCTGCCTAAATATCATTAAAAAACCGGTCAACCAGGTACTCTTCTTGATACATGTACAGAAAACATATTTGTTATAAAATTTTCTAGAAGTGTGGAAAACTGTTGCCTTGCACTAATTAACAGTGGTTTTAATTTAATGTAGGTATTTAGTTTTTAGTAATGTTTTATTTTCCAACTAGAATTTGAAAAATGGAACAGTCCCTTAAAACCTCAGGACACTGCTGGTTAGTATTAGACTAAAAATGCGCTATATGTAGACTAACACAAGTTTAAAAAAATCTGTCTTCATTTAACATTTTTAATGTGACAATCTGTCCTTTACAAGATAGTAAGTAGAGTAGAGTCCGTCCCTGCAACGAGCGGGCGGAGTGACGCGGCGTCACCGGAGCAGCCCGCCGCCGAGCGGGCACCTGGCGTGATGGATAGCGCACCTACGGTTGCCGCAACTTTTGTTGGCGCAGGTTTAGTTTAACTTCTGTTTTTGGGCAGCGGAGATATGTGCGAGCAAACAACGATGGCAGCCTGTTACATACCACCTTTGTATAGCTAGTACAGAGCTTACGTAATCAGCATTTTGTAACCCTTTATGTGTCAACGTAATTAATGAGTTTCAATCTGAACTCTATTATACCTACAGGGTTATTAGTACTTAGCCTGCATCTATTTAAGACCATATTTGGTATAATTAAACAGACAACTCTTGTGTTACAACTTAAGTGATAACTCAAATCATATTCAAACATTTTTTTTTTAGTTTTGTTATCCTTTGTACCTACTATATTACTATATATATTTATTTGTATTCTTGTCGACACTTTATTTATCGAGCAGTTAAGAGTGCGCGTGCTCTTATTAAGAAGATTTCAATATATTTAGACCAAATGTGTCCGGTCGAAACTACACTTTTACAATTTTTCAAAACTGTAGAACAAATGTTGACATATTTGACATGTCAATAGGATGGAAGCTAATTACCAATAACCCTGTATTTTTTAATTAAAATTAATTTGCTTCGTTAAGCAATTCATGGTATGGGGAAATCTCATGAGTTCGCGTGACCGCCACGCTAACGTCGCGCGGCCGCCGTGGAGCAGCGGAGGAGCAGCGGGTGTATATTCCAGGTACAGCTCACGTCACTGACATTCGTAATGGCAGCTTATCTCTAGCTATATATACAGATGACGTATTGTGCAATATTTGAACTGTTCAATACTATAATTCTAAGTTGTAAGTATTCACTTAAATCGGCAGTTCTGCTGCTTTATTTTGTCCATCTGTTTGAAGTTAACTTGATAAAATCTCAAATCTTAGGATACAAAAATAATATATTTGTAAATTGTTATTTTGACATTCAGGTACGAGTCGGTACAGTTTAGCAAAATATGATAAAATAACGGCGCTCGCATCCAAACTGTTTTTATTGTATTACATTTAAACAGATGTTTCAGTTCCATTGGTAAATGATGACAGATTAGTTGTTAGTCATGTTGTACGCAGCTTGACTCGTAATATCGCGCTGGATCGCGGCCGCTTGTTCGGTGTCAGATTGCATACAATTCGAATATTACAACAAATTCCCGTCCTGAATCACAATCGCTTTCCCGCACTTCCTGCCTCTCTGTGACGAGAGCTTTAGTTTCGACCGCGTCCGGCGGTTTTTTTTTTCAAGGAGAGAGCCCGCGCGTGATTGCTGCTCGTTTGACACTCTCCAAGCATTGCTCATTTTGAGAAATTGTTGTTCAGTGAGATGCGAAAAATATTATAAAATCAAATCAGGTAAAATTTTCCACTAGCTATACAGAAATTTGACTGCATTTTCATGATATATATCTAAAGCGACGGTCCAGCTCCACAATACCCAATTTAAAACTTTATAAAACTGCACAACAGTGGCGCGGTGCTCACCCGTACCGAAGTCGTTGACTGTCCATTGTGTAGGTGTAGGGAGAGTTTCCCGCCATAACTATCGCGCGTCGTATTGCACATCCGGAGAAGTACAACTTCCGGAATTAGGTAAATTGTTCGCTGTGCCGATCACCACATGCTCCCTGCACATACGGGCTGTAAAACTGGTACACTAAATCATTAGTATTGCCGAATTATTTGCTAAACTAGATATTATTGCTGGAAGTCATGGTGGTCTAGTGATTAAAACAGGAAGGTTTGAATTTCACCTGCATCTATGAGTACTTTTTCACGAGTAGATCTAGAAATGTATTGTAAACACTGGCTTTAACGTGAAGAAAAGCATCAGGAAACTGAAAGGTTCCAAGAAAGACGTCTTCCGAGGACATCCACCGTCCGCCAAACTAGGACAATGGGTCTCCTATGCCCTCTCTCTCTATCTCTCTTTTTAGAATTTATAGAAGAAGGTTTCAAATTCAGCAGCGGGAATAATAAATGGATTTATTGTAGAAAATATTCATGTGCACTGTTACGGCTATGGACAAGGTGTGCGCATGCACAAACGAAAGAAATAAAGTCTAAATCCTCGAAATTCAAAACTCAAGTTAACTCCAGAGGATAGAAAATTCAGAAAACATTATAGACTGCAGGCCCGTGAACAAAATTTATGGGTCATATGAGCATGATTATTGTACGGCATTGCGAAATAATGTATTAGAAGAGGTATTGAAACTGTATGGAACCAAAGCCGAACACAATCAAATGACCAAACTTACTCTGTAAATCGTCGGAAAATCATGTTTTTTTTCACAAACTAACAATTAGAATTTTAAAATTTATAATTTTTATAGTTTCAATACCTCTTCTAATCTATTATTCCGCAACGCCGTACAAAAATCATGCGGCAAGGAGAAATGATCGAGGTTTAGAACCCCCCCCTCTTCAACTGCACTCAGTTGGACAGCTTACAAGTGACGGCATAGTGCTCAATCTTATTACTTTATACCCTTCTATCATCCTACATAGGTCTCCTGGTGTATCAGATGACCCATACATGTTGTTCACGGGCCTGCAGTCTATTAATTTTGTTTTGCATCGCGAGCAGCCGTGTGTCCGGAGTCGGATTGGTCTGCTCCGGGGCGGAGCGATGGCCACACAGTGTAGCTGCACTGTTCAAACTGCTCCACTCGTGCGCACACACACTACACACACTCCACACACTCGACACACACTCCTCACTAACTGGACTAAAACATTTGCTTACACTAACTGGACGAATCTTTTGTACCTCCATAATTTACTAGATCACCGGGCTTTTTATTATGGGACTGCTTGGACTTTGGAAAGTTAACACGGTTTGATGCCACTTCTGATTAATAAACAGCTAGACTGAGGAGTTGTGAATGATGAACGTAGGATATGACGTACTCAAACAAGATGGTATATGGATCGATATGAAACTTTGCAATGCTAAAAATTTGCTTAAGATATGGAACTTAGGAGTGGATATGGATGCATGGCGCAGGGATCATGGCGCAGACAGGAGCAAAGTAGACCCTGAGAGGAATTAAGTAAATAAATGAAAAAAGTTCCATGTATGTCGGGACATGCGGGGGAAGTGGAAAAAGCGACTGGCCCGTCCTGTGTCTAGAAGCTGAAATAACCTGCTGAAATGGCTTTTGCGTTTTCTTACCAGGCATGATTTTTTGTTAAATGTTCTATTGTTAGTTGGAAGACAACCGATGACCATGAGCCAATACTACAGCCACGAGGAAGAGACTGTGCAGCACACATTGAAGGAATACCCAGCATGGGCAACTGAGCGTTGAATCTTCGTCGTTGAAGCAATAGAAATCGATCTGTCGCTTTCAGAGTCACTCAAGCATTGAATGTATTGATACATTCAATACTTGAGTGCGAAAAATTGTAGGCGGCACCTTTTTCGGTTTTCGATTTGAGAAAAAAAACAGCCGAACGCGAATGAAAGATCACTTCTAACCCCTCGGTGTACCAAAGGTGACCTAGAGGTAGGAATAATGTATGTTATGTCTTTTTCTACTTCCATGAACAGAACCATGAACAAGGGTCTTGAAAATGGGACTTAAGCAGGCCCGTCGTTTCAAAATATCTTCAGTAAGTACTTACACTGATAAATTTCAAAGTTTAAAGAGTATATACTTACTCGTAAAATGGCCAGTTCAATCCGTCCGTCCGCCTGCCTACAATAAAACAAGCCAATAGGTGCATAAATAACGTCCCGTTACATTTGGCGCCGCTTACACGGACAAAGTGGGTAGTTCGCTCCACCGCCCTAATGTGCACCGCCAGGGAACGGAATACTTTACGACCTTCTTTGTCTCCTAGAAGTATAAATTACTATCTGTTTTTAGTTTCCTAATACCTGATTTGCATTTAAAATTCAGCTGTATTTTTTATCAATAATAGGTATACATTTGACCGCCACCTCGCATCTCGCCCCAGTGTAAAGTACGATTTGACCCATGATAGACTGCAGAAATTTAAAATAAACCGATTTCCTGGAACTTGAAGAAACTCAAACTATAGACGTAAATAAATACACACTCAGGCAACACATTTCAAAGCTTATTTTTGTTCTTTTTACGATAATGGAATCAAAAAACAACGTTCGTGAACATCAACGTTCAAATTTTAATAATCTTCTCTATATATAAAAATGTTATGTTGGTTTGTGTGCGCTTCAAAAACTCAAAAAGTTGTGCACCGATCGAGCTGAAATTTTATAATGATATAATCCGCATCAAGGATTGTTTTTATCTAATTTTTGCATCACAATGTGCCACAGCGTAGCGTGGCAGGGTACAGCTAGTACTTTATAAATTTCGTCGAGATAGGTGAAACGGGTTTTTGAATATTAGCAAAAAACTAAAATATAATTGATTTATCTGAACGACGTAGTGATAACGGGCAAGATAGTATATGATCGTCTTTTCGACGTTTCTGACGACAAACTAACCAAATGAGACAAAATTGAATCAACTTTTATAAACAGGTCAGTATAGGCAGAAATACCTACGCTGTTTATTTTGTAACAGTATCATTGTCAGCAAAGGTAGAATCCTCCCAATTTACAGAAACCAAAAAAACAATCTAAGCAACAAATCCTAGCGGCCATGATTTATTTTCACCTGATTACCAATTCAGTCCCCTGTCCTGTTAGTTTCAGGAAATCGCGAAACTAATAAATCTATAGCCCCTGTCAAACAACACGAAACACCCTTAACTGGACCGCCTAAGGTTTAAAATTGCCAAATATTTCAAACACAAAACCGGAATAAATAAACATTTTTATTACAAAGGAATAGGGTTTGAAATTCGAGCTCGCTTTTTGACAATGACCGAATGAAGTTAACACGTAAGTCTTATCTCGAGTCGGTAAGGTTGAGAATGTTTTGTCGTTTCGTGAATAGGTGTAGCGTCATTTATCATGGCTCAAATGATAGGTGGTGAGGAATGGTTTGATTTTAATTGAAACATCGCGTGGGCCCGGGCGCCACGCTGGTTCGTTGGTGAGACGGGGTCACCAGATCGCTGCTATCGAACCAATACCAATTATTCACAATCCGATGACCACTATCTCAATAGTCAAGGCTGAAATTATTGTGTGCTGATCTGAATGATCTGATACTATCTTGTCCTCTTTTTCACGGACTTTTGTTTCTCGAACAAGAGATTTCAGTTCGTGGTTAACTTTCAAAATACTGGAACAAAAAATGAAAATGAAAAAACATTTATTTACATAAACATAAACATGAAATGGTTTTCCAGTAAGTCAAGTTTTATATGTTTATAGCCTATGTTTATGGGTGGCACATCATAGAATACACTGCAGCTCCCGCACTAGGCAACGCCAGAAATAAAATTTGGGTTCTCTATTCTAGAGTAAATAAATATTTTGTAGAAAAGCACATTTCATTGTAAAGCGCGACATCGCGTCTCTTACAGTTTTTGTCCTGTCCTGTTTGTCTCGTCACCACATTATAAAAAAAAAACATCTAGCCGCTAGGTAACTATAGCTCGCAACAAATATCACAACACCGAAATAGCTAACTCTTCACGATCGACAATGGGGAAGAGTATTTCAGTAATTATCTAAATCGAATCAAACCCGGTCAAATCAACAGCAGAAATAGAGGTGGTCTCAAATACGGCGTATTCGAATGAATATAGAATGTTCTCAAATTCAGTAATCGAGTTGTCGATCCAATTTTGTTTCAAACACATTTTACCATTAGAAGCGTTAGTTTGAGACGTAATATTATTCCCGGGTATATCTGGTTATTTTTGGTTATATCCGTCCGCGCTTAACCAACTTATATTAGATTCCTGTGTTCGGTGATAGAGACGATCTCTGACAGGAAAATAATCTTTACTTCGCTATTTTAGGACGTAATTGTATGAAAACAACTACGGATCGATATTTCAGTACGGTTGCCAAAAAAACAAGTTTATATGATAATTCATAGTGATGGAGCTCGTTGCAATATCCGCATGGGGAAGTATTTTTCATATGTAAACATCACTGTGTTTCAGTTTGAAGGGCAATCGTCTTGTGTCTCTGGGGGATGAACGCAGTGTAATAATGATTTGGACGTTTGGATGGAATTATGATATGCTAACAATTGCATTTTTTTTAAAATAAATCTGCCGAGACAAGCAAGACATGTGCCTGATGGTGAGCAACATGCTTGCCACATAACAGCACAGTGACATGCAGGTATAGGAATATGAAGAGTCAAAATGCAAAAAAGCACTGCACTGCGCTCGTCACCCAGATATCTATCTAATGTTATATCTCTAAGCCCTATAATTTCTCTGGAAGCATTGCCCTTCAAACCGGAATGAAAACACAGTAATGTTGCACATTACTGCTTGGAGGTGGAATAACTGGCAAAGGTGTGGTACTTCCCCAGGCGGACCCTGCCAAGAGTCCTACCACTACTACTAGATAGGCTTAATTTAATAATATTCGAGGGTCGTGGGTTCGATTCCCACCCAGTGCAAATATTTGTGTGATGAATTCAAATGTTTGCACTGTGTCTGGGTGTTTCTATTATATATAAGTATTTAAAAACTATATATATGTATTATATCAGCTATCTGGCCGCCTTAGTACGAGCTATGCTTAGTTTGGGGTCAGATGGTGTTGTGTGTGAATTGTCCACCAATATTTATTTATTTTTATTAATTTATTTAAATAAAAAGCTCCACTACAGGAAGTGCCGTGGGGTTTTTTTCCTTTCTGCCCTACTAGCCAGTAGTGGGGAATTTTAAAATGTACACTGTATTTAATGAAACGAGAAATAAAGTTGATAACAACATTGTTATTACAAGCTATAAACCCTTCACTAAATGACTGTGATGATGTGTTCCAACACACTCTAAAAGAGTTTAATTAAAATGAAACTCTTACAGGATCTCATCATTACCGCTCCGGCGTAGAGGGCCGTTTGATGTGTTCTATTCTGGTCGCTTCTAGAACCATGTCGAACAAAATGTAAACAACGGCCGCCGAGGGCGCTTTGAAGTCACGCGGATGGAATGTCAAACAGATTACTCCGATTAAGGAGATATTAATTTAAAGACGTGAGCTCGCCCGCCGATTGATAGCCGAGGGGCGCTTTAAAATCACTGAGACTCCTCGTTTTGTCACGAAACGTTGTTCGCGGGAATCCATTTGCAGTTTTCTTCTTTGTTTGTGTTTTGTGAGCTTCAAGATTCGGACTTTGATCTTCAAGGGTTGTAAAGCAAAGAGAGTGAGTAGACTTTTGCAGTGACATGTACACTGCGAATGTCAATTGTGTTTTATAATGTTTATGTTCCTGGAAAATTGCAAACATTGTCCGTTTAGAATAAAACTCGTCAGCACTGCACTGCACTCGTCAGCCAGAGATCTAAGATATTGTATCTCTAAGCCCTGAATTTCACTTAAAACATATTTAATTTCCATCAAATCCATTCAAACGGTACAGTAATAATAATGTAGAACCTGGGTGACCTTTGCTCGGTTACTTATAATACATACCGATTTTCTCAAAAAAAAGAGCTTGAAAAAAGAAAGGTGGCCGGCAGGATTCGAACTCGGACCTACCATATTATAACCGCCCATCTTCCCGACTGACCTAATATACTGTGGCGCGGCGTCGCAAAATTTACTGTCGCGTTGTAATGTTTATGTAACAGTTTTTCATTGTCTAAAAACGCGCATAAAACAACCTTTTTTTTAAACAAAACCTGGCTAGATCGATTTATCGTCCCCGATACCCTCTGTATGCAAAATTTCATGAAAATCGTTCGAGTCGTTTCCGAGATTCAGATTATATATATATACCTACAAGAATTGCTCGTTTTAAAGATATAAGATAATAAGTATGTATTTAGAACTATATAAGTACTCGTATTACATCAGCTATCTGGCCACCATGGTACAGCTTTGCTTAGTTTGGGGTCAGATGGTGTTGTGTGTGAATTGTCCACCAATATTTATTTATTTAGCGATGCTTACATACGAGAAACATACTTAGTTACACGTTTACAAACAGACAAACAGATAGAACAAGACAGCCTTTCTAATTTGGGAATAAACAAAGAAATCGAAACATGGTGCACGGTTTTACCAGCTGTAGGTACCGGAATATAGTTGAAGAGTTAATTTAGCGCGTAAATTATTCTGAGGTGAATAAGCAACATCAAAGTAAATCTCATCAAACGCATATTAGTTAATCTTTCTGCGTAAAAAAATGACAAACAATACTTTACAATCTAAAACTTAGAATATCCACAAGCAGATAAAACACTATAAATAGTTTAGGAGGTGATTCTGTGAATTAAATTAAAAAAAAAACATCCGGCACAGTACCAAATAACAAAAATCTTTCTAAGCTTATGCTGTATCAAGAATAAAATGTACCTAATATTGTTCTACCAACCCTCGCAAGGAATAAATGAATGGAATATTCCATTCCATCAGCCTTCTTTCACAAGAATAGAGCCAAGGTCATAATCCACCTCTCTGACTCGGGGCTTTTTGACGGATCATACATTTTTTCCAAAATATTTTTCTTGGAACATTGGTTCTTCAAAATGCTTTCCTTCACCAATAATGCCAGTGATAATGTTACATTTCTACTTAACCAGCGTGGTGGATTGTGACCTTGGCTCTCTCATTGTGAGAAAAAGTTCTTATCCCAACACTGGGAATTTTTGGTTGAAAGTTGCAGTTATTTATGAATAATATAGCTAATAACGAGAAGAGCAGGACATGTGCTTGATGGTAAGTAACACGCCGATAACAGCACAGTGACAAGTAGCTGTTGAAGTATTTCTTTACATGTTACTATTTCATTTTACAAATAATTACCTAGCACTGCACTGCGTTTGTCCCTTAGAGAAATATGATGGTATATCTCTATTCCCTGTAGTTTGAAACATTGCCCTTCAAACCGGAACACAGTGATATTTGCACATTTTTCTGCTTGGCAGTAGAATATCTGGAAAAGGTGTGGTACTTTCCCAGTAGGGCTCTGAAAAAGAGTCCTACCACTACAAAAAAAGGAAAGAGAAAAACTACAAGAGTCTCATAATAACTTCTATTAAATAACTAAAGATTTAGTAGATACTAATGAATGGTTTATCCTATGAATGGTTCCCCGCCCTCATCTAATGAATCACCCGGCTTCACTTGGTATGCATCCCGTCGCGGTTATTCATTCATTTTGATCCGAGTAGTTAATGTAGCAAATTATGTGCATTCCATTACCGGCACAGGCTGAGCCGTGTCGACATTTGAATAATCACGGGGAGTAATGGACTCCACATTCCACGTGAACGGCCGGTACAGTTTGTATTGTTTTAAAATAATTACATTTGTATATATTTTACTAATGATGAATATTTTACTAATGATGAATATTTTACTTATGACACATTTTACTATGTGACACATATTGCACGTCCGTAATTGGGCACACTGTTTGTACATTTAAGCTACTACTATAAGATATTTGTAAACACAGTATAGCAATAAATAAATTCTTATTCTTATTCTTATGATGAATATTTTACTAATGATGAATATTTTACTAATGATGAATATTTTACTAATGATGAATAATTTACTTATGATGAATATTTTACTAATGATGAATATTTTACTAATGATGAAAGCAGTCGAAATACCTGTCCTATTAGAAATACAAATTAATATTCAGACTAGCAGCATCCCGCGGTAGTTCCTGGTCCTGTTATTTCCCCGAGGTAAAAAGTAGCCTATGTGTTCTTCCAGACCATAATCTGTGTTCGTAAGCCCGATCCGTTCATACGTTACGACGTGATTGAGCAACAAACATCCATACGTTGACATTTATAGTATTTGTGGGATATAATATCAGCGTCCTGGGGGTTTCAATTTTTTTTAATTAAGAATAACGAGACTAGGAGGTCATGTGCAGTAAGCAACATGCCTGCCACATAACAGCACAATGACACGCAGCTATTGGAACATGAAGAGTCCAAATCATTACCTAGCACTGCACTGCGCTCGTCACCCAGAGGTTTACGTTGCAGGTTTGCGGGTAATCGTTCCCGTTATTTTCCTGTTATGAAAAATAGCCTATTTGTTATTCCACACTATAATCCATCTTTGTAATTCCAGCATTTATAATAATAAAAATATATAATAAAGTTGACGTATAGATTTTGTTCTCTTTGAGATGCAATTTTATGTTTGGCAAAATAATTTTTCTTAGTGTAACTTTGTAGAACAAATGTTAAAATAGTCATAGATAATTAATATACTTATGTGTACTTATATTGGGCAGGTCACATCGCTCGCAGAACTGACACTCGATGGGGAAGAAAGGTTCTCGAGTGGCGACCACGAACCGGAAGACGCAGTGTTGGACGGCCTCCCACTAGATGGACAGATGACCTCACAAAGGTCACTGGAAACCGCTGGTTGCAGGTTGTCCAGGACCGTTCGTTATGGAAATCTAGGGGGCAGGCCTATGTTCAGCAGTGGACGTCTTGCGGCTGATGATGATGATACTTGTATTATTTATTTTTAAACTGTCAGGTCAGTTTTAAACGACCTAATTATTACATTATTAAATGTTATATGCAATCATTTATTCATTTTCTTAGGTGTACATTTTTACAATATCTAATATATAAAATTCTCGTGTCACAGTTTTCGTTGCCATACTCCTCCGAAACGGCTTGACCGATTTTAATTAAATTTTTTGTGCTTATATGGTATCTATGAGAATCGGCCAACATCTATTTTTCATCCCCCTAAATGTTAGGGGTAGTCCACCCCTAAATTTTTATTTTTATTTTTAGACAAAATTTTAATTTCTATTTTTTTATGATACAACATACAAAAATACATACAATCCTCAATTTTCACCCTTCTACGATCAACCCTTATTTTTTAATAGCCATTTTAGTAATTTAATCATTTTTCTAGGAAATGATTTATATGGCAAAACAACGTTTGCCGGGTCAGCTAGTTTATGTATAAAAAAACAACATAAAAACATTATGAAAACCTAAACCAACGAAAACCTAAAAAGATTTCTTTAGACTTTGACTACTTTGAGTCTTCTCGTGAGCACGGCGGTTGTAACGCTGGCGAAACGTCGAGGTAATGAAATGATAATGATTAAGCCCTGTAAAGTGATTAGACACTTCGACGTGGACAAGGACGCCATCATCACTACAACAACTGAGGCAGCAAAAGATCTAAGAGAAAAGCTATCGCACCGAATCGGAAACCTGGTCAAAACCAGAGTGCGAACCATGGCTTCTGCTCTGGTAAATGGTTTTGGTAGAGAAAGTTTCAGTCGCCTCATGGTGGACGAAGCTCTCATGAACCATTTTGGAGCCATTGTGATGGCTTCAAGGCTGTCTGGTGTTGGTGAAATTGTCCTCATTGGAGACGTCAATCAGTTGCCTTATATCGACAGGGAAAATCTCTTCGAAATGAGGTATCATCGCCCGAACCTGGTAACAAAGATCAGCCAGGAGTTGCTCTGCACACATCGAAACCCAATGGACGTCGCATATGCACTGAGGGAAATATACTCCGGTATGTACTCTTCAGCGTCCCGTATAAAGTCCCTAGAACAGAGAAGATATAAGGAGCGCAAATACCCAACACCCTACCAAATACCCTCTTCTTAGTTCACACTCAAGAGGAGAAGGAGACCCTGACAAACCAGGGTTATGGATCAGGCACCGGGTCACGCATCCTTACTATCCATGAAGCTCAAGGACTAACATACGAGTCGGTAATCGTAATCAAAACCAAGGCAAACATGAAGCTGCACGAGAGCGTGCCCCATGCGGTAGTGGCAATCTCACGGCACACGGGGACCTTCACATATTACGCTGACGACACCGACGACGCCATCGGTCGGTTCGTGCGGCGAGCGTGGGCTGCATCACCGAAGACCATCCGCGATTTTAACCTACAGATGGCCATCAGGGACAGAAATGCGGCCGTTGTGGAGGCTCTGGGCCGGGAGGAGGCAGCTTAGGCAAATGACAAGGCAAACACTCGATGTCGAGTCGATTACTAGCGGAATCCCAACCGGTAGTGATCGGCTCTACAGACGAGCACTAGAATTAGATTTTAAATGTACCCAACTCCCTCCTATTTTCCTCTTCTTCTCCTTATCCAAGATATGTGTAAAAAACGATAATTGTAATGACAAAGATCACGGACCCCGGAGTCTGTGGAGTGGCTAATTTAAAAAAAAAAAAAAAAAAGCCCTGTAAAGTGCAGTGTAAGCATTATGTGTTCAAATCGCAAAAGCTTAAAAACAAGTGTTTCACCTGTATCGTTTTGAGTCTAAAGTGTATATAAAAGAATAAGTATCTGGTTATTTAAGGAAATTGATATGACGGGTAAAATTTAATATAGATGACGCTGGTGCAGAACCATCTACTTCTACCCGCCATCTCAAGAGAGAGTTTTGGAGAGTCTGGGACTTTAAGTAGATGGAGCTAAGCCAGCGACAGAAATTCCTTTTGAGACTTTGTAACAGAAAGGTCAAACAGTTGTCAATCTAAATAAATTCCTAAATTTATTTAATTGGTTTACTTTACTATCGAAGTACAACACAAGTATAATGCTGATTTTGCCTTTTTTTCTTACCAGTATTTACTTAGTAAACTAATAAACTTTTGAAGTTTCAGATTATGGTTTCTGAGAATGCGTAACTTTGAAATACATCTTTTTCAGAGCCAGCCAACGATGCGAGTTTAAAACTTCTTCAAGTTAATTCCAAGTAAGTTAAAATTAAATTAATTATCTCCATCAAATGCGTCTGAACGCAAACTAAAACAAAATATTGATTTCTTTGTGTGTTAAACTTAATCTTAAATTTAATTTAACAGTCAGAATATAAATTAGATTCTAGGGAATATTTGTTTGATGTCTGTCTCTAACGATCTTATAGGTATCACCACAAAGACAATTTATTTTAAGTGTTGTTTTCGTTTGTAAATTAAATATTTTATTTTTTTAATGATTGTCTTGCACATGATCGGCTGTTGTTAATCAACGGTGAGTCTACGACAGAACATGCTTACAGGTAATGGATAGATACTACTTACCTGTGCCACCTGTGCCTACTTACCACGTGCTTACATAGCATCAATCTACTAACTTTTTTGACCTGACTGGCACCGACTTCAAATAGATGAGTGAGTAGCGCTTATAATAATGATTTTAGTTTATTTTTCGCTTTTGAGTGCCTATTTGTGGTTTTGAAGTCGCTTTAATTTTATGTACAAAAATAGTTTATATTAAATGAATATGCCTGGATAAAGCATAAGCAAGAAACTTTGTGTTTCCATTCGGTGGCTACTCTCGCAAGGACAGAGTTCATGTTTTAGCCCAAACAAGCGCGGATTATATTCTTAAAATAAGTCTTTCTTGCAAAAGATTTATTCCTCATAATGGGGTTCTGTTACGGTTTTGAGCAATGGCGATGATGAATTTGTAAGTATATCTTCATGGGAAAAAATGCCTAGATATGCAATGGTGTTGGAACGCATGACTTCACAGTTGTGAAATAGGAGATTCTCTCCATCAGGCCACCGCGGGTTAGTTATTATTGTTATTCAGACTTAGTTGAAGTTACTCGTATTTGAATTACATTTATAATGAACTCATGAAACATATAAATTAGTTTTTTATGACATATATTTTGTAAAAGTGTAAGTTTGCGTGATTATAGGTAAGTGAGTGTGTATGTTCCTACATGTTACTGAAACGCCTGAGCAGATTTTATTGAAATACGTGGTACCTCAGTATATTATAATTAAAATATTTGTTCTATTTCTGGGTGTTTCTGTTATAATAAGTATGTATGTGTTTACAACTAAATAAGTCATTTCAGCTATCTGGCTCCAGTAGTACAAGGTTGCTTAGTTTGGGGTCAGATGGTGTTGTGTGTGGAATGTCTACCAATAATTATATTTTTTTTATTACGTGGATTGATCCATCGGTTACTGTTTATCACATTAACGTTTGTGTTAGTAAAGCCGCAAATTACACCGTACGAAAGTAATAATTGGGTAAAAGTGTGTTTTCTGCTATTATATCGTTTGCCCATTACACACATACAAAGAACCCGGCGTATAGTAATATATTGAACGTGTGCAAAGGTAATGAGGTTCGGGCTTTAGCATTAATTAAGAAGTCCGCATACAAATAGGTATTTATTCGGACAGAAGGAGAATTAGCGGCGGAAAGGTCAACAGAACGCTGATCGCGCATTCGCGTGTACCGGGGACTTTATTGATACGTGGCCTTTCTATACTGCAGGGCTAGCGAGCATATAGGACTGGATTTTTAATAGTCTTCTAATAATTCATTATCTCCGAAAATACAAAAATTAACTTAAATTTAAAATTATGTTCAGATACTCGACCAATATCATCAGAAGCCATCATCAGTAAGTCATCGAGGTATATGAAAGTCAATTTTAGTTTTTTGTTCATGCTTCAAAAACCGTCAAACCGATTTCGATAAAATGTATATGGACTCTCCTTTGACCTACGTGGTGTTTTTTTGGAAGTCGGTTAAAAGGAGGTTCTCAGTTAGGTCATATGTTTTTTTTGTTTGTATGTAACGCGACAGCTCCTTTTTTGTTTAGTAGATGGTTCAGTGGTAGTCCGATATAAATTTTATAGAAATTGGTACGGTGGTTATTGAACTTTCAATAAAAAACTAAAATTAGCTCCTATATCTAGACGACGGCATTATAATGTTTAAGTACATAAAAGTTATGAATTTTTAAATTTAACATAAATTGAAAACGGTTTTGTTTGTTCGTATAACATTAAGTTATTAAAAACACTGCTTTTACAACGGTACGCCCAACATAAAAGGGTAGTATGGGGAGTTTGAGTGCACGTGAGACGGGGGAGTGCAGGGGTGCGGGTGGGGTGGGAAGAACAGCCAGAACGTTGAAATTCGACGACCAATTTCAATTTGATGGTCAGTGTATCGAACCAGATCGGTAGTTAGTATGTTCCCTGCATCGCATCTTGCATGATGGGATCTGGTTCCTGACCAACCGTGTTTGTGGCTCGCTCGAACCATATTCGTGCTGGATCAACTTTATTTGTGGCGGGCTAAATTATATTTAATACTAATTAAATATTAAACTATAATGGCGTTCGACTATATTCTTGCGCGATTTAACTATATTCGTAGTGAGCCATGT
The DNA here is from genome assembly GCA_017562165.1 of Ectropis grisescens. Taxonomy (NCBI): domain Eukaryota; kingdom Metazoa; phylum Arthropoda; class Insecta; order Lepidoptera; family Geometridae; genus Ectropis; species Ectropis grisescens. The sequence goes on along the minus strand of CM029787.1, from coordinate 26,422,545 downwards.
TTGGTCCGGTCGAATCACATTCAACCGTCTGTTAGAAATTTATGGAAATGGGCAATCCATAAACTGTCAGGATTGCACAAAAAATATCAGAATCTGACAAAAAACGAACTTGAAACATCTGATTCGCAAATTCAGGGTTGGCTCTATAGGAAAAGTAATTCATAATTATCAGTTGAACAGAACATTTTCTGCGTATTACTTGTTGACTAACGTACTTTTTAAAACAACTATATGCAATGTTACAAAAATTAATCATCAAATAGGGTATAAGAATACAAAATAATCGCGAGCTACTGGCAGCCCTGACCGCCGCTCCCGACCCCGGGATCCTGACGTGTGTAACTCGGATATCGCGCTCAGATCTTTATTGTTATTTCGTCAATTATTTCTTTTGTTTCCAAGTTCCGAGCGGCGTACTTCCAATACTTTCAGATAACACTAACAATGGCGATTTCTCAATAAGCTCACTTCATCGTGACGTTATGTAAATTTTCATTATCGTACAGCTATGTGTACCTACCTACTTAACACACTCATTTTATTCATTTTTCAACACATCTGCTTACAAAGTTGCTCCAATTTAATGTAATCCAAATTGTTCGTTAATATTACAAATGGTGCGGCTGGCCAGTTTTGGCTGGCCACACTGCCGTGTGTATAGATGACCCCTGTAATCAAACTGTGACTTTTTCATTACTATTGTTCACAAGTGAGTTATAGAGTGTTCATTTAGTGAAAACTTCTTTTGGCGCACCACAGACATAATTTTTCTGGGGTGTGAATTAAACTCGAGCTTCACGTTTATAAGTAAAGGTCCGTTCGGGCTATCTCGGGACCGCCGAAGGCGCATGTGATCATGTGAACCTATACGTCTGTCCCACTCCAGAATCGTGTAGGTATCCAACGAGGAAATATTTTTTGAAATCAGTCTATTAGGTCCTGAGATTAGAGCGTTCAAACAAAATACTTCTTCAGCTTCATGAAATATATTAGATGTCCGCCCCGGCTTTGCCCGTGGTATATTATATGGCACTCATTGGGTTCCCATACTTATCCAACAGTGAACAAGAACAAAATTAAAAATTTTGATTAACCCCCGACTACCTTAGATTTGTTATCTGTACAAAATTCTACTAGTCAAGCCCTTTCATTTGATACCCATATTAAGGAAGTTGTGAAAAAAGAAATGTAATTCGCCATTTTGTGGTAGCGGCCATCTTGGATTTGAAATTTGTCATAGTGCAAAGTATTCTACTAGTCAAGCCCATTCGTTTGATACCCATATTGCGGTAGTAGTGAAAAAATTATACAATTCGCCATTTTGTGGTGGCGGCCATTTTGGATTTGAAATTGAAATTTGTTATAGCGTATAGTACTTTGCTAGTCAAGCCCTTTCATTTGATACCCATATTGAGGTAGGTTGTGAAGAAATATTTTGTCAGCCATTTTGTGGAGGCGGCCATTTTGAATCGATATTAACTAAACATAGCTAAGAACATCCGCACGGATATTAACTTTAAAATAAAAAAAACCGCATCGAAATCGGCCCAACCGTTTGAGCTCTACGGTGCCACAGACAGACACACACACAGACAGACAGACAGACAGACAGACAGACAGACAGACAGACAGACAGACAGACAGACAGACATCGACGTCAAACTTATAACACCCCTTTTTTTGGTCGGGGGTTAAAAAATGAATGAAATCGGTTCAGTAATTCCTGAGAATATCGCTTTCGAACAAAAAACCTCTTCAGCTACCTGCTACCCCACCTGTCGGAAATTTGTCGTACCAAGTCAGATTTTGAAACAAATTTGATTAGCAAAGGTTTGTATTCAATGACGCAATCTTAGATAGATGCTGTCATGTACAAAGCACGGTACGAAAACTCTCAAAGAGGAATAATTTTTCACGTTTTTGTTACATTATTGATTCATGTTCCGCTTCTATTGATAGTAGCGTTATGTTCTATAGCCACTAACCTTCCTCGATAAATAGACTATCCAATAGAAAAATAATCTTTCAATTCGGACCAGTACTTCTCGAGATCCTAGCGTTCAAACTAACAAACAAACAAACTCTTCAGCTTTATAATATTAGTAGAGATTAGTGTAAATATATTTTTATTGAACTTATCACTTCTTTTGGACCACCATTCACGGCCCACATACCACATATATACCTTTACTATTTCAGACGCATCTGTCACTGTATTTTTATTAAATACCCATTTTTTTATTTTAGTTTTCACTTCTGCCCTGTGGTATTAAATACACACGCATTTATTTTTAATGATTGAACTTTGTTCTTACAAAAAGTTTTAATACAAAAAAGATTGTATTCCTTCATTAATTTTACAAAACTTTTACACTTTTATAGATCAGAAAGAGCTCTATTCTCCAATGACAGGTTGGAAACTAACTTGTAACAGACAGTTTTATGAAGAATTGTTATGAAAAGTCACGTAGAGTGTCAGTCTGTGTCACACGTCACTTACAGACTTTAAAACTTTCTTTGCAATTCAGAATAAACAACCTTTTTGTGCTTAGAGGTTTGTTAAACTTGTCAAAGTCTTATAGAAAAAACAAAGTTAAGTTTCCAGTGTTTGATGACATCAACTGACATTAATTGTCAAAAAACAAGTCGATAGACCTGGCCGGTGACAAGAGCATACAAGAGCTATATCCTGTGGACTTGTAGCCGGTATGTATGTACAGCAGTAGTATCTACATGATTTTATACTCTGCGAAACCTATCTCTCTACTACTCTCACTGCTGGACCTTAAAGCCTCAAACACACATTGGTGTTAATCCAATCGCCACAATTATTATACAATTTGTACTTACAAAATCCAATTAAAAAACCTACTAACTCCATATTACAAGAATCCAAATACATAAAACAATTACTGTCTAAATACCAGACAATACGGACTAATGCCGACCTTATTCAGTTACAAATTGGCTGTCAGTTCTCCAAAATTACAACTTGAACAAATATAGCTGTTCTGAGAACTATAATAACTAGAAATCTCAGTTGGAACGGTCACAGTCCAACATAAAGTCCCGACAGCTCGCAGGACTCGCCGTTTTGTCGCGCGACTAAGGCGGCTAGTCGCACGACTGGTCTGGCGATCGGTCGCGCTCGTCGCGTCGGGCCATTTGTTACAAAATTGCTTTGAATAAAGTTACGCTCGCCTTTGATCCGTTGCTCATTAGTTTCAGCCTCTTTCCAGAACTGGAAATATCATTCTATAAGGGTTGCTTATACTCGGAGCTAAGCGGTTATACTTAGCGAGAAAATAAAGCCACCGCTTTACAAAACCCGAATTAAACTCAATTTTGTTTCTTTTAATTCGTTTGACGTCACAAATGCATCGGCATTTGTTTTTATGACGATTTTATTTTGCTCAAATATTAGTATATATTACATTTGGTTAGCAAACACTTATAATGTATTTGTAAATAAATACTAATTGCCCGTCTCGGTTTCGCTAGGATATTGTCATACAAAGACCATTAATTGAAATAAAAACTATCCTATATTTCAAGTTGGAACATATTGCTCTTGCTGTGGAAATTGAACTAAAATTGGTTAAATAGTTTATATAGGAGTGCATCGTGGACAAACAACGTGTTACGTAATTTATTGTTAGCAATATTAGTAATTTATAAAAGTTGGTATTGAAGGAATAGTAAGAATACCGAAACACACCCTATGGCAACGCTAAATTTCCGGATATGATTTATTTATAGTCTGTGGGCGGTGATAGTTTTGGCGGGAAATAATGAAGCTCTCGTTTTTCTCGTTATAACATGATTACAATAAAATCATATAGAGATATACGGCAGTCCAAGCGAAAGGTTTAAATTAAAAAGTACTCTGTATTAAAAGTAACCGGTAATTAGTAAATATCTAAGTAAAAGTGATAATTGTACATCTGGTACTGAATTTAAGGTACTGTAAAGCGTTCTTGTTAATTAATGTAATGTGTATACAAAATGTACACAGCTGCACGAGACAACTGTAAATAAGTTGGTATGAAAGAGTGTTTCCGAAATATAATGCTGAAGACTGATCATAGCTATTTTATTTATGGACTCATGGTGTTTTTAATCTAGAATAAACTACGTTCCCAACGTTATATAAATAATATATCAATAAACTGACTGACTTCTTGGCTTAGTGGGTAGTAACTCTGCCTGCGAAGCCGAGGGTCGAGGGTTCGATTCCCAACCAGTGCAAATATTTGTGTGATGAATTCAAATGTTTGCACTGTGTCTGTGTGTTTCTATTTATAATAAGTATGTATTTAAAACTATATAAGTATTATATCAGCTATCTGGCCGCCATAGTACAAGCTTTGCTTAGTTTGGGGTCAGATGGTGTTGTGTGTGAATTGTCCACCAATATTTATATTTATTTATATTTATAAAAAGATGTAACACACCAACATTTTTAAAACATTGCTTTACAAAAGCTCAGTACCTACATAAAAGAAGGGAATTGGGGGAGAACTTTCCTCAGCTGTGGAACACAAAAAATATTTATTTATATGACACTTTTTCATAGAACACCATCTAGCCCCTAAAAGAGTATTTATACGGTAGTATAAAATACGTGAGTTTTTAAATTTAATACTAATATGCATAATTTAAATAAGTATTATTTAGTATTTTGCACACCTTTTGTGTATAAAATAGGTATTACTAATTTAAAAATTACTAAAAATTGTGCAAAATTTCATGCCCTTTTCCACGAATTTTTCACAAAAGAGAGTACAAAGTTTAGGCTTCCTGTATATCCCTGTGTTGTATATTTTTATATAATCGCAATATTGCCCTTCAAACTGGGACCTAGTAGTGGCAACACATTGCTGCATGGACTGGCTTGCTTAGACTGATTAATTCACTTTGCAAAGAATCCTCCCAGTCCAAACCTGGTGTTCCTCTGCTAGATCGCCGTTGAAGTGGTCCACCGCCCTACCCGCACTTAGCGTAGGAGCCCACATGGAGTGACGCTCTCGCATTAGACACGTCCTATTTTAGGACATGTCATCCTGAGGACCAATTTAGAACTCGGGGCGCTTGAGTCGAGCGGGTTTACGTGTTTTAATGCTTGTCGCTTGATTTGTCTGTTTGTTGAACTTCAAGGCTATTTGTTTTATCATTTCATGTCTGTAGTAGTTTGTGGGCTTAATTAACAGAGTTATTAAGATACAAAGTTATTGAGTTTGTCCGAATAAAAGTCAGTCGACATCAGTAAGAAGTTAAATATGAGTTGTAACAGGGTTAGAATTGAACTGATACCTATAACTAATCATGGAAATAAACGTGGTTGTTACGTATTATATTACTGAACTTTTTTTTTTTTTACTTTTATAGGTTTACACTTGACCGCCATCTCGCCTGATGTTAAGCGACGATGCGGTCTACGATGGAGCGTGTTTACCTAGAAGAAACCGATTCACTCTCGATTTGAAGACACCAAGATTATAACTATCGGGAAAACCCACTCAGGCAGCTCATTCCACAGCCTAGATGTTCTTATCACATACGTAGAGTCAAACCTCTTCGTCCGTGTCTTTGGAATATCCACCATGAAACGGTGCCGCTTCTTTGAGTTACGAGAAGTACGATAGAAAAAAAGGGCAAGGAGATATTAGATCATGCAGATCAGTTGCACACTCCCCGAAGTGTATCCGATAAAAACCGATAAGCTAGCAATCTTGCGGCGATATCCAAGACTTTGAAGTCTTTTTCGCGCTAGAATGTCTTTGCCTATGAGCCTTTTGGCACGCCTCTCGATCGATTCCAGAGCCTCAAGCTGATACTTGGCCGATCCATCCCAAAGGTGCGAACAACTAACTAGCAGCATTCAGAAAGTCTACCCATGTTCTTCCCGCCTTTTTACCGCCTAACCAAATTGGCTATGGCTTTGCTATTGGTGTCTCTATTTTTTCAATTGAAATGAAAAGAGAGGCCAATATTAAAGCTAAGACACTTTAAGTGAGGCGGTAGAGCTCCCGGTCTATAATTTTTCGCGATGAAAATTTGCTTATTGCTATTCCAGACAATACACTATCTGTGTTTTAAATTTTAATCGTATTTTTTCAGTCGTTCCGTAATTGAGCAACAAACAACCAGAATTTTACATTTATAATATTAATAGGATTTCCTGGTTACTTTCGTATGATATGGTTGGTCTAGCCTAAATAGTTTGAAGTCCATTTGGTGTTTTTTTTTACAGGAATTTGCGCTGGCCAGATTACGTGTCGTTTGCCACAGTGTACGAAATTGGACGACGTTCCGCGAATGAGACTGAAACTTAAGTCAAACTGGATCCACCACATCACACGTGAGAACCCATGTTGTTACTGTGTGTATGTATCGATCAATTTAGTATCGATTATTTATTTATATCACGTAGGTCTAAACAGACAAACATTTTCATAATATTCAAACTTCGTCTGGAGAAGTGCCACGCTGTTGCCAGTTAATCTACAATCAAGTAATACGTGCAAGCATTCAGGTTATAATGGCAAATACTTTTACAGAAAAAACTATAAGTAACACTTATAAATCACTTAGTATTTGGAGGTGAGCTCTTCATGTTCAATTTACTGGGCTGGCTGGTATTTTGGCTTAGTTGGTAGTAAGTCTGCCTGTGAAGCCGTGAGTCGTGGGTACGATCCCCACCTAGTGCAAATGTTTGTGCGATGAATACAAATATTTGTACTGTGCCTGGGTGTTTTCTATAAATAATAAGTATGTATTTAAAAATATATAAGTATTATGTCACCTTGGCTTCCATAGTACATGCTTTGCTTAGTTTGGGGTCAGGTGGTGTTGTGTGTGAAATGTCCAACAATATTTATTTACTGACTTCTTGAGTTACATTTTTGATGTTAATAACGTCAAAAATGTATATAGGTACCTATTTGACTCTTAATTGAGCCCATAATCCATCGAACATTTCTAAAATAATTTGACTGACAGTTGGTTCTATGATATAAAGCTCAGTGAACTGAGCTATATCAAACTGAGCTTCTAAACCAGTGCGGCAGATAAACAATAATAGTGAGGTCCCGATCGATAGCGTGAAGGTTATAACAGGAAACACTTTATAAGCGCAAACTTTGAAACTCCAATCCCCGTTACGATAACTCGGCCGAAAGCACTCAAAGACATTGTTCCCTGGTCCATCAAAGTGTCGCGATTTTCACAATTTTTCCACTCCATTATCCTGCGCCAGAATGCAATACCGGGACATTTTCCCCGGGTTATCGAGATATTTCTTCATTTTCCCGGGATATTTCGAAATTTTCCCGGGATATCGAAATATTTGGACACGTGCTCGCGGACATTCCTCCACCGGCACCGGCTTCGTTAGGAGATATTGTCACTATTTCTATCGGACCACAGAGATAGAAACTTTTGGAAGGAACAGTTTGCAATGTGGAATATTTGAATTTAAATATTTCTGTGTTACGGATTGAAGGGCAATGTTTCCAGAGAAATTACAGGGCTTAGAGATATAACATCTTAGATCTCTGGGTGACAAGCGCAGTGCAGTGCTAGGTAATGATTTGGACTCTTCATGTTCCAATAGCTGCATGTCACTGTGCTGTTATGTGGCAGATATGTTGCTTACCATCAGGCACATATCCTGCTCGTCTCGTCACACTTCATTTTAAAAAAAAACTTATATTTTTATCGTTTATTCATGTTTGGCAATGTTCATAATGTACGTAATGATATTTGCACTTTCCACGTGGAATGTTCTACCTGAAATGTTTAGTATTTATGCATGTTCAAGTCAATCAATCGAAATCAACAAAAGTACAAATATTACTGATTTTACTGAAGCGATTTTGTGAAAATAGGTATTCAATCATTCTTGTGCAAGATTACTTAATTATTAAAACACTAATATTGTAAAAGTGAACGCACCTGCACGCCTACAGAACTGACAGGGTTGTAAGTACATATAATTATATACAAGATGCTGCAGAAAGGTGCAACAATATTTAAGGTAGTTCAACTACATTAAGTTTTGATGAAGGCTCAAAATTATCTTCTATGAAAAAAAATGTTTTTCTTTGTTATCTTATTTGACATACTCCTAATGGCCAGATTTCGCCACGGATTTTAATACGACAGCAAGCGGCGTCGGCGGCAAGGTCGTTTGTGTACATGCGTTAGGGTTGAAGCTGGTGGTTTGGTGGGAATTTTACGTCAAACTTTGGCTCGAATTATCTCGTGATCTACCAGGCAGAAGGGAAAGAGACCTTGGTTGATGAAGTCTACATCAGTATTGGAATGGACTGTTAAAATATTGTTGGAGGCAAATTCACCACGTTGTATATACATACATACGTTAATCCCTACGTATCAACGTAACAATTGCATAGATTAAGTGTTTGTACGTTATCTGAATCAACACATATTCTCACTCCTTCACACTCCTTATCCCGTTAAAATGAGTGATTGCTGAGCCACGGATTACACTAGGGGTCGTAGCTGCTTTGTAAAAGTTAAACGTGTTAACCCAAATAATGTGCTTACAACATGTTAATTTCATTCAATTCCGTTTAGCATTTATAGAGATAAGTGTATAGAAACAAAAATAGAAAAATATACACAAAACCACGATGATAGGCGTGATTAACGTTTTAGTGAGATATTTCTTGTGATATGTCTTTTTTACAATAATATTGAGTGACGAGCAGAGCACGAACTTGATGGTAAGCAACACACCTAACCGTAACAACATATTAACACGCATCTATTGAAACACAAAAAGTCTATATCTAAAAGTATGTATCAATGGGTGGGTTCACACCTAACACGATATCGTACTGTGATTAGGTAACAAGAACAAAATTAAAAAAATTGACTAACCCCCGACTACCTCGGATCTCGCATTATCTGTATGACGTTCTACTAGTCAAGCCCTTTCATTTGATACCCATATTAAGGGAGTTGTATAAAAAAAAAAATGTATTTCGCCATTTTGTGGTACCGGCCATCTTGGATTAAAATTTGTCATAGTGCAAAGTATTCTACTAGTCAAGCCCTTTCATTTAAGATCCATATTGAGGTAGTAGTGAAAAAAATAATTTAATTCAGCATTTTGTAGTGGCGGCCATCTTGAATTTGAAATTTGTTATAGTGTATAGTATTCTATTAGTCAAGTCCTTTCATTTGATATCCATATTGAGGTAAGTTGTGAAGAAATATTTTGTCCGCCATTTTGTGGAGGCAGCCATTTTGAATCGATATTAACCAAACATACCTAAGAACATCCGCACGGATATTAACCTACAAATGAAAAAACCGCATCGAAATCGGCCCATCCGTTTGAGCTCTACGGTGCCACAGACAGACACACACACACCTAGACAGACATCGACGTCAAACTTATAACACCCCTTTTTTTGGTCGGGGATTAAAAATGGAGTTATGCTAGAGATAGATAAGACTGTTGAAAAACTATCGACATCACGATATTTTTCACTCGTCATCATCATCATAAACTCATTTTAGCTATATTTTAGCTGATATTAATTAAACGGATATAATTAATGTCGAGAACCTGTCTTCCCCATCGGTTGTCAGTTCTGCGAGCGATGTGGCCTGCCCATTGCCACTTCAGCTTACTCTTACTTACTCTTTGAGCTATGTCGGCCACTTTCGTTCTTTTGCGAATATCCTCATTACGGATTCTGTCGCGCAAAGAGACTCCGAGCATAGCTCTCTCCATAGCTCGCTGTGTGACTTTGAGCTTCGTTATGAGGCCCACAGTGAAGGACCACGTCTCAGTTCCATAAAACATCACTGACAACACGCACTGGTTAAAGACTTTCGTCTTTAGGTATTGGGGTATTTTGGACTCAAAAATGTGGCGACCACGAACCGGAAGACGCAGTGTTGGACGGCCTCCCACTAGATGGACAGATGACCTCACAAAGGTCGCTGGAAACCGCTGGTTGCAAGTTGTGCAGGACCGTTCGTTGTGGAAATCTAGGGGGGAGGCCTATTTTCAGCAGTGGACGTCTTGAGGCTGATGATGATGAATTAATGTCGTTACAGTACTGACATTGAAAATTGGAAATCATAACAAATACTACTTTTCGAAGTGAAAATTTCTTTCGGTGCACCACACACACATATTTCCTGAGCTATGAACGAAGCTCATTGTCGCGCTCGTAAATAAAATAAATCTTCGGATGACCTCGGAACTATTAGGTAAATAAGTCATATTACATCGTAAGTTTGACAATAAGAGTGTACTAGAAACGAAAGATTCAATATTAAATATATTATACAGTAATCATCTTTATGATTTTTTGCCTTAAAAGGTGGAGTTTCAGAGATATCGGACAAAATCGTTTTTTCAAGATGGCGCTTGATGCGAATTATTGATCTAAGAAACTTGCACTAAATAGCCAATCTAATATTTTAAATCAGGTTTAAAATCACTTACTGAGTATAAAATCACAAAATGCTGACAGTTCTAGGTGAACCCTCAAGCGCCATCTTGAAAAACTGGTTCGGTCAATATCTACAGTATGATAATTATTTTTGCAGAAAATGTAATTTTGCATCTTTCAATATCAGTATTTTTTTCAGTAGAACGTTTACGATTTATGGTTTATTTTAAGAACTGGTTTTTCTATAGCGGCCGATAACTCTTAAAATATAAATTTAATTGGTTCGTTGAATAAAACACATAAGATGCAAAATACTGTTTTCTACAATAATAGTTTTCATAACTTTTATCTAAAAGAGCAAAGTTTCCAAGATACCGAGAGATAGAGATATAAACGTATCTTCAACATGGCGCTTGACCATCCCCTAAAGTACATGTACTTAAGGGCAAAAATTATAGACACTGTTATTGTAGAAAATAAAATATTGGATCTTTTGTTTCCAGTAATTTTTTGTGTAAAACTTACCGTTTACGATTTATGACTCATGTAATAGTTCCGAGTCCACGCGGAGTTTTCTTTCATTTACGAGCGTGACGATGAGCTTCATTCACAGCCCACGAAAAACATGTGTGTAGTGCGTCAAAAGAAGTTTACACTGCAAAAGTAGTATTAAATTTGTTATAATTTCCACTATTCGATGTCAGTACTCTAACGACATATCGGATATAATTAACTAATAAAATATATCGGATATAATTAAATATCACATAAAAATATAGTAAAAATGACAATATGATGATGATGACGACTGCAAAATATAGATTTATCGATACTTTTTCAGCAGTCCTATCTATCTTTAGCGTAACTCTATTTTTACCTATTCACGACACGATATCAAGCAAAACGCTCCACACACGAGTCCTAAAATTAGAGGAAATGACGTAAAAGTAGTAGGGAGGAGCCTACATCGCACCATATAATTGGTGATTTATGGTGCGATGTACGGTCCGCCCCACTACTTTTACGTAATTTCTTCTGATTTTAAGGCTCGTGTATAGAGGGTTTTAGGTGTGAACGCGCCCATTAGGTACCTAACTGCACAGCGTTCGCCGTTCAGAGTATGAGATGATTTATAAACCATTAATTTATTTGAAAATATAGTTCCACAGACGGACGCTGGAAAGAGCCCTACCATTACAAAAGAAAAGAAGATATATAATTGAAAAGAAATCCATATTTTAACATTTAACTACATAAATAATACTGTTGAGAATAAATGCATTTTCGCTTAAACTATCCATAGGTAACGTCGCCGATGCATATTCCGCTCGGTTCTCATATTTTAAGAGGAGTTGGCGCTTCTGTGTAATATATTTCTATGGCCGGAGCCCGCTTTATGTTCTGTTGAAATAGAAACGGCTATTTCGTTTTCATAAGTCGCTGCGCTGATTTTATATCGGCTTTTGGATTCTTGTTACTAATACAAATAATATGGCGATGAAATATTCATTGAAACGAGACACAGTTTTATTTTTATAAAAAGAGTCAAGAAATACAATGAATAGTTATTAGCAACAAATTTTTATCTAAGGTCCTTTATTACATTAGTACCATAACAAAAAAAAAAAAACAAAATTATAATGTTAAAAAAATACATAAAAAAGTTGTAATATTTATACGTACCTATAAGAAAAACTTGTAATAAATTTAATGTACCAAAATAATGGGTCTCAAAAATACCATGTCTAGTTAATTAAATTATATTCTAACTGCTGGTACCAGATTTTGGTGGTATCTTTTGGAACACAGTTTTAAAAGTAGTAGGGCTCTTTGCAGAGTCCACCTGGGGAAGTACCACACCTTTACCTGTTATTATACCGACAAGCAGTAATGCAAAAACATCATTGTATTCCGCCTTGAAGGGTAATGTTTCAAAGGGCAGAGAAATAAAACACCGTAACTTACAATATGCATGTTTTAAATGTTGTAGTTAAAAGAATAAAAAATATAAGCTAAATAATTTAATCGAGGTTTTTACATAAGCAAACGCGTCGAAAAATGTTTTACTAAAAATGTACTTAAAAAAATGCAGTTGTGTTTGCTAACAGCTGACATTTTCGGTATATCAGTTTTGTAGTATGATTGAGACCGTAAAAGAAAAATAATAAAACGCCGATGCCAACTTAAATACCAACTGATAATTCATACAAAAAAAATCATAAAAAGTTAAAAATAACAGTTCAAGCGAATTGCACAAATCCAACGGCACGTTTATCCAAACAAAGTCGATCCTTTTTTACATTTCATACATTATTCATGTACAAAGTCCCATGCTAATTCGAATACAAACAAATTAAATCATCTGAACATTAAAGAGAATTATTTAATACAAAATGTAACATATTAGCTTCACGAGGTAATGCTCCTGACGTCACGGGGTTATTGGGGATGACAGTTAAATATCATAAACTCTTTAAAGTACCCGCTGAAAAAACGTGGAGAGGGTTAAAATACGGAAACAGGTAGGGATGTAATTTAATCTTTGCTTAACAAGAACAAAATTAAAAATTTTGATTAACCCCGACTACCTTAGATTTGTTATCTGTACAACATTCTACTAGTCAAGCCCTTTCATTTGATACCCATATTAAGGGAATTGTGAAAAAGGAAATGTAATTCGCCATTTTGTGGTCGCGGCCATCTTGGATTTGAAATTTGTTATAGTGCAAAGTATTCTACTAATCAAGCCCTTTCATTTGATACCCATATTGAGGTAGTAGTGAAAAATATTATATAATTCGCCATTTTGTGGTGGCGGCCATCTTGAATTTTAAATTTGTTATAGCGTTTAGTACTCTACTAGTCAAGCCCTTTCATTTGATACCCATATTGAGGTAGGTTGTGAAGAAATATTTTGTCCGCCATTTTGTGGAGGCGGCCATTTTGAATCGATATTAACCAAACATAGCTAAGAACACCCGCACGGATATTAACTTTCAAATAAAAAAACCGCATCGAAATCGGCCCATCCGTTTGAGCTCTACGGTGCCACAGACAGACACACACACAGACAGACAGACAGACAGACAGACAGACAGACAGACCGACAGACAGACAGACAGACAGACATCGACGTCAAACTTATAACACCCCTTTTTTTTGTCGGGGGTTAAAAAGGATTTAATGTGGAACATACTGTTTGCCAAATGTATCACTAAGCTGAATGATTTCAGGGAATTTAGGCTACGTGCTATTTCAACCATTTACATGAAGTTGGCGAGAGCCAACAACTTTTAAAATCACCATCTTTTGGCGCGCATGATAAAAATGAAGAAAGAAGTTTTTTAATGATGCTCGTGCACTTTGATAGTTAAAAAACAACTAAAGTTGGCAAATTTTCTTGTATGTTAATGAAAGAAAGTTGGCATCTAGTAACATCTACTGCTCAGTTAACTTTGTTTTAGCACAGAAGGAGCGTTTAGTTATGTGTCATTAGTAATATTTAGAAAATTAAAAAAAAGTTAAACAAAAAAATAATTTCTTGCTAAGTACATGTATTAAAATGTAGGTACGAGCTAGATAAAGAGTATATTGCTTCCCAGAGGAATCTCTTATGGGAAGCAATATACTCTCTTATAATGAATACAGTACTGTTCTGCTAATCTGGTAATGAAAAGTTCAGTTTGGTTACCATTGCACTGCGCTAGTTGCCAAGATATATTAAATTTAATAAGTTTTGTCCTTCGCCTGTTGTGTGTGAATGGTCTAGCTATATTTATTTTTATTTATTAATTCTCTCATATAATATGATTTATAAATATAATATCCTTTCAAACCAATATATATCTCCGTATCTCCGTCTTGTTTTCACATGACTACTAGGTCGTAACTTGTACTGCTAAGGGTCAAAATTTTGTGGTCGAAATTTTATATAGCTATATAAATTATGGACGTTTGTGTCGTCAAATGAAACGTATTAAAGAAGATTAATTTGAGCTTAAATAAATTTGTAATAGTGGTATGTCATCACTATTATTATTATTTTTGAATTGTGAAAATACGTATTACATGTATTAATTTTTATTTGTCATATCTACATTAAAATTTGTTATTTCCTTGTCTAATAAGAACATAGATTTGTTTTTACCAAATATATCCATACTTATTTAGTAAAATCGATTCCCTTCAAATAATAAAATGTTCATTTTTCATTGTAAAATCTGCCGTCCATCCAACGATAAGTGCTAATCCAGCGATCGATCGCGCACGTCTGTTGCAATCCCGATGATATATTACGGCAGTGAATCATTCGTGACATTTGCCGTACGACAGAATCTGCCGTACTTTGTGTAGTTAAGGGTTACACTGTAGATTATTAGGGACCTGAGTACTAATTAATCGGATTAAATTTTATTGTCAGTGTGTTTTATGTTTGCTTTGCTAATAGTTTTATAGAGCTAAAGTAGTAGAGAATAGTAGCAATAGGGAAAAACGTGCCCAGTGATGGGATAAATGACGCTAGAAATTGTGTTTGAAAATATTTAATTTTGACGTTAGTTTCGAGATGTGGCCAAATAAGTATTTGGCCACAAAAATGATTCACTTCGTATTCCCACAGCTGGGACTCGCTTGTTACCCCAGATTAAATACCCTGTTGATCGGCGATGAAACTAGATTCGCTTAGATTCACAAGTCACCAGCGGGGGCGCAGGACGTGGTAAAAAGCTGCGCTGTGATTAGCCGAATATCCGTGTGACGGGCACCACTTTAAAAACTAAAGAAACTATAAAAAATAAAAATGTTGTAATTATCATGCATCTATTCGAAAAACCGACATTATTTGGAGTTTGTACTCACATCAACCATTACAAATATTTTGGTAGAAATATTTTTTTCAAAAGACCAAAATATGATTTTATAAAGATTTTATTCTAAAATTTGAGCGTAAAACAACGACAAATCTTACTGCTTGGTCTTTCTTGTGGTGTTCGATGAGGTAAGAAATACTTGAGGTCATTTGCTTGGGGTACGGCCTTAATTAGTAGCTTATGAAAAACATAAAAGAAAATCCATCTTAACAAGACAAACTTAATTAAGTCTTAACAAACCGAAACAAAGAAAAATATAAAAAAGCATAAAATATTCAACAAAAATGTATTGCTGAGCGAACGTGCCATTCCAAATCGTCTAACAAAAACACATGAAAAAGTCTCTTTTAAAATCTAAAAATTATGCACCCTCCTCGAAAAATTTATCGTTTGAAGTGTCTCGGTTTCGGTGTCCCAGAAATTTATGTCGCGAGTGAGTGTGACGTCCCAATTATTAAATCCGGGAAAGATACGTCGAGGTGGGGCTAAGTGGTGCTTCATTACGGTGCGCGTCGGCCTGCGGGCCCTGGACTCTACCCTTTAAAGGTATCGAGTGACCTTTAATATGAGTACAATTATTTTATGCTGATTTGGGCTTAAAAAATTATATATTTTTTCTCGCTTTTGATGAGATTTGCTCAGTATTGGGACGTGTAGGGAGGTAGAGATGTTTTACATTTAATTTAATTCACGTAACCTAAAAAAATAGAACAGTTAATATTTGGCCTCAATTGCCCTATACTGCTTACCAATTTAACTCATGCGGTAATATTGTAAATCATGCTCTGAGTAGTCGTGGTCGTTACGCGACGTCAATAGTTACAATAGCAGCATTTTTCTACTACAGCCAAAAACCGCTATCAGAGCCCGCAACATCTAGCTATTTTTACTAAACCAGCTACAGACGAGTAACTCGATCTCGCGTCTTAGCAACGTGATGCCGCATTCAAACAGTTATCGTTCAAAACCGCTATGGAGAATAACTAAAAACCGACGTAAAAACTATTTATTAGAATAAATAGTTTCAGAAACCGCGATTACCAGCAATAGCAATCAATAGTTTCGTGATTGCCAGAACACGTAACAACCCATATCTAGCTCAGAGCTAAAGCTTAAAATGGCGCACTGGGAACAACACCCTTGTTCGTAAAATACTTCAAAGTCTTGAACATCGACGCAAAGTTTCTAGCTTACTGGTTTCATTGTCGGATACATTTTATAAACATAAGAGTGTATAGCTAGATCTATATCATTTACTCCACCTCTGCCCTTTACTAAACTTTTTGTAGATCGAAAAAGCATCTTAGATCATACCGTGACTCACTGCCAGGCCAGTTGTTGGTTGTTGGCCAAACGTGGGCCTTTGCGTGATAAAAAATGTAACAGCCGAAATGTATACGTAGGTTTCAAAGAACAGGAACGAGCCCACCGTGGCCGCTTTCCGTAAAAATACATAGCGGCATAAAATCAACTTTTACATCGTTTTTCCGCAATACAATCTTCCCCCGCGGTTCCCGAAGGTCGCCCGCCACAGATTACGCCGCAGTCAGTGCGCGCCCATCCACCGGTGTCCGTAACGACGTCTGCTGCCCACAAAATGCACTTGTTGTGCCATATTAAACTTTGTTTTTAATATTTTATGACTCAATTTTATAACCAGTCGCCTTTACTGCCGAACTTTCCGGAATCTGGCCATAAATCACGCGAGCTTTTGTTTTTAGAAAAACGTTTGAATTTTGAACGTTCTAGAATGAATACTTTAGTCGTGTTCATAATATCCATTCGTATTACAATGATACTTGTATGTTAATTCAATAAAATTTAGTTAATACTTCTTGAAAGTTTTATTCTTTCAAATATGATCCTCTCAGAGTATTATAGTTATACCATCGGATTCTATACCTATACACAGATTTTCGAACATAGCTATTGAATACAATTTGAAAGCTAATATTTTGAATATAATTTGCCTAACACGATACAGTACATAGCAGTACAACGTATAGCTTAGAGTTACGAGTGACAGTTACGATGTGCTTGCTACACAGTACACAGGCACAGAGTGGGAAATTGTTTGAGCATAACATTAAATAATGTTGTGTACGAATAGAAAAAAAAGTAGCTATCACTTTTTTTCGCATATCTACTGTTTTTATGTTTGTTTTCACTTATTATTAAAAAGAGGGCAAGATTGAAATCAAACTCATTTTGTTCAGACGTTAGACAACCGATTTTCCAAGCACAAAGTAGCATTCTTTACAGTTCACTTTTTTTACTATTCTCATTGGCGTTTGTGTGGTCAAGTTACTATCATTTTATTTAATTCGCACAAAATCCAAATATTGACTAGCCTCGTAGCTTAGTGGGTGTTAACTCTGCCTGCGAAGCCCAGGGTCTTGAGTTCGATTCCCACCCAGTGCAAATATTTGTGTGATGAAGTCAAATATTTGTACTGTGTCTGGGTGTTTCGATGTGTTATAATAAGTATGTATTTACAACTATATAGGTATTATATCAGCTGTCTGGCCGTCATAGTACAAGCTTTTCTTAATTTGGGGTCATATGGTGTTGTGTGTGAATTATCTACCAATATTTATATTTATTTATTTTATCATATCGTGTTAATGTTCAATCTGATCACACTTATCATTTACATTAAGTTTATTACCGATATACTTATAAATAAATGTGACTTTGTCTTAAAGCATCACTACTGGAGAAAGGTTTCTCAATTCGCCCCTGCAGTGGTTCGACATTTCACCACACCTCAAACGTATCATCCACGATCTGCTGATTTATGCGTCCATATCACAGAATTGAGAAAAACACAGAAATTGGCACAAGTATCGATCGATCGTATCGAAGTATCGACTTAGTTAAATCATGTAACTATTAGGTACACTTATTTTGATAGGACGAATACAAAATATTACACAAATAGTTTTAAGTGAATGTAAATTTAATTTATAACATTGTGTTGAAGTTCCCCACATCAGAGCTTGTTTCACAAACAATTTATTTACGAAAGTTCCAGAACGTCTCTGTATTTACAAAAGCTTGCTTTCGCAGAAACTTAACAATAACTTCGTTAAAACCGGAACAGGAAATACAAAAATAGTTTATTTTCTCGTAAAAAGAAAAAATAAGCGAAACAGTTTCCCGGCGCGGCGTTAGCAGAACACGAGTATAACTCCCTCAATGAAATACGTTCTTTCCACCCCTTAAAGAAACCACTTACGCAAAAATAAAAATAACCACAAAAACACTTTAACGACGCCATTAGGAGCATTTTACTTAAATTATAGTATTTATTTTCTCACCGAATCAAAATTACGAGTCCTCTTTATTCACCGGATCCGTCTCGAACGTTCCCCGAAGCAGCATATTTAATTGCTTCCACCACATTCATAAACATCTCTAATTGTTCGATCGTTATATTGCGATGATAACCATTACTGTAAATTTGTTCGAGCATTCGATCGAATTCACATTAGAGGAGTAATGTACGTCGTACCGGAGCATCAATCGTCGGAACGGCCGGAGTGGAGGTCGAAGCCCGTAAAGGCTCGAAGATAAACATCTGAAAGAAGAAAAGGTCTCCTTTCTAAATTTCGTGCCCCATTCTACGGGCTTTCGTGAATAGAAGAGATTCTTTCATTTGGCCCGCGTTCCAGTATAGATGATATTGATAAAGGCGTACTGAACGTAAGTTTCGGGTCGCGGCAACCCCACTTATGTTGCGATCAATGTGGATTCCGTGCGATTCGGAGAACGAATGTGATTTATTTGGAATTAAAGAGATTGAGCGAGCTCTTTACAATCGGATTGGACGTTTGGAGATCGAATTAATTGTGGAACTGATTGAGTTCTACTTCGCTCTACAGTTTGATCATTATTCCTTGGAAGCGGCGCTTGTGGGACGTTACTCCGGAACGAATTTATTCTGTCCGTACACCGTCAATGTTACAACGTCGGTTCTAACAAAATAAATTATGAAGATAGTAACCATTATATTCTCAAAATGTACTCCAAAGGTACTTATTTAAATGAAAATTATGACGAGTTGCCTGATTCTCACATTTTATAGCTGTCAGTAAATGTTTTAAGGGTTTCGTACCCAAAGGGTAAAACGAGACCCTGTTACTAAGACTTCGCTGTCCGTCTGTCCGTCTGTCACCAGGCTGTATCTCAAGAATGGCGATAGGTGAACAGTTGAAATTTTTACAGATGATGTATTTATATTGCCTCTATAACAACAAATACTAAAAATTAAATTAATTCATTAATACAATTAATTAAGAAGACAATAAAAGAGGTTTTACTGTTTATTTGCTAGTGGTACGGAACCCTGCGTGTGCGAGCCCTACTCTCACTGGGATGGTTTTGTAATTATTATATTTTCTTCAATATATTCTTGATAATATTTTCGTACACCGTTAAACATAAATGTACATCTACACCTGAAAAATAACTCAAAGGTACAGACGGTATTTGAACCTATGACTTCAGGACAGTGCATCGCACAGATCACTGAGTCGCTACGGCTTTTAAAGCTAAACAGTCGACATTTCAAGGAAAACAAGTGAAACTTTCATTATAATTAAAATGACAATTATATACTCATAAATGAATATTGTAAACACAGCGAGACATCAGTGAAGAGCAGCGGTATCTTTCTCTCTCGGGCACACTCGGCGGCCTCGAGTTCACTCCAATGATCCATTCCAAAGCTTCAGCCTACGAAAAATTCCATGTGCAGAGCGTTAAAAGAAGTATCCACTTTAGCACAACAAGCTTAAGTATATGACTCGTACTAAAACTAAAAAAGGCTATCTTGCTAATGGATATCTTCCTACTCCATCGTCAGACCCTGGTTACCAGCTAGCACCGTTCGTCTGTCCCCCGCAGCGGTGGCGGCGGGAGGCAGGCGCGGCCGGGCCCGCAGCTTGTTTCGCCAGGACACCGGCCCCCGAGCCTCCGCAACAAACCTCATTGTTTCGGAATGTTTATTTACGAGAAGACTCGGCTCCGGTAAAACAAGCTTATTATTTATTCACACAGCTTACAAAATTACGGAACTCTCGCTTCTACGGAGCGACGGCGCCGCTCGCTCTAATAACCCTATTTTAACAATCCAGTAATTTTCCTCTTAAATTACTCTGTTTCAAATAATTACAGACGTTTAATTGCTAGTTGTTACCTTGTTTTCTGAAAGCTGTTGGCTCAGTGGTGGAATCGTCTGATTTCACATACTTTGTTCAAACATTACTGTGATCCAGTTTGAAGGCCAATGTTTTAAAAGAAATCACTGGGCATAGAGTTACACGTAAATTATGTTATATCAGTGTAAGTGATGATACGGTCGCATCGTCACGCGATAAGTGTGATAGATGGCCCGACTGCCTTTGCGGGACAAGATCGAAGTCCCGAGAGTGGGAACTCATAGTGGATTGTTGTAAACCGCAGCTTATATCCTCTGAGCTTCTTTTCTATCGGATAGCTTGTTACTTCAAAAAGCGACATCTTTTTATGGTAGATGTTCCAATGACTTGAATGAAGAGGTTTGACTTAATTTGCATAATAAGTCCTTAATCCTTATAGCTGTAATGTTGGTGCCTTCAAGGATAGAATGAATAAGTTTCTTCTAAGTAAGCGCGCTTCATCGTAGACCGTACCATCATTTTAGATTAAATATGTATGGATGAACGCACAGAAGTTCTTAACACTTTTGTGCAAAAAGTACTGAATGGGTCAAGGTGAAATTTAGTACAGACAAGGATTATAGTCTGGAATAATATATGTATATGTCACAATCGAGTCTCAATCGAGTTGCAATCTAGTAATGTCTGGAACGCTAGCGCCGCCTGGCGCTCGATAGAGTTAGTGGCGCGCGCGCTGTCGAATGTACGGATTGTTTTGAGTCAGTTCTCTCTTGGCTTTGGACGCGTGCGGTCGGCATTGAACCATCGCGCGTTTTACGATACGTACTTGACTATAAAACCAACTTTGTTACATGTGCTTCATAAATTCGATTGTGTTAGGGAGTTTTCATCCAACACTACCCGCCGCTATGCCCACAGCAGAAGAATGCGATGAATAATGATGATGACGAGACTCTGTCTCCGACATACGAGTATATCTTACTTTTAATGCGGGAAAATTACCAAAATGAAAACTGACAATTCTATGTTCGATCATGTCAATAATCAATTTACATAATTGCCCGACCGTTAGCGCTGAGAGTCTGGTAGCGAACAAAAAACGAACAATAGTAGTCTCCAAACCTAAAGACACGTCTTATCCTCACGGATTGTTCAGAAATGATCTCTGTCCGTCCTTTGTCCCGCCCGGGCACCTGGGGGATCGTCGGGTTGTCGGTCTTCATTAGGTTAATTATGTCCCCTATTGTATACGAGTGTATGCCCAGACGCGCACCTTGGCGACAAATTGAGTTTCGCTAATTCCACAAAGGACGCACGCTCACGTTTTCGAGAGAAGAAAACGAACCCCGGCCCTATTTTTACCCCGTATTTATGAAAAAGTATTTCGGGAAGGCCTTTTAAATTAAATAAGAGCTTATTTTGATTGTCTGTTTTAAGAAATTGGAGGAAGGTAAAGTGAATTATATTATGACCTTTTCGATCAATTTGGAGTTCCGGCCGTGTTTTCAGGCCGCTGTAATTAAAAGTGGCTTTACTCTGACGAATTAGGTAAATATTTAACCGATAATAATGTAAAGTGCGGTTTTTAGTGAATTATTTCTTGTATTTGCTTTTTATTTTTACTTGCGTCATTGGTTATGAATTGGTTCAGAAGTATTTTGTTATGTAACTGTTATGGATTTATATTTCATCGCCATATTGCCGATGTTGCAGCCTACGATGGCACTCTCAATTTGAAGACACTCGCTGAGCCCTGCGAATTAACCCACGAACAAGATTTTTATATTTTTACTACCAATGACTAGCTGTCAAAACGCCAACCAAATAATCACTACTTATACCATGATAAAAATGTTCTTGTCCATGTAATTTACTTAAGTACGACGTTTTATGTCATTAAAATCCGTTAAAACCACGTTAAAACGTTAGCGAGATACGTGGAAACAAACCTACATATTAATGCACAATCTCCCAAACTTTTGGCTTAATAATATTTACAAGATAATTCTAGTTACTACTACTTATTCTACTAATATTATGAACTAGTATCGCCCCAGTATTTACCCGCATTGTTCCTGTTCCAGTATTTTCCTAAGATAATAAAACAGCCTGTGCTGTTCCACACTGTCACCTAACTGTGTAGCTCAACCAGATTGGAACTGAACAGATCAGGTTTAAATTTGGAACACATCAAAATTACCTAGAATAGCATATAATATGCTACTTTTAATCACGTGGAAATTACGAAAATGTGAACTACACCTTACTCGCAAACATTGGTACTTAAATACCAAAGTATAAAATGTACATGATTATACATATTATGATAAAAATACATATACATATTATGTAAGTACATGAAAGGAACTTCACAGACAAGAGCGTTGCTCTTAAATTATGAATGAATGATTTATACATAATGAATGATGTATATATACAAAATTTATTCAGTCGTAGTCATAGTCAATATTTTGAGCTTACTTCAGTGTTCAATTAGGATAGACACCTTGAAAGGCTAATGAATAATAAACTACAAAGTAACGTGATGTAATAATACATAGTATTAGGATTGGCAGAATTTTCATTTGAGCCCTCTGATCTCTCGCGTCCCTGTCAACCGAACATGATTTCGAATCTCCGGAGCAAGTTGCTCTGTCTCGGTTTCACATAAATATCTGAGCGCGGGAATCCCGGACTAATCAGTCATCAGAATATTAATCGGTCCCCGCCACTCGGATGAGGAAGTGGGACACAGATCACGTAACTGTATAATAACATTTATATATCCTTGGGCTTGACTATCATTACAAGCCGCCTGAAACATTCAGATTAAATTGTATTCTTCAGTAATTTAGTTTTCTCTGAAAATACAAAAACTGAATGCAAATTTCGGAATTAAACTTAGACATTCGACTAGTTTCTAACATTTGCGACGTATGTTTTTGTGTACACTAATTTGTAGAACACACACATTACGAAGTTTCAGAAAAGAATTTTTCATCAAGGTAATTAATTTTTTACCTCTGTTGATTTTTTTAAACTTGCTACACCAACTTTGATTAAATGTATGCAGGGCAACTTCTGAAGTATGCTCTACCAAAACAAGGATGTTAACAATTTTTCGGAATTACTTTTATTTTGAAAACTGACGCTTATTTTGGCATAAAAAATATTTTATTTCAAAATGTTAGTATTTTCGATGAGTAAATCTCTATATATAAAAATGTTATGTTGGTTTGTGTCCGCTTCGAAAATTCAAAACGTTCTGCACCGATCGAGCTGAAATTTTACAATGATATATAATCCGCATCAAATTTACCGCTAAACACTAACGACTGACATAACGTCATAACGTCAACCTGCAAAAGATTGGTCGCGATTCATGATTGTATTCAAGAACTGAAACAATCAAAATCGTCATCGCTATGATCTCAAACTATAATAAACATGTAGATAAGTAAAAAATCCGGTCAGTCTTCGACAGCTTGTTTTGCGGGCTGTGACGTAATAAGTCATATTGGTTATTCCGACCACGACAACAAATTAAAATATAACATTTAAAATCATCTATAGTAAATAAATTTACTACGTAATATTAAATTATAGAAATTTGATTTTCGATATTCTATTGATACAAACTATGAGAAAATTAACACTAAACATTAATTTGTGATTAGTGTTAACATACTTATTATTTTCGCAGTTATCGCGGAACATTAGGTATGTGCAAAAAATGTTTTTTTTTTCAATTCAATTCAATTTATTTCTTCGAACCATTATTTTACAAAGAAAACTTGGTAACGTCAAATACAAAATAATAAAAGAGTTTAAATACATAAACAAGTGACAATATTTAACAGTAAGCGGCTGTAAAGAGGCCTTGTCCAACGGATTCAACTATTTTAATTAGCTAAATCCTTTGTCAAAAGCTTTATAAAAAGCAAAACATAAATAAAAAATTAAATCTAAAATTTTAAATTACGATGTTAAAATACTCTTAATTAATTGGTAGTTACATTTGTGATACACTTTTTGCCATACATTTTGTCCTTAATGAAATCATCAACATTATAATAGGCTTTATCCATTAAATAGATCTTTACAATATTTTTGAACCTTTTTTCATTGAGACCTGCCAACTGATCTGGTATGACATTATAGAAGCGAACACTGTTTCCTATAAAAGAATTACATGTTTTTTGTAGTCTACACTTTGGAATTACCAATTTGTCTTTGTAGTGTGCCTTAGGGTTTTTATCTGATACTTTACCAATGCTTTTCTTATTCTTTCTGGCATACATTATGCATTCATAAATATACAGGGAAGGGGCTGTTAAAATATTTATATTTTTAAAAACCTTCCTCAAAGATTCTCTAGCGGGTAATTTGTACATTGCGCGGATTGCTCGTTTTGCAATATGAAAACTGAATTTCTGTCCGCTGCCGACCCCATAATAGAATTCCATAGGACATGATGCTATGAAAATACCCATAATAAACTAATCTAGCGGTGGTGACATCTGAGATTTTCCTAATCTGTCGAATGGCATGGGCAGCTGAGCTTAGTTTACTTGCGAGCCGTTCAATATGTGGACTCCATTGGAGTTTCGCATCTATAGTAACACCCAAAAAAACTGTAGACTGCACTGGTTCTAAAGTCTTATTAATTAAATTTATATTAAGTTTAGGGCTTGGTACATTAGATAATGTAAATTTTATACATTTTGTTTTGTTTGGATTCAGTGCCAAATTATTTGCGTCAAACCATCTGCAAGCAATGTCCAATATTCTGTTAATTTCACTGCAATCATCTATTCCTCGCTTAACTTTAAACAGCAGAGACGTGTCATCGGCAAACATAATTATTTCTGTGTTTGCTTGTCTTTTTTAACATGAAGGGCAAATCATTTACGTAAACTAAAAACAGAAACGGTCCAAGGATTGAACCTTGCGGTACACCCATTTTCATGGGAGATCCCTTTGATTTATTTCCGTCAACTTCAACAATCTGCACCCGGTCTTTAAGATATGACGTGATACTAGCTTTGGACCGTCCAAAGCTAGTTTTGAAATCCCATAGAATTCTAATTTCTTTAAAAGTATGTCGTGATGAACGCAATCAAATGCCTTAGATAAATCGCAAAATACACCAATAACGTCGTGCCGATCTTCCCATGCACTCGTTATATATTTGGTGAGCTTAACACCCGCATCAGTGGTTGAGCGTCCTTTAGTAAAACCAAATTGATGGTCATGTAGCAAATTGTTGACGTTAAAGTAAGAAATGAGCTGGCTTAGTATTAATTTCTCAAATATTTTACTGATGCAGGGTAACACTGAGACAGGTCTATAATTTCCAGGTTCATCTTTGTCGCCGGATTTAAATAAAGGCACGACTTTACTATGCTTCATCAAGTTTGAAACATACCATTACTAATGCTAGCGTTAAATAATTCAGCAAGATAAGGTGCAATTTTCACCACTATACCCTCTAATACTTTCACTGACATGCCCCATAAATCCTCACTATTTTTACTTTGATTTCTTTAAAAGTTTTTAGTATTGTTGTGGCAGTAACATGATGAAACGCGAATGAAGAAGAGGATTATTTACATTATCTTTCAACATTGCGTCAGCAAGAGAAGGAGAAGACAACAGATGTTTGGTTGTCTCTAAAGGAATTCCAGCAAAATAAAGTTCGAATGCATTTGCTATTTCACATTTGTTTGTAATAATTTTGTCATCAATTTTTAGTTTGCTAACTTTATCTGTCCCTTTAGACTTTCCAGTCTCTTTATTAATTACGTTCCATGTACTTTTTATGACGTTGTTGGAGTTTTTGATTTGATCCCGAACGTAAATTGCCTTGGCTTGAATACATGTCCTTCTGAAAATGCTTGAATACTTTCTGATATGACTTTTTGTTGCGTCATCAGTGCAATACGTCTTTAGCTCGTACAAATTATATAAATTATTTCGACTTATAAATAGACCTGGAGTAGCCCATTCGGCAAATTTTGGCTTAGAGTTAATATTTATTTGTTTTGTCTGAAAAATATTATTGAATTGAGTATTTAACATATCAAAAAATAAATTATAATTAGTGTCAAGATTATCAATTGTCATGTCATAATCAAAATAGTGAAAAAAGTTTTCTATCTCAGTGTTCAATGTTTCAATTCGAACCTGTGTTATAGGCCTAACAACTTTCTTTTCCGCTACCTTTTTTGCATCTATTGGAAAAGTAACACTTAGTCCTCTATGGTCTGACCGAAGTCGGTCTAGGATTTCGGAGTGAAGATACTCGCAATTAACGAAAACATTGTCTATACAAGTTGCAGACCTTCCTTTCTTAGTAGATGCAATCCTTGTTGGTTCTGTGAACACTTCTACCATGTTGAATGATTGACATAATAGTAGTACATTGTTTTTTGAGCGGGATTCAGTTAGCAAATCAGTATTGAAATCGCCGCACATCACTATATGTTTACTTTTTTTAGAAATTTTACACAAAGCTTCTTCTAAGGCAGTTAAGAAGGTCTCAATGTTGGCACTGGGAGGCTTATACACACATAAAATAATATAAGTGTCCAACTCTACACATGCTAGTTCACAATGACGTTCAATTGTACATTTTTCAATATCTTTACGTCTTTTAAATTTGACGTTATTGCCTACAAAAATTAAACATCCTCCTCCCACAGCCGTCTCCTACAAAAATACTACCAATAGCATAATTATTCAGATTAAAGTTCATTTCAGTTTTCTTTAGCCACGTCTCAGTAAAGCAAATTATATCAGGACGATTTGAGCATACCAGGTATAACTCAATCTCCTCAATTTTACATAACAAACGATTTATATTCTGATACAATATTTTCAAAGAGTTTGTTCCAAATTCCTTATCACTAATTTTTTTGCTGCAAGGGAGACTTTGAGCATTTTGATTTTTTGTTGAAACATGATAAGGTCTCCCTGTTGTCATGGAAGTCAGTTTAAAGCATTGTCATCGACTATTACAACATTCGTTAATGTTTTGACATCAGTGTTTCGATGATTTAACAAAACAAAAGAAATTAGTTTAGCTAATTTAATTTTTAAATGTCTAGGTAAAAACTGCTTCTCTTTAGTCAGACTAAAATTATGTATAAACTTGTTTATATCAAATAACAAGAAATCTCGATCTCTGTTAGAGACGAGATTGTGCAAAATCATATTTAATGAATGTATTCTCTGGTTTTGTTTTTCAGTCAAGGATGAGGAATACGGAAATGTACACAGTATAATTTTACTAACTGTCTCTTCACTTTGAAATTGTATTAACGATTCTTTAACCGAATTAACGAATAAACCTTTATTTAACGAATCGAACCGTTTAACCGAATTAACTATCTTCTGCTTTTTTAAAGACAATAAAAAGTTAAATACTTGAGGGAAAGACAAAGTTCTTTATTCATAAATGCACAATTTATGTAAATGGCTATTTAAGTACAACAATATTTGAGAAATACTCGCAACATACCTATTGTACTCGTATGTATTTAATTTCGTGTTAGGCACCGAAAAAACATATTTTATTTAAAAACACACAAGAACGTTTGTTAGTGACAGTTGATATTTTACCAGTACCTGGGGTGGATAGCTCGAGGTGAGTGATCCCGGCCCCCAGGATGCCTGGGGTGGATAGTCTGGGATCTAAGTTAGCAAGCATTTTGTAGTTAAATAATCATTGACCATAAACATTTTGACAGTATAGAGTAAACTGACGAGCAGAACATGGGCCTGATGGTAAACAACAAGCTTGACCTTAACAGCACGATTTCACACAGCAATTGACCATGAAAAATCCTAATCATTACCTAGCACTGCACTGTACTCGCTATCCAGAGATATAAGACAATTCATATTAGCCGCTTGATACACCGAGGGCACTATATTACACCAAATGACGAAAACGAACAAACTTAACTTTGCGGTCGGGTTTTAGGCGGGAAAAGTTTTGGTAACATTACTGCTTGGCGGTAGAAAAAAAAAGAAAAATGTTACTTCTTCAGGTGGGCTTTGCTACAAATCTTATCACGAAGTAGCGAGGGAATATTTGTAATACTAAACATTCTTTGAATTTAACTGCTTGAGACAGCATAATGGTAGTATGTGCGGCAGCGGCGGAGTAACGACGAGTGCAGATGTGTGGCTGCCACAAATCGCCACAACTTTGCTACAGCTTCAACTTGAATCTCTTTACGAATATAATTTGCGGCACATGTCTCTAATTAAATAATTTGCCCGGGTTTTATGTCGACCAAGTTTTGCTTGAAACGACGACGTAATACTTGATAGACGACTAACAGCCCATTCTGGCTTTTGGTTTTGTTCCTTTGTTTTGTATAAATTGTGAGAATAATGGCTGTGAGGAACGTTATTTTGATAGTTCTTCTGACTGGCGCTGTAGTGTGCAAACCTAGATATACTACTGTATTAAGCAAAAAACGTTATTAAGCAGAATAATGATTTGCCAGTCTGTAAAAATGCGTGACTGCTCCAGCATACGTAAGCATTAGTTGTAACTACGAAAAACCAACGGAAGGCGGCGTTTGAATAGATTCTGCGTCCCCAAAGGCTACTCTCACGGTCTTTGTCTCAGAAAAAAGTGTAGTTGTATTTAGATTTTATTAAAAAACGCATGAAACATGTCATAAGTTGTACCAATTTAGACATAAATGCCAACTTGCGTCAATATCAGTTGACTTGGGGAAGATTTCACTGGGTACAAACACCATTTTGATCATTGACTTTGTATGTTTTAAGACTAGCTGCACCACACAGTTAACAATATTTACTAATTCTACGCGTTTAACAAATAATATTGTAAAAAGTGATGTACTTACTACGTATTTAATCTCTTTTATGTCCGTTCAGCTATCAGAGGTATACGTGGGAATAAAATAAATATGCAACGCAACGTTTTGTCTTTACAATAGGTATTAATGTGCAGAAAAGGTAGAGAGCGTAAGGGAGTGACTTAGAAGTGACCATTAAATTTGTTGAGCTGTAAAATTATTTACACAATTTATATCAAATTTGAACAAATAATTCCAAAAAGATATTAAATAAGTTGTTAACAGTGTTCTTCTCAAAGTTTTGGTGTAATAAAAATAGACAGTTTGTAAAAAAAAATACTTAAAAACGACATAAATGTTTATTTTATTTTTACTTTACTCAAAGGTCTTTTAAATCTTTTAGATCGTTGAAAATTTGAGTAGTATTTTCAAAGGATTGTTAAGGTCATGACAGGTTTCAAATGGTTAATCAATCATTTTGATTGATTACTAATTTGCGTAGCTAACGTCATTTCAAATAAAGCTGTCAATAACCGTGCGGCTACGGTTACAAGATTCTATTTAGTTTCACCCCGTCTGTGATCAAATCTTGCAAGTTAAATTTGACTCATAAACATGTGCATACATGTGTAAGTTGAATCATCATCATCATCATCATCATCAGCCTGTACTTGTCCACTGCTGGACATAGGCCTTTCCCAAGATACGCCACTCAGCCCGATCCTCGGTCTTCCGTCTCCAACCGCCACCAGCTGCCTTTCGAATATCGTCACTCCATCTAGTCTCAGGGCATCCTACACTACGTTTACCGATTCGCGGTCTCCACTCCAGAACCCGTCTACCCCAACGGTTATCAGGTCTGCGACAGATGTGTCCGGCCGTAAGTTGGATGATAATGCAAAATTATTATGACATTGAGCTGGTCTAATGATGGAACTGGAAGGAGTTCAGAGGAACTCGACGAGTACTTTGGTGTTAAATGGTAACCTGGATCTGATAATGAAGCTGGAAGATGGCCGTAGGAACAGTTTGGACTCATTTGATTTGTCTGGATGAGTACTGTGGTGCTAGATAATAACTAGAGTATACTGATGGAGCCAACCATTGACCATTGAAAGATTACCATTAACTTTTTGTTTTACTAACGAGTAACGAGTAAAATAGCTTGTTTTAAAAAGCGTCTTTTAAAAGTTTGTATGCTTGTTGTAGTTTTTAGTAAAGCTTGTTACATCCTAATACTTATGTGTTAACTGAAAATGAATGTGTTAGATGTCTATAGAAATAAAAGGCCCTGTTTTAAAATATTCCGATGTGTTCCGAGCACGCGTTTCGCTGGATCAGCGTCGAAGCGGAGTTTTACGCGTCGCTGCGTCCCAACGGTTTATGTAAGACTTTTGAATAGCTGACGATAAAATAAAAACATATTTGGGACTTGAATATGGGTAGAATTTATTCAATGTCTTTCACTTGTGCGGTACAGAGTTGGAATTTGAATATTGGTAATCTGAGGATTAAATGTCTAGATAAAATAAATCTTGCTATTAAATTAGACTTGATACTTGAGGCTTATTTACGCATGCCAAAAATCTGTGTACTCAAGGATTGAAATGAAATGAAATGAAATGAAATGAAATGAAATGAAATGAAATGAAATGAAATTTATTAAGCATTTACAAACGTTTCAAGTTCACAGATTAATACAGATTATCTATCCTTGATTAGTAATTCAGGTTGAGAAGGATTGTTACCCAAGCTAGGATCAAACCTGTGTTATGGCGTAACAATACCCTCCTCCGGACATGGTAAATGCGTATACACTTTTATCAAATCTAAATTTTATCTTACATTATATCTATAATTTTACAAATAAAAATAATAAGGAAAAAAACTAAAATATAATTGAATTAGGAAAAAAAACAAATATGATTATTATAAATAATCATATTTGATTAAGTAAGTATAGTGAGATATGCCGCTTGGGAACTTTCACGTGATCCCTCGGTGAGTTATTTTTAACCCCCGACCGAAAAACCGGGTGTTATAACTTTAACGTTGATGTATGTCTGTCTAACTGTGTGTCTGTCTGTGGCACAGTCGAGCTCAAACGGATGGGCTGAATTTGATGCGGTTTCTTTGTTTGAAGGTTAATTTCCATGCGGATGTTCTTAGCTACGTTTGGTTAATATCGATTCAAGTTGGCCGCCTGCACAAAATGGCGGACAAAATATTTCTTACTTACCTTAATATGGGTATCAAATGAAAATGCTTGACTAGTGAAATATATATATAACAAATTTCAAATCCAAGATGGCCGCCACCACAAAATGGAGAATTACATTATTTTTTACATTCGGTAGACACTTCTAATTCAATCCCATTTTAAACTAGCTCCCTTGCTTGCCTAGATTAGGTTTCGTTGCTTATTTGAATTCTGTAATGCGGTAAGGTATAATACGATCAGTGAGCTTAACATCAAGAATCTTACTGTCGTTCCTGCTCTATTATACGTGCCTATGAAAAAAACTCAAACAAACTCCTTAAAAACTCCGTTGGTCGTTGGCAAACTCCGAAGTCGGACTTTCATGATCTTTAGTCAAAGACCAAGTATGCGCGAGTATGAGTAACTTAAATTTTCGTTTTAGACATAGTGGTATAATATGGTGTATGCCTTAATAACATTAGATATTCTGCGTTTCCTTGTAGAGGTATTTATATTCCCGAACTAAATAATATATGTGTAAATGTACAAAGATAATCGTTTAACACAATCTCTGTTTGCTCGTTTCTTTTCTATATTATTTGGTTATTAAGCCACAGAAACAAACTTTCTACTAGAAATATTCTCATTGTCGAGATCTCATTCAGTACAAAACCCAATTTCCAAACAATTCCCCGCGCGTAACGACGGATAAATCCCACGTTTATTTTATCTACAAAGCTAAATATATTTAATATGCAAGGAAAAATGAACAAAATAAATCTGCAGAATAAAGGTCCGATATGGAAATACGGCGTCAAAGGTGAAGCTTAATGCAATTCCCGGGAAATGTATTTAAAGCTAGACCACGACGGAAATAATTGAAAAGGTAACATTAATTACTTTATCGGGACGGCTTTGGATATTTGCAACCTAACGGTTTCAAAGCCTTTTCTTTTATAAAAATGGGTATAATTTACGACTAGTCTCGCTGTTAAAAGAGAAAAATTATGTGCCTTGAGAAGTTGTGACAAAAAATAGAAATTGGTCACTTTGTGGTGCTACTGCTGAGATTGGAGACTTTGTCTTTTTTTGTCTAGCTCTCTGTGACCAAGATCTTCATCATAATCCACTGTGATGGCTAGCCAAGTGCGGGAGGGAGATGTCTTATCCGTAAAACTACAATAACCGTCAGTTTACAATAATGCTCACAATAATTAATAATAATAGTTTACAATAAAGCTAATAAACCGTGAGACCGTGAGAGTACAAACCCACGGTATATCAGGTTAGAATGTAATCTAATAGTGTGTACAACTGGACAGTGGTATGCTTCCGTAACATATAAAATAGCCTCGTCTAACATACGTTAAATATTAATATTTATATCTTATTATATATATTAATGTAACAAAGAAGTTTGTTAATAAGCCGTTAAAGTAACTTTCATAATAAGCAGTAATAAGCAAACATTACTGTAATTTGGTAAGAAGGACAATGTTACCAGAGAAATTACAGGGCTTAGAGATATAGTCAAAGTCAAAGTCAAAGTACTTTATTCATAAATGTACAATTTACACGTCAATTAATAAAAAATAAAAACAAAAGAAAGAGCATACAAATTGGATACATTTTCAAAGTTTGAAACGACTACTTTACTGTATTACAATAATTATTGTACAGAAAACTGTCAAGCATTATACGGGTATAATGTCTTTATTGCAATTGTACTAACCTATGTCAAATTTATTTCTTTACATTTTTATGGGAACTTTGCCATCACTCTCTAAAAATTCGCTGTAACTATAAAAAGCTTGATCGATAAGCCCGCACTTTAATCTGTTTTTGAAGCTGATGAAACTTGGGGCCGATATAACTATTTCATAGTGATATAATGTGCTTGGTAATGATTGTCACTGTGCTGTTATAAAGCAGGCATGTTGTTTACCATCAGGCACATATCCTGCTCGACATTGTTTGTTAAAAAAAAGAACATCTTAATTCTGAAATGCGTTGCCTACAGAGTTCCTTATTATAAAACAAATTATACGAAGGTGTGTAATTTGAGTGTGCACCCTACTTTGGACCACATCGTCGCTTAGCGCCAGGCGAGATGGCGGTCAAGTGCAAGCCTTATTTAGACGTTCTCGCCACTAGATCATCTCTAGAACTCGGTCGGTTCTAACTAGGCAAAACGCTATTAACAAACTTTAATTAAATTCGTTGAAATATTTCTACAACAAACTATGGTAATAAGAAATATTTATTTTATTAACGTTGGACAGTAGAAATAGCATTACTTTAAATAAAGATAATTACTATTCTAGACTAATGGGCCTTAAACGGTCCAAAGTTTTAATTAAAACGCACAATTATTCGTAAGTTTTTGTAATCTTATTCTTGAAATAGTGTATAATTAGTTTGTGTGCGTTAACGATTGTTAAAATTAACTCATCTCTCTTATTTTTACTATCGGTCTAGACTATCTAGTTATCTGTTATACAAGAGTGCAAAGTTGATTTTTAACCGCGTGCTCAATTTTGATGACCGAGCAAGCGGAGGATTCTAAATTGAATATGGCGAGTGACTGCTGGGGAATCAAAAAAAAGTTTTTAGTCTCATTTACCTGCTTTTAAATAGTTCGATTTACGACTTTTTCAGTGTTTAATATCAGATTGTTATACGTGCTAGATCATTGTCTGACTCGACCTCCCTGGGTCGGAAGAACCTGCAGCTCTTTCCAATGTTGGGCCGTAACCTGTGATGACTTTTGTTTGTGACTATAGTTTTTTATTTATTTAAATGAAGAGTGATGAAACGAGCAGCACATTTCCCTGATGGTAAGCAACATGCCCGCCACATAACAGCACAGTGAAACGCAGCTGTTATAACATGAAAATTCCAAATCATTACCAAGCGCTCGCCACCAAAAGATCTAATTTGTTTCATCTCTAAGCCGTGTAATTTTTATGGAAATATTGCCCTTCAAACCGGAACATAGTTATGTTTGCACATTACTGCTTGGCGATATAATAACTGGCAAAGGTGTTGTACTTTCCCAGGCGGACTCTGACATGAGTCCTACCAATACAAAAAATAATATTCACATATTTATTTAAATCTTATTCTTTAAGATATTTACACTAAATATTCATAAAAGATAAAAGGTATAAAGATTATAAATAAGACATTAAAAACTGTAACTGGAAAATGGGCAGTCCACCATCTTTCATATCAACTCAAATGGCTTGCATTAAGTCGCCATCTGATGTATACCGATGATGCGGTCTATGATGAGGTAGTCCATAAGCTCTGCGAATCAATCGATCAATGAATGTGCCTCCAGCAATGTCTCCAAACATTCTAGCATCCCGATCGTCCTTCACTCGTTCATTTCAATTCAATTCGTTCCGTCAGTCGTTCACTCGTGAAAAGATTCCAGAATTGCACCGCTTATAGAGCTGTGACTGTAATAAAGATGGACCGTTATTTGGAGGAAGACTGTATGTAGCGTTTTGGAATGCATATTTTTCTTACTTATTTCTTTATTTTCCTTGATTTCTTTATTTTCTTTGATTTCGGCAACTTAAGTGTGCATTCTTTTTAAGCTTTCGCGATTTAAACACATAACTTTTAAATTGTACGGGGCTTAATCACTATCCTAACCTCTCCATTAATAATCCCCAGGAAGATGCTATGTAACTGTATGCTAAAACTACTATCGATGCTCCCACTGCCAGATCATGGGATCTTGTCTCGCAAGGAGAGAGTAAAGGTCGTAATTCACCATACTGGCCTACTGCTGTTTGACGGATGACCCAAATGTTAGGAGAGTGCCATCAAAACTACAGGGAGCTTGTATCGCCATCAACACATTAACATGTTAGTTTTAGTTTTAAGGAGCTTGTTCCATCGTCCATCAACGTTAAACATTGCTTATGTTATAGTATATATATTATTCTGTTTTGTTTAGTGAATAAACATTGCGTAATATATTATTAGTTTAGTGAATAAGCTCGATAACGATATCCATATAACTATGATTGTTACAAAATAAAATAGTGTATTTCATTGGATAAAGTAACATTTTCTCTCTAGATACCTCCATTCCCATATTTACGGGCCTCCTGTCGTCGGCGCTATCGAGGGCGAGTTACCCCGTTCCCGCTATCGAGGGCGAGTTACCCCGTTCCCGCTATCGAGGGCGAGTTACCCCGTTCCCGCTATCGAGGGCGAGTTACCCCGTTCCGCTATCGAGGGCCGTTTTACAGCTGTCCTCTCACTTTAATTAAACTCCCGCCCCGCTATCGAGGGCGTTTTGCAATCCTATACTTTAATTACTCCCGCCCCGGGTCTTTATACACATATTTTACACAATATTGAATCTTGACGCTGCTGGCTTGGGTGTTAGGGCATATTCACATAAGCTATTAAAAAAAGATTCATTTTTTTTAATTTCAGACAAACAGTGCGAATATATAGAAACAACCGATTCACGACACATTTGAATCTTAATCTCATTATTAATATAAATGCAAAAGTTTGGATGTTTGTTTGTTAATTAAAGTCCGAATCTTCGAACAGATATATTTCAGAAGATTACACTAAAGATGTTCTAGAATGAAGGAAAATGCTGCAGCCGCAACTGATGGAAGAAAGAAAGAAAGGAAACATCGCGTACTTGAAATTCGACACAATAATAATAAAAGGAAAAAGCAATATAAACAAGGATAAACGAAAGAGAGAAACGTCAATATCTCCTCAAAGAAACACCCAACCCAGAAAACAACAAACCATAATGCCATCGAACACCAAAAGATTAAATGCCTATGATTTAATGAGGATTAGAAGCAACTCTATGCCCTCAAACACAACAAATAGCAATAATCAATAACAACTAATTGTCGGTAAACGGAAAACAAAACAGAGTTTTAATATAAAGAACAAAGTAACAACAAAACATAACACTCCCCCAAGACGACTGGTCCTCGAGGGGGAAAATGACCACGACCCTCTAAAGATTAAAAATAGTACTGAAGTTTACAGGAGAAAGAAAACATATGATATCCACATGGCAACTTTAAACTGTCGATCTCTTAGAACCCCCGGAAAACTGCAAGAACTAGAAATAGCAATAGAAGAAATAAAATAGGATATAATAGGGATGAGTGAAATCAGAAGATATGGAGAACGTATAGAAGATCATGGAGGGTACATATTATATTATAAAGGAGAGACGCCGGGGCTATATGGAGTCGGATTTATGTTTAAAAGAAATTTTATAAACAACATAAAAGAAATAACAGGAATATCAGAACGTATCGCAATTCTTAATATTAAATTAAATGATGAAGATTGGTCCATTATCCAGGCATATTCACCAACGGAATCGGATAAAAAGGAAGACCTAATTAAAACTGAAAAATTCTACGAAGACCTTCAAAATACCATCGAGATCGCTCATAAAAACGTAATAGTAATGGGAGACTTTAACGGCCAAATCGGAATAACGGAGAAGAACAGATTATAGGAAGTCACGGGTTTGGCACTAGAAGCAAAAATGGTACAAAGCTAGTAAACTTTTGTATAGAAAACAAATTAAGTATTCTAAACAGCTTTTATAAAAAGAAAATATCAAATAAATGGACATGGGTCTCACCTAACGGACTTTATACGAACGAAATAGACTTTATTATGTCCAATAATAGAAAAGTTTTCAAAGACATCTCGGTTATACAAAATTTAAACTTCAACACAGATCATAGAATGATTCGGGCAACAATGGCAGGAACACGCCCCAAGAAATCGAGACGATTTCATAACAAATACGTAGTTGTTCAATATTTCGGTGATACAGAACGACTACTGAACAATCTTCAAACATCACTCGACGGCATGGGATCTCTATCAATGGAAGAAAAATACAACACATTACTATACCAACTAAAAACGGTAACTAGAAAAACAAATACAAACAACAAAAAAGAAATCTCACTTAAGAGTAAGAACTATTACTGAAACGTAAGGAACTACTCCAAGAACAGAAAACTAAAGATAACCGTAAAAAAATAACAAATATAAGCAAAATGATTAGTGAACAACTACGAAGAGAAAGAAAAGCAAAACGGTTTAATACGATGAAGAATTATATAGAAAAAACAGGAGGAATTAAAAAAGCACTGAAAGAACTAGATTGCAAAAAGAATTGGATTCCTAATATGAAAAATAAAGATGGTAAAAATACAGGGAAGAGAGAAGAGATACTGAAAGCTGCTACAGATTTTTACCGAAATCTATACCAAAGCCAAAAGGTAGAAATAACTGAAAAGGGGAATGAGATAATTAGAAAAGATGCATCAACCAATGAAGAGGAAATACCAGAAATACTAAAAGAAGAAACTATAAAAGGTATAAGTACACAAAAAAACGACAAAGCTCCGGGGTCAGATCTTATTACAAATGAACTACTAAAAACAACAATACCAGTGTTTGCTCCAAAACTAACAGAGATATTTAACGAAATTATTAAAACAGAAAAGATACCTGAAGATTGGACTAAATCAACTATCATATTGTTGCACAAAAAGGTGATAAAGGAGATATAGCTAATTATAGGCCCATTAGTTTAATGTCTAATGTTTATAAGGTATTTTCAAAAATTATATTATCAAGAATATACAACACCCTTGAAGAAAATCAGCCCAAAGAACAAGCCGGATTTCGTCGAAATTTTTCGACTATAGACCATATCCACGCCCTTAGACAAATATTACAAAAATATAAAGAATATAACAAGACTTACTACCTAGGGTTTGTAGATTTTAACAAAGCATTCGACACACTAGAGCACGGTTTTATCTGGAATGCACTAAGCATATAGGGCGTACAAACAAAATATATTCGAATACTCCAAAATGTATATACTTAAATAAATAATATATAAATGTATAAGAGCACAGCGCAAGTAAAGTTGGAGACACTTGGCGGGGAATTTCCTATAATGAGAGGCGTACGCCAAGGAGACCCTATCTCACCTAAATTATTTTCAGCCGTTTTAGAAATGATTTTCAGGAACTAAGATTGGACGAATAAAGGACTAAATATAAACGGCGAAAGCCTGAGCCACCTACGATTCGCAGACGACATAATTGTATTCTCTGAGTGCCCAAAAACACTAGAAACAATGCTACAACAGCTAGCCGACGAAAGCGCCAAGGCGGGACTAGCCATGAATCTAACGAAAACAAAAATTATATCAAATTCTTCGCAAAAGGATTCCATAAAAGTCAATGGTGCACAGGTGGAATACGTACATGAGTATATTTACTTGGGACAGTTAATATCTACCGAAAACTGCATGAAAAAGGAAGTAGAAAGAAGAATAGCTAACACGTGGAAACGATATTGGTCACTTAGTGAAGTAATGAAAAACAAGGAAATGCCAATGAAAGAAAAAAGGAAGGTGTATAATATGTGTATTCTACCATGCTTGCTGTACGGGTGCCAAACTTGGGCATTGACGGAACAACTCGAAAACAAAATAAAAGTTTGTCAAAATGGAATGGAGCGAAGTACAATAGGAGTTAAAAGAAAAGACCGAGAAAGATTAAAAGACATAAGAAGTAAAACAAAATTTAAGAATGCATACTTGACTTACAAACAATTGAAATGGAGGTGGACAGGGCATATGGCAAGAGAAAATAAAGAAAAGTGGTCTAGACTAGTAACAGAATGGTATCCACTAGATAGCAGAAGAAGTAGAGGTAGACAGACTAAGAGATGGGAGGATGACATTAGAAAAATAAGGGGGTCCAACATGGACACGAACAGCAAGGAATAGGACAGAATGGAGATCTTTAGAGGAGGCCTTTGTCGAAAGACAAGTTGAAGAGTAAATACCGTTTGCCGATGTATAAAGTTAGTTATTATTAGATATAGAGTATAATGGTTAATAGAATAAATAGTTGATAGTAAAATAGTATAACAGTAAATAAGAGAGGTAATTTTGTAATTCAAACTAAATTCAACAATAAAGGCTTTTTTATTTTATTTATTTTATTTTTCTTCGAACAGATTGGGTGGAAATTTGGAGCCTGGAATAGTACACACCTAGGGGTTTTCATCACTAGAAATTAACAAAACGGTAACTGCGCGAGTAAATTCGCGGGCGCTGCTAGTCAAACAAATTATAAGCGCTTTGCGGTTACTCCTTATTATTTATCGTTCCCGTTCTTTTTGGCGATATTAAAAGTAGTATATGTATATTCTTATTAAATTATAGAATAAACTACAAACCTAACTGCGCTCAAACTACAACCTAATTCATTCAGACGTTCCCTTGTGACGTGGTTTGAGCAACAAACATCCAAGCTTTCGCATTTATAATATTCCTGGATAGAATACCACACAGTAGCCTATGTGATATTTTATAATCATATTTTATTATAATCATAATCTAAGTTGTAAATTTCAGCACGATCCGTTTATACGTTCGACGTGATTTGGAAACAAACATTCAAACATTAACATTTATAATATTAGTAGGATTTTTTTCTTGCGTTCGGCCCGCGGCGTGACCGCACAGCCAGTGTGGCGTGACCCTAACTGCTTAACTCCTGGCTCCCGTCTTTGGATAGTTATCTATCGCGCCGCCGGTGGAAGGCCTCGCTATTTCTGCAGATTTCCCAGCTTTTAGCGCCTTAACGGCTGCCGTCGGAATTGAGTTTGTCTTTTCATTTATATTATTTTCTTCGAGACTGTGAAGAAATGCTTGGCATATAGTTCTTATTTATTTATCTTCGAAACTAATAAATTAAATTGCACCGATCTGAATACTAAATCTATTTCAATAAATCATTTTTAATATTAACTTCATATTTTAGAACACAATTAGGCGTGCTAACAAGAAAAACATAATAAGTAAATCTAAACGCCGCCACTAGAAAACGCCTTTAAGCGAGAGTAAAATATGAGTACTTTAGCTATTTGCTTAGTTTACTTCTGTCTGGTCTGGTTTCCACTTTCCTCTAGCTATTGTTTTTTAACATTCGCGATTTGAACACGCAATGTAAGCAGTTTACAGGACTTAATCACGATAAAACTATAATTTAATTACCTCGACGTTTCGACCGCCGTGGTCACGAGAAGACTTTTCCTCTATCCATTTTGTCGAGACAATTATGACAGTCGCATTTCTTTCTTGTAAATCTCTAAGTTGTACTTCCAAATCACTCTAGGCAATGCAGTCATCGTATACTCGTACTTTAGAAACAGACTGATGTTATCACCCTACTTTTCTTCATGAGTTACAGTTTGTCTCTGGCTCAGTAATCTCAGTAGCCTTTGTAATCTTGATCTCAAAAATGTTACAAGTAACACGAGATCGGGACCATAAAGTCGAGTGTAATTACTGCTGACCCAAATGAAAACTTTGCACCGTAACGACAGGGGAGGGGGAAGGGGCAAAGCAGGCGGGGGCTGAAACAGCAGCCGATTCTGCTAACTGTCTGTTGCAGCAGT
This sequence comes from Ectropis grisescens, assembly GCA_017562165.1. Lineage (NCBI taxonomy): Eukaryota > Metazoa > Arthropoda > Insecta > Lepidoptera > Geometridae > Ectropis > Ectropis grisescens. The sequence goes on along the minus strand of CM029787.1, from coordinate 26,381,520 downwards.
GATTTAAGACAGTTTGTTTGCATTATGTCGCGCCAAATTGCATCATAATTTTAATAAGAGGCTTGCAAGTTTGCCTACAACACAAACAGCTCAATAATTGATAATTGATGAACCCACTGATGAAGCTCCAAGATGTCTCTCGCAAGGAGAGTCGAGCCCGTAATTCCATGATGGCCTAGTGTAGGTTGATGGATGAAGTAAGATTGTTAAATACTTTACTACCGATTACTCTAAATTTAAAAAATATTTTAAACTAAGTTACATATAAGTAAACAAAAAAGTAATAATTGGCGACCTTATCATTAAAAGCGATCTCTTCCAGGCAACTACAGAATGGAATGATAGATTTGAGGTTACAGAGACGGAAAAGTACAAAAGAGGTGTGGTAAATATACATAAATAAATTCTCGGAACGTTTTGACGACCCTGTCACGACATTGTCCTTCGGAGTTCGTGTGCTTTTTTTTTCTTGTACAGTGAGATTGTATTTGCCATCAAGCGACAGGATGCAAGCGGTTAGGGGAGGGTTGTTGGGGAAGGTCTATAAATTATACAAAAAATGGGGATCGAAACAGTCTGCGCCATAAACAAGTATATAAATTAGACCGTACGGGAGCCGCCGCTCATTTTTGCGGCCGCGCGTATGCATGGGACCAGGATTTATTTGTACTCGTTAGTGCACAGGTTACACAGACACAGAGGAAGAAGTTTATTACTTGTATGATATGAAAACTGTTGTGATTGTTTCACATATCTACAACATTTATTTCACGGGTAACTCATACGTTACTTTCTAGTCTGGAGAACGGCACCTGCCGATCCGTAGACCCGGATTTGATTCCCCTGTGTGGGTGAAGTCTTAGCATATGGAATATAAGGTGGGATTCATATATGTGCTATTTTGGCATATCTTACTAAAGTTATAAATTTCTTCTTTAACTCTTAAAAAAAAAATTATAGGTCTTGTAACACAAAATTTTTGAAACACTGTGTTTGTTAAATTTTATACAACTCAAAGAAGCTTTTAACCAAAACATTTGAATAATATTGTAGTTATGTGTCTAAACGAGATCCGAACACGCGCGCGCGCTCTCTCTTGAAAAAGATCGCCGCACGCGATCGAAACTTGAGTCGGACTGGACTGACTATATCAAGCTTGAGTTACTCGTGTAGTTATTTAAAATGTGTATTAACCACGTTAGTTTTCATACTAAAAAAGTTATGTGTCTGTTTTCAGAATATTTATCTATAGAGTGTTATGAGGTATATATTAGCCAGCGCCATAACTATTACTAAAGTAATAGTTATGGCGCTGGCGTGATGGCGAGTCGCGAGAACATAACTGTGGCTTCATGTCAGCCCATCGCGGCCATGTGTCGCCATTAACGGCCACGGGTTAGGAGGACTATGATATTAGTTTTTTAAAATTTTGTTTATGTAATCGTCATGCCTGGTGTACACGACACAGGTTGCCCTAGTGTGGCACAAAATAAATTAAAGTATAAAAACTCTGACTTTATTAAACGAAAAAACTATGGCCAAAGAAACGCTGGCAGGATGACCTTGACGGGCTATTCAAAACACTGGGAAACATTAAGTCAAGATCAGGGAGAATCAAATGGGCCGGGAGAGGAGCTTAGGCAAATGGAGGCCTTTGCCCAGCGTTGGGACAGTAGTGGCTAACGAGCACTAATAATATTAAACGTCGGTTACCCGTGTATTTATTTAAAATGGACAAATAAATTTCATTTCATTTCACAAACTAAAAATGTAATATAATTTATAATAATACATTTATATTTATAAAATTATGTATTATATTGGACTACTTCGAACCCAGCTAGAAACGATTATGCAAGCAAACCTCGCAAACCAAGATTTGTTTTAAATATGACCGCGTGACGCACCATAGGCCAATCGAACTGTTGGTATAGGAAATTTTCGGGTCTTACTCGTATTTATGAGACGTCTTGCGAAAACACTATACTACATACCTAACTAACCACTTACACCAAGCACATCAGAGTTATCAATAGACCGATAAAGACCTACAGATAATCAACATGATCAAACCAATTGTCAGTCGGAAGAATGTCCAGTATACAGGCGGCATTACCACGCTGAATGGTAATGCTTATTTCTAACTAAGTCGTTAAGAGGTAACAAACATAAAAAATAAACAGTCTCTTTAATAACGCCCTTTTTAAAGTCTATTAAAAATTCTCAAAGTTGCTGGCGGGATTTCAACTGACGACCTCACAATCGTGAAATTTAACGTCGTTATTACTAAACTAGCACGGCGGCTTTTGCGGCCTGTAACTCAAAATTGTACTCTACATCAAAATAATACAAAATCTTTTAACTTAAACTTGTTTACAGAAACAAAAGTGAAATATTAGAATGGGCTGTTTCGGGCCGTGGAGAATTTATTGGTATTGATGTATGAGTTCCGAGTTACAAGGAAATAGTGATTTATCGGGATGTAAAAGTCACAAAATAAGCAACATTTATGATGGTTTCAACCAGCGGACACGTTTAGAATTTTTTACTTTGAGAAAACAGTCACAAATATTGGTGTGCAATGTACTCGTAGTATTTTATATTATGAGGTGGTCGATAAACTTATCATATGTATGATACTCTACTTCTGTGATAAGAACGTTTAAGCTTGTGTAAGTGAGTTTTCCTTGTGGTTACAATCTTGGTGTCTTAAAATCTGGATTTTTATCGTAATATAGTAAATCGTTTTTTTAAGTGAAAATATTTTGACGCGGTACAGATATATTTTTCGTGGACTGTGAATTGAATTCTAACGTCACGCTCGGAAATGATAAGACATCTTCGGATAAACTCGGAACCATGGCCATTGGCCATCTAGAAATGTAGAAATGCGTCAGAATTTTGACACTGGTCATTTAAAATTGCGTCAGCATATCTAGATGGGTATGCTCATGGCCACGCCTCCGGTTTCCGTAGTTTCCAAAGTAAGCTATCAAATTCTGAGTTTATAAGTATTCACTTCTATCACCAGTTCCTCTGACTGCCATTTTTTTCAAGATAACCACGATCCGTTACTAGCATTCTCGACTCTTTCCTTGTGAGGGAAGACGCTGAGTCCTATACTCAAAGAGAATACTCTAATGTCATCGCCGTGGTCCGCCATGTTTCTTCAGTTTCTTCATTCATTGTTGTCCTAGCGTATATCGTCACTTCATTAATTACCTTATTTCACGTGTTTCATTTTTATTCCAGAACAGAAAAAGCTCTATGCCTGTTGGTTCTGCGACACAATGTAAGTCAACGATCTTAATATCTGCTGAGTCATATCAATAATCTTGATGTTACGATAAACATTGTTCATGTTTGAAGCTAAACACGGTTCTAAGTGATTGACTGACTCATCGACAGACAAATCGGTAGCCGGTCCATAGGTGTGAGCGGTAGGTAGTTGGGATTCAAAGGGAGTGTTGTTTGATAATAAACAATGTTTATTGGAAGTTTAATGGTTATTGGAAGTGGCAATGGGCAGGCCATATAGCTCGCAGAACCGATAACCGCTGGGGAGTAAAGGTTCTCGAATGGCGACCACGAACCGGCAGACGCAGTGTAGGACGGCCCCCCACACGATGGACCGATGATATTGTCTCGGTCGCGGGAAGTCGGTGGATGGAGGCGGCACAAGATCGGTCATTGTGGAAATCATTGGGGGAGGCCTATGTCCAGCAGTGGACGTCTGCAGGCTGCAGATGAGATGAGATGATTGGAAGTTTAGCATCATCGTCATTGTCTACGTAAATGTAATCGTGAGTGTAGTAGGTGCAGGCGTGAGTGTGTGCGTAAACGTGAGCTAAAGTTCAAGCCTGAGCATAAGATTGAGCGAGAGCTTGAGCTTAAGCGTGAGCGTAAGAATAAGCATAAGCGTAAGAGTGAGCATAAGCGTAAGAGTGAGCATAAGCAGAGTGAGCGTAAGAGTGAGCATAAGCGTAAGAGTGAGCATAAGCGTAAGAGTGAGCATAAGCGTAAAAGTGAGCATGGGCGTAAGAGTCAGCATACGCGTATTAGTGAGTGTAAGCGTGAGAGTGAACGTGAACTCAAGTGTTGGTGTGTGCGTGAGAATAAGCTTAACTGTAAACGTGAGCGTTAGCGGGAATTTGAGCGTGAACATGAATATCAGTGACTAGCGTTACAATGTAAACATGAGCATAGGCCTCTGCCTACACGTTTATTTACTAAGAGCAGCTACTATAGTATACTCCATTAGTAGATTCTTTGTTGCGGCAGTCCAGTTATTATATATACATTTTAAGTAATATTAACAGACTCTGTCCAAACAAGACAAGCGGCAAGTTTCCCGTCCCGGGCCGGCGCACGTTACATTGTAAGCGAACGACTCCGTTATTTCACGGACGATAAAAATTTGATTTTGAAGCGCAGCCGCGCGGGAAATTTTACATTTTCTCGCTTTACCTTACATACGGACGTGCGACGCTTTGTATGAATTTTTAGGTGAATATTCAGTACGTGTCATAGGTTTCATGAATGTTGCTTTACGAAATAACTGCCAGTGACTGCGATGTGAGGAAAATGAATGAGATGAAAGCTACAAATCTACTAGAACCTAGTTGTAAGGGCGAGGGCTCGATTCCTGACCAGCTGATATTGGTGTCATCATCATAGGCCTGAATTCGCCCACTGCTGGATATAGGACTCTCCCGTTATACACCACTCAGCCCGATCCTTGGTCTTACGTTTCCAAATGACAGCAGCCGTCTTTCGTAGTTACGAGCTATTATATGAGCGACACACAAGAGCTATTTGTGTTCATCACACAAATAGCTATTGTGTGTCTGGGTGTTTTCGTGAATCATTGTTTATGTATTTAAAATTAGAGAAGAATTAAATGAGCTATTCGGATCTCGTAGTACAAGATTTAGTTAGTTTAGGGTTAGTCAGCGTTGTGTGAAGAATGTCACGCAACAGATAACCTCAGCGGAACCGCGGTCCCACGTTCCTGGCGTGGCCGGAAAATGTGCAACTTTATGGAGATTTCAATCAGTAGCGGCACCATGCTTGATCATGGTATTGCATTTGACATAACCCCATGGTCTTTCCAAAGCAGAAGAGTATAAAAAAGGAACCTTCACCAATATGGAGTTATAAAATAATTTATTGATGTTTTAAACTACTGACTTGAACATTACCTTATTCCACAGCGTCATAACCATAGCTACAACAGCCAAGCCATTAAACCCAGTTTGTCTGCCTCGAGATATGGTCTAACTGGTATGGTACCAACACAAAAATTAGTAGTTTTGCCAACGCTGCCTTTGAAATGCTTTTACACTTCTTAAGCAGATCGCCCGGTGACCGCGACACGAGACCACAACAGGAGACTGCGACCGGAGATCGCGACAGGCTCTTGACACTATGGATTTGTATGGGTGCCAGTTCGCGCCGAGACCGCGACAGGAGACCGAGACACGTGTCGCGAGACATGTGTCGCGGTTTCGACGCGAACTGGTGCCAATATAATTCAATACAATGTCAATATAGTGTCAAGTGCCTGTCGCGATCTCCGGTCGTGGTCTCAGCGCAAACTTGTGCCTTTAGGTAGGGGTGCTCTAGACTGCATAACTATGCCTTTATCATTGTCATGCGTGTAACGGAAACATCGTTAGTACAATTTGTAGGTTTTTATAAAATAATGATTTTAACAAAAAAGAACCGACTTTCAATGGAAAGCTTATAAAGTAAAAATGTTTTCCTCGATTTCTCTAGGATGTCATCATGAGATCCTGGTGTCCTTATCATGGTACCACCCTTGGAATATCTTCTTTACAAACGACGAACGGCGAACACACATAAAAAAAACTTACATACGGTCGAATTGAGAAACTTCCTTTTTTGAAGTCGGTTAATAACTAGCAAATCCCGCGGTTCTCCACCGCAGTTCCCGTTTCAGTTATTTTCCCGTGACATAAGGTGTTAGTTAACCTATGCGCTATTTTACATTATAATTGGCATCATATTCAAGCATAAACTAAAAATATTCTACAGGTAATAAATAATTTTAATTTTTATTATCATGCTGTATACATAAGTGTAAATTTTTGTTGCTCAATATTTCATTTCAGCTAAAAAAAACCAAGCCAAAATTTGGAATTAAAATAAATGATTGTCTGCTGTAACACCAAAGACTACTTTTCATCGTGAAAACATGTTGATTTCTTCAGGGAATATTCATTTTCCACACTCTTCACAGATAAAATCGCGGGCATATAGTAGTCACATAAAATGTTCTACTGTAAACTAATTTAGATGAATGAACATATCAAATTAACCAACCAACTAAAACTGTAGCCTATGATGAAACACTCAGTATAACAACATAATCCAACAAAAAGCACTTGACAAACAGTTCATACCGCGTTATCTCCCCAAGAAACAGAATGTGTGCCCTCATGATCTTAGACTTCTACCCTCGCAAAGAGATCTCAACTTTATTCCTTTGTTTACAGAGAAGGGATTGGAATGGAAGTGTTTAATCCTAGAAATCCTCTATTAGGTCAAACGAGCAGCCAAGTGGGGACGGTAAATGTGTTAGGAGGCTAATCAACGGCGGGTAAGTCTTGCGGCCGACAATCGGTTACTGGGAGCCGGACATTCGCTATCATTTCCCATCTTCATTCCTCGTGGCCGAATCTCTTCCATCAGGCGGAAACTTCCCTAGCCCTGAGGGTTTGATGAATGTTTTCTGTTTGTGGTTTGAGTGCTTTTGTTTGGTGATCAGATATTTCTGTATCTCTGATTTGACATTGTACTCGTATTTGCTGAAAAAGTGTTTTGGTGTCAAACACTACAACCATAGATTTAGTAGGTATACATTTGACTACAACTACTTGTTCCAGACAAAGGTCATGTATTGCATTTATATTTGAATAATCTGGTATTATTTAATAGTTTGATTTGTCAATTATCTTATTGTCGACTTGTGTCGCAATAACCGACAGTGGTGTAGAACGACCAATTTCACAATCTTGGGTTCATATTCCGCTGAGTATTTATTCAAGTACAGAAGTACAAGTCTGTCATTACAACTGGCTTGAAAATTGACGAAAAATATCGTAAAGAAACCGGTTTCAAGAAGGATATCTTGCGAGGAGATTTGGGATCTATCAACCCACACGCAGCCGGCGTGAATGGGATGCGAGTCCCAGCAATGGGAATTTACAGTGCGCTGCTTATCTTAGGTATTGATGACGTACATAATATGATAACTTGCCGTATTGACAATAATCTGAATCTGTATCAGCGAATGAACATCGAATTCTTCGGTAGTCTTGAGAAGATCTCACGGGTCAACTATCCTAACGTGAAATGTATCGTTTGTTAGATTCGGTAATTGAGTAAAATTTAAAGCAAATTTTCCACGAAATCATGCTGCTAACTTAAAAACAGAGTAGGAAAATGTCGTTAGGATACTGTCATGTATTTTGAATCTTTCAAGGTCATAAATAACCCAGTTACCCGCTCTGGACCAGCGTGATGGATTATGGCATTGACTCTCTCTTGTGCTTATGCTAATATCAGATCCAACCCAAATCTTTTGAAAACTATTCACATATAATATTATAACAATGTATACGTTTATACAGAAAAGCTGCTAATCATCAAGAGAGATGGCAATCAAGTATCCAACCCTTATTTCAGTAAAAAACATATTTATTCAAATTTGCTTCAACGTAGCTTCTTTTGAAAATTTTCCGTCCAAATAACATATTCATGATGTTTTCAATCAAGCGGCAGTATTTTTGCATAATTTAATGTAAATCACTTGTGAATCCACGTTTTAAACTAGTGGAACTCTGAGAAAAGCACTTGCGAAGTCACAGATTACTAGGGATTGAAACATTTGTTTTTGACGATGTTTTTTTAATAATTAAACAAATTACTGACTACCTGGGGATACGTAGACACCATTGATTGAAACAATGCATTTTAACATTTAAAGTGAGTTAACTCTACTAACGAGTAAACATTCGTTTTCGTAGTAAAAATTATCTCCTACCTCTCAGAACGTAAAAGAAAAAAGAATACGATGTATAAAAAGAGACAACCAAACATACTTTGAAATTTATATTTATTTTTTATTTAGTGGCTTTGTAATCCGTTTCATTTGTTTTCCTCGGTCTAGTTAAGATAATTTCAAATATGTATTTTTATTTCATTTTCGAGTAATCCAAAATATACCTTTAATCCACCGCCAAGAATAGTATTCACGCGAAATTGAGTCCGGAGGATCAGTCTCACCCCTAGCAGTCGGTACAAAGCTGAAGACGAAGTTTAAAATAAAGTTGGTCCTGAGTTTGCACGAGACGTCTCGACCACCCATCTGCTCCTGAAATATCACTCGAGAACTAGACCCGAGCTCACTGGCGATCCGCGCCCGAGCCGGGATGACAAGACCATGGCACGAAACCGCTAGACTTAGACTACCATCATAGGCCTCATTTATGATAACCGATACGCTAATTAGGCGGTTTACCCAATATACCTTGACTTTACTACGCACTGTAACTGGGCGCAATTACAGTATAATTTTGAATTAAAAAAATGTTTCTTGTACAGAAATGTTTTTTGAAGACCCGTCAAATTTAGCCGCCAAATTTCGATTTATAAATCATTCGAAACTTGGCCGTTCTTTTATTTTGTGTAAGAAATCTATCTAACAATAATTTGTTGAAACTTCAACAAAATCTAAAACGTGTAATATGATGAATTGAAGTTGAAGTTCCTAATTTTATTTTACTCATATAAAGATTTCCGATTAAACGCCATCTTTCTGATCTTATGAAGCTACAGATTGGTCTACATTACGTAAACGCTACGATTGCTACGCACGCTACGCGTGTGCTCCTACTCTCTGTACACTTTTATTTACATAAAACAAACAATTTGGAGACTGGTTACTTTAGTTTAATTTTTAAATATATTTAACAACAACATTATTATCAGCTGATATCATTTAACAATAACATATCAATTAATTGTTAGATATTTGGAATAAGGACCCGTTTTTATGCAAACGTGACCCGCACTTGGCCAGTTTTATTGTATTTTTCTATCCTTTGTTCCGGTCCCTTTTGATGCGTGTCATAGTTAGGGGAAGTTTTGATCTATTTTGCGAGTAATTTCCAAGTTTGCTCGACTCGGGCCGAGCGAGGGATCTGTTGCGCATTGTTCTCTTTAATTAGAAACTTACGAGGTTTTTTGGATGTTTGCGTAGTTTGAGAGGTCGGGGATGCTTGCGGGAAGAGACACGTTTGTGTTTCTTGTGGTCGCTGTTGTATGTGTGGCTTGTACAATGTTACCGTCTGTTGTGAGGAGGTCGTTGTGTGAATTTGTTATAGAAACATGTTTTAGCAGTCCACTTTATATTCCTTAGGCACTTATTGTTTGTAGTCTTCTCTGACCATGCGTATACGTTAAACTAAAAATCTAAAAAAATCGTGAGGCGCTACTAGTCAAGTACTTTGTACTCGATATATTGTATTTCTACTGGTGACCTCCCAAAATCATTCGAGGCTGGGACCGCGCCTGTCTCTGACAGAAAGGACATCGTGCCAATGATCCACCACGCTGGCTTGTGTGAGTTGGAGTTGGAAGCACAAGGGAAACGAAACTCTAAATGAATGATAAATGTGTACATCTTCACTTAGAATAATACCTAAAGTTGCAGACGAGATTCAAATCTACGACGCCATAAGTTGTATATCGCAAACTATTAGAAAATGTTAAAACGCGTTCTTCTCAGTAAATATTTCCCTGTTTTACAATTTTCTAAACCAATTTTATTTTGTTTTCAAAAAGTCTATGGCGATTCTCTAACGACAGTAGGTTTTCTAGAAAGAAGCAAAAACAAAAAACTACCTAAACTATTTTCACTAACGCGTTTCCTAAAATCCTGAATAGAGTCGTGACACAGTTCTAGTGATTAGTACAGGATAAGGAAATAGCAATACAATGAAGGACCCTCCCCGGTACCCCCAGCCCCTCTCCCTTCCCTACGTAACTGCAAACTAATCGCCGCTCGCGGCGCGGCCCGCTAATTAATTTATCGTTATTTACAAACCGGAATAAATCCTCGTATTTCCTTGCAATTAATACCTTACCCGTTTAATTAGATACCGATAGGGTGCGTATTTATCTGGAACGCGATATCAATGGGGCAAGAAATGTATGGGTTGGACGCAGTGCGATTAAAACCATAGATCTGAGAAAAGGTATTACCTCTTTTCTGAAAGAGAATGTTTGATTTGTAGAAATTATTTTACTATTAAAATTACCAAGTTTCTTCCTATTTCTTACTGATCCATTTCTGATTAATAATAAATACATTGGAGTAGTTACGTGTGATATGGTCAGTCAAGTGCGGCTACTGCCGATCAATCGGTTCCAACCGCTCAACGATGGAAAACGAGAAGTTTTCGCGATCGCAAACTTCCCTTGAAAAAGTCCGCTGAATGCGGCTGAAACTTAAGTCCAGCTTGTCCAACGACTGCATACATTAGTAACGCGTTTGTTAATCAGAAAATATTGTATAAACGTTTAAGACTTTGCGATTTGAATTTATATTCAAAGTTTTAAGGTATAAAAATACAAAACACTAGATTTGCACCACAAACAAATTTGACAATAGGTAACGTATACAACATCTGCTTTTAATTATGCAACATTTACGTTTTGTTTTGTCTTTCAAAGCGATCTAATCCAGATAACCTTTTGTTTCTTAAGAAATCTATTACAATGCGATAAAGGCGATGGTATGACTAAATAAATTGATTATTTCTATATGATACAAATTAACTTAATAAGAAATATTGGATAGTTAACAATACGAGAACTTGTGTCGTTATCATCCGTACTGATCAATTAACGGTATGTTGTTTTTTATAACACGCCAGGGAAGGAAACTAATTTGTCATATTATATTAATTATGGTTTCAATTTATAGATATTTTATGTTCAATGTTTTTGGACAAGTAATGGGATCTGTTCTTCTACCGCCTAACTATTTTTTGAACTATATAGGTTTGCACTTGGCCACTATATTGAATTCAGCTTTGGCTTTGCTATCGCTACCTCTAAAATTTCAATCGAGAAGAAAAGAGAGAGCAATGTCTAAGCTATGACAGCTTCAGTTAGGCGAAGGACCCTCTGGTTAAAATTTAAAACATGAACATTTAGAATATGATATACTTCAATAGAATTGCCCGACTTAATTGTAAATATTCTACAAGTATTGGGATTAATTGCTAAATACGGTTGAAACTTAATTCAGACTCTGGACGAGTCTGAATTATTGTATTTGAGTCTTCTCGTGACCACGGCGGTTGTAACGCTGCCGAAATGTCGAGGTATTTAAACAATGAATTAAATCGTGATTAAGTCCTGTAGATGCTTGTCGACATGATTGTACCCATCGGGAAAACAAAATTAGGTAAAACATTTCACAACATTGGCGTTCTATCACAAAAGTGGAGTCAAACGGCCGAGCCTTTGGAAATCAACCATGAACCGGTATCACTTTTTCGAGCTACAAGCTTAACAAGATAACCCCGAGGGTCGTGGGTTCGATTCTCACCCAGTCCAAATGTTTGTGTAATGAATTCAAATGTTTGTACTATGTCTGGGTGTTTCTATGTATGATAAGTATTATTTAAAACTATATATGTATTATATCAGCTATCTGGCCGCCATAGTATACAAGCTTTGCTTAGTTTGGGGTCAGATCGTGTTGTGTGCGAATTGTCCACCAATATTTATAACAAAATAAACCATCAATGAAACGTTCAAATATCACTGCTTAATTATTTTTTTATTAAAACACTAGCACCCACCTCGGGTTTACCCGCGTAGTTCTCGTTTCTGTCGTGTCTTATCGTCTGTCGTTTTTATTTTGCCGGGATTAAAGTAACCGATATGTTCTTTTAGACTATAATCTATTTATGTTTCAAACTTCAGTCCCATCCGTTCCAACGTGATTAAGCAGCAAACACCCAAACATTGACATTTATAATATAAGTAGGATTGTATGTATATATTACATAATATGTAAGGATATATTATATCCTTTTAGTAAAACACACTATAGTCAATTACTAGGTAAATTACTATTGTGCTAATAATGTTCTGCAAATAATACAAAATTAAACTTCACAACGTTTGTTCCCTAAAAGTTGGCTTGTAAACAATCAACTTTAAGCCTATTCAGCCAACACACCGACACAACGCAATAATTAGCAGTTTTACTCATTTACCGCTAAAACTAATTAAACCATTGTGAGGGCTGGACACACCCGGCATTCATTTTAAACATATTTTTGTTGAAATATTTATTTTATCATGAATTGTAAAACATGTTAACTTTTAGAATACTACTAATAGGCATGACGACTGATCCTAAAATTACATTAAATTATTTGATACAATAACAGTTATTTAAAGCGAATAAAAAAAGTACCAACTTTAATCTTGATATTTTTTTGTTTAATTTACTTTATGATCATTCAAAGCTGGATGGGCAAGTCCATTTTAAAAGTACGAAATAATTAGAAAATATATTTACCATTGGATAACCCATTCAATTTCAAGTCACTTTTGTTATGAAACCAGTTTCCTAGACGCAATATTTAATATAGCTAACAAACAAACTTTAAGCGCGACGCAAAGAAAATACAACACAGTGAAGTCATGCTTTAGTAAGGGTTTTGTATGAATCGTTTTTGGGAGAGTACAAAATTGTGATTTTAAAATCATCATATCGTTATTTTACCGGAATGAAAAGTAACCAATTTATAAATTAACTGTGTCCCACGGTTTCACCCGCGTAAGTCCTGATTCCGTTATTTTTCCAGGATAAAATTTAGCCTATGTTACTTCTAATACCTTTAAAAATATATGTACAAAGTTTAATGATGATTGGTTAAATAGTTTTCTCCAATGTTGTTTGATTGAAAGAGTAACAAACTTCTATACTTTGTACGTTCATATTTTCGCAGTTTTAATATTAGTAGGATATAATTCATGTCTGATATGGTGTGTTTACGTAGTTTTTTTTTAATAATACAGTGGAATAAACTTCCACTTGATGGTAACTAATAAGTACGCCTGTCCGTAAACATACTAGGATAAAATGATTTATCTCTTCACCCTGTAATTTCTCTGGAAATATTGCCCTTTCAAGCAATTTTTTTACAACACGTTTTATTTAGTATTTTGTACTTTACTACTTACTCAAAATTTAAAATGCGCTGCAAAAATAACTGTTTGAGTGGCAATAGCTTTTGAATCGAAACGTGACGCATTATGTGTGTCTCGGCCTTAAATCATATATTTACACAAAAATGGGCGAAACAATATGATAAATTACAAGTATTACTCTACCTTGTGTAATGTTGAAATTAATTCAGTTTCGTGACCGCGCTGTTAATAAAAATATTCATTTTGTGTATTAACTCATTTTTCATTTTGTGGAACGAGCTTCAAAGGTCAGATGCAAAGGTTCCGTTAATGAATGCGTAACTCGAGGACAATTAACTTGAAAAATGTCACGTTCCTTCGAAAATATTTTGTTTTTAGGCGAATAAATCTATTCATTAAACATTTTATGGTGCCCCGATGAATGACCTATTTGAATGAATATTCTACCATATTTTTGAAACAATGAAGGGAATTTTATCAAACACCAGTGCTAAGGCATAAACACGATTTCTACAGAATATTGTAATTGTTATGGTGACTGATCGCCAAAAATATATCATTCTAATAACTCATTCAGGTGGATTATGCAAAAATATTGTGCAGGTATTTATTGTTTTATCAAATTGAAAATCGTCAAAAACAAAAACGTCACTTATATGATAAACTATGATAATCTAAGATTATCATAGTTCCGCGGACTGGGGGGTTGAGAATCACGTATCCGTTAAAATTGTACAATGAAGTGACGTCACTCAAAACAAAGAACTGTACACGTCATTTTTTGTTTGAGAAACAAAAGATTAATAATAAATAAATCATTTATTTACCAACACATTACAGATTGCAATAGCTATAAGTAAAGTATATTCTACAAATTCTATTCTTTGGTAGCTTAGCACTTTGTCTAGTGGGTCCCAAACTAGGTTAGGCTCGTAAAAGAAAAAATACAAGTACAACATCTTTTAAAAAACTGACGTGACCTGACCTAAACTGACGTGATCTACTGATCTAATTAGTTTTTTTTTTCATTTACAGTTATCAGGCCTACTGTTTAAGACCACTCCGATTTCGTCAGAATCTTCACCACCGCCTATTTCTGCACGTAGTATCTTTAGAGCAGCATTCGGAGACACATCCGCGACGCGTCCCAAAACCGTATTTTTCGTACGGATTTTGGTTTGAAGGGTAATGTTGACAGAGAAATTACGGTGCATAGAAATGGGTCATCTTATAACTCCAGTGAAGCGCTAGTTAATGATATGGACTCTGCATGTTCCAACAGCTGTGTAAAATAGCTGTGCGTCACATTTCCCGCTTGTGTTGTCACTGTATACTATAAAAAACCAGTGCCAGCGGGAGGTTTTAAAAAACCGCAGAGTGCTGCTATTCTTACTGATGTTATGTATACGAAAGCTTACATTTTTGGATGTTTGTGGCTCTGTCACGTCGGAACAGGCTAACGGGTCAGGTGGACATTTAAAACATAGTTAGATTATAGTCTATAATCGCATATTGCATGTTTTTATGACGAAGACATTACGGGAACTGAAACTATACGTGTAAGCAGGATGCTAGTCCTACTGATCCTACCATCCTACCCATATTATTATTAATGTGAACGTTTTTCTTATTTGGGTGTTTTTTCCTCAATCACGTCGATACGTTTAAATGGATCGGGTTGAAATTTGGAACACGGGTAGATAGGCTGGAAGAACACATAGACTTCTTTTTGTCCCGAAAAATGACGAGAGAGGGAACTACGTGGAGCACTGTTATTAAATAAAGTTATAATTATGTGTTTGTCATATATTTTGATGTATAAAAGCAAATAATTCTCCGTATTCCCTTAATCACCTGCCATACAATATGGATGATCTAATAACGGATGAAGGCTCGAGTGTTCTTCCGCGTCCTTTATTTCCACTCACAATGGAAATGCTCAGCGGATTGAATAACAGAGCTCGCGCACATGCATAACAACCCATACAGGGTTACTTCGTACTTCTATGGATGAGATAGTGAACAATGTCTTGATTTGATTTCGTTGCTTAGTTAGTAGTAAATCTGCCCGTGTAGCCGGAGGTCAAGTCAATTTTTAACGAGATTGAATACTTGTGTAATTAATTCATACATACATATCAGTTATATTAGGTTTATTATCAAATATAACATAACTGAAAATAATAATTATCAAATTTAAATGTTTCCGTGCCTTCGTGAGGTTTATAGTCGTTAGGCAGTTTTTTTCTCACGGTCCACCAAGAAAATAGCCTTTGTTTATGAATATCTGGCTTTATACTGTAAAATACAATTAGTGATGCTGACGACGCAACGTGGCGATTTATTTACCGAGTTATGTGTTCCAAAATAACGATTAAAAGTTTTACGTTTTTGAAGGTTGTTTTAAATACAAAAAAAAAAGCGTCGTTTTTTTTCAAATGTTTGCTTTGAATATCCTACTTTGCATTGTGTAATTTTTACTAAACAAATTGCGCGTTTTGACGTTTGACATACCCGAAAGTATTGATCATTTAGAATATAACTGAAAAAAACTATAAAGTAATAATGAATACCCATCGATGTAATTAAAGAAACGAAGATGAGGTATGCTATAATCTAAAGAAAACATAATGAAAATTTCAAATTTGTTTAAAAAATTTGAAAACTCAATTGTTTGCTTTGAATATACACAACTGCATTGTTGCGACTGAGATTAAATCAGGAGACGTCACCTGATTTTGCATTGACATAGTAAAAGCGCGTTTGCCGCTTCTGTCGTTTTATAAGTTCGATGTAATACACACAGTTTTTTTTTTTAATTACCTACAACATTAGCGCATTGAATAATAGAATATGTTAATTGATATTTTTTACACTTTGAAACGGGTCTATTATTTTTTGAAGACTATTGTAGTTGTCTAAAGCACAAAACCTAGAAGTTTTCATGGAGAATAAACAATTTATAAACAGGCAAGTAATTTGTACAACGCAAATTCATTTTGGAGTAATACATACATTGTCTGTAACCCTGTATGTATATAAAACAAACCGTAGTCTGCGTGTAACGGGTCGGGTGTTTGTTTGTTTGTACAAATATTGTTACGATTGAGTGAGAGGGATTCAATCTCAAACGTTTACATGTTTTGAATTCGCGCCACCGCTGAAGTCCAGGCTAAACTGTTGAACTACGCTACATTTTTTGTTCTATAGCTTTTGTTAATAGTGTGATATTCGGTAGTGGCGCTTCTCATTGCCGGTTGTTAGAGTTGGTGCAGAGTGAGCATGTCGTTAACTGTGTATGATGCAGGAAACTCTATAGGCAGTTATTTGGTAACGGGCTCGGGTAATAATATGGAATAACTGAATATTTGCGTTCATATTACCTATTAAAAATAGCTGTGACCTAATGACAAGAATGTTTCATTGCAGAGCCGTGAGGTCGTGTGTTCAAACCACATTTGGTTCAACCCTATATTAACCATTGATATAAACCACAGATGTGCCCTCCTCAACTTCAAGCGCACAGAATTGTGTCGTCGTTGAGAAGAGTCAAGTCACTCTTTCCGCTCTAGTCAGTTGCAGGAAGCGGTGAACTCTGGTCGTTTTTACTTTTCACCATTCGTTGGGAACAACCAAAATAATTAGAACCACAGCTTACCACGCCGCTATGATTACCATTATATTATATATTACGACTAGATGTCCGCCCCGGTTTCGCCCGTAGTACATTATATAGCACTCATCAGGATCCCGTACATATCCAACGGCGAAAGAATGACTGAAATCAGTTTCAAACAAAACATTTCTTCAGCTACCTGCTACGCCACCTGTCGGAAATCGATCGTACCAACTCAGATTTAGAAACAAATTTGATAAGCAAAGGGAGATGTTTAATCTGTGAGCAAAGGTGAGGTATGTAATCTGTGGCAAAGGTTTATATGCAATGACGCAATCTTAGATACATGTTGTCAAGTGTCATGTCAAATCACGAAACGTACGAAAACTCAAAAAGGAATATTTTTTCCCGATTTTGTTACAATTTTGATTCATGCTCCGCTTCTATTAATAGTAGCTTTATTTTCTATAGCCTTCCTCGATAAATGAACTATCCAATAGAAAAAGAATCTTTCAATCCGGACCAGTACTTCTCGAGATCCTAGCGTTCAAACAAACAAACTCTTCAGCTTTATAATATTAGTATAGATAAGTATAGAGTATAGATTCTAGGGGTCTTGTAAATTGGCGATGTTTAAACCACTTATGCTACAGACACAGCCGCAGTTTGTTACCAATTTCAAGGTGCTCAGGGCACATCAATTGGTTTATATCGATGATCTTAAGTGCGTTTTTTTCCACGTGCATATCTACATGCTTTTCATCATGACTGGCTTTAACGGTGAAATAAAACATTGTGCGAAAACCGTATTGTAATCTGTAAAAGTAAAAATTAAATTAAGCAAATTTCCCATCGCAAAGGTATACAAAACCCAGGCTGTATTGCCCACTGAATTGCATTGAATACTATTACCGATTGATTCCGAGAGCTAGCAGCTAATTAACGGTACCTATTTAAGGCAAACTGAAAACATGGCACATAGCTCTGCTATCACCACACCCCTAGACGGAGCAGACCTGGCTGGTGAGCTGAGCCAGAAAGCTGCTGAGCTGAGCTGGAGGCAGCTCTCAGAGTGTACCTGTAGTATCCAATGGTTTGACTAAATATTACAATTATTTTACCAAAAACAGATGTGGTGTCTTGGGGCAGCAGGTAGGCACGAAATTTCTTCGGAAATTATCGAAGTGAAAACTTCTTATGGCGCGCCAAACAAGATTTTTTGTGGGCTGTGAATTGAATTCTAGCGTCACACTCAGTAATGATAAGATATCTTCGGGTAAACTCGGGATCATGGTCATGGGCCGTCTAGAAATGTAGAAATGCGCCAGCATTTCTCAATGATCATCTAGAAATTCGTCAGCATATCTTTTTTTTTACCTTTTAAAGGCTCACACTTGACCGCCATCTCGCCTGATGTTAAGCGACGATGCGGTCCACGATGGAGCGTGTTTACCTAGAAGAAACCGATTCACTCTCGATTTAAAGACACAAAGTTTGTAACCATCGGGGAAAACCCACTCAGGCAACGTATTCCACAGCCTAGACGTTCTTACCACAAACGTAGAGTCAAATCTCTTCGTTCGTGTCTTTAGAACATCAACCATGAAACGAGGTCGCTTTTTCGAGCTACGATCATGATGGCCATGCTCATAGTCACGACCTTTGATTTCACGTTCCGGTTTCCGTAGTTTTCAAAATAAGCTATCAATTTTTATATTAATATTTCACTTCTATCGGAAGTTCTTATCACTGTCAATTTTTTGTAGAAGCAACACACGCGCAAAGAAAAAATGCTTTATTTTATTATTTATGGTACAATAATTAAATTTGGAAAATTAAGTTTGCAACCACGGCCAGTTTTTACACGTCACTACCGTTATTTACAGTATATTGAAATTTGTAATTGTTTTAGTTTCACATTTTTTCAGATCAGTCGCGCAGCAAAATGCTTATCTTCTCCAAACCATAAGGAGCTTGTTCCTATAACAACAGCGAACCAATTATTATAGAAACATAATACGACAGAGAAAGCATAATCATTCGAACAATTACTTCGTAGAAGAAAAATCGCGAAGCCAGTAAACTAGAGCGGCCGATGCAACAGAAAAACAAATAAAAGACAATCTAAACTACAGACATTAAGCTGCAACAAACGATCCCTGTAAACACTCGCGATTCTGCATAAGTTCGGATTCGCAAACAATTCCGTACAAACTTACCACTGTAACATTACTGCCACCTTCGCTCTTATCTCTTGTAGATAGAGCTAGTAATCTCTTGTACCGGTGGTAAGTGTAAGTTGGTGATACAAGTCGCTGCATTTACGAAGCCAGCTGCCAGCGCAGCTACACTATTTGCATTGTTAATAGAGACAACTGATTCAATATAATCGACGGCCGCGACTGTTTACTTTCAATGTTTGTAAAATTGTTGGGTTTGGTATGAGGGGACGCTGGTGCTTTATATTTTTTTTTCAAAGAAATCTGTTTTTTAACCCCCGACCAAAAAAAGGGGTGTTATAAGTTTGACGTCGATGTCTGTCTGTCTGTCTATCTGTCTGTCTGTCTGTCTGTCTGTCTGTCTGTCTGTCTGTCTGTCTGTGTGTGTGTGTGTGTGTGTGTCTGTCTGTGGCACCGTAGAGCTCAAACGGATGGGCCGATTTCGATGCGGTTTTTTTTATTTGAAAGTTAATTACTGTGCGGGTGTTCTTAGCTATGTTTGGTTAATATCGATTCAAAATGGCCGCCTCCACAAAATGGCGGATAAAATATTTCTTCACAACCTACCTCAATATGGGTATCAAACGAAAGGGCTTAGATTAGTAGAATACTTTTCACTATGACAAATTACAAATCCAAGATGGCCGATATCACAAAATGGCGAATTACATTTCTTTTTTCACAGCTCCCTTAATATGGGTATCAAATGAAAGGGCTTGACTAGTAGAATGTTGTGCAGATAACAAATCTTAGGTAGTCGGGGGTTAGTCAAAATTTTTAATTTTGTTCTTGTCTTTTATTTGCTATGTATATTTTACTAATTCACTATTTATTTAATGTTTTTTAATTTATTTTTGAGTACGGCTGGTCTAGTCGGGACAACGTCGCCTGCCGATCCGGAGACCCTGGGTTCAAACGAGTTCTGGGTCTTTACGAAGTTATGTGCGTAATGCTGCTAACGTAAAACGGTGAAGGAAAATATCGTGAGGAAACGACATGTAACTAGAATCTTTCGAAGTCATGTGCGTAATGCTGCTAACGTAAAACGGTGAAGGAAAATATCGTGAGGAAACGACATGTAACTAGAATCTTTCGAAGTCATGTGCGTAATGCTGCTAACGTAAAACGGTGAAGGAAAATATCGCGAGGAAACGACGTGTAACTAGAATCTTTCAAAGTCATGTGCGTAATGCTGCTAACGTAAAACGGTGAAGGAAAATATCGTGAGGAAACGACATGTAACTAGAATCTTTCGAAGTCATGTGTCATCCACCAACATGCACTGGACCAGCGTGGTGGATTATGGCTGCAACTCTCTCCTTGCGAGAGAAGGCCCGAGTCCCAGCAGTGGGCTGTTGATGAATACGATTACATACACAAACTATTTTCACTATAGTAGCACCCTGTGCGCTCACCCTCGTATTTATTGTTTTCGCTGTTTTTCCTAGATTAGGACCTTATGTGCTTATTCAAACTATACTCTAACAGTGTACTCTAAAAATGTATTTATTTTATTTATTTGAGGTAAAGAAGAGACGATTTTCTTAGCATTCCATGGATTCACCGTGCGGGTGCCGGGTCCATCGTGTGGCAGAGAGAGAAAAACTCGAGTAGTTCCCGAGACTTGTGACTCGGGCGTAGGTTTAAGGGGCCCTTTCTGACGTACATCAACACTCACCTTCACCACTCGTTTTTCTCTCCCTGCCCAGCCAAATCTGATATGAGCCTACTAGTGCAGCTTTAGATACACGTTCTAGTATAGAACTTACTGAACTTACTGCACTACCAAGGTCTTTCAGTAGGTTATAGATAGATTTTGCTGGTATACCTCTCGCTCCACTTCTACAGCGTATAAACTAACTACATAGCCGTTTTTGTTAATTCGTTTAGGAGGTCGTAATACTTATTTTGTTTCATCGCGTGGTCTTTAGGTATATTAGTTTCCCACGGTACGGTAAGTTCTACAAGGACTATGCGTTTCGTAGCTCTAGAAAAAGGAAAATGTCCGGTCTGGATGACGAAACACCCACATCCTCTGGGATTTTGTAGTGCTTTTCATACGTGTCCATTAAAATAGTCCAATCGTCCAGTAAGGCTTGTTCCTGGAGTTTGAAGTTGAGCCTTCTTTTACAAAGTTAATTTGTCTGTTGTTTGTCGTCAATCCCTTTTGGGCTCTAGCTACTGAAAGGCTCATGGCTTCACGTATGATTTCAAGTACTCTGTCATGACGCTGTGAGTAATGACCCCCTTTAAGGAGCACCTTGCATCCCACCAATATGTGCCTTGCTGTACATATCGCCTCTCCACAAGTATAGCAACATTTTTCAGAGCTTTTCCCCACCTTACCAAGTTACTCTGGTCAGGGAGGGTCATTTGGAATGCATTTAGATAAAAAATTTAATATAGCAGGAGACCAGTCATAGATCAAGGTGCGCCATTTTAGAGCTAATGGGATACAGAACTCACCTATGGTTAACCACTCACTTTGCATTTCTAAATTCATAGCGTGCACTTTGTAACCGTCCTTTTCGTCTTGTTGTAGAAAGGTTTTTACCATGTCTCGGTCTTCCCTTTTTTTTCTCGCACCCAACCCAGCAGTATTTACTTGTGCACCTACCATAAATTGTTTATGGAATTGAAGTCTAGATTCCAGGTCTGAAGCAGTTTTGTCTTTTGGGAGAGATGTAATTAATTCGTCTTGCGACTTTCCCAAAACATGCGTTTTTGTAACTCTTAGGTGTTTGTAAAGTTCAGACGGTTTCTTTAGTTTCAGCCCAAAACTATTGTGATCCCTAAAAGAGTAGAGGATCAGCCGGATGTGCCAATCCGAACCATGACTTCAATATCTTTATGACATTGGCATCTAGCTTTGCCAGGAGAGTTTTACCGATGTCATATACTAGGAAAGGCCAAGTGAGACGTGATGTGAGGTAGTTGTCATATATCCATGCTTTTTTGATATTGCTGATAGGCTGCTGGTCTACCTTATTGAGGTTGTTCATGAAATTTTCAACAACCACCTCTAATGATGGTGTACGTCCTTTGTGATCTATCTTTCTACCAAGAAATTTGAAAGGCACTGCCTCTGCAATTGTGGCAACTCCTTGGCCACTTATGGAGAGTCCCGGATCGTAAGACGTATATTTGGTATTTCTTCTACCCAGACAAAGACAATGACATTTAGATGGTTTTGTCCTCATTCCCTCCGTCCATATACAGAACTCATCGACTTCGTTCAACAATTCTTGACACTGTTTGGGATTACGTGTAAGTATTGCAAGGTCGTCCGCAAAGGCCAAGATTGACTCAGTGTACTTATTGTTGATTTTAAACCGGTAGCCCCATTTCTTTTCACGGGGTATTAATTTGTCTACTAAAATATTTATAACTATATTAAATGCAATTGGTGATAAGCAGCACCCTTGGAATAGTCCTACATTGTATTCAAGTGGTTTTGTGTATTCCTTGTTTACTGCTATGACGAATTTTAAGTGGCAATAATAAGAATTAATTATGTCAATAATTTCAGCAGGAAAGTTATACCATTTTAGGGCAAATATCATAAGTTCATGCTGGACAGAACCAAACGCGTTCTCTAGGTCCATCCAGCAGACTGTAATTTGCCTCTCATGTGTTCTGGCATCTTTCAAACTTTCTGCTAGTAATGTATTGTGTTCCAGGCATCCAGAAATACCAGGCAAGAACCCTTTCTGGTGATTGGGCCTGAAATACCTATTGCTAGTCATAAATGTGGTCATTTTGTTTTCAAAATACTGAAAAGATTTTAGAAATTGTATTGGTTAGGGCTATCGGTCTGGTGTCTTTGGGATGAGTTACTTCCTGCTTTTTAGGGATGAGGACAAAAATTGCTCTTCCAAATGCTACTGGGACTTGCTTTCTTGACCAGATCTTAATGAATATATTAAAGATATGTTTACGAACTGATGGACACTTTTTATACACTATGTAAGGAATGCCATCTGGGCCAGGAGCTGATTTAGTAGTTTTCTTTTTAATTTGATAGTTTACTTCCTCTTCACTAGGTGGGGTGCCTTGAAAGCCTGTCAGAGGATCATTAGGTCTTTGGATGTTTGGTTCTGCGTACGAGCTCCCGCGTTTAGGCACTTCGTATGTGCTTTTAAAGTGATCGTAAATTTGCGCGTTAGTCAAGATAAGCTTTCCATTTTGCTCCCTGAAAATATTTTTGGAGTATTGAAAGGGTTTTATCAAAGTCTACTTCGTGTTTAGCTCTGTTAAAATTATCACGATTTTTACTAATTTGAAGCGATATTCCTTGTATTAATTTAAGGATTGATCTTAAACCTCTGGACAGTTGGTGACTTAGATGGTTGTCGCCCATGGTTTTAGCTACACGAAGACGTTTTATTAACTCTCTTTTCTTCCTCCGCAATTTCATTTTGAACATATTTTCCTTGCTATTTTGAGCATAACAAGTTGATGGTGGGTAATGTTCCGAGAAGTATGTATATATGGTGTTCTGGAAAGTTTTTACTTGGCTGTTTAGGTCTTGTTTTGGCCCAGGATGTTCTAACAAGATCGCCAAGTTTTCGTCATGAACTTTCCAGATAGAGTTTTTTAGACTGGGAATGCCAAGACAAAAAAGTGTCCTGATGACAATGGACTCCTGGTAGTTTTCACTCGATGGTTCACCTTGGGATATATGAGGGTCAACTCTATCCATAGTGTTTGTCGAAGTACTGACCGACGGCTGTCGTGCTTCAACACCATCATGTGTCTTTAAATGCTTTTGGTACCAGGCTCGTCTCTTGTAAATTTTCCCGCACACTGGGCATCTCAAATCCGTATTCGCGCCAGGGTCGTCATTACTATCACACGGTGGACAGATCTTCCGCCCCGCCTCTCGGACTGTCCCAGGGGTATTACTCTTATTCGGACTTTTAGCGATTTAATTCCGGGGTTGGCTTGTTAGGCCTTCACCCTCGGCTGTCTTTCCAACAGTCAGATGTCTTTCCATCCGTCAGGTCAGTTATTCGTTACAAACAGACGTAAATTAACTACAAAAATCCAAACTCACATCACAATTCATTATATTAGTAGGATTAACTGAATCGTACCTTCCGGTTTGAAGGACAATAACACTTACAGGGCTTCGAGACATCTTAGATATCTGGGTGACGAATGATTTGAACTCTTCATGTTCCAATAGCGTGTGTGAACAAGCGTTGTGTGTTGTTATGTGGCAGGTATGTTGATCAGGCACATGTCCTGCTCGTCTCGACACTCTTTATTTAAAAATATTACTATTTAATACTACAGAGGTAGAGAAAGAAAAAGTGTGTCCAATTAGCCGTTATTGATTTCAACAAGATTATTTCACTTTTTCCGACGTGATTGACCATAATACAGGGGAAAATAGTACATTGTTCACCGAGAGGAGAAAGTGACCGATTACCGTCGAGGGTGTCGTTTGAAGCCCGAGCCGTAGGCGAGGGCTTTAAAACACCGAGATCGGGAATCGCACTTTCTCTCGAGTGATACATAGTGCTTTATACTACACCTACAAGGAAAATAAAATACTAAATCTTTTTATTTTACTTTTTTACGAAAACTGAATCCTCAAACAACACACAAATTGAAAATGGTGTCAATGTTCTGCAATGCAAAACGTCTGCAATTTTCACATGTTCTTTTTTCAAATTGTTTGACACCATCCAACACACAGTTAGTGGCCAGTGTCATTTTGGAAAAACTCTTGGAGAACTTGGAGATAAAACTCATTGTAAAAACTTTTTGGCTTTTGATATTTAGGTTACCAGCGCATAGTCTTACCCAAAATTAAAAAAGAAAAACCACGTAAGAAATAGTTTTTCATACACTTTTCTCTCCCGTTCAGATGCGTTTTCTCGCCGCATATTTGTTCGATATGCAATGACGTACTTTCTGCCGTAAATTTGATAAAGTATCAAGGTACTTTCCGAACAGGTGTAGTATAAAAGAGATTTAAAATGTTACTAGGATTATTTAAAATGAATGCGGTAATGGCGCGGGTGTGATCGCAGATGCTGAGTAAGTTCTCTTGTTTAATAATAACAGTTAGGAGCGGCTAATCATGGCAAGAGCTTCAGTTTGAAGGGTGCAAGGGAGAAGCGGGAGCGGGTTTAACACCTCAATGTGATTATTCGTAAATTTTCCGAATAACTGAATCATTTCAAAGTCATTTAGATGACATAGTGAACCTTACTGTTGAGTTTTTTTATTATAAAATGAAAATGTTTTATATGTTTTATAGATAAAAAAAAGAAGTGTGGCACTCGGGGGCTGCCGTGGTAAAGCTGTTGCATGTTGCATGCATTTTTATCAACATAAGCTATAGGGATGTCAACAATTTTTCGGAATTTCTTTTATTTTGAAGAATGACATTTGTTTACCTTAAAAAATATCATGGGAAATCCGTTAAGTTGGCAACACTGCTAAGACCATTTAGTCTGTAAAGCTAATACCAATAAGACTCAAAGTCGCATGACCGAGTGGGGAAGATGGCGTTACGGTCTTCCATCCCTCTTTCTTGTGAACATAAGAAAGAGATGCACGATCACTAAAATTCGGTCCCCAGCCCGCGATATCAAAATTATGCAACAGCTTAATATAAAAATAAGAAAATGATGGCCAACACAGACACAACTGTATGGGACAAACGAAACTTAAACTATATTATGTGACGGGACAGCAAGACCAAGACTTATGCCTACTCAGATATGATCACGAAGTGTCTAAATTACTACCTAGCGCTGCACAACGCTCATCAGTCTATGGCTAATATTTCTGTTTTACATTCTAATCTAAATTATTTTTGTTTTCTGGTTTAAATAAAGCTTACAAATTTTAATGTTTTATGTATTTTACATACCAAAGTTATTTGCATTCATTTTGTAAACCACCCATAAATATAATTATTGAATTTCGAGGAGCTATATTCGCTTCCCACTCGCAACTTGTCCCACACAGCCACGATATTGCTGAAGACGCTTGAAAAAGTCACTTTACCGTTGGAAGGTTTAAGTGCATTTCTGCGTTCAAATTGCCTCCGAAATCTCTAAAATTCCCTCACGATGTGCAACTGAGTGGAAAATTTAAAATAACCAGATAATTTTTCAGATTTTCGGTGAAAATTCGGCGGTACATATTCGAGAATGGTTATTGTTATGGCTGTGGTTTCGGTTATTGATTTTCTTAGCATTTTAGACCTTACACTTCATTACTTTTGTTAGGAGCTGAATGTTGGGTCACCAGAGGTAAATTAGTTAGTACTAGTAGTAGTAGGAATCTTTACCAGTCTTTCTTTATCGGCCTTGGGAAGTATCTCAGCTTTGCCACTAATTCTACAGAAAACACTGTGATTTATTATAAAATTGTGTTCCTTTTTGATAAAGGGTAATGTTTCCATAGAATTACGGGGTAGAGACATAAATCATATTTTATATATCTCTATGTGATAGTATAGTGCAGTGCTAGGCAGTGATTTGAGCTCTTGGTGTTCAAATAATAGCGTGACACTGTAACAAAATATTGTGACGACCGAGCGCATTTGTGGATTTTAATAGAATTTGTGAAACGAAAACCTACCTTTATTACGTGTAAGTTTTTAGTTTCAAAAATTTAAGTATATCTACTAATTAAAATACGAGTGCATATTCCAACGAAATTTCGAAGTCCTAAACGAATCTAACATTTCGTCGGTCGAATCACGAAACAAAATTTTAGATTTTGAGATATTAGCACCATCAACATTTATAGGCCAAGTTTAAATCATAAAAATGGCTCTGCTGTAAAATTTACCAAAACACAGATACGCCTTTTCGTGATTCGACCGACGATTTGTTTGTCTGTTTGTTTCGTAAAGCGGCTGGACCGATTTCAAAGGAAATTTCATTGGCAACTAGCAGATGTCATAAGGAGGTTACTAATATTGTAAATAAAACATGAAAAGATACATAATTATGAAAATCGTTGTTTACGCCGCGTTAGAAAAAAAGTGTATTAATATTATGATACAATTTTAAAACTTGATATCTCAGACCCTACAATATAATATTAACACAAAATATTTTGTCGGTAAATTTTCTATTACTTAGTAATGTTTGAGGATCGCGGAGCAATCGAGAGCTGGTGTTAATTAAACTCTAGCGTTTAATCTTTCGACTTTTCTCCTAATTCACAAATATCTGTGGAAAAGTCTTTAGTAAGAATTACTAAAAAGTTTTATTTATGAAATACTGGAATCGTATTTTTCAATTTTCCGCTTCTCTATTCGAGATTTTGTAAACGTTATTTTAACGTAATATACAAACTGTTTTTTTTAAATAATGTAAAGTGACGAGACGACCAGTACATGTGGCTGATGGTAAGTTACATGCTTGCTCATAAAAGCACAGAAGCTCGCAGTTATTGGAACATGATTAGTCCAAATCATTACCAAGCACTGCACTGCGACCGTTACTCAGAGAAACAAGATATTTTATCTCCATGCCTTGTAATTTCATTGGAAACATTCAAATCGGAACACATCGTAATGTTTGCACCTTAATGCTTGACAGTAGAAAAACTGGCATAGTGTAGTACTTCCCCAGGCGGACTCTGTAAATAGTCTTACCACTATGGATTTACCGACGACGAATATTGCTTTTACTTTTTTTTAATTCACAGTAATAGGGTGGTGGAAAAGTTATGGCTGGTCTTGTCGAGAGATCGGCGCCTCCCGATCCGGAGAACCTGGGTTCAAACTCCAGACGTACCACTGTCTTTTCGAAGTCATGTGCGTAATGCCGCTAACTTAAAACGGTGAAGGAAAACATCATAAGGAAACCGACATGTACCTAGAATCTTTCAAAGTCATGTGTCATCCGCTAACCCGCACTGGGCCAGCGTGGTGGATTGTGGTCTTAGCTCTCTGCTTGCGAGAGAAGGCCCTAGTCCCAGCAGTGGGACTATTTAGTGGGTTGTTGATCATGATAAATACGTATTGTAAAATTGGTTTCCATTGTACAAACTTTGCTTGGTATAGTAATAGATTCTCTGAGAAAAGACTCCAACAAAAGTATCTATCTATTTATCCCAGCAATGGGTACGTGAGTGGGCCTCTTATACAGCTAAGGATTTTTAAAATAAAATTGATATTCATGTACCTATCTTTATTTAAATTTTAATAGGAACAGCGAAGTGACGAAAAATGATTTATTTGCATCAAAATATACGAGAAATTTACAAAAACTGCGAGAAAAGCACTTCAGCTGTAACCGTTTTGATAAAAACTGCACTCAAACAACTCTACAATTATAAAGCAATCACTGAAACTATTAAAAATTTACTTACACTTCCGGACAAACAGTTTGGTCGACCACAGTAGGTATATATATTTAAAAGTGACATTGTTTCTTGGTTGACGTTCCAAAACCCGAACGAAGAAGTTTGATTTCACTTTCGTTATATAATATTTAAGCAGAAGATCGGCTGGTCTAGTCGGGAGAGCGGGGACTGCCGATCCAGAGCCCCGCGTTCAAATCCCATCCGCACCACTCAATTTCGAAGTCATGTGCGAATGCACACTGCCGACTGCCGAAAGAAGGGAAAACTTATAACTCAGAATTTGATCGATCACTTTGGAAACGTGGGTGAAACTGGAGGCTTCTGCAAGTCTGGATTAAATCTTCAAATAAATGTCGTATAAATAAGCCTTAGAAGCACGGCCATCTAGAATAGACAGCCATGTTTCTAACCATGGCCATCTATAAATGCTAGCGCATTTCTAGATGGTTTCCGAAAACGGCACGAGTTTTCCCGAAAATGTCTTTTTAACGAACGAACGAACGAAATTTACGAGCGTGACGTTTGAACTCAACTCAAGAAAAACCTGTATATGGTGCACCAAAAACTTCTCACTTCAAATATAAATATCTGTTGATTGACACAAGCCGATGTAACAAAGATCAATCGATGAAGCCCATTTTACATTACACATTTACATTTTACAGGTTTTAAGGTTCAAAGAATAAAACATGTTTTTTCTTATCACATAATCTCTAAGCTGTGCAATCCAATAAAATCTATGACGCTCGAGTAAATCCTCATTTAGCATCGTGGGCTCTCCTGCCACTCGTAACAAAGACCGCGTAGATACAGTTTCCTCGTGTATAATTAACAAACAGTTCTTGTTAACTTTCGATTATTCCAAGTTTGTGAACCAAACTCGCGCCTGCTAATTATAAACGGAGGGAGGAACATTTGGATCATGCTCCAACAACGTAATTCGATCGTAACGCCTTCAGGGAATGTGATGAGGACTTTATCTATACGACTTCAATAGTGAAGTTTTGAATTGCTATTCTCACAATTTTTAGCGAGTTATAAGTAACAAGTTATATGTAACATGTTACAGACAAATATTAACTTAGTAGCAGTGAGTTCCAAACAGAAACCTAAGTACAAGTAGCGAGATCTAATAGCGAGTTCCAAGTACCTAGAAACAATTTGCGAGCTCCCACTTAAGACACAGGTGTATTGTATCGGGGTACAGACTTTGCGGTCGCTTTTTATGCGAGAAAAAATGTAAGAACATACTATAATATACGATTTTTATCGTGGGCTGGTCCATAATAATAAATTTTAAATAAATTGTAAACTGGTAAACAATCACGATAAAAGAAAACAACTGCGTTTGATAGAGTAAATTAAATTTAAATAAATTAAACACTTTTAAGCTATTGCATAGCTTATATCGCGGGCCTGGGGACCAAATTTTAGTGATCGTGCAAACAAGAAAAAGGATGGAAGACCGTAACGCCGTCCTCCCACTCGGTCATTCGACTTTGAATCTTATTTGTATTGTCTTTACAACTCAATAAAGTGTTTTAACGGATTTCCCGTGATATTTTTATGGTAAACAAATGTCACTCTTCAAAATAAAAGCAATCCGAAAATTGTTAACATTATTGCTTATGTTGATAAAAATTTAATAGCTTTACCACGGCAGTCCCCGAGTGCCACACTTCTTTTTTTATATATTTTTTCAGTTTTACGTTAACGACCTTCGATCTAAATATATTTATGTCGAAATAAATTTCTATAAACATAATCACTGTTTTTTGGCGGACAAAATATTTCTTCACAACCTACCTCAATATGGGTATCAAATGAAAGGGCTTGACTAGCAGAGTACTATACGCTATTGCAAATTTCAAATCCAAGATGGCTGCCACCACAAAATGGCGAATTATTATATATTTTTCACTACTACCGCAATATGGGTATCAAACGAAAGGGCTTGACTAGTAGAATACTTTGCACTATGACAAATTTCAAATCCAAGATGGCCGCTACCACAAATGGCGAATTACATTTCTTTTTCACAACTTAATATGGGTGAAAGGGCTTGACTAGTAGAATGTTGTACAGATAACAAATCTAAGGTAGTCGGGGGTTAATCAAATTTTTTAATTTTTTTCTTGTTTATTTATGATCTAGCCACTTAACATCCCAATAACACTTATGCTCATTGCTCAAGTGTCTAATTTGTTGGCGTACATTAGAAGTAAGCCAAAACGTATTCATCTCACTTAGATAACCTGATAGCCGTTTTCCCGCCATTTTTCTGAACATGCGCACGCGTCTAAGTTTAAGTGGATAGTGAGTTACAATAAGCGAGTTTCAAGTAGCAAGTTACGGCTGGTCGTGTTGGGAGAAAGGCGACTACATACCCGGAGGCCCTGGTTCGAATCCCATGCCACTATCACCACCCACCATCCCACCGACCAACACTGTCTTTTTTGAAGTCATGTGCGTAATGCGACAAAATTGAAAACGGTGGAACATTGTGAAGAAATTGATGTGTACCTGTATTCTTTCGAAGTCATAGTTCATCCAACAATTTTTCCTCGCGAGAGAAGTCTTCGAATCCCAGCAGTGGGAACGTTTAGCCGGCTGCATATGCCTAAGTAGCAAGTTACAAGTATCAAGTTACAAGACACAGATCGCAAGCCGGCCCCTCTCGTGTCCTGCAGTGTAGGGTATCGCGCTGCGAGCGACACCGGAGCTTCCTAATTGCATTTCCGCCGTGAATACCGAGGGCGTACTTAGGACGTGATTTCAGGGAGGAACAGTTGATTAGTGGGTAACTTAGTACGTTGGTATAATATTTGTTTTAAATAAATATTGTGAGTTCGTGACTTATTATGATGCATGATATAAGAAGTACATTATATTTATATCTATACTTATAAGTAGGTACAGATTTTACCATTTTTCCTATTGTTCTCCTAATCCAAGTCATATGTTAAAAAAGCATTTAAATGACAAAGATCCGGGCCCGGAGTCTGTGGCGTGTCTAATTTTAATTAAAAAAAAAGTAGGTACAGATGACGTACCTACTGTGTCACACTAATGCTGTTTATACATTATACTAAAATTCTCAATAATACAATTTAATTTTAGTCGACAGTCCCAATGACGACCAATTTTTTGATATAGAATCGGTTTTAAAGCTAAAATAATTAGCGGGGCTCACACGCCCAGTCAGATTGTCCTAAATCCTTCTCTTCAGATTATACTGAAGTCGCAATCTCCACAAGAGGTGTCATCGTAATCTGACCCGGTGCTCTCAGCGCTTGCAAATAGAGGATTTGAAGCGCGGATTGAGTTATAGTATTCCAGGTTGAGATTCCGGGGCTGTTTGTAATGGCTTCTACAAAATACGTTAGCTAAGCCAGTGGACAAATTAATTTTGATATTTTTTTGAAATAAGTAGAAGGTATAGTAACAAAATTAAAACATCATGAATACTACATATAACTAGTAAAGAGTGGTAGAAGAATTAGAACATCTGCGTGATGATAATGATGTAATGCATTATAGAGTGGCAGACGAGAAGGTCATGTGGCACATAGCACAAGCTACATAACAGCTCAGTGCCAAGGAGCTATAAGATCATGAATAGTCCAATATCATTAACCATCACTGCACTGCGCTCGTCACCCAGAGATATAACGATGTTTTATCTCGATGCCCTGTAATTTCACTGGAAACATTTCCCTTTAAATCCGGAATAGTGATGTTTTCACATTACTGCTTGGTGGTAGAATAACTGAAAAAAGAGTGGTACTTCCCCAGGGAGACACGGCAAATAATACTACCATTACAAAAATATGTGAGGTATGTAATACAATATAAGTAAATACTTTGTGCAAATACTTATTTACAAAGATTTTGTTCACATATCCCTTCTAAAAGAATATAAGTCAGATTTAATGTTATATAAAGTATCGTCTACGCGAACATGTCTCCGATAGCCTTAATAGGACATTAGTTCTGAAAAATCTAGTCTTTTCCAGAAAATGTCATATTACTTTTCATAGTCACCAAGTGCTCCTTAAGGACTATTTTTGTTACGCAAAATTGGCGAAGAAAATTCTGTTTGAAAGTGAACGATGGAACTTTGAGTACGAAAAATATATAAATATTAAATTCCGAAGTGGAGCACGACAAGAAGATTTTTATTAAATTAAGCTTGTTAGTTGTATTAAAAATGTTATAAATTTAGTTAATATTATGGTATCACAGGTTGAGAAATAAAAAATAGAAATAAGATACATTTTCATCGATGTATAATAAGCTCACGGATTCTAATTGCCGTATTAAAAAATGCACAATCAGCCCACTAAGTGTTCCTACTGTTTGGGCTTGGGGCCTTTTCTCGTAAGGTAAGATAAGACTACGATAGTCCAGTGTGGATTCGTATATGATGCATGACCTTGAAATATTTTTGGAACATTCCGGTTTTCACACGATGTTTTCCTTCAACGTCAAAACCAGTGACTAACTTAAACAACTGCACTTGGAATAATACTCAGATTTGCATGCGGGATTTGAACCTACAACATATCGATTAAGCACATTCTAGTCACTAGGCCAAAAGAAAAGGGTAAATTAAATTTATGTTTCAGATCATGTTAGTGGCTACGAGAACCGTACTAAAAAGAATTTGAAAGTAACGTTTTATCTGCAAATGAAACAAGAGAAATGATCGTGCTATTATTTAAATCAACGTAAAAACGCTTTTTACATCACAGCTTTTGTGTACACACCCTTCCTCCTGAGCCCCCGTGGGAGCCTGTCAATGTCAGGCGCGGGAGACGTCGATTGCTAAACTCTGTTGCACACGGTTAGAGCAGCTTGAGCAAGCTACTGGTGTTTATAACATGTCATTTCGTTAACAACATGTTAAAACAAAATGAAATAAAATATATCAGGTATAAGTTTTTTAACGGTTAGTGCCACCTGTAGACACGAATAGTCAACGCACATTAGCATTAATTTTGTTTGTTTTAATTTACTTTGAATTTCAGATACTTTAAATATTTAACAAAAATAAGAATAGAATTTCATTAAAATTATGCGTTTTGTTAAAGTAATTATATGTTATAATATGGTTTTTACTGTAATTTTATTTTCATCCCCAAATTCACGTTACAATTATCGTGCTGCCCCAACCGCACCGACATCGTGCCTTGCACCGATCTACTATGCAGCAATATGTATGTTTTATATTTCAAATCACTGAATATCTTGATAGAAATAACGCCGCTTATTCAGAATTCAATATACAAACAAACTCACACTATACAAATGGAAATGTTAATTTAAATCTAAACGAAATATTTAGTCATATTCATATTTTTTTGTAAATAAAGCTTACTATTTTATACGTCAATCCAAAGATCAGTTGTTACGAGTATATTTAACGTTACTGTAATTTTCACATTATCATAAAAAAAAACAAAACATTCAAAATAATTAGAGTATTTTCTCTTGAGATATATGAATTCTTACGTATTGTTATTGCTGATGTCTACTTATATTTTTTATTAATTCGTGTAGCTCTACTTGCAGTAGTCACTGTCCTCGTGTGCGCGCCCCACGAGTACTGCTGGCGCCAGTAGTAGAGCACGCGCCGGGCTGTCGGCCGCAGGTGTGACGCATTCCGGTGACGACAGCCCGTCTTCAAGTTGGTACTTGGCTAAACTGGCTTAAAAGGCTTGTTTATTTTATTTGGGTAGGTATGTGAAATATTTACAAATGTGTATAATATATATAAAAACGTTGTTGGTTTGTGTACGCCTCAAAAACTCAAAAAGTTCTGCACCGATCGAGCTGAAATTTTAGAATGATATATGTATAATCCGCATCAAGGATTGTTTTTATCTAATTTTTGGATCACAATGTGCCACAACGAAGCGTGGCAGGGTACAGCTAGTAATAAATAAAAAGAAAAATAAGACTATTGTATCATACGATAACAAGGACAAAACTAAAAACTTTGATTTACTCCCGACTACCTCGTATTTGTATTGTGTACAACATTCTTTCTTTCAACAAGTCCTTTCATTTGATACCCGTTTGGAGGGCGTAGTGAAAAATAAATGTATTTCGCAATTTTGTGGTGGCGGCCATCTTGGAAATGTGTAATAGCATAAAGTATTTTACTTGTCAAGCCCTTTCATTTGATATCCATATTGAGGTAGTAGTGGAAAAAAATACAATTCACCATTTTGTAGTGGTGGCCGTCTTGGGTTTGAAATTTTTCATAGTGTAGTGTATAGTATTTTACTAGTGAAGCCCTTTCATTTAAAACCTATATTGAGATAGGTTGTGAAGAAATATTTGTCTGTTATTTTGTGACCTTTCATAGTAGAAATCTAGAGGGGAGGCCTATGTTCAGCAGTGGGCGTCTTGCGGTTGATACTGATGATGATAGTGTGATGGCGGCCATCTTGAATTGATATTAACAAAACATACTCATAGCTAAGAACCGCCGTACGAAAATTAACCTTCAAATAAAAAACCTCCATCGAAATTGGCCCATCCGTTTGAGCTCTATTATGCCACAGACAGACATACACACACACATTGACGTCAAACTTATAACACCTCTTTTTTAGTAGGAGGTTAAAAATAAATGTATAATTTAAAATTATTGCTTAAACAAATTTACAAATTAAACACACTGTCGAGAGCATTACAGCGCACTGGCCACGTTGCCCCTTTGGAGAACTGAAATCAACTTTTGGGCAAAGTAAGCGCCAGCTCTGGGATCCCCTGAAGCGAGGACCAAACGTTTAGAAAGAGCTTGTACAAAGTGTTTGGTATTGGACGACCACTGGTCCATAGTCTCCACAGTCAGCGCAAAGAATGAAAGTGTACGCTGAGCTGGGAGTATTTTTTTAATTTTTTATTTAACCTCAACTGTCCCACTGCTGGGCAAAGGCTTATTATTTGTGCCTGTTCGGCTGTAACTCCAACATTGCGAATGGAATGACTGACATGAGACAGTGCTAAGATGTCTACGAAAGTAGCGTCCTATTACCAGCACCTTGCCTAGAGACCATGGTGCTAGTGTGTGTGTAGTTGTGTAGGTACGGAAAAAGTTATACTTATTTAATTATGAAGAAACATAGTGTGGAACTAGAGCTCTTTCTACACTAGGCCAAAGTTAGCTAGACTATTTAGAAAGACAATCAAGCAAAACAAACATCAATATTGATTACACAAATGTTTGTTCTAGGTGGGAATTCCTAGATAAATTACAAAGAAATAAACATCCTACATCTCTAGGTGAAGAGCGCAGTGCAGTGCTAGGCAGTAAATAATCATCAACA
Organism: Ectropis grisescens; assembly: GCA_017562165.1. Lineage (NCBI taxonomy): Eukaryota > Metazoa > Arthropoda > Insecta > Lepidoptera > Geometridae > Ectropis > Ectropis grisescens. Next base: position 26,345,737 of record CM029787.1, on the reverse strand, counting down.
GCCCACTAAATGTTCCCACTGCTGGGACTCAGGCCTTCTCTTCCAAGGAGAGAGTTAAGGCCATAATCCACCATGCTGGCCCAGTGCGGGTTGGTGGATGACACATGGCTTCGAAAGATTCTGGGTCGGTCTGGTCTGGGTGACATGTCGGTTTCCTCACGATGTTTTCCTTCACCGTTTTAAGTTAGCGGCATTACGCACATGACTTCGAAAAGACAGTGGTGCGTGTGGGGTTTGAACCCGGGGTCTCCGGATCGGCAGGCGCCGTTCTCCCGACTAGACCAGCCGTAACTTACAAGTAAATAATAAGAATACTAAACTTCATGTTCAAAATATTATCATGTATTTTGCTGTAATGGTCAAGACTTGTACACTTAGTGTATTGCTTGCCATCAGGCGCACACCTTGCTCATCCTATAAGTCTACATAAATAACTATAAGGATTATTAGTTCACGTGGTGCGATACTAAAATCGAACCAACGGAAAAAAAAGTTCACGTGGTCCGATTGATCGAACTACGCAGTCGAACCACGTGGCCTGGATGTAATTTAACCCTTCGTATGGCAGCGTCCCGGTCCGGTCAGCTATATTATCTGGCGGCCGCCATAATGGAAAAAAAGCCTTGTCTGGCAGAGGTCTATCTTCGCCCTTAATTCTAGAATATACTTTTTAGAAAAACTGTAATTTAACTGCTTTATTGTTCAAAACCAGTGCATTATGCTATAGGTTTAGAATCACAAAGAACCAAGCTATTAGATTTTATACTAATAATAACTGCAAAGGTGTGAAAAAAGAAAATTAATTTGAGTCAAATATGCAGATTTAGATTTTGTTCCAATTTTAGGTATAAATACTAACAGAAATATTTAATAAAACAACTAAGCGATCATATTTGTATTTAATTTGCTTTGACAAACACTACTTCAAAACATAATCCTAAGAATTGCACATCATTCTATACAAAAATATATCAGTAGAACGTTTACAAAAATCGGCTGCAGTGGTAGATCTTGCGCCGGATGTTGAAAATAGCTCATGTTACAAGCTTAGTTCTGAAAAATATATTGATCGAGCGAGTTGAAATGTGTGTTTATATTGATGTTTGGTTCATAATCTCAATTGTGTTAAATATATACGTCTGAAATATGTAAGATTATAAAGATATTAAGATTCAAATAAAACCTCTGTAAACTAAGAAAAATTAGGTATATTCAAACAATGATCTGTACTGTAGTATCTAATTATTTTTATGAGTTAATAATGTATTTTCCTAAAACATGAATAAATTTGCAAAAGGCTTGTAAGATATAAAAAAGGTGTTTTCATAGAACATTTATTAGAAAATGATGAAATAAAACAACAATTATTTACTAAGATGGCACGCGAAAACGGCTGTCTTAACATGGATGCGACTTTTTTACCCTCCGTCTGGCGAACGACCGGTCAGTTACTGTATTTATATGGTTTCTGTTGTTTCAGAATATTATTTATTTGTTCTTAAAAAAAAAAAATTTAAAAAATTTTTTTTTTCAGTTTATTTTAAAAATATATACATTGCCGGTGATGGCGGAATTGCATCGCAGCTGAAGACAAAATTACTGGGATGTCCTCTCCGTCAGGTTCATAATTTCGGCTGAAAATAATAATGTATTATAATATTGACAGTTATCTAAATGATGATGGTGATAAAGTTGGCAAATAAAATAAAAATAAATTGGGTGAGGGTTGATACTTACGGGTTCCATGAACGCTTACTTCGCTCCGTCAATGCCTGTTCTATCGGTTCCCCAGCGGGCAAATTCTCAATTGCAATAAGGTTAAATCTGTAAATACAATCACATTTATAGGCTTTAGGAGAAGCTTTTCTAGCTGTGGATTCAGGCTAATTATGATGATGAAATCAATGCACCTTGCAATGCACCACTCATGAAATGCAGTGTCAATATATAAATATAAAAAACCGGCCAAGTGCGAGTCGGCCTCGCACACGAAGGGTTCCGTACCATTATTAATAATATCGAGCAAAAAATAGCAAAAATATCACCTTTGTTGTATGGGAGCCCCCCTTAAATAACTATTTATTTTATTTTGTTTTTAATATTGCGGCCACAAAAATACAAAGCAAAGCAAACCAAACACCATATAAAAGTAGATTCAATAGTCTTATCCATAATATGATAGCGAGTGAACAAAATGGCCGCGGTGCCCGAAATAACCTAACTGTCATCGTCCCGGTCCGGTCAGTGGAGGGACGCGTGTTATTTTTTTCGATATTTCTCTAATTAATGAAAGATTTGAATAAATTTACAATTTGGAAAAGATTAATGGATGAGTAATTATTTCATTGTTTCCATAAATTCCACAAATCTACCAATATTTGGTGCTAAATGAATGGTTTGTTTGGCCGACATGAGCGTGTGCTAAGCTTGAGTAGGTGTTAGATATCAATGTTTTACCACGAAAAGCGTATCACAACACGTACAAAAACAAAGAAATAGGCTGATTACATACCTTTCCATCGCTTTTTCAAAACTTTATCTCGTTATACTGTCGTCAACCACTTGAAAACACTTGAAAATAGACGCACAAACACTTCCAACCACTCGGCGTTAGCAAGTCCGGAATCAATGAGTTTTTTTTTTTAAAACATATGTAAGTCTACCTAAGAAATCGTCTATATTCTGTCTTTGTTTAACGTTCTAGCAGTTGTATGCGTTAGAATAGTGCATACCGTGTTTTAAAGTGCGCTTTTCGAATGAAAACAGCGGCATCAAATTACTGACCGTTCCGGTCGCCTGCCAACTGGGCGTTTATTTTATCACGACCGGAACGGGAGGCTGCCACCATGGCACATTTTTTTCCGATGGCGTCTGCCATAGGAAGGGTTAAAAGCCCAACTGTAAAAATAAAAAAAACATTATATGATCCAATTTGCTATCCAAGAACGCTTGGGTGAATGAGACGAATCTAGCGGTTTCATAATTGTCGAGATCAGCTGTTTGGAAGATGCATGTGAATAAAGAAATTCACAAATATACAAGATACGCGCGAAAAACAAAACCCTTCTTTCAATCGGGTAAAAAAAGATGTCTGTCAGGGACTGCCGATAGAAGTGAAAACTTGCAATATTATAAACGTGAAGGTTTTGTCGTTTACTACTCTATCACGTCGCAATGTCTAACAAGAACAATATTAAACATTTTGAAAAACCCCCGACTACCTTGGATCTCGGATTATATGTATAACGTTCAAGTTCTAGTCAAGCCCTTTCATTTGATACCCATATTGAGGTAGGTTTTGAAGAAATATTTTGTCCGCCATTTCAATCGATATTAACCAAACGTAGCTAAGAACATCCACACAAATATTAACCAACAAATAAAAATAACAGCATCGAAATCGGCTCATCCGTTTGAGCTCTATGGTGCCACAGACAGACACATACACAGACAGACAGATACTGACGTCAAACTTATAACACACCTTTTTTTGTTCGGGGCTTATAAAGACCGTGTTGAAATTTAGAATATAGATGGTTTATGATCTTGAATAGCGCTTAAACTATTTTTTTACGCGATAAATGACGGTAATAGAGAACACGCGGTCTTGGTTGGTGCTAGAGTAATGTAATGCATGCATATGCATTTAGTAAAAAGCTGTTAATATGAAACTGCAAATATATATTCTAATTCCACTTATATTCTTACAACTTACTATAGTATTGTAAATAGAAATGTTTGAATGTTTGTTGGTCAATTACATCGTAAGTATGAACTGATCAAGTTGACTTTTGGAACACATTGAGATTACAGTCTGGAAGAAAAACTAGGCTACTTTTTATCCCGAAAAATAACAGGAACAACGGAAACGGGAAGTACGTAAGTAAAATCACAAGACGCTGCTTGTGTATTAGTATCTTCATGACACCGAGTGAATGTTGAAAGCTAGTAAGGCTGTAAGCCAGTGAAGCCGTAAGGAGGTCCCTTCAGCTGAAGCAGCTTAATTTATTCCCGACGCACGTCCCGCGGAGATAAGCTCACCTTAATAGATTAGCTGGAAGCTGAGCGTTCAGCTCATTTAGCACGCTGCAGCTTTTCGTAATAGCTTTTTAAGAGAGCAACCAGCATACCTGTGGAATAAAGTCCTTGGGAAGCTAATTTGATTAACGGGGGTTGAAGACTCCTTTTTGCGAGGTGACGATGAAGTCACTTGCTTTTTTGTTATCTATTCTTTGTTGCATAGCTTTTTGATGTTGTGCTCTGGACAGTGGCCTTGACCTTGTCAAGTTCTAATTCCATCAAATGCTTAGTTTATAATTATAATAAAGTGATTAAACGTAAAATAACGGGAAGAAGAGTTACGTAGGCGAAATCGCTAAGGCTGGTAGCTATACAATAACCGAATACTAGCAATCAGAACTAACCAAGCCACACTAATAATTTCATTTCAGGTCTCGTAAAAATGTACCGCGCGAGGAAGCGAGCAAAAGTCTAGTGTATTTAAGTATCGATTATTAAATAGAAAAGCCATTATCGCCAACTCCAGCTAAATCTGTCTAACTCCAGGTCCCGTAACTCACTGCTGTATTATAATTGACGGAGCTCCGCCGCCGGCGTTAAGTGATTTTTTTATTTATTCATAAGAAGACCTCCGAGTTTTTGCCCTAATAGATGACGTAAAGATCTTCGCGAAGATTCTATTTAGAGTTGAAACTTAAAGTTCGCCGTCCGACTATCAATCATGAGCTTCAAAGTTTGCTTTTGAAAGGTTCGGGTTTGCGTTTATTTATTTAGAAGACTTTAAACTTGTCTAACGTTTGAAAGGATCACGTTAAAATTTGCACAGAATGCAATATCACTTTCTGAAACTATTTTTAAATGAAAGCAATGTTTTTTATTGAGTTATACCTTTTTGGTGCGTTTTGGAAAAGTAATGAGATTTTTTTAACGATGCGCTAAATTACGACGTGTACAAGTTGGGTGACTGCTGTCTTCCCAGACTTTTTATTTAAAATAAGACAAAGTATTATTACTTGGTAAGGCGATGTCATAAGTCTGTTTTTTTTTACTTTTACAGGTTAACACTTGACTGCCATCTCGCCTGATGTTAAGCGACGATACGGCCTACGATGGAGCGTGCTCACTAGAACAAACCGATTCACGCTCGATTTGAAGACACAAAGGTGAAAAGATTGAAAACTTGTGCTGAAACGTTTAAAATTCCAAGGATACTCAAAAGAGTTGCATTCTGATTTTGTAGTAAGAATAGTTATTTTAGCGAAACTAATTTCAGAAAATTAATCAAACTCAGAATTCTAATTCAGTCTGCCAATCCGACAGAAACGTGGTCTCTAAAACTTGCGAACAATCTGGGAACTTGGTGGGGGCGAGTCAGCCGTGAAATCTGTTAATCAGCGCATCGCTCGGAGACCGTTCAGCGTATTATCTGTTCTGGCTCGCTCGCTGGCGTGACGCGCCTGCGAGTGACACGTCGCTGGCTCACGTGACACGTGGACTTTACAACGTATTACTGATTCGTTGCTGTGACGCAAATTATTTTCAGTGACGAAAATTATTCATATAAGGAGACCTATGGGATGAAACTCGGTGAGCGAGTCAGCCGTGAGATCTGTAAATCAGCGCATAGCTCGGCGATCGTGCAAGAATTGAAGATCATTTGAAAGATGTCAGCTTGATGCTAGATGATCGTTGATCTAATAAGCTACCTGTACTGAAAAAGATGAAGTTACGGCTGGTCTAGTCGGGAGAACGGCGCCTGCCGATCCGGAGACCCCGGGTTCAAACCCCACACGCACCACTGTCTTTTCGAAGTCATGTGCATAATGGCGCTAACTTAAAACGGTGTAGAAAAACATCGTGAGGAAACCGACATATACCTAGAATCTTTTGAAGTCAAGTGTCTTACACCAAGCCACACTGGGCCAGCGTGGTGGATTATGGCCTCAACTCTATTCTTGCGAGAGAACGCTCCTAGTCCCAGCAGTGGGAACCAAAGTGTAATGAATTTTCCGCCTGATTCTCTCACACAGCACGCATTTATAATGTGGACAGATTATCACAGACATCTAGATATTCTCGTCGCTTCGCGAAGCCCCCAGTAACGCGCCGCGTAAATTTCAGGATAAATTTAATAAAACCTCCAGGATTCGCGATTAGCTTGATTGCCAGAGATTAACTTTATTAATTGAAGATAATTTGTTACAAATATTTTTAGGCTCAAAGGAATTTGCGCGATTTGAGGGTTCTGTTTGCGTTACACCTGTCTGCTTCCACACTGGGTTATAGGACATGGATTCGAATCAATTTTTTTTCTTTGTCAAAGGTAAATAAATAAAAGTAGGCAGTAGATATCTTTCAAACGTAACCTAAAATTACAGGGTTGACAGATTTTTGACAGGTCGCACGTACCTTGAGTAAATGTTTGGAAGTTTAGTAAGATATCAATAGTATATATAAACAGCCTACTTTATGTTCCCACTGGTGGGACTCAGGGCCTTCTCTACATAGAATCAAGGTCGACCTCCTTCCTCCACGATGACCCCCTCCGGGAAATGACTTCAACATTTTATTATAACACTCAAAATATTATTATAAACTCGCGATATTTTCCTTCATAGCTAAAGCTAGGGTAACGACAAAATCATATACCAACACTTGTAAAAATACAAATACTCAGAGGTACCAATGTGATTCGAACGTACGCGTAAGTGGACGTTCTAAGTACTACACCACCATAGCTTACCTAGACAACCATCACAACAGCCGAAAGACGTCTACTCCTGAACATAGGTCTCTCCCACACCTAGACAATATTGGTGGTATATTCTCCCATCCAAATATATTATAAAACACAAGTTTAACCTTCTTGACCTCAATTTCATAAAAAATATATGCCAAAAACATCGTTACGCGAAAACCTCGCTAAATAATTTCAAGTTGATATCACGTCGCTCGCAGGGCGTTTGATGAAGCGCAGCCGAATCGAACCTGGATAAGTAAGATCTACAGGGACGGCAATCATTATTTCACTTTTCAAAACATTTTATTCTAGTTTCTAGCTTATGAAAGTAAAAAAAATAAGGACGAATTTGCATAACCGCCAAACTGTTTGTAAGTTTGATTCCCATGTATATCTGCTTATTTTTTCTAAGTGCACCTTTGAGTGATTCCAGAGTGTCATACGCTTTATCAGTATGGTGGATTTGGTCGTGATTCTCTTGTTGTACAAGAAGACTCCTAGACCCTGCAGAGGGAATACAGAGTTGGTTACTCATAGTTTAAATTTGCAGCCCTTACGAAACAATCAATATCTTATAAGCAATCTTAAAAGGGATTCAAATCATGTTTTCATTACGTTAGCGTTAGTGCCTAACAATGGAACGTATTACAAAAGGAAATAAAATAAATAAAAGGAACCACACAGTGAAAACTAAAAACCAACAATACCGTGTATTATAAAGGTAAAGTATGCGTATTTTGTAGTGGTAGGACTCTTGGCAGAGTCCGCCTGGGGAAGTACCACACCTTTGCCAGTTATTCTACCGCCAAGCAGTAATGTGCAAACATTACTGTGTTCCGGTTTGAAGGGCAATGTTTCCAGAGAAATTACAGGGCTTAGAGATATAAGATCTTAGATCTCTGGGTGACGAGCGCAGTGCAGTGCTAGGTAATGATTTGGACTCTTCATGTTCCAATAGCTGCGTGTCACTGTGCTGTTATGTGTCAGGCATGTTGCTTACCATCAGGCACATGTCCTGATCGTCTCGTCACTCTTTATTTAAAAAAAAAATGTGTGTTCAGTGTGTGAGTACGATTGCGATGAGTGAGACAAGATTGCGTTGGTGTATGTTCGTGTTAATACAGAACAATGACATCTACCGCCTAACTAGAACTGTCATAGCTTTGATAATACTCTCACTTTTCTTTCTGTTTGAAACGATAAAGACCGCAACAGCAAAGTGAAAGTCAATTTACATAGTTAGGCGTTAGAAGGGCTGCTCATCGATGCGGCGCGGCGCGATGCGGCAATTGCAGCGGCGCAAGCGCAGACACACTCCGCTCTAAGGACTCAACGAGCGCACGTTACCATTACTAAGCTTGTTTATTTTGAAAATAGAATCATTCATCGTCAAACAAGGTTTTATTCAAGAAACAAGACAGCCATAACCATTGACAGTATGAGGATGTGAGTACGTGTGCGTGTGGTTATGTGTGAATGTGTTGATGTGTAGACACACATCACGGACGTTCATGTACAAATACGTGTGTGTTTGGGTATAGTACACGTTCGACACAGCATGGAGCCAATAGACTACCACGTCTCACGGCTTCATTGCTTTAAAACGTCTCCTATTTACAGAGTTATCTCACCCAGTTCTCACTTAAACAGGTCCGACTGTATCCGCCAACAGAATAATTAATGCTGTTGCTAATTCTGAGTAATTACTTATCGTGGCCGTACTAACGCTAATTAAATAGCCTCGGGCGGGTCCGCGACAATTGCCGTGGATTGAGGAAATTTTGGAATCTAATCAAGATAATTACCGAAGTTTTTGACCCTACTTTTGATGATGAAGTCAGGGGACGCCAGATACAGAGATTAAAATTTGAGGGACATCTATTCTAGGAATTAGGGAGGCGCTCTGCGCTGCGGCTAAAATTAATAGAGATGAGTTATCTTATGTCTACTTGTGATCGGTGATTAGCAGCACTTGGCTGTTGCTTGGACTCTTTTTTTAAATATATGTAGAGTGACGGGACGAGCAGGACATGTACTTGATGGTAAGCAAAACCCTTGCCCATAACTGAAATGTGAAAAACTGTAATACATATTTACGCGGTGCTGTACTGCGCTCGTAATCTAAGATATACATATGATTTATCTCTATGTTCTGTAATTATTCTGGAATTTTTTTTTCAAACTGGAACACAATGACTTGCGCATTACTGCTTGGCGAAAAATAGCTAGAAAGATGTGGTACTACCTCATGCAAGCTCTGGAGACAGCCTTATTTCTCTACTTTGACTCGTCCTTGTTTATTTTTAGATCTGCACCAGTTCTATCCCCGAACAGTAACTTGCAAACGTTGCCGTATTCCAGTTTAAAAGGTAATATTTTCATAGAAACTATGTAAGGATATTGGTCTCATATCTTCTGGTAATTGCAGCACAGCGCTAGGCAGTGCTACTGTGCTGTAATGCCAATGTTTTTTACTATCAAGTTCATGTTTTGCTTGTTCCATCGTACTATTTATAAAAATAAACACTAAAATGCATATTTTTAGAAACACTTACCACCAATCTATGTAAAAAGTATTCAGTTTAAGAAAATTCACATCAGAATGTTTCCTTTCACAAAAAAACCATAATAGTTGGAAAAGTCGAGTCTAGAATACAGGTTAACCACGCTAAGGACAGCGGCGCACAGCTCAGCCGCGTTAAGCTGATGACGCGGGCTCGTTAACGCACAATCTGGGATCAAAAGCACCTGATTTACCTGTTTAGCACATCAAAAAGCCGTGATGGCGCGGAAGGAGTAAAATGAATGCGCTCACGCCACAGGGGATGTAGGAACAGTTAATCAAGTTTGTTTAAAATATAGATAGGTATATTGTAAAATGACATCTTTAAAATGATAAATGCCTACTTTCCTAGTGAAATGTTTTAATTTTAAAAGGGGAAATACTCAAATGTTTTCTTACTATATCTAAGCAACCGACTTTTACACACATACAAACATGCCATAATACTTTATATCAACATAAACTCTTTTTATATCGGAGTCAAAGTAGATATTTTTCTTAGAAAAAGCATATTTCGTTTTTAAGTTTGGAATGCTAAGTGTAGAATAACAACATTAAGTAAAGTTTATATTGGATTGACAGTGTTAGGTTGGGATATTGTTCATTCAGAATAATATTTGTAAAAATAAGTCTTAAAATGAAGGGTGTGATATGAAAGTAAATTTTCTCAACGAACTTTTCTGCAACCTACGAGTATTAATGATACAAAAAATTGGTTTTGAAGTTTCAGAGTAATAAAAAAACATGTTTACAGCTGACGTTTTTTTTCTAATTAAAATTAAAGTTTACCTACTGCTTCAATATACTACACTCACTATTGAGCTTGTTTAGACTACCACACCAGTTTACCTTGACCTTCCTCGGTACCTAATAAATCTTCGCTCCAGCGGAGTTGGAGCGGTGGCCGGGTAATCTACGGCTCTAGTTATAATGGGCACGATAACTTCATTACGGCGCTAATCCGTGGAGTAACTCGTGAAAGATGTTGTGAAAGTATCGAGGGGAGTATTAACGGGGATCTGGAGGAACCATTACACGACTAATCCGCAGTTTTTGGTTAACGCTTCTTGAGACGCGGTACATATTCATTTACATTCACATTTTTAGCCCCCGACCAAAAAAAGCGTTGTTATAAGTTTATGTGTGTCTTCTGTGTGTGTCTGTTGTGGCACCGTAGCTCTGAAACGGATGGGCTGATTTCTATATGTTTTTTTTTTATATTGAAAACCAGTTTCCTTGCAAAATAGTTCTTAGCTATTTTCGGTTAATGTGAATTCAAAATGGGGACCTCCATAAAATATGCCAGACAAAGTACTTTTTCACAATTTCCTTCTGTGGGTATTAACTTTCAAATCCAACGAAATCGGAGTAAAAATTTTAATTTTGTTCTTGTAGGTACTCGTAGTTCGTATATTCACATAGACAGCCTTGAGAATTTATGATATTACTAGCGGCCCATCCCAACTTCGTTTGGGTTGAATATCCAATCTGTATAGCCTATTGAGGCGCCATCTGTTTGAGACTTATGAAACTTACTCTCATTAACAACAATCAACAATAGTATTCAGTTTACAGTTAATTATAGATTTTTGCATTAGTCATTTGCTGGTTACTTGCTGAGACTATTAATCGCATGATAACCAACCTGTAATGAAAATATGTGTTTTTTGGAACATACTGGTTTCTGACTTGTTTCTTTCACCGATTTAGTTTTTTTATTGATTTTCCCCACCTGTTTTTATCAGGATATAAGATTCAGGGATCACGTTATGCTATATATAGGTGTTATTCAGCATTGAAATAATTTTTAAATCTGTCCAGTAGTTGTTCCTGAGATTATCAGGTTCAAGCAAAACAACTTTTTCAGCTTTATAAAATTAGTATAAATCAGCTGACTGATTGACACATTCGGAAACGTATCCGATTAGGTTTAGTTTCTAATGAATGAACTAGAAACGTAAAATCGTTCGGAAACTGATATGGACAGTTCTATCTGTGCCCCACAGTGAAACCCATAGCACACCTAATAAGTAGTTGTGATTTTACAACTTCTTTATTGTATTAACAAGAAGCCGTCATATCTAGACTGTACTTGTATCAAATTTTATTTAAATCTTTTCAGTAGTTAAAGCGTGAAACCGTAACAAAAGATTATCAGGCAGAGTCACTTTTTTGTTTTTAATATTAGTAGGGAGTAGGGATTGAAACCACAGTAATAGAGGTAGGACAATACGTACATACAAAGTAGTGGTACCTTTACCAGTTATACTACCGTAAAGCAGTAATGTGAAAATGTGCTGTATTGCGGTTTTAAGGGTATTGTTTCCCGTGAAATTACAAGGCGTATACATAGATAAAATACCTGTGTCGCTGTGCTGTTAGAGGCGGGTGCGATGCTTACCATCAGCCACATGTCGTGCACATCTTGACACTCTACGTATAGCTCAATACTACAAAAAAATGCCTCTTGCGTTCAGTGCGCTTGATACATACATAAACAAGATTTAGGATTTTTAGATCACAGTAGCTTTTAAGATACCTCAATCCCACAATATATGTATAGTGAGTATCTCTGTATAGTATTTAAATATTTATATGGAATAATACAAATAATGATATCTGAGTTTGCTCCCTACTATTTGTTAAACGACACAACAGTTCGTATATAGATTCGTGAGAACTGAAAAATAATAATTGTGTGAATTAATAAAATAAAGTTCAAAACCACCACTGAGTTTTGTCTCAGAACTGTTTATCAACCATGTAGTATCGGGAGTACAGCGTGGAGTGTGGCTAGTTGTAGTATCAAGCCGAGGAGAGCCGAGCAGCCGAGCCCGGCGGTAATTCCCGGCCCACACTGTTTACTCGGCGCCTCCCGCCTTTCAAAATTGAATTTCCCGACCGCGGATTTACATTCTAAATGAAAAGAGTAGTTCGCAATAAAAGTACGGGACTTACTGGCATTATCCGCGGAGATCTGAATACCGGTTCCCGAGTTAAATACCGGTTTTTAATTAAACTTTCGCCGCTTCTTCGGTGGCGTCACCGACGAGCTTTGATCGCGATACGAACTTGCTTGTTTTGTGGTTTAATATTCGAGATGAGACGGTTGTTTGGTATGAGTGTAAGCAGTGTGTGCTTATAATACTCTCGTACAACAGAGAGTATCAGAGTTATACACATAATATGCAGATAGAATTGAAAGATGGCGGTGGCTGAAGTTTAAATTGCTTTTAAAATGCGAGAAAAGTTAAAACTTTATCTAATTAAAACTAAATCTTTTATGCAATTCATGTTTTTCAACTTAAGCGTTGTGTATTTTTTCGTAGCTAGCTTTCAAATAATTTAAACTTTTAGATCAGGCGCATGTCCTGTAATCCTATAATTTCAATTACCTACACTAGGTATACACTTACTTGGGTATATACTAAGATATACCTTTAAGTAGACATAAACTAATCACACTTGTAATATAATATGTTCTCCATACCGTACTCTCGCTCCTATAACAAGCCTCTCTCATACATTGTCATATGCCTGGGTTCTCTCCTGTCCTGTGACACTCGAGTCCATGTTCGACCCACGATAGTAACATGTCAATCCGCCTTGCTGGTTGATGACGTTTCGTTTAACTTACCTCAGCCACCAGAGTATTTTATAGTCATACTAGCAGTATCCTACGGTTTCACTCAAGTAGTGCCCTATCCCGTTATTTTTTCGGAATAAAAATTACCCTACGTACCAAATTTCATCGAGATCCATTCTCAATACTCAATCATGTTATTGCTAACATTATGGTACATTTGATGGTCTTATTTAAACGTACAGTATGAAATAGTTTCAATAATGACCCTGATTGGGTGTGGCAATATAATTAGTGCCTTAATTAATGTCATGCGGAGCGGATAAATTCATCAACTGATACGATTGCTAATGCTAGCGTGTTTCAAGATGTTTTTAATCAACAAACTGTACAAGATGTTAGTGGAGTCGAAAAAACCGGCAAGGTTGAACTTTTCTGCGACGGGATTGGCGTTGGGTTGGGAAATGTTTTCAACCATGTACATACTAATAACCAACTGACCAACACGTGTATACCAAATATAAATTTTCAGCAGCTAATAGACAAAGTTGTGGTCAGTAAGTTTAAACAAAAGTCAGATGTTGTAATAATGATGGGTAACTCATTGAGTACCACAAAAAGAGATCTTATAAATTGTATAGAATCATTAGTGGATTTTCACAGTTCCGGTAAAGTTGGCAAAATTGTATTATGTACATTTCCTTATTCAACATCTTTGAGTGATAGACAAAACCAAAAAATATATTCTTTGAATGTTATTTTACACAACCTTATTTCAAACAAAGGCGGTGACTTTATATTATTTGATATTAATAATTTTATACACAATTTTGTATTGTCTAATGGAAAACAGTTCTTAGCCCGACACTTAAAAGTTAAAATTGCTAAACTGATTGTTTTACATTGTCAAACGAGCGAACAAGGAAATTTCAAAACTTGACAAATATTGTGACAACCAACAGTGTCTGTTTAAACTGAAATCCTTGACAACAGAGAGGCCTCATTATGTTACAACAAAGCGTCGTAACAAACTAGGCCCCCCTTGCAATAAACGAACAAATAATGTTATTCAGATGGTTCAAAGAACACCGTTTATATTTTATACCAGAATATAAACAGGCTGTTAGGTAAACTAGAAGAAATAGAGCTATTCTTGAAAGCTCACACAAATACGATGTAATTTGTTTCACTGAGACGTGGCTATCGAAATGTGAATTGAACTTTAGCCTAAATAATTATTCAATAGGTAGTATATACTGTAGGAAATTGGCAATAGGAGGTGGTTGCATAATTTTGTTAGCAATAATGTGAAATATAAGTCTCGAAAAGATGTAGAAAATATAACTGTTGAACGACATTGTGAACTAGCATGCGTAGAATTGGATCGATATGTTGTTTTATGTGTTTATAAACCACCTAGTGCCGAAATTGAGATCTTCTTAACTACTTTAGAAGAAGCATTGAGTAGAATATCTGAGAAAAGTAAACAGATTGTGATGTGTGGAGACTTCAACACAGATATACTTTCGGAATCTCGTAACAAGAGCAACATATTAATGTTATGTCAATCTTTTAATTTGACAAAAGTGTTCACTGAACCCACTAGGGTCGCAGTAACTAAGAAGGTTGTTCTGCAACCTGCATTGATAATGTTTTTGTAAACTGTGAATACTTTCATTCTGAGGTCCTGGATTGTTTGCGTTCGGACCATAGGGGCTTGAGCATTTCTCTTCCTGCCTGTATGAAAAGGGCGGAAGAGAAAGTTCTTGTTAGACCCATTACATTGTCCCGCATGTCAGCTTTAAATACCGCGATAACTAATCATTTTTCCAACAAATTTTGCATTATGACAATTGATGATCCTAATCATAATTATTCTGAGTTTTTAAAATGCTGAGTACACAATTTAATAATATTTTCCATACCAAATTTGTTAATATTAACGCAAAACCGAAGTTTGCCGAATGGGCAACACCAGGTCTTATTAAAAGTCGAAGCAATCTTTACAATTTATACAAACTAAAGACATACTGCAACGATGATGCCACAAAACTATATGTTAAGAGATATTCAAGTATTTTTAGAAATGTATGTATTCGAGCAAAAGCAATATTTATACGGGATCAAATTAAAACTCCAATAATATGATAAAAAGCACGTGGAAGATAATAAACAATGAGTCTGGAAAATTAAAAGTCGTGAAATGATGAGCGCACTTCGGATTGGCGAAAAAGTCACTACGAAAAATCGGACATAGTAGATGCCTTCAAGGTTTATTTTGCTGATATTCCATTAGAGACAACTAAACATCTAACTTCGTCTCCTCTCTTGCAGAAAAATTGTTGACAGAAAATGTTGATTGTCCTTCATCTACATTTGAATTTCATCATGTTACTGCCACTGCAATACTAAAAACGTTCAAAGATATTAAAGTTAAGAATACAGAGGACTTATGGGGATTATCTGTTAAGGTACTTGAGGGGATTATTAATAACATTGCCCCATATTTAGCAGAATTATTTAACGAATGTATAAAAATGGTACATTTCCTGACATGATGAAATATAGTAAAGTGATACCTCTGTTTAAATCTGGAGACAAAACGAACTTGGAAACTACAGACCCATCTCGGTTTTGCCTTGCATCAGCAAAATATTCGAGAAACTTGTTCTCCAGCAACTTTTATCTTACTTTAATATTAATAATCTATTACATAGTAACCAATTTGGATTCACAAAAGGACGTTCCACTACCGATGCAGGTATTGAACTAACTAATTATATATTGAAAGCCTGGGAAGATCATCATGACGTTCTGGGAGTATTTTGTGACTTATCAAAAGCTTTCGACTGTGTTCATCATGACACTCTTTTAAAGAAACTGCAGTTTTATGGGGTTTCGAAACCAGCTCTAAATTTCATTTCTTCATATCTTAAAGACCGTGTACAAATAGTCGATGTTGACGGTGTGCAATCAAATGAGTCGCCTATAAGAATGGGTGTACCACAAGGTTCCATACTTGGACCTTTCTTGTTTCTTATATACGTTAATGATCTACCTTTTATGATAAAGAAACATAAAAATATAGAAATAGTTATGTTCGCCGATGATACATCACTTCTATTCAAAATTAAGAGAGGAATAAACGATTTCACTGAAATAAACGTACTTTTGGACATTGCGTACAAATGGTTTGATGCAAATAATCTAGTACTTAATCCAACTAAAACGAAATGTATAAAGTTCACACTCTGCAATGTAATGTGCGGTAAACTTGATATAAGACTGAAGGATGAACTTATCGAACCTGTACAATCTACTTGTTTTCTGGGTATTTCAGTAGATTCAAAGCTTCAATGGGGTCCTCACAGAGAGACTAGCTGATCGACTCAGTTCAGCTGCCCACGCAGTTCGTCAAATTAAAAAATATCAGACGTTGCAACAGCTAGGCTTGTTTATTTTGGCTACTTTCACAGTATTATGTCCTACGGGATCTTATTATGGGGTTCGGCTGCGGACAGAAACTCTGTTTTCGTATTGCAAAAAGAGCAATCCGTGGTCTATATAATTTATCACCTAGAGAATCAGTACGGGAGATGTTCAAAACTATTAACATATTAACAGTCCCTTCATTGTATATTTATGAATGTATAATGTATGTAAGAAAAATCGAAGTCGTCTGCAGAAATTAACTGATCTGAATCCAAAAGCGCACCATAAACACAAAATTGTATTTCCTAAGTGCAGACTTCAGAAAACAAATAACTCTTTCAAATGTAATGGTATTCGCTTCTATAATGCAATCCCTGTACAAGTGGAAGGCCTCAATGAAACCAAGTTTAAAAATGAAATAAAAAGCTACCTATTGAGCAAGGCATATTATAATATAGACGACTTTGTTAAAGATAGTAACGTATGGAAGAGATATGTGTCGAAATTAGAATCTTGTAATAAGGTAAAATAATAGATTTTAAGACTTTTGATGTTACATTGTTTGTACTAATCTGTATACTGTGTGTATTGATTATTTGTTATATTGTCTTCGACAAAGCCTTTTTACAGCTGCATGTAATTGACTAGGCCCCTTTACAGCTGCTTTATTCTTTTGACGTTGTTATTTTTTTCTTTTTTTAATCATTTTTGATTTATTCAGAAAATGTATTACAGAGTTCCTTATAACAATTTTATTTTACATTAAAATAGAAAATAGTGAGCCTCTGGATCTGTGGGAGAAAGGTGCTATTTGATACAATCAATGCTACCACAGATCCGGAATACCTCTAAACTATATATACTACATTTACAGTAGGTACCTACCAAAAATATTAATATACAAGTAAGCATCCTATTCAATTACAAATAAATATTTTATATGCAATGTATTTATACGTTAGAGTCTTAAGAAAATAATTAACATAAACATAAAGAAAGAAAAGTGGTCATGAAGCTTTCAAAGTATTGTACAGGCTATGTACCATTAAAGATCTTTAAATTGCTAAATATCCGTACAATATATTTTGTCCATGACTGAATAGCTGCTTCTTTTAAAATTAGTTCATCTACATCATAGGCCGAAACGCTCAGAAACCGGCACATTTCTTCATGCTCATGTCTGAAAGCAGAGAACTCGGAGCATTGCTTAAGTAAGTGTTCAACCGTTTGTATGGAACTGTTATCGCATGGACACTTATCCGAGTCGATAATTTTAAAGCGAAACAAGTAAGATTTATGGAAACCATGCCCCGTAACTACTTGTGTTATAAAGAAAGAAGTTTCAACTGATTTCCGAAATCTATTTATGTGTGTAAAAGTAGGGAAAATGTTACGTGTATGTTGACCTTGAGACGCGTTAAAGTAACGACGCTCCACGTTTCTTGATTCTTTACGTGCAATTTTTGTTTTATATAGGATAAAGGAAATTTAGAGTAAACAGGTGGAGACAGTTGCTTAGAAGCATCGTTGGCAGCCCTGTCTGCGGCTTCATTTCCTTCAATCCCCACATGACTCTTAACCCAGCAGAAGCTGAGTTCACCTATGGATTTGTAATTTCTTACAATAAAATGTATTTGCGAAACTAGTGGATGCGTATTGCTCCGGTCCTTTAAAGCCTGGAGTGACGACATAGAATCCGTAAATACAATCACTACTGGACATCTGTAGTTAAAAGCCCATTTGCATGCCTTTAAAATAGCCAAAAGTTCGGCTTGGAAAACAGTGCAGGTGTTATGCAAT
This sequence comes from Ectropis grisescens, assembly GCA_017562165.1. Lineage (NCBI taxonomy): Eukaryota > Metazoa > Arthropoda > Insecta > Lepidoptera > Geometridae > Ectropis > Ectropis grisescens. Next base: position 26,327,599 of record CM029787.1, on the reverse strand, counting down.
TTAAATTGGTTGGTTGAGATTACTGTTTTTGTACCTGGATCAAAACAAACATAAGCTGCTCCAACTGAACCATCATCTTGTTTGCTACCATCTGTGTATATTTCAGTAACACCTAGCTTTCTGCACTCGTTGACCTGTTGTTCATCAGATGCAGTTCCATAGGAGATTTGAATTCTGTCGGCTGGATGAAGTAGTTGGTGCACCGGGACAGAGCCTTCCCATGTTGTTTCATTGGGAGCGAGGTCGCTGCCCCCTGTCAGTTTCAGCCGTTCAAGATGGTGTACCTCCATAACTTTAAGGTCAAGAGGCACAAATTGAGCCAGTGCTAAAGCAGCTGTGGTAGAAACTGTACGAAAAGCTCTGATAGCTTTCAGGGCAAAACCCCGCTGCAAACTAAGCAGTGCCTTCTGAACATATTTCTTTATAGCAACGTGTCCCCAAATTCCAGCGCCATAGGTGACTATAGGTTCTATAACTTGCTTGTATATAACGCGTATATTGTCGGGATGAGGTCCCCACGTTGCTCGAGAGAATAAACAAAGTTTGTTGAATATTCTGGACGCTTTCCCGAGAACATAGTCAACGTGTTTTCTAAATAACAATTTCTCATCAAGAATAATTCCGAGCAATTTGATTTCGTTTGAAAAGTGTAACGGAACTCCTTCCATAAAAATATGTGCGCTTTTAGCCTTGGGAGTAAAAGCGATCATTTGCGTTTTGTCGGGGCCAAATGTCAGCTTTACACTTCTGCCCCACTGCATTATTATATTGAGAGCTTCATTGGCGCGATGTTGTAACTCTGTAATAGTTTTAGCGCTTACGATGAGGAAGACATCGTCAGCGTAAGCTTGCATTGAACAGTTTGTAGGAAGCTGGCGATTTAAGAGTTCATCCAGAATGAAATTCCAAAACACTGGACCGCATGCAGAACCTTGTATGCAGCCTTTACTCATTGTCTTGGTAACTCGCTCCCCCGAATAGTCAAGAATTACTTTGCGGTCTTTTATGTAACTTAAAATGAGTCGAAATATGTTATGAGGGCAGTTCAAGTTTCTTAGTCTTTCAAATAGGGCAGGCCACCACGCATTGTCAAAAGCCGCTTTAATATCCAATGAGACAGCCAACACCAGATGTTTATTCCTCTTGGCTTCGCGGACAACTTCTAGAGCAGAGTAGATTGCAGTGGTGGTATTATTTTGTTCTCTGAAACCAAATTGTTTTTCACTAAATTTTCCACTTTTAGCTGCTGTGTACATTACTCTTTTGATGAATAATTTTTCAAGTAGTTTACCAAACACTGGGAGGAGTCCTATGGGTCGATATGAACCAAGAGAGCTATGGTCTTCCTTTCCTGGCTTCGGGATTACTTTGACGTACGCTTCCTTCCACTGTCGTGGAAAATGTCCAAGGTTTAGGCATCTATTCATGACGGCTGTAATTAGCACTGGATAGTGTAAAGCAGTCTGTTTACAAATGTCCGCTGTAAGGTTGTCGATTCCGGGAGCCTTGTCAGGCTTCATTTGGCTAAGTTGTTCCATTATTTCTTCCCAAGCAAATAACGGATCATTTATAGTGTTTGGGGCTTTTCAGTGCTATTTTTCAGAAAATGATGTCGTGGTTCGGTATCAGTGTTATCATCATCAGGATAAAAATGATTGAGTAGTGCCATTGCAGTTTCCCTTGGACTACTTGTGTAGGCATCGCCTACTTTTAATGTTGCTGGAGGTCGTTGTGCGAATGATTCTTTTAGAAGTCTATTTGTAACAGACCACGCATTCTCTTTACGTTGAAGTTCACAAAATTGCCGGAAGTGCTTTGTGGATTCCTGTTTCAATTCATTGGCATACATTGTCTTCAATTCTTGGTGCTTTTGGGTAACATTTTCTAATGGTTCATTGCGTCTTTTGCTGCGTGTACATCGTGATGTGCTGAGATCACACCCCGTTTCATTTTTTCTAGCTTCTCAGTCCACCATGGTGGTTTGTATTTAACGCCATTTTTAACAACAGGCATGGAATCGTTGCATGCTTTATGTATCACAGATGTTAAATCATCGATAATTGTTTCTAGTTCAATAGCGGTTGTTTTTGATACGTCCTTGTCTAAAATACTTGAGTTTGCTATATAAGTGTGCAGCGACTCTTTAAAGATCGCCCAATTTGCTTTTTTGTTTTTGTAACGAATGGTCGAAGTATTCAATTCAGTTCGTAGCCGACGTCTCCCAAGATTTATAGTAAATTCTATGGCATTATGAAGTGATGATGGACAAGCGTCGATATTTACTAGCCACTCATTGACATCATCGTAGATCGAGCTAGAGGCCAATGTGAGATCAATAATCGACGACCTGAGCTTGTTGCGAGTTATGGCTTCAAATGTCGGCGTGTTGCCTATGTTACATACATGAATATCATTATTATTTATCAGTTCCAGTACTCTGATACCACGTTGGTTTGATCTATTACTTCCCCAAACAGGATGCCAGCCATTAAAATCTCCGCCAATAATGCTATGATAAGTTTCAGTGGACTTGAGGAAGAAATCAATCCGCTCAAGAGTATTATTTTCATCCGTGATTGGTTCGATGTAAGCTGAAGCGATGTAAATTCTTTGGTTTTCTAACTTCAGTTGCACAACGCTTAAATTGGATGTGGAGTACCGAGTCTCTCCCAGGATCGAACCGCACTCAGGTTTGGCCAGAATGCAAGCCTTCACCCGGCTGCCGTGTGAAAACTGAAAAATCCTCAGCCCCATAACAGGTTTTACTTGCGTGCTAGAACCAACGTAAGGTTCTGAAATAAGTGCTAATTTATAATCACCTGACATAAAGTATCGAAGAAATTCGTCATAGCTACGCCGTGACCGGTCAATATTGCACTGTAATATTCTTAATTTATTAGTCTGATCCATAGTCAATTCTGTTGTTGATTCTGTTTCATTGTACACATGCGAGGGCATTCGATTGAAGTAGCTTTATGGCGGATATCAAATGTAGTTTGAATTTGCTATTGTGTGTGAGGCAGTTGTAGCACTTTGGAGCAGCATGCTTAGCGCGCTCAGGACACTCTGAGTAGTCATGAGATAGGGTGGCGCAGTGAGCGCACAATCGATCTTTGGCAGTACATTTATTTTTGATGTGGCCGAATTGAAGGCAATTGTGACATTGGACAAATGGTGAGAATTCTTCCGCATGAACTTGTTGAAAGTCTACACACAGTCTTCCTCTCTCTATCACCTTGCGCCATACTATTGGCGTTGCTTGAAAAACGGCGTTGTAGAGCCTAGGACTACGATTGTTTCGTTTAAAACGAAGTTTGAGATCTTCGTCATTAATTATCCCGATATCACGATTTTGTTCCCTAATTATTTCGACCAGATCTTCAGATATAGTGTCCAAGGATATTCCTTTTAAGATGAACATGGGTTTAAGCTTGCGAGCTAGTTCGGCACTAATTACGCTTGAAGCGTTTATTTTCCTAAGCGCATCATTACAATGGGACTCATTTTCGAATTCTACTAACAATTTATGATTGGACAAAGGTTGAATTTTTGTGGGAGCATACTTAGCAATCTTAAAGTTAATAGAATCTCTAAGCTTACGAATAACATCTTCTCTATTTTCTGGTAACTAACTCTTTTGGAGTGACAATGATAGCTGGTCTCGGTCCAAGAGGACTGGTGACCGCCGTTGTTGCCGCCGGTGTAGCTCGCTGGAGTGACGATGTATTTGGTTCTCTACTTGTACTGGGTCGATTCGCAACTTGAGCGTAGGTCCGTTGCTGTAATCGTTTTTCTTGACGTTTCGAAAAGGTTTCCAACTGACGATTCACCTCGGCTCGAACACAGGAGACTATGTCATCCCTGAGAGTAACATTGGTATCTTGTATGGCGTGTTGGGTGTTAACTGTTAACTGCAGATTTGTAAAAACTCTAGTAGCTTTCCAAATTTGTTCCGCCGCTAGACTAACATGTTTTTTCTTTGCAGCAGTTAAGCTTTTACTCTCGCACATAACATTTTGAATACTGGATGCCAATTTGGCTATAGTATCCAAAAACGAGTTAACGTCATGGATCTCTTCAATAGTAGCGGGAAGCGACGCATCATTAATTGCAGGCGCCGTGAATGAGTGCGAATCCATTGCATGTGTGTGTAAAAAACTCGTGGAATGCGGTGTGATGCGGGGCGCGGGGCGCGGGGGCGGTGCAGTCCGCGACGCTCGCTGCTAAATTCCAGGAATTAGCCGCCGCGCATAGCTTCTTATTTCAAGTAAATTATTTAATAGAATTAATAATTTTGTTCAAAATCGTTGTTTAAAACACTTATGGACACACTTTCACTTCTCACTATGCTACACTAGATATAGTTACGTATGGGTATGTAGACTATTATTAAATTCGTTGTAATTAAGCATTTTAATTTTATTTTTTATCGCGGATAATAATCAAAACAGGAGCGCACCGAGCGGCGTTCCGCGTCTCTGATATGGCAATTTGTTATAGATTTTAACTGACATTGACTTAGGACCCTGTGGCTTCTTTTATGGTTCTGTGGCTTTTGTTTGAAATAATAACAAACATGCACACTTTTGTATGTGTTAAGTTAGTAGGATTCAATATTTTAGCTTATTTTCAACTATATCGACATTTAAAGTTAACCAACCCTTAATTGCACTAAGTTCCTGCACTGAATGGTTCCCCGATCAGCGTTCAATTATGCAAGTTTGTAAATCAGCGGCTCCAGCACCGAGCCGCGTGTGTCGCTGCTCACTAATATTGGTGGCTTGAACTTAAATGAGCAAACTTACCCGTGAACGACTTGCTGTTTAATCGAATGATGTTTCGAATATTATGCTATAATTGTTAAATATGTATGTATATTTATTCATAACTATTTATGTTACATGTCAAACTTAAAACACAGTAGGTATATGAAAAATATCTCGGTATATCCGAGAACTAATTATTATAAACAATCATTTAACACAATGTAAATGTCAGATAGTAATATAAAATGTCATATCAAAATAAATCACTGATATCACTCAAATAATAATGTAACATGTCACATCCAAATTAATTAATAATAATAATTAGATAAAAATACGGACATGTCAGAAAAAAAAGTATTAATAATAACAATTTGAGAATCAATTCAGAATAACCAATTACAATAACTTAAACTAAAGAAATTTCCAGTATTTCATTGAACTTATAGAATGTCTGTTCGATGAGCCAGTCTAATACTAAATAAATATTATTATTGCTAGTTGGAGTTTATACAAAATATATAGCAGTTGTTTTTCCGATGAAATGTTTGATTGCATAAAGCCATAAAGGGCTTGATACTGACGTTCAATACATACACTAAAAGGTACCAATTAGTGCCTGTTAGAACCTCAGGACACCCTCAGCGAGGATGCTAGATTGTCCCTTAATTGGCCCGACCGGAGGCAGTCCAAGGCGAGGTACGAAATGTAATACGCGTTAAGTATGGTCAGTGGGTATGGTAAGTATCTATATGGAATGTTTTCATGCTAGCTTTAAATGTGCTTTCTGGTACACAATGTACGTGGACGTATGGTTACGAAGCTTAAGTTAGCTTTTCACCTGACACCCCGTCTAAGATTAGACCGGACGTACCGGTAGTTTTCGTCGCGTCACTCGAGTCAAAGGCCTATCCCTACATGAGGTGGGCCTACAAGGGCGCCAGCAGTATAAGGGCCATGGTTACATGCGGTCCGGCAACCCAGCTACCAAGCTACGGCTGGAGAAACATGTGAAGTTTGAGACGGTAGGTGCTCCCACTCTCCATACCGTCTTGCCAGATATACCTTGGCATGACCCTGCCCTTGGTAGATGATGCGTAAATGCATTTCCCTCACAAAGGGCGATATAAGCCGTATGGAAGTTTCGTCAAAAAGCTTAAACTTATCTTTGATTTATTCTTATTAATTTCTGGTCAGGTCTTTCAGTTATGGTCATTTATGAGATCCTAGTAACGCATCTCGGGTTTCCATTCTCGGTAGTTTCCTGATATAAAAGTCGTAAGTATGTCTTATTCCATTCAATATTCTAAGCGTGTTTAAATTTTTATACCATTCAGACGTTTCAACGTGATTGAGCAGCTGACATCCAAACATTCGAACACATAATATTATTAGAATAAATAAATATGATCTTCACAGTATGTCATGACAAATTGGGAAGCCGGGAAGCAGGGAAGGAACGTAGCTAGTTGTGAGACCCGCGATTCTAAAAAGCTGGTACCTATTTGACGAGTGTTCACAAAGCGAGTAAAGAGCTATTTACACTGCAGAGTAGTGGAGTATCCCATCACGCGGCGAGTGCAGTACGTTACGTTGTTCTGCGAGGCGGCCCGACGTGTACATTCAATTTTATTTAACAGCGGGCGAGATTGCGAGCGGGAAGGCCGGGGACTTTGTCAACGTGTTGCAACACTGAGATTTAGTTCAGGGATACTGTTTTTTATAAGTTTTTAAGGCTATTATGGATGATGAAGAGAAACTTTATTTGCCCATGTTGAGTACTTTTTTGATAGGGGACATTTTTTAATGGTAAATTTTGTGAGCTTAAAGTCAACTAATGTTATAAACGTCAAACTTTGGATGTTTCGATGATCGAATGTTTGTTGCTCATTACGTCGTAGAACAGATTAGGCTCGAATTTGGAACGCTGTTAAATTATAGTCTGCAAGTACACATGTGCTACTTTTAATCCCGATAAAACAACGGGAACTAAAACTACGCGGATAAAACCGCGAAGCGCTGCTGGTATGTCTTAAGCAGCAACTGCAGCACTCTATAGTTATGACGAGCAGAACATGTGCCTGGTGGTAAGAAATATGCCTGTGACACAAAACTATTGGAACTTGAACAGTCCAAATTATTACCTAGCACTACACTGCGCTCGTCACCCAGAAAGCTAAGATGTTATGTATCTAAGCCCTGTAATTTAACTGGAAACATTGCTCTTCAAACCGGAACACAGTAATGTTTGCACGTAACTGCTTGGCGGTAGCATAACTGGCAAAAGTGTGGTTCTTCCCCAGGCGGACTCTGTCAAGAATCCTACCACTACACCATATTTTTATTTGCGCAGTTCCCATCCTTATTAATTTTAGGTGATAAAAACATCACAAAGCTGTGATACTCCAGACTATAATTTGTCTTTGTATTAAATTTTAAATCTTTCTAGATATTCCAACGAGCTTACAAATCTTCGCATTGATAATATTAGTACACAATACAAGTGACTTATCGTGCTACATTACTTATCGTAATATATTGACATGTTTTTTTGATTATACTACGAGTTTGGTGCGTTTTGTGTGTATAAATAGCCCGTTCCGATTTCATTTGTCAGTAAGATGATCTCAGAATAATAGATTTTCTAAGAACTTTCAGTTTGACCCTCGTAACTACATAGTTTCGCGTACTTCGCATAATATTCCCGCGTTAAAAAATGGGATAACCAGTGCTTAGAGATTTAAGATGTTAGATCTCTGGGTGACGAGCGCAGTGCAGTGCTAGGCAACGATTTGGACTCTTCATGTTCCAATAGCTGCGTGTCACTGTGCTGTTATGTGACAGGCATGTTGCTTACCATCAGGCACATGTCCTTATCGTCTCGGCACACTTTATTTAAAAAAAACCGCTTAGTAAATGTTCCCACTGCTGGGACATGCATAATGACATTCGTTGACATTGCTCACACGACTGAGCTGCAAGACCTTGGATTCTACATGAAACCACACACTTGTCAAAGTCCACAACAAAATCCTGCTGAAGCACAAGACGTTGGCGTAATTGTGGTCACCAAACATATTACACTTACATAACACAACCGGATAGAAGCCAGAAATTAAAAGACAATTAATCAGATGACATATAGTAAAAATGAAAAAGAAGAAGACGACTTTATGAAGAAAAGGGCAAGTTTGTATGGGTCAACTTTGAAAATGTTTTGTATCGCCTTATCTTACCTGCAAACAGCAATAAAGATTTTTGTATTTGTATTTGTACATTAGTCCCGTATAATAAGTAGGTACTAAATTTCTACCAATACAAACGTCTTCGTTATTCAGATCGTTTCTCCGTAGTTGCATCACTAATACATTACCGCATCTTTTCTTCCACACATAGCAGTTATCTTATCTTCCCTCTCAGAGAGAGGATTCACTGAATTTACCAGTTGAGAGGTTCGTTATAGCCTCGCTCCTAACCCGCGGTTTCTGTGCTGACAGATCCCTTTCAATGCGAGTAGTTAGACTGAGCTCCATGCAGATGGGAAGATTGGTGGCTCTTCATTGCATCGAGCGGTGTCGAGTATACAAAGTGAAAACGAGGTTTTCAATGGGATCCTTTATAGTTCCTATATAGTTAGAAATGCAGTTTCCACTTGTATTATTAAATAAATTTAATTCTATGAATTGGGGATCTACAAAATCACTTTAATGTAATGTATGATAGACCTATGAGCTACTAAACTGGAATAATGAATATTGTAATTTTGATAACCAAAGAGATTAAAATTACAAAAAAGCTCAAATGCATAAAGTAAACAGTCCACCAAATATTTGGACTGCTAGGACGGTGAGCCGATCTCGCAAGAAGAGATTACCCATTACTGATCCAGGGCGGGTTGGCGGATGGCGCCAAACATCACAACATCGTTAAAGCTTTTATATTTAGTAAAAAGTTGCCTGTGAGTAATCAAACTATGTTTCCAAATTTTAGATAATTAAACCGCTCCAATGTGATTGAGCAACAAACACCTAAACGCATTCGTAATATTGGTATAATAAACCATTACTAACAAAAGAAGCTTTGCTGAATTTGGGTGTTGTGTATGAATTGTCCACCAATATTTATTTATATAACAGTAAACATACTTTTCTTAACATTAAGAATGAGCAGCTGATTTTTAGGGTTCCATATAACGTAAAAACAGAACCCTTATATATTCGTCATATTTGTGTGTGTCTGTTTGTCCGTCCTGTCTCAGTCACTTTTTTCTGTAACCCTGAGAACTAATGTTGAAACTTGATAAGTAGTAGATGTATTCTGTGAACCGCATTAAGATTACCGAACCGCATTGACTGAAACTCAATTTCTTTTCCATCAAATCCATATCTGGGCGTTGTCTATGGAAAGGTCTTCAAAAATGATGTTGAGTTTTCTAATATAATTTTTTTCTATACTGAATAATTTGCCAGAGTGACACTTTCAAAGTGGTAAAATGTTCCCCCCCACCCTGTAACTTCTAAAATAATTATGATAAAAATAATAGTTGATGTACCTTTAAATTACATTACTATGCAAACTTCCACCGAAAATTGGTTTGAACTCGATCTACGAGAACTACTCTACTCGAGAATGTTATCTACTTGCTGCTACAGAACACTTCACGGGTGAGTTCGACTCGCACTTGACCGCTTTATATTATATTTTTGTGTAATACTCTTAATGGGGTTTTCAGAATAGGTTCATTTATTTACCAGGTCTAAACAGTATGGGTCTTATAGTGGCTGTGACATACGGACAGACGGACAGACATGACGAATTCATAAGGGTTTTACGGAACCCTAAAAATGAGCAGATAGCTTATAATAAATATATATAATATATAACATAAATAATATTTATTAGGTTCTTGCAAAATATTTACCATAAAGTGGTGACGCAGTGTGTGACGAAGCGCGCTTTCCTAAAAAAAAAACGATTACTTACAATACTTTTGGCAGATCTACAATATAAGTACTACCATTTGCCCTGTTATAGAAAAGTGAGTGGTAAATAAATAATTAAACTGGTAAATCGAAAAAAATGTTAGATAGATAGCCAAACTCTTTGTTGCTTTTGAATAAATCTTTAAAAATAGTCAAATTTGGCAGCCTTCTCACTAAAATCAATTCTACCAGACAACTGTGGCATACCACAAAAGCATTCCACAAGAACAAAATTAAAAATTTTGATTAACACCCGACTACCTTAGATTTGTTATCTGTACAACATTCTACTAGTCAAGCCCTTTCATTTGATACCCATATTAAGGAAGTTGTGAAAAAAGAAATGTAATTTGCCATTTTGTGGTAGCAGCCATCTTGGATTTGAAATTTGTCATAGTGCAAAGTATTTTACTAGTTTACCCTTTCGTTTGATACCCATATTGCGGCAGTAGTGAAAAAAATTATATAATTCGCCATTTTGTGGTGGCGGCCATCTTGGATTTCAAATTGTTATAACGTATAGTACTCTGCTAGTCAAGCCCTTTCATTTGATACCCATATTGAGGTAGGTTGTGAAGAAATATTTTGTCCGCCATTTTGTGGAGGCGGCCATTTTGAATCGATATTAACCGGACATAGCTAAGAACACCCGCACGGATATTAACTTTCAAATGAAAAAACCGCATCGAAATCGGCCCAACCGTTTGAGCTCTACGGTGCCACAGACAGACACACACACAGACAGACAGACAGACAGACAGACAGACAGACAGACAGACAGACAGACAGATAGACAGACAGACAGACAGACATCGACGTCAAACTTATAACACCCCTTTTTTTGGTCGGGGATTAAAAATAAAAGCAGAAAACGAGAGGATTTCACATAAATTTTTTTTAGATTACGATGTAACTACTAAAACAACCGATGTGCTTAATACAAATTATTGACTAACATAACAAAAACATACATTGCTACAATAACAATAATGTTGAGTTACAGATTGAGTAAGATAAATGTATTTCCAAGCAAATAGCTGATAATTAGCTAAATGTTAAAATCAATACCAAACTGTTTCTGCTACGCCCAAGACTCCAAAACACAAGTTCGCATAACTTAACAAAGCGCCAACTTCCCGCCAATAAACCGATTCCTCCAGCGCCCCTTATTTTCATAACCGACATCAGATAACCCACTTTCGCAAAAACTGCGCCAAAAACAACTAACTCGCGAGAATGGCACACTTCGACATCAAAACAAGCGATCAGTACCCCACATTGAGTCTTCACTGCTAGGGGCGACCAGAAAGATTAATGACTTAACGCCCCCTCCACCCCTCTCAGACGCCCCCTGCATCAATCACTTAGCCCTTTGATGTATTATTTACTTGGGAGAAGTTATTTTTGTGTATCTTCTGTTTTTGAAGCGAATATTTTGAGAGCCATCTGTCATTACCGATCGCGGGTTGACAGGGCCTGGGGTTGGAATCTCGAGGGCTTCCGGTGATGTTACAGGGTCTGTGGACGTGACCAGACTGGTGGAAGGTTTGCTTGGGGTCTGGGGCAAAGAGAGGACCCTTGATCTTTGAATAATCATGTATTTTGACGAGTGCTACAGCCATATACGGCCCTAGCAGTGCTATAGTTTTACCACCGTGGTTCCAGTTCCCTTTGTTTTCCTGTTAAGAAATATTGTGCATTAACTGTGTTGAAATTTTAACCTCCCTTCAGGTGTTCCGTCGTTATTAAAGAACAAACATGAAAATATTTAAACTTTGCCATTTATAGTAAGAGTAGGACTTACATTTGGTCCACGAAAGCCGTAAATCGGGCTAGGTACGAGTATTTGGAGGCAAAGAAAGAAAGAAGCTCAGCAGTGGGACAATTCAGGCCGATGATCTGGCCTCAACTTTCATATCGATCTTACATTGACCTTGAAACTTGACCAGATGAATTAACAAGCCTCAAGCCTCAGATACTGCCAACAAAGCTATAAGACCAGTCATACAAAAATTTCAAATTTCAAAAAAAAACGACTTAAATTTAAAATAGTAAATCAACAATATATCATAATTATTCTTTTTGAAACCATCTTAACCCAGTGTTCCAATGACACAGCGAATGACTCATAACTCGTAATACGACTCCGTCGCGTCGTCATGATAAAGGTTAGCAAAATTTAGTTATACGTTTATTTCTAACAAACCGCTTATACAAAAATATCGTATTAACTACAAAAAAGTCATTAAAATCGACTTCCAATTGGCAAAGCTATCGCCATAACCTAAATTAAGTAGCAAAAATGCAACCTAAGTGGAAAGCTTTTTTAAGTCAATTAAAATATGAAAATCTTTTTGTAAATGAAAAACTATCATAACATAAACCAAGATATGAAGGGTTGTAACGGCCGCCATCGCCGCCATGTTGTGACGTGGACGAGGGATGCACTGTTGACGGACGATTTGTCCAACCTGTGTCCGTCACACGTGCGTCGAGTGGAGCTGGCTCGTGCTGAACGATAATGACTTACATGCCGTTCAGAATAAAGTTTACTTTTGAATTAAATAGCTAATTTTATTTTGATAACTACGATTTAGGCACACTGTTGCCATAATTTATTATTGTTTAGGCATATAAAGCTACGGCTGGTCGAGACAGGAGAAAGGAGATTACCCTGGTTTGAATCCTACGCACACCACCGTCTTTTCAAAGACATGTGCGTAAGGCGTTAACTTAAAACCTGTGAAAGAAAACATCGTGTGAAAACCGGAATGATCTAAAAATCTTTAAACGTCATGCGTCGCTCTCCAACTCGCACTGGGCCAGCGTGGCTACCACGTAAGTATGTTGGTGATGTAAAGATTTTACCAATCCAAAAAGCGGGTAACGCGCACGGCCACCTTCGCTGCTGCTCCGACGCTACACCACTACATTAGTATGTTGGTGACTCCAATCCGTAAGATTTAATTTTAACAAAAAGTGCTAAAGATAAGTTTTCACTCCATAAAGTTTTTTTAACGTATAGTGATGAGACGAACAGGACATGACTGTGCCTTATGAGAAACAACACGCCCAGTCATAACAGCTATCCCAATATCTATAATTCTATACTAATATTATAAAGCTGAAGAGTTTGTTTATTTGTTTGCTGTATTGGTACGAATTGAAAGATGATTTTTCTATTGGATAGTCCAGTTATCGATGAAGGCTATAGGTTATAGAACATAACGCTACTATCAATAGAAGCGGAGCATAAATCAGGAATATAACAGAAACGGGAAAAAATATTCCTTTTTGAAAGTTTTCGTACCGTGCTTTGACATGACAGCATGTGTCTAAGATTGCGTCATTGAATATATGTAAACCTATGCTTATCAAATTTGTTTCTAAATCTGAGTTGGTACGACCAATTTCCGACAGGTAAAGACAGGCGTAGCAGGTAGCTGAAGAATGTTTTGTTTTGAAAGGGGATATTCTCAGGAATGACTGAACCGATTTCAGCCATTCTTTCACCGTTGGATAAATGTACGGGATCCCAATGAGTGCTATATAATGTACTACGGACGAAGCCGGGGCGGACATCTATCAATCATCACCTAGCATTGCACTGCACTCGCCACCCAGATATATAAGATGATGAATCTCTATAGCTATAATGTCTGTCTTCATTATGGTAACAACGATAAGTTATGTTCGACTTAATACAACTCTTTCCCACATTCAGTACATCCCGAAGAGCCCGTAAATCTCTCCTCCGGAGATTGTGTTCTCTGAAACTCAACTTCAGTGCCAATCTAAGACGCGACTGAGGAGATATAACTACACTCAAACTAAAATTCCCGCCATCACTGAGCTCCTCTGGCAAGGTCGTTGAACTACGTCACTTTTGTATATCGGATTTCAGCCATCATTGGAATATAAGATAGTGGCGCTTTTCGGCAAGGGTTATCAGTGATGATATATAATGTAGTATCTGCTACGCTAGACTGAATACATTGACATGTATGAAATTTTCTGATCTACGGTTGTAACGATATATGTGCTTGTACAGGGTTACGTTATAAATCTGTAGTAAACGATAATAAACGTGGTATACTCAGTATGAGCCATCTACGAAATATTTACTAATATTATGAAGCTGAGGAGATTTCTATTTGAACGCGTTCAATTCGAAAGTAATAGATATATAGATTATCTTTATTGTACACACCAAAACAAAACAATACAGTAAAAAAAAAAAAATTGGTTGCCTGTAAAGTCGGTATACGGGCGAAAGTTTTACGTGACAACGACTTTGAGTGGTAAAATAATTTTACGGAAGGGACGCGTGCCTTTCACTTTTTATGTCTGTCTCTCTCGTTCTTAGGCGGGCTAACCATGCCCGAGTGGAAGGGACGCGTGCCTCTCACTCGCTCTCGTTGTGAGCGCATAACGTAACGCAGTTCTCGGCAAACCAATTTATAAGACGTTGTCACGTCAAAAACTTTAAAACTAGTGTTACAATCGGCGGCCTTATCGCTAAAATCAATCTCTTCCAGGCAACCTTGGGATGGAAATGTTTTTAGAAGTAATAAAAAGCGGGTTGTTGTAGGTAAGTGTGCTATATTGTAGACTGCATTATCGTTTAACATCAGGCGAGATGGCGGTCAAGTGCAGACCTAACATTGTAAATAAAACGTATTCAGATACACTTTATATTTTCGTGGTTTCAACCGCGAAGTTCCCGTTTTCGTGATTGATTAAAAGAAACCAATGTGGAAGTCATGGACGTATAAAAAAAGTCGGTTAAAACAAAAACTGTGTCACTAGAGTCAGTCACGTTTGCACGTGTGCGTTGTCAGGTTGTCACTGATAGGCTGACACGCACACATATACACAAGTAGGGCGTGTAATGACCCACTGATGCCTGCGTGTCAGCCTGTATGTGACAGCGCACACGTGCATATTATGTGGCCGACTCTAGTGACACAGTTTTTGTTTTAGCGAGACTACGTCCGACTTTTTATACGTCCATGGTGTAAGTATTCCAAATTACCACCCAATTCGTTAAGATATTCCGACGCGACGTGTTGAGCAAGAAAGTCCCTATACATTTTATTGACAAGGCCATTTCACACCCGCTTCGATACATGTGATTTAATTATGATTTACGTGTTTTGTAAATTTGTTAACTTCATTAAAATGTACCTTCGATGCTAAAGGCTTCAAACAAATAAAAAATTTAAACGAGCTCTTGGAGAAACACTCAGTAGGTAATCTAGATTCATCAACATCATGATGTTGATAATGCTAATGAATCTAGACGGGATTCGAAATTAAGACTATATAACTATACTAATAAACTATCTAATGGCTTGTCGCATGTGCTGGCGTGGCTGTAAGTGTGACAAGTAATTGAATGATAATTGATTACATTTATTTGATTAAATTTTAATGGTTATTTAGTTTGTATAATTATAGTCATTTAAACATTATTTTGTTTATGATACCGGCAATCTGTATAGCCCGGTATTCCATGCATAGGCAGCCCACTAAATGTTCCCACTGCTGGGACTCGGGGCCTTCTCTTGCAAAGAGAGAGTTAAGGCCATAATCCACCACGCTGGCTAAGTGCGGGTTGGTGGATGACATATGACTTCCAAAGATTATATAAAGGTACATGTTTCCTTGCGATGTTTTCCTTTACCGTTTTACGCACATGACTTCGAAGGTATTCTATGCAATACCTAGGAAATGTATAGAATACATACCTAAAACATGTAGGTAATGTATGAAATATTATTTATTTTATACATTGCCAAGGTATTCCATATAATACCGATTGCGCAGCCGGGTCTGTATGTAAAAGACGTAAGGGTATATCACTGAGATTTGACTCCGTAGGGTCTACCGTCTAACTAGAACTGTCTTAGCTATGACATTGGTCTCTCTTTTCTTTCAGATAGAGACCGCAATAGCAAAGCGAAAACCGTTTTAGTTAGGCGGTAGAAGGGCGAGTGGGCTCCCGCTAGAAGCTCTGCGGTCAGCATAATATAAATAAATAAATATAACGATTTAGCTATTGGAGAATTTCGATTACCACCCTGTGTTATTGAACACCAAATGAGGATAGATGGAGATCTCATTTCTCGATGAGATGACTTGCAATATCTTGACCACATAACGTCGAGGGAATTAAATATTAGTTTAGATCGGGCTTAAGTCATGTGTAATGTTTTTTTAAACTTAATATAAAGTGACGAGATAAGCTGAACATGTGCCTGGTGGTAAGCAACATGCCTGCCCATAACAGCACAGTGATAAACAGCTATCGGAACAAGAAAAGTCTAAATCATTAACTAAGCACTGCACTGAGCTCGTAACCTAAATATCTTAGATATTTATCTCTATGCCCTGTAATTTCACTAGAAACATTGGCTTTTAAACTGGAACTTATATTATTTTAATTATTAAGTCATATTTGCACGTTACAGCTTGGCGGTAGAATAACTAGCAAAGATGTGGTACTTCCCCAGGTGAACTCTGCTAAGAGTCCCACCACTATAAAATACAATACAATATGTTTATGTTTTAATACAATATGTTTACATTTTGTTTGCATGTTCTCGCTAGGCCACCCCGACTTCACACTTACAAAATCACATCAAATACCTGAGAAATCCAATAAGTAGCTAACTCTAAAACAAACTCCAAGAGCTCGCGACAATGACCCGCGGTTCAAACAAAATAACGCAGAACACTTACTAACTCCTCTTATTACTTTGTTAAAGAAGTATAAAAAACAATTGAACCAATGTATTACCATTCGCTTGTTTCTGTTTTTCAAATACCTACATCGCCGCTGCCACAGCATAACTAAATCACTACCACAAAACAAACAATATAAGCAGAAAACAAACTGCAGTTAAGAATAAATTTACTCTGTGTCGTTGCCGATTGGTAAAAGCAAGTCGACAGTCTTGTTCTGTAGACATCAAAGGAAACCATTTATTCTTGTAATGTCTTATTTCTATCGCGAAAAACTCGTGCTAGAGCGAGACGGTATGCTTTTTGTAGTGAAATATTTAGTGTGCTTTGTTGGGAAAATAAACGATTAGCGATGGGAAGCGAACTTGAGGCGATGACAAAGACTGGTGACTATGTGTATTCTGTATGGATATATGTGATGTTAATGAGAATAGATTTATTGGAACGTTCCTTTTCATTAGGAACGGAGTGGTATTTATGGATGTTTCGAATGTGCTTTGTGTAGTTCTGAATTTCGTTGTATTCGGTTGAAGAGTGACATGTTCTTTGGAATGTATTTAAATTTTGTCGTAAATCACTAGTGATTTCTGTAGCGGCGGAAATGTACGGAAATAAACTTGGTAGGTAAAACTTTTGTAGTTTAGCTATGGATATATTTCTATCGCTTGGTATAACTAAATAACATAAATATACTTGCCGTTAATTCACCGCAACAATCGTAATCATAATTTTTATTGCGTAAATATTATTTAAATATCAAATATAGTTATAAAAATCCATTAAAATGTCACATAAATCTACTTAAATATGGTAGTATGTAGTAATGGTAGTGGTAGGACTCCTAGCAGAGTCCGCCTGGGGAAGTACCACACTATTGCCAGTTATTCTACCGCCAAGCAGTAATGTGAAAGCTTTACTGTGTTCCGATTTGAAAGGCAATATTTCCAGAGAAATTACATGGCTTAGAAATACAACATCTTAGATCTCGGGGTGACGAGCGCAGTGCAGTGCTAGGTAATGATTTGGACTCTAGATGTTCCAATAGCTGCATGTCACTGAGCTGTTATGTGGCAGGCATGTTGCTTACCATCAGGCACATGTCCTGCTCGTCTCGTCATTCTTTATTTAAAAAAAAACTTAAATGTAATACAAAAACAGATAACACCTGCTTTGCACTGTATTATATTGTAGAGTACTATATTTATTTACTATAAGGAACTCCTTGAAGCCATTATTATATTCTCTGATCGACAAGCCAGCGCTTCAGGCGGGCCTTGAAGCAGGGCTGGGTTGGGAGCACCAACTACTACTCGTGGCCGCTTGTTGTGCGCAATAAAAAGTATCTTTGATGCTGTTCCCGAATATAATCTAAACTGTTCTGAATTTCAACTCAATCCGTTCAGACATTCCGACGTCATTGAGGAAAAACCACCCAGATGTCCAGACAAGCAAACTTTCAAAACGTGATGGAGTATTATGGCCTTGACTCCTTGCGAGAGAAGGCCCGAGTCTCTGGGCTGCTTAAGCTAGTGTAGCGAGGAATGTCTATCAATATTTGTTTATTTATTGTTTTGAATATATCGTTTGCTGTTTAGGTCCGTGATTAAACTCACCGTTAACAAAACTTACGTTCTCAAATAAAAATACAAAAAACTGTATTGCTGTTTACAGGTAAGATAAGGTGATACAAAACATTTTAATAGCCGACCCATACAAACTGGCCTCTTCTTCTAGACGCATGCAATATGTCTGGCAACACAGTTTTCATTGGTCTGAATTTATACAATGACAATAATAGTCAGCTGATAAAGTATTCTTCTCCTTTTTTCATTTTTAGCTTTTAATCGGTTGTATCATATTATATGTCATCTGATCCATCGTCTATTAATTTCTAGCTTCTATCCAGTTGTGTTATGTTAGTGTGATATGTTTGATGAGTACAATTACGCCAACGTCTTGTGCTTCAGCAGGATGCTGTTATGGACTTTGACAAGTATGTAGTTTAAATCCAAGGTCTTGCGGTAGTAGCTCTTGCAGTTCAGCCGTCTTCTCATAATTATATGTTTCAAATACATCACTATAAAATTGTAAACAGCATCAGTTTACAATACGTAATCATGTCGTTGGATTGTAAATTAACCTAACCCACCATGGGTTTGTAATCTTGAGTGTTGTATAACTAACTACATTTACAATTTTACTGCGTTGTATAGGTTCACTTTATGCATCGATATAAACCAATGTAACGGCCCTGAGCACTTTAAAACTGGTAGGAAATAAGCTGCGTCACTGGGTGTATCGTAGGTGGTTTACTCACAACCAATCTACTTGACCCCTAGAATCGCTAGCGGCGAGATCTGATGTAGTTCAACTTATTTGGTTGTTGACAACAAATAGTATTGTTTTTAAACTTTCGCGATTTGAACACAATGTTTATATTAGAACAGTGTTTAAGTACGTGATTAAGTAAAAACGTCCGGCTTTCACCGCTTCCTGTAATTCACTAGAACGGAAAGAGTGAAAGAGTGAGCTTACTATTACCAACGCTGACATAATTCCGTGCGTCTGAAGTTTGCGAGGGCACATCCATTGGTTTGTATCTATAAGTTTATGTACATGCGTAAAATGCCTCGCAGCCTCAAATTTTAAATGGGGTTAGGAATGAAACGAGTAAAATATATTTGACTAGTAGCGCCCCGAGGTTTTACCCGTTGAGTTGCGGTTCCAGTTGTTTTCCAGCTGTAACAATAGACGATGTACTAGTTATTCAATATTTTGTATTTTTTCAGTTTAAGGTGCGTTATTAAAACTTCTTTTTTTTTGTCCAGTTTTTAGAGCTCTCTACTTATTAGCCAAACCAAATATCAACTGGAAAAAACACATGAAATTTTTACAATTTCTTGACTTCAAAATGGTAGTTTTTAATTTTTTGTCTTATTTATTGTCTAAATGATCTCCTCACAATGAAACCATAAAAATAGAAATAATTGTAATTGTCATGCATCTACTCGCCAAATCAAATCAATACATCTAAACGCCGCCATTATTTTGATTTTGTATTTACATCAACGGATAGGCAACTCTACGAACATTTTGGTAGAAATCTTTTTTCAAAAGACCAAAATCTGATTTTCTGAAGAGTTTATTCCAAAATTTGAGCGTAAAATAGCGACAAATCCTATTGTTTCTCTCTTGCTCTTTCTTTCGGTGTTGCGATGAGGTATGAAATACTTAAGGTAATTTGCTGCTTTGGGTCGGCCTTAACGTATACGATTAGAGGGGTCATGTTCCCTTCGGACTTGTGACCCCACTTCCCCCTCTTCAGACATTACTTGGTCGTAAATTTAGGCTACGAAGACGAACCAACCGCTTTTTGTGCTAGCTCAAAGATCGATAGGTTGTAGCATAGAGATAGAGGCCATCTGAGGCTTACTGCAATGGTAACTACTGCCACTGGTAGATACTAATGCCACTAAAAAACCTGAAAAAGCCTTAGCTAGGTACGTCAAAGTACTATAAAAACTTGAACAGAAATCACGAGCATAAACGCATTCTGTCTTCGAATTTTCATTCTCCATTCTAAAGGAATCTTTTTTCAATAAAGTATCGACAGAAGAACAAAATCGCGCAGCTTCGTCCTAAACGATGAACAAACGATTGATTAAACGCGAAACAGACGATTTCTAACTCCACATCCACTTTATTATCAACCTTATCTCCCGGGAATAGTGCCAAAGTACCGTGACAACGTTTATTTACTCGTATCTTTGCACCAAACAGTCCCAGCGGACTCGCAAAATATTTCAAATCGAATCGCACCATAAACATCTTCTACTGAAATCAATAAATAGAACTTAACGAAGTCGACGCAAAATCTTGTCCTCTATTTCACTACAAACTTACTTCTTACAAGTTTAAAATAAGAAACGAGCTATATTGAACTTTATTTCGTGGTGATAAACACTGCGGAAGTTTTTGTGGAGTGTTTCGAGAGCGTAAAGTTCGCTTGTGCCCCATGAGGCGAGAATGGGGTTTCGGGGACCTTTGTGCGGCGAAATTTATAAAATAGTAAGCCAATTTGAGTATTATATGAACGTTAGGACGATTGATAGGGTCAGTGGTGTTACCCGGTGACCGGCGACTGGCGAGGGACGCAGATGATACGGGTTTGATAAATAAACGCGCTTTATCACAACTAACTAATAGAATAAACAAAATTTTGTTTTTGCGTCATTGGTTTCTTATGACTTGTTAATTTTTAGGCAAAGAAAGGCTTAAATAACATTATCAAATTATTAAACACAGAAAATATTCCGTAATCAAATTATTATAGAATACTAGCTTTACCTCGTTGTTTCGCGGTTTCGGAATGAAAAATAAGAAAAGTAGCCAGTGTGTTAGACCAGAATTTATCTATGTTCAAAAATTCAATTCGATTCGACATGTTTGACCAACAAACATCGAAATATTCGATTAAATATTAAGTTCTAGGATAAAAAAGTTACTCATTTGGGAATCGAACCCTGTTTGTACTCGTAGTGGCTAAGCTACGAAGCCAGTTAAAATATAAAGCTAGATGCAGACAGCAAACACCGCCATGGCACAGGGTTGTCACGCCGCATTTGCATGCGAGCGCTGACGCTGCACTCGCCGCTAATTCCGCGTCAGCGGGACAAAGTGAAAACGTCCGACTCTCATATTCGACAACCCGTCGCTTGTATTAGAAATTCCTCCAGTATTTCCGTTCAATTTTTCACTTGGTCTCTCGCTTTTGTCAAGCAAGTTCTCGTATTTCACGAGATCCATTGCTGGCCGACTGCCGCAATACTGAGGATTAGTCCTTTACGTCGAGTTATGGACGCCGAACGATGTAATGTATTGTGTCTACCGTATTTATTGCCACTGTGGGTGCACGGAATGTTCGGTATTGGATGGACGTGGTCGATCGTTTTGCAATTTTGGTTTTAGTAAATGCTGGCCACTTTTGGTTTGACTGCGGGTGACGTATTATTAACGTGTAAATTTTGTATCTACTAAGTACAAATTTTACTATAATTTAAATGTAGGCTGGTTATCATGGTTTTTATACAAAATATTTACGTCCACATACGTATTTAAGTATTTTCTTAGACTTACAAGTATGTTTTTATGGACTTAAATACAAAAAAAAAAAAATAACGTGTATTCATTGCTGATTGCAGGTAGTGCCAATCAGGGAAAGAAAACGTTGAAAAATTGTAATGATTTTATGCTATTCCAGACTATAGTCTAACTGTATTCCAAATTTCAACCAGATCAGTTCAACGTTATTTTGCAAAAAAACATCCGAACATCCAAATACTGGCATTTATAATATTAGTAGAATAATTGTAATTTTGTCTGCTTATCCATCGGCGGGGGCGTACTACTTCGTTCCGTTTACCGTTGAGACTGTAGAACGCTGTATGTAGAACTGACAACTATGAATCGAAGTTTTGCGGTTTAAAAACCTAAATATTTGACCAAATAATATCTAACGTTTTATTTTTTATTAACCAATAAATTCTTGAGTTTTAAATCTCTATTTATAGCTTAATAAAATTTGTTACCAAATAATTCTGAAACCCGCTACTGCTCCCGTATGTGTTTAAACGCAGCACCCACGCCGCCGCGCGCTGTTGTCACGTCAGCCATGTTGACACGCCGCGCGCCCCGTCACGGCGCCGCGCGTGTGGCCCCGGCTTTACGCAAACATCGGCGTTCTGCCCTCACGTGGAATTTTGATGTAAAACATAATCTAGGATTTTAATACTCCGCCTGTGAATATAAAAGCTTTGGGCTTTGTGTTAAAAGGCTTGCAGACTGTGTAATTTTTGCATTAAAATGAATTTTTACAAAATGTTAGGATTTTTAAAAACCGAAACTGTATGTAGATGTTTCATGTTATTCATTCAAATATTTAAAATGATTGTGTGTTTTTGGGAGTAACAGATAAAAAGTAAATAAGAGTAGTACTAGAGCAATAATGTGAAAAATTAGAAATGTTATAAGAGTGATGAGGCATATAAAACGGTTTTAGGTTGTCTATGTAAGGATAATGGAAGAAATTTCAACTTTATTTCAGTAATCCTAAGCAGTCCGCTTCATTTTAAAGGAGTGAGAACTGGAAACTCTGCGTTTCAGCTGTCCGGCGGCTGATGCAAGTATTTCCCCCAGTTTGTTTGTATCCTAACATTAAATTTATTTTAAAATGTTTTGATCACGAAGCGAAAGTATTTTCTGTTGATATTGCTAATAGTGTCCAAAACCCTTCTTATTGAAATAAAACCTTCATTACTCGCATTTAACACTGTGTGGTAGGTAGCCTAAAATCTTAGATTAGATAATAGGTTAGGGTTTACTTATTTTAATGTAATAAACAAATTGATGTTAAAACATTTATAATGTTATTTTCGTTGATATATTATTTTGAAAACACGTCTACCTATTACAACATATTTTATATAAGACTACTGGAGGAGCTTACTCTTGCCAAAAATGAACATTATAATCGGTTCAGTTGTTCAAGAAATAGGGCAACATACATAAAAATTGTGGTTGTCAAATTGATAGTTAAGACATCTAACGCCTTTTGTAAGTCATTTTATCTTTTTCTCCCTAAATGTAAACTAAGTTCAAGAGTTATTATTCCCTTTTATCAAAGGTATGATATATCAGAAGACTAAAGCGAGCAAATAAATAAACTTTGGAACAAACTGAAAAAAGGGGTCATAAAAATTACCCCCATACATAGTTAAAGTCCACTAAATATTCGCACTGCTGGAACTCGGGGCTTTCTCTCGCTAGGAGAAATTCGAGTCCATAATCTACCGCGCTGGTCCGGTACAGTTTGGTTGATGACACATGCCCTCGAAAGATTCTAGATACAAGTTGGTTTCCTCACAATGTTTTCCTTCACCGTTTTAAGTTGGCGGCATTATGCACACGACTTCAAAAATACAGTGGTAAGCGTGGGATTTGAACCCGGGGCTTCCAGATTGGCAGGCGCCGTTCTCTCGAAAAGACCAGCCGTAACTTGTAACACCACTGATAACAACAAGTGAATCAAAAAGTATATATGAGAAGACTTTAACGCAAGCAAGTTAACGGTAGCGTTGAAGTCAGCCCATGATTGTGGTGGTAACAAGTGAACCAGTCAAATAGAATACGTTAGCAGCCACTCCATAGAATAAGCCGCGGAGAAGCAGTTTTATTCCCGTCAGAACAGCGAAGTGACAGCCCTGCTGAATAAACTATGAATCCCGCGACAAGCACATACGGAACCAGATCGAATCAAACTAAGCCGCCTTAAGCCAAACCAACGGTAAAACAAAATGATAACAATATAACTTAGTTAACACTATAAAATTAGTTTTTAATTAATGTAGTTCCCGTGTACATTTATAAAAAAACTAACGGTACCCCGTGGTTTTATCAGCGCAGTTCCTATTTCTATTGTTTTACAGTGATAAAGAAATCCAATAAAAAAAAGAAGTGTGGCACTCGGGGACTGCCGCGGTAAAGCTATTGCATGTTGCATGCATTTTTATCAACATAAGCAATTGGGATGTTAACAATTTTTCGGAATTGTTTTTATTTTGAAGACTAAAATTTGTTTACCATAAAAAATATCACGGGAAATCCGTTCAGTTGGCAACACTGCTAAGAGCATTTAGTCTGTAAAGCTAATACAAATAAGATTCAAAGTCGAATGACCGAGTGGGGAGGACGGCGTTACGGTCTTCTATCCCTCTTTCTTGTGTACATAAAAAAAGAGATGCACGACCACTAAAATTCGGTCTCTAGGCCCGCGATAAAAGCTATGCAATATCTTAAAAACATAGGAGCTGACGATAGAAGTGAAAACTTATAACTCAGAATTTGGGAAACCGGAGAGCGTGGCCATGGTCCTTCTCTCTAGAACCTGTAGAGCTTGACTGAATGCTGACAAATTTCAAGATAGCCAATGTCCCGAGTTTACCCGAAGATTTCTTATCGTTCTCGAGCGTGACGCTAGAACTAAATTCACAGCCCACGAAAAAAACTGTCTGTGGTACACCAAAAGAAATTTTCCCACTTTCCACTTTTTTATAGTACAGAATGATGAGACAAGCAAGACATGTGCCTGATGGTAAGCAACGTGCCTGCGACAAAACAGCACAGTGACTTGCAGCTATTGGAACATGTAGAGTCCAAATTTAATCATAGCCTTGCGCTCCACTGCGCTCGTTAATCAGAGACATAAGATGTTTTATCCCTATGCCCTGTAATTTCACCGGAAACATTGCCCTTCAAACGGTAACAAAGTAATGGCAAATTACTGCTTGCCGTTAGAAAAACTTGCAAAGGCCACTTGCTAGTATACGGCTTCCACTCCAGAACCCTTCTCCCCAAACGTTTGTTGACTCTTCTATAAAATATGTCTTGCTTATTGCCTCTACAGCTTGCTAGTTCCGTGGGCTATGTCGATCATTGCAGCTGTTCAGGTGGTAGATGCCATTGGTCTGTTCGCAGTGGCTGCGTTACCGACAGCTATACAAGGTTACAGGTTGCAAATCAAAATTTAAAACAGAAATACAGCGGTGGTGAAAGCGTTGACGAAATTGGAATGATTTAAACTACATGTGCTAATTGTAATATTCTTAGAAATGGCTCGTTTGCCTTGAGGACTTGTGCTCGCTAAAATACTTTCTTTTGTTTAATTGTAATTTCAATTTGTTTGTTAAAACAAACAAACAAACAAATTGAAATTACAATTAAACATGTGTTTTTTTTAAATAAAAATTACACGTGTGTATTTGTGTAATGTAATATCGCGTAATAAATTAAAGTGCAACCTGAGACTGATATATATATAAAAATCTTTATTGTTGTATGTTGGTAAAATAACACGATTCCTTAAAATATTAAACGCGAAACTAATTTTGTTTGTTCCGGTTTCACTTTCCGATCATCGTAAAATTTTGTATTCTTAGAGGTATAACACAAAAGCAACATAGGCTACTTTTTACGTGGAAAATAATGAGATCATTGTTACTACAAAATATCTTAAAAAGCTAGCCTCGCTGCTGTATGAAGTGAAAATAAATTATAGTAAATACATACTGATATACAGAGGTGTCGTGTCGATACCGATAACGGTAAAAGTGTCGTAAGTTCAACTTTACTGTTATTTGTCAAAAAAAAAGGCCCAGCAGTAAAAAAATTGTTTAACTTCCCTAATAGTAATATTACAATAGTGGCGCCACGCGCTATTCGAAAATAGTGTCTGTCTGGATTCTAATATGAGAATGTCACATGAGTACGTCAGCCATGTTTACCGACACGCCTCGGGCGGCGCCGCGTCGGACAGCCGCTTCCGACGCGGCGTGGCGTCGCGTGTTTGCGCGCCGTGTTTGGACATCGCTCGCGCCGCTAATGTGTTCCGGGCTTTAGCTGACGTCAGATTAATGTGCATTTGTTTTAAAAACTGATTGCGTGTACATTTGAGAACTAGTTTATGACGGAGACATGAACGAGCAGGTTTGACCCAAGTTTTGCAATCTAAGAGCAAAATAATTTGTCTGAGTTTGCAATAAGATTGACTGGGCTGTAGTTTAGTTTTGCTTAGTTGTTTAGTTTTGATAGAGTTTTTCGTGATGGTTACAATTTTGTCTTCAAGTTTAGAGTGAATTGATTTCTTTTCGTTCCATCGTGGACCGTACCGTCACTTAGCACCGGGCAAGATGAGGGTCAAATGAGTCCTGCGTTGTAAAAAACACTAGATAATGTCCTAATATTAGCGCCATGGTTCAGTGTAGTGAGATAGATTCGATACATAGATTTTTTTATTGTGACACAAATAAATTAAAATACTCGAGAGAAACACTTATTATGAACTAGAACCACAAGTGGCGGCCTTATAAGAGCAAACTCTGAGTTTACTCTCTAAGCTGCAGATCTTGGATTGGAAAAAATTGTGTGATAAAAACTGATGTTTTTGTGTCTCTAGGTTTTTATAACTAGTTTAAATTAGTGTGTATTTGAAATGTATAAATGTACTAATAATCCATATTATCATAACTACATATGAATGTATTAACTGTTAACGTTTGTTCATTTACAAAATATCCCACAGAGCAGGCGACAACCAACACTAATACAAGAAGACAGAATGGCCATATCTGCTCGCAGCCGATAGTTTTTTGTCGGCTTCTGTCTATTGGGACGATTTTTAGGATTTTTATGCGGGTTAACTAGTGGCCGGGTGCGGGTAGTTTGTTCGGGTATTTTCACACTTTTTTCTGTCGCCAACCTTCGCTCGCCGGCCGGACTAAATTGTTCGGTGAACTAACTCCACCATTTTCCAATGAAAATAAAAGCGTTTGATGGTGTGTTGCGTTTTTGGAGTTCGTTGGATGCTGCAGTGGATAACGAGTGCGGTGGAATGCCCTGGGACCGCGCATTCGTTTCGGAACGATGCGTCAGATCGCAGCTTTCAGCTTGCCGTCTCGGAAAATTGTTGTACAATATATTCGTTCATACATATTGATTTCGACGCCATAAAGAATGTTGCACGTTCATTTACATACTCACACTCACATTCATTTGCACGAGCCTTTAATGATTGAATAAAAGGAAATTAAATATGGATACAATATACACGAATATTCTATTTTACTTCATACATAGAATAGATAATATAGATAGAACGGACACTCCCTAACCCCGCCAATTTCAAGCTTCCTCACCCCTCAGGCCGCTTCGGATACGCTAGGAGCACTCAACGAAGGGCTGGTATCGAACATCTAATTCCTAACGAAATATCATCATGGTGGGTTGTTGTGCTGTTTACGGCTGTCCGTCAACTAAACGGGCAAGATTAAAAGCTTTATTTAATTTCCTAATGATAAAATAACGTAAGATTAGAAACTTTTCAATAACGTTGCTTTATAATATTACAAGCTTTGCTTAGTTTGGGGTCAGATGGTGTTGTGTGTGAATTGTCTACCAATATTTATTTATTTATAATAACGAAGTCGTTTTTTAACTCGTTCGTAACTCACACAGCCAGTAACTTATGTGTCCAAGCACGGATTGATAATGCCTGGAGGAATAATTGTAGTGACAGAATAAAGTTTCGTTCATGGGTAAGTGTAAAATAAAATGTGTACCTACTAACAGAAATAGATATCTAGGTACCTGATCTAATCTATCATCGGTTTCGTTTCATTTACGCGGCAATACAAACACCCACAGATTTCTGAAACAATTTAGAAATCTGTGCAAACACTACTTTAATTAGAATAGTATAATTTGGCTCCATTCTATTTATGTAACTCAACATTATAGCAAGTTTATAGACTACGTCACCAGGTGAACTCAAGGGGCACGACTATTCAATAAAACAATTCAGTAGCCCTAGCGCTAACGCACACATTCACGCGTGTGTTTGAACGACATCTGCGTAGTTGTGTGAAGAGTAGGCAACTCCACAGCGGCGGTTGTGTGGAGTTTTAGTGGAGTGTCCGGGGTGTGCTTCATACTTGTAACGAGACGAAAATATTGTTCGATGTTTTTCCATTGACAAAAAATTTGCTGTCATGGAATGTATATAGTGAAAGTGACAACTTAGAATAGTATTAAAAACAGCAGTAGGTTGCGCAATACCCCTTCTGTATTATAGTTACAGAATTACTGCTGTTATGTCTGTCGGTGAGTCGAAATCACAAGATTCCAGTCGTTCACAAAGCGTCTAGCGTACGACAATTGACGTCACTCGAACGCTTAGTTGCTACACTGAAATATTAGCAAGTTGGTGACCGACATAAATCAATGGATGTGCCCTCCCAAACTTCAGGCGCACGGAATTATGTTATCGTTGAGAAGAGTGAGCTCACTCTTTTCGTTTTAGTCGATTGTAGGAAGCGGTAAACGTCGGACCTTTATACTTATGGTTATTCGTTATCAACAACCAAAAAAAAGTAGAACCGCAACATACCTCGCCACTAGCGATTCTAGGGGTCAGGTAGATTGGTAGTTGTAAACCTCTCACGCTACACACATATACGCAGTTTGTTAAACATTTCTAGGTGCTCAAGGCACACCTATTGATTTATATTGATGGTGATGGCCATACCATTTTCCCTACTAAAAAGAAAGCTCAATTCGCTCAAAGAAAGTTTTTATTTTTTTGGGATACAACTACGAAAGTCGAGTTAAAACTCTTCGTTTGAGTCTTTTGTTGCTCAATCATGTCGCAATGGAACGGATTGAAATTTGTAACACAGGTAGGTTATAGAATCTACTTTATATAGCACACAGACTACTTTATATGGTGGGAAACAAACACACACGGAAAACACACGGGAGAAATCATAGGAATAGAAAACTCTACACAGTTGGAAAAACTACTATGGTAGGGGAGCCCACGACGGGGAGTTACTCGAGCGTCATAGAGGCCTATTGGATTGCAAAGCTTAGGTAATAAGAAGAAAAAATGTTGAATAATGTTGTTACCTTTTCCTTTGTTGCGCTATAGAATTTCAAATATGAAAAATCAGCTCATAAAGCTGATTAGCGATGAATATTTGCTACTTCGGCTTGTGGAATCCTTGTATATTATATCTTTCGTTATCCTCGAATTATTTCCTTTAAAATAAAATAACCACGCTCGAGAATGTAGAAATGTTTTTTTAAAAACTTAATGAATGAGAAATCACATAATGTTACTAAGTAGCAGGGTATACATAATTATTACGTTTCGGTACAATGATACAACGCTTTGTAGCTATCTGAATATGAAGTGTCCAAGTCATTGGATATAAACAAAATGATTACTAAACTCTTTGGTCTATAATTTTACAATCAAACATTTTTCATATTACTACTTGGCGGTAGAATCACTGACAAAGTAATATTATAAAAGATAACATCGTGAAGAATTTAGGAGTCCAAGAAAGACATAAAATACATCAAGGACAAGCAACACTTTTTACGCCAACTTCACTGGCGTGGCGGATTATGGATTTGACTCTGTCAATATGACAGAAGACTCCGAATCCCAGCTCTGGAAACACAAAGTGGACCATATGCATTGTAAAATAAAACCAGTTTAAATCGGTTATAAAACCGTAGTAGGTGTCCTATCTCGATCTAATCAACCTCAACGACCGCCGCCGCTCCATAAAACTCAAACCGGCCGTTGTTATTCAAAAGGCAATAAAGCGGCCGTAGTTCATTTAGCCGGGTTTCTTCAGATTAGCGCGCGCCGTGCCGGGCATCGGAATGTGCTTGTTTCATACGTTACAGGACATTTAGGGTACGACTCCACGACACTGATGCGCGAGCTATACGAGGCTAGTTTTTCAAGCTAGGATAACAAGCTAGTAGCTCGTGTAGACAAAACTTGCGTTGTGTAGCTTTGTCTACACGCAGCTTGCTAACACTAGCTTGGAAAACTACCCTCGTGTAGATCTCGCATAAGCGTCGAACATTGTTTGGAAATTATAGTTCAACTAGAACCGTTTCGTGTTTTTTCTACGTATTTCTCATTAGAGTAATTTTCTTCGAAAAAGCAACCCATTTTCTAGTCTAGACTATATTATTGTAACTGTGTTTCTTTACTCGTTCCGACGTAAGAAACACACATCCAAAATTTTCGCATATACAACATAGATACGATTATCGTGATAGCATGTTAGCACGGATATCAAATATTTGAACACAAATTGCATTTGTGCAAACGAGTAAGTCAAAAGTTAGCAAATGTAATTGTTAAAGCTACAATACTTTACAGCACATGGACGTTAAGTGCTTTGTCAGATGAGGGTTATTTGTTTGTAATACATAATTATAATATGTAAAGCAAAAAATGCATCAAGTAAATTTACAAAAAAATCTTGTTTTTTCCGAGAATTGTTACAATATCATAATTTATTTAATGGACTCTACAAGAAGCATTGTACAACATACTAGCACCGCTTCGCGGTTTTTCCCGATTAGTTCCCGGTTCCCGTTATTTTCGCGAGATAGTAAGTAATCTATGTGTTCTTCCTTACTACAATCTAACTGTATTCCGAATTTCAGCCTTATCCGTTCATATATTACGACGTGATTGAGCAAGAAACATCCAAACATCCATACATTGGTATTTAGAATATTAGTAAGATTACATCAACGTTAAATAATAATGTATAGTAGTTTATCTAACGAAGGGACGCCCGTCTTACTTGTAATCATGTGTAAAACACGTTAAGTATGTGTGCGTGAAAACAAATACCTTTGCTCGCGTTTCGTGCGGTACTGAGAGAGCGTCCGCGGCCACGCACACATTCACAGCGTGTTTGTGAGCATCGTTACCACAAGTAAAGCTCGCGTCGCTTCGAGAGAAAAAGTATTAGAGCTGGTGATGAAGTTCTGTGTAATGCTTACAGTATTGTTTAACTATAGCACTTCGCGGTTATCCCCGTATTTTCCGTTACCATAATTGTCCCGGAATAAAAAGTATCTGCTAGCTTAGAGTATAATCTAACTTTGTACCTAATTTCAACCTGAGTTGTTTTAGCTTTTCCGACGTGAGCAACAAACATTTGTAGGATAACTGTTACTGCATTTTAGCACGGAAAATTATTTAATACTAGATGCCCGCCCCGGCGTCACCCGTGGTACATTTATATACTCATCAGGATCCCGTACATTTACAACGGTGAAAGAATGACTGAAATCGGTTCAGCCATTCCTGAGAATATCGCTTTCAAACAAAACACCTCTTCAGCTACCTGCTACGCCACCTGTCGGAAATTGGTTGTACCAACTCAGATTTAGAAAATAAATTTGATTAGCAAAGGTTTTATATTCAAGAGGTATGTAATCTGTGATATTCAATGACGCAATCTTAGACACATGCTGTCATGACTGTGTCATGTCAAAGCACGAAACGTACGAAAACTCTCAATAAGGAATATTTTTCCTGATTTTGTTACATTCTTGATTCACGCTCCGCTTTTATTAATAGTAGCGTTATTTTTTATAGCCTTCCTCGATGAATGGACTATCCAATGGAAAAAAATCTTTCAATCCGGACCAGTACTTCCCTAGATCCTAGCGTTCAAACAAACAAACAAACTCTTCAGCTTTATAATATTAGTAAAGATTGGTCATAAAGCGCAAAAAAGCGCGTGAGCCTGAAACTTGGCCGTTTAGTGAACCGTTACCTTATCACGTACCTACATTGGCCATTAAGATGACTTACAGCTGCCCCAGATAAACTATTCATTGAGCCAGCCCCAGTATATTACTTAGCCGCCTTTATAGGTGCGTCTGTAGGCGAGCGGACTCCGTAATGTCAACGCTCATCGGCGACGACAGGTTTTCTTTATGTCCACTAAATAAATTGCAGGTGATAAAATGTATCGCCCAATGATTTGGTGCACCCTTGTTTGGACGGACGTGGCTTTAAATGGGAATTATTTAGATTTTGTAGTTTTGTACTCGTTGTGGTACTGGAGGGAGGAATTCAAGGAAAGAAGAAAATTCACCCTAGGGAAGACAAAAGAGAACGCTGTGTGTCAAATCTAACCAGGAGACTTAGATAGGAAGTTACGATAAACATATTAAGCGGCTTACTAAATAATCTACTGCTGGATTTTTTTAATAAAGAGTTACGAGACAAGCAAGACATGTGACAAGACACCTGATGGTAAGCAACATACCTGCAACACAACAGTACAGTGACACACAGCCATTGGAACGTGAAGAGTCCAAATTATCACCTAGCACTGCACTGCGCTCGTCACCCAGACATCTAAGATGTTATATCTGTAATCTATGTAATTTATCTGGAAACATTGTCCTTCAAACCGGAGCACAGTAATGTTTGCACATTACTGCTTGGTAGTACAATAACTGACAAAGGTGTGGTACTTCCCCAGGCGGACTCTGTCAAGAGTCCTATCACTGCTAATGGATTTGTGAGCTTCTAACGTTATGCCAAGGAAGAAGTATCTAGCATCGATCTCATTCTTGCCTGGCCTAGCCGTAGGTTCAATTCCCAACCATGGTAAATATTTGTTTGATAAATACAAGTATTATATCTGTGTCTGGGTTTTTCTATGTAAAATTGTCTACAACTAGCAGTGCCCTGCGGTTTTATCCACGTTCTGTTCCTGTTACTGTTTTACTGTTCCTGTTATTTTCCCGGGATAAAAAGTCTCAACATATTCTTCTAGACTATAATCCAAATGTGTTCTAAATTTCAGCCTAATCCGTTCACACCTTACGACGTGATTGAGCAACAAACATCCAAATATCCAAACATTGACATTTATAATATTAGTAGGATTAGATACAAACTCGTAAGTATTAAATAAGTTATCTAGCTTCCATAGCGCAAACTTTTCTTAATTTGGGTCTAATCTAATCTAATGCCAAAATTTATTTATTTCTCTCATTTCTGTATTCTACGAACATTTTTCTTATCTATCTTGTTTTCAGCTTTGAATTAGTACCAAAATGGTAGACCGAATGTCCGAAATAAGCCGAGCATTTCCGAAATATAACGAAGACATCACAAAGAGCGAGACAGCGCTCGCTCACAAAAGAAGTCGTTAGATCCGATACAGCCGGCGCGGCGTGCTGCACTCTGCTGTGGACACGACACAATACACAGATTCGACTTTTTGAAGTGAAACCTCTTTTTGCGCACTACACACAGGTTTTTGAAGTGAAACCTCTTTTTGCGCACTACACACAGGTTTTTGAAGTGAAACCTCTTTTTGCGCACTACACACAGGTTTTTGAAGTGAAACCTCTTTTTGCGCACTCCACACAGGTTTTTGAAGTGAAACCTCTTTTTGCGCACTACACACAGGTTTTTGAAGTGAAACCTCTTTTTGTGCACTACACACAGGTTTTTGAAGTGAAACCTCTTTTTGTGCACTACACACAGGTTTTTGAAGTGAAACCTCTTTTTGCGCGCTACACAGATTTTTTGAAGTGAAACCTCTTTTTGCGCGCTACACAGATTTTTGAAGTGAAACCTCTTTTTGCGCGCTACACAGATTTTTGAAGTGAAACCTCTTTTTGCGCACTACACACAGATTTTTGAAGTGAAACCTCTTTTTGCGCACTCCACACAGGTTTTTGAAATGAAAGCTATTTTTGCACACTACACACAGATTTTTAAAGTGAAACCTCTTTTTGCGCGCTACACAGATTTTTGAAGTGAAACCTCTTTTTGCACTACACACAGATTTTGAAGTGAAACCTCTTTTGCGCACTCCACACAGGTTTTGAAATGAAAGCTATTTTTGCACACTACACACAGATTTTTAAAGTGAAACCTCTTTTTGCGCACTACACACAGATTTTTGAAGTGAAACCTCTTTTTGCGCACTACACACAGGTTTTTGAAATGAAAGCTATTTTTGCACACTACACACAGATTTTTAAAGTGAAACCTCTTTTTGCGCGCTACACAGATTTTTGAAGTGAACCCTCTTTTTGCGCACTACACACAGATTTTTCGTGGGCTGTGAAAAGAGTTCAAGCGTCACGATCGTGAATGAAAAAAAATATTTGAGTGAATTTGGGACTACCGTTTTCGTTTATCTGCCCAAGTCAGGATGACCAAAACTTGATCCATTATCATTACCTGTGTTGGGAGCATGCACTAACAACCTTTCAATTTTGTTAAAATAACGAAAGTCTGGGGCTCACGGACTCTTGCTCTAAAGAATAAAATAGTAAAAAATATAAATTGTTAATTACTAATGCCATACAAATAATTTATTCAAGCCGCATAAAAAGTTTTCACTTCAAAACACTACAGTAATGAGTGTCGAGTGTTACCAGTGTACAAGACCCTTGCTCTAGTCCGAACTTAATATTCCGGATAGCTCGCAACAATTCCTTGTAGGAATTTCAAATGTTACAGAAAATAGATTTATTCCACGATACGGAATGTTTTGAGCTAGTTTAGGAGACTGACGTTCGCCTTATAAATTATGATTCTCAGTTACGTCAGGTTTTTACGGTAAATAAAGAATAAGCCCGCTTTTATCCCGCCGGGATTCGGAGCCTTCTTTCAAAAGAAATAAGATCACGTTCAATGTTGATGATCAGAGTTCAAGAAAAGAGGAGGTTTTCTATATATGGTTGTAGGTTTTTCAACCACTGACCAAAAAAAAAGTTAGTTAGAGAAGTAAAAATGATTGTAGGTACACGTACTTTTTCTTGTTTCATAAAAAAAATGACGGAGTAACTGTGCTTTAAAGCTTCTAGTGACTTCACATTATGGTACGATTTTCATGATAGAGTGACATCACAAAACACCCTGGAAGATTGATGATCTCTGTTAATGTTTGATAATTTGAAAAAAAAACAAAAAATTGTGGCACACGTTTTCCCATAATCTACCTAACGAACTATTTTTACCCTATTTTTATCCTTATTGCCATAAACTTAACGTGGTGACACTTGCCAGACACCCATGATGTGTGGATGCACCTGCAATTAGGTATAATAGGCGTGACGACTCATTTTTGACTTAATGCGCCATCAAAAGACTACTCAATAACTGAATCATTGGCGAAAGAATTACTTTGCTATCTTAAAATTCCCGTGATTTATACGTGCGTCGCGCGTAAAGTTTGTATGGTAGCTATACTAAATATTGCGTTTAGGAAACTGGTTTCAAAACAAAAGTCACTTGAAATTGAATGGGTTATCCAGTGGTATCCACATTTTCTAATAATTGCATGCTGTTAAAATGGACTTGCCCATTCAGCTTTGAATGATCATAAAGTAAGTTAAACTAAATAATAATATAAAAAAAAAAATTGGTACATATTTTATTATATCTAAATGCTCTCATTACATCAAATAATTTAATGTAATTGCTGGACCTGTCGTCACGCCTATTCTACTTACGTCACAGGATATGAGCTGATTTTTATACATAATACTTCGGTAAGAATTAGCAGCCTAATTATCATAGGGATAATAGGGAGCTCACTAAAAGCTTCCTGCTGGGGCTTGAAGCAGTACCGTTTATCTGCCAAAGCCAGGGTGACCCAAACTTCACAATGGTCCATCGTTCTTATCTATGTCGGGAGCATGCGAAAAACTTTCAGATTTGTTAAATTAAGGAAGGTCTGGGGTTCACGAGCTCTTGCTCTCTCAGAATAAGTGGAAGAAAAACAAAGTTTAGTAGTGGTAGGACTCTTGGCAGGGTCCGCCTGGGGAAGTACCACACCTTTGCCAGTTATTCTACCGCCAAGCAGTAATGTGCAAACATTACTGTGTTCCGGTTTGAAGGGCAATGTTTCCAGAGAAATTACAGGGCTTAGAGATATAAGATCTTAGATCTCTGGGTGACGAGCGCAGTGCAGTGCTAGGTAATGATTTGGACTCTTCATGTTCCAATAGCTGCGTGTCGCTGTGCTGTTATGTGTCAGGCATGTTGCTTACCATCAGGCACATGTCCGGATCGTCTCGTCACTTTTTATCCGAGTATAAGAAGAGTCCAAATCATTACCTAGCACTGCATTGCGCTCGTCACGCAGAGATCTAAGATGTTATATCTCTACGCCCTGTAATTTCTCTGGAAACATTGCCCTTCAAACCGGAACACAGATACATTTCTATGCTCTGTGATATCTTTGGAAACATTCAAACCGGAACGCGGTGATTGCTCTTGATGATGAGTTGAAACACTTGAATCAAAAACAGTTTTTACTAATAACTTCTCATGCCATAAATAAATTAATATAAGTAGTTACCGTTAGTTACATAATCCTAGTTGCTATGGAGTTTGTATTTGAAGATAGGTGAAGCACGATCAAGTCGGTAGTATCCCAGGCAATCCAATATAAACACGAAGCCACAGTATTAGCTGACCGTGCGCGGAATATCGACTCATTTTACTAACGGCTCTGTAATGCACTCACATAGAACGAGTACGGATCGCGTGTGTGCTGGGAGGTGTTGCAATTCATGAGACTTTGCGAGATTCGGAGAGTGTGCAACTGATCTGCATGATCTAATACCATCTTGCTCTTTTTTCTATCGGAATGCTTGTAGCTCGAAAAAGCGACATCGTTTCATGGTTGATGTTCCACAGACACGAACGAAGAGATTTGACTCTACTTTTGTGATAAGAACGTCTAGGCTGTGGAATACGTTGCCTGAGTGGGTTTTCCCCGATGGTTACAATCTTTGTGTCTTCAAATCGAGAGTGAATCTGTTTCTTCTAGGTAAACACGCTCCATCGTGGATCGCATCGTCGCTTAACGTCAGGCGAGATGGCGGTCAAGTGTGAGCCTATAAAACGTAAAAAAAGACATTCCTGTTGTGCCAGTCTATATAAAGTCCGCTTAGGGATGTACCACACTTTAGCCAGTTACTCTACTGACAGGTATTCATTAATGAACATTTAAAAACTAAAAACTCTAAATTATTGCTTCGAAAAAAAAACGACTTCTACATAAAATTTAATTAATACACTCCACCAAATCTTGTAAGAAGCTATCAAGAATGCCCGAGCGACACGAGGCTAGTTTCTCAAGCTAGGGTAGCAAGTTAGTGTTAGTAAGGTTGGTGTAGACAAAACTAGCGTTGTCTACATGAAGCTAGCATGAAGCTTGCTAACACTAGCTTGCTAGCCTAGCTTAAAAAACCAGCCTTGTGTCGCTCGGGTATAAGTCATCGAGGTAATTAAAAGTAAATTTAAGTTTTTAAGCTATTACATAGCTTTTATCGCACGCTTGGGGGCCGAATTTTAGTGATCGTGCATCTCTTTCTTATGTTCACAAGAAAGAGGGATGGAAGACTGTAACGCCGTCCTCCCCACTCGGTCATTCGACTTTGAATCTTATTTGTAGCTTTACAGCCTAAATGCTCTTAGCAGTGTTGCCAACTTAACGGATTTCCCGTGATATTTTTTAAGGGAAACAAATGTCACTCTTCAAAATAAAAGCAATTCCGAAAACTTGTTAACATCCCTATTGCTTATGTTGATAAAAATGCATGCAACATGCAATAGTTTTACCGCGGCAGTCCCCGAGTGACACACTTCTTTTTTGTTCATATAGATATCTCAAAAACAGCCACAAAAAATATTTATTTATTTATTTATATTCATTTTGTTTGGTAGATCATAGTACAGAGAATCAGAGGTGGTCTCACGTAAATTTTATCGAAATTGGTGTGGAGAATGTTTAAAAATTATCAAAAAACTAACATTTACTTATAATGAGCTCCAGGTGCCTCAGTGATGGCTTCTTATGAAATTTGATCGGATGTCGTGACTTTAATTTTAAATTTAATTGGATTTTTGTTTTTTCGAAGAAATAATCTTTACTCTATAAATGCATCAACTTTCAAATAAATCAGTTAAATAGTTTAAACGTGAATGCGTAACAGACATACTGAATTACTTTTGCTTTTGTAAATTTAATTAAGTAGGGATGGATACGAGTAGGATTCAATATTTCGGTCCGTGTTCTAAAAATAACTTAGTACGCTGTAAGCTTATATATTTGAACCACGCTGAGTGTGTGTCTGTCTATGCAAGGGAAAAATATACACTCCTTGTTATGAACCGGCTGCCCGGAGGAACAAAGAATAGAACGGAACTAACCCGGGCCGCGGTAACTACGCAGCACGTCTGAATACCAGGCTCAATGAAAACATATTTTTAACCTTCTCGATTCTAGAAGATCTAATAGGAGCAATTTGTTCTGAAAAGGTTTTAAGAAAAACGTTTAAGAATCATCTGTAAAACTGGAACCATCATTAAAAATAAGCATTTTTAAATTAAGACTATTTTATCCGTGTTAAGCACTTTTAAGTAGGGGAAAATCGAATGGATTGTTTAAAACTAATTAAGCTGTGTCAAAGTAACTTTGTGCTACGAGATTTTTATACCACATTTAATAGTGTTTCAATTTTTTTACTACAAAACTTAATCTGATATATATATATATATATATATATATAATTTGACCTTATATAATCTTATAAGGCTTAATCAGCCATGCCAACGTGAACAAACATCCAAGCATCCTAACTTTCCCATTTGTGATAAATTATTATGAAAATTAAATCAAATTAAACTACATTAGTTATCTGGTTTCTACAGCAGAAGCTGTTTAAAATCGTTTCTGTGTGTAAAATGTGAACCGTTTACTACATTGAAACTACAATTTTCTTAAAGTCACTGTGTTCCGGTTTGAATGGTAATATTTCCCGAAATTACAGGCCTTAGAGATTAAACATCTTAAATCTTTGGATGATGAACGCAGCGTAGTGCTAGGTAATGATTTGGTATATTTATGTTTTAATAGCATGACACTGTGCTGTTGTGAGCTGGCATGTTACTTACCATCAGGCACATGTTTTGCTCGTAATACGTAACTGTAAAAAATATTAATTTTACAATCGAACAGTAATAGTATTTCAATAAAATCGAATCTTTTTTTTTAAATCGAACAGTAAAATAAATACAACAACCAAAATAGCCAGTTACCGTGTTCCTGGCCACGCCAGCCAACAAGTAGCTTCATTCACCGAAACAAAACCTCGCCTGGCTCAGCTGGCTCCACGTGCCCGCTTGGCTCGTCTGGCTCGGCTGGCTCCACGTGCCCGCTTGGCTCGTCTGGCTCGACTGGCTCCCAGCCATCGATTCTTCCCACTTTTCAATACAAATGTTATTTCCTATTCATTTTCCGTACTTTGCTTGTCTAAGTCGCTACATCGTTTTTCAATTCTCCTCTTGATTGTACTTTTATGGAGATGCAGAGTTTGTTTTGTGTTTGATTGTAGTTTGGGTTTTGTTTTTGGTTTTGTGAATGTTGGATTTGTCTATTCCATTTGTTGGTTGTCTTATAAAGAAGTTTTCTGCAAATATATTTTTCTTGTAATGTGCATTTTCGTATCTATGAGTGTGCGTTTATGTGTGAGGGTGTGTGTGTGGAGAATGCCTATCCGGATTCTATCTGAAAAAGAGCGTATGTGTGTTTGACTGAGTGTGATTATTCGGTCAAGTAGACGAAGGAAAACCCAATTTTGTTTTGCCGAATTATTAAAAATAGACGTAGATATAGATCATCAAACTTCTAGAGTGGTAGGTTGTGATGTCACGTCTACGTAACAGTCGAAACTTCTAAGCTCTATATTTTCATCACAATTTGTATGCCAAACAAAAATAAGAGGCGTGCAATCTTTTTTAATTATTCAACTGCCAAACTTATCAGTTTTTAGTCATCATGCCTATTTAATTGTTGTTTAACAATATGGCCTAGGCAGCAACCTAATTACCTCAAAAGGTATCTGTGACGTCGACGGATGAAACCGAAGAGAACAGCTAGTTTACAATATTAGTGATATTTGTAAAACAAAGCTCATTGATTAATAAAGCTCTTACAGAAACAACAAGTTCGTGTCTCGCGGTGGTAAAACGAGCGCGGCCCAAACGAGTTTCGTCACGACACAGCATACATTACCGCGCGACTAGGGTACGTGACCCGCCTCGTTACCGGCCCGCCGTAGGCACGACGACTTGTATAATGAAATTGGATAAGTTGTCTCGAAACTTATGAAAAATTATCGTATTCTTGAAACTTGGGAATTATTACTGTTTCTTGTCCAGAACAATTTTCGTTAAGCTGACTTTATTTCTAGCTGTTCTACTGGTGTAGTTTCCTTTACAGCAAATTTGTTTTCCCACAAATACAAGTAGCTTATTTGATGGAGTCGGGTATACTATAAATGATCTGTGTTTCAAATTTTCAGCTGATACGTTAAGCCGTTTTGACGTGATTGAGAGACAAGCATCCAAATATCTTAACATTCACGTTTATAACACAAGTAACCACAAACAACACACAACAAAACACAGCAGCCTATCAGCAATATCAAAAAAGCATGGATATATGACAACAACCTCACATCACGTCTCACTTGGCCTTTCCTAGTATATGACATCGGTAAAACTCTCCTGGCAAAGCTAGATGCCAATGTCATAAAGATATTGAAGTCATGGTTCGGATTGGCACATCCGGCTGATCCCTCTACTCTTTTTAGGGATCACAATAGTTTTGGGCTGAAACTAAAGAAACCGTCTGAACTTTACAAACACCTAAGAGTTACAAAACGCATGTTTTGGGAAAGTCGCAAGACAATTAATTACATCTCTCCCAAAAGACAAAACTGCTTCAGACCTGGAATCTAGACTTCAATTCCATAAACAATTTATGGCAGGTGCACAAGTAAATACTGCTGGGTTGGGTGCGAGAAAAAAAAGGAAGACCGAGACATGGTAAAACCTTTCTACAACAAGACGAAAATGACGGTTACAAAGTGCACGCTATGAATTTAGAAATGCAAAGTGAGTGGTTAACCATAGGGAGTTCTGTATCCCATTAGCTCTAAAGTGGCGCACCTTGATCTATGACTGGTATCCTGCCTTATTAAAATTTTATCTAAATGCATTCCAAATGACCCTCCTGACCAGAGTAACTTGGTAAGGTGGGAAAAGCCTCTGAAAAATGTTGCTATACTTGTGGGAGGCTATATGTACAGCAAGGCACATATTGGTGGGATGCAAGGTGCTCCTTAATGGGGTCATTACTCACGGCGTCATGACAGAGTACTTGAAATCATACGTGAAGCCATGAGCCTTTCAGTAGCTAGAGCCCAAAAGGATTGACGACAAACATAAGACAAATTAACTTTGTAAAAGAAGGCTCAACTTCAAACTCCAGGAACAAGCCTTACTCAATCCTGGGTACAGCACCTGATTGGACTATTTTAATGGACACGTATGAAAAGCACTACAAAATCCCAGAGGATGTGGGTGTTTCGTCATCCAGACCGGACATTTTCCTTTTTTCTAGAGCTACAAAACGCATAGTTCTTGTAGAACTTACCGTACCGTGGGAAACTAATATACCTAAAGACCACGCAATGAAACAAAATAAGTATTACGACCTCCTAAACGAATTAACAAAAAACGGCTATGTAGTTAGTTTATACGCTGTAGAAGTGGGAGCGAGAGGTATACCAGCAAAATCTCTCTATAACCTACTGAAAGACCTTGGCTTAGCCAGAAGTGCAGTAAGTTCTATACTAGAACGTGTATCTAAAGCTGCACTAGTAGGCTCATATCAGAATTTGGCTGGGCAGGGGAGAAAGGCAGTGGTGAAGGTGAGTGTTGATGTACGTCAGAAAGGGGCCCCTTAAACCTACGCCCGAGTCACAAGTCTCGGGAACTACTCGAGTTTTTCTCTCTCTGCCACACGATGGACCCGGCACCTGCACGGTGAATCCATGGAATGCTAAGAAAATCGTCTCGACGGTACAACCAAAACATGCTTGATTGGAAGCGACGCTTTAAAGCTGCAATGTACTGCGGTCATTAGCGAGAGATAAGATATTATTTATTTATGTTTGTCTTAACATTCGTCAGAGAGAGAGAGAGAGAGAGAGAGAGAGAGAGAGAGAGATTTGTCTCTTTCTCTGTAAACATTGATATTTGCATATTTCTGTATGCCGGTAAAACAACATTACTGTCAGAGGTGTG
Source organism: Ectropis grisescens (assembly GCA_017562165.1). Classification (NCBI taxonomy): domain Eukaryota; kingdom Metazoa; phylum Arthropoda; class Insecta; order Lepidoptera; family Geometridae; genus Ectropis; species Ectropis grisescens. The sequence continues at coordinate 26,285,525 of CM029787.1, read as the reverse complement.
GCTTCCCCACGCTGCCTTTGTCAAGGGGTGCAACCACTACAAAAACAGCAAATATTCATAATCATAATCTTTATTGGTCTGTGAAATTAGGTGGTATGTACATATTAGGTTTACATAGATGGTACAAGTCTATTATCCGAGTCCAGGAAGATTTGCTAAATTTTTGCAGATAATTCATAATATTAGAGTAAAATTTTAGTTTCAGTGATTATGGAGATTTTAGTTAGAATTCTTTCGAATAGTATGTAATATTCTAAAAAAACGGACTTGGTAATTTCACTGATTACTAAAATTATAATGATTGAGAATTGAAATTCTCCTGATTACCAAGAGGTTGTTTGGAAGATCCCTATCCCAGAACCCATCCCTACTAATGTTGTAAATGCAAAAGTTTGAATGTTTATGGCTCGATTTCGTCGGAACGGCTAAACGGACCGGGTTCAAATTTGGCAAATTTTCACAACCTATTGTTATAGTTTGGAATCTATTTATCGCGAGATAATTACGGGAATTAGAAATACGCGAATAAATACAGAAGTACTGCTCGATACTAATATGATTAAAATTTTAGTATATTACAGTTTAGAGAACGGTTAACTATGGTTAGTTATGTTAGGTAAGTTACGGCTGGTCTAGCCGGAGACCCCGGATTCAAACCCCACACGCACCACGTCTTTTCGAAGTCATGTGCGTAATGCCGCCAACTTAAAACGGTGAAAGAAAACATCGTGAGGAAACCAACATATACCTTGAACCTTTCGAAGTCATGTCATGTCATGTCACCAACCCGCACTGGGCCAGCGTGGTGGATTACGGCCTTAACTCTCTTCTTGCGAGAGAAAGGTCCGAGTGCTAGCAGTGGGAACATTTAGTGGGCTGTTGATGATGATGACTATGGTTTGGTTGTTGATTAATAAAGAAGTATTTTGTGCTACGAGTTATTTTAACAGTTACCGCCGCTGATCAAGAACTTGAGGTTTGATCAGTGTTTTGAGAGGTAATAAAGTGTGTATCCATTAAAATTAAAACTGTAAGTTTGTAATTTGAAAGATTTAAGATTTTTTTTATTTACTTATTAATTTTATGTCAAAAACGTCTAGGATGTGGAATACGTTGCCTGAGTGGGCTTTTTCCAATTCTTTCAAATTCTTTTTTGAGCATTTTCATATGTAGAGTTTTTCGTTTTTTTTCTAGGTGAGCACGCTTCATAGCAGACCGCATCGTCCAAATGTAAACCTACTACCTAATAATACAAATATCACACACTTATAAAATCATTCCTTTTCTCAATAAAACATTATATTCTAGGACGATCAATCTGTAAAATGTGATGAAAAAAAAATGTGAAATCGTTTCTGTGAGCAGAGAAACTTTATCAGAATAATAGAAAAACTGGTTTTGATGCTTGGAAACTTTTGAACAAACAAAAATATAAAATTGGAAAGTTCTTAATAACAGTTCTGCTGAACTCCCGCAGTTGTGGTTACTCGGGAAACTTGTGATCATAACAAAATACTTAAAGATAATATTATGTTACTTTTTAATAAACATTATCGAAATATCATTTTACAAAATAACTTGTAAGATTGTCGAGATTGTCAAGAAGGTCGTACGTAGTATGTGATGTATTATTATTTTGGTACTGAAATATGTATTTAACCAGTGCGTGTTGCCAGTGATGTCTTATGGAACTGAGACGTGGTCCTTCAGTGTGTGCCTCATAACGAAGCTCAAAGTCACACAGCGAGTTATTGAGAGGTTTCAGGCTCAGAGTTTCTTTGCGCGACAGAATCCGTAATGTGGAAATTCGCAAAAGAACGAAAGTGGCCGACATAGCTCAAAGAGTAAGCAAGCTGAAGTGGCAATGGGCAGGCCACATCGCTCGCAGAACTGACAACCGATGGGGAAGAAAGGTTCTCGAGTGGTGACCACGAGCCGGAAGACGCAGTGTTGGACGGCCTCCCACTAGATAGACAGATGACCTCACAAAGGTCGCTGGAAACCGCTGGTTGCGCAGGACCGTTCGTTGTGGAAATCTAGGGGGGAGGCCTATGTTCAGCAGTGGACGTCTTGCGGCATCAGCCGCACATATTTCACGACACACGACATTTATTTGCACGACACATATTTCAGTCATCATCATTATCATCAGATGATGATAACTGAAATATGTCGTAAAAAGTTTTTTTTTTATATACTTACGAGAAGAGCGGGATATGTGCCTGATAGTAAGCAATAGCGCCCATAACAACATTGTGTCCCGCAGCTATTTGAACATGAAAAGTTCATATCATTGTCTAAAACAGCACTGCGCTCGTTACACAGAGATATAAGATGAAATATCTCTAATCCTTGTGATTTCCTAGGAAACATTGCCATTCAAACCGCAACACAGAGATTACTGTGTGGTAAAATATCTTGCAAATGTACTTAATTAAGGACTAGTTTGTGCTATCAAAATTATTTCTAGGTCTCGTAGTGCTATTTTTGCTGAGTTAGTGCCAGGCATCCGATGTTTCCTCGAGATGGTAGATGACATGTGCCGTTCGCTTGGAACCAGTGCCAGTGTTGTTGAGTACGGTGAGTAAGTTAAGTGCGTTCAGCTTCAGCCATGCTTCGAGTGTGTTTCATTTATATATATTTAGATATGAAATTTTAGTATTAAAATTAACGTGGTTGTTACACATATTTAATTGGATAACGGGACACTCACGTATATACGGTCGGTCAATCCGACTCGAGTTTCGGCCGCGTCTGGCGGCCTTTTTCAAGGCGAGTGCACACGCGCGGTGGCTGCCCGTTTGGCACCAGTGCCGACCGACCGTATATACGTGAGTGTCCCGTTATCCAATTAAATGGATATGAAATTCTACAGCATTTATTATATCTTTGCGGCTTCTACGTTATTCCACAGTTCGGTAGACATTAAAGGCCCGTAAAGTAAAGTAAAAAAAAAAAGAAAACAGATAATTTATCACCCCTCAGAATAACGCCGTCTGAGTAAAAATATTGAATAAACAAACCTTTGTAAACCTCTATCCTGTGATATCTCGTAATTCACGTAAAGTGATATAAATCAAATTTTGAAAAAAGTAAACCGGCGCGCTGTTAGCGCGTCGCAGACAATTTATAAGGCAAACATTTTCACAATTTCGCGGGCACACATTGCTGAACGGTTTTATTTATCGCCACCTCGTTACGTGTTCAAATTAAATAAAAAAATAATGCACGGAGGCTTTATCGCGACACGGTAATCCATGGAGACGGATTGCACTGTCACTCGCCGGGGGCACTGTTCCAACGGGCTTAAGAACACGCTGTGTACAGCCTGTGACATGCCTGGAAGAGATATAACTTATTAGGACTTGTGTCATTTGTTTGTTGATATTCTTTGTATTGAATTTTTGAAGTTACTCTGTTTTTGGCACGTTGGGGAAAATTAAGCGAATAAATATATTTATATTATATATTTCTCTAAACATTGCCCTTCAAACCGGAACACAGTAATGTTTGCACATTACTTGCACTTGGCGGCAGAATGACTGGCAAAGGTGTGATACTTTCCCAGGCGGACTCTGCTAGAAGTCCTACCAATACATTTGGACATATTAATCAATAAATTGGACCTCAAATCATATTGAAAATAAAACCGTTTAAAAACACCTTACCAGGTTACCTTTATAAACTACTGAAACATTTTTTCAAAACCTGTATCGCTTCGCTTAGCACTCGCAGTCCTCCTAGAACAAGAAAAGTCGTAAAGAAACAGCTCTCCGCGTCAAGGAAATGGGATCTTATTTTAAAAATGGCGGCGCCGGAGACGGAAGTAATTCACAGGATGGTACTTTATGGGGTCATTACGTCTCTCTCATTGCGGGGTCGGAAATGCCAAGGTCACCGCTTGTTTTCGGACGTTTTAATCGTCGCCATGATTTTGATGACCCTCATAAGTCACGAACAATGTTTGGGTTCCGGACAATTCCGGTTTTAACTGCGCTAAACTAGTTTAGGTCGGTTGTTTTGTGATTAAACTGGCTGTATCTGCCGCAAGCACATAATATAGTGCTGCCACATGTGGCGTTCGCACTCGAGTCGTTAACTTATAACTAGAAATTGATTGCAAGGTCATTCGCTTGGAAGGAAATTGTTATGGCTTGGTTGGGCTCGAGGAGACTCGGTGCTCGGGGTGTTTTAGATTTAAAACTTTAGTTTCTATTAACGTTATTTTAAGTCATATTGTGACTTTTATATGCTAACATCAATACTTTCACCATCCTTAATCGTCGAATGACGATTGCAGCAATGTCAGTGATTTAGACTTTTCATGTTCCAACAGCTTAATGCCACACTGTGTTGTTATAGGAACTAGGTAGGCATGCTACTTACTATTAGATACATGTCTTGTTCCTTTCATCACCCTGTACTGTAAAAAAAACTTAATTAGGCGCTTAACTTCAAATAAAAATCTATTTTTGAATAATATTTTTGAAGTAAGATAAACTAAGTTGTTTAGTATTCACGTTTGACCCTAACTCGCCCTATCAATTCAGTGTCAATTGATGTACCATATTTACCACGTCACTATTCATTGAAAGAAGTTTAATGCGACCTTTATTTTATAGCAAAAAACCACCTCACACAGACCTCAGACATGAAACTGTGTCGTATAAAATTATATGAAACTGCAGGGTGCTTCTATTCCGCAATATTAGCAAGTAATTCCACCTACTCTTCACACCCCCCGACACGAACACAGTTCGGGCTGATATTTGCACAATCGGCCGCGGCCGGGTTAATCTGGCCGCGAGCCTGGCACAACACTGCGACCTGACAAGATAAATATGCTTATACCTCTGTCCGAAATAGATATTGGCATTTGATCCTGATGGCGTACAAAATGGACCATGAATTTCCACCTGTTTTTTTAATGACAACATAGTTAATCGCGTTTTGTTAAGGTTTAAAACATCTTGTGGGTTGACGTCATCGACATCCTATTCACACTATCGGGACGGCGGCGGAGCGGCGGAGTAAAGATGTGCTCCGACTCATACGACTCGGCTACCACCCGCCAAATAAAACACTCAAATATGGGCTTTACGTTTTGCAGGTTAAGATACAGATAGCATTAAAAACAAATTAGCAGTTCGCTGATAGTATGCTAATTTATGAGTGATGGGATACTATGATATATGACGATACTTTACTTACTATGTGATTTTTTTTAAAATAAAAGTAAGTTTATAATCAGTCTGTTTTTAAATTAGATTAAAGGTTCTAAAATTGAAAGTTAATTTTACTTTAAGTAAAGTAAGAGGTCTACTAAGAATAGTCCTTTTTAAAAATGTCCGCAAAAAAACTAATTATGTGTTAGAAAAGTGAACATTTGTATGTTTAGATGTTAGGATGTCTGTTTTTTAGCCACATAATAAACATCAAACGAATATATTATGTAGAATGATTTAATTATTTAAGTCTTGAATAGTCAAGTGTAGAATACCACATACCACTTTACATCCTAAAAGTCGCAAAAATACTTCGAAAATGAGCTTATCTGTATTGACATACTACGAGTACAAAACATTAATATTCATATTAAGCTGCACGTACTGTGTGATGATGAAGCTTTTAGTTCGTGCTCAATAGATAATTTAAAATCCGATATTAAAATCAAACTAACATTAGCTCGGTACAAACAAGCAATCAATCAATTTAGCGTCAATTGAACTAGCAAGTGTGCAGAGGCGCTAATTCCATAATTGGCAGTGATGATAGCGGCCGCAGACGCGACAGCTGATTGCTCCCATTCAGGAGATCGTGCCTACGTTCATTGACGACAGCTCTCTTTGAAGGATTATTGAACATAATTTTACTTCTCACTGCGTCGATGTTTGCTTTATTATACATATACGAGTACAAAGTAAACATTTCAAGATAATATTTAGACGTGTCTGAAAATATTTTGTGAATAAAAACAGGTCCTTGTAATTTGATAAGAAAAATTCACTATTTCATTAAATAAACAGATAGTAGGTACTTTAAACAAAACAACGACAAGCGTAGAACTCCATTTCAATAAATTCCATTATAGTAAAAATAACGATATTTCAATGTAACGTACGTGCTTTTAGAACATTATCGAGTATGAAAATAAATAAATTCCTTTAAAAGTTGGAAATATGGACTTACTTAAGTATTTTTTTCGTAGGGTAAATGCGTTTTTGCATCGTCTGCACGGTAGATATGTTGAGCTCGACACCACTTAGAGTTGTGCCCCTATCAACTAAAATCAGCACGGGTTACTCCAGCCGTGGTATCACAGCAAAGTAAAGACCACTTACGCATTTGACCGCAACCCTGATACTACCAGCTCATTTACGGGTCCACCTTGCTGGGGACAGAACTCTTGTGTTTGGTGTTAGTTACGCGCTGAAAACGAATTGTGTCTGCAACTTTGGACTTTTATTCGACTAAGTAGAATTATCAGCCGAGTATTTTTAAGTCATTACAGTCCCCCCAACGAACTTCTAAACGTAACTCTGGAAGGAGGCAAGGTTTGCGCATAGAAGTTCGTCCTCCTTAGCTGGGATTAGCCACCAGTTTACAGCATACCTACCACCCAGGTAAGTAGACTAATGCTCGAGGTGCACCACATGGAGGTTTCCGAGGCGTGCACCCCTGGAAATACTTACCGTAGTATAACACATTGGTTTGACTACTATTAAATCTTACTCAGAGATAATTTCATCTCTTTGAGCACATTTTATGTCAAAATTTTCTGACATTTTATTCAAAGATGTTACAGGTTTCGCTTTACGTCAACTTTCAGCAAATGTTGGGAACATAACAGATTATTTTCCAAATAAAATTTAGGCCCAAACTATCAAGGAAATACAACAACATTTTCAAACGTATTAACCTACTTATAGATTTACCTTTTATTTTTGATCTCATTTCAAATAGATAGTATCAGTTTATTTTCAATTCAACTCACATACAAAAACCACAACATTTCCATACGTTTTGTATTGTGATAATAAATCGTAGTCGAACAAACAGAAAAGCTATTTCATAAAAAGAATAGACGGGAGGTCGGTGTATAAAATTCAAATGATAAGGACCCACATCGAACCGATGACACCGGTAGTCCTCTGGGAGGCAAGCGGCCGGTATCCATTAAAAGTTGAATTAATGCGTCTCTGACTTCTGCGCTATATACTCTCTGGGGCGGCGATTTGACGAAGGAAATTTTCTATTTTCTACCTTTTAGAGGTATAGTTGGTTATTAAGTTTGGACAGGTATCGCCTTGAATAGATCTGACGCCTCGGCACACTGTTTCAGTATCCAGTCTAAATGTCTGGAAAGTTTGTCTATGGATCAGAATAATTTGAACCTAAAATATTTCATTTACTTAGAGGCTTGCTTGGGCTTGACCTTCGTCTTACCTTATTTTAATTGTCGATGGACGCCTGCACGGTGTGCTTGGCTGGAATTAACAGATTAGCTCTCAACCCGAAAAACACATATCATATCCATCATGGTATTAATAAATACATGTCGTGGCCAAGTTCAAAAGTATTTTTCGAACTAGGTCGTCGCCTATGAGCATTCTGGCACGTCTCTAAATCCATTCCGGAGCTTCCAGCTGATAATTAACCGATCTATCCTAAAACGCAAACAGTAGTTAATTTACAGTATTTACAAGTGCGATGTGCGAAGATTATTATATCTATATTATTAAGCACAACACTGCTTAACAATATAGATTGAGGTTCGCGTCAGCATTTAGTAAATGTCTGAAATGACAAAATGATACACCGCACATCTGAAAACTGTTATGTGGCCTTTGATAAAATTAAACGGGTCACAATAAACATGCACACAACCATCGCCAATAAACCAGTATTAGTTTCATTCGTGCTACGTTTACCTTTCGCTCGAAACCAGGTAGATATGTTTATCGATAAACGAAATAGTTCTCGGAATCTTTATTTTTCTCTCACTCTTTTGCAAGAGAAATGAAAGGGACAGTTATAACAATATTTACCAATAGACCCCATCGGACATCAAAGCAATAGCCTCAGGTGAAAACTGCTCCACAGCCCACTGGTAAACAAACGAGCAAATCGACCTGTGCCAGACTTACACAAATATAAGGTTAAACTAAACGCCACTTAGTTGAAAGGGATGAATGTATTTTTGAGGAGAAAATTTCATTAGCAGCGTACACTAACTTTTGCTCGGAGAACATGTTAAGGTTTCGCGTCACCATCATGCTAATGAAGCGGCGTAGCAGCGTAGCGTTGGAGCGGTGGCAGAGTAGCGGCGCTAGACGTGCTAGAATTTTCTAACCAACTGTATAGATAGCATAAGCAACCTAATATACCTTTGCACTGTTGGGAGTCGAGGCCTTCTCTCGCAAGGAGAGAGTCAAGGCCACCCACCACGCTGGCCCAGTGGGGGTTGGTTCTTGTATTGTGTAGTGTATCGTTGTTATAGTGTTAGCTGTTAGTCCCACTCCAACCTCTACCTGTACGGATACATTTATGAGGTAGTTTTGCGTAACCCCAAATCATTTTGTACCGTTGATATTTACACGTTCCAAAATGGTCGATTCGAATTTTAAAATGAAGTCGTTTTTTGTTTATTTTTCTTCCAGAAAAATATAATGATGCATTGTTAAAGTCCGTGACTAAATTGACAATAGATTAATATTAAATGTAAGCTCTATACAGGACTTAATCAAGATCAAAAGATTAATAATATTGTTTCATATTCAAATTTCGTCTGCTTGGCGACCATTAATGAACCCTTGTATTGAAATCCAGACTTCTTTTAAAGGCTCGAAGCTACCACCGCGTTACAGTTCGAATACGTCATTGGCAGTCAAACAAGGTTTTTATCGTCGACGATCAGTGCTTAGCAATTTAAAATCCCACGCGCCCAAGCCCGTAACTCTCAAACGGAGAAACAAGCACATAGCCTGCGAAGATGGCGCGATAAAGAACCCATTTACACTTTTCCATTTAGCACCAAATAATCGCGATGCTTATTTTCACTTATCGAGTGACGTCAAAGACACGCTTTCCTTCCTCCTCTCTTTTATTCTCGTGAGCTGTTGTGTTACTCCGTCTCTGTCGTGCAAAGCACCTTTGTCTACGCTATTAACTGACAAGTGTGTCTGTGAAAGGGTTCCGATTTTTTCGCCTTTGTAATGGAAATACGCCTTTTATAAGGAGACAAACGCGTGTCGGCGCCGTTCTGTTTCCCATTTCTGTTGCCTCGTAAATAAAATAAAATTAAAACAGTTGCGTTTTTCAAAATGTAAACTCTTTGTAGTGTATTCCAGTTTGATGGGCAATGTTTCCAGATAAATTACAGATTGTGAGCAACATGCCTGCCCATAACAGCACAGTGACACTCTGCCATTTGAACATGAAGAGTTCAAATCATTACCTAGCACCGCACTGCGCTCATCTTCCGGAAATAACAGGTGTTTCATCTCTTACCTTAGTAATTTATCTGGAAACATTTCCTTTCATACTGGAACACAATAATATTTGCGCGCTAATACTTGGTAGTAGAATACCTGGCAAAGGTGTGGTACTTCCCCAGGCCGACTCTGCAAAGAGCCTTACCACCACACAAGCAGTTAGTAATGTAGTTGTCAATGTATATTCGCTTTGTTAATAAAGGCATTATAAATTAATAGAATTATCCCATGTACCTTATACATTCGTTAGTAATCTGGGAGCATATTTTTGCCTCCCCAGAGGGAAGGCGGAGGCAGCAGCTAATGAAAACGTTATTTTCATTACCGACTCCGGAATATAATAAGGAATGATGGCACTCTGGAGATGTACACAAAGAATACTTTTTGCTCTGAATAAATTCGGGAGATATACGGGGGACCTTTCGAGAATATTTTGGTAGTTTATGCTTTGGTGTTTTAATTGAATTTGTTAATATCCTTCTTCCATATCCACCAACCCGCACTCGGCCAGAGTGGTGGTTTATGACCTCGAATCTCTCCTTGCAGGAGAGCCCGTAGGCCCCGTGTCCCAGCAGTGGGAACATAAAGTGGGCTGCTTATGCTTATTATGCTACTTACCTACCACTGATTTTAAGGATTCGATTCCCTCTCAGTGCAAATATTTGTATGATGAATACGAGTTTATGTTCTGTAGGGTGTTTCTGTGTAGTACCCTAGTACCTCTATAATAAATGTATATTTACAGCCGCATAAGTATTATATCAGCTATAGTTTAAGCCGCCGTAGTTTAAGCTTAGCTTAGTATGTGGTCAGATGATGTTGTGTATGAAATTTCCTCCAATGTTTATTTGTGTATTATAACTATGTATGTATGTGTATTAATGTTTTGTAGTGGTAGGACTCCTAGCGGAGTCCGCCTGGGGAAGTACCACACCTTTGCCAGTTATTCTACCGCCAAACAGTAATGTGAAAACAATACTGTATTCCGGTTCGAATGACAATGTTTCCAGAGAAATTACAGGGTTTAGAGATATAACATCTTAGATCTCTGGTATCATATATATATATATATATCAGCGCAGTGCAGTGCTAGGTAATGATTTGGATTCTTCATGTTCCAATAGCTGCGTGTCACTGTGCTGTTATGTGGCAGGCATGATGTTGCTTACTATCAGGCACATGACCTGCTCGTCTCGTTACTCTTTATTTAAAAAAAAATGATTATGTAAACAACTACGTTAGTTTTCATCATTGAACTCTTAATAACAGAAGAAGCGGCACACGCTCCTCGACGATGGCGATGTAAAATCAGGTGACATCTCCTGATAGAGATCAGTCGCTACGTGAGCGACAAATGGAGCGCATGTGTGCTAATAATTCCACGAAATTCGATTTGAGCTGTTACAATCCCATTTTGTGTGTGTACAAGTTGCGCAAAAAGTATCAAGACCAAGAAAAAGTTTTGTGGCATCACTTTTGATACGCAATTACACAAAATCTTTAATTATTTAATTTAAAATAATATTTTCTGTTGTAAACAATTCGGCATTTGTAAAAAGGGACAGATATACAAAACGTGAAGGAGTGGGACACGACCAGCGATATGTTGACTGCAGTGATAACGGCCAATGTTTACGTCACGGGCAACGGCTATTCCTTCTCTTTCACGCCAGTGTCTTCGTATGTCTTTCTATTCTTCTCGAAAAAATATTTAAACAAACGTGTAACTGTGGTATGTATAGCTATCTCATTTCCATCTACCGCCAATTTGCTATGATGTCTTTGTCATTCATTACAACGTATCTCACTATTTATTATTTCTCAAACCTTCCTAAAATAATGAGCCTTCACTTTAAATAAGGATTTAATTCCGTTAGTAGGTACTTCTAATCTTAATTAAGATAAATTGAATATTTTGTTGAAGTTTCATCGAAGAGGCTTGTTTTCGACCTCAAATTATGATGTTCGACGTAAATCCACAACACAGACGGCCTGGGGATAGATTCCTTCCAATTGTTATTATAATAACAGGTTGCCCGCAGCTACGTTTCTTATATTGGATAATGTAGTTAATAGTAAAAGATTTATCAAAATTAGTTCTGCAGATTGGATAGAAGAAAAATCTACGTCAAAATAGAAATAAGACAAATTCTCGAGCTTGAAATGGCTGTTTGCGGAATTTTATTTAATAAGAGGTGTTATAAGCTAGATTTACGTCATAATGTAATGTATAAGTTATAATATACTAACAGTGCCCTGTCGTTTCTCTCGTGTAGTTCCCCTACCCAATGTTTCGCTACTTTTCTGTGAAAGTAGCTTATATATATATATATTACATTACGCGCTAGAAGTATAACTGATTTCCAAATTTCAACACGAACTCTTTATCCGTTCCGAATTGACTGAACATGTTCAAACAAGATTGAAATTTAAACATATACATAGTTTAATATAATATCAGGTAGCAGGATAATCAAAACAACTTGTATTATGTTGTCTTGATTGTATTTTTGTGACTTATTTTTTAGAAAAAAAAAAGAATTATAAAACCTAATTGAAATACTGCCATAGAGATACTGCTGATTGTCTTGTGTATCTATTTTTATGACAGATTTCCTAATAATTTATTTGTGTAAATTTAACAAAAAAACAAAAAAAGAAAATTTCGAAATTAAGTATTTACATATTTTGTCTTGACAAAAATCCACTATTTATAAAACTTTATTTTTCTAATCAATTTACGTTATTAGTGAATATTTTCCTTGCATAATGCTTGCATTTGCAACATATATTTAAACTGCATAATCTAATTGGACCTACATTGGACCTACAAGGGCGCTACAAAAGGCAATGCTACGAAACTAGATTTAAGATGCTTCTACGCACAGAATATGTTCTGTGCTTCTACGCATGTCGTAGCAAACATTTGATGTAGACCCGAACAATGTAGACCATCATAATTATTATATGTATTAAAACCTAGAATGCTTAGTAAAACTAAGAATGAAAAGTTTTTTTCAAATATTTTTCTTTACAATTACGCCATAAATTTGTTTTAAATATTATCATTATTATTTTTTTTAAAATTAGTAGTCTTATCTCGTATTTTCAAGTAAATGTTTCTCCCAAATTTCTTCCACTTGAGTCCTGGGTTTTATTGACTAATAAATTATAAAAATCATCGCCGAAATTAACAAAGAAATCTTATTTTCGCCTCGTCAACTGAACGTACAAGCCCAAGGAAAATATAACCAAAATGAATATTCAAAGAGTAGCGCCTCATCATTCAGGCTTCGCGTTTCTAATTGGGTAGTGGCGTGTTATTTATGTCGCCGGTTTTTACTACAAGGAAACTTGCTTGTGTAAATCGTGGCTCCGGACACACCTGCGCGAGTTACGGGTTAAACGAGACTCGACCAACAATCAGAATCACACAAACTGTTTAACTTACTAATATTGTAAGTGTAAAAGCATCGATATTTGGATGTCTGTGCGTTAATCACAACGTAACGTTTAAATAAATCAGGTTGAAATTTAGAAATTAAGAACAAAGATTATAATACTGGAAGAACACACGTGCTTTTCATTATACCGAGGAAATAATAGGCACGGAAACTTCGTTGTTTAAACCACGAATCGCTGATAGTTATTAAGTAAAAATATCACCATTAAAAACCACTTTACCGACTATATAAAAATACTGTTGTGAGTTAAATACGAGTATCATCGTTGTAACTTTTTCTCACCGTATGCTTGCTCAGTCAACTCCAGAGACTACAAACAGGCCCGTATACAAAATTGATGGGTATTACGTTGTCATTTATAAGCTGACTGCAGGTGAAAATAGTGGATTGCAACTGTCAATCTTTTCTCCTTGTCGCATTTTTTGTACGGTGTTGCGAAATAATATATTAGAAGAGATATTTCTTTTTCGATATTTTATTAGGAGTCACTGGACACCCCATGTAATTAATTAAGGGCTAAAGGCTCACATTGTTTGATTGGCCACTTCTTATTTTATGATAAATCAATATAGTTTTTAATATTTTCATAGTAAGGATGCGGGGTTTCCTCCCTAAAGAAACGACTCAATGTATATAATTAATATAATTATAATACATCATTCATCCACAAATAACTAGTGACTGAATTCGGACTAACCTTTTAAGTTACCTAAATAAAACAAATATCGGTAGATATTTTCATACACCACCTATTCCCAAATTAAGCAAAGTTTATGGGACCTAAGTAGCTCATACAATACTTAAATAAATATGTATAATACTTATGAAAGGTAGCCGTGGAGCACCCAGCCACTCTCACTCCGCAGTCGTTCAAGTGTGGCCGATACAAATCTCGTCGAGTCTTACGAACGCTCCCGAGTCTTTACGACGCTGCCGAGTGTTTGAAATGCTTATTTAGTAGAAAATTGGATAACGAACAGTTGAAATGAGGAACTGGGTCGCTCGCCGCGTCGCCGCCCTTGTCTTCAACATTCGGATGGAAAAAACCCGTATTCCACGACACTTTACGTTTTTATCGCGTCTACGTTTGATCAATTCAAGCAATGGTAAAGCTGGAACTTAAACAATAAGGAAAAATCTGTGGAACTGTTACTAAGTTGTACTTATTCAAAGTAGAAGTCTTAGTTTAAATAGCTAGTCATTGCTCACACGCATATCTTTGCAAAGGCTGAGTAAGTTATGTTTTAGTAAAGGATTTACATATTTATCTTTCAAGTACCACGTATTCAATTACCTTTTCCATTTTACGATTGGCTGGAACAAGTTGCTTGTAAGAAGCAATTTCTTCTATAAAGTTGGTATATTTATGTCGTTTTGTTTTTGTGCATTTTTGTTTTGTAAGTTTAGCAAAGAGATTATTTTCAATTATTCTCAAAGATATAATTCTAAAAACTCTGGAAATTAAAAAATTGAATATCTTATAATATTATCCATCGCCATTGCTGTTTTTAAAATTGTGCATGTGGTGTGTGTCGTCATTCGCGGCACCAGCGGAATAACAGCGTCGGTTGCATACAACCGGCATTATGCTGAGCTGGGGCCGGGTTGTGGCAAAAAATCATAAGTTGTAATAGATTTTATAGAACGATGTATATATATATATAAATTTGTATGTGTGCATTTTTTGTCACAATAAATAATTTGTCATTTGTCAAAAAAATTAAAATATATCCACGTAAAAAAAAGTTGTCAAATTCCTTTTTGGAGATCGCTTCTTTATTTTCTGTGGATATTTTAATTTTCTCGCGTTTAACCTCACACATTTTAAAGACTATAATAATAGAACTAGCACAGTTTAGTTCAAAAGAGGTTGGGTTTCAATGTCAAGATTTAAAAAAATTACACAATATTGCAAATATTAATAATTTGCAATATTAACTGGTCCAGTTCAGATTTATGCTCTAATAGTTTTTTACTTGTATTATTTATCTAAAAAAATATAATTTTATTGTGAACATCAAACATCAAAAAAGCTGAATAAATATTCAAAACTAAGTTGACTGATCTCGTGGCTTATTGGGTAGTAACTCTGCCTGCGAAGCCGAAAGTCGTGGGTTCGATTCCCAACCAGTGCAAATATTTGTGTGATGAATTCAAATATTTACATTGTGTCTGGGTGTTTCTATGTATAATAAGTATGTATTTACAACTATATAAGTATTATATCAGCTATCTGGCCGCCATATTGCAAGCTTTGCTTATTAGGGGTCAGATGGTGTAGTGTGTGAATTGTCCACCAACTTAATAATAAGTAACATAACTTTCGGCACGTTTATTTTAACAGTGCTCGCAACCCGCCACTAACAATTGTCCCTACCACGGGTATTTGGTCTCTACCCACTGCAATTGTTCCCGTAATGCTGGTAGCATTGCACTCCTGAATGGCGATAGCTAGGGCCTTTGTAGTAATTATTTATCAGTGAGAGAGTCACCAAACATCTTCATTCAGCAAGCTACTCTTTCACTAAGTTTCTCATCTCTACGCCCCAACTTCCCATTGTATCTACAGCGTCGGGAATAAACTGATAAACCTCCTAGTAGAGGTCTACTAGGTCTACTAGGAGTAGTAGAGGTCTACTAGGAGGTTTATCAGTTTATTCCCGTGGTTCCCGTTATTCCGACATAGCCAGGTGGCTATTATTATCTTTGCATAAATTCAGACCAGTAGAAACTTGCTAGACATATTGCATGGCTCTAGAAGAAGAGGCCTGTTTGTATGGGTCAACTTTTAAAATGTTTTGTATCATCTTATCTTACCTGCAAACAGCAGTGAAGATTTATGTATTTGTACCTCTATTGATGCATACAAAAACTGGATTTTATTACCAGCATCTTCTATGACAGCTGTTTGCATATAAGTTGAACGAGTATAAATATAATAAGGTACGGGTATTTAAGTCAAATCCCAACACTCCCCTTGATTCGATTTTATTTCAAGGTTCTAAGTTCTAGTTCTAGTTAAATACATCTGGTTTCAAACCATCAGACCTACAGGACGCTCCATCATACAGGGAATATTGGTCTAAGTACAAGTAGACATATTCTGAAAAGTAAAGTGAGTTGAGAAAATTTTGAGGGTAAGAAAAAAGGAAGGCCCAACCGACAATGTGGTGTATTAAGTTTACTCGAACGGAAGGAATGAAATTTGTCTGAAACAAGCGCGGTGATTGAATGTGAAGCAATACCAGCGCATTCGTAATATGATCGAGGAACTCGTGAGCAGTGAATCAATCCGTTCATTATGAATTTTCCGTCAATTTGAATTTTTGTCTCAGGCTTATTTGTTAATGACTCAACAATTATTTGCAAATTTTTAGATGGTAAAATATCAAAAATTCTTTTGTATAAATAAATGTATTAAAATCTATAAGATATAGCCAAGAAAGGACAGCTCTTGACAGATCTATTTATGCTATAGTAAAATAATATTTTCTATTATATACACAACACAAAAGTACAATGATAGTTTGAAGAGGTCTACGCTTAGCTTCAAACTCGAAGCTTGGTCGAGTCCGAAAATCCAAGATCCGATGAACAACAAACTTTACTTCGGGATGTCGGAATTATGATAACGCTACTAAAGTTGAGTTGGGCTGGACATGTCGTTACACTACGCCGTACTGTAAACACCTGGAATTCGGCCTTTCTAAAATGCTGACGCGTCGATGGTTTTGCTACGACACTGGAGACAAATTTAGGGATCTCAGCCGAATGGAAGAAAAGTCCTGCAACTTTTCCATCATACTATGGCAGAAGAAACCCAAGGGAGCTGTAGTCGGATGTGACAACACTAAGTGGTGCGGTGGATGATGCTCAATTTTTTTCCCTACAGAAAAGACAAGACACAAAATGACACCACATACTAAATATGGAAACTGGTGGAGTAGAGGAGTTTGGATGTATATTCATGTCAGTTCACATCACTGACATGTTTAATATCTGTGTTACTGGAACTACAAATTATACAGGGAATTAATGGTATAAAATTAGTGCTATAACAGAATTCAAAGTTGCAACTGCTCAGCCTTAACGCCAATACGTATGACTTCTATTTTATTTATCATCTACTAGATTGTTTGCATGTTGCCAAATGCTTTTATTTGAATGTAATTATCTTAGATAGCAAGCTAAAAAAACAATTATGACATAAAAAATATATAACGGAACAAAGCAAAATGAAGGAAAATTAAAAGTAGCCGGCGGGTTCTCAGGCGAGCCCAACGACCATTACCATGCTTAAACTAATTTATAACAAACTTTTACTGCCGCCAGAACTTGCCCCTATCTCCTCCGCCACCTAGTGCAACGTGACTCGGAGACAGATCTTGACAGAGGCAGAACGGTACAAAGAATCAGTGGGTCACTCTCGAGTAACGCACAAGGATACTCGTATGTAAAAGCAAGATTCTCCAGGTTCTAAAAGTTAGGACAACAAGTCATGGTCATGCATATTTTGATGTTCATTATCACATTCCCTTGCTTGTGATTATTAAGAACATTCTTTATATACCTGCTACATGCAATCGAGTTTTCTCTCACAAGAAGACAGTCAAGGTCATAATCTGCGTCAGACAAATGCAGCTGAGTGGCAACAACATGTTGATTCTATCATTTATTCACCGTTTAAGTGCTGATGGGTGATGGTTAACCATCGCCAGTGGTTATAAACTTGTAAAAATACTCAAACTTGTAAACAGGAGTCAAACCAATGACCTCACTATTTTAAATGTGTTAAAAAGGACGTTTTCACCACTAGGGTTAAGACTAAGGTAGATAGAAGACTAAGGAAAAATTTTGTATGCAAATAAGTAAGATAATCATGCTTACGTTTGAGTTGAATAATTCATCTCAACTATGCAGTTAACTAAGAAGCAGGTAATATGCTCAATGCTCATCTAGAAGATACCCATTTATTTATAGTTCCAAAAATAATGCAATGTGTTAAAATATGCTTCAATTAGGTAATACAATTTTATGTATACATTTAAAGTAACAAAAGTAACCGACATAGCTCAAAGAGTAAGCAAGGCGAAATGGCATTGGGCAGGTCTCATCGCTCGCAGAACCGATAACCAATGGGGAAGAATAAATAAAGGTCTCGAGTGGCGACCACGAACCGGAAGACGCAGTGTTGGACGGCCTTCCACTAGATGGACAGATGACCTCACAAAGGTCGCTGGAAAGCGCTGGTTCCAGGATGCGCAGGACCGTTCGTTGTGGAAATTTAAGGGGGAGAGCTATGTTCAACAGTGGTAGTCTTTCGGCTGATGATGATTGATGAATGGTGATGATTTGTATGTATAATATAGTTTTCTCCAAATAAAAATCAACCTCAGTTTAAATTTAAACTGGACAAAATTCCATATTTTTTCTGAAATAAATTAAAACACCGTTCCAATTAGACAGCGAAATAGTACAAATATATCATAGAGGTTAGAAAAAATAAATTACTTGGTATTTTAATACTGCCTCATCGATTTTGAAAAAAATTGTATGGGACTATCTTTGTATTTTCTACTTAAAAAGTTGGCAGTCATAAGGACTGCCGATAGAAGTGAAAACTTATAACTGAACTAGAATGTGATAACTCACTTTAAAACGCGGGTAAAACCGGAGGGCGTCGCCAATGGCTATGGTCGCGACTTCAGCCGAAGATTTCTTATCATTCAGTACTCAATCATTTTATTGTTAACATGATGATACATTTATTAAGCTTATTTAAACAAAGAGTATGCAGCGTTATTCCCAAACGTGATACTAGAATTTAATTCACAGCTCACGAAAAATCTGTCTGTGGCGCACCAAAAGAAGTTTCCACTTCAAATAAGTCATTAGAATTGGTACACAATTGGCAGAGCTCTTGCGTAATGTAATATAATTATGTACATGTAAAATGTAAACAAAGATGCAACCAAGTAAGGATATCTTCCTTTTCTGTAGTTGGATAAAATTTCATTTAAAGCCATTCTTGGTTCGTTTCTATCGACGAGGTGTTCCATCCCGAAATAACTGTGAAAGTTGAGTTTCGTTCATTAGACGTAAGTCCTCATTGTGCGCTGGCCAAACGCCAAATGTGCAGCAAACTTGTGCACTTACAGCCGGGTGACCTCGATCGGGCTCCAACGACCTTCCTTGAGGACACCATCGACCTTGATTTAGGTCAGGAGTATATTTATCACTATACCATTTCAGTTACGTTACAGGGCATAGAGATATCTTATATTATTTTTGAGCGACGAGCGTAGACCAGTGCCAGATAATGATTTAGATTTTTCATTCGTTAATGACTGCGCGTCACAGAAGTGTTATGGTCAGGAATCTTGCTTACCACCAGACACAAACATGACCTGATCGTCTCGTCAATCTATGCTATAAAAAATACTACCAGAAACCCGTGGTTTTATCCACAAAGTTTCCATTCCTGGAATTCTACTGTTATGGAAGTTAGCCTATGTGCCAGACTGATTTTTCTTCCAAATCTACACCTGACTTGTTTGCAACAAATATATAAAATCAAACAAGGATTCTAAACAGCCGTCAACCATTGAGCATGAAGGGTTCAAGTAGAGTCTCCGTGAATTAGAGTGGAGCTCCCTGCAGCCAGGTAGAGCGACAATCTGCGAAAGCGGGAGGCTGACATTGAATTCGAACTGCAAAAGACCGTACCCATACGATCTTTTCGTTCGGGTTTTAGGTTCTTTAGGATTAGCGTTCGTTAAGAAGTTTGAACATAAAAAAGAGCATGATTGAATGCGTTCATGTAGTATACTGGAAGTCTTACCATAAGTACTACCTCACCTTCCTAAATCTTGAATTATGATGACTAGCGCTTGGGCAATTCAGGTGCAACCTCATTTTAGGTTACCACTGACAAAATCGGAAATACACCTGGACTTTCCAAAGGTACTCTTTATAAATCATTCGTTTCGTAGTCCGCTGAGTTATTTTAAAAATACTCTACGTCCCCAGATACGATGCTCTGAAACATGTAAATCCGACTTATTATTTGCATGTTGCAGTATGAAAGTTGTGTCTGTGCGGGCTCACTAATTGTAGTTTTGCCATGCAGGTAAGTTTTAGTTGTATGAATGTAAGTAAAAAAATAATGCATCATCCTGACACAGTGTGGGATGATAGATGACACCGAAGGGTTCTAGGTTCATGTCGATTTCCTCGCGATATTTTCTTTCGTGACTTCAAAAAGACAGTGGTGCGCGTGAGATTTGAACCCTGGCTCCGTTGTCCCGACTAGACCAACCATAATTAAGGGAATACCCTGAGCAAATGACCTTTAGTATTTCTTACTTTATCGCATACCGCATGAAAGAGCAAGAGATAAACAGTAGGAATTCTCGCTGTTTTACGCAAAAAATTTAGAAGAAACTCTTTATAAAAACAGATTTTGGTCTTTTGAAAAAAATATTTCTACCAAAATGTTTGTAATGGAATCGCCTATACGTTGGTGTAAGTACAAAATCCAGAAAACTGTAGAAATTTAATGTAGTTTTTACCAGTTGATATTTGTTTTGGCTAATAAGTAGAAAGCTTTGAAAACTGGACAAAAACTTGTTTTGCTGGGGACGCACCTTAATAAGTTGGACCAGACTGAATTAATTATCAGAGAATTAATAAAAAATCAGATCAGCATATCTAGAACATTCCTGACACAGTCAGAGTATGCTAACAATAATACAAGATCCAATTTTAAGTGAACACGGGATAGTTGGTGTATTAAATAACAATGTCAGTTTAATCCGCTAACTAAGCCTTAAATCATCGAGCTGACACGAGGAATTAATTATTCGTAGCCGCGGGGGCCGCGGGGCGGGCGGGGGAGCGGAGTACGACACTATACAGAAATATAACCATAAAAATACTGAGCAAATTTCTACGAAATGGAATCAGAACCAAGTAAGTATATAAACATAATACACAATCACATTAATATTTTATTATGTGTTTTTCCAAGTGGTTGTATAAAACAAAAAAGATAGTACATAGGTAATTTTGTAGTAGTAGGATTCTTTGCAGAGTCCACCTGGGGAAGTCTCACACTTTGTCCAGTTATTCTACTGCCAAGCAGTAATGTGCAAAATAACTGAGTTCCGGGTAAAAGGACAATGTTCCTAGAGAAATTACAGGAATTGGAGATAAACCAACTTTTTTTATACCTTTGGGCGATGACCGCAGTGCAGTTCTAGGTAATGATTTGAAGTCTTCATATCTTACTAGATGCGCGATGTTGTGCTTATGTGGGCAGAAGTGTTGCTTATCATCAGGTTCGTGTCCTGCTGAAGGGTGTGGTGCTTCCTGCGCAAAGTCCTACCACTACACTACTTTTAGTTACGAGACCTAGGGCTGGACCTACTGGCGTCAGTTGACCCCTGCATCAGTGGTAAGCATAGCAACTAAAAAATGTTAAATTACTTAGTTTAACAACCTGTACTAGGTACTAAAGTACCATCGAAGGCCAACAGGTTTGTAAACGCTTGAACTATATCTCTACAGTATGTTCTATTGTATAATGCAGGGTAGTACTAAGGCTGCAAGTCGCTGCGGTGGGCCCAGGGTCGGACTCGAGGGGCCTCTGAAAGGTCACGGCCGCGGCGGTCGGAAACAACAATTAAGTAAATAGATACATTCGGATTTGGCGCTTCGTTTAATAATATAATACTACACCTTAAAAGGTTTGTGGTGGACCAATGGGTCATAAAACAGACACGAAAAGTGGTGATACAGAAAGTGTTTTATTATTAATATATACATACATAATTACACGCATAACAATAAGTTTTTGTTTAAATTAAATTAATGAAAAGTATTTACATACTTATTATACTATAATGTGCAGTGTGGTGTCTTTGCAGCGTCCACCCTTGGGAAGTACCACAGCTTTGGCGGTTATTCTATTGCCAAGCAGTAATGTGCATATATCACTGGTTTCTGGTTTCCTACGAAACTATCAACAAACACTAATAAAAGCTTGTTCCAGCTTGGCTTTCCGTACCGTAAGTCATGACGGGTATGATCCGTTAAATGTATTATCTTTGCTTATCTTTTAATACACTGTGGGAACGGTGACGAAAGATACGAAAAGATTCGACAAATTTTATTGTTCTTAGCATCGCACAGTAGGACGTCTTTGTGATTTTAAGTTAAAAGTTATGATGGTTATGACCTTAATGTACCTATAGGTACATTTATATTAGGGACCCACGTTCCGGCCCCACAATGTTCGATTCATTCATTCATTTTCACTTTAAATACTGAAAGTGATTCTTGCTGAAGCTCCTTAGAAAACCTCCGGAGGAAGCGATTCCAAGAACATTTAACAAAAACCGCTTAGTACGAGTGTTTACATAAATAAAATTCCCTGTAATTTCCTCGCGAATACCGTGACCCTAAGACACGGATCCCTTTGCGTCAATTTCATCTCAAGCGACAAAGGTCACCTTTGGCATTTAGGTGAGACTGGAGATTTAAAGGCCAAAGGGTCCCCAAATTGCAGACTCCAACCAACATAGTTCACTCAAAGTTCTGATTTCAAATTAAAACAAGTTGGCTAAGTTATTCTGGTTATGAAATTGGAATTAAAGTTATGTCAAGCTGTGGTTTCAAGTTTGCTGCGAGCCCCGGGTCTGACGGCGAGCATCTGACCGTCGTGATCTGTTCATGTTGTATTAATAATGTAAGTGGTATTTATTCATGAAACTTTGGTCATTTGTTTTCATTTAGATGTATTGTATTGTGTTATTTGCTTTATGCACAAGAAGATAAGTTTTATGTATTTCTGAACGAAGGAGCAATGCTGTAATATGCAGTGATTTAGTGCATAATATATGCAGTGATCTTCATAGCTGCGTGTCATTGTAATGTTATGTAATGGACAGGCGCATTGCTTGCCATCAGGCGTATATCTTGCTCCTATCACCACTTTATACATAAAAAAATACGAATACAAACTATTAAAGTAAAAAACTAAAGATTTCACTGTACAATGATTTTATCACAAAAGTGTAAAATTATTTACAACTAGATGTCCGCCCCGGCGTTGCCCGTGATACATTATATAGTACAACGGTGAAAGAATGACTGAAATCGGTTCAGTCATTCCTGAGAATATCGCTTTCAAACAAAACACCTCTTCAGCTACCTGTTATGCCACCTGTCGGAAATTGGTTGTACCAATACAGATTTAGAAAAAAAAAATAGATTAGCAAAGGTTTTATATTCAAGAGGTATGTAATCTGTGATATTCAATGACGCAATCTTAGACACATGCTGTCATGTGTCATGTCAAAGCACGAAACGTTCGAAAACTCTCAAAATGGAATATTTTTTCCCGATTTTGTTACATTCTTGATTCATGCTCCGCTTCTATTAATAGTAGCGTTATTTTCTATAGCCTATAGCCTTCCTCGATAAATGGACTATCCAACAGAAAAATAATCTTTCAATCCGGACCAGTACTTCCCGAGATCCTAGCGTTCAAACAAACAAACTCTTCAGCTTTATAATATTAGTATAGATATAGATTCCGTCCTAGCTTTACCATTCCTTTCTAAGAACCCACTAAAACTGTGAAAATTTTGGTCGATAAGCTTTTTACTTTGTTTTTCAAATCACCGACATTGGGAGCCGACTTAACTATTTCCGAAAGACTTATACACTATACAATATTATTTTATTGGTGGAAAATATTTGTACTAAATGAAATATCTATTGTAATTCCAACTCCATGAACTTATATCCTCAGGGAATTTTAATTAGAAGATCCGTAATGCCGAAACGGGAAATAATTAACGAAATTTTACATTACCTACATGTATTTCAGTGAATATTGAACAGAAACGGCAATGTTTCAAGTTTATATAATACAATTAATGACTATCAGGTGATTTAGCGTAATATATCTCAATACTAACATGTGTGTTATATTCTGAAATGTTATTAGTACATATATCTGTTTTGTACTGCGCTCACTATTTGGATTTACAACGTTAACCCTCAAATCATGAATTCAAATGAGTATTTTTAATCCCGACAAAATAAAGGGGTGTTATAAGTTTGACATCGATGTCTGTCTGTCTGTCTGTGTGTGTGTCTGTCTGTGGTACCGTAGAGCTTAAACGGATGGGCTGATTTCGATGCGGTTTTTTTTATTTGAAAGTTTATATCCCTGCGGATGTTCTTAGCTATGTTTGGTTAATATCGATTTAAGATGGCTGCCTCCACAAAATGGCGGACAAAATATTTCTTCCCAACCTACCTCAATATGGGTATCAATTGAAAGGGCTTGACTAGTATAATACTATACATAATAAAAAAATCAAATCCAAGATGACCACCCCCACAAAATGGCGAATTATATATTTTTTTTCATTACTACCCCAATATGGGTTTTAAACGGAAGGGCTTGACTAGTGGAATACATTGCCCTATGACAAATTTCAAATCCAAGATGGCGGCTACCACGAAATGGCGAAATACATTATTTTTTTCACAACTCCCTTAATATGGATATCAAATGAAAGGGCTTGACTAGTAGAATATTGTACACATAACAAATCCGAGGTAGTCGGGGGTTAACCAAAATTTTTTTTTTCTATTCTTGTACACTAAAAAGGGTAAAATAAACTATTTTCGTACAAAAAATTGAACCCACTTCAAAACCACAAATAGGCACTCAAAAGCGATATCATTATTATAAGCGCTACTCACTCATCTATTTAAAGTGTGGCCGGTGCTAGTCAGGTCAAAAAGTTAGTAGATTGATCCTATGTAGGCACATGGTAAGTAGACATAGGTAAGTAGTATCTATCCACTACCTGTTAGATTTGGCTGGCACCGACTTCAAATGGATGAGTAAGTAGCGCTTATAATAATGATTTCAGTTTATTTTTCGCTTTTGAATGCCTATTTGTGGTTTTGAAGTCGGTTTAATTTTTTGTACGAAAATAGTTTACGATATTAGTATTATCTGATTTATTTTATTTCGCGCTAAAGTCAATTAGCGCGTACAAACATAAAAACGGTTTAGTTTTATAATATAAGTATAAAAATATTGGAGGTCCTGAATAAGCCCCTGTCAGCAGTTATCACCCGCCAGGTATACCGCCAATCCCATCATTCCGCGCGATCGGCCGCGAGGGCCCGTCGTCGGAGCAAGTCGCTCGCGTCTGTCAACTGCGCGATATTGCGGCTTAGGATAAGAACTCATGGAGAGAATTTCACCCGCACCCACCACGGTTGCAGGCCCGCAGTTTTTGTAGAATGCAGATATTTATATTTTGAAACCCCAAGCACAACTCACGACGCGTTTTATGCGCGTGGCGTGCGCGGCTCCCGCTGTACTGGCGGGCAGCTAGTAGAAACGCGCGGACCGTGGGCGCCCGCAATAATAAACAACCGTGAAAATAAGCGGTCCCGTGAGTTTTTAAATAAAACGGCAGTTCTGCAACCGCGGCGGGTGCGGGTGAGAATCGCTCTGTGAGTTCTTGCCTTACGGCTCCTCACGGGATCTGTTGCAGACAAGTCTTGTGACGAAAACATTGTACCATTTTTGAAGTGAGCACTTTTAAGCAGGAGACAATCTTATGCGTTTGCTTTATCGGTGAGATGTAGAGGCGTAGCGTTGTAGCAGCGTAGCATTTTACGTTTATATGCGATAGTTAGTGTGTGTTTTAAAGTAGAAAAAGTGTAAGTCTACAAGTAAGAGACTCCGCGGGGTTTTACCAGCTCCATCGTAGATCTCATCATCGCTTAACATCAGGCGAGATGGTGGTCAAGTGCAAACCTATTATAGTTAAAAAAAAAAAAAAAAAAAAACCTTTTCCCTTTGCGGCGGGAATGCGAACACACTGTTGCATTTTTCTACGAACGCGGTTATCCTTTACCCGTCTCCAGGTTCCCCTCTGACGCACGCTTTCATCACCAGCGCACGTACACCCAAGACACACAATGACCACTTCTGGGACCAAGGAGTAAGTGGACGCTAGTCGCTTCGGCGTCTGGGCACTCTTGATCCCAGCGACGGATCAGATCTGTATTTCTCCCGCCTACCACCTTTCTGCAGAGAACAGAATATTCAGTGTATCCCAATACTAGCACACTTCTTCCCCTGCAGCCCCACTGCACAAGAACCCAAGGTTCCTAAGCTTCTTGGGTTTCTCTTCGCTTTACCGTGAGTGACCACAGCTTGAGTCTCCCAAAGCCACTTCCACAATGTTGGATCCCATCGTGGGGCAGCGCATATTGCTTGAATTAACACATACTCGTAGCCTGTATTATTCCTTAATATCGTTTATTTCGTTCAAAATAGTATTTTTTCATCCTATACAAGAATGTAATATAGTGTCGTATCAGGAAGTCAATGAGAAGGCGGAGTGTAGATGTACATGGAAGGAACTCCACTGACAAGAGCGTCGCTGTTAAATTATGAATACAAGAATATCCCATTCATTTAATTATTCGTTCACGTGAATCTTATTAAAGGTTAATTACCTTATAAAACTGTTAATCGCGGCTACACCGTGTTACACCGCGTTACACCGCGCAGCGGGGCACTAGCCTCGCCTCGCTAGGTTTTCTATAAGTAAGTGGTCCCTCTATATTCTATCGTTAGGTCTGGTCTAGCTCAAGCCAAGTTTTTTCCACAAATAAGCACGTGACTGTTCCCAACCATTCGGAATCAAAGTTCCCGTCTCGCCCGTATCATGCAAATGGCAAGCAAGCGGTCCGCAGACCTCCATCCATCCTTCGTCTTGGGAAATAAAACAAACAAGTCCCAACTCCGAGGAAGAGGTTCCCTTCAAGTGCCACCGAACTCCGATATTATTCAAAATCCATTCGAAATTTGTCACTAATCTAACTTTTAATGGGAGACATTGTACCCTCGTCACAGACCCGAGTCGATATTGTTTTGGCCAAATGTCGATTTCTGGGCCTATTTTGTTTGGGGTTAAAGTTTGGGGCTTTTGATTTTGAGGTTTGTATGACGTGAATCAAATTCTGTAATTGGAAACTTTGTTGAATTTTGCTGACAATAAGTTGTTGTGTTGCGTTCCAGTAAAGTTTGGGAACTTTGCGAAATTATTTCCTACAACCTTATATTATTAACCTTCCTCTAATTGTCATATTTCAGTATTTGGAGTGTGTTAGGGAGTTTTGTTAGTAGTATGTTTTTGGTCACAGAGATGTATTCATTTAAAAGTAAGATTCTTTAAAAGATATTTACCATAGTTTTGTAGTAAATAAAAGACAGAAAAGGGGATACTTTGATATATCTACCCATGATTAGAATAATACACGTGAATATAGTACATGAAATACATTCAAAATATTACCGGAGACTCGCCTGTCTAAATTATTTATCAACTCCATGTCTGGTGTAGGCAGAGCATTTCTGTGAATAGAATATTCCAGAGTGTAGAGTGAATCCGTTTATTTTAGGTAAACGTATTTCATCACACATTAGGTCCCTTTTTATATTAAATGGACTTACAATCCAATACAGAAACATTTTTTTAAATACCACAAAAACATTACAAATATGTTTGATTGAACTTATGATTAAAATGTTTTTTGCGATCTTACATTCAGGGATAAGGTCTAAGGTATAATACGCCTGCCCAGAAAATACCTATTCATTCTTCGTTAAAAGATTCGCAAATAATAGAACTGAAGAAACTCTGCACCCCAGAATGTTCCACATTCATCCATGAAAGAGTTTTCTATCATTCGAGCAGAAGATTTTTAACCAACTATTCTACTGCCACGAAGTGTGTAAACATCATCGTGTTCCGGTTTGAAGAGCAACGTTATTAGAAGAATTAAAAGGCATAGAAATAAATGATCATAATAAATCTTTGGGTAGCGAACGCTCTGCAGTGCTAGGAGTCACAAGAGTTGGACTTCCCATGTACCAATATCTGAGCAATACGGTGATGCAATGGGCAGCTATGCTTACCATCAAGCACGTGTCCTGCTCGTCTCGTTATTTCACTATAGAAGAAAAAAACTTTTTCGTTTAACATCAGACGAGGCGATCAAGTGAAAGCTAATACTTTAGTAAAACTTCATAAAACAACTAATAGTCCTAATACTAAACAATCAAACAACTTAAACTTTACTAACTAGGCACAAAGGCAATGAATCCACACAATTTGTCAAGAAACTTTTGTACTTACAAAATGTGAGTTTCACTCGACAACGCTAATATCTTCACCACAACCTGCAGTCGCGTGACTTCAACCACAAACGAAACCTATACGAGTAATTATTTTGACAAGCAAAAGGAGGGACAAGGACTTAGAACTCTGTCGCTATCAAAATAGTAACAGTCCTTTGAAGATGTTTGAAGAAACTACAGAATTTTTTTGTTGTGAAGTGGTACTAAGCTGTTGGCTTGTTCAAACGGTTTTGCTGTCGCGAAGTTTTACCGGTAAATGGTGTACAACAAAAATATTGCACGACCTGGTACAGTCGCGAGGAACGATTTTAAATAGAGTTTAAGAACTTTTCTCATAACGTTTTACCTCGTAAGAAGAGAGTAAAAGCAAAGTTCACCATTCTTTGCAAGTACGGGTATAAGGATGACGTATGTCTTCGAAATATGCCGGTTTCCTCACGATGTATTCCTTCACCGTGAAAGCCTAGAGTAAAATATGAATTTCGGAGAGTACGCAATTGACCTGTATAATCTAATATTGTTGTAATGCTAGGACTCTTTGCACAGTCAGCATAGGGGAGTACGACATTTTGCCAGTTATTCTATCACCAAGCAGTAGGTAATACAAATACATCACTGTGTTCCGTTTTGAAGGTAATGTTCCCAGTGAAATTACAAGACACAAAGATCAAACATCCTATATATCTGGGTGATGAGCTCAGTGCAGTGCTTGGTACTTTTTCAATTTCAATTCAAATTCAATTCATGTTCAATCAATTGCGTGTCACTGTAATGTTATCGGCAGGGAAGACGCTTACTATCAGGTACATGTCCTAGACGTCTCGTCACTCTA
The DNA here is from genome assembly GCA_017562165.1 of Ectropis grisescens. Classification (NCBI taxonomy): domain Eukaryota; kingdom Metazoa; phylum Arthropoda; class Insecta; order Lepidoptera; family Geometridae; genus Ectropis; species Ectropis grisescens. The sequence goes on along the minus strand of CM029787.1, from coordinate 26,256,485 downwards.
AACTACGTAAAGAATAAGTTTGTAATATCTAATTTGTTGCTTATCGTATTATTGTCATTGTAACAATAAAATATTCTCCATTCCAAATCAATACCCACTCTGCTCGGCATCAATACAAGGATTTACAGCTTTGGCTCTGGATTCTCCTATTCAAGGTCTTTCTAAAAGCACTCAATAAAACAGCGAGTTCTTCGATAGAATAGCAAAAGCATTGAATTATATAGCTAGATGTGATCCATGGATTTGCTTTTAATCTTAAAAATAATGGACTATTTTTTTATACTGCTGAGCGACTAGGTGAGATAAAACCCGTATTTGATGATAAGCAACACGTTTGTTTATAAAGCTACGCAACAATTTGAACATGAAAAGTAGAAAAATTGGATTGGTAATTTAAAAATAAAAGCTCCAAAATCTAAGTCTTGTAACAGCTCACTCTACAAATCTACTAAACAGCTTAATGAATAAATTCCTCTCAAAACGGATATAAACTTGTACGATGAGTCTCGACGTAAACAATTTCACCTTTTTATTATATATCCTCACATAACAAAATCAAAATATTTCTCATTTATCCTAAACTACCATTTTTTACACAATAATAGAGTAACAGAGAATATACGTGAGTGTAATGTGCTGCAATGCTTAATAAAAAAGATATAGATATTGAAACAAAAAATTCGTAGCTTATGTTGGATTTCTTAAGTGTCTACTACGGTTTCATTTGCATCAAATGTTTGATAGGGCATGATATAAAAGTTCATTAAACTAGTTTAAGGTGATTTGTTTTTTTTTCTAGATAAACACGCTCCATTGTTGACCGCATCGTCGCTCAACGTTCATTCAAACGTAAACCTATAAAAGTAAACATTAAAATCAGCTCATATAAAGTACAACAGACATCCAAACACTCGTATTTCCTTCCCGCCCGTCTGTACCGCCATGCTCGCACAGGCTACGGAATCAGCCATCTATTTTACTACGCATTGTTATTCAAGCCCGGCCGCATAACGGGGGTACGTCATAAATCGGCGGGCGGACGGCCGACAAATCAAAACGTCGCGGATCCATCTCGGATGGATTGCTGACGAGCGCTGCGGGGTGAGGCTAGGGGACCCCATGGCTCCTATTGTCTTTTATTTATGTATTATAGTTTTGGTAGCTGATGTTTATGCAGAGTCTGTTTTCAGACATATGGGGTTATGTCGTAATACGCTTTTAGTTTTGTAATGGTTGTAATTAAGATTTCAGTATATTGTTATCTTTCATAGTTGTTTATTCATATTTCATTAAGTTATAGTGGTAGGACTCTTTGTAGAGTCCAACTAGGGAAGTACCACCAAGCTGTTATGTGCAAACATTACTGTGTTCCATAATGTTTATAATGTATCTACAGGACTTAATCACGATTTAATTCATTGTGTAAATACCTCAGTCTTCTCGTGACCACGGCGGTTGTAACGCTGCCGAAACGTCGAGGTATTTAAACAATGAATTAAATCGTGATTAAGTCCTGTAGATACATTATAAACATTATGTGTTCAAATCGCGAAAGTTTAAAAACAATATTACTGTGTTCCAGTTTGAACGGCAATGTTTCCAGTGACAGGGCATAGAGATAAAAAATCTTAGGTCTCTGGGCGCTGAACGCAGTGTAATGCTAGGTAATGATTTGGACTTTTATTGTTCCGATAGCTGCGTGTCACTTTGGTGCTATGTGCAGGCATGTTGCTTATCATCAGGCACATGTGCAGCTCATCTCGGCACTCTATAGATTACAAAAAATGTATACTCCGGAGTGGTAGGTACTAAAATACCTCAGTAATACCTAGTTATTTTACTTCTAAACAATGTTGCGGAAACACTACATACTATGATCCAGTTTAAGTAACAGTATTTCCGGAGAACTTCCATAGCAAGGAAATTAATCATCTTTATATCTCTGTGTAATGTAGCTAATTACGAGTATATTTATTTTGACTGAACAAGTGATGGCGCCGACAATTATTATTAATCTATTTTGATAGTTATTTTATGGTTCAGTGATCAGAAGTGGTCATATAAATCTTATCAAAATAGGTGTGGCGGGTTTGAAAGAATATTTTAAGAATAATGTACTACAGTATTGTACAACTTAAAAAGATCTACAAAAAGTCAACAATGGTACATGTCTATCTCTTAGAGATAACCCACAATAACCATTTTTATTCGTATTATTAACCCCCGACCAAAATAAGGGATGTTATAAGTTCGACGTCGATGTCAGTCTGTCTGTCTGTCTATCTGTCTGTGTGTCTGTGTCTGTCTGAAGCACCGTAGAGCTCAAACAGATGGGCGGATTTCGATGCGTTTTTTTTTTTGTTTGAGAGTTAATATCCGTGCGGATGTTCTTAGCTATGTTTGGTTAATATCGATTCAAGATAGCCGCCTCCACTAAATAGCGGACAAAATATTTCTTTACAACCTACCTCAATATCAAATGAAAGTAAAATACGTAAAATACTATACAGTATAAAAATCAAATCCAAGATGGCCACCACCACAAAATGGCGAATTATATTATTTTTTTCACTACTACCTCAATATGGATACCAAACGAAAGGGCTTGACTAGTAGAATACTTCACTATGACAAATTTCAAATCCAAGATGGCCGCTTTCTCGATTGGCGACGAAATATATTTCTTTTTTCACAACTCCCTTAATATGGATATCAAATGAAAGGGCTTGACTAGTAGAATGTTGTACAGATAACAAATCTGAGGCAGTCGGGGTTTTTTTTTTTTTTTTTTGTTCTTGTTAGTATCAGCATTGCACCCATGCCGAGGCGGGCAGCTAGTCTATGATTCTTTTAAAATTTGATCAAGTTTCTGAGTTTAATTTTAAATTGAAGATTGTTATGAATTGTTAAAAATAATTAGATATTATTATAACACTGGATCTTTATATGTATTAAAATAAAAGTGCGAAAAGAACCAAATCTCTGTAGGGCTTAGTGCCACAACAATTACAGGTGAAGACAAAGTACATTCAATTTTGAGTCTTGACCCTGGTTTAACAAGGTTAAGTGTGGGTTGTCTGGCGTCAAGCGGCGTGACGCGGCGCCGGCGGAGGCTGGCGCGGGACAAAGACATGTGACATCGTCTCATCGATTCAGTTCCCGGGACGCTGAATCAGCAGCGTTATTCTGTAAAAACAAACGCGTTCAGTTCTAAAACAACCACAATTTTGTTATAACTTTATTATAACCACTGTATTCCTATTCGCTCAAATTATGCACTGTGTAAAACTTATGAGCAAAATCAGATTGGAATTGGAATAGAAGTTTTCAGCTTTCTGGCGTCAAACGAACACTAATGACACAAAACTGTAGTTAAATTTAAATTTAATTTTAATTTCATTTAATGTAGGCACCCTTAATTTGTTACCAAACATCAAAAACAACAACAAAGGTAACTAAATGTAAGGGATAATAAATAACTATCATATATAGAAATGTGTTTCTGCTTTTAGTTAAGTCAAGTTTAGTGAAAGACTCATGCAATAAAGTGGAAACTCTTCTCTGTCGCAGATAAATTTATACGTTTTTGAAGTTAAAAATTCGTTTGCCGCACCACAGACAGATTTTTCGTGGGCTGCCCATTGAATTATAGCGTCACGCCTGGGAATGATGAGAAATCTTCAAGTAAACTCGAGTATTGCCAATGCGTCTGCATTTTTTAGACGATCATACTTATGGCCACGCCTTCCGGTTTCACCCGCATAATTTCTAAAGTAAGCTATCCAATTTTGAGTTTTCGTTTCTATCGGCAGTTCCTATGACTGCTATTTTTATTTACTTACAGAGTGACAGGACGATAAAAACATATATAAAATGTATGTTAGACGGTAAGTACATATTTCAAATGTACCCTACAAAGATTAGAAAAATAATAGTATGTGAAACTAGGATAGTATAAACTATCTACGTGACCAGTTATAAGATACATAATAAGTTTAGAAAAAACTTTTGTAGGCAATTATCTATTTTAAAGTCAAGCCATAAATAACAAACATTTGAAAAGTCAATTAAATACAATATCTATGCTATGTGGCCTTCATGAGGGATTGCAGAAAAAGAGTTAGAGTGGTAGTAAAAAAAATATATATAAAATGCGATACAACGACAGATGTTTTGTACTGGAATGGAACTCGCTGTTTGCTGTGTGCTGCTGCAGCAGAATTCAATATTATGCATGTTCTATGTTAAGCTTGTAATCTTAGTAAGATCATTTATTGTAATTCAATGAGATTAGTAAATATTCTTAGACCTCAAAAAAACTAGGTAATAATAATAATTCCTCTCAGTAAATTGAACCTGTAAAGTCAAAATCGTTGCCTAGCACTGCGCTGATCACGCAGAGCCATAAAACTTATAATACGTATCTGTAGTACTTTTTATCGTAGTCATTATTATTATAGAAACACCTCAATACATTTGTATTGACCATACAAATAGTTACGTGAACAGTGCTCTGCGGATAGACAGACTACCAAATGAAACACGAAGCGTATCCAAAATACATTGATCTCCATCTCCGAAAATAAATTACCATTTCACAGGTCTAATTATAACAGACGCCAGCTCATTGTTGTATTCTGTCGAGTTGCTTTTATAGAATAGTAACAAGAGTCAGTCTCAGTTGAGTGATGCAGATCGGCTGGCTGACTGCTGACGTTCTACATTTATTACATAAATCGGATTCTATTTCATCGTGTTTTCTGTTTGCAGCTTTATTTTGACGTTTGTCAGATTGTGCGATTTGTTGAAAACGAGACTTGACGAGACGAGACGAGATTGCAAGAAAATAACAATCCGATTGTCGTTCGTACGTTGTTTTATGGCGTTGTATTTTTTGTCTGTTCAATGACAGAATGTTACTCACATAATGGTTAAAATTTTAACCGACTGCAAGAAGAGTTATGTTTTTAGGGTAACTTTTTTAGACGCTTTAGCATTTATTCAGATGAAAAATATTACTTAAAGCACTAAAATGTTCCATACACCGCTGTATGTAAGTTTGTATAACGTCACATTAACTCGACGCATCGTTGGAATGCGGGTCGCCGAATTCTTTTTTTTTCGCCGAGTTTTAAGCAATTTTTACTCGATCTTAATAAACAGATAAGAACTTCTCTCTTATAGATGATGGTTCGGAACCTTTCGTGCGGGAGTCCCGCTCACACTTGGACGGTTTTTTTGCACACCGTACTTGAGCGCCAAAATGATGTCATATGGTCAAGTCTTGTTAATGTGACCGCGTTGTAAGTATGTGCATTAATTTGATTTCATGTATGTATGGGCGTGATTACTGTTCAAATGCTCACTTCTGTTGGTACTTCCGGAGTGCCCCTTTTTTAGAAATACGTGTTGTTCTTTATGTTCATTTACAATACTTTACTTGGATAATTTCATGTAAATTTTATTTTTTCAAAATCTCAACAACGTTCATTGTACGAGTATTGGACAAGTCGTAAATCGGCGCACTGCCACTATTACATTGTGGATATTCCCAAAACTCATACCCAACGGTTTGAGTCGACTTTCCTTATATGTAAAGTCTTAGAGTGGTATAAGTTGCCGGCCTCATTGTTCCCTGTGATATGTAATCCAGAACTTTTCAAGGTCAGGCTGAATAGATATTTTTCGAGGTAGCCGTGTGACATCTTCGACCACACCATCGCTCACCATTAGATGAGTTAATAATAAAAAAATAAAATAAATATTAGTGGTGGACAATTCACACACAACACCATCTGACCCCAAACTAAGCAAAGCTATACTATGGAAGCCAGATAGCTGATACAATACTTATACAGTTTTAAACACATACTTATTATACATAGAACACACCCAGATACAGTACAAATATTTGAATTCATCACACAGATATTTGCACTGGGTAGGAATCGAACCCACGGTTTTCTGTCTTTGAAAGTGAAGAAAAGCAACGAAAGAAAAATTGCTTGTGCCAAAAAAATAAAGAGGAGAGTCTGTGACATTCGCCATTCCGCATAAGGCAAGCGTGATGGATTAGGACTCGAATGTTTAGTTATTTGAAAAAGTCCCAACGGTCTTGTGCAATCAAAAAAGAAAAATTGGTAGTCATAGAGACTGAACAAACAATGAAACAATAGGAAGAAACTTAAAATTTTATAATAATAACTGATCTTGAACTATCTGTATAGGCACAGAAAAGGTGCTATTCCGAATGTCGTTAACGCGAACACACGTCAAGTTTTCATCCATCCAAAATCATCTGACAAGCACGCTTCACTCCACTACTCTCCCACCGCTACGCTGCTACGCGCTACGCTCTACGCAACTAAAAAATAATTAAAAAAAGTGTGTGCGCTTAAAACCGCACGGCAGAAGTGAAAACTAAAATAAGAAATATGTACTAATATTAAAAAAAAAATTTAGGATAATTTTAATTAAAAATACAAATTATTTAGAAATAAAAAATTGGTATATATCTAGTAAGCACAGCAACACGGGAATAACATGTGGCGAAATAATTAGTACCTATGGCCAAGAATAAATAAAATAAAAAAATTACGCGGTTTGGAAATCGGAAATAGGGTTTGACGTTTGACAAGCAAATTTTTTAGTGTTTGCTATTATTTTATAGGTATTTCGCTATGCATTTATATGTTGTGTTTAAAGTGTATGTGTAAGTAAGTGAGTTAAGTATTTTCATCATAATAGGTATCATTTTGTGTGTTTACGGAGTATAAGTGCTGTGATAAAACAGTAATACGAGTATATTACAACGAAAACTTTTTTGCAATGGATGTGAAATGCAAATTTACTATTTCGTGATAAGTTCAATTAATGACATTAGTGCGGTACCTAAAAGTTAATGTGGGTGTAAAAAGATATAAATATGATAAACACAGGTTTACATGGTTCACAGGGACTATATTATCATCCTCGCTCTGATGCGCTTGTTCACTGTATTTTGTTTCTTGCTCTAGCATCCCGAGTTCATCCGGAAATTATTATCATACCCGAGCGTGACGGATAAATTCATTTCACAGCCCATGAATTTTTTTTCTCAACGCGCCTAAATAAGTATTCACTTTAAAAACCATTTTGGAAAATTCACGAAGGGCAACTCTTGCATAGTAATCATAATACAAGCTTTAGGCTTCAAGAAACCAGTAGTAAAGCTGAGTAACATGAGAACGAGTGGTGAGTCCTGAGAGCGCTGTGCGCGAGTGTACCGGTAACGAGGAATGCAGCCATTAGGGCGCGGTGCCGCTTGTTTCTTGCGAGCCTTCACACACGCTGCCTCCGCCGGGTCCTTCGGGCAGGTGTCATGGGTGGTAGCGGAGGCGGGAACACATTTTTAAAGTGAAAGCTTTAATCACACATAATTTTTGTGGGCTGTGAATGGAGGTAATTGTCACGATCAGAAACGAAAGAAATCTTCGGGTGAACTCGGGGCCGCCGAATGTGCAGGCGATAAAGACATTCGGCTGCTGCCTGATGTCGCTGTCTCATTTTTTTTGGCTATGGATACTTTCAGCGTCATCTGTCTCTGTGTTTACTGGATTCCATTTATACTATTATTATTTTTATTTTTGAAGTCAAAACTTTTTTTGTCGCGTCACAGACATATTTTTTGTGGACTGTAAATTGAATTCTAGCGGTACGCTCGGGGACGATAAGATATCCTCGGGTAAACTCGGAACCATGGCCATTTGTCAATAATAGAACCTAGAAATATGTCAATATTTCCCATTGGCCATCTAAATAGAGATGCGTCACCATTTCTAGATGGCCAAGCTCGTGGCCCTCCTGTTTCACCCGCGTAGTTTCCAAAGTAAGCTATCAAATTCTGAGTTATAAGTTTTTTATTTCTATCGGCAGTTCCTATGACTGCCAATTTTTATTATTTAAACTACGATTAAAATAGTTATAACAGTTATTTCTTGTTTTAGTTTTCAGGTCTGCAGTCACACGCACACGCACTTTTAATATAATATTTTAGAGAACCAAGATGATACACGTGCCTGATGGTAAGCAACATGTCTGCTGCACAGCAGCACAGTGACACGCAGCTCAGGAACATGACGAGTCCAATTATAAAAATTACATAACACTGCTGTGCACACTGCACTGCACTGCACTGCGTTGCGTTCGTTGCCCAGCGATATAAGATGGTTTATCGCTACCCTGTAATTTCACTGGTAACGTTGCGCTTCAAATTGGAATACAGTAATGTTTGCACATTCCTGCTTGGCGGTAGAATAACTGGCAAAGGGGTGGTACTTCCCCAGGTGGACTCTGCCAAGAGTCCTACCCACCCAAGAGCCCACTAAATGTTCCCAATACTGGGACTCGGGGTGCAATAACTCTAAGTCTAAGTCATAATTCACCTCGCTGGCTGGTTAGTGGATGACACTTGATCTCGCAAGATTCTAGATATATTACAGTTTTCTCGCAATCTTTGCACGTGATTTCGTAGAGACATTGGCACGCGTGGGATTTAAACTAGGCTTGCTGGCTTCGTATCGACAGTTGCCGTTCTGCCGACTAGACCAGCCGTAACTTTTTAGCCAGTTATATAACATTTTATTTAATATTTAATCCTAATCGCAGCACCATAGCCCCGCCCTTATTGCCTTTACCTCACTAGTGGGGTTCCTACGTGTAAATGTTCACTTTTTACTTCCACTACTCAACTTCCCATTTTTACAGTTCAAAAGAAACTTCACTTCGATAACAAACCTTCTTCCCTCGCGTTAGGGTTTAAGTTTTCCGAGTATATTTAGGGATGTGAACATGAGGCGTATTTGCGAGCTCTAATGCGATCTCGAGTGCTGTAGTATTTATTTGCAACAGTAAATTGGTTTCAGTATTTGGTTGATAAACATCGTTTGGGAAATAGCTTTTGCTGCAACATCGGGTGTTTATGTACTCCAATTGTTTCTGGGACACAAAGGGATCGAAGTAAATATTCGAACTAAGGAGGTTTTACTCCATTTTCAAACAAAAATGTCTGGGATAATACACATAAAACGCCTAGGCAAATACATATAAAAACGTCTAAGCTAGGTTTCATAAAAAGGTCTAACTGTGTAATGTGTTGACTGAATGGAATTTCATGACTGACACAACCTCGGTTGTAGAAGGTCGGCCTACTGGGGTTATTTTTGGGTATGTGTTGGACTTAGTATTGAGATTTCTTAAACAAAAAGATTTGATTTCAATTTCATAGTAACAACATCTAAACAATGACAATGCCTGAGCGTGTAATACAGTTACTGCCTGATGGATTTAATCTAAATGCCTTCAATGCTCGACAAAATTAATTTGGTTGGTGTCGTAGCTTAGTTGGTGGAAAGTCTGCCAGCAAATACTTGGGTAGTGGCTTCTTTCCAGTACTCTTTTACCTCGGCAAATACCACGTATTTGCCAGTCATTACACCGCCAGGTGGTATCTAATGAGTAATTAGAATTTTAGTGTTTAACCACACTAATGTTTCACAAAATGTCACTTATATAACTGCAAATATCTCGCTATGTTAGCATTTCGGTGACGTGTATTTATAATAATTTCCCGTAACAAATGACAAAACAGCACAATGCCGTTTAACTAGTTTCACTTCAAAAATCGGTATAGAAAGATTCGACTCTAGTGGCAACAAACTCAAAAAATATAGCTAAGATATCAGATAGCACAAATCACATAGATGTTGCATGACAGTGGTGGCTAGACACCTCTAGTTTATCGCCGAAATTTAAATGTAAGGAATATAATTTGGCCGCTACGTCCACTCATTACTACTTATCTTGGTGCGATACACGGTCCGGTGTTCCTCAGGGTGGCATTCTTTCTCCTTTACTTTTCGCTATTTTTATAAATGCAGTAACTTCTCTAATATCTTCCTCCTACCACCTCTATGCTGACGATCTCCAATTGTACGCTCAGGCTTCGTTGGATTGCTTGGATAACGCGGTGAAGTCAGTCAATGCCGACTTGCTCCGTATTGAGAAATGGTGCAAGTCTTTTGGTCTTACAGTCAATCCCTCTAAGACTCAGACTATTATTATAGGAAGTTCGCGGTTAATTTCGAAGGTCGATTTTAACACAATCACCAAAATTGTTTTCAGCGGTGTAACTATTCCTTTTAGTGCAGAGGTTAAAAACCTCGGAATTATTTTTGATAGGTGTTTTACATGGGACCCCCAAATTCGGTCCGTAAAGCGCAAGCTTTACGCTTCAGCAGCGTCATTGAGAAGAATTCGTAATTTCTTACCTACTGCCACCAAGGTTGCGTTATCTCAATCCCTTCTTCTTCCCATCCTTGAATATGCGGACGCATGCTATCTCGATCTTAGACAGGAGCAATTGGATATGCTTGAGTGGCTTCAGAACCTTTGCATAAGATTTATTTTCGGTCTTCGTAAATATGATCATGTGTCCCAGTTTCGCGTAAAGCTCAAGTGGCTTCCAATTCGTCTTTGAAGAGATACTCACATTCTCGCACTTCTGTATAAAATTCTTTTTACCCCTTTTTCGCCCTCGTACCTAAGTTCTCGTTTCACTTTCCTCTGCGACACTCATTCTGTAAATCTTAGGTCATCTACAAACCTTCTTCTGTGTACTCCATCTCACTCTAGCTCCTTTTTTGGCTCTTTGTTCTGTGTGCGGGCTGTGGCGCTCTGGAATGCTCTTCCGGTGATCATCAGACGTGCTCAGAGCGTGGACTCCTTTAAGGCTCAGATTTCGCAGCATTATTTAAGCAACATTGTTGCGTAAACCTGTGCTCATTTCCATTACGCTTAGTGTATTGTATAAAATGTATTTATGTACGTTTATTTTATACTATTTATTTTTGATATTTAGATATATACCTATCTATGTTTATGTACTGTATTATACACCTGTATTAGATTTATATATAAGTATATATATTTATATATATACCATATTTACATTATGTGTTTATTTGTAAATGGAATTTATTTTATTTATGGAATTATTCTCATACACGTATCAAGGATGCCACACCACTGCCCTTATCTGTAACCTTGTCCTATCAAACAAAAGGTTATCTGGAAGAGATCGCTATTAGCGATAAGATCGCCTTTTGTGCCCAAAATGTTTTGATGTTATGTTTAATCATTGTTCTTGTAATATTTTTGTGGTATAATAAAGTGTTATTGTATTGTATTGTGTTGTACTTACCATGTTGAAGCAATCAGAGTTTTCCCAGTTGCAATTTTCACACAGCACTGTTTAGAATAAAATCTATTTCGCTGAATTAGAGTTCTTCTCTTCGACACTTTGAATACTACGTTGATACTCCATTTGAGACTGTAAGCTTAAAATGATAAGGTCTGAAACGCAAAATCCTGTTTCAGTTTATTTTCGTATCTAACTTTGATTTTATTTCAAACTGTATTCTATTTTATAACGTAACATTGAGGAAATAGAGTTTAAAGTCAAAGTGTTTGCGATGTAGTTGTTATGTAGAGGGTATTTTCTTTTGCGTCTCAATAATTATGATAAGTGACGTCGGCGGCAAATGAGAGTCAATTTTGTTGCAGTTTTTCTAGCAATAAATTCGTAACTACTTACGCCCAGAACTCACGTACAGTCTATCTCTCTCAAAATTGCTGTTAAACTTCACATTTTTATGTCGATGTTGAATCGAATAGAAGATAATTTGAAGGAATGACTGATTTTTTTCGCTAATTCAGGGTAACAGTAATTAATACTGGTGTGAAAAATATTATTATTTGGGTTATGATGTGGTTTAGCAATACGTGTTTGGCAGTATAATATAAAATTCATTAATCCGCACTTAGATAGCGTGCAAGTCTTGACTCACTTCTTCTAGGTGAGTACGTTCAATCGTAGACCACGTCGTCGATTACCACCAGGCTAGATGGCAGTCAAATGTATCCCCAATACAATAAAAAAAAGGATAAAAAAATATTAAAAAAGCCACTATGAAGTATCTGACGTTGTAAGCAAAAATAATCTTTTGAGAAGACCGTAGGACACCACGACCAAGAAAAAAAATAGATCTGCGAATTTACACTGTGTGCTACCAAATATTTTTCGTAGCTATAGGAATAACTGCGAGCAATAAATAAACTAAACCATGATTATTTTAGTCAACATTAAAACGAAAATGAACTGATATTCACAGAAGAGTACCTGTTAGAAGTTTCCTCTCTTTCAGTGATGAAACATAAAAAACAAAATATTAAAATATTTTTTAAATTATAAAAGGCATTAAATGAAAAAACCTCATTCATCACGAGCTTCGCTAATGATGTCTAAAGGTTATGAAGACTGATTACGTCGACCTCCCTACACACTCGCAGGAAGCCAGGAAGTCACTTGATAAATTAAATTCTTACCTAAAGCTACACAGCATAGAGTTCAATATGGATTGTTGAATTATTGCCGTCTATTTTTTACTGCACAAGTATTAGGGTTATCTATGCGATATCTAAACTTTAATTGAATCGTACATACTAGCAGCGCTAGTCATAGTTTCTGATTGCTTAATTTTCGCTTGATAAAAAATAGCCAAAGATCCAGTCTATAATATATTGTAGTGGTAGGACTCTTGGCAGAGTCCGCCTGCAGTAATGTGCAAACATTACCGTGTTTGAAGGGCAATGTTTCCTGAGAAATTACAGGGCTTAGAGATATAACATCTTAGATCTCTGGGTGACGAGCGCAGTGTTAGGTAATGATTTGGACTCTTCATGTTCCAATAGCTGCGTGTCACTGTGCTGTTATGTGGCAGGCATGTTGCTTACCATCAGGCACATGTCCTGATCGTCTCGTCACTTAAAAAAAACTGTATTTCAAAGTCCCACGCAATTTCTTTATCTGTTACAACGTGATTGAGCAACAAACATCCAAACATTCAAATTTTGAAATATATGTTAGTACGAAGCAGCTCTGATTCATAATTATCATTATGAGCCCGTATCCATCATACAAAAAAAAAACCATCCACAGCTAGGTACGCATCTCCTCTCTTCTTCATCTTTGTCCGTTATCCTAGGCTGATCTCACCCACGTAATGCCCGCAATGGATCTGATCTCACCCACGTAATGCCCGCAATGGATCTGATCTCACCCACGTAATGCCCGCAATGGATCTGATTTCACCCACGTAATGCCCGCAATGGATCTGATCTCACCCACGTAATGCCCGCAATGGATCTGATCTCACCCACGTAATGCCCGCAATGGATCTGATCTCACCCACGTAATGCCCGCAATGGATCTGATCTCACCCATGTAATCTGATCTCATCCCACGTAATGCCCGCAATGGATCTGATCTCACCCACGTAATGCCGCAATGGATCTGATCTCACCCACGTAATGCCCGCAATGGATCTGATTTCAATGCCCACGTAATGCCCGCAATGGATCTGATCTCACCCACGTAATGCCCGCAATGGATCTGATCTCACCCACGTAATGATCTGATCTCACCACGTAATGCCCCTGCAATGGATCTGATCTCACCCATGCCCGTAATGATCTGATCTCACCCCGTAATGCCCGCAATGGAATGGATCTGATCTCACCCACGTAATGCCCGCAATGGATGGATCTGATCTCACCCACGTAATGCCCGCAATGGAGCTGATGTCATCGGCAGATCTAGTCTGTGATAGGTAACCGTTCTTTTTGAAACAAAACTGCTTTGACGCACCACAACATTTTTCGTGGGTTGTGAATTGATTTCTAGCGTCACGCTCGGGAATGACAAGAATTATTCGGGTAAACTCGGGACCGTAGCTATTGGCCATCAAAGAATGCGTCAGCATTTCCCATTAGTTATCTAGAATTCTAGATGGCTATGCTCATGGCCACGCCCTCCGGTTTCGCCTGCATAGTTTCCAAAGTAAATTATCAAATCAAGTTAGACGTTTCCACTTCTGTCGGCAGTTCTTATGACCGCCAATTTTTTTCCTATTATTATTTATTATTCCTTTAAAAAAACAGAAACTTATACATAATTTTGTATCTATAAAAAAATCTTTATAGTTAAATAAATAATTATTTATGGATAAATATAATAAAATAAATGTCAATGTTGATATGTTTGTTACTCCATCATACCGTAACGTATGAACAGTTTGGGTCGAAATTTGGAATGTGGTTAGATGATAGTCTCGAAAAGGACATAGGCTACGCTTTAGCGCAATAAAATAATGGAAATGGAAACTACGGGAGTGAAGCCGTGGGACGATGCTAGTGAGCAAAATAATCACTATCACTGTAGGTTAGGTATATAGTGTATCAAGCACACAGCGATTCCATTACCTTTTTCATATATCAAAATCTTATACTTTTTCCAACTTTTGAGTATATTAAAAAGAGTTTACATGATAAATAAATCATTCAAAATATGAGTAAAGTAACAGAAAATGTTTGGGCAAATCGAGTATAACAAAGAACCTAGCCTTGAAACTAAGGAGATTAAAAAATAAGCATGCTTGAAATATTGTGTGCTGCGACTGACTGAGATTAATGGCTCGGAGGCGACTCTAACAAGCTTGTGGGAAATAAACTCATCTACGCGTAGTAAAACACTACAGTACCCCTCGGTTTTACCCGCATAGTTTCTATTCTCGTTATTTTCCCGCTGTATTAAATATCATGAGTTTTATATTCCATACTACAATGAATGTACCTATATGTATGAGTTCCAAATTTAAATTACGGGGAAACAGCTGAACTTGGGTGATATTTTTTTAAAGCGTAGAGTGACGAGGCGAGCTGGACATGTGCCTGATGGTAAGCAACATGCCTGCCACATAAAAGCACAGTGACACGCAGCTATTGGATTATGAAAAGTCCAAATCATTACCTAGCACTGCACTGCGCACGTCAACTAGACAGAGATCAAAGATATTATATCTTTAAGCCCATTAATTGCTCTGAAAACATTGCTCTTCGAACCGAAACACAGTAATGTTTGCACATTACTGATTGGCGGTAGAATAATAGGAAAAGATGTGGTACTTCCCCAGGCGGACTCTGACAAGAGAACCACTACAAAATGTGATGAACAAATTTGCAATACAGACAGATATAAACACTTTGTTTATTGAGTGTATACTGTGAAAATACTGAAAAAATCTTATACATAGACTGTCGTCACATTTATTTCGGAGCTGGAAGAACAGTGGTAAAACCAAGGGGCGGTGCTAGTGAAACCTGTCACTCTGTGTAGTCCGGAAGATTTAGCTGCATCGCTTGACCTGAGGCCAGATACTAAATACGAAAATAAAGCAATGTTCTGACATCCGTTGATGGATCGTCACAGTAATCGGGGCGGTGATACTCCCGAGACTAGTGACGAGACCTGTCGATATTTATTATCGATGTAGCGCCACTGTTGAGCAATTTGGAACGGCAATTCGATTATTAGAATTGATTTTGTTTTGTGATGTTTCTGTTTTGATTAATATAATTCAAAATGCGTTAAATTCAGTAAGACAGTATCTGCGCCCCGCGTTGTGACGCACGTCTTACCGAAAAGTATTTTAACTGAACTTCGTAACATGAGCTAACCACCAGTATAACTCTTGTTAAAGTCCATCCATCCATTTCAGAAATTAGCCAGAACGTAACGTAACATGACAACTTATGGTACTATTTTGGATGAATGAGACTTATCCATTAATAAATTAGACCAATGTCTGTACAACTATCGATAACTATCCATCGATTTCTCTTCAAGACTCCCATCACTATAACGCAGTGATGTGAATCTTTATTTAGCAAACGACGCAGTAATCTGGTAAGATGAGAGGTCCATCCCGGCCCCCGCGGCAGGTAATAACTCGGGAGAGCACTCCGGGGTGAGTGATGACCCCGCACAGATACACAGGGTACTCAGACCGGGTGCACTAAACTGGAAAATTTTCATAAACAAAAATATCAATAAACGAGAGGCATGATGATTAAAAACTACTAATTAGTCCGTCCGTCAATTAGACCATTTAAAAATATAGTAAACGTATTTCTTCTTTTACTTCACAAACAAACAATTACAAAGATACAGAGCGAAACTACGTCATTGTAGTTACGATACGATATTTACAAAGGTGTGACGTCACAATTCCCCGCTCCTGAAATTTGATGATCCATATCTTTGTTGATAATTATTTATACGTAATAGGCGTGACAACTGATCCTGATATTATATTAGATTATTGGATATAATGACAGTATTTCAATAGAATAAAATATGTACCGACTTTAAATTTGGTATCTTTTTGTTTAACTTCCTTTATGATCATTCAAAGCTGGATGGGCAAGTCCATTTTAAAAGTACGAAATTATTAGAAAATTTATTTACCCATTCAATTTAAAGCTACTTTTGTTATGAAACTAGTTTTCTAAACGCAATATTTAATATAGCTACCATACAAACTTTACGCGCGACACATAGAAAATACCAGACAGTGACGTCACGCTTTAATAGTGTTTATGTATGAAGCGTTTTTTGGGAATTTCCAAAATTGTGAATTTAAAATAATGATATTACGGGAAGCTTTTAAGAAAACAAAATAATTATTTCACCTATGTTTCAGTTATTGAGTGGCCTTTTGATTGCATGTTAAATCAAAAATGAGTCGTCATGCCTATTGCACGGAACAAAAATATATGTAGTATACGTCAACCTGATATTTTATTCGACCACTAACGCAAAACAAGGTTCTTCACAAAACATACATTAGCCACCGTCCCTATTACAAACCTTGCTCAGGCTCAGTTTTATCTTTTGAATTTGTTTGAGGACGCAAACATCAAAACAAATAATGCTACTGATTTCACTGCAAAAATTAGACTAACCTAACCTCTAATTAGTTCTAACTGATTCTTTGAGCCTCTTTTTAACCGACTTCAAAAAAGGAGGTTTCTCAATTCGACCGTATATATATATTTTTTTATGGGTGTTCGCGGATAACTTCGTTGTTTATGAACCGATTATGATGATTCTTTTTGTTGTTGTAAAGAAGGTATTTCAAGAGTGGTACCATGATAAGAAAACTAGGATCTGATGATGACATCCTAGAGAAATCGAGGAAAACCTTTTACTTTATAAGTTTTCCATTGAAAGCCGGTTCTTTTTTGTTAAAATTATTATTAGAATTAATAAAATAGCTGATTAATGAACACAAATGACAAAGCTCGTGCCTGTCTTTGCAGCTAACCTGCAGCTAACCTGAGACCCAATATTTGCCGAATGGACTGACCCGGAAATTAAACAACACCGTTCATATAAATACGAGTCGGGAGATGAAGAGATAATTTTAGATAGCCGCGTTTAATAAGGCAGCCGTACACCTGGGGATTACAAACACGCACGGGTTCAACCTACGTCTTATAAAACAAACATTATATTTTCATTTTATTATTCTAAAATTTTGGTTCTTTTAAGTTCAGTTGATGTCAGCGAAACGACACTTAGACACTAGGTTAGAAGAACATCCATGGAATAAATATACTACTACCCGAGTGAGTTTTTCCCAATAGATACAATCAAGGTGTCTTCAAATCGAGAAAATCGGTTTCTTGTAGATAATTGTGCTCAAACTGGGCGAGATGGCGGTCAATCAAAGGCTTATTTAGCTTAAAAATGTTTACTTTTTCGGCATTTCTGATATATTTAATGAAATATTTTATGTAATTCCAGAACTATTTACTTATGTAAATACGCATACTGATCAAATAAATAGTTGCTCTATAGTTGCAAACGTTAATTAATTATGACAAGTAGGAGAGTTGCTTAATAGTTCATATAGTTGGAAATAGATGGCGTATTGAGTTCAGAGTTGATTTGCGTGACTTGGAAAACTCCACGTGGTGAGCCTGGAAATTACATAACCACTTGAACATTTAGCTGTGTGATGGAAAATCCCGGCAGGAGAGAGTGCTTCTACTCGCGCTCTTGAGCAGTGCGTGTAGAGGCTGGGGAAAAAGACTGGTGGACTTGAGAAGGTTACTCGACCGACATTTCGGCGAAATAAAATTCCTAAGTCATCCAGATGAGGGTTTTCCACGAGCACTCTGATTAGCAGAGTGCTCAGTGAAAAGACAAGGGCCGTGATGTGGACATAGAGGCGGAACCATGGTTGTCCATGGTTGCGGTGGTGAGGACGGGGCTCTTGATGCCGGCCATCGTAGCCAAGGTGCTCGACGAGAGCTTGATGAGAGGTCTAGTGAGTTAGAGGAGCGAGTAATAGCGCTCTAGGCGGAAGCGGGCACAAGGACAAGTCTAGAGACTCTGGTGGCTTGCATTCCGTCTCTACTGGAAAACTTGAAGCATTGGGCGTTTCGGGCCGTCCGGTACCCCGCCTAGGGATAAGTCTTTGAGAAAGAGACGCACCGCTGATTTCCAGCGCGTCACTAGTGCCCAATTCGGGGTACTAACATCCTCTGCAAGGCGAATGCGCTAGGGCTGTGGCAAGTGAGTCAGGGTCGTTGAAGTGTGAAAAGTGACCTTGCGACCCTGACCTCTGGCTGTGCAGGAGAAATCTGTAGAGGTTTGAGTCACTAAAGGCACCATACCATACCATACCATGTCATGGTGTCAAGACTAACAAACTTGCCGTGTACTTGTTGAAGGTGGACGGTGTCTTAAAGCATTTTCCCACAAATAAAATTGTTTGGAGTAGCAATTAATTAATTTCAACACAGTGGAACTAATGTTCTCAAAAAATTTACAAATTTATCTACATTACGTACCCACTGCTAGAGTTATGTTACTTAAAAAATTAAACAGATATATTTTAAATCACAAAATAAAACCTTACTACGTAGCACACTGAATAGCAGTACTCATTGAGTAAATCCTTCAAAAGCTCGGCGTAAGTAAATCACCTGAGCATCTCATTTCCCCTTGCAGTAATATCGTAAAAAGCATCTAATCCCCTTCCCCGAATAAAGAAACAGCAAATCGACTAAATCAAAACACTCCCGGTTCTATTCTTAAAGCACACGGAAAATTCCCCAAATATTAATGTGATGAAACGTTTTAACCCAAAAAAAGAAACAAAAAAAAAAAAAAAAAAAAAACTTGAAATGTGCCTTAGTGTTTTGCGATACTACCTCTAGTTACGGATTTTCGAATTACTTTGATAAAAATAAGAATAGTATGTTTTATCCCAATCAAATTGTAACAATATATACAATCTCAGTTAGATAATTTATTGTAATTCAATTGATATTAATTAATATTCTTGAATCTAAAACGAAGAATTTACTCATAGATACCTATATATACCTAAAGCAAAAACGACATATTGTTAAAAGTCAAACAGGTCTGTGTGTCTGTCTATAGCATCGGAGGTCTCGAGTGAATGGAGTGAGTTAATGGCTATTTTTGAATTGAGAACTACTTTTAGCGCACCGCATTTTCGCCCATTTTCGTAGGCTGTAAGTAAGCCTGACGGATCAGGCTGTGAGGTGAAAGGTTCTATAGGGTGAACTTGAAAGAAACATACAGTCAAGTGCTCTTTACTGCTGTATTGCTGTGATTACTAGTTTGTATGAAATTTAAAAAAAACTGACTTGTATCTTAACATATAAGAATTTTTTAATAAAATTATTATTATTATAGAATAAATTTTAGTCTAGTAAAAAATCATAATAAATCTACAAAAAACAAAACTCAGTCAATTAAGTTTCGTTCATTCACACGTTCATTTCTGCCGTGTGGTTCTAAGCACACACATTTTTTATCTTACATTAAATGTATTTTTTTTACTTAATTTTTTAGCAATGTATTAGTTTAATAATATAACATTACCCGAGCAAAGCCGGAACGGACCACCAGTACTCACATAAAATATATCTACACAAACACAGAGAGAAAACAACTCGAGCGTAACAAAAAATAGTCCCCCGCTCCGTTTACGAGCGATGCGAAATACGCAAAGAATTTAAAAATTAAAGCATCTTTTTAAGCATCTCCTTTGATTAATACGTTGGTAGCTACGATTTATTCACGCCGTACAGTCAGCGGCAGCAGCTTATCTTTACACTTAAAGATAGTCTGTGACTAATAGACCATTAAAATGATGGATTTGGACCTGATAGAAATTATTTGAGACGTTTTTGTTGCGATGCTATTTTTTTTGAGAAGACAGTGTAAAGTCTTTGAATCGGATGGTAAATAATACTCTTGGGACATAACAAAAGATCTTATTTCCACATTTGAACAAATTAGGGCTGATCTAGTCGGAAGAACGGCGACTGCCATAGGTTTCGCCGGGATACACACATACTATCTCTTTTTATAAAACACTTTTTAATCCCTTGTCACCAGCTTATCTTAGCACTCGTTTCATATTTCTTTGTAATACTCACTCTAGCACTCTTAGGTCATCTAATAATCTTCTTCTGTCCACTCCATCTCACACTAGTTCCTTGTGTGGGTGTTCGTTCTGCGTGAGAGCGGTTGCCCTCTGGAATGCTCTTCCGGTGGGTATTAGGCGAGCGAAGAGCTTAGACTCCTTCAAAGCTCAGATTAAAAAACACTCTTACATATATCTCTCTGAATTAATCTCTTGATTCATCTTACCTCTTCTTTGTTTCCTGAATGATCACTATCATTGGATATTATATATTTATGTATGTTTATTTTTATTTAATTATATGTATTTTAATATCTAAATTATACGTGTAAAATATTGTTATGTAGTCTATTAAGTATTGTTTTTGCTAGCTGTTAGTTTGTTATGTTATTACTTGAAGTCACATTATTATTATTTTTCTTATGTTCTTAATTTTGCACTCTATCCTCACTGTATTCTTTTTGATATGTTTTCATGCTCTTAATGGTAACTTGAAAGAGATCGCTTTTAGTGATAAGGCCTTCATTTATGGCACTACATATAAAGTTATTGTTTTTTTATTATTGAAGTGTATGCAATTTATTGGTGTGCATAATAAAGAGTTTTTGTCTGCCTGTCTGTCTGCCAATTCGGATTCCACAGGTATACCTGTTTTTTCGAAGCCATGTGCATAATGAGGCTAATTTAAAACAGCAAAGATAAATGTAGTGAGAAAACCGACATATTCCTACAACCTATTGAGGTCATGCTTCCTCCACCCACCCGCACTGTGCTACCTTGGTGGAATAGTCTCTCCTTGCGAGAGAAGGAGAGAAGAAGACCCCGAGTCCCATATTGAAGTGTTTATTTTGAAACAATGTTCTTACCTTTTTTTTTTAAACAAAGAGTTACGAGACGAGCAGGACATGTGCCTGATGGTAAGCAACATGTCTGCCACATAACAGCACAGTGACATGCAGCTATTGGAACATGAAGAGTCCAGATCATTACCTAGCACTGCACTGCGCTCGTCACCCAGATACGTAAGATGTTATATCTCTATTTAAGCCCTTAAATTCTCTAGAGACATTGCCCTTCAAACCGGAACACAGTATTGCTTGGACACTACTACTTGGCGGTAGAATAACTTGTAGAGGTGTGGTACTTCCTCTGCCAAGAGTCCTACCACTACAAAAACGTACCTAAAGTATTTGTAAACCTGTTTAACTGAGTTAGCCTGTAGCGCGGAATGTGAGCGTCGCGCGACTTTTCCCGTTCCCTCCGACTAACTTCCAGTTTAAATCTCGGTGCAACATTCCCGCGTTGTTGCGAGGCTGCATTCATTGCGACGACATTTTGCATATTATACTGCCTGAGTTATTATTTACTTTATTTTGAACATACACAGATGTAAAAAAGACGGGGTATGATTACCTACTACCTTTATAGCAAAAGTCAGTGGCGATGATTGTGCATCTACACATGAAAAATTATTGAGAGGAGCCGGTGGGATTCGAATCTACGAATTCGCTATTTTGAAGGGCACGTTCTAACTACCGCCACGGCGTTGTATGCAGGAAACATGTTCATAAACTTCTGTTATACAAAGCACAGATTCGCTCTTGTATGGAGTACTGTTCGCAGCTTTGGGATGGATCGGCTGAGTATCAGCTTGACGCTCTGGAATCGATCGAGAGGCGTACCAAAAGGCTCATAAGCAAAGACATACTAGTGCGAAAAAGACTTCAAAGTCTTGAACATCGCCGCAAAATTGCTAACTTATCAGTTTTTATCGGATACACTTCGGAAAGTGTGCAACTGATCTGCATGCTCTTATACCACCTTGTCCCTTTTTTATCGGACTTCTCGTAGCTCGAAAACCCGTTACCGTTTCATGGTTGACTCTACTTTTGTAATAAGCACGTCTAGGCTGTGGAATGAGTTGCCTTATTGGGTTTTGCCTAATAGTTATAACATGGTCTCTTCAAATCGAGAGTGGATCGATGTTTTCTAGGTAAACACGCTCCATCGTAGACCGCATCGTCTCTCAACATCAGGTGAGATGGCGATCAAGTGTGTTAATTATAAAGGTACAATTTAACAAGAAAAAACATCTCCTCTCTTTTCAAGGATTTTTTTGTAGTAAAGAGTGACGAAGCGAGCAGGACATGTGCCTGATGTGATGGGCCCGCAGCTGTTTGGACATACAACATGACCAGCTCCCTAAATATTCCCACGGGTGGGACTCGGGGCTTGCAAAGAACGAGTTAATACCATTATCCACCACGCTGGCCCAGTAAGGGTACCTAAATCGATGACAAATTTAATGACTTCGAAAGATTTTAGGTACATGTCAGGTTCTTCACGATGTTTTCCTTCACCGTTTTAAGTTAGCTGCATTGCACACATGACTGCGAAAAGACGGTGCGCGTGAGATTTGAACCCAGGGCTCCGGATCGGCAGTGGCTGTTCTCCCGACTAGGCCAGCAATTACGTTATTGTTTTATTACATTGGGACCTGAAATGTCCAATTCATTACCTAGCATTGCACTACGCTTGTCACCCAGATATAATATAAAGCATCCTATTGATCTTCCTTTGTAATTTTTCTGGGCACATTGCTCTTCAAACCGGAATGTAACTTTTGTTACGTGAACACTGCAATTTCAAGCGTGTCAGTCTGTTTTAATGAACCTCGAGGAGATATGCCGTTGCATCTATAAAGTAGTCGGGTAAATCCAGTCGCAAACACTAGCATTCCCGCCGCTAGTAGGACAGGTGACGTAATCCACTGAAACAGAGTAGAACTATGGTGACCACTCTGAAGCCAAGTATTTAGGTTTTTAACCCCCGACCAAAAAAAGGGGTGTTATAAGTTTGACGTCGATATCTGTCTGTCGATCTGTGTGTGTGTCTGTCTTTGGCACCGTAGAGCTCAAACTGATGGGCCGATTTCGATGCGATTTTTTATTTGAATGTTAATATCCGTGCGGATGTTCTTAGCTATGTTTGGATTTTGGTTTTAACATCGATCTAAAATGACTGCCTCCACAAAATGGCGGATAAAATATTTCTCTACTACCAACCTCAATATGGGTATCAAATGAAAGGACTTGACTAGTAGAATACTATACACTATAAAATAATTCAAATCCAAGATGGCCGCTTCCACAAAATGGCGAAATGCCTTTCTTTTTTCACAACTCCCTTAAAACGGGTATCAAATGAAAGGGATTGACTAGTAGAATGTTGTACAGATAACAAATCTAAGGTAGTCGGGGGTTACTCAACATTTTTAATTTTGTTCTTGTTATTTCATTAATAGACTTACGTTTGTCCGCCATCTTATTGAATATTCTGTTTTATATTGTGTGATGCGGTCTATGAATGAGCGCACTAACCTGACCTAGAAAAAACAGGATCTCAGTCTCTAATGTACATTTTACATTTATGAATTAAGAACTTCGACTTAGAACACCCAGTTCATATATCTGGAAGGATCAGGCGCATGTCCTGCTCGTCTCGTCACTCAATACCATTAAAACCACTCAAGCATCACAGTCTTTTTTATCCTACTGTAAAGGGCAGGGTCACTTATCAAAAGCATATGTCTTGTTCGTCCCATAACTCCATAATTAACAAGAAAAAAAACTAAAAATTTTGATTAACCCCCGACTACCTCGGATTTGTTATCCGTACAACATTCTACTAGTCAAGCCCTTACATTTGATACCCATATTAAGGGAGTTGTGAAAAAATAAATGTATTTCGCCATTTTGTGGTAGCGGCCATCTTGAATCGATATTAACCAAACATAGCTAAGAACATCCGCACGGATATCACCCTTCAAATAAAAAAAAAAAATGAAATCGGCCCATCCGTTTGAGCTCTACGGTGCTACAGACAGAGACACACACACACACACACAGACAGACAGACATCGACGTCAAACTTATAACAGCCCTTTTTATGGTCGGGGGTTAAAAACCTAAATACTTGGCTTCAGTTTTTTTGGTCGGAGGTTAAAAACTCTATGTATGTGTATAAATGTATCTATCCAAGAAGTTGTACGTATTCAATTTTTTAAGCAGTATTTTACAACACTAACGTGGAAATAACGCTCCTTCTAGCCTACCTAAAGTTACGCAGTAGCGGCCACTTGAGGCCTGCCAATATGGGTACCTTTAAAAAAACTACAACGTATCAAATTTGGATGTCGGTATGTGCGCGCATCATAGTAATCAGATAATATAAAAATAAGATATAGTTATCAGCCAACTTTATTATGTCGTTTTTGAAGTGAAGACTTTTTTAGCGCGCCACAGACATATTTCGAGGGCTGTAAATTGAATTCTAGCGTCACTCTGGAATGATAAGAAATCGTCGGGTAAACTCGGGACCATGGCCGTTGGTCATCTAGAAATGTGACAGTGTTTCCCATTGGCCATCTAGACATGGCATTTCTATATGTCATGGACACGCCCTCTGGTTTCACCCGAGTGGTTTCTAAAGTAAAACACTCCGCACACGAGTCCTAAAATCAGAGGAGATGACGTAAAAGTAGTGGGGAGGAGCCTACATCGCACCATAGATTGGTGAATTATGGTGCGGTGTAGGCTCCGCCCCACTAGTTTTACGTAATTTCCTATGATTTTAGGGCTCGTGTGTGGAGCTGGAAATGGTTTAAGCTATCAAATTCTGAGTCATACGTGTTTACTTCTAGCGGCAGTTCCCATGACTGCCATTTTTTTGCTTGGCGTTATGCGCGCATCGTTAAAAAACTTTTTATCAAACGCTCTAAAAGAAATAACTACTACCAAAGAAGTACAAGTATTTTTTTTACTTGTACTTCTTCATTTGTTAGTTAGTAAAATCAGTAAGTTTTAAATACAGCGAATCATGGCCAGACTACTACACGCAGAGTAAATCCGTGCACCCACTACGTAGATACTCCATCGTCCTTTTTAAATGAGCTCACGTCGACTCCAGAGCTAAACGAATAACAAATTATTTATACTCAGAAAGTAATGCGTCTCTACAACAGGAAATAAAAACAAGGAAATTAATTAAAATTTAAGAGACCCGAGTTGCTATTGAAGAGCCTTAAAGATACTTAAGAAGCCTGTGAAATCGGATAAATTTTCTGACGCAAATTTACCACTTCAAATATAATTAATATAGAGGTATATAAAAATATGCTGAAGAATTAAGAAAACTTGAGAAAATGTTTGATTGGTGGAATTCAGAGGTTTTTTCATGTTATTGGTTTTAAAAAGTAGTGGTTTTTGAAATTTCGACAAAAATAAGTGTTTATCCTTATCTGGATAACGTTATTGTAGATTGTGTCATCTACTAGGGCTGGGCCAGCTTGGTGAATTATTATCATTCTCTATTTTTTTTTACTTTTATAGTTTTACTCTTGACCGTCATCGCGCTTGATGTTAAACGATGATGCGGTCTACGATGGAGCGTGCCTAGAAGACCTATTGTGAGATAAGACCCGAGTCCCAGAAAAGGAGAATATTTAGTGCGCTGCTTATGTGATTCCAGCGAATAAATAATAGATTGTGGCATCTACCCACCTGCACTGTGTAAGCGTGGTGGCTTATAGCCTTAACTCTCTCTATTGTGAGATAAGACTGAGCCCCAGCAGTGGAGTTACAAGGCATAGAGGTGAAACATCTAATACCTCTGGGTGATAAGCATAGTGCATTGAAAATGATTATGGCTCTTTATGTTCCAATACCTGCGTGTCACCTGCTAAGACCAGGCATGTGGCATCAGACAAATAATGCCCTGCTCGTATTGTCACTGTATTTTATTATAAAAAAACTACAAATAAGATGACCCTCAGGTACCCTAGGGCGCAATGTCTCAATAGTAAATGAATAAAGTATTTATGTAACCGCATTGATAGGTAATTGAAACGACTTGCTTATTCTTATTATAGGTATTAAGATCTTCGGTTTTAAAATCTTATTGAGCAGTGAGTCACTGCGTCTCGCTTGGCCATCACTTTCATTTGCAGCTTAATATCTCTTTAACAGCCACAGATTACAAACAGAAGATCAGATCAATACAAAACTAAAACTTTTGTATCAGGTCAATTTGGTAATTTAAAATTGTGAATAACCAATTACTAAGCGATTATGACAATTGTACAATACGAATAAAGTGTTATTTTACTGATATAATAAATACCAAGCGTGGATGTAAATTGCTCAGTCACGTCGAAAAAGCAGAACGGATCGGGTTAACATTTTAAACACA
The DNA here is from genome assembly GCA_017562165.1 of Ectropis grisescens. Taxonomy (NCBI): domain Eukaryota; kingdom Metazoa; phylum Arthropoda; class Insecta; order Lepidoptera; family Geometridae; genus Ectropis; species Ectropis grisescens. Next base: position 26,229,831 of record CM029787.1, on the reverse strand, counting down.
AATAGGTTATAGTCTGGAATAGTACCTATATAGGTTATTTTTTTTACAAAATATTGTCAAAAAAAATAATGGAAAACCTGTCAAGCACACCCAGTCAAGTTGTAATGATACTAGCAACAATCATATCACCCGTGTAGTTCCGGCTTCCCATTATATTGCCGAGAGTTATTTAAGCTGCAATCTGTCTTTTAAATTTCAACCCAATCCGTTCAATTTTTGCGACTTGAATGAGCAACACATATCCAAACTTTCCCATCTATCCTAATATTATAAAGCTGAAGAGGTTTTTTGTTAGGCCACGCTAATCTCAGGAGCTACTGGACCTTTCACAAAAACCTTTCACCGTTGGATATGTACGAGATGTTTGAATGCTGTAGACTATAATGTAATATTATGTATCACGGACGGAGCTGGGATGGACTGCTAGTCTCACATAAACCTATAGAGTATGTGGGTACGTGTGGGGGGGTCCAGTAGAGCTGCCGAACTGCTGGGTGCCACGGAGTGCGAAATCATACCATTACCTGATTTGGAGCTGTATTTTTATACTAAGCGACAAAATCGTTTCAAAGACCGGAACGAGGAGATTTGACTTTTATGATAAAATCGTCATGGCTGTGGAATGCGTCGCCTAAATGAAGTTTTTCCTACAGCTACAATGATGCTGTATTCAAGACGAAAGTTATTTATTTTTTTAGGTAGGCACGCTCTATCTTAGGCCGCGTAATCGCTAGTTAAGTTGAGCGAGTCCAGGAGTTGCAAAAAAAACCTTTTTGCAAATTAAACTATTTATTAAAATTTATAATTACATTTAAATTACTACTAATTATATTAGGTGTCAACGCGTCGATGTAAGACTACGAAGTGACGGCTAAGGGACGCCGATCGCCGATCGGTGTCCGTCGTCCGGGTGGTCCGATGCTTCGCGGAACTGTTTGCAACACGGTGGGAATCACGCCACCGCCTCCAATTGAGTAATGTTTAGTACGTCTTGTTGGTCAGCGAAATCCGTGTAACCGGGCATCGTAACACCTCCCCCCATAGTTCAGTGACTATCTCTAGACACATCTTGATAGAGTCGCTGAAATGTTGCTATGGTCCACCTTTATTTCATGGGGATGTGCTTCTTCCGAGGGTGCTGCGGGAATGGCTGCTTTCATCGCCTCTCTATGAATATTGCGCTTTTCTACAAATCTTCGATATACTAAATAGGCTGAAATCATAGCTGCGCTCAACATGATGTATAGCGGGATCGTTGTATGATACAGAGTTTGATCCGAAATATGTTCAATGCTTATAGTGGTTTGAGTGAAGATCTTCTCGTTGATTGAATGCAGTTTTTCTAAGTCGACAGAGTTCAAAATAGTAGCTGTTCTATTAGTAGCTCCGTCTTGATAGTCGTTCATAGGCATTTCTATAATTTTTAGTGGATAGCCTTTGATGCGGTCGTTGGGGTTAAAATGTTGAAAGTCGGGGTGTTGAGATAGCATTCGTGTGGGATAACCGCGAGGTAGCTTCCTTGAAGGACTCTGTGCTGTTCCTGGCCGCAGGATATTTTAACCTTGGTCTGGTTAGGAAAACTCATAGTGTAGTGCTTGTCGTCGAGTCGCTCAACTGCTGCTTTCGTCAGGAATACCGAAGTCTGGACACAGGATGGGAGAAGTTCCTGCTTGGTGATAAGCTGCTGTATGCAGTCGGGAGTTTGTGTTGGCTTGTAGTTATAGGATCGTTCGCAGAGATACCATTCTTCTACCTTCGGACATTCTGTCTCCATGTACTCAGAGTCGTCTCCAGAGATTGCTAGGAAAGGAGAATTAGGCAAAAGAATTTGATGTTTTTGTTGGGAACAAGGATAACTTATAGAGGTTATAAGTTAAGGGATAGGCAATCGGTACCCTATATACTAAAACAATATCATTATCTACATAAAAGTAACCTAATTTAATGGTATCGTACATGTACCGGATTTCTATGTCTAGGATCTCATTCTTAGAATAGAGATGTTTTAACTTATCTAACATCGTCCTCAAATCTGCTATATTTAATATTGAGTGAGGGCTCCTGAAACTCTAATAAAAGCTAAAGTGTTCTCTAGACGATAAATTTCTTCAGATAGCCTATCTATATTATCGCCCAAAATTAAGAAATGTTGTGCTAAATGTGCGTATTTTATTCATTCGGTTTCTCTAGCCTTATCACTACTCATAATAACGTCTAGGATTTTTTTGATTTTATCCTGGTTTAGAGAGTTTTCCAGTTTTTTAGAATTGTGTAATACCCATTCTTTGTTCAGAGTTATCCGATTATTTATTTCAGATTCTAATTTTTGTTCATTATTCTCGAGTACTTTAATGGCTTTATTGTATGTAATTGCGTCAGTATAATCTAGGTTTCCGGATATACTTTTATTACTGAACCAAGTCCGTCAATAAGTCCTCTTTTCTTACGGTTCGGTTCAAATGTCAGCAACTGTTCAGAAATGTGTTGTAATTTTATATTTAAGTAATCTATGTGAGGGTCATATAAAGAATAGGTCTTATTGTTAAGATTAGGTTTTAACTCGGATAGCTGACTTTTAACTAATTTTATCTGGGATTCTATACAGCAAGGTTTACACTGTTGAGAAAAGAGTGGTAATGGGAAACAATTTTCGTCTTTCCAAGGTTAAATGGGAGTATCCCTGGTCCATCTTCAAGTGAGTCAATAGTCAGTTCTTGTCCTTGCGTCAGATGTATCAGGAGCGTCGTTAGCAGAATCCTGTAACAATACAGGACTCTTAGGAGTTCGCTTAAGGCGAGCTTTTGCTGTGGGACCACGTCTCTTTTTGGTATAAATGTGTATAGGGAGGTCTGCTAGTACTGTGTCATGTGTAAATCTAGAAGCTAGTTTTTGACGAGCCGCTAAGGGGTTCCTAATAAATACCTGTTGCTCTGGGGTATATTCTTTTTCGGGTTGACGTCTCTGTTCCTATACTCAGTAAGTTCGGTTCTGTCATGTAAAGAAGTCTCATTTATAATGTCATATACTTGTGTAATACGTTTTTTATGTTCCTGTTAGTACTGTTGTAGTAAGTGTTCAGTCATGTCTACGTCTATTGGGTCGCGGGGGTCAAAGTGGCCTGTAATAATATCTATGGGTCGACATTATGTGAAGCTGTGAATGGAGCTATTATAAGCCAATACTGCATAGGGCATTAATGTTATAACCGGCTCATTCTTCTTCTCTAGTTTTAACACTCTTAGATGTTCGAGTATGGTAGAGTGAAAACGCTCTCCTATTCCGTTGCCATTAGGACAATGGGCTAGTGTTTTATGGTGTTGGATTTTGTGAAGTCGTGTAAACTCTGAGAATTAGTTTGGCGCCACTCGCCGCATCAACATCGACTCCGTATACAATTAACAATTAAAAATAAAATAAAATAAATTAACACCTTTTCCGTATCAACAATGAAATAAACACAGATTTAACATATTAGTCTATTGTGTGCAAGTGTTATCGAATAGAAATTCAGACAAACAAGTGAAATTCTAAATACAAGTATTTTTCGAAACCGCCATGTTTATGTATTTCAAGATAGTGACAACATAAAACAAAACTACATCAAGAAACAGTGCATTAAATCTTGGCGACGTTAATAGGTATTCCAGTGAATTACTACCATAACAAGTGATAAGTTTCAATACCTAATATTCAAATAACCTAAAAATATAAAACACAAACTAGCGTCCTTGAAACGAAAGCGCGCGATTCACAGCATTTCCTGAATTCGTCCGTTGGCGAGCAGTGCATAGGTCATTGACCGCGCGCCGAATCACGAAGAACTAGGGATGTGCAATTTCGTTTGTAAATAAACAAGAAATCGATATATGACATTTCCATTGTGAAAATGAGGGAATGCAAGGCCTGTTTGAAACATATAAAAATAAGTGAAGTTCTAAACTGCAAAAATGCAACGGTCTCTATCATTATCTATGCGTGAAAATTACCAAAGACCATTACCAAGCGCAACTTCAAGAACTCCAACGAAACTGGTCCTGTCCCGAATGCATTGTCTCATCACGCCATCCTAGAAACGATAACACGCCATTATGCTCCAACTTTCAAGCTCCTCGTAGTGCTGCAAATAGCTCGAATTCAAAAATTTCATGGAGAGAAAAACCTATAAGCCATCGCTACTCAACCCGTACTAATAAGTGTAGCAACAGTATTCATGACAATTCCAACTCCGAAAATGACCTATCAGTGGATGAACTAATTGGTAACACCTTAGAATGTGACAGCAGCGTCATCCACAAAAACTACCAGCATCAAGAGTCCACTATGCAACTACAGCTTAATGCGTCAACAAGTAATACGGTAAGCCCTATACAAATCTCCGACTCTGCAACTATAACATTACAGCAATTCAGTTCATTGTTAGACTCCAAACTCGAAGAGATGAAAACATCTATACTAAATGATATAAAAAGAGCTATCCAGGACGAGCTCAATGATGCTGTTAGAAAACTTCATGACGATGTAGAACACAAAACCTCAAAATTCTCCGCCACACAAGACAATTTAAAAAAAGACATATTAGCGGCTGATCAGAAGATAGAGGAAGTTAAAAGAGAACTCAATAAATTAGAAAATTCTAAAAAAATCGTATTATATGGATTACCTGAAAAAACTAACGAAACACAAAACGACCTTTTCATGCAAGTTAACAAAATATTTCATGATGTTATGGATATTAATATTAATCCATATATAGAAGAAATACAACGAATAGGTAAACGAGGCAATAAAAAACCACTAGAAATAGAACTAATAAGTAAAAGAATGACCAAATATATTTTGGATAACGCCCAATACTTTAAGAATACTGGACTGGCTGTGGAGAATTCCTAAGCGGATATACATTGCAAGACAGAAATAACCTTAGAAAATCCCTACGAGTAGCTAGGCAAAATGGAGACCATGCTGTCATAAAGAACAATATACTATTTGTGAACGGAAAGGCGGTATTAAGCAAACCAACGCCAGTAGAAGATAATCTTTCAGGTGCAGAAGAAATAGAAGACAACATAAACATACGAAACCAAGAAAGAATGAGAGATGAGATAAACACGCAAAATAACAAAAATACGTTTTTTCGATAATACGTTTACTGTTATTTTCCAAAATATTCAAAGTATAGGGAATAAGATATTTTTACTAGAACAGATGTTAACAGAAGTGAAACCTGATATTATCGCTTTAACAGAAGTATGGAGAAATAAAGAATTTTGCAAATCTATAATACTACCTGAGTATAAAATAGCATCGCTATTTTGCAGGAAAGAACATGGCGGAGGAGGAACATGTATAATAGTAAAAGAAAACTTAGAATGTATTGAAAGAAAAGACATTGTGAAATATTCGAAAGAATATGTTATTGATATAAGTGCAATAGAAGTTCCTAAGCTTAGTTGTATTTTTGTAGGATTGTACAGGGGAAATCGTCACATACATATATTTTATGAGCAACTGGAAAAAATACTGAACTTATTGCACAAAAAAGAAAAAAAGAAATATATTTTCATTGGGGGGGATTTCAATATCAATATTCTAGACAAAAGTAAACAAACACGTGAACTATTAAACTTGATGAGATCTTTCAACCTTATAAACGTTATTAATGATCCTACTAGGGTAACTAATACCACCGCTACTTGTATAGACCTTTTATTCACAAATTCTAAAACATTGATATGTGATACATTTGTAAAAGATTATGGATTATCAGACCATAGAGCAATAAGTGCTGTGTTAAATATCCAATACATACATAACGATAAAAATAAAATTTGGTATAAAGAAAAAAGATTTTTTTCGAAAAGTAACATACATAACTTTAAAGACGCGTTAAAACAAATTCATTGGGAAAATATAATGAGTATAAATTATGATGTAAACAACAATTACAATTTATTTCAAACATTAGTAAAAAGCTACTAGACCAATTTATACCAGTTACAAGAGTTAAAATAAAAATAATGTAAGAAAAGTTGGCTTACTAAAGGCCTTAAACAGTCATGTAAACATAAAAGAAAACTAAAACTATTTTAAATGAAAGCAAGAACCCTGTTATAAAAAATACTTTCAGGAGTACAGCAAAATACTAAAAAGATGTGTAGTAGCTTCAAAAAAAAATTACGTATGTTAGACAAATGGAGCTGTCTGACAATAAAATCAAAACAATGTGGAACATAATAAACACAAAAACGGGCAAAATGAAAATATCAAGAATGAAAACTTGACTCTTCAATTAAATCAACAACATATTGAATGTCCTAAGGCTGTTTCGAATATATTTAACGATTACTTTGTGAACATTGGCAAAAATAATAAAGATGGTATTGAAAATTAGGGCATTCTGTGGTAAACCCTCCTAACAATTCAATGTTTTTGCACAGCATAAGTAATAAAGAAACACTAAAAATCATTAAAGATATGAAAATAAACGTACTTTTGGTATAGACGAAATACCACCAATTCTACTGAAACAATGTGCCGAAGAACTTTGCTCCCCCCTGACATTTCTTATAAATCAAAGTTTCCACAAAGGCCAATTCCCGGACCCACTTAAAATCTCTTTAGTAAAGCCAACACATAAAAAGGTGATAAAAAAATTCATACCAATTACAGACCCATAGCATTATTGCCCACATTTTCAAAAATTTTTGAAAGAGCTATGTATAATCAACTATACACATTTTTAGAAAAGTATAATGTCCTAGATGACAGTCAAAATGGATTTAGAAAGTCAAAATCTACTACATCTGCAGTTTTCAAATACGTTCAAACAGCTCTTCAACAGATTAACGATAGAAAACTCTCTTTAGGACTATTACTAGATATGACAAAAGCATACGATAAGGTTTCCTACCAAATTTTACTCAATAAATTATATGGTTCTGGCGTGCGTGGTCCTGCCTACCTGTGGTTTAAATCCTACTTATCCAATAGAAAACAAATAGTACAAATTGAACACTTTAACTCGCAAACAAAAGAAATAAAATTAATAAGATCTGAGGAAAGAACCCTAAAAAGTTCAATACCCCAAGGTAGCGTCTTAGGATGCATTTTATTCCTCATATACATAAACGATCTTCCAAAAATTTTAAATAAAAATGCCGAATTACCTGTACTGTTTGCAGACGACGTATCAATTTTAATAAAATGTGAAAAAGATCAAAACCCCAGCGAAGTTCTCAAAGAAACCCTAAATAAAACAACTAAATGGCTATATGATCATAATTTAGACCTTAACGACAACAAAACCAAACTAATGAACTTTAAATCAAATCAAAGCCCTCCACTAAACTTGAGCTTAAATTTCCGAAACACAATATTAGAAAAAGTAGAGTCATTTAACCTATTAGGACTGAACATAGATACACATTTAAATTGAAATCCCATATTGAACAAATTAAAACTAAGCTATCACGATTTACTTATGCCCTTTTGAAATTAAAACAGCACTAACACACAAACAGCGTTAACTGCTTATTACGCATACGCAAACTCGTGGCTGAAATATGGAGTGATGCTTTGGGGAAACAGCGTTAATGCAGAAGAATTATTTATTATGCAAAAAAAATGTCTCAGAATAATAGCTCACATAGACAATACCACCAGCTGCCGACCCCTCTTTCTGAAATACAACATACTCACTTTACCTTCACTTTATATCCAGGAATTATGCATTTTCGTCCATAAGAACAGCCACATCTTTATTAAAACTAAAGAAACCCATAACATAAATACGCGTCATAAGGAACGTCTAGCTTTACCATACTCTAGAATAAAAATGTTAAATGAAAGCCCTCATTACATGGCTATTAAAGCTTTTAATAAATTACCACTTAGCGTAAAAAACGAAACAACATTTTCTTCATTTAAATCTAAACTTAAATCATTTTTAACAAAAAACAGTTTTTATTCCGTAAAAGAATATTTTAACAATAGTACTTAATTTATATTATTATTTTTTTTGCATAATAAACGTTCATAGGTATTTGAATGAAAGATGTCATAATATCTCATATTATTAACATTAATGTTATTATTATATAAATATATATACCTATGTTATATTATTAAAAAATGTTATAGATAAATGTTAAGTCACCTCAATAATTACTTGTATTTTATTAGTCATAGTGTTTTAATGTACAAAGCTCTCTTGTAGTTACCATTAACATACTTACTGTATGCTTTTGTAACATTTGCAATGCTCCGTAAAGGGCGACTAAGTTGTAAGATACCGATTGTTATTGTAAGACCATAATGTACACTTAGTGGCAAATAAAGTTTTGAATTTGAATTTGAATTTGAATAGAGCATTAGAGAATTCGGGTCCTTGATCGGTTATTACAGTTGAAGGAACGCCGTGATGGGTACAAAACACAAGGAGTGCTTGAACTACACTCAATGCCGTGCCATCTCTAAGATGATAGGCCTGAGCATATTTTGAGAATGCATCTACTAGTGTCATAAATTTCTCTCATTTTGAGCCGTAAATAAATCGATATGAAGTATCTCAAATGGCTTAGTAGGCGGAGGAACTACAGAAAATCTCTGCCTTATCGGGTTACGGTCATATTTGGCTTGACCGCAAATACTACATTCGTTAATATATTTTGTTACGGTTTCTTTCATTCTTGGCCAGAAATATCTACGAGATAGGGATAGAAAACACTCAGTTATACCACGATGGTTAGTTTTGCCCTCGTGATATTTTTTACTATATCCTGTTGCTGTAAGTATTCCTTTACATTTTCTAATTCAATTTCAGTTAACACTAGTTTCATAGCTGAGCTTCTGAATTTGTTCTGTAAAATAGGGACAATTTCGGACATGCTTGAGCGAGGATTTATTATTATTCCTGTCCTGATTTTGGGGTTCACATAGTCTTTAACAGCATTTATGACGTCGTTTTCTAAATTTGACTCGGATAGTTGTATAACTGTTCTTGTATAGTCTTCGAAAGGTTTCGTCACAGTCGGTCGTTTTTTTATGTCACCTACTACTACAAAGCATATTTGTCTACGGAATTTATTTAGTGGGTCCTCTGAGATAGGAATATCTAGTATTGGACTCTCTTCACTAGTATGTGCTGTATCGGTTATACTGCCTTGACTTCTTTGAACTGAGAGAGTTGTTGAGCTACATACATCAGAATTGGCTGTAAGGGTAGTAGAGCTAGCTACTGAGGGTGGCCTTTCTGTCTCAGGTGGATTGACTGCCAGAGAACTAACGTCTTCGTTATTTATTTCGATCCTAGATAAAGCGTCAGCGTTAGTGTTGAGCTTCCCTTGCTTATAGATGGGGTGAAGTCAAACTCACTCAATCTAAGTCTCCACCGTGTCAGCCTTGAGCTGGGCTCTTTGAGGTTCATAACCCACTGGAGTGGTTTATGATCGGTGAGGACTTTAAACTTTCTCCCGAATAAATAGGGTCTAAAGTATTTAGTTCCCCATACTATTGCTAAAGTTCTTTTCTATGGTGCTATAATTGATTTCACTAGCATTTAGGGTTCGAAATGCATATGCTATTGGTCGGTCACTTCCAATAGGTCCTTGTGATAATATGGCTCCTAGTGCAAAGTTGGATGTGTCAGTGGTCAGTATAAATTCTTTTTCAAAGTCAGGGTACTGTAAGATCGGGTCGTTTGTTAATAAGGTTTTACATTTTTCGAAGCAATTAATGTAGTTAGGGTCGTTATATGTTATTTTATTCCCTTTTTAAGACAGTGCGTCATAGGTTTTGCTATTCGGGCAAAATCTGGAATAAATTTTCTATAGTAACCTATTAAACCAAGAAATCTTTTAATTTCCGTGGCTGTTTTTAGATATAGGGAATTTCTGGATAGCCGCGATTTTGTCCGGATTGGGCTTAATTCCATCTTTACTAATTATGTGACCAAGGTAAGCGGTTTCAAATTTAAGGAATTCCGACTTGTCCATCTGGATTTTAAAGTTGGAATTTTGGAGTCTTTAAATACTTTTCTAAATTGACCATGTGTTCTTGTAATGATGTACTAAATACTATTATATCGTCGAGATAAACTAGGCACACTACGTTCTGGAGGTCTCTCAGAACATTGTCCATCACACGTTGAAATGTGGATGGTGCATTTTAAAACCCATGGGCATTCTCAAATACTCAAAATGCCCATTTTCTACATTAAAAGCTGTTTTGCAATGTCGTCAGAGTTCATTTCTACTTGGTAAAACCCACTAGCTAAGTCTAGTGTTGTAAAGTAGTTGCAGTTACCTAGTTTGTCTAGTACGTCGGTAATGTTGGGGATTGGGTATTTGTCGTCTATAGTTTTGTCATTTAATTTTCTGAAGTCAACTACCAACCGCCATTTCGTTTTACCAGATGCATCTGCCTTCTTTGGAACAACCCATATAGGGGAATTCCACGCGGACTCAGAAAGGCGAATGATACCCAGTTCTAACATTTTAGCGATTTGGTCTTGAACTTCTTGCCTATGAATATACGGGTACCTATAAGATTTTGTGTGTACCGGTACTTCATCAGTTGTCCTAATATTGTGTTTAATTTTATTTGTGAAGGTTAAGGGTTCACCATCTAGATAGAAGACGTCTGCATACCGAGAACAAAGTGTTTCTAGGTTAATCTTTTCTTCGGCGTTTAAGTGGTTTGTGCGCAATCGAGACAATACTTCCTTAACACGGGCTGGTTTATGATAAGTAGACCGATCACATTGAACGTTAAAAAGCTCTGCTGTAATTGGGCTACCTACAGAAAATATTACATCATGACAAGTTGGATTAGTAACCTCTATGATGCCTCGATTATTAGTAATTGTAGTGACACATTCTCCTATAATACAGTTAGAAATGGTTTGTTCGGGGATGAAGGCTTCTCCATCATGAAAATTTATTGGTACTCTAACTAGTTTAGAAGTGCCGGCTGGTATGGTTTCTTCATATAAGTTACAGTTGCGAGAGTCGTACATAGTCAGAGGGTTAGATGATTTTCTAGTTATTAAAGTCTTAGACTTTAGGTCTATTTTAGACTCCCATCTTTCAAGTAGGTCTAGACCTACTATCCTATCCTATCAGTCCGTCAAAATAATCATGGAACTTATAAATGAACATCGTTATGTTATCTTGTTCATTAAGTTCCTCGAAACAAGGTATTGTAATGGAATGTTCACTGCGTGTGGTAGCGTGAACATTCGTTACCTCAAAGGGGTCATAGTTAAGTGGAATGTCAAAGTAAAATTGAGCTGCGGCTTCGGGGCTTAAAAACGATTGATTGGCCCCAGTATCAATTAGCAATTTAAGAGGAGGATTAAAAATTTGTAGATAAGGTAGGTGTCGTTGAGTTTGGAGGTTAAGTTCTATTTTGGTTTGTCTAATTTTTTGGTCTTCGAAAAATCCTGTTCCTGAGCTGCAGAGTTAGGCTCGGGTTCATTTACCTCTACTGCATAATTCTCCATATTATATTCAGGATGTTCTTGGGCGTACACATAGGGATAGTCAGTATGATCGTAATAGTCTTGGTCATCAAAGTCGTAATAGTCGTAACTCGTCTGGGGTCATTATAGAGTTGTTGGTCGTAAAACTCGTTAAAATTCATTTCCCTCGTCTTAAAGTAGTTAGAGGGTGGTGGATTGCCGTGTTTACTCCAGTCGTGCAATTGGCGTGCAGGTGCTGGAAATGGTTTCGTAACATAGTGACTTACGCCACTCATAGGTGTGTTACGTTGAGGTAATTTAAATAAATTACTTTGAGGTCTGTAGTTAGGTGGTTGAGCTGCGAACATTTGTTGCGTTCTAGTTGGTCCCTTAAATTGAGGTCCCTGTGGCCTCCAAGCTGGTAGCATTCTTTGAGGCTGGGCAAAAGTGGGGCGATATGGCCCGGGTGCGTGTAGAGGGGGCGGCATATCAAGTCGTCGCAAAGGCTGTAGGGGTATGCTAGACGCACTTACCTGCATCTTCAAGGCCTGTTCTATTGTGTCAGGCCGCATGCAGCGAATGCGAGCGCCCAATGGATCACGTAAACCCCGAAGGTACGATTGTAAAGTTAGGTCTTTATATAAAGTTCTTTGGCTTCAATCGTACTTTCGACTGTCTCGTGTAAAGACACATAGGTCATAATAGTTGTGAGCAGATTCTGACATTTATCATAAAATTCTTGCGGACTAGACGAGCCTTGGCTTAGTAACGCTAGATCATTGTACAGAGACGTTTCGTTACGCTGGTCGGAAAAGTTTCCGATAAGTGCGGAGCGAATACCTAACCAAGTGTCGGGTATCCTGTTTGAGTTCAAAAGGCGGGCCGCTGGTCCTACAACTTTGTTTAAAATGCCGTTTAACAGAGATAGGTTACTAAGTCTAAACTCCGGTTCTGGTCTAACGTACTGCTCTACAAGCTGGTCACAGAGCCGGATAAACCGGGTCAGGACGTTGGGGTTGCCGTCGAAATCGGGTAAAACACGAAGTCCTTTATAGACTTGCTCTACGGCGGCGTCTACCATCTTGTATAAATTACGCCGTTCACTATCGCTAGAATCACTATCACTAGAGTAGTTTATTTCTAAGATATCGCTTAACGTTCTATTTGCGTCGTGCAAATTTTGGCGATTATTACCAACTAACCTACTGGTCCGAGACTGCCTTGGTTGGAAAATCTTGGAAAGTTTAAGGATACACTTATAGGAAACGGGAAAGCAACTCCAGATAGAAACTGAAGTACTTACATTTGCATCTTGGTGTCTGCACGATCGATTTCTTGATCACTCCCGAACTACACTCGCGAAGGTTCAAGTTTCTCGAAAATACTTCGATAGATTCTCGGTGAATCTTTTTTCGAAAATCCGTTAGACTGCGCCAGTTCAGTTGAGCGAGTCCAGGAGTTGCAAAAAAAACCTTTTTGCAAATTAAACTATTTATTAAAATTTATAATTACATTTAAATTACTACTAATTATATTAGGTGTCAACGCGTCGATGTAAGACTACGAAGTGACGGCTAAGGGACGCCGATCGCCGATCGGTGTCCGTCGTCCGGGTGGTCCGATGCTTCGCGGAACTGTTTGCAACACGGTGGGAATCACGCCACCGCCTCCAATTGAGTAATGTTTAGTACGTCTTGTTGGTCAGCGAAATCCGTGTAACCGGGCATCGTAACACGCTCAACAACATGCGAGATGACTATCAATATAGTATTATATTAATAGTATTAAACAAAACAAATTCGAACTACAAATAATGTAGGTAATTGATTTACTGTAGTTATTTATACTGTATCAGTAATGTCCCTTCGGCCGCTGCAGCGCTTCAAGCCCACATTACACGAGATTGCGGCCGCTCGATACAGCGCCGTATTAAAATGATATTGGACTCGAGATCATACTTTCTACTTTCCGTATTTTTATGAGATGCAACCGTGTAACTTTGTTGCGGAAAAATTCTTCGGGGAAATACATTTTAGTTCTGATATCGGATAAAAATATCTCGGACAAATCTTTTTAACCCGAAGACATAGAAATTTGACGTGTATGTGTTTCTTAAAAGCGTCCACACACGAGTCCTAAAATCAGAGGAAATGACGTAAAAGTAGTGAGGCGGAGCCTACATCGTAACATAAATCACCAATCATATGGTGCGATGTAGGATATGATTGGTGATTTATGGTTCGATGTAGGCTCTGCTTCACTACTTTTACGTCATTTCCTCTAATTTTAGGACTCCTGTGTGTGGACGCTTTAACTATAGCAAGTTTACACTTTATCGCCATCTTGTCTGATGCTAAGCGATGATATGGTCTACGAAGAAGCGTGACAAGAGATCTTGAAGACTTGAAGGTAAAAGATTTTAACTGACGAGAAAACCATTCCACACTTTGCCATCGTAGTGGTTTGTTATAGAATATAAAGACTTTGAGTCTTGAATATTTTAGGTGTGTAGTTATCGAGAGTTATATACATGTCAAGAGTTATACAATTTAGAGAGTATATAACTGATTTACATGATTTAACCACCAAAGAAGCGGCACCGTTTCATGGTGGATATTCCAAAGACACGGACGAAGAGGTTTGACTCTACGTTTGTGATAAGAACATCTAAGCTGTGGAATGAGTTGCCTGAGTGGGTTTTCCCCCGATAGTTATAATCTTGGTGTGTTCAAATCGAGAGTGAATCGGTTTCTTCTAGGTAAACACGCTCCATCGTAGACCGCATCGTCGCTTAACATCAGGCGAGATGGCGGTCAAGTGTAAACCTATAAAAGTTAAAAAAAAAACCACCTTGCTCGTTTTTGCTGTCGGACTGAGTGTAGTTCAAATATGCGACATCGTTTCATTTGCGATGTTCCAAAGACGCGAAAGAGGCGCTTTGTCTCCGCCTTTGTAAAAAAGAACGTCTAGGTGTAGTAGAATGCCTTGCCTGAGTGAGTATTTTCCGATGATTCCGATGATTAAAGTCATGGTATCTTCAAACCAACGGAAAATTGATGTCTTTTAAACAAGCGCGCTTCATTCGTAGACCGCATCGTCGCTTAACATCAGGCGAGATAGCAGTCAAGTGCAAACGTATTCTGGTATATGTGAAACGTGTGAAACCAAAAAAAAGTAAAGAGATTTTGTGATAAAGTAATATTTTCAATAGGAAATGGAAGATAAAACCAGTTACAAATTCATTGCTTTCCTTCTTCCAGACCTGTTAGGTCTTGTTTCGTTGTGACACGTCATTAATCCTGGCGATAAATTTGCTTTAAATGCTATTTTATTTGTCGTAAACTCGTTTTTCTTTTCTGACAGAGAGAGTACAAGGAAATTTATATTATCAAGGTTGTATCGTGAATTATGTAGTAATTTGGTACTCATATCATAAACAATATATATATTTCTTATATTTTCCATCTGTTACGACTGAGAATCTTCTCCTATTAGGAGTTTTGGAGCAACTAGCGGGACTTGTGCCTGATGGTAAGCAACATGCCTGCTCATAACAGCACAGTAACACGTAGCTATTTGAACCTGCCCAGTAATTTCACTAGGAACGTTGCCTTTTCCACATCCACAGCGATACTGTCACATTACTGCGTGACCGTTGAATAACTGGCAAAGGTGTACGAGTCCATCCCCGGGCGGACTCTGCAGAGGGTACGCTGGTAAAATCGCGGGGCACTTCTACATTTATAATAACTATTGGTGTGATTTTTTACCAACTTCAAAAAGGAGACAGCTCGGTTGTATACTTTTTTTGTACCTGTGTGACTTTTTATGAGGGGAAAATAAGAGGAACTA
This sequence comes from Ectropis grisescens, assembly GCA_017562165.1. Classification (NCBI taxonomy): domain Eukaryota; kingdom Metazoa; phylum Arthropoda; class Insecta; order Lepidoptera; family Geometridae; genus Ectropis; species Ectropis grisescens. Next base: position 26,214,521 of record CM029787.1, on the reverse strand, counting down.
CATAGAAACCACTGCGGAGCACTGCTAGTGTATTAATATAGAAAATATCCTACATCCCACCTCTACAATATACCTGTATGTACGTGTACACGAGTACAGCAGTGAACAGCTCACGTGTGGAGCAGTAATTCAGGAGCCGCAGGTGTGTAGTGGAATCGAATCCCGTTCGATTAGTGTCCCACCGCCCGACCGACCGACCGACCGACCGACCGACCCGGCGGCGCTCTGTTAGATAACTACTAGACTGCCGCATACCTACGGTCGACAATCTACTGTATACAGCTTTAAATTTTTATGACAACACTAACACTATCAGCGCCCTGTGATTTTACAGGTGCAATTTGCGTTCCATTTGAACTGCTGCAATGAAGCTGTAGAAACAAACTATCTTTTATACTTTAAAAGATGGTAAGTAAACCCGTAAATGTGAATCAGACCAATGATATTACGCTAGAAAGTTAGGCGTTCTCACTAATTAAGGCGAATCATGTTTGCGCAATGGTAGCAGTCAAAATGTCCAACCAAACCAAAAAGAACCAAAATTTCAACCAACAGATTCCACAAGGGATACCTCAAGACTTATTCTACTCAAACGGCACTGTGTCCGCACACGCGTTAGATTCACTAGCACTACAAGAGGTAATGGGGGTCGCGTTTACAGGTGCGAACCGGTTAAAAGCGGCGAAAACCGGACAAAACCGGCTTTATGTCGTCGTTTACAAAGAAACGCCGCGTCACTGGGACGGAAGGTGGTTGAATGTTATTGTGGAATACGATAGCTTTCTGGGTTCTGTGGCGTCATTGTGCGGAGTGCGCCTGTCGCCCGCCGGCCTAGCTCGGGGTAAATAATTGTGTAACTTTCGGAATAGGTTTTATTGGACTGGTTTTACTTAAAACTATTTTTTTCCGACGCAGCTTGGTACACATTTGACGCTTCGACAATTCTGTATGATTTTTGGTACTACCAAAAGTTGATCAGTTCTCCAGGATTTGATTTGAAAATAAAATGACCGGTGCATCAATGTGTTGCAATTGCATGCAAGACGTTGGCGTAATTGTGCTCACCAAACATATCACACTTACATAGCACAACCGGATAGAATCCAGAACTTAATAGACGATGAATCAGATGATATATAAAATGATACAATCGATTAAAAGCTAAAATTGGAAAAAGAAGAAGAAGACCTTCAGCTCAGCTATCAGACTTTCAGACTATCAGCTGACTATTATTATCATTGTATAAATTCAGGAATTCTAATGGAAACTGTATTGCCAGACATATTGCATGCCTCTACAAGAAGAAGCCAGTTTCTATGGGTCAACTTTTAAAACGTTTTGTATTACTTTATCTTACCTGCAAACAGCAATAAAGATTTATGTATTTTGTACTTGGTGTAATTTTTTTGGGAAACTTTTGTTTTTGATTTTGGAGTGACGGCACAAGAAATACATGCGACTGGTGGTAAGCAACACGTCAGTAACTCGTAGTTAATAACAACAAAATTCTGTCCAATAATTTGAATGTGAAAATGCGACATGACAGCATTTTTATTGATTTTTTAATTTAAGTATTGATTGTTTGTGACAGTATTTTGGTGATATTTTGACATGTAAAATTATATTTTATAAATAAATAATGATAATGATTATCAGTGTTGGTACTGCACTCGTGATTCGGAGATTGGACGTGATTTATTTATTTATTTATTTATTAGAGTCACTCAAAAACTTACAGCTGTGTAGTGCCAATCACCCATCCCACAATGTCTGAAGACAAAAGTGTATAATCAGTGTGTCCTACCAGTCATGACCTACGGTGCTGAAACGTGGACACTAACAATAAAAGCAGTCCGAAAATTCAAAGTCGCTCAGCGAGCTATGGAAAGAGCTATGCTTGGTGTTTCTCTGAGAGATTATATTCGTAATGAAGTCATCCGTCAGAGAACCAAAGTCACCGACATGGCTCAGCGCATCAGCAAGCCGAAATGGCAGTGGGCTGGTCATATCTGTCGCAGAACCGATATCCGTTGGGGTAGACGAGTTCTGGAGTGGAGACCATGAATCGGCAAACGTAGTGTAGGACGCCCTGAGACTAGATGGAGTGACGATACACGTAAGGCAGCTGGTAGCGGTTGGAAACGTAAAGCCGAGGATCGGGCTGAGTTGCGTATTATTGGAGAGACCTATGTCCAGCAGTGGACGAATGTGGGCTGATTATGATGATGATGATGTAGTGCCAAAAGGTTTTAAAGTACATTTATTTGTGATATCATTATTTAAGGCACATTGCCCGTCACCGACCAGATCTAATGTTCGCACATTACTGCTTGGCGGCAGGAACACTAGCATGTGAAATTTCCCCAGGTGCAATATTACCATTACAAAAATACGATTTTATTTCAAAAAATTTTGCTAAGTTTCAATAAAACCATCCAAGTACCGAAAGACTTTTGAAAACACTTTTAAGCCTACCCATTGAAATCGTAAGACACAGAAATAAAATAACAAATACTCTTATTCCTTGAGCTTTTTTCATCCGTAGCCGACTGTTAGTCTCCGTAATATCCACATTCAATCCGGCCTCGGACCGGGCCCCCGGCCGGTCTCGTAAACTATACAAAGCCTAGCTTTACCAAATAATTTCCAGACTAAGGGATGAATATAAACACGCTGCAGCAGACACTATATTTTGACTGCCCTAGACTTAAGAGCAGTAACATACTTTTGATTATATTTGTTGGAAGTAGTAACTTATAAAATACTTTGTTGCCTTAAGTATAGGTATTACTTGCGCCAGTTTTATGGGTCTATTGCTACTGAATTTTGAACACTGATTTTTGTAATAGATTTTAAAATATTTGCTTGAGATTTCGTAAGCACTGAGTAAAGCCAAAATAATAAGTTATGTAATATAGTTTTTTTCTAAACTTCAATCAATTTAAGTGAAATATTAAAAAAATATATGTTGTTAATTTATCATATTTTGGACTGAAATTTTTTAAGCAACTCATTTGAAATATATTTGTTGACATATTAAATTACATATAAAACACTTTTCATCCAATAAACAGCTCGGTGAAGGTCGCTGTATAGCGGGATCTTTTTTTTTTTAAATAAAGAGTGACGAGACGATCATGACATGTGCCTGATGGTAAGCAACATGCCTGACACATAACAGCACAGTGACACGCAGCTATTGGAACATGAAGAGTCCAAATCATTACCTAGCACTGCACTGCGCTCGTCACCCAGAGATCTAAGATCTTATATATCTAAGCCCTGTAATTTCTCTGGAAATATTGCCCTTCAAACCGAAACACAGTAATGTTTGCACATTACTGCTTGGCGGTAGAATAACTGGCAAAGGTGTGGTACTTCCCCAGGCGGACTCTGCCAAGAGTCTTACCACTACGAAAGCTACTCCTAAAAACTATCTCCTACTATAAAGGGCATCTTTGGGTACCGTTAGGGTGAGTTAAGTGAAGTGTGAATGAGTGATTTACTGTTGACGTTATTTTATTTGTTTAATTGGCTATTGACTTCAAGTTAGTTTCGTTGCAAATATATTAAGGGCCAAACTAGTGCCAGTTTAAATTTTAAACCAAAAAGATTTGCTTTTTTTGCCTAAATAGCAGACCCCCGCAGGATTTCACCCGCGTGGTCCAACCCCCTAATTCTCTCCAAATAAAAATGATTTTGTGTTATTCTAGACTATTTATCATACAGATCGCTTCAGTAGTTCTTGCGTGAAAGACCAACAAACATTCACACATACAAGTTGCAACGCACATTCGAATGTTCGTTACGTTTACTAGCGACCTGTCCCGACTTCGCACGGGTGCAATGCTGATACTAAATATAGCAATACAATAGTAGTTAAGAAAATAATTATTATTATCCCTAAGACTGATATATTATGCTCGTACCAACTTTTTAATATCTTTTTTTTAAGACGTACAATATTGCAGTATATCATTTTGATCTACTCGTCTCTCGTAGGTTTTATCCAGTGTTTGGAATATAAGTGCAAAGAAATGTGTTTATTTATGACATCACATTAGTAACGTTTCAAATTATAAGTTTATCTACTATTTATGCACGTATTTTGTCTGAAAACTCACAATTTATTAAAATTTAAAAAATCACTCATTAAAAAACTGCATCAAAATCGGCAATATTTTTTTTTACTTTTGCGAGTTTTCTTTTTCTGCTATATGCTACGTTTCGGTATTTGTTGTATGTAAGTAAATTTGAAATTAAATGCAGTCCCTTATCCTTCAATTCCTTTTGTAAATACTAGAGACTGTTTCTTTCGTATTTAAAGCTGCAGTTTATATACGTGAACATAATTTCTATGTGTTTGTTTTATTTGCATGAGACACTAATTATCATCATCGAGTATCTTTAATCAAGTAAGTACTTCAAATTATAAGTAGGGAAGTATAAATTACAATAAAGAGGATGCATACAATACATATACTTAGTTAAAAGTGTTCACTGTTCAGTTGGACTACCAACGCTTTTATAGGCTCTCTAGTACTACTGGGAGTACTAAAGGTACAAAATTATATAATTTGTACAACTAGTTGTACTGGTCAGTAGTACTATTGATACAAAGTGAAAATCTATTCGGCAGTTTTAAAGATCTAAGTATAGGTACATAATGACAGTTAGACGGCGGGAAGTGACTTTGTTTATCCTACTCGTATGTAGTGATGGGTAGGATTCTAAAATGAAAACAAGTAACATCTCATACTGTTTGTAGCGGCCAATGTGAGACTTCCTAAATTGAAGTAATCCCGAACAAAACTTCTAGCCACTTAGTTACCCGCGCGGGGTCTCTGCGTTTGTAAATGGGCCCCTAGTTTCTCTCGCTGGCTGGGGAGGCTTGTGTTAGCTACCTACGAATGTTAGATTTGATTGTGCGAATAAAATAGAACTCAGAATACCACGGGCAGGAATGACCGGTTCTCCCGGTCAGCATGTCTGAAGTAATGTTGAAGATGTTAGCAAGTGACGGTTACTCTATACCTTCAAACAATCCGTATGCTCTCTGCTTTCGCGCGATTTAGTTTTCTCGCTTAATTATATTTTTATTTAAATAGGTCTAAACAGTTTGAACAAGTCGCTACAGTATTCTAATATTTCTATTTTAACAGAGTTCGAAAAAGAAAAAGTTTCTCAATTCTCTGTTGTGTGTGTACTGTATAATACGCGATAGCTGATCCTGCTGACGCCAATCGTGAATACATTTTGAAGATTTTTTTAGTGTATAGTATAGTGTGTGTTTTTAGTAGGTATGTAGATCACACTTCAGTGGTGGTTTCATACAAATTTTATCGAAATCGGTGTCTCGGTTTTTTAAATGACTACAAAGATCGCAAAATGTCTTTACCTTGATGACATATTCGTTTAGGTCAGTATGTGAAATTCCGTCGATTGCTTGAGTTGAATTTTAAGTTTAAACCAGTTTTTGTTTCTTTGCAGAAAATTAAATAAATCTTACTGTTGAAATATAAGATTATCGCTTTTATTGGGTTTGATGTTGATGAAAAATGTTGTGAAGAAATGGGCACGTTTCGAGTGTTCCACTAACCACCATTTATCGTGTAATCTGCTGGATTAACGTCACGTCTCTTTTTATTAGAAAATACCCCAAGTAAGTACGTTAGGAAAATGTATATCATATGTAAAGTAATTTTAGTTCACCTTTGTTTCTAGTTCACTATAATGTATATCTGTAACAACTACAAATATGTACGTATACCACTATAATTAACAATTTAATCGTGTTCGCTCCAAATCAAACAAACGAAATCTCGAGTCAACGCTCCAAATACAAAGGTACCAAGAAACCTTAGAACAGAACCGAGTCAACTAAAATACAAGCCTTGTAGAATTTACACCAACAATCCTTGGTGTCGGCATTCGGCGCCACTATAGCATTCACAGAATACATGGCATTATAGTTATATATTACTAGCAAAGTTGTTCTAAAGGTCGAATATTGACATAAATATGTTAGTTGAAGCCGTACTTTTGATAATAGAATATGACCCTACTAGTAAATCTTACCTTTAGAATGATGTATGGTGTAACGATATTGGTATCTTTGTTCCAAATATAACAAGTAAACATAACTGGCAAAAGAAGCATTGTCTCTTTTTACAACACCAGTGACCCGCCCGGTTTCGCCCTTGATAAATATATAGCCTATATCACTAAAAGGGCCTTAATGTCAGTAGTACCATTGATGGTACAAATGACACAACTTTGTGTCCTTAGTACAATTATAGAAAAATGAAGATATTCCCCGTAATCGTCAACCGATACTTATGGAACTAGTGAAACAACTTTGTATCTTTAGTACCATGACATAAAAGTATGTTAAGCTCTAAGATATTTTATGTGACTTTAAATAGCCTCACTAAATATCACTCAAAAGTCACATAATTGTCTAACGGCGAAAGAATTTCTGATTTCGGTCTATTAGCTCCTGAGATTCGCTGAGATTCGCCATACAAATAAGCTCTTCAACTTTACAATATTACAGTATAGAATTTAGATCGAGATGAAATCTGTTTGATGTTATAAATTTTACTTTAACTTTGTAGTAGGTGTTTTAAATTAGTTCATCCATTTCAACGAGTACATGGGTGGTGGCGCGGGCTTAGCTCACGAATTTAGCGAGAGCTTATCCGAAGGCGCTCTTGTAAATTACATCGTACGGCGACGAGACTTCTTATTTCACTTCTGAATGTTGGCCTGGAAACATTGGGCTTGTTTTCATAATCTCGAACAAGGAGAGGAAAAATATAGAAATTGAGTCAAGTAATATATTTAGATGTAACCACCCACCGCTGGAAACCGCTGGTGGCAGGTTGCGCAGGACCGTTGGTTATGGAAGTCTAGGGGGGAGGCCTATGTTCAGCAGTGGATATATTGCGGCTGATTATGATGATAACGACCCACCGTTTTCAAAAGATCTATCTGAAGGTTAGGCGAGCCAAATATTTATCAAATTTTTTAGTAAACTCAAATCAATATAAAAATTCCCAAGTTGGTCCGACAAATGAGACAAAATTTAGTTTTATTTATATGATATTGGCAAGATCTTGTTTGATATTCTCTACTAGCAGACCCCCTCGTAGTACCCGTTCCAGTTATTTTCCAAAAAAGTCTATGTGGTTTTCGAGACTTTAATTTACCGTTCATACTTTACGACGTGATTGAGCAACAAACATCCAAACCTCCAAAGATTGCCATTTATAATATTGATAGGATTATTATTGAAGAAATAGGCAAACACTTAGTACTTATTAGACTTACTTAGAGTTACGGCTGGTCTAGGCGGGAGAATGGCGCCTGGCGATCCGGAGACCCCGGGTTCAAACCCTATACGCACCACTGTCTTTTCGAAGTCATGTCATGTGCTGCGTAATGCCGCTAACTTAAAACGGTGAAGAAAAACATCGTGAGGAAACCAACATATACCTAGAATCTTTGGAAGTCATGTGTCATCCACCAACCCGCACTGAGCCAGCGTTGTGGATTATGGCTTAACTCTCTCCTTGCGAGAGAAGGAATCCCAGCAGTGGGAATATTTAGTGGGAGGATGATGATTAGACTTACTTATTTTATTTTATTAGAAACTTAGTTATCTTGTAGTGATAGGACTCTTTTCCAGAGTCCGTCTGGGGATGTACAACACCTTTGCCAGTTATGTAATGTGCAAAACATTACGGTATTTTGCTTTGTTTCCAGTGAAATTACAAGGCATAGAGATAAAACATCTTATATATCTGGGTGATGAGCGCAGTGCAGTGCTAGGTAATGATTTGGACTCTTCATGGGCCAATAGCTGCGTGTCACTGTGCTGTTATGTGACAGGTATGTTATGTACTTACCATCAGACACATTTTAATTTACACAAACTGTATAACCAACACTGTTTGCTGCTTTTGCTATATATATTTACTAGATGCCCGCCCCGGCTTCGCCCGTGTTATATTATATAGCACTTATCGGGATCCCGTACATATCCAACGGTGAAAGAATGACTGAAATCGGTTCACTCATTCCTGAGAATATCGATTTCAAACAAAAACCTCTTCAGCAACCTGCTACGCCACCTGTCGGAAATTGTTCGTACCAACTCAGATTTAGAAAAAAATTTTAGCAAAGGTTTATTTATATTCAAGGCACAGATTACTGAAATTCAATGACGCAATCTTTGACACATGCTGTCATGTGTCATGTCAAAGCACGAAACGTACGAAAACTCTCAAAAGGGGAATATTTTTTCCCGATTTTGTTACATTCTTGTTTCATGCTCCGCTTCAATTAATAGTAGAGTTATTTCTATAGCCTAAAGCCTTCCTCGATAAATGGACTATCCAATAGAAAAAGAATCTTTCAATTCGGACCAGTACTTCCCGAGATCCTAGCGTTCAAGCAAACAAACAAACAAACTCTTCAGCTTTATAATATTAGTATAGATAGTCACTCTATCTAGTTTTGCCGTGTCCTGCAACACAATGTATAATGATTCAATGTCTTCACTCGTAAACATTTCTTCCCCCATCTAAGGACAAAAATATGTGATAATGCTTCTTCGGTTTGCTGACCCTTTGTCTGTAAAGGTGTGTTGGTAACCTTAGGTATCTATGTATCACTCCGCTATAAACACAGAGTTCTCCAGTTTTTTTCCAAAATGGTGAACAATTTTTGCTGGGACATATTACACAAATGATAGTACAATATATTTATGTATTAAAATTAACGTGGTTGTTACACAAACATATTTATTGGGTCAACGAAAAACTCACGTGTGATATGGTCGGTCAATCTGATTCGAGTTTCGGCCGCGTATCTACGTTTCACTCGGTTATAAATATCGATGGCTAACGGCCGAAATGGGATAAGCGCCACTGGTTGAATTTTAGAGGAGAGTGATTTAAAGTTAAAATAAAATGAAAAAAAATCATAAAACTTAAAGTATAGCTTCCGAAAGTCTAGAAATTTGTATACATGATATTTAAGACATTAGCTATTGAATGACATTGTTATGTTTTTAATATTTAGCCTGTAAACACTATTTTCTGTCGCTTATCCTAAAATGACTTCTAATTGCAAACAGCCAAAATGTCGTAAATGAAATTACAATATTAATCCGTTCCAGTTAAAATGATATAACTACATCTTTTACTCTATTTAAGCTGAAGCAAAATAGCACTAGTATGAGTTTTTGGGAAATAAAATTAGGGAAATATGATATAACCAGCTGTCGAATGAAAATTGACTGAATGGAAAATTGTATCAAGTTCAAATTTGACAATATCGCGCCTATTCGTTTGATTATTTTTATGATGTATTTTGATGTGTTAATACTTTGAACATTAGGTTGACATCTAGACAGAATGAGAGAAGATTTTGGGCTTGGCCTAGAGTTCTAAGTAAGGAAAAAATAATACTTTTAAGAATCAAATATGTTTTTAACAGCCATAAAAATTAAAACACTTATTTAAACACAGTAGCTACAGTACTTATTGATAACAATTGCTCGTATTAACAACATTAATAACTTTTTAGTATAAAGTATCTAAGATCAAGTTAACTTAAAAATAATATAGAGGTCTATGAGGCTAAGCTTACAAACACAAAAAGGACAACGCTTAAAAATAATCAAAGATTATAAAATAACAAGTACACTAGCCATGTCAAAAGTTCTCAAGTCTTTGACTTATGCAATAAACATATCGCAGTATGTGAAGTAACATAAACCTTCTCTCTTACTCATATTCGATATCCGACTCAGGAGTGTGTCCTTCACATTGTTAGAGCTTATAAGGCTGTTTAATTCATTTTGAAGGAAATGAGGAATCACGTTATCTCTACAAAGTTTAAGTAAATCATCATGTTTTACCTTTGATAAAGGAATATGAGACTTATAACATGCTGGTGGAGTCATCTTAATTTTTGGTTGAACTTCCACGCAAAAGGATTCGGCATCGTCATTCATCGAGTTTTTAACAAAATTACCTCATCTCTCTTTTTCTGATATGTAACAACGCGCATCTTACTTATTTTACCAGTTACATTCCCTTTGAAATATTTTTCGCTGATTGAATCCCATCTACTAAAGTCTTTAAACTGTAAAAAATCCACTTTATATGGTTCTGGATCTTGTATTGCTTTTGTAAATATTGTGTACTATTGTGAAGGTGCGTAAATGATGCTATTTTTTATGTTTCTTTCTATAACGGCATGTACAGAAACAACAGGCATGTATGTATGACCTGTCGGTAAGAAGTTGATCTGTATAGTTTCAATGTTATTGCATGTTTGCAATGTTGAATGTAGCATTGCCATGACTATCCTATTTCTATTTTGGCGAGGGCAACAATCGGAGTAAAGCAACAAATATTTTACTAAGCCACGTTCATCAACTATGCGTATGTATTTATGAAGTATTGTTGAAATTTCGTTAGCTCCTCTCTTACCATTAGATTCATTCCAACAGTAGCAATTCATGTTTATTGCTACTACGAGTACCATTTTGGTACACACAAAAATTATACACAGCTAATTTACGTGAATAAAATAATAGCATACTGTCTCCATATGGAGTATTCAATACCTTTTGGAGAACAAAACTAGCACATAAAGTGCTAGGGTCATTTTTATGAATGTTTTGGCGAGCTTTAAAAAATGGTTTTAGCATTCAGTTTTTTTGTTGAGTTTTGTTTGTGTTCAGGCCACTGAAGCTCGGCGTGTTGGCGTTTGAACCGACCGAACCGACGTTTTCAACTCTTTTTGATTACGTAAACGACATTTTCACTTAAAATCAATTGTTATAAGGATAACTTTTCATTTTGTTTTTTATCTAAGCACCAGAACTGTTTTAAGTATCGGTAGCAAAAAAAGACTAAGCGACAATACATTACTAATTCAAAGGGGGCAAAATGTAGTAACCGCCATTTTGCTATCTAGTTATCAACAACGAAATAAATATTAAACACCAAAATAAAATCTAATTAATGTGGCCTAACTATATAACCGACAAATATGGTTAATAAAATAATAGGCATAAAAGACTAAATGGAATTCTAAAAATAATTATTTATGGCCTATTTACTTAAACGCATATTTCTAAATATTTCTTTCCAGCTAAAAAAGGTTAACGTTTAAGTAACAAAAGTTTACAGCAGGTACAAAAAGGTTAAGTCCAATATTTTAAAATATTTATCGATCAACAACCAAAATTAAAATTCTCAAAAAAAATGTGTCGCTTATAACAAAAAAAAAAATGGCTTCGTCGCCTGTTTTTACTACTGCCTAAACGACAAAAAGTTTCACTTAGAAGCATGTAACCCAGACCAAACGACGCAGAAAAAAACGGCGATTCTAACCATATATATAAGTCCATACCTCAAAAAATGGCGCTTATCCCATTTCGGCCGTTAGCCATCGATATGATATTGCAAAGAAACTATAACCATAACCGTCTCTTTTAATAGCTCTCTGTGTGGATTGAAATGAATTAGGTATATATACTGGCAAATACATAAACACTGACCGTGGTAATAACCATGTCAATAATATTTCCTGGATAAACGGATAACTCACGTGTAATATAGTCGGCCAATCAAACTCGAGTTTCGGCCGCGTCCGGCGGCCTTTTTCAAGAAGAGTGCACGCGCGCTAAGGCTTCCCGTTTGGCACTGGTTTGGCAGCCATCGCACGCGTGCACTCTCTTTGAAATGGCCGCCCGACGCGGCCGAAACTCAAGTCAGATTGACTGACCATATTATACGTGATTTATCCGTTTACCCCGATATCTGTGGTTTACCTAGTAAATATTATACTTATGGTTATTACTGAGGTCAGTATTTATGTATTTGCTATACTTACTCTTTTAAAGTCACACAGAGAGCTGTTAAAAGAGTAACGTAAATGGTTAGAGTTTATCTGCAAAATCATATTTATAACCGAGCGATACGTAGATACGCGGCCGAAACTCGAATCAGATTGACCGACCATATTACACGTGAGTTTTTCGTTGACCCAATAAATATGTTTAACAACCACGTTAATTTTAATACATAGATTTATTGTACTATCATTTGTGTAATATGTCCCAGCAAAATTGTTCGCCATTTTGGAAAAAAAACTGGAGAACTCCAGGTTTCATCATAATTTTTCGAAATCACAATTTCATGATCAAACTAGGTATATTCCTTACCCCAAAGGAAAACGTAATGTTCACAGATTTATAAACTTTTCCAAGAAAAAACGACTTGAAAGAACATTTCTTACCTCAATCTTTTTGTTTCCGAAAGTCAAATTAGCAGCGAAAAATGTTTGAAGAACAAATACTTGAACAAAAACTGCCTTTCGATTTCATTATGCAGACGATCAAACGGCGCAAGTTGCTCAATAAAACCGGTACCTACCGGATATAACCGGGTTTTATCGTGTTATCGAACAAAAAAACAACCGGCACTCGCCAGTACTAGAACTTGACGGAGGAGAGATTTCTTTTCTTTTTTTAAGTAAAAACTTCTTTTGGCGATCCACAGACAGATTTTTCGTGGGCTATGAATTGAATTATATCGTTACGCTCGGAAATGACAAGAAATCTTCGGGTAAACTGGAGACTATCGAGAATTCTATCTATTGGCCATCTAGAAATGCGTTAGTCAATGGGAAATGCTGAAAGAGCGGGGCCTGGCGATCATGGTATGGCAAACTAGAAATGAGTGGGGCCTGGCGATCATGGTATGGCAAACTAGAAATGAATGGGGTCTGGCGATCATGGTATGGCAAACTAGAAATGAGTGGGGCCTGGCGATCATGGTATGGCAAACTAGAAATGAGTGGGGCCTGGCGATCATGGTATGACAAACTAGAAATGAGTGGGGCCTGGCGATCATGGTATGGCAAACTAGAAATGAGTGGGGCCTGGCGATCATGGTATGGCAAACTAGAAATGAGTGGGGCCTGGCGATCATGGTATGGCAAACTAGAAATGAGTGGGGCCTGGCGATCATGGTATGGCAAACTAGAAATGAGTGGGGGCTGGCGATCATGGTATGGCAAACTAGAAATGATGGCGATCATGGTATGGCAAACTAGAAATGAGTGGGGCCTGGCGATCATGGTATGGCAAACTAGAAATGAGTGGGGGCTGGCGATCATGGTATGGCAAACTGGAAATGAGTGGGGGCTGGCGATCATGGTATGGCAAACTAGAAATGTGTCAGCCAATGGGGAACGCTGACGCATTTTTAGATGGCTTTATGGCCAGGCCACGCCCTCCGGTTACACCCGCGTTTTTCCAAAGTAAGGTATCAAATTCTAAACTATGCGAGTAAGGAAAATGGGAAAGATCGATTAAGAGGAGGTGGGGCGTAATTTTTAATTTTTTAAACAAATTTGAGACCTGTAAAACAGTGTATTAAACTCTGAAAAAATATATGTGTTAGTTAAGGATCTAATCTTATGCAATTTGCAGTCAATAACACGATTCAATGAATTTTACTAGATAGAAAAAAAAAACCCAAAGTTACCCCTTTTCATAAAGTTAGAGAATAAGATGAGAGAAAACGTGATTGAAGAATAAATATTTAAAATTTTGCATTTACAATATACTAGCAGCAACCGGCGGTTTCACCCGTATGGTTCTTGTTCTTTTTGTGTTCGTGTTCGCGCGATTAAAGCCTGTATGTTCTATACCATAGTTTATAATTTGCGTTCTAAATTTTAACCTGAGCCGTTTAGACGTTTTGACGCCATTGCCCCAAACATTTAAACTAAACGCATTTATCACATTTGTAGGATATTAGTAGGAAGTAGGATAAAGCTGTTTTACTGCATCCTACATGTCTGTTGTTGTAAAGCTTGTAAGCAGGGGCGCATCAACTGCGGCTACGACAGGGGAGAACCTGCGGCTAGAGTGGAATATAACGATACAAGTTTTAATAAAAAAAAACGCAAGTAGCGCCCCCTCGCGTCCCAACTTCAAATGAGATGCACTAGTAAAAAATGCGCGGGAAAATGAATGATTTAGAAAGATAATTAATTTTAATTGTGGAATTTGAAGGAATTTTAAAGTTCGGGCACTTTTTATGAGCTTGTGATCTTTGCAATAGCAACTTTTATCAATATTAATGACTTTTATAATAACTTTGGCATTTTTATTTTAAAAGAAAACGGTTTGTGTTATTATAATTTGCATTTTTAGTTAGAGTGTTCGATCGTGCACAATTGTGAAATCATCGATTTGAGTACAGCCTGCACTTCTGAGTATTTTTTTATATAAGTTTTAAAATCTATAAGTTCGTCACCAATGTGATAGTGAAGACGGCACGATGACGAAACCAGCGTTTATTAATAAAGACTTTGTCTAGTTTTTCAATTTAAACTGAAGGAGAAATATAGCGCGTTGATGTCTCTGTACGAATTTGTACCTATTGTCGTCGAGACCTTGGGTTGTTGGGGAGCAGAAGCTAAAGGGTTCATGTCAGAGTTGGGGCGCAGGCTCAGGGAGAATACAGGTGACTCCCGCTCCGTTCTTGGAGCAAAGGTTGGCCATTGCCATTCAACGTGGGAACGCAGCGAGCGTCATGGGCACCTTTGCGCCGGGAACGGTTCGGGGTGGATTATTTGGGGAATAGTTTTAAGTTTAACTGTAGAAGTTGACATGTTATGTAACGCTTGATTAAGATTGATAATGGGGGAATTCAACTGAAACAGCCTCAGTTTTCAAAGCACAAAAACGATGCATTCGTGCTATGTTCGGGATGCAAGTTACAGATAGCTGCCGACAAGTATTCATAGACAACCAAATATTAACCCTGCCATGCCTGTACATATTTGGAGTTATGTGTTTTGTAAGGAATAACCCTAATTATTTTCCTCTATTGAGTGACAAAGTAAAACGTAACCGGCGTGATAAGTGTAGACTGCTCATAGACAAACGCAAAAAAAAGATTATGAATGACAGCATTTTTTGTATGGCTCCTCTTTTATATAATAAGCTGCAAAATGCCATAAAAGAACTTGACATAACAATGTTCAAAAGTAAACTAAAAAAATGCTGATACACAAATGCTATTATACTGTAACTGAATTTTTAAATGATAAGGAAATTAATTGGAATACTAATATTTTAGACCTTGTTTAGCATGAAATTTTACAATCTTTAAACCTTATTCCATTAATATCTCAATAGGTATTATTATTCCATGATTAAATTTGACATTCAACTGACATAAGACCATATAATGATATATTGTATAATGATGAATTAGTTTGTATTACATTTTGACATTCTTTGAGTATTTACATGAATATTATAATTAACGACATTTTGGATTATATACATTTATCACACTTTATACAATCTTTGACATTCCTCACATGGATGAACTGCAAGATCTACTAATGCAAGACCTTAGACCCTGGATGGATATATTGATCAAACTCAAAAACACAAGACAATATCCTGATGAAACACAAGACGTTGGCGAAATTGTGCTCACCAAACATTTATCTCATTACACAAATATATATCACAACCAAATAGAAGCCAGAAATTAATCTAAGATGAAGAATCAGATGACATAAATAAAAACCAGAAATTAATAGAAGATGAGGAAGAAGAAGACTTTAATCAGCTGACTATTTTTTTATTTTTTTATTTATAGACTAGCTGAACCCGCTACTTCGTTCGCGTAAGCAGATGTTACTGACTTATATATTAATTGGAAGTATCGTACGTCAAATATTTGGATAAGTAGTCATTGAAAAACCTTTGAGTTTGAGTGAATTTGTTTTTCCACACAAAAATTTAATTAATTTTATCATCTTTATTTGTCTTTTTTTAAACAAAATCAAACATACTTAGTAAGGTTTTGTAGTAGCCGCAAGTGTTAAGTTTGTAGGATTTTTATAGGATCATTATGAAAAGTCTGAAGCTAATGTGCATGATCTGATACCTACTTACCTATTTCTTTCTATCCGCAAGCTGTTTTCAGCTGTTACCCGTGACTTCGCCGGCGTAAAATTTTGAACGAAGCCTGTGTGGAATCAAAATAATTAAAATGTTGAGTTTTAATGATATTCAAGCAAGTTGAACCCGTAAATCTAAGCCTAGTGAAATGTTAATGTATGAATTTAATTGTAGATAACACAGAAAAAAAATCAAGAACGAAAAGAATCCAAATTTGGCATCATAATCCCTTTAGCAGCAAAACTTATTAGTACAATTTAGAATACCAGTAACGCCACCTAGTGATGAAAGAAACACCACATACAAACACAATAGCAAAACATCAATTTAAATGGCCTTTTAGATTTAAACTGGCATTAGCGCCCTCTAATGAGAATATTATGTTGATATATGTTATTTTTTTGATTGTGAACGCAAATCACCTATATTATCTATCCAAAACAGGTGCATATATTTTTCGGTTTTGGCTTTTACCTTACCATCACATCAAGTTCCTTACGAAAATATATGTTATATTAATTTGAGTTAAATGAAAATGTAGACTTACCACCCATGTAAAATTTTAGACTCTAAACTATATGTGTTTCGTATGTCAACCCATATCGTTGTGCCTCCTTTTGACGTGATAGTTAATATTTCTTTCATTTCATTAGGGCCCACGAAAATGCTTCTGTTCAGGTTGATAGGTAATAAATACATAAATGTTTTTGTTCAGACTATGAGTTATTTCTGTTTCAATTTTTAACCAAATTTGCTCTAGTCTTCAGTACGTCACAGTAACCTATAAGTAACCGATTTGCTATTTTGAGTTCAAACTACGTGTGTTGTAATTCCATCCAAATATGTTCAGCCGTTCCAACGTTGTCCTGTAATATTATGAATGTCATGTTTGGATGTTTGGAACAGCTTAAAACTGGAAAATGTATTTGCCTATGTGTTCTTCCTGACTGTAAAAATTCTATTTCAAATTTCAACCCGATCACTTGATACGTTCCGCCACATTAAAGCGGCAATAGAAATACTCATCTGCGAACATTGTAAAGTCTGCGACTATCACCGTTCTTGAGAGCGATCTATTGACAGACGGACGGACGGACGGACGGATAGAAAGTCTCAGTAATAGGGTCGCAAACAAGAACGGAAAAAAAACGGAATGAAAACACAATAATAATGAAACCGAATGATATTGTAGTTAGTTAATCTTTACAATTTTAAAGTAGGTACTCAATTATTGATGTGAATATAATACTAATTAATAAGGCTATAAATAAATGTTACGATGACTAGTCATAAGAAAAACGCCTGTCGATCCATAAGTAGTAAATTTTCCAAAACAACGCGCACCACTAATTTTAACAAATATAATTATTAAACATAATTTTTCAAATTAAAACAGTGAAGGAAAACACCGTGACGTGCACGGGCAATTTATTCCATAACTGAGTCGCCCGCCCTGCAAGTAAACGATATGCCATCGAACGTTTTAGTTAAAGCAGAAGGGCCTTGCGACAGAAAGAGTGATTTTTGACCTAAAGTGTTCAATGACAGGTAATTATTGTAAAGATTTAAAAGTTCTTATAAGTAGGAGAATGGTGGGGTTAAACAAATCCAGTTCAATAATTTTGGAGCCGCTCAGGTTTATTTTAATAACTTATCGCGTGTGTGTATCGTTAGAAAAGAAGTTGGTAGTCAAAAATACCGACATTGGAGTAACGATATTAAAGTGTTTCAATTTCGGAATTAAAAGTATCAAAAAAATCTCCAAGATTTCGGAATTGCGGAATACACGCCCTAGTTTTGTCGATTATAAGTCTATCATAACTTGGAACAAATATAAATGTATGAATTATTTTGTCATCCATGTCAACGAGCACAGATACGTATAGCTTCTCTAAAATTTCACTGTTATATCAAAGTATCTACTTAAGTCTGTGGTCATGTCCGTCGCATTGCTTGTATTGTGTTTCGTGTATTTTAAGGAGCTTAATAGAAAAAGAAGAAGAAATAGAAGTTGAATAGAAGGTATTGCATAATAATATTATGTTAGCATTAAGCAGTGAATACGTTTTACTACAATGCCGCCGAATTAGATGGTCTATAATAAATTTGAAATTTGCGGAAACCAGATAAAATGTAAGTCAATAGATAGAATAGTATAAGATATAGGAGTTTTCGGCACGGTTCTTTTTTGCCAATCTGTAAGCGGATAAGGTTTATGTCAACTACGACAGCATAGGGATGCCGCGACAAAAGTATGACCCTTCCACAACTAGTATTTTTAGTTAGTACAGAATAAATACGTGTGTAAAAAAGTAGGTTACTCTTTAAAATAGTATTTATATCCATGTTGACTCACTATTTGAAGAAATTTTGGAATTTAAAATTGTTTCAGTTCCTGTTCCTATATACCTACAGTCGATTTTTTGGTCAGATTGACTTCAAGCAAGACATCAAGCTGTTGGCCAAACCGCGAATCAGTTAACGTAGTATAGGATTTCGAGATACTAGATGGAATGACTGTACATGAAAAGCAATTGATGGCGGTAGCAGACGTAAGACCAAAGATTGGGTTGAGAAGCATACTATTGGAACGCCTATGTCCAGAAGTGGACGAATACAGACTGATGATGATGATTTTTACATTGTACATAGTAAAATGAAAAAATTTTAATAGCCCCAACAGTATTATCCATTAGAAACACACAAATTTGTTGCCCATCATAATCCTACAAATATTATTCATAAACTAACTAAACTAAAAGGTAAGATAAGGTGATACAAAACATTTAAAAGTTGACCTGTACAAACTGGCCTCTTCTTCTAGAAGCATGCAATATGTCTGGCAACACAGTTTCTACTGGTCTGAATTTATACAATGATAATAATAGTCAGCTGATAAAGTCTAAGTTATTCCAGACTATAATCCAACTGTTTTCTTAATTTCAACCGATCCGATTTCAAATTTTATAATAGGCAATAGCATTTTACTATATATAATATAATATCATATCATCGGGCATCTCTTTACCAATTTAGGCGATTTGTCAATTTGGCATTGTTTAGTCATTGTGGCATTTACGTGTTGATCATAATTGTTCTTTGATTTATTTCGCGTTTTTGTTCTTTATTAGCTGTAAATTTATTTTTCTATTGTATTAAAAATATAAACGTAGTTTACCAAGCAGTTTTTCATTTCCACTAGAAACTATTTAAGTCTAATATTGCATATATTATGAAAACTAAATAATTTGTTAGGTAGGTATTGAACAGACATGTTAACTGCTGTTATTGGTTTGTACTGAGTGCCGACTCCTACGTAGTAATTACATACTCTTTGCTCTGATCGACGACCAGTCCGTTGTACAGCCAGTATCGTACTGACTGATTTGTACGTGTGTAGAGAATACCCTATTTTAGTGCTCCACTACATCTACGTCATAACCTCCGATTTCAGGGCATCGTCTGTAGAGCGCTTAAGGTATATAATTAATAAAACATAAACATCAAACTCAGAACATACAAAGCAGAAATTCCAATTAATGGGAGCTCAAATAACAGACAAGTTGGTTAAGAATACCTAAAGTTGGCCGAGTTGAACCAGTTACTCCAAAAACATCATTTTATCAATAAACAACATCGATGTAAATAGTTCTACGGTCTTCTGCACAAGGTTGGTTTTGCTGTAAGAACCGAAAACTGTCGACAAAATCCACCGCAATAAAAAACTTGACTTATGCTCAATTATTCTCCTTGAGATCATTTTGACGTACGACATATTGACAATGATTGTGGGTGCTGATATTATTTTAGAGGTTAGTAATCTGTGTTATTTTATCTGTCTTTCTCTTTCTACGATTTTATACAAAAATGATCAAATTTTTCATGAAATCATTATGACATTCGAATCAAACTGCTTTGTTGGAGTTGTAAGAACGTAGTAAACTATGAAAAGATGTCGCTTTTACAAGCACAATTTTCGATAGAAAAACGTCAAAGTAAAAATCTCTAGTCTCCGAGGTGTCGACAAGAAAAAAAAAGTTGCGAATTTATCGTGGTGTGCAAGACTGAAGTTTTTTTCGTACGAATTAAAAATGCTGTGGATCCTATTAATGTTTTAAATGTCAAAGTTTGTTACTCAAACACGTCGAAAGGATTGAACAGATATGTTTGAAATACAGTACGCAGGCTAGCCCTATATAGCCTGGAATAATAGATAGACTACTTTTTATTTCTTAAGCCACGGGAATGGAAACTAAGCTGTGATAATTACGCAGGATACTGCATTTTTTTATATAATATCAGGGTAACGAAACGAGCAGTAGGTACACGTGCCTGATGATGAGCAATATGCTTGCCCATAACAGCACAGTGACGCGCAGCCATTAGAATATTAATGCTCAAGCTACACGACGCTAGTTTTTCAAGGTAAAATAGCAAGCTAGTGTTAGCAAGCCAGTACTTCTAACTTTGTGCAGACAACGCTAGTTTTGTCTACACGAAACTAGAAGTACTAAGGCTATCCTAGGTTGAATAACTAGCCTCGTGTAGCTCGGGCATAAGAGTCCAAATCATTTTCATACCACTGCACTGCGCTTGTCACCAAGAGATATAGGATCGTTTTATCTCTTTGCGTTGTTATTCAAAGCGAAACATAGTAATGTTTGCACATTACTGCTTGGCAGTAGAATAACTGGCAAAGCTGTGGCGTTTCTCCAGGCAGACTCTACAAAGAATCCCACCACTGCATAATTCAATGAAGTTACCATGCAAAAAAATATTCTGTTATTAAAGAAAGAACAAAAGTTACGAAACAGATAAGAATCAGGTTAATCGTTCCCGAACTACACAGGGCTGAACGTTTTGTTATTCCAATAAAAGCTGCCTCGAAATTAATTTGAGGCGGCCATTAAAATTAATATTCCCCCGAACTGTTTGCGGTCAGGTGCGAGTGCGCCCTATTCTGCCGGCTCCAGACACCTAGGCAATTACAAACTTCTGCAATTTTGGCGGGAATTCTGTTTATGTGGCAATACTTTTTCCGAAAGGAGTTTCCGTTCTACGATCGTCTGAGGCCTTTTGTAACTTTACTAGGGATTCGAAGTTTGCATCGTGTGAATATGTCGCCGTTAAATTGTAAATACCGTCACATTACCATCTCTCTAGCAAGATGTTAGTTGAACGGCCATGTTATTGCCGTCCCCGTAATTTACCTGCCGTAAAAGGTGGCTATATGTTATTCCAGACTATATTGCAGCTGTGTTTCAAATGTCCATCCAGCCATTTCAGCCGTTCCGACGTGATTAAGCATCGAAAATCAAAACATCCAAACTTTCGTATCTGTAATATATTACCAGTGCCCGTGAATTTACCCACGCAGTTACCGTTCCTGCTATTTTCCCGGGATAAAAAATAACCTATGTCTTCTTACAGACTATAATCTATTTTTGTTCCAAATTTCAGTATCTAACCTATTCGTTCATTAGTTACGACGTGATTGAGCAGCAAACATCCAAACATTCAACCATTGACATTTATAATATTAGTAGGAAGAATTAGTAGGATCTACTTAAATTTGCTTATCGGTTTGTCTGTGCATTAAACATGTATTTCGAACAGAAACTAAGTTGTAAGTAAAACGTTCGACAATGAGTTTCATCGAGCACGTTTCCTTATTCTTGCAGTACGAGTGGTGCAGGCGGGAGTTGGCTTACTTGTAATCTATAGCGGCTACAGTGGCAGCGGGGCGGGGGGCAAGTTGAGGAGAGGCAAGTTTGGCAAGGTTAAGGCGACGAGTGCAAGGAGCGTTAATTTGGAGGGCAGTAAGTTCAAGAGGGCAAGTTGGACTACGGTAAGTAAAAGGGCGGCCAGTTGGAGAATAGTAAGTTTAGAGGGCCGAAAGTTAAAAAGGCGGCAATTCGGATGACGGTAAGCTAAGAAGTGGCAGTTTAAGGGGCAGTAAGTGAAGGGGACGGCAAGTTGGACGGTAGTAAGTTTGGAACCTCGTAAGTAACATGTGCTCTTAGCTGTTCTGTTTGACTGTCTATGGAAACTGGACCTTAACTCAACTGGCTATGTTTGTTGATCTTTCGCGCAAAATGTATTGAAGGGAATGTATTGGATGAAATTTGGTACATAGATAGTTAGATAGGTAATGATCTGGAATAATACATAGGTTATTTTTATCCGGGTAAAATATCAAGAGAGCTACACAGAAGGCAGGAAACCACGAGGCACTATTAGTAAATAAAAAATATTTTGAAAGAATTTTATTTCCTTAAAAAATGTAAATGCTTAGTCTCATACACTGTATAAAATATAAGTTAGAAACTCTCTTGTTGGTCATTCTCATTCTTTCAGCTTTTATTAGGTTTATACGTAAATGCTCTGTAGTTCATAATATTTTCTTTTCCTTGAGCGGCTATTTCCTAGAAAAACGCTTTCTCAAAGCGGGTATCACGATGTTAAGTAAAATTGTCTATTGAACTTAGCGAAAAGGTCAAGAAATCAATTCGATTAGCTGTTGAATGTTAGACCTTATAAATAAAATATGAATTTCCTGGAACTTGGCTGGAGGTGGCTTCAGGAATTTTGGCTACTTAGCTCGAGATTGAAGAGAGAGTAAAGTTGTTACAAAATAAACCACTAATGGAATATCTGAGATCCGATGTCCTAAATAAAGTTAGTTATCATTTGAAGGCACGATGAGGCTTGGAAGGCGTGATGGGGGATTTACTGAGAGATGTACTAGGTAACCTTTTTAGCGGTCTATTTTAGCAATTTTCTATGTTTACATAAGTGTATAATCTAGTTTTACTATTATTGGATATTTGCCGCAATGAGGTAATTCACACACAGGTCATCTATCATCAACATCAATCATCAATCATCAATCACCGATACAACAATTGATAATGACATACTTGCACATCTACTCAAAGATATTACTCGGAAAATAAGACTGGCCGATGTCCAAACTTGCGACCTCTCGCTTGAAAGTCGGCTTTAACTACATTTAAAAGTTTAAACTATACCACTTGTCACGCTCTTACAATAGGAACTAGGGAATTTCACTTACTAAGAGAACTAAGAAATTCAGAGTCATATTTAACCTCAGGGGATAAGAGTAAATTGAAATGCTAGTACATTCTTTTTAATTAGGTACACAGAGTGACCGAACGAGCAAGACTTTGGAAAGTGGCATATTTAACACGTAAATTCGCTTTAATGCTTGACACTGCACTGCGCTCATCCATACGCGATATTCATATATCTTTCCATTTTCATTTATCCATATAGCACGTACACGTCAATACTACACAGTAGAAAAAAGGATTTATCTCAATCAACGAGGAGCACAATAATGTTTACTTTACTTTGAATCGTGATTAAGTCCTGTACATTATAAACATTATAGTTACTTTCTTAGATTAACAATCTCTGCAAAGAGTTTTACCACTACTACTATTAACCTAATAGAAAATTACAGTTAATAAGGGTCAAATGCTTCTACAACGGTAGATATGCTATCTGCATTATTCAAATGCCATGCCCATCGGAAATGTCACACAAGTCAACGGTTGAAACGCAAATTGCCGACAACACGGAATTACCTTTTGATGTAACTTCGGAAGTTTGACAGTTGAAGACGGACGGACAAAGTTGCCCTCAAATGTTTCATTAATTGTGTTGAGGCTTTTATCAGCTTTAAATGTCGGTGTATACGTATTGTATAATGCTTAACAGTTTTCTATACGATAATTTTAATTATAATACAGTTAAACGTTAATTTAAAATTTCCCTTTCAAATGTACTTACACAATTTGTGTGATCTTTTTTGTTTGTATTTCATTAATTGACGTTTAAATTAAAAACTTTGTCTTGATTTGTGTGAATCAGTTTAACCTAGTAACTAAAGTTCTGGAAACTTAGACGCCATCTTAGAATAAAGAAAAATTTAAAAACTATGTCTTACTAGCAGTGCCCCGCAGTTTTTCTCGCTTAGTTCCCGTGCCCTTTATTTTCCCGTGACAAAAAGTAGTATAAGATGTTTTTCAGACTCAAATCTATCTACACTCAAAATGTTAGCTTGATCCATTTAGATCCGGCGTGATTGTGTAAAAAACAGCTAGACTTCGACATTTATAATATGAGTATCATGTTTAAAATTCTCGTATTACAGTGTTTGTAATTAAAATCCTCTAGCTTAACTGGTTTTTATGATGTTTGTGAATTAGTTGATATGTCCAAGAACCAATTATGGATAATAGCCAATGTAAGTGGTTGGCCCACATCAATATTTTTTTAAGTGAAAACTTCTTTTGCCGGACCTCAGACAGGTTTTCATGGGCTGTGAATTGAATTCTAGCGTATTTTAAATAAACTCGGGACTACGGCCATTGGTCATGCCCGTGGTCATAGGCATGGCTATCTAGAAAACCTGACTCATTCCCAGATGGCCATGCTTATGGCCACGCCCTCCGGTTTCACCCGCGTAGTTTCCAAAGTAAGCTATCAAATTCTATAACTGAGAATTTGGCTGAGTCTTCACTTCTATCGGCAGTTCCTGTGACTACCATTTTTTTTCGTCTATGATTTGAAGTAGTAGAACTGTGCTCTTTTATTTTTATCCTTCTGGCACCAACCCTTATTTGTAAAGGTTAATACTACTGAAATCATTGTGTAATTTCACAAAATATTCATTGCTGCTTAGTAAAATCCTATATTTTCATTGTTTCGTTGTCTGGAGTCTGTAGCTCGCGTATAGGATATCACAGGAGTTAATATTGTTATGAGAGTTAAGTACATTGTATAGAAAGAGAGTTGCGAACTATTCCCGCGGCTCGGCTGGCTGCTAGACAGCGTATAGCCCCACGTAAAACTTGCGCATACATACGCGCCGCGGTGTCGTGCTGACGAGGAAAAAAATTACAGAGAAACTCCTACGTTCAATCAACTTAAAAAAGGGAGGAGGTTCTTTATTCGGTTATTTGTTTGTTTGTATGTATGTATGCTACGCAATATAGTGTTATTGGTAAATAACCTGAATCCGTTTAAGGGCATGCTCTGTATGTTTTAACAAACAACTTTTGTTCAAACTCAATATAGCTCCCAAAAAATTGGTTGTAAAGTCGGTATACGGGCGAAAGTTTTACGTGACAACGACTTTGAGTGGTAAAATAATTTTACGGAAGGGACGCGTGCCTTTCACTTTTTATGTCTGTCTCTCTCGCTCTTAGGCGGGCTAACCATGCCCGAGTGGACGCGTGCCTCTCACTCGTTCTCGTTGTGAGCGCATGACGTGAGCGGAGCGTAACGCAGTTTCTTGAAGTGTCAAAAAAAAATTCTCTCAAATCTCGCCTGATGTTAAGCGACGATGCGGTCTACGATGGAGCGTGTTTACCTAGAAGAAACCGATTCAGTATCGATTTGTTAGTTGTCCTCTCTATGACTTTTTAGCAGCTGTTTACTATTTATTCGTTTAGGCACATTATTTATGAAGCATTAAAGAAAAGACAACGAAAGAGTGAGAGAAATTCAACTTTTTTTTCTTTATGGCAGTTCTGTATTTTATGCCATAATTAAGCATTTAATAAAAAGCTGTTAACTTAGAATTACAAACAGATTCTTCAATTTCATTTACATGTGGGTAGATGTATGAATAGTTGGTAAAATGAAATGAACCTATGGTTGCCTCGAATAGATTGTTTGCCTCTCTATGGTTTTGGTAATTTAAATAACCAATTATCTGTAGATTTTTTTCTCCCTTCTCCATAGCCGCCCGCCCGCACACCGCCCGCTCTCGCCTCTTTAGTTGGGAATTATGCGCAGTGAGGAAATAGTTCGCAACTATCTGCTGGGTAATTGTAGTGGAAGGTGCTCGGGAGATGGGGGAGCCACTTACAAATATCTAATTTTAGTTCATGGGCGCTCAGGAGGATTATGGAATTATTTGTATCTTCAAGTTTCGCTTTATTAAATAAGTGGTGTTAGATGATAAGTTGGTGAGTTTCTACCAAAATTGATACAGTGGATATGGCAATACTGTAAGTTGGCTGTACTATAGGTTTTTTAACAATAATAAGTTAAATGACACTCTTTTGCGAAAAAGACTGCAAAGTCTTGAACATCGCCGAAAAATTGCCAGCTTATCGGTTTTTTATCGGATACACTTCGGAGAGTGTGCAACTGATTTGCATGATCTGATACCACCTTGCCCTTTTTTCTATCGGAATGCTCGTAGCTCGAAAAAACAACATCGTATCGTGGTTGATGTTCCAAAGACACGAACTGAAAGATTTGACTCTACTTTTGTGATAAGAACTTCAAGACTATGAAATACGTTGCCTGAGTGGGCTTTTCCCGATGGTTACAATCTTTGTGTCTTCAAATCGAGAGTGAATCGGTTTCTTCTAGGTAAACACGTTCCATCGTAGACCGCATCGTCGTTTAACATCAGGAAAGATGGCGGTCAAGTGTGCACCTATAAAAGTAAAAAAACAAAGGTGGATATATCAGACGCAACACCTTCTAGTCCCGAACATAGCAAAGCTTGCAATAAGCATAGAAACATGCATAAAAAACAAATATGAGGGAAATATCCGCTTGCTTGCCCGTGTCAACTAGTAGTTAACAAATCTCAAATGCTAAAATGCCCGTGTCAACTAGTAGTTAACATCGCGATGCAGTCTATTATGCCCGTGTTAACTAGTAGTTGACATGGCGCCGCACTCCAAAATGCCCGTGTCAACCTGTAGTTAACATGGCTCCCGCGGTCGAAAAAGTTAAATATACTCGTCTTTATTGCTCTAGGGCTTAGTTTGTATTATTTATCTCGTTCTATGTGAAAGTTTCCGTCATATTAAACTCAGTAGAGTATCTAAGCCATAGAAAAAATAAAAGAAATTAAAAAAACAACGTTCCTTGTCAATCTTGTCATTGAGTGTTGATTCAGTGCGGGCTGTGTATGTTAGTTTTTCTGATTTTACTATGAGATTTAGTTTTAACAAATAAATGACAGATAACACAAGTAATCAAAGATTAAAACCCATATGTCATCGCTTCGATTTTAGAGGTACTTATGAGCTTTTAAAAAAACGAGCTTTAAAACGCGCTGTCTCAATTTCAACATACCATAACTCTTCACCAAAGTCGTAAACGGAGAAACAAAAAATAACAGTGTATAGCTAGTTTTGTATTAAACATAAAAAAATTAACACTTTATAATCTTTCAAAACAAATTGATCAACAAGGAACGATTGCGTGAATCCCGACTCGCGCGCCGCAGTCGTAAAATCCGCGGGGCATAGCGAGGTGCGCAAGTATTTTTCGCCGGGCATTTTGGTTAGCAACGCTACAGGGGGCGGGGCATAGTGCGTCGCTCGGTTTGCAGCGACGGGCAAGCGAGCGGATATATCAATTTTTAGTAGTGGTAGGACTCTTTGCAGTGTCCACCAGGGGAAGTTCCACCTTTGCTAGTTGTTCTACCACCAAGCAGTAACGTGAAAACATTACAGTTTTCCAGTTTGAAACGCAATGTCACCAGTTAAATTGCAGGGTATGGAGATAAAACATCTTATACCTCTGGGTGACGAGCGCAGTGCAGTGATATGTAATGATCTGGACTCTAAATGTCCCACTGTGTTGTTATGGATAGGCATGTTTATTTGCCACGAGGCACAAACATGCCCTGCTCGTTATTCTACTCAGTACTATAAAAAACGTCTATAAACTATTAATTAACTAGATGCCCGCCCCGGCGTTGCCCGTGGTACATTATATAGTACTCATCAGGATCCCGTACATGTACAACGGTGAAAGAATGACTGAAATCGGTTCAGTCATTCCTGAGAATATTGCTTTTCAAACAAAACACCTCTTCAGCTACCTGCTACGCCACCTGTCGGAAATTGGTTGTACCAACACAGATTTAGAAAAAAAAATAGATTAGCAAAGGTTTTAAATTCAAGTGGTATGTAATCTGTGATATTCAATGACGCAACCTGACACATGCTGTCATGTCAAAGCACGAAACGTTCCAAACTCTCAAAATGGAATATTTTTTCCCGTTTTTTGTTACATTCTTGTTTCATGCTCCGCTTCAATTAATAGTAGAGTTATTTCTATAGCCTAAAGCCTTCCTCGATAAATGGGCTATCCAATAGAAAAAGAATCTTTCAATCCGGACCAGTACTTCCCGAGATCCTAGCGTTCAAACAAACAAACAAACTCTTCAGCTTTATAATATTAGTATAGATTTACAGGGTAAATGTATCCAGTAGCCTTGGAATGCGCCTCCCCGCTGGTAGCCTCGGACTCAGTTGCATCGGACCGCAGCGTCCGCCAGTTAGCCAAACAGTGTGACAATTTCTAGTTTGGGAATGCTGCAGTAGAAGAGAGTGAGCAGTCGGACCACTTTGACTTTTGCACGTTTTATCTTGTCATACCGAAAGACTAAGCTAAGAAAACTTACTTTAAACTGTTTGATAGGACATCGTAAACGAGGTAGATATATTTTACGTGGAATTGTTTCGTTTTTTTTTTTAGGGCCGTTTCACACCGAACTGGCAGCGGCCGACTCTCTGCTCATTGCACGCTCGCACCCGCTGCTTTCCATTGATCTTTTTCTTGTTTCCCTTTGTTTCTTTCTTTCTTGTTCTTTTTCTTCTTCAGAAATAAGTGCTGTAATAGCCAATTCTATTATTTTCACTCTAAACATACGACCCAATTTTCCTTGCCAAATTTAGAAACTAAGCTGATCGAAGAGGACAAATGATTCAGAAGGAAGGCCGCTGGAAGCCGCGTGCGGCCACTGCCGGTCGCTGCCTTTTGCGGTGTGAATCAACCCTTAGTTGCGTTGGGCATTCTTTGGTAGAACAAAATCTTATTAGTTCGTGTCTCGACACGGTTTGTTCTTGGTTGATGTTCCTAAGACTCAAAACATAGATATATCATCATAATTTATAAAATCCCAGTATCATGGCGTTTGTTTCCAGTGAACTCTTCCCGAGTTATCCGATATTTACTAAAGTTGGCTTTTATGTGTCATTTAGTCCAACTTAGGAGATAATAGATACCTAGATAGATTTTTATTTTTACAAACGCAGTTTTTTTAACTTTAATAGGTTCGCACTTGACCACCATCTCGCCTGATGTTAAGCGATGATGAGATCTACGATGGAGCGTGCTTACCTAGAAAAAACCGATTCACTCTCGATTTGAAGACACCAAGATTGTAACCATCAGGGAAAACCCACTCAGGCAACGCATTCCACAACCTAGACGTTCTTATCAGAAACGTGGAGTCAAATCTCTTCGTTCGCGTTTTTGGAACATCAACCATGAAACGATGTCGCCCTTTTGTGGAACGAGAAGTCCGATAGAAGAAAGGGCAAGGTGGTATTAGATCATGCAGATCAGTTGCACACTCTCCGAAGTGTATCCGATAAAAACCCGATAAGCTAGCGATTTTGCGGCGATGATCAAGACTTTGAAGTCTTTTACGCACAAGTGTGTCATTGCCTATGAGTCTTTTGGCACGTCTCTCAATCGATCCATCCCAAAGGTGCGAACAATATTCCATACAGGAGCGAATCGGTGCTTTGTATAACGTCGGAACTTTTAGCCATTTTTATGCTTTTTGACTTTTAGGCTACCGATTGTAGCACTAATTTTTATTGTTCTTCTCTCCTGTATAAGTGTTTTTTATTTTAGGTGTGTACAATAAAGAGTATCTATCTATCTAGCGTCTATAAAGTTCACAACCAGAAGGGATGCCGGTATATACGTGACTATCACGTGGTAACAATATCTTCAAACATTACCTACTGAACATACCGCGCTACTTGGTCTACTTAATCTACTCACGTTACTTGCACTGTGTTGTATTAGCACAGTAAACGTTGTCACAGTGTAGGTACATAGCAGTAATCCTGGTGAGGAAGTTGGTGTTGTTGTTAGTTCGTATTTGCGCTGAAACCTACGTTGAATGCACTGGATTGAAAAACTAATCCCAAGACTTATCATTTACACAACTCTATTTCATGGAATGAGAGTAGAAGTGAAATTTCTAAATTGAATAAATAAAACAAGATGTTATCACTATCACTACTAGTTTTATGAACTAGAGGTCCGCCGCGGCCGCGTCCGTGGTACATGTATAGCTTTTAGCACTTAGGGACCACGTATACATCCAACAGTGAAATATTTTTTAATATCGGTACAGTAGTTCCTGAGATTATCGCGTTCAATCATATGGACTCTTAAGCTTTATAATATTAGTATAGATGAGAAAGTACCTAACTGTACGCTGTGGCGCCTAATCTACTGCACCGATATAGTCCAATGTACAATTTACACGTCAATTTTAGAAAAAAAAATAAGAGCCTACAAAGAGTATACATTTTTAAGTTTAAATTGGACATTCTATTGTACGATAATATGTATCGTACAAATAAGTGTCAAAAATTAAAATATATGTACTTATTACAATTGTAATGAACAATGTCAGTAGCCTAACCTGCGAAAGGATGCTTTTAATGCGCGAAAAAAGAATTAAAAGGGGTTGGAAAGGGATACGAAAGTTTCGGCAATTTTGAGGTTAGAAGCTTGAAACTTTTTTCTAGACCGCCGTAAAGCGGTTGTAACGCTGCCACAACGTCGAGGTTATTAAACAATGAATGCAATATACACATTATGTATTCAAATCACGCAAGTTTAAAAACAATTTTTTTTCTAGACTTACATATAAAACAAGCAAATAAAAATAAACAATTTTGTTTTAATTGGGCATTATTAATTCTATGATTTACACTTCTAGTTTATAAATTCCCGTCTTCCTGTGTATCGTAATGTCATGCCACGGTTGCCTGAAAGTGATTGCTTTTTTTAATCTATGTCTTTTCGAATATATTCTACTAATATTATACACTCGAAAGTTTGTAACTATGCATGGGGTGAGTATGCTTGTTATTTTTTCAAGCAAAAACTACGGAAGGGATTTTTTTCAAATTTAAAACATAGATAGATTATGATCTAGAATAACACATAGGCTATTTTTATCAACGGAAACTTTTAGAGGAACGGAATGTCGTTAGTAATTGGCTTTGCTAACTATATATATACTTTAATGAAAATACATGGTTTTGTTTGAATGGTAACGTTATCTTACATTAGGAACGTAGCTATCGCTACAAACGTGGAACACAATTGTTACTCAGTTAATTGAACAGATAATCAGTTGATCGCAGATGTGTGATTGCATTACGAACACTGCGCTGGCCGCTTTGTCACCAAATTTACTATGATTTGGTTAATTTCAATATACACCGCCTTTGTGTTTGTAATCAATTTGATTGCTCAATTAAGGCATTGTAATTGGCGCGAAAAGTGGTTTATTTTGTAACTAGTTGTACTCCAAACTTTAAATTGATTTATTAAAAGGGATGCGTTTCTTTTTAATTGAAACAACTAGTAGATTTAAACTGTTCTTATTCTTGTGTGTGTGTGTGTGTAACTTTTTTGTTCCGTAATTTTATGTAAGAATGTTTGTTTTTCACAGATGTTTTCATATTCTACACAGCTATAATATTTTTTATAAATAGGTATATATGTTTTTAGTATTATGAAAATGTTTATTAGCACAAAAACTTAAGTTACTTACAGTACCAACTTAATTAATTAAACATGTAGGGTAGATACAATAAAACAAATAAAGTAAAAAATAAGTCGGTGATCACTGGATCCCACACTAGGGTGACCTGTGACGTGGGTATCCAGGCTCCTTCTTGTGCTGAGGGTATTTAGTAAACAAACAAAGTTTTGAATAAAATGACGTAATAACAACGCTTGCCAGATAATAAAAAAATGGTTAAAGGGTATTTGCAAAGAGCTTACAAATTTCTTAATCTAAGGGTATTTGTGATTAACGATAAGTGAGAGATAATCAGTGTGCGAGGGAGAGGTGAGTATGTATGCGGTGGTGTGTGTTGTTATGCAAGTTGGTTTTGAGGTATGTGAGTGTAGTATAATATATGATCAAACGAACTTCCAAGTGAAGTTCGATCATTATTATATGAGTCACTTCATTTGAAGATATAGTATTATTTCTAGTTTTAACAAGGTAGTACCTTTAACCTACAGGCAACATTGCACGGTTTTTAGAGTTTAAAGTTTTAAAATCACTCTCGGCATCTGGCAACACCAGTGCCCTCCCTCGCTAGGTCCGCCATCTTTGTCTTCATTATTTTTAGAGAATTTTCAAAACAATACTTCATAATCAAGTATGGGTTTGGAACACGTAGCCGTATTCCTCGGGTGGGGTTGGGTAGTTACCTATATCTTCAAATGAAGTGACTCATATAATAATGATCGAACTTCACTTGGAAGTTCGTTTGATCATATATTATATTACGTCACTTCATTTTTCAGATATAGTATTATGTCTAGTTTTAACAAGGTAGATATTTAGAGAATGAAGTTTGTTTTGCTAATAGTATTGTCATAAAGTAATAAAAAAACCTTTCGGAATTTAATTGTTTTAATTTGAAAAGTTTTTAAATTGTTTTATAATCTTATATAATTTATTTTATAATACTTAATACAATCAGCCCTTAATATATAATATAGTATACCTATAACTAAATTAAAATATGTAGTATACCTTATCATGATCTTAACAAAGGTCTGTTGTAAAAGCGAGCAAAGCTACAAGAAGTGGCTGTCCAGCTGTTTTCCAAATAACGTCTACACCGAGTCCCGCAGAGCTCGCGGCGGCGCGGCGGTGGAAGCGTGGCGCGTGCTATGCGCGCTAAAAATGCGGGTGTCCATGCCGTTTCCAACGGCTAATAGATTGAGCTGTAGCAACCTAATGTGGCCGTTTTATTGTCAGTATCGTCAGGTTTCCTACATTCAAAGGTCACAAACCTTTCTTAATAGAAATGTAATCTTTAAGAGCAGAAGCAGACCAGATTTTGGATCTTCCACAAAATACGGTAAGAATAGCACCGGCTGATGGCGGCCAGGTGCTGTGGTTTTATTGGGTCCAATATAAATATCTTAATACTATTATCTAACATTGTGGTATTTTCTAGTTTAATTAAAGACAGACTATGTGCAGTGCACAGAGCTAGAAGTTTCTTTGTGATATTTTTTATGTTTAATTCTAAATTTGGGTACCAATTAGAAATGTAATTGAGAACTACTTGTGGATCCCATGATGAAGTATACTTTGCTATTGCTTTGGTATTGGGCTTCATTTTAAATGTGCCTTTAAGGGGAGTCCAAAGCGACCGTCCGAACCGAATGTATCTCTAATAGAAGTGATAGGGCTGACCTATGGCTATTCAAGCTTCCACAAGAGTGTAAGGACCATAATAATAATATTATATTGTTCGAGTGTGTTGTCGGATTGTGTGCGGCCGGCGCGGCGGAACGCCGCGGCGCGGGAGGCTGTCCGCAGTTTCGCGGCACCCAGGGTTAAAACTGGCGTGCAGGGGATGATGGTCACTTGCGTTGTGCAGACGCTTTCAATCGATCAGTTAGTTTGCGTCAAACTGTTGTTTTAGTGTGAACAATAACGTAAAAATATTTGTTGGTGGAATGGGTATAATACTTCTGATCAGTTTATACCGTTTAGAAACCTAGAGCATGTTCTGAGACTTTCCAATATTTTTCGAAAGTTCAACTTATCAAATTGTACACCATGTCAAGAATAGAGTTAAAATTAAAGAGAATGAAGGAAATGCAAAAACGTATTACTGATTCTAATTTACAGTAAATGCATCAACGGCGATGGCGTCTGGATCCTGGATCCTATTTCCAGGAAATAAAACAACTATATTTTATCGTTTCGTCATTTATATTTAAATATATATATATTTTTTTAAACATTATAAAATAACAACAATTAGGTATATTGTATTTGGGTTAATCTTTCTAGATTATGTATCGGTGCGATTGTGTTTGGTATCAAAAGGCCAAATATTTCGGCTCTCGCACCATTACCAAATTTCTCTCGCGAGTTTAGTCTAGTGAGAGAATTGAATGCCACCTATTCTGTTAATGTAACTTATTGCAGTACATAAGTGTTATAAACGCGCAATAAGATTCCACAATTAGATTCGTTATAAATAAAGCTTTTAATACCGAGAAATACTGCTAATAATTCGAGATACTTACCTAATACGATTTTTTTTTCTACGTCCTTCCCGAGCCGTTAACTTTTTAATCACCGTAGACAGCTCCTTTCAAGGAATTGTCTGTGTATATTTTGTTTTTATACTCGATTTTTTTTAAGGAGTTAAATGTTGTGAAGGTTTTATCTCCCCACCTTTTAAATCTTCTAAGACATTTGGAATTTAAATTTTGTGTCATAATCATCGTTATTTTCTTGTAAACAGATGAATGTTTACCTTTCTAAAATTTAAAAACCCAACTTTGTTGCGAGGCAGGCAGCTATGAGAACATCAATCAATTTGGCAAATTCGCGAATTGTACATTTTGGTAAATAAGGGCCTTTCTGGACTAAAGGTCCATAGTTATATATGAAACCTAAAAGCTTTTTGGTTCGCTCAGGATATAAACAGCTTTTTTCGTGATTTAATATATTACCAAGCCCAAGCACTGTAGCAAATTTAATGTCGATTGTACATTGTAATTGCACTCGTCTTGTCTCGTATACATCATACGAGTATTATGTTGTCGAGTTATATTATTGACTTATGCCCTGGACTTCTGAGGCAAGTTATAACTTCTTTTGAATCATGGTGGCTAAAATCCATTGTCTTGTATTAATTTTGACGCTATCCTATAATCTTTCATTTTAAAGTGTGTGTGTTTTCAATAAATTTATTTAATGTTTTAAATTTAAATTTGATCTTTTCCTACCCCTGGACTTAGACTTGATCCAAATTGGCCATTGCCAGGTGTGCAAATAGTTACGGCATCTAGCTGTATTAGTTTGCCAGTGGTATTGGATATTTATAGGTGTTCATCGTGGCAAAATTTAGACCGACATGTATAAAAAGACCAGCAAATGTACCATGATATTACCAATAAAACGATTGGGTATTGAGTACTGGTTGAACCACCGTATTTTCGAAAGGGATACTGAAACCCTTTTCCATCTCATAGTTATATTCAATCAGGAATTATAAAAGTAAGTAAGGCGGGCAGCACGTACCTGAGCTATTGTTGAGCATTGGCACAGGTTCGAATTCTTCGATTTTGATTTAGGCGTGGTCGTGAGGCAGTGTCGCCGAGGTGCCGACGACGCTGTTCTGCCTCGACAACCCCCTCCCCCCCTGTTCGGAGCGTAACGAGGAGGTGCGTTCCAATCTCCCTGCTGCTGTACCGGGCGGCTGGCTAATGCTTATGAAGTAGCCATCTTCGGATTGGTCGTATTTCGAATTTAGCTATCTTGCTGTTCGATAGCCTTTATTTTTAAGGTTTTTATTTTTTCAGCCAACGAGTTACTATATAGTGTCGTCACGTTCGATATCCTGAATGAGGTGTAAGATACTCTTCTCCAAGTTTGGTGTAATCAACTTTGTTCTGACCTTAGTGAAACAATAGTGCAGGTCTGATAAAAGGCGGCATCCATCGCTTATATGCTTCAAAGCTAAAGACTTATTATCTTTTTTAACAACATAATATCTATTCCGCGGTTTATTGCGGACACGCCCGTACCAAGTTGTAGAAAATGAACTGCCGCTGAAATTTCGGCATTGAGTTTAGTAAAAGTTTGTAAAGGCTTTCAATTGGATGGTGGCAGATATTCGTTTGTAAGTCTTTCTTTTTCTTCTTTAGACAACCCTTCTCGAAGAAAGGGGAGCCACAGGTTGGCTAAGCTGTTGTGAATGCTATCACCAAAATCGGGAGTGTCCGATGTACACGCACCCAGTGCGGATAGTAACTCTGGATCCAAAGATGGTTCTGATGATGATGGTTCGGTAGCTATCGAGGATTTGTCCACGCCATTCTGGCGCGGATGTCGTTTGTGTAACTTTTGGTTCTATTGGGTCCAAAAAGCGAACCGGGAGCCGGGGTTGGCGGCAAAGGTCCTGGTGGCAATGGCGAAGCCGACTGGATTGCATCCATCTGGCTTTCCCATATTTCGGCCGGCTGTTCGGGTGGTTTATTCATCATCTTATATGATTGTACGAATAAGTTGCGAGATAGCATTGCGAAACCTGTTTTATCTTGTAAAACGATAGACGGCAGAATAACTCGATAGCTCAGATTTTAATTGAGTATTTTTATTAATCGAGGTAGCTTACGGCTGCTCTCGTTATCGTAGTAGACTTGCAGTCTATCGCGATTTTTATTTCTTATTAGTCGAGGGTAGCTCACGGCTGCTCTCGTTATCGTAGTAGACTTGCAGTCTATCGTGATTTTTTACATCTTATTAGTCGAGGGTAGCTCACGGCTGCTCTCGTTATCGTAGTAGACTTGCTGCAGTCTATGGCGATTTTTCATTTCTTATTAGTCGAGGGTAGCTCACGGCTGCTCTCGTTATCGTAATAGACTCGCAGTCTATCGCGATTTTTTATTTCTTATTAGTCGAGGGTAGCTCACGGCTGCTCTCGTTATCGTAGTAGATTCGCAGTCTATCGCGACTTTTTATTTCTTATTAGTCGAGGGTAGCTCACGGCTGTTCTCGTTATCATAGTAGACGCGCAGTCCATCACATTTTTTTTTTCACACATATCACCACAAACAGACTCGAGATCACAAGTTTTTTAAAACGCTTATTTAAATGTAATTTGGGGTAAACGTAAGGTACGTTTACTGTCCGATAAGTCGGATAAAATTCTAACCCGACAATTCTTTTTCTTAGCTTGTTCTTGTATTTTCCGAATATTTCTATCGTATTGTGTTAACTTTTTTTTTTTTTTCCCAGCACTTCGCTTTGATATTTTGAGTTGCACGTGCGTTCGTCACCTTGCACGAAAAAGGAATGAAGACAAAGATGGCGGACCTAGCGAGGGAGGGCACTGGTGTTGCCAGATGCCGAGAGTGATTTTAAAACTTTAAACTCTAAAAACCGTGCAATGTTGCCTGTAGGTTAGAGGTACTACCTTGTTAAAACTAGAAATAATACTATATCTGAAAAATGAAGTGACGTAATATAATAATAAATAGATGATCAGAATAGTTACATCGTAACATCGTACTGTGGTGTGTTATGTGGTACCACCACGATATTACGCATGAGGTCATGTGGTGGTCGTAGTGTGCGTCGATTAGGCAACCGTAAGCAGTAGATCGCATGGATGTGTTTCTATCAGTAACAAATGTAATTTTTCTTGCCTAAGACAACACCACATCACTCGTAGCTTTATACCTTTTTTATATTTACTTGAACATAAAGTGTAAAATACAAATAATACTTTTGTGTCTTTTTATATCTTATTATATTCAAAAAGTATAAAACATGTAAGACACAAGTTTGTTTTGAATAAACATACAAAATATAATGAATTGAAGATACATAATTTGCGTATACTATTTTAAAATAAATTCAAATTTAAATAATGTACTAAATTTCTGTGTTTTTTTATATTTTTTTATTATAGGCTTACATTTGACCACAATCTCGATGTTTGTGAGCGATGATAGTCTAAAGTGACGAGAAGAGCAGGGCATGGGCCTGATGGTAAGCAACATGGCTGCCACATAACAGCACAGTGACACGCAGCTATTAGAACATGATGAGTTCAAAACATTACCTAGCACCGCACTATGCTCGTCGCCCTGTTATCTAAGATATTATATCTCTGATCCTTGTAATTTATCTGGCAACATTGTCTATTAAACTGGAACGCAGTAATACTAAAAAATAAACTAAAAAGGAAATTACAATACTAATGTCCCCTCAATCTTTGTGTCTTCAAATCGAGAGTGAATCGGTTTCTTCCAGGTAAACACGCTCAATCGTAGACAGCATCATCGTTTAACATCAGGCGAGATGGCGGTCAATTGTAAAACTATAAAAGTTAAAAAAAAGTCTAGAACAATCGCTTCTGGTATTTGTCACAAAAAAACTCTTTCAAAGAATAATAGGCGTTTTTTATTAAATACTAGATGTCCGCCCCGGCTTCGCCCATGGTACATTATATAGCACTCATCGGGATCCCGTACATATCAAACGGTGAAAGAATCACTGAAATCGGTTCAGACATTCCTGAGAATATCGCTTTCAAACAAAAAAACCTCTTCAGTTACCTGCTACGCCACCTGTTGGAAAAGGTCGTAACCAATTCAGATTTAGAAACAAAGATTGGCAAAGGTTCTTCCACTTCAACTTTTTCTTTTGGCTTCCATTCGGTGATGTCACCGTTGACATGACGACGATGAAATGACGTTTACGTTTTAAGTCACGTCACACGGGAACGCGGTCTAACGGGATATTCGTCGTTTGTCGTTTTTTGACGTCCCACTTAAACATGATAATAAATATATGTCCTATGTCCTATGTCCTTTTCCTGGTCCTGACCTACCTTCTCACAAATTTTCAGCCAAATCGGTTCAGCCGTTCTTGAGTTATAAATGGTGTAACTAACACGACTTTCTTTTGTATATATAAGATGTCCTTAAAAGTTTCTTAAATATCTCGACAGAGGCCGCGCTTCGTACGTCGTCAGGCAGATGGTTATATATAACAGGACCTCTCACGTAAACCGATTTACCGGCCTTATCGAGCTTATGTGTATTATATTATTATTGTACAGGCTTAAATTTGTTTTGGTTCTGGGCTCTGACAGGTCCTTTCCGATCGCAGCCCAAGGCTTGGAACTCGAGCTGGTGTATATGAGTAAACAAGCTGTCCTGGTATAAAAAGACTATTAATCGTAATGAAAACTATCCTATCTGGCTGCCATCTTACAAGCTTAGTTTGGGGTCAAATGGTGTTGTGTGTGAGGTGTCTACCAATATTTATTTATTTATTTATTTCAAGTGGGATCAAACCGTATACGGTGTGAAAATTTGATTAAAATCGGCTAAGTAGTTTAGTAGTCCATCGCGGACAAACCACGTTGCCTAATCTATTTATATTAAGAAGATAGTAAAAATATGTGGTTTAAAAGAGGGTAGGAATAAATGTATTGGAAAGAAATTGGATGCGTCTTCGTGTACAAAGAACAAACACGC
Source organism: Ectropis grisescens (assembly GCA_017562165.1). NCBI lineage: Eukaryota > Metazoa > Arthropoda > Insecta > Lepidoptera > Geometridae > Ectropis > Ectropis grisescens. The sequence continues at coordinate 26,175,355 of CM029787.1, read as the reverse complement.
GAAGTTTAGCATAAACCCTGTACCATGTTTCAAAGAACACGTATTAGGTTCTATGAAGAACAAAGTTCCTGAAACTGAGTTGATAACAAGAAAAACTAAACTTATATCAGATTCTAAGTTCCCTTGTGCGAACTACGAGTATCGAGCGAACTTCGGCGGTATCGGGGATTCGGTATTCGGTCCTGGTGAACTAAAATGAGGCGTTTTCCAGACGCAAAAATACTTGTCAAAGATAGTTCTAAATATTGCCAAGTGTGGCACCACTGTTGGTTTTTCTGAAATTTCTCAAACAAAATAAAACAGTGGCGCCACCTATGGTGTAATTGGGAACTGTATTTGACAGGTCTTTTTACGTCTTGAAAACGCCCTATTATAAAATAGTTCATGTGTGGAAAATCAATTAGAATTTCGACTCCAATTAAACTAGTGTACTTTTGGAATGCGTTGGCTGAGCGGGTGTTTCCTTGGAAATATCCGCGTTATCCGATACTCCGCATTGTTCTTTAACATCGGGGAAATGGTAGTCAAGTATAAACCATTACAGATATTTTTATGTTATAGTGTAACTACATATATTTCTCGCGCGAGCACTCTCATTGAAAAAGGCTGCCGGACGCGGCCGAAACTCGAGTCAGATTAACGACCATACCATACGTGAGTTACACGTTTACCGACTTTAGTAAAAAAAAACATTTTTTCCTTTATATAGACGTTGTTTCGTACCAAATTTCAAGATTCTCAGTTCACGGGAAGTAACCCGTTATTAAGTCTTGATTACCTTGTGAATGTCAAAGTTAGAAAAAAATGGCGGCATAAATGGCTGCATCTTTTGATTGCGTTGGCTTAGAAGTTAGCTGATTCGATTTTCACAACTCTGGGTGCTTCTGAGAAAAAGGGTATTGACAGACAGACAGAACAACGGACAGACATCAAAGGATTCTTATAAGGGTTCCGTTTTTCCTTCTGATGAAAGGAATCCGACAAATAAAGTTAATTGTATTCAGTAATTACATTATGCTTATATAACAGAAGTTTTCGCTATTTTAAGATTTACCATTTGTTCCACTAGACTTAAAAACACTTTTGTAATTAGAATTCTTATTATTTATCATTCATATTATAAAGCAAACATTACACGATTATTATTAATTTATTTTTGTTCTGTAAGTGCCTTAAAGAGTTTATCAATCTATGTAACTTCAACAATATCCACGGGCTATGACACCGTACCGTAACAATATTACCGGCGCCATAACAAGGCGCGAACGCTAAAAAACAACGTGTAATCGACGGTAGCGAGCACCGAGAATTTCATTAAAGTTGCCTCGTTGGCCGCGATCGAGAATTACTGGCTGCACTGCGCGGGCCGTCGTCACACCGATATGTATCAGTGAAAATAATACCAATGATTGTCATGTGGTCCAAATTCAACCATACTGAAGCTAAATTGAAAAAAAATAAAGGTGTTATTAGACCATGCAAATAAGTTGCATAATTCATTTTAATTCACGAGTAACACGTGTGCTGTATTCAGTCCAGTCTGACTTAAGTTTCAGCCGCATCTAGCGGTCTTTTTTAATCCGAGTGCATGCACGTGATCGCTTCTCGTTTGTCACTCTAGCATTGAATTTATGGCACACGTGAGTTATTAACCGATTTCCAAAAGGTTATCAATTAGAGTACTATGTTTTTTATGTATGTTATCCGATTTCTTTAGAATCCTTTGAAGTTTTTTTTTGTGTTCGGATGGGTATGCTTTCCGAATAATGGTCTCATATAAATCTTATCAAAATCGGTCAAGCGGTTTTTGAAATAAAAACCATAAACTAAAATGTGCGTGCGTACAATTTTCTGGATGACGTAGTTGTAGATTTCATAAAAGTTAAAACTCGATCCTGTCAGTAAGAAATTGTGTAGGTGGCTGATCTCAGCTTCATGCACAATATCCTGTGTGGTCGGATAGATTGCCCGACTCTGTTGTCTCGCTCAGGGCCGCCCCGCGGAGACACAGTCTTCAGCTGTACACCCCGCGTCATGTCACGAATTATCGGAAGAATTCATTTCTTATTCGCACTATTCAAAGTTTTAATGTTATTTATTCTAAAGGCGTCGATTTGTTCGCGATGAGGCATAACTCTTTTAAAAACGCAATTTGTGGGCGGTTCTTTGATATAACCAAGGACAAATACGAAAAGAGTAAGAATTTGTTATCAAAAAACGCAGGTTTAAAGCTAAACGTTTAATTGATGTAAGCCATTAATTTGATTAATTTTGTTAAATTCTATATATATTTTGTAATTTCCTAACTAGTGATATTTGTGTCTGTTCGCTCCCCGTATGTGGTATCTACTTGTTGCTACTTGTTCTATCTGTATTAACTATTTTTTCTTTCTGTTTGTTTTATCAGTGAAAACTATATTTGGCTTCAGTGTTTCCACTCATCTAAATTTTATGATTATGTAATGCTGTTTGGTTTCCATTTAGAATAAAATAAAAATAAAATAAATGCGTTGATAAAAATTTGTTTTGCACTAAAACTAAAAATTATAAGCGCTACTCACTCATCTATTTGAAGGCGATACCAGTCAAGTCATAGAGATAGTGGATAGATACTACTTACCTGTGCCTACTTACCACGGGCCTACGTAGTATCACTCTATTAAGTTTTTGACCTGACTGGCACCGACTTCAAATAGATGAGTTAGTAGCGCTCGTTATAATGATATTAATTTATTTTTCGCTTTTGAGTGCTAATTTGTGGTTTTGAAGTCGGTTAAATTATTTGTACGAAAATAGTTTATACGTGAACAAGTTGTCACTTCAAAAATGACAAAGATCCATTGCTAAGGAACTTCGAGTGACGTCACGTTGTTATATAAATTGTATGTAGAAGTGATTTCAAAACCTTCCTCTCCGAAAGTGAAACAAAAAATGGCAGTTTTTTCAGTTGAATTTTATCATTATCGTAAAAAATAAACCTCAAATTTCCCCCTTTAACTGCCATATTCTAAAAATACGTGACCCACAATTTTCCAAAATCTCTTTGACAGACGAATTAGGTTGATATATTTCTGATTCAGTCATAAAAGGTACGAAAAATACTACGAATGTGTTGAGCAAATTTGCTCGTAAAAATGTTCATATCGGTGTAAGTATCGCCGTCAATAGCAGCTCTTTGATTTTATAGTCGACACTAATTTCCCGTCTCGGGGGCGCGCACTTTGTCACGACGCTGCTGTAACCTGACGCTTTTAACTATTATCTACTGCACGGATCTACCCATCGGAGTTACATAACGTCTCCTAGACTAAGCATAAGTAGTATTTTTGTAGTGGTAGGACTCCTAGCAGAGTCCGCCTGGGGAAGTACCACACCTTCTACCGCCAAGCAGTAATGTGAAAACATTACTGTGTACCGGTTTGAAGGGCAATGTTTCTAGAGAAATTACAGGGCTTAGAGATATAATATCTTAGATTTCTGGGTGATGAGCGCAGTGCAGTCTTAGGTCATGATTTGGACTCTTCATGTTTCAATAGCTGCGTGTCACTGTGCTGTTATGTGTTAGGCATGTTGCTTACCATCAGGCACATGTCCTGGTCGTCACGTCACTTTTCATTAAAAAAAAATATAGCTTACGCAGCCCACTAACATGTTCTAATTGCTCGGGCCTTCTCTCGTAAGGAGAGAGTCGAGGCCATAATCCAACACGCTGGCCCAGTGCGGGTTGGTGGATGAAACATGATCTAGAAAGACTTTAGGCAGATACATGTCGGTTTCCTTACGACGTTTCCCTTCACTGTCTTTTTAGTGGCATTACGCACATGACTTCGATAGTGATGCGCGTGGGATTTGAGGAAGGGGCTTCGTATCGGCAGTATCTGTTCTCATGGATAAACGCGCATTGAGCTCGTTATGGGAACAAAAGTAATGAAACTCGTATCAGCGTTACCGAACGCTTCCCACAAGCTGCAAGTATATGTGTCTATACTGCGTATTTACGTACTGTTAAAAGTTTTAACTCCTATAGGCAGTCTTTTCTGCTTTTTTATAGTAAACTAGCTGAACCCGCTACTTCGTTCGCGTAAGCAGATGTTACTGACTTATAGTGTAAATTAGTTGGAAGGATCGTACGTCAAAATATTTGCATTTTGTAATCATTGAAAAACCGAGTGAATTTGTTTTCCCACACAATAAAATATTTAATTTTATCATCTTTATTTTTTTTTTTAAACAAAATTAAACATACTTATTAAGGTTTCGTAGTATCGAACATAGCCGCAAGTGTTAAGTTTGTAGGATATTTATAGGATACATTACGAAAATTCTGAAGCTGATGTGCATGATCTGATTACCTACATTTCTCTTTTTATCCGCAAGCTGTTTTCTAGCTGTTACCCGCGTCTTCGCCCGCGTAAAATTTTTAACGAAGCCTGTGTGGAATCAAAAAGATTACAATTTTGAGTTTTAATGATAGGTACTCAAGCAAGTTGAACCCGTAAATCTAAGCCAAGTCTTAGTGAAATGTTAATGTATGAATTTAATTGTAACACAGAAAAAAATCCAAGAACGAAAGAATCCAAATTCGCCATCAAAATCCTTTTAGCAGCAAAAACTTATTAGTACAATTTAGAATACCAGTAACGCCACCTAGTGATGAAAGAAAAAATACATACCACAATAGCAAAACAGTGATTTAAATTGCCTTTAGTGCTCTTAGATTTAAACTGGCATTAGCGCCATCTAATGAGAATATAATGTTGCTTGTTATTTTGATTGTGAACGCAATTCACCTGTATTATCTACGCCAAAACGGGTGCATATATTTTTCATTTTTGGCTCTTTCCTTACCATCACATCAAGTTCCTTACGAAAATATATACTTATTACAGATTAATATGAGTTAAACGAAAATATAGACTTAGACCCCATGTGAAATTTTAGACTCTAAACTATCTGTGTTTCGTATGTCAACCCAATTCGTTGTGCCGTTTTGACGTGATAGTTAATATTTGTTTTCTTAGGGCCCATGCTTCTTTTCAGGTTGATAGGTAGTACATATATGTGGTATTTCAGACTATAAGTTATCTGTTTCAATTTTCAGCCGTTTCAATATGTTCAGCCGTTCCAACATGAGACGATCTTCTTAGCATTCCATGGATTCACCGTGCGGGTGCCGGGTCCATCGTGTGGCAGAGAGAGAAAAACTCGAGTAGTTCCCGAGACTTGTGACTCGGGCGTAGGTTTAAGGGCCCCTTTCTGACGTACATCAACACTCACCTTCACCACTCGTTTTTTCTCCTGCCCAGCCAAATCTGATATGAGCCTACTAGTGCAGCTTTAGATACACGTTCTAGTATAGAACTTACAGCACTTCTGGATAAGCCAAGGTCTTTCAGTAGGTTAGAGAGATTTTGCTGGTATACCTCTCGCTCCCACTTCTACAGCGTATAAACTAACTACATAGCCGTTTTTGTTAATTCGTTTAGGAGGTCGTAATACTTATTTTGTTTCATCGCGTGGTCTTTAGGTATATTAGTTTCCCACGGTACGGTAAGTTCTACAAGGACTATGCGTTTCGTAGCTCTAGAAAAAAGGAAAATGTCCGGTCTGGATGACGAAACACCCACATCCTCTGGGATTTTGTAGTGCTTTTCATACGTGTCCATTAAAATAGTCCAATCAGGTGCTGTACCCAGGATTGAGTAAGGCTTGTTCCTGGAGTTTGAAGTTGAGCCTTCTTTTACAAAGTTAATTTGTCTGTTGTTTGTCGTCAATCCCTTTTGGGCTCTAGCTACCGAAAGGCTCATGGCTTCACGTATGATTTCAAGTACTCTGTCATGACGCCGTGAGTAATGACCCCCATTAAGGAGCACCTTGCATCCCACCAATATGTGCCTTGCTGTACATATCGCCTCTCCACAAGTATAGCAACATTTTCAGAGGCTTTTCCCCACCTTACCAAGTTACTCTGGTCAGGAGGGTCATTTGGAATGCATTTAGATAAAATTTTAATAAGGCAGGGGACCAGTCATAGATCAAGGTGCGCCATTTTAGAGCTAATGGGATACAGAACTCACCTATGGTTAACCACTCACTTTGCATTTCTAAATTCATAGCGTGCACTTTGTAACCGTCATTTTCGTCTTGTTGTAGAAAGGTTTTACCATGTCTCGGTCTTCCTTTTTTTTCTCGCACCCAACCCAGCAGTATTTACTTGTGCACCTGCCATAAATTGTTTATGGAATTGAAGTCTAGATTCCAGGTCTGAAGCAGTTTTGTCTTTTGGGAGAGATGTAATTAATTCGTCTTGCGACTTTCCCAAAACATGCGTTTTGTAACTCTTAGGTGTTTGTAAAGTTCAGACGGTTTCTTTAGTTTCAGCCCAAAACTATTGTGATCCCTAAAAGAGTAGAGGATCAGCCGGATGTGCCAATCCGAACCATGACTTCAATATCTTTATGACATTGGCATCTAGCTTTGCCAGGAGAGTTTTACCGATGTCATATACTAGGAAAGGCCAAGTGAGACGTGATGTGAGGTAGTTGTCATATATCCATGCTTTTTGATATTGCTGATAGGCTGCTGGTCTACCTTATTGAGGTTGTTCATGAAATTTTCAACAACCACCTCTAATGATGGTGTACGTCCTTTGTGATCTATCTTTCTACCAAGAAATTTGAAAGGCACTGCCTCTGCAATTGTGGCAACTCCTTGGCCACTTATGGAGAGTCCCGGATCGTAAGACGTATATTTGGTATTTCTTCTACCCAGACAAAGACAATGACATTTAGATGGTTTTGTCCTCATTCCCTCCGTCCATGTACAGAACTCATCGACTTCGTTCAACAATTCTTGACACTGTTTGGGATTACGTGTAAGTATTGCAAGGTCGTCCGCAAAGGCCAAGATTGACTCAGTGTACTTATTGTTGATTTTAAACCGGTAGCCCCATTTCTTTTCACGGGATATTAATTTGGTAATGTATTGTGTTCCAGGCATCCAGAAATACCAGGCAAGAACCCTTTCTGGTGATTGGGCCTGAAATACCTATTGCTAGTCATAAATGTGGTCATTTTGTTTGCAAAATACTGAAAAAGATTTTAGAAATTGTATTGGTTAGGGCTATCGGTCTGGTGTCTTTGGGATGAGTTACTTCCTGCTTTTAGGGATGAGGACAAAATTGCTCTTCAAATGCTACTGGGACTTGCTTTCTTGACCAGATCTTAATGAATATATTCAAGATATGTTTACGAACTGATGGACACTTTTATACACTATGTAAGGAATGCCATCTGGGCCAGGAGCTGATTTAGTAGTTTTCTTTTAATTTGATAGTTTACTTCCTCTTCACTAGGTGGGGTGCCTTGAAAGCCTGTCAGAGGATCATTAGGTCTTTGGATGTTTGGTTCTACGTACGAGCTCCTGCGTTTAGGCACTTCGTATGTGCTTTTAAAGTGATCGTAAATTTGCGCGTTAGTCAAGATAAGCTTTCCATTTGCTCCCTGAAAATATTTTGGAGTATTGAAAAGGGTTTTATCAAAGTCTACTTCGTGTTTAGCTCTGTTAAAATTATCACGATTTTTTACTAATTTGAAGCGATATTCCTTGTATTAATTTAAGGATTGATCTTAGAGCCCTGGACAGTTGGTGACTTAGATGGTTATCGCCCATGGTTTTAGCTACACGAAGACGTTTTATTAACTCTCTTTTCTTCCTCCGCAATTTCATTTTGAACATATTTTCCTTGCTATTTTGAGCATAACAAGTTGATGGTGGGTAATGTTCCGAGAAGTATGTATATATGGTGTCCTGGAAAGTTTCTACTTGGCTGTTTAGGTCTTGTTTTGGCCCAGGATGTTCTAATAAGATCGCCAAGTTTTCGTCATGAACTTTCCAGGTAGAGTTTTTAAACTGGGAATGCCAAGACGTGTCCTGATGACAATGGACTCCTGGTAGTTTTCACTCGATGGTTCACCTTGGGGGATATATGAGGTCAACTCTATCCATAGTGTTTGTCGAAGTACTGACCGACGGCTGTCGTGCTTCAACACCATCATGTGTCTTTAAATGCTTTTGGTACCAGGCTCGTCTCTTGTAAATTTTCCCGCACACAGGGCATCTCAAGTCCGTATTCGCGCCAGGGTCGTCATTACTATCACACGGTGGACAGATCTTCCGCCCGCCTCTCGGACTGTCCCAGGGTATTATTCTTATTTGGACTTTTAGCGATTTAATTCCCGGGCTTGGCTTGCTAGGCCTTCACCCTCGGCTGTCTTTCCAACAGTCAGATGTCTTTCCATCCGTCAGATGTCTTTTCCACCAGCCATCTGTCTTTCCAGCGTCATCCGTCTCTCCGGGCTGTCATTTTGTTTGAGACGATCTTCTTAGCATTCCATGGATTCACCGTGCGGGTGCCGGGTCCATCGTGTGGCAGAGAGAGAAAACTCGAGTAGTTCCCGAGACTTGTGACTCGGGCGTAGGTTTAAGGGGCCCCTTTCTGACGTACATCAACACTCACCTTCACCACTCGTTTTCTCTCCCTGCCCAGCCAAATCTGATATGAGCCTACTAGTGCAGCTTTAGATACACGTTCTAGTATAGAACTTACAGCACTTCTGGATAAGCCAAGGTCTTTCAGTAGGTTATAGAGATTTTGCTGGTATACCTCTCGCTCCCACTTCTACAGCGTATAAACTAACTACATAGCCGTTTTTGTTAATTCGTTTAGGAGGTCGTAATACTTATTTTGTTTCATCGCGTGGTCTTTAGGTATATTAGTTTCCCACGGTACGGTAAGTTCTACAAGGACTATGCGTTTCGTAGCTCTAGAAAAAGGAAAATGTCCGGTCTGGATGACGAAACACCCACATCCTCTGGGATTTTGTAGTGCTTTTCATACGTGTCCATTAAAATAGTCCAATCAGGTGCTGTACCCAGGATTGAGTAAGGCTTGTTCCTGGAGTTTGAAGTTGAGCCTTCTTTACAAAGTTAATTTGTCTGTTGTTTGTCGTCAATCCCTTTTGGGCTCTAGCTACCGAAAGGCTCATGGCTTCACGTATGATTTCAAGTACTCTGTCATGACGCCGTAGTAATGACCCCCATTAAAGAGCACCTTGCATCCCACCAATATGTGCCTTGCTGTACATATCGCCTCTCCACAAGTATAGCAACATTTTTCAGAGGCTTTTCCCCACCTTACCAAGTTACTCTGGTCAGGAGGGTCATTTGGAATGCATTTAGATAAAATTTTAATAAGGCAGGGGACCAGTCATAGATCAAGGTGCGCCATTTTAGAGCTAATGGGATACAGAACTCACCTATGGTTAACCACTCACTTTGCATTTCTAAATTCATAGCGTGCACTTTGTAACCGTCATTTTCGTCTTGTTGTAGAAAGGTTTTTACCATGTCTCGGTCTTCCCTTTTTTTCTCGCACCCAACCCAGCAGTATTTACTTGTGCACCTGCCATAAATTGTTTATGGAATTGAAGTCTAGATTCCAGGTCTGAAGCAGTTTTGTCTTTTGGGAGAGATGTAATTAATTCGTCTTGCGACTTTCCCAAAACATGCGTTTTTGTAACTCTTAGGTGTTTGTAAAGTTCAGACGGTTTCTTTAGTTTCAGCCCAAAACTATTGTGATCCCTAAAAGAGTAGAGGATCAGCCGGATGTGCCAATCCGAACCATGACTTCAATATCTTTATGACATTGGCATCTAGCTTTGCCAGGAGAGTTTTACCGATGTCATATACTAGGAAAGGCCAAGTGAGACGTGATGTGAGGTAGTTGTCATATATCCATGCTTTTTGATATTGCTGATAGGCTGCTGGTCTACCTTATTGAGGTTGTTCATGAAATTTTCAACAACCACCTCTAATGATGGTGTACGTCCTTTGTGATCTATCTTTCTACCAAGAAATTTGAAAGGCACTGCCTCTGCAATTGTGGCAACTCCTTGGCCACTTATGGAGAGTCCCGGATCGTAAGACGTATATTTGGTATTTCTTCTACCCAGACAAAGACAATGACATTTAGATGGTTTTGTCCTCATTCCCTCCGTCCATGTACAGAACTCATCGACTTCGTTCAACAATTCTTGACACTGTTTGGGATTACGTGTAAGTATTGCAAGGTCGTCCGCAAAGGCCAAGATTGACTCAGTGTACTTATTGTTGATTTTAAACCGGTAGCCCCATTTCTTTTCACGGGATATTAATTTGGAATAGTCCTACATTGTATTCAAGTGGTTTTGTGTATTCCTTGTTTACTGCTATGACGAATTTTAAGTGGCAATAATAAGAATTAATTATGTCAATAATTTCAGCAGGAAAGTTATACCATTTTAGGGCAAATATCATAAGTTCATGCTGGACAGAACCAAACGCGTTCTCTAGGTCTATCCAGCAGACTGTAATCATGTAACTGTAAATATTATGAATGTTAATGTTTGGATGTTTGTTACTTAATCATGGCGGAACGTATCAAGTGATCGGGCTGAAATTTGAAATACAATTAGATTATAGTCTGGAAGAACTCATAGGCCAAACATTGCCTATGTATAGTTACTTATCTATATGTCCTATGTGTTACTTAAGCTAAGCCAAGAATATGTTTCAAATTTTAACTCGATACATTCAGCCATTCCAACGTAATTGAGCAGCAAAAATTTAAATATTGACATATTTATATAATATTAGGAAAGGATAGGATATTACAAAATTTTGAAAAAAAAAAACCGGTCAAATGCCAGTGGGACTCGCGCGCGAAGGGTTCTAAACCATTAGCAAATAAAATGATTTTATTGTATGGGAGCCCCTTAAAAATTTATTTTATTTTAATTACTTACATTTAAAGAGAACATAAAACTTAATATTATGTGAATAGTGAAAGCGTCAACCAGTGACAGGTACGTTATTAGTATCGAGCAAGAAACGGTAAAAAAGTCAAGTTTGTTGTATGGAAATAAGCCCCTCTTAAATATTTATTTTAATTTTAGTATTTTTTGTTAAAGCAGCAATAGAAATACATCGTCTGTGAAAATTTCAACTGTCTAGCTATCACCGTTCTTGAGATACAGTCTGGTGACAGACGGAAGGATGGACGGACAGCGAAGTCAGGTACGGAACCCTAACAACGGTCTGCTTCGGTTACCGAAGCTTGTTGAACACTACCTTTAAATTTTAAACAGTATTTGGATTGAAATAATACGTTAAGTTACGGCTGGTCTAGTAAGCTACAGCTGACTTAGTCGGGAGAACGCCGACTGTTGATCCGGAGACCCAGGGTTCAAAACCACGCGCACCACTATCTTTTCTGAGTCATGTTCGTAATGCCGGTAATTAAACGGTGAAGGAAAATATCGTGAGGAAACCGAAATGTACCTAGAATCTAAGTTCTAAGTCATATGTCATATGTCATCCACCAACCGACACTGGGCCAGCGTGGTGGATTATAGCCTTGTCTCTCTCCTTGCAAGAAAAGGCCCCAACGTCCAGCAGTGGGAACATTTAATGGGTTGTTTATGCTGCTACTTATTATGCTGATATGTTTTCTCCAAAAGAACAAAAATTTACTTCAATGACAGGTAATTTAATTCTGTCGTTCGACTAACTAAATACAGATAAATCTAAGCTGATATTTGTTTTTTGTTGATATTTAAAAAACTACCTCTCTGTTTTCGATATATAAGATCACCTCTGAAGTATTTTCTACCAAACAAAAAAAGAATTATCAAAATCAACTCACAATTAGCGGAGTTATCGTGTAAAATCAAACCAAATAAAAAAACATGCAACCCGATTGAGAACATCCTCCTTGTTTGAAGGAGGATGTTCTCATCCTCCTCCTTTTTCCCCACAAAAATATATTTTTGACAATTATTTTGTCATTCAAGACGACGCGACGCGATCACGTGGGCACTTCTTGAATCTAGAATCTAGATATTCTGTGGATTGTCTGTGATACACAGAATACTTAGAGAGTTAGTATGTACCGAACGCGCCGTGCGTGTCGTTATTATTTAATGTTTGTGTAATTTCCGAACCACCAAACCGATGATGTTCAAATTTTGATGGGACAATATAAAAAATGTGTTCTTTCTTACAAAAAAAGAATTAATGAAATTAAACAACACAAACATGAGTTACAACCAAATACACATTCTGACTTTCACCCCCTCCCGCAAGAAAACCAATCAGAATTTGGGGATCAAAAGTAGCCTACAGCAATGTCCTTAGTATAAACTAAAATCATGCCAAGTTTCAGCTGAATTGAATCAGTAGTTTCGGCGTGATGCGTGATCCCTATACAGAAAGACAGACAGACAGACAGACAGACAGACAGACAGACATGAAAGAAAAAAAATGCAGTTTCGCCATCAGTATCGACTATGGAGTGCCCCAAAATAAAATTTTTCAAAATATCTTCAATGTACAGAATTCGACCCGTTACAGTTTTATTATAAGTACTAGCTGAACCCGCTACTTCGTTCGCGTAAGCAGATGTTACTGACTTATACATTAATTGGAAGTATCGTACGTCAAATATTTGGATAAGTAGTCATTGACCTTTGAGTTCGAGTGAATTTGTTTTACCACACAAAAATTTATTTAATTTTGTCATCTTTATTTTTCTTTTTTTAAACAAAATCAAACATACTTAGTAAGGTTTCGTAGTATCGAACATAGCCGCAAGTGTTAAGTTTGTAGGATTTTTATAGGATACATTATGAAAAGTCTGAAGCTAATGTGCATGATCTGATACCTACTTATCTATTTTTTTTATCCGCAAGCTGTTTTCTAGCTGTTACCCGCGACTTAACCGGCGTAAAATTCTGAACGAAGCCTATGTGGAATCAAAATAATTAAAATTTTGAGTTTCAATTACATTCAAGCAAGTTGAACCCGTAAATTTAAGCCAAGTCCTAGTGAAATGTTAATGTATGAATTTAATTGTAGGTAACACAGAAAAAAATCAAGAACGAAAGAATCCAAATTCGGCATCATAATCCTTTTAGCAGCAAAACTTATTAGTACAATTTAGAATACCAGTAACGCCACCTAGTGATGAAAGAAAAAATACATACCACGATAGCAAAACATCGATTTAAATGGCCTTTAGTGCTTTTAGATTTAAACTGGCGTTAGCGCCGTCTAATGAGAATATTATGTTGCTTGTTATTTTGATTGTGAACGCAAATCACCTATATTATCTACGCCAAAACGGGTGCATATATTTTCATTTTGGCTTTTACCTTACCATCACATCAAGTTCCTTACGAAAACATATACCTACTTCTATTAATATGGCGTTAAATTAAAGTATAGACTTGTTAGCCCATGTGAAATTTTAGACTCTAAACTATATGTGTTTCGTATGTCAACCCATATCGTTGTGCCGTTTTGACGTGATAGTTAATATTTGTTTCCGTAGGGCCCATGCTTCTTTTCAGGTTGATAGGTAATAAATACATAAATGTGGTATTTCAGACTATGAGTTATCTCTGTTTCAATTTTCTACCAAATTTGCTTAGTCTTTCCTACGTCACAGTAACCTATAAGTAACCGATTTGCTATTTCTGAGTTCAAACTACGTGTGTTTCGAATTCCATCCGAATATGTTCAGCCGTTCCAACGTTGTCCTGTAAATATTATGAATGTCACTGTTTGGATGTTTGTTACTTAATCATGGCGGAACGTATCAAGTGATCGGGTTGAAATTTGAAATAGAATTAGATTACAGTCTGGAAGAACACATAGGCTAAACATTGCCTATGTATAAGTACTCTATGTATTACTTAAGCTAAACCAAGAATGTGTCTTTAATTTTAACTCGATACATTCAGCTGTTCCAACGTAAGTGAATAGTTAAAGCGTCTACCTGTGACGGGTACGTTATTATTAGTATCGAGCAAGAAACGGTAAAAAATCAAGTTTGCTGTATGGGTGCACCTCTTAAATATTTATTTTATTTTTAGTATTTTTTGTTAAAGCAGCAATAGAAATACATCATCTGCGAAAATTTCAACTGTCTAGCTATCACCGTTCTTGAGATACAGCCTGGTGACAGACGGAAGGACGGACGGACGGACGGATAGCGAAGTCTCAGTAATAGGGTCCCGTTTTTACCCTTTGTGTACGGAACCCTAACAACTGTCTGCTTCGGTCACCGAAGCTTGTTGAACACTACCTTTAAATTTTAAACAGTATTTGGATTGAAATAATACGTTTTCTAATAAGTTACGGCTGGTCTAGTAAGTTACAGCTGACCTAGTCGGGAAGACGCCGACTGTCGATCCGGAGACCCAGGGTTCAAAACCACGCGCACCACTATCTTTTCAGAGTCATGTTCGTAATGCCGGTAATTAAAACGGTGAAGGAAAACACCATGAAGAAACCGAAATCTACCTATAATCTAAGTTCTAAGTCATATCTCATCCACCAACCGACACTGGGCCAGCGTAGTGGATTATAGCCTTGTCTCTCTCCTTGCGAGAGAAGGCCCTTAAGGAAATCTAAGCTGACTTTAGTTTTTTGTTGATATTTGAAAAACTACCTCCCTGTTTTCGATATCTAAGATCACCTCTGAAGTATTTTCTACCAAACAAAAAAGGAATTATCAAAATCAACTAACAATTAGCGGAGTTATCGCGTAAAATAAAACCAAATAAAAAAACATGCAACCCGATTGAGAGCATCCTCCTTGTTTGAAGTCGATTATAACCGAATGATGTTTGTTTTTCCACACAAAAATATATTTTTGACAATTATTTTGTCATCCAAGACGACGCGACGCGATCACGTGGGCATTTCTAGAATCTAGATATTCTGTGGATCGTCTGTGATACACAGAATACTTAGAAGTTAGTATGTACCGAACGCGCCGCGCGTGTCGTTACTATTTAATGTTTGTGTAATTTCCGAACCAACAAACCGATATTGTTCAAATTTTGACGGGAAAATATAAAAAATGTGTTCTTTCTAATAAAAAGAATTAATGAAATTAAACAACGCAAACATGAGTTACAACCAAATACACATTCTGACTTTCACCCCCTCCCGCAAGAAAACCGATCAGAATTTGGGGATCAAAAGTAGCCTACAGCAATGTCTTTAGTATAAACTAAAATCATGCCAAGTTTCAGCTGAATTGAATCAGTAGTTTCGGCGTGATGCGTGATCCCTATACAGAAAGACAGACAGACAGACAGACAGACAGACAGACAGACAGACAGACATGAAAGAAAAAATGCAGTTTCGCCATCAGTATCGACTATGGAGTGCCCCAAAAAAAAATTTTCAAAATATCTTCAATGTACAGAATTCGACCCGTTACAGTTTTATTATAAGTATAGATAGATGTAGAGTGGCGTGACAGGCAAGACAGGGTGAACATGTGTGAGTAAGCATCACGTCTCCCATTATACTTATTAGCCATTTGTTAGAGAATCATGTGTTTGAGTATTCATTGTTTCGAAGACTTAGCAAAACAGAGTAGTGTGGCTTTACTATTCCATTTCATTGTTGGTGTAAGCCGCTGTCGCCGCGACTCGTTTACAAAGGAAACCTAAACCTCTGTTACAGCACTAACCATAAGGTACTTAGAGCATTGCCCTGGGATTTTCTCTAGAAATTATATCTTGGCTGACCCGGCAAACGTTGTTTTGCTATATAAATAATTTCCTAATAAAATAAGGGTTGATCGTAGAAAAGTGAAAATTGAGGATTGTATGTATTTTTATATTGTATGGTGTATCATAAAAAAGTAGAAATTAAAAATTTTGATAAAAAAAAATATTTAGGGGTGGACTACCCCTAACATTTAGGGCGATGAAAAATTGATGTTGGCCGATTCTCATAGATACCGGATATGCACAAAAAATTTCATTAAAATCGGTCAAGCCGTTTCGGAGGAGTATGGCAACGAAAACTGTGACACGAGAATTTTATATATTACATTACACAACCCGCAACATAATAATTGTAGTGATAGGACATTTTGTAGTGTCGATCTGGAAAAGTACCACACCTTTGCCAGCTATTCTATCGACACGTAGTAATGTGCAAACTTAACTGTATTCTGGTTTGAAGGGCAATGTTTCCAGAGAAATTACAGGGCTTAGAGATTTAACATCTTAGATCTCTGGCTGACGAACGCAGAGTAGTGCTAGGTAATGATTTGGACTCTTCGTGTTCCAATAGCTGCATGTCACTGTGCTGTTATGTGGCAGGCGTGTTGCTTACCATCAGGCACATATCCTGCTCGTATTATCACTCTTAACTAACAAAAAAATTGGTTGCCTGTAAAGTCGGTATACGGGCGAAAGTTTTACGTGACAACGACTTTGAGTGGTAAAATAATTTTACGGAAGGGACGCGTGCCTTTCACTTTTTATGTCTGTCTCTCTCGCTCTTAGGCGGGCTAACCATGCCCGAGTGGAAGGGACGCGTGCCTCTCACTCGCTCTCGTTGTGAGCGCATAACGTGAGCGGAGCGTAACGCAGTTTCTTGAAGTGTCACCCGGCAAACCAATTTATAAGACGTTGTCACGTCAAAATTATGTGTGTGTGTAATTATTCATTTACATTAGTTATTGACAACAAAAAAAATACTTGTCAACGATACCGAGCGATAAATTGTAACCTATGCATGAATTAAATGAAACTGAAATGAACTTAACTAAATTAAATTGAACTGAGTTGCAAACTGAACTGAATGTGCTTGTGATTGATGATAATAGATAATAGGACCGACAACCTGAAGAGAGTGGCGGGAAGCGGATGGATGCGGAGTACCGAGGACCGGATTTGGTGGCACAATATTGGAAAGGCTTATGTCCAGCAGTGGACGAACATGGGCTGACGATGATGATGATAATAATAAAATTAGAAAAAAATGTTTAGACTTGAAATGTAACTACAAATTCTATTTCAATTTCTAAATTTCAAAGAAAAAACAAACAAAGTCCATTGAGAATAATAAATCCCTTTTATATAGATAAGTACCGACATGATATTTCGTCGAAATCTCAATCCTCTTACATTTCAATGTAAAATCAATAGGACTTGGGATTTTGATTAACGATTTCTCAGTACCATGTTTATGAGACGGTTCGTTTGATCGTTTCCTGTAAATTGTAATAATTTATTGGATACTTAAAGCTCGTAGAATTTATCCTCCTTATCTATTGAACTCAACTTGGATCAACAATAGTCCTGTATATCTTTCGTACTTGTGGTCTGATTAGCCTACATGATCATCATAATATTGGAACGAAGTTCCTTATCGCGCGTTGTGAAAGGGGGCTAGACGGAAAAAATCTTACGAAAAGTTGTCACGACACTTTTTGCTATTGTAAGCTGTGCGGCGTCGCATGTTTCTCTGTCTCTCTCTCTCTCTTATAGAAAGCAAGCCAGATATTTTTATTTCTATTTCGCATTGAACAGTGTGGTGTCGCGACGATTATTTTTATTGAGTGTATACAGGTTTTTTGTAAATAATAAATAATAATAATAATAATTCCTACACTAATTAATCGAAACGAACTTCGTTCCATCCGGGTGTCCCTTGACACCTCTCAAGTTTTTTTTTATTTAAAAATGTAACAGAAGCATCGTCACTGCTTATTTATGGAACTCCACTTTCGTTATACTTGTTGTGATCTGATTAGTCTACATAATCAACATAATATTTTATTTAAAAATTCTCATTAACAGCATCATAAACTGCAGCTGTTCAGACAAGTTTAAAACCTACACCCGTCATGTCAAAAGTATCGCGTTACATTTGAAAACTTTTATAGGTTTACACTTGACCGCCATCTTGCCTGATGTTAAGCGACGATGCGGTCGATGGAGTGTGCTTACCTAATAAAACCGATTCACTCTCGATTTAAAGACACCAAGATTATAGCCAAATGGAAATATTCCACTAAAGCAACGCAAGGACGTCCACCTGCAAGATGGGTCGACGATATTATAAATATTGAACTTGGACTCGATTGGAACAGGACCGAGGCAGATTGCAAAGTAAAAGAGAGGCCTATACCCAGCAGTGGGATAGAGAAGGCTGTGGATGATGATGATGATGATGAAAGCAACGCATTTCACATCCTAGACGTTCTTATCACAAAAGTAGAGTCAAACCTCCTCGTTGGTGTCTTTGAAACATCAACCATGAAACAATGTCGCTTTTTCGATCTACGAGAAGTCCGATAGAGAAAAGGGCAAGGTGTTAGATCATGCTGATCTGTTACACACGACAACAACGACGACGATTGCAGACACACGCATATTTGAAGAGAGTTTAAATGCTTGCAAGCAATATTTTTTTAAGTTTGGATGTTTGTTGCTCAATGACGTCGAAACGTCAAAACGGAATGCGTTAAAATTGGGAACCCTGTAAGAATTGTCTGAAATAGCACATAGGCTTTTTTTTATTGCGAGAATGTAATATTTGTAAGATTATACTGAATATTTCACCGTGCGCCGAATACTACCTCTAGATACTGAATAGTCAAAATTTGAGTATTGTAATAAACTTTAAAAACAGTAATAAATCCTGGCTTTCGTTTCCAACTGTCCATACGCGTTCCTCGATATATTTTAAAGTTTGGTCCACGCATGTTCGCAGCGAGGTGATGCGCCGGTTTATTGGCCACTTCGCCTTTTAGGAGCTTGTTTCATGACCTCGATACAATTTGTTGCCTGTTCTCCCACTTTTATGCTAGTTTTTTACGTTTTTGTCACGTTTACTCAGTAAAGTTATGTTTTGTTGCCCTATGGGCCGTTTCTTAGGTACGTTTGGATTTTATGTTGTCTTATTTGACGTTTTTTTTTTCGAACAAATGGATAGTAAAATATCGCTACAATATAGTATGCAGCAAACTAAAGTTTTCTACTGCTGGGACTCTTAAGTTAACGGAGTCATGCACATGACTTTGAAAAGACAGTCGTACGCGCGGGATTGGAAACGGAGCTCTCGATCGGCAGTTGCCTCTCAACCAAACCATCCGTAGCTGTGAAGCTATTTCAACGTGTGTCCAAATCTGCCCATTACTTTCCATGAAAAAATCAAAATATTTTAAAACATTATGATTTGGTAGTATCATAGGTATATTTTTTGTATTATACCACAATTACTTAAAAATACAATCAATCCTGCATTGAATTTTACGGCCACGATTTCGCAAGCTGTTACTTATGAAATGATATATATATAATGCACTAGATATTAGTCATAGATTGTAAAAATAATATTGTGCACTCGAGCACGCTACAGGGTTGGACCAGGGCTGTGAATTGAATTCTAGCGTCACGCTCGGGAATGATAAGAATTCTTGCAGTAAGCCCGAGGCTATGGCCATGCTCATGACTACGTCCTCCGGTTTCAACCGCGTAGTTTCCAAAGTATGCTATTAAATTCCGAGTTTTCGTTTCTATGGGCAGTTTCTATAACTGCCAATTTTTTTCAATATGGACAATGTGAGGCTGACTGACGTATAATACATACTCCTAAACAGGCACTGCTTGCGAGAACTGGACTACGCGGAGCATATACGCAACATTTATTAAAGGAAATAAACCAAAGTCTTTTCCTTAAAATATAATTGTAAACATTTTTTAACCCCCGACCAAAAAAAGAGGTGTTATAAGTTTGACGTCGATGTCTGTCTGTCTGTCTGTCTGTCTGTCTGTCTGTCTGTCTGTCTGTCTGTCTGTCTGTCTGTCTGTCTGTCTGTCTGTCTGTCTGTCTGTCTGTCTGTCTGTCTGTGTGTGTGTCTGTCTGTGGCACCGTAGAGCTCAAACGGATGGACCGATTTCAATGCGGTTTTTTTTATTTGAAGGTTGATATCCGTGCGGAAGTTCTTAGCTATGTTTGGTTAATATCGATTCAAGATGGCCGCCTCCACAAAATGGCGGACAAAATATTTCTTCACAACTTATCTCAATATGGGTATCAAATGAAAGGGCTTGACTAGTAAAATACAATACATAATAATAAATTTCAAATCCAAGATGGCCGCCACCACAAAATGGCGAATTACATTATTTTTTTCACTACTACCACAATATGGGTATCAAATGAAAGGGCTTGACTAGCAGAATGTTGTACAGATTACAAATCCGAGATCCGAGGTAGTCGGGGGTTAATCAAAATTTTTAATTTTGTTCTTGTTTACAAATTGTTCGACAACAACAGCAACATCTCAATAAAAACACAAACCTAAGTTTTCGTGTTATTTATTTCACAAGAAAAATTAGAATCAATTAAATAGAGATCACATCATATGTAATAAAAGCCATGGTGGCATATTTACTAAATAAAATTATTAAAATTCACAATTGTGGCGTCACAGCTTCTGAACCCACCTGCACCTCTGAGTATTTATCCAACTATAGATGTACAAGTTTGTCTTCACCACTGACTTCAACGGCGAAGGAAAACATCGTGAGGAAACCAGCATATTTCAAGAATCTTAAGAAGACATGCCTCATCTGTCAAACCGCATTGGGATATTGTAGAATGTATAGTCTTGACTTTCTACTTGCGAGAGAAGGCCTTGGGTTCCAGAAGTGAGAACATTTAGTTGCTTATGCTATGCATATTATTTGCAGAATTTGTCTAGTTGGTGTATGTTCATGTATACACTTGGCTAGTTATCCAACAGATAGATATACTCGCTTTCAAGCCAAGGCATGCTCGAATTGTCATGTTTCGTCACATGGCAACCACACTTGAAATCGGATAGATGGAATTCCTTTGAGCACTGAGAAGAACATTTGCAAAGATACCACTCATCTGGAAAAAATATTTTAATCTTGAATCAAATTTTGGTAAACTTTCTGAAACACGCACAAATAAAATGTTTTTTAAAGAGACTAGTAGACTGTAGTATAACTAAGTAGACTTGCCGCCTGGTCATCATAATGAATGGTACTATATAAGAAATAAACATTAATTTGAAAGACAGACAGGCGTTTAGCGGTAAAGTCGTCTTGAGTATGTATCCACTTTGTTTATTGATAATAAAGTGTATCTCTGTAGCAAAAATATTATCACCAGCATCCTCTGTAAAATGCACGTAATTTGATCCGTCCCTGTGAATCTAGCAATTGATACTGCGAAAGGTTCAAAGCTCTGCGTGACGAATGCGAGGAATCCTCGCCGAGGAAATGAAATAACTTGGATCTGAACTGCAAACCGTACATACAAATTAATCTTTGAATTCTGAATTTAATAGTTGGTGAAAAATTTTAATGTTTGCGTTCAGAAATATATGCGATGGAAACCGCGTAAATGTTTCTCAAAGAACTTAATAGAAATTTTAAACCGATTAAAAACTCACTTTTCTGTGCTTTTATGAAGTTACCGTTCGATGTTCTCGTAACTGTAAAGTAAGGTCGTAATTGTAACGTCTAATTTTTTAAAGAACTAACATCAAACATTACGAGCCAAACGTTCGTTGTCAGTTGGCCGTTAACTCAGACAGAATTCGAGTATCTAAGGTTTTGTTCTACAGTCCGTTAGTATAACTAACCACCCACAGACTTTGTTCGCCAAAACTCGAAATATCACCTTCAATTTTCCGAGAAAAGCAAAGACGTTCTTTAGGTGGCCACCTCCCTTTACCCCACGCTACGCCTCTGTCAGCTGGCCAGCTATCGGGCTCGAACAGAACCTAATATGCAATAAACATGGCTATGAAACACTATCTGTCCAAACGTAAACCGTTTATCGTAGCATCGCACGGACAATGGCCGGGGCGGGCGGGGCGCATCCGGTCTGCAGTGCCGACAGTAGGACAACTTTCCTAGCAAAACATCAATGTATTAGAGGAATGTTTATGTGTGTGTTACGTACCAGTACCTACACATGACCGCACGACGTGAGCTGCACTCCACCACAAGGTGCAAAAGTCAGCAAATTCAACAAAACTCGGCAGTAGGAATGACTTGCATCGTGCCAACTACAATTCGTTGATGCTAACCTCATTAAATTGTTACCGAGATAAACCATAATCAAATTTAGTTTTAATAAAGAAGCTAGTGTCGCTCGATCGTCAAAAAAATATGCACCTAAGTAAGATAGGCTTAAGATATTTTAATATGAGTTTTAGTATAGTAAACTTGTTCAAAAAAATCTAGTTTCTTTATCGCATCCTCCGTCTGCAGCTTTCGTAAATTGTGCTACGCTTGAACTTTATTCTCAAAACTCAGAAAAAAATGCAACAAAATCTTCGATACGGCTAGACGATTTTGACGGAGCTTAGCTTAAGAGGATAACTGATGCTCTTATGCATAATGTAGGGTACTATTGCTTATGGAGAATAAACAAAAACCCCTTAAATCGCGGGCTAAGCCAGTGTTTAATTTCACAATATTCTGCTATTTTGAAGACTAAGTATAAGTAATAATTGTAATAATGACATTTGAATAATTAATTTTTTATTGATTCACGATTAAGTAACGTGATTTACGATCGGAGCAGTCCGACTAAGTTTCAGCCGTATCCGACGGCTTTTTTCAGAGAGAGTGCACACACGATCGCTGCTTGTTTGTCACTGCATGTAATAAAATCGGATCGGACTGACCATATCACACGTGTGTTGTTGATTTTTAAATCACAATTCATAACATAAAAGGTTCACATTATCCATACTGCAACAACGTACCATTTCCGTTTCCGTTCAAATCGGAAGCGCTTGATATGTGTCTTTGTTTTGCTTCATTTGTTTCCTTTTCATTTTAATGCAGAGGTATAATATCTCGCGTTGATTTACTGCTGAGCCGTTTTTGTTGCGGTTCAGTAGGTCAGATAGTTTTTGTTCTGTTAATAAGGGTTTTACTGACATTTACATGTAAATGGAACGTGAGGTAGATGTAACAACTGATTTACATGTTCTTGTCAACTCGTGCTGTCTGCTTGAATATATGTAACATAACATATACCTAACTAAGGATATCAAATACAAAATTCACTTGCAGAATAAGTACCTACCTTCAACAACTACCTCTACCATTGCTAATATTTTTGTTATTTGTTTCTAAGATTGGATTCTGGAATAGTATATAGGTCATTTTTGTTTTATCTCGAAAAATGCAGAGTTCTGGGTATATTTAAAGCTATATTTGTCATTTAAACTGGACGTGAAATAAGTAACGAACAAATGCTAGTATAATAACATGTTTTCTAACACCACTACCTAGGCAGATGATATTGTCATCAGCTATGTTATTTGTTGTCGATGGTACTCATCATGATGAACGATGATGGCTGCTCAATAACAGTGTTGTTTGTATGGCACCCATCATTTACAACCATCTACCTAAATGTCTTCTTGAAACAGATATAGAATATGTTTTAAAATACAAACTAAATTGCTATCTCATGGAGAAGACATATTACAGTGTCGAAGAGTATGTTAATGACAAATCTGTTTACTTGACCTAATGTGAAAATTGGTTGTATGGACATTATAGTGTGGACATTTAATTACATACTTTTATAATTTATATTTTATAATTTTGACATAACTACAACCAATCTTGAAACTTGGCATTTATAATTGGAAATAACGTTACCATAGATTTATACCAATTGTATAATCATGCAACTTTGTTTTACCATTGCAAAGTTTTATTTTAATGTTTTTGCATGCTGAAAAGCAGATTATCGAGCTCTGTTTTGTATAAATATATTTATATATATATACATACATCTGTAAACACTTACTTACGCAATTAATGAATTGAATTAAATTGGTTGATACCATCTAATAACCTACCTAAACCTATCACTGAAAACTGCATCAAAGTTGGATGTATAGAACGATATTATTGATTGATAGTAAATTATCTTACATTGGAAATAAATACCTTCGTTAAAAAATATTTTAGTAAAAAATACTGAAGTGTAAGTAAGTACCTCCCAGGTTACGGTCACTAATGATACATCATCTTGAAAGGCGCTTCCACTCGATCAAATCGACGAACCTTCTCTTAAAAAGCTCTATCTCAACTAAATCATTCCCAAACGAGTGCCGAAAAAATAACTCCCTCCGGGAACTGCCGAGTCACCCAACATTAGCCGGCTGCCTGAGACGTCGGGTATTCCCGATTCTATCGGGAAACGCACTCGCAATTGGCGACACGATGTGGGGAAGTTAACTGGTCATTAAAACAATGTAATAGAGAGCAAAAACTACATTTTTTCGCAATTTGAGTTTTTTTTTCAAAATTAAACAATACTTAATGTCCAAAATGGAAAGAATGATTTTTATAATTCGTAAATATAGAATAAGTAAATATTTTTTATAAAAAAACTTTAAATACCCGTAGGTAGCTAAGTGGAATCTCTGCCTCGAGAGATTTCTGACATTTTTAAAATTTTAAAAATATATAAGTCGAAAATGTGAATGCTGAAAATGTCTGAACGACAAATCTGCACTCACCTTATTTCAGCCGCTTCTGTTCCGTTCAAAACCAGAACCAGATGAAACAACGGACAGGTTGGAGGATTTCCCGATAGCTACTTTTGATGGTGAGGAGTCCAAGACAGAAAAATCTAGTTTGTTCACAGGATCGTATCGTAGATCGTAAATTATAAAGATGGTATCGGATAAAAGAATAGCGGGATTGCAATCGGCGCGGCGATTCCCGCCGGACGGGATAATGTCGGGCCGAATGAATCGGGACGATAAACGACCGCGGATTAAATGCACCGAGAGTAGGTCGCGCGACCCGAGGGTTAGATGTGGTCAGTTTACTCTATTAATTGACTCCAGATTATCAGGAGAAAATAATAGACTGTGGGATGCGAACAGAAATGTTTGTTCTTCAACTCGGATTAAGATTGTGTGAACGGGTGAGGTCCTTTATTATATGTAATTAAGAGAGATTACTATCCATTGGGCTAAGTTATTATAATTGTAAAAGTCCGATAATGTCTGATTTTGCAATCGTGACCTGCCTGATATACCTTTGAGAGCTTTTTCAATGTACAAATTGACTGATATATAGTTTTTGGAGACATGAGCTATCTGCCAACCCACATTTTGCCAGCGAGGTGGATTATGACCTTGAATCTCTCCTTGTAAAAGCATTATCTCTGTCTCAACTTTTCCGAGCATTGGGCATAAAGTGGGCTGCTCTAACTTAAAGTAAATAATAATGATTAGTGTGGAGTAAGCCAAAACGGACATCTTTTTGCAAAAATAGACTTGCTTGTGTTTTCCCTCGATAAACTTAACCAGATCGATATCCCTCATATAGAGACTGTCTCAACGGTTGAGTTCAAATACGCCATCGTACTTTCTGTTTATTTCCTGAAAATATTGCCTTTTAGGTAAACCACCAAATCCCAATAATGTCAAACAGAACTGTTAGAAATATTTTGTTACTGGGAAATGTGTGTCCCAGGCGGACACTGCAAAGAGTTTGGAGTAGCTTTGCACACATCGAAACCCGATGGGTGTTGCATATGCGCTGAGGAAAATATACCCTGGTATGTACTCCTCAGCGCCCTGCAAATGCCCACTTCTTAGTGATAACTCAAGAGGATAAGGAGACAAACCAAGGTTATCGGACCCCGGAGTCTATGAAATTGCTAAATTGAAATAAAAAGACACAGCAAAGAGCCCTACTACTATATAAGCTATTTATAAAGATACTTAAAAGGGATATAAATCAAAGTTTTATAGCGTACAGCGTACATTGACCAGGTGAACTTAATATTTGCTTAGTTTTCCTGTGATTAGTCACGACAGGCGAGACAGGCTGGCGACGGAAGCTTATATCCTTACAATACCTCGTTAAATCGAATGTCTGCCCCATCGATGTGCTAACGCAACGATTCGATTTCTCTCTGGAGGCCTACTTCAGGAACCAAATCAAACAAGGTGTAAACAACAAGGAACAAATGATAGAAGTGGTGGTTAGTAGGCTAGTACTCGTATTCATCTATTGGTTTGTTGGGTCTGCCGTGCGGTCGTCTGCAAACTGGCTTCAGCTTGCACTGCGTGGTAATTTTGGCCAAACTATCATCTGACATATTTTTTGGCAAATTTACAGCCCAATTCCACTCCACGAAATTGCCTGGTTTTCGTATAACCATAAGCAGCCCACTTAATGTTCTGGGATTCGGGGTATTCTCTTGTCAGGAGAGAGTCAAGGCCACAATCTATGAGGCTGGCCTAGTGTGGGTTAGTGGATGACATGAGCTCGAAAGATTCTAATTACCGGTCGGTTCCTTCACCGTTTTAAGTTGCGGCATTACGCATATGAATTTAAAAAGACAGCAGTTTTGAACCCGGCTATTCTGGATGGGCAGTCGTCGTTCTCCCGACTAGACCTTTCTTTAGTTTCTTGATCTTATTAGCTAATGCAATTTTGAAATGTAGTAGGTATAGTAGTATATAGTGAAAAACTGAAGCGTAAATTGATGCACAAAGTGTCACATCGGTCACGAGTTCACAGTAGGTCCCCAGAAATAAAACGTTATCTGTATGAGTATTTACTTCCCGTTATTGTGCTGCATACGTTGGAATAGATCCGTTTAGAACCCACTTCCTAATGTATATACCTATGCATGTATGTATGTATGTAGTATTGACTCGCCGCGTGGAACGGTTATTCCATTCCAAATGATGTCTTCTATTACAATCGCATGGCGAAGGAAATGTACCCGTTGGAAATGTAAAACACGAAGACACTACTGAAGCTATAAGCTATAGCTATATATAAGAATGCATATCTCGAAAAGAAACAATGTAGGTACAATGAGGTACCCTTTATTTTTGCCTATAATTTGTTCTAGTCCAAATGGGTAATCTTTATTTGTAATCATTTTCAATTAATTATCGTATTTTGATAATTATCATGTGTGTTATTTAATATATTTGAAACTCGGTATTTTAATCACAATAGACATTGCTTAGATATTGTTTAGCCATTTTATTTATTTTATAGTAGCTGAAATTTTATTGATTATGAATTATTCAAACATTTAATTGTACTTATAATTATTGTTTATATAATTTCACTGTAAAGTTGACGTGTACTTGCTGTATGAATAAATGAACATGAATATAAGATATCTAAATTGTGAAATACGTTGCCTGAGTGGGTTGCAAATGGACATAGTCTGGATCACTAGTAATCAAGTGAGGAACCTCACTGCATTCTGTATCACGGTCATACTTAAGAAGCTCAAAATATAACACAATATTACCGATTTTATTACTTGTCACGTGACGATGTCAAAAACTTTGCGAAAATAAAACGTTTTAACACAAATGTTATACAAATAACAGCTCATAAATTACAACAGCGAATAACTCCCAGGCACATAACAAGTAACAGTATTTGTCACACAAACACGAGCATTTGTTCAAGTTGAGAGTCGAACCCATGACTCACAACAGCTCTGTGGACAGACTTGTCACCTCTTTAGCCAAAAAGTCTAAATTGTTGAAGATAGTAAGTTAGAAATCACATTACTGTGACAAAAACAAATAAATTGTTTCAGCAAATCTAATTCTTTTAAATAGACTTCAAATAAATCGGGTGACACGGAAGTGCTCCTGTCAAGTCGAGCGCGAAGCAAATATTAATAACGTCATAAACTTGAAACAAATCACTCGTACCTTGTCTAAACTGATATTGATAAGCCTCAGAGCATCATTAGAGAACGGCAACTCTTTATATTCAGAATAAAGCATTTCCAAAACTTAGAACACGGCGACTAATTGGGCCAAAACTATATCAAGTCATATCCCTTATACAAACAGGACCTGATTTAATAGCTTAACACCAACTTGGAGCTTTGGGGGGCTTCGGGGGGCTTCAGGGGGCTTTTGAAAGCTCACGAGGGGGCTCATTGAATTTCATAGGGGCGCATTAGCTGGCTCAAAACTTGTGCTTAGTTGATCTGGGATACTAACACGTTGAGTGCTACGTAGCTTGGC
Source organism: Ectropis grisescens (assembly GCA_017562165.1). Lineage (NCBI taxonomy): Eukaryota > Metazoa > Arthropoda > Insecta > Lepidoptera > Geometridae > Ectropis > Ectropis grisescens. The sequence continues at coordinate 26,147,394 of CM029787.1, read as the reverse complement.
CTAATTTCGCATTTTGTCAAGGTTAACTTTATTTGCACTGAAGATAATAATTACAGAGATGTTTAAAGGATTTTTTTAAAGTTTGTAGAATGCACCGCATTGAGAGTGTTATAGCGAGTCGAAAAGATATTTAAACGAACAAATTTTTCAATTTGTTATTCATTTTTGTTCTTAGATATTTCATCAATTAGTATAGTCATTTTTTTTTTTTTTTTTTTACCTTTATAGGTTTCACACTTGACCGCCATCTCGCCTGATGTTAAGCGACGATGCGGTCTACGATGGAGCGTGTTTACCTAGAAGAAACCGATTCACTCTCGATTTGAAGACACAAAGATTGTAACCATCGGGGAAAACCCACTCAGGCAACGTATTCCACAGCCTAGACGTTCTTATCACAAACGTAGAGTCAAATCTCTTCGTTCGTGTCTTTGGAACATCAACCATGAAACGATGTCGCTTTTTCGAGCTACGAGCATTCCGATAGAAAAAAGGGCAAGGTGGTATTAGATCATGCATATCAGTTGCACACTCTCCGAAGTGTATCCGATAAAAAAACCGATAGGCTAGCAATTTTTCGGCGATGCTCAAGACTTTGAAGTCTTTTTCGCACAAGAGTGTCATTGCCTATGAGCCTTTTGGCACGTCTCTCGATCGATTCCAGGGCCTCCAGCTGATACTTGGCCGATCCATCCCAAAGGTGCGAACAGTACTCCATACAGGAGCGAATCTGTGCTTGATATAATGTGAGCAACTGTTCAGACTTGAAATATCTTCGCACCTTTGAAAGGACACCCAGTTTTTTGGCAGCTAATTTTTAAGACAATTGTAAAGTAACAAAATAAATATTTCGTTCACGTCAACACAAGGTCGCCATTACAAAAAAATCAATTTATCTGCGCTTGGTGCATTACAAGTCTGTCATTGCTACTACTGTTTTGACTGTGACACATAAAATAACATCTGACATAGGTTTGAGTCTATTTTTAAGAACGTCTAGGCTGTGGAATGCGTTGCGTGAGTGGGGGTTTGATGAAACTATCTTGGTGTCTTCAAATCGAGCGTGAATTATTCTATTAGCTTCTATTAGCTTCTATTAGGTTAGCACGCTCCATCGTACACCTCATCTTTGCTTCATATCAGAAAAGATGGCGGTCAAGTGTAAACTTATAAAAAATAAATGTTTTTAAATACGTCTCTTAAGAGTATGCGGTGTCTACAAATCTGTTCTTGGCCAGCGAGGTATACTTTTGACAACACACATCGAGTTCCAACGGAGGATGAACATCTATCGGCAGCTTACTTTATATTTCCGCTGCTGCATTGGGAGTTTTTTCTATCGAGTAGAAAGTCAAAGCCATAAAAAGAAATCCACGACGCTGGTCATATCACGACGACGACTATCACGACGCGAGACAGCTCCTCGTTTACTTCTTTTGGTTAAAGGGCGTCACCCCGCAAAACGAGGTTTGTCCAGTTGTCAAAGCTACCTATCTACTCATTTTTTGAAGTCTCTGAATGGGGCGAAACCAATCTGCCCAAGTTTAACGAGGGAAAGACGCAGGCGTGTCTGTTCTCCGCAAAAAGGAGTCAATTTGAACTGACTCCTACTTTTCGAGGTGTATCCGTGCCGGTTACTGATCATCTTGAGCTTTTGGGCGTTACCTTAACTTCTACGCTCAACTTTGGCTCGTATATCGAGTCCAAGGCTAAATTAGCTGCCAAAAAACTAGGTGTCCTCTCAAAGGTGCGAAAGTACTTCAAATCTGAACAATTACTTTTGTTATACAAAGCACAGATTCGCTCTTGTATGGAGTACTGTTCGCACCTTTGGGATGGATAGGCTAAGTATCAGCTTGAGGCTCTGGAATCGATCGAGAGGCGTGCCAAAAGGCTCATAGGCAAAGACATTTTAGCGCGAAAAAGACTTCAAAGTCTTGAACATCGCCGCAAGATTGCTAGCTTATCGGTTTTTTATCGGATACACTTCGGAGAGTGTGCAACTGATCTGCATGATCTAATACCTCCTTGCCCTTTTTTCTATCGTACTTCTCGGAACTCAAAGAAGCGGCACCGTTTCATGGTGGATACTCCAAAGACACGGACGAAGAGGTTTGACTCTACGTTTGTGATAAGAACATCTAAGCTGTGGAATGAGTTGCCTGAGTGGGTTTTCCCCGATAGTTATAATCTTGGTGTCTTCAAATCGAGAGTGAATCGGTTTCTTCTAGGTAAACACGCTCCATCGTAGACCGCATCGTCGCTTAACATCAGGCGAGATGGCGGTCAAGTGTAAACCTATAAAAGTTAAAAAAAAAAATACTCATTAGCCAAAACAAATATCAACTGATGAAAAATACATTTAATTTCTACAGTTTCTTGGCTTCTTGGTAGTATAGTTATTTTGTTAATGAATTTATTGTTTGAATTATCTCCTCACAACGGAATCATAAAAATAAAAATAATTTAGTCAATTTTAAAGAGTCAATTTTAAAAGACTACCAGTTTTAAGATCAGAATATTAAGATAAGGAATATCAGATGGGTTGGTTGTGATAATAATGTTAGAGATAGATTGAAAGAAAATTCTATAAAACAAAAAAAAAAAGAAAACAAAAAAGAAATGTTAGTAAAACACCTATGAAGTAGTACCACAAATGGCAATCTTACTGCTGAGAGTAATCTCTTCTAGACAACCAATGTTGTTGATTTTTAATATATAGAACAATGAAAAGCGGGTTTAATTCCATATCAATCAAACAAAGATACCATCAGCACCACCACGGTACACTAATACTGCGAGAGGGAACACGGAACTACAGTCGGTGATGGCCGGTGCTGTTTGACAAACATGCGCGTATTTTCAATGGAAAATATCGACATGCCACAATAGAAGCTTTGCCATTGATGTATTTAAATAATAGCAGATGTGGCAAGCACAAGGTCAGGTTAACGAAGATAAAACATTGTGGATTAGAGGATAAATATGTTTCTCATTTTTAGAAGCTAATGGCGAGTATTATAATTATGAACTCTAATCCTACCTACACCTCTGCGTATTTTTCTATGTGCATGAAATATGTAAAAGTGTGTCGTCAGAATTGGTTTAACGGTGATAGAAAACATTATGAGAGTGCAGAGTGCTCCGAGAAAGACGTCATTTGAGAGCAAAATATATGTAGGACAAATCATATTATGTCATTTTATCATTGTTATAATTGTCATGATACCAAATCTGCGCATTGCAAATATGGTACCTTGACTTTAAATACTATTTAATGAAATGAGCAATTTTATATGCGTAACTTACATATTTATTTATACATATACTTCTGCTGTACGTGTGTACGAGGTGCTGGTAGTAATAAATAAAACCACTAGCAGCGCCCCGCGGTTTTACCCGCGCAGTTACCCGTTCCCGTTATTTTCTCGGGAATAAAAATAGCCTATGAGTTCTTTCAGACTGTAATGTAACGGTTTTCCAAACATCCCGAACCATTAATCCCTTACGACATGATTAACCCAAAAACACTTAGCATTTGACATTAATTTATTACATTTGTAGGATGGAAAGAGTTTACATCCTACTACGTATAGAGTTAGATTTTCCGCACTTTTCCTTTGTGTCAATCGTAATCAGATGATGTGCATTCTTTTTATGGCAACAGAGTGATGTGTCGCGACAAAAGTATGACACTTCCACAAGAGCGACAAGGCAAGAAAGATGCTAACTGTGCTTTCGGTGTAAAGCGTTTGTACCAACTCTATGCGTAGTATATTTTATATATGGAAACTCTTTGGTAGTATGGTTTTGTTTGGATACTTGTATATTAGTAGCTCAATCGGAAAGTCTAAACGGATCTGGTAAAAATTTGATTAAAACACAGTTAGATTATAGTCTAGAAGAACACATAGGCTACTTTTTATTACGGATATCATTTAGACTATAGCCTGACTGTGTTTTAATTTTCAAACCGATCCGTTCAGCTGTTTCGACGTGATTGAGCAACAAACGTACAAACTGTGAGTGTAACAATAAATATTAGTAGGATATAAAAGCATATACCTCAGAGTCCGTGAAGTTAGGATATCAAAAACAAAAAAACAAGAACGTATCTATTACATTCTCAAATCATAAGCCCTGAGAATACATTGGCCTTTTTGTTGATTCAATACAGGAAAATATTGGAAGAGGCGGGATTATGCGCGATTTCTGGGATCAGCGTTGTTTTGTGCGCTATCCAACTATGATCGAAATATACCGAATATATCGGGGCGGCTGATGCAGATTGGACAACCAGGAAATAACTGGGAAACTCGATTCAAGTAAAGCTATACTATGCTTACTGAAGCTTACGTAATGGCGTATAGGATTGTACGAACACCTGTGTCAAGATAAAACAAAGGTTGTTAATAAATAAATAGTTACTGGTGGATATTTCACACCCAATACCTCTTATCCTAATATATGTATATGGGGCAATGTTTCTATTGCATTTACAGGGCATAGAGATAAAACATCTTATATCTCTGGGTAACGATTGCAGTGCTAATAGACCACAGGCCCGCGAACAAAATTTATGGGTCAAATTAACCAGGAGACCTTTGTAGGATGATATATGGGTATAAAATAATAAAATTGAGCACCATGCCATTGAAAGCTGTCCACCTGAGTGTAGGTGAAGATAGGGGTTGGAAATTTCGATCATTTCTCCTTGTCACATGATTTTTGTAAGGCATTGCGGAATAATGGATTAGAAGAGGTATTGAAACTCCATGGAACCAATGCCGTATAAAATCAAATGACCAAATTTATCCTGAAATCGTCGGAAAATCAGATTTTTTTCAGACAAAAATAACTATTAAAAAATTAAAATTTATAATATTCATAGTTTCATTACCTCTCCTAATCCATTATTCCGCAACGCTGCACAAAAATCATATGACAAGGAGAAAATGAGATTTGTAACCCCTTATCTTCATCCACACTCAGTTGGACAGCTTTCAAGTGACGGCATAGTGCTGACTGAATCTTATTATTTTATACCCATCTATCATCCTATATAGGTCTCCTGGTCTCCTGGTGGTTCACTTGATCCATACATTTTGTGCACGGGTCTGCAGTATATAAGTAATGATTTTGATTCTTAATGTTCCAGTAGCTGCGTGTCATTGTGCTGCTATGGGCATGCACAAGCATTCTGCGAGCACCAATTTGTAACATTTTGTGGGTTCGATCCCCATTCAGTGCAAATAGTTATGTGATGAATGATTTGATGTGTGTTTTCTAGGTATTTATAATAAGTATGTATTTAAAAACAGCCACATGAACTGCGAAACTTATAACCACATGAACTGTGAAACTTATAACTCAAAATTTGGTAACTCACTTTGAAAACTATACGAGTATACGCGGGTGAAACCGGAGGGCGCATGAGCATGGCCATGTAGAAATACGTCAGCCAATTGGAAATGCTGACAAATTTCTAGATAACCAATGGCCATGATCTTGAGTGTACTCGAAGATTTCATATCATTCCCGAGCGCGACGCTAGAATTCAATTCATAGACCACAAAAAATCTGTCTGTGGCGCGCCAATAGAAGTTTTTACTTCAAAAATATATAAGTATTATATCAGCTATCTGGCGTCCATAGTACAAGCTTTGCTTAGTTTGGGGTCAGATGGCGTTGTGTGTGAAATGTCCACTACTAAAAATTTATTTATTTATTTATTTAATGTGGCCCGCTCACTGCTACTTCAGCGTTACATACACGCAAAGCAAACATACAACTAAATTGAGAACCTCTTCCTTTTTTGAAGTCGGTTAAAACTGTGTCGGTTATTGTTGTCCCTATAATTTCAATTGCAGAGAAAAGAGAGAGATTAATTATTAATTAATTAAATTAATTAATTAATGCCATCTCTATCTCTAATCTAAGGAAAACGGGGTTTCCTTAGATCCCAGAATTTCCGTCAGTTTCCCTTCCTTTAAGGCGCATAGCTCCCCTCCAACGTACCCCGCCCCGCTCCGCCCCACGTACGAAATAGATGTAACGCACAAAAAACTAGTTCCTCACTAATGCGGCCAATTCTGAAGCAATTGAATCGTGGCCGCCGGCGCACGTACGAAACCTCGAGAATTCTCGAGAAATTCCTCTCACTAGAACTAATTCTGTTTATTCACCTTAAAATAGATTTTTCTTTTGCCCCGCAAAATGTACGCGCGTGACCGTCGGAGAGGAAGGAGACGGTGCGGCCAGTAGCGCAACTCGCTATCTTTTAGAAAAACAACTGGCTGATGACCCATACTGTTATTTGAACAACTGTTTTGTAGTGGTAGGGCTCTTTGCAGAGTCCGCCTGGGGAAGTTCCACATCTTTATCTATTCTGCCGCCAAGCATCACTGTGTTCCACTTTGAAGGGATATGTATCCAGTGAAATGACAGGGCATAGGGATAAAACATCTAATATCTATGGGATATCTATAACTCAGAATTTGATAGCAAGCACACTTTGGAAACTACGCGGATGAAACCGGAGGATATTGATTATCTGGAATAAATCTTCAAGTGCGTGACACTTGAGGTTAATTCACAGCCCATTAAATTTTTTTCTATAATTCACCTAAATAAGTTTTCTCTTCAATAAAGCTTAATTATTGGTTTTGAAGTCAAATAATCTACTTATTCTGTTTTTGGGCACGTTGTGGCGTTTTTCTAGAGGTACAGTGGAGCGGCGTCGCGGCGTGTCTCCAGAGGTACAGTGGAGCGGCGTCGCGGCATGTGTCCAGAGGTACAGTGGAGTGGCGTCGCGGCGTGTCTCCAGAGGTACAGTGGAGCGGCGTCGCGGCGTGTCTCCAGAGGTACTGTGGAGTGGCGTCGCGGCGTATCTCCAGAGGTACAGTGGAGTGGCGTCGCGGCGTGTGTCCAGAGGTACAGTGGAGCGGCGTCGCGGCGTGTCTCCAGAGGTACAGTGGAGCGGCGTCGCGGCATGTGTCCAGAGGTATAGTGGAGTGGCGTCGCGGCGTGTCTCCAGAGGTACAGTGGAGTGGCGTCGCGGCGTGTCTCCAGAGGTACAGTGGAGTGGCGTCGCGGCGTGTCTCCAGAGGTACAGTGGAGTGGCGTCGCGGCGTGTGTCCAGAGGTACAGTGGAGCGGCGTCGCGGCGTGTCTCCAGAGGTACAGTGGAGTGGCGTCGCGGCGTGTGTCCAGAGGTACAGTGGAGCGGCGTCGCGGCGTGTCTCCAGAGGTACAGTGGAGTGGCGTCGTGGCCTGTGTCCAGAGGTACAGTGGAGTGGCGTCGCGGCGTGTCTCCAGAGGTACAGTGGAGTGGCGTCGCGGCGTGTCTCCAGAGGTACAGTGGAGTGGCGTCGCGGCGTGTCTCCAGAGGTACAGTGGAGTGGCGTCGCGGCGTGTGTCCAGAGGTACAGTGGAGTGGCGTCGCGGCGTGTCTCCAGAGGTACAGTGGAGTGGCGTCGCGGCGTGTCTCCAGAGGTACAGTGAAGTGGCGTCGCGGCGTGTCTCCAGAGGTACAGTGGAGTGGCGTCGCGGCCTGTGTCCAGAGGCACAGTGGAGTGGCGTCGCGGCGTGTCTCCAGAGGTACAGTGGAGTGGCGTCGCGGCGTGTCTCCAGAGGTACAGTGGAGTGGCGTCGCGGCGTGTCTCCAGAGGTACAGTGGAGTGGCGTCGCGGCGTGTGTCCAGAGGTACAGTGGAGTGGCGTCGCGGCGTGTCTCCAGAGGTACCGTGGAGTGGCGTCGCGGCGTGTCTCCAGAGGTACAGTGGAGTGGCGTCGCGGCGTGTCTCCAGAGGTACAGTGGAGCGGCGTCGCGGCGTGTCTCCAGAGGTACAGTGGAGCGGCGTCGCGGCGTGTCTCCAGATGTACAGTGGAGCGGCGTCGCGGCGTGTCTCCAGAGGTACAGTGGAGCGGCGTTGCGGCGTGTCTCCAGAGGTAAAGTGGAGCGGCGTCGCGGCGTGTCTCCAGAGGTACAGTGGAGCGGCGTCGCGGCGTGTCTCCAGAGGTACAGTACAGCTTCCGGTCCCATAATGTGAGTCAGTTTTTCCGATCTCGCGAGAGAGTGAGGTATACTATCCAGCTTGTCAGCGTTACGTATATTGCGCGAATGTCTCTCTCCTCGCGTGTCGTATGATTCTAAGTTGTTTCTGACATACACAGCTACTTGGTAGATCAATATTGCAGGCAACGTAAGTATGCCAAGATCTTTGAAACATGGTCTGACGGATGTGCATTGCAACACGCCCACGATGGCGCGTATGGCACGTTTTTGGGCGCGGAAAGCACGCTCCCAGTCGGCAGCGCGTGCGTCCCGTGCCCCGCACGTCGAGTCTCAAAGCATCGAACTTTTCGCAACGGTTCGTAACAAAAGCGCGCATGCTCTTTACGCTCGACAAATGATTTGCTGAAGTGAATAAACGTTAAACAGTGCTCTAGAAAGTACAACAAACTGTACGTTTTGTGATATATATTGAGCTTTAACAAAAAAAAATGTAAAACAAAAGTTTTTTTGTTAAATATACAGAATATGCCCTTAAACGGATACAAGCAATTTACCAGTAATCCTGTATAATAAGTTTTTTTTTATCGAAGTTATCTCTGGTAGTCGCTATATTTAAGTTTTCGATTGTATTTTTTTTGTTTTATTACAGCACAGAGTGACGAGACCTGCAGGACATGTACCTGATGGTAAGCGACACACCTGCCACATAACAGCTCAGTAACACAAATGGAAACATTTGAAAGTACAAATCATTACCTACACTGCGCTCGTCACCCAGAGGTCTAAGACATTTTATCTCTAAGCCCTTTAATATCTCTGGAAACATTGCCTTTCAAACCGGTACACACGGTAATGTTTGCACAGTACTGCTTAGCGTCAGAATAACGGGCAATTAATTATCATACCTATTAATAATTATTAAATGGTATTTAATTCTCACTTTAACCCTAAACCTCAGTTCTGTACACTACTCTACGTAGACGTAAGATAAATTTTGTACCAAGACTTATAAACCTAACCCTTCAGCTTAAACTAGCCCTAACTACCAGATAATAAGGTTCAAAATAAGTTGCACGTGTATGTCGTAGGTAGATAGTGAAACACGGCAAGTTCGATGGGAACGTAATGATGTAGCAGTCAGGATAATAATGGAGGATAATGAAGTCTCACAGGTCGGCTACAAAAAGGTTAGGCGATGACATGATGAATGTGGCAGGCTTGGGTTTTGCTAGAAATGCCCGAATCGGACCTTGAGAACCACATACATACAAATTACATTGCATAATATTTGATTTTATCACAGAGTTTACATATATTAATTATACCTTATCTAAGGATTTTATGTTATTGTACTGCCTGCGAAGTCGAGTGTCGTGGGTTCGATCCCAACCAATGCAAATATTTGTGTGATGAACTCAAATATTTGTACAGTGTCTGGGTGTTTCTATGTCTAATACGTATGTATTTACAACTATATAAGTATTATATCAGCTATCTGGCCGATATAGTACAAACTTTGCCTAATTTGTGGTGAGATGCTGTTGTGTGTAAATTCTCTGTAAAGGCCTCTTGGCCTTTACTCAATTCTTAAACTCTTTATTTGAACAGTTTACATGACATCGTATGACAGTAATCATCAAAGTAAATATAAGCTATTCAGTTACTTAGATGTGAATTCTGTATCCCACACTAGGTCGGTCCCGTGCCGTGGAAGACAGCTCCTAATTAACAGTACGCCTGTCTGCGAAGCCAAAGGCTGTGAGTTCGATTCCCACGTAGGGTAAATATTTGTGTGAAGAATACACATACATGTTTTGTGTGTTTTTGATCCAGACGCGAATACCATGATTTTTGTTCACCCAAAAAGTCATTTACCCGCCTAAAAAAATTTACTTTTCAGAACAATTTAAGAATAAAATATGTATTCTCTTCAGTTGCACCAAAAACTGATTACCGGCTCGGAGACGGATTGGTTTCGGTGGCGAGGCGAGGAAATTGAATAATTCCTTCCCGCCCCGCTCCCGGCCCGCTCCCGCCTACCCCCGCGTTTCCCTACACTACCCGCATTACCGCACTACCCTCACTACCACCCTTCCAACGTTTAATTCGATTTTGGTGGCCGGCGGTTAACTTATTGCTGTTTTTGATACTAAAGCTTACATCTTATGCAGTTTTTTAAAGTACTAGCAAAATCTCGCGGTTTTATCCACGTTCAAACGAGTTTCACGTAGCCAGTGTAACATTTAACTTAAATAATTTAAATAACTATATACATATTCGTCGACATTTCTCACACTACACCGTCTAGCTTTAAACTAAATTGAGTGTGTGCTTTTGGGAGCCAGTTAGATGATATAATACAGGTATTTATATAGTTTTAAGCAGATAGGTACGTAATATACAAACACCCAGTTAGAGAACAAATACCTATTTGTATTCTTCACGCAAATATTAGGATTAAGTCGACCACGACCCACGGCTCCGCAGACGAACTAAGGCTAAGTTGGTAATACCAGCTTAAGCAGCAAGGACTAGCATAATCAGCCCATTGCTGGGACGCGGCGCCCACTCTCTCAGGGGGAGAGGCAAAGCCATCATCTCCCATGTTAGCCCAGTGCGGGTTGGTAGATGTCAAGTTGACGTATGACCTCGAAAGATTCTAGGAACCTGTCGTTGGCGTCGGTACCTAATGTTTTCTTTCACAGTTTAAGTTAGTGGCATTACTCACATGACTTTAATTGATCATTGATTTGTTGATCAATGAAATAATCTATTGCGGACCGAGTGGACAGATTTGGGCAAACCTAAAAATGTAATCCTCAATAGGGATGTTAACAATTTTTCGGAACTGCTTTTATTTTGAAAATTGAGGCATGTTTACCGTAATAAATAACATTTTATTTAAAAATATTAGTATTTTCGATGAGTAAATATACAATATTAGACTAATTTTGAATTTTGCCGCTAAAACACTAACAACAGACATGACATCACTAGTCGCAAAACATTGGTAGCGATTCGTGACTGTATGTACAGTTTATGTGTTTTCTTATCATTACTTAAATACAAAATCGTCAAAAAAAATCGTCAATCGACAAAATCGTCGTCGTAAAGATGGCAAACTATAATAAAAATGTAGAAAAGTAAACAGTTTAGTCAGTTTTCGACAGCTTGTTTTGCGACTAGTGACGTAATAATTCATATTGGTGTTTCTAGTCACGTAACAACAGATTAAAAATAAAGTATTTAAAATAATTTATAATAAATTTATTACGTACTGATTTTCGATATTCTATTAATACAAACTATCATAAAATCAACATTAAACATTAATTTGTGTTTAGTGTCAACATCCCTATTATGGCTTTATTTACGATTCTTAGTAGATATGAGCTATATATCAATGAGTTCATTATCGTTTATTATAGAAACAATAACTATACTTTCGTTTTTGAGTATGATTTCTTTTTGTGACGTCGCGACGCCGACTGCGTTGGTAGGGATTGAGGGATTGAGCAACTAAGTTGTGAGATTCCACTCCATTCCACTTCTATTCGTGGAATTCCACGCGCACCACTGTCTTTTCGAAGTCATGTGCGTAATGCGTCTTAAAACGGTGAAGAAAAACATCATGGGGAAACCAACTTGTAATGATAGACAGGCAGACAGAAACACTTTATTATGCACACCAGTAGAGATTTTCAGTAAAAATAAAACATTACAGAGAATAACTTATAACTAGTGCCATAAATGGCAGCCTTATCGCTTATAGCGATATCTCATACCTAGGATCTTTCGATGGCATGTGTCATCTGCCAACCCCACTAGGCTAGCGTGGTGGATTTTGACCTGGACTCTTTCCTTGCGAGCGAGACCGACAGTCCCAGCTGTGGGAAAGTTTGGCGGACAGTTAATGCGCGTAGAATTCGATAAAGAGGCTCTACGATTTCCTGCCGCCTAACTTAATCGGCTTTGACTTTGCTATTGCCATCTCTATCATTTCAAATGAAAATAATTTTAACAAAAAAGAACCGACTTTCAACGGAAAAACTTACAAAGTAAAAAAGTTTTCCTCGATTTCTCTAGGATGTCATCATCAGATCCTGGTTTCCTTATCATGGTACCACCCTTGGAATATCTTCTTTACACCAAAAAATAATCATCAAAATCGGTTCATAAACGACGAAGTTATCCGCGAACACACATAAAAAAAAAAAACATACGCACGGTCGAATTGAGAAACCTCCTTTTTTGAAGTCGGTTAAAAAAGAGAGGAACTACAAAGCTAAGACAGTATTTATTCGGCGGTAGACTCCCGGGTCGGCAGTCGCCGTTCTCCCGACTACACCGATACGATATATATTTAACTTATTCAGGGAAGCTGTGGCATTAAATATTTAAATCTCGGTTTGACTCGTGTTTCATTAATAAATAATCTCCGCAGATAAATACAGCGGATTAAACAGCTACTATCTCATTTATTACCTTGTTCGTTTGTCTTTTTGTTGTTACGGCTAATCTTGAAACCGGCTGGACCGATTTTAACAGAACTTTCATTAATAGATAGCCGATGGTTAAATAAGTAACTTACACTATTTATATTTTTTAAAATATAGAGTGCCTAAAAAAATAAGGCAATATTTAGCGGGTTAGTCATCATACAAGAACTAAATTAAAAATTTTGACTAACCCCCGACTACCTAAGATTTGTTATCTGTACAACATTCTACTAGTCAAGCCCTTTCATTTGATACCCATATTAAGGGAGTTGTGAAAAAAGAAATGTAATATTTTGTGGTAGCGGCCATCTTGGATTTGAAATTTGTCATAGTGCAAAGTATTCTATTAATCAAGCCCTTTCGTTTGATACCCATATTGAGGTAGTAGTGAAAAAAAATTGTATAATTCGCCATTTTGTGGTGGCGGCCATCTTGGATTTGAAATTTGTTATAGCGGATAGTACTCTACTAGTTAAGCTTTTTTATTTGATACCCATATTCAGGTAGGTTGTGAAGAAATATTTTGTCCGCCATTTTGTGGGGGCGGCCATTTTGAATCGATATTAACTAAACATAGCTAAGAACACCCGCACGGATATTAAATTTCAAAAAAAAAAACTGTTGAGCTCTACGGTGCCACAGACAGACACACACACACACAGACAGACACACACAGAGACAGACAGACAGACAGACAGACAGACAGACAGACAGACAGACAGACAGATAGATAGATAGACAGACAGACAGACATTGACGTCAAACTTATAACACCCCTGTTTTTGGTCGGGGGTCAAAAAAAAATGGTAGGCATAGATATTGCCAGTACATGGGAAAACTTTTATAGTGGTAGGACTCTTAGCAGAGTCCACCTAGGGAAGTACCACACCTTTGCCAGTTATTCTACCGCCAAACAGTAATGTGCAAATATTACTGTGTTCCGGTTCGAAGGGCAATGTTTCCAGAGAAATTACAGGGCTTAGAGATATAACGTCTAGATTTCTGGGTGATAGCGCAGTGCAGTGCTAGGTAATGATTTCGACTCTTCATGTTCCAATAGCTGCGTGTCACAGTGCTGTTATGTGGCAGGTGCGTTGCTTATCATCAGTCCCATGTCCTGCTCGTCTCGTCACTCTTTGCTGTAAAATAAAAACGTTTAGTTTATGTACATATTTGGCGATACGAAGGTAGCCGAGTCAGATAGAAAATAAATAAATAATTATTGAAAAAAGAAGTGTGGCACTCGGAGACTGCCGCGGTAAAGCTATTGCATGTTGCATGCATTTTTATCAACATAAGCAATAGGGATGTTAACAATTTTTCGGAATTCTTTTTATTTTAAAGAGTGACATTTGTTTACCATAAAAATATCACGGGAAATCCGTTAAACTGGCAACACTGCTAAGAGCATTTAGTCTGTAAAGCTAATACAGATAAGATTCAAAGTCGAATGACCGAGTGGGGAGGACGGCGTTACGGTCTTCCATCCTTCTTTCTTGTGAACATAAGAATGAGATGCACGATCACTAAAATTCGGTCCCCAGGCCCGCGATAAAAGCTATATATAGCAATAGCTTAAAAAGATATGACTGCATTTATTTTGACAGACGCAGTAATTAAAATGCGACATCAAAGTGGACGCCATTAAAGCGATGTTCGTTAGTCGCATGATTAAACACTGCACGTACAAATTAATTAACTTTTCATTGTTAAAATAATGTTATTCCCAATGAAAATTGAATAATAAACCTTATGGTGTAGAGTTAATATTTATGTTCCTGGTATCATGTTAAACAATTACAATTAAGGTTAATTATCGAATGGCTCCATTCGAAGGTTGTTTAAACTCTTTTTCATAGGCAACAACAGTAGTAATAATATACCTACTATCCTACAAATGCGGAAGTTTGCATGTATACTAACATGCATATAACTAGCTATCACCAACAGCCCACTAAATGTTCCCACTGCTGGGACTCGGGCCTTCTCTCGCAAGAAGAGAGTTAATGCCAGAATCCACCACGCTGGCACAGTACGGGTTGGTGGATGACATGACTTCGAAAGATCTAGGCACATGTCCGTTTCCTCAAGATGTTTTCCTTCACCGTTTTAAGTTAGCGGCATTACGCACATGACTTCGAAAAGACAGTGGTGCGTGTGGGGTTTCAAACCGGGGTCTCCGGATCGGCAGGCGCCGTTCTTTCAACTAGACCAGCCGTAGTTATAACCATAACTTATAACTAGTTATTCTATACTATAAAAACAGTTATTATTCGCGCTGGTCATACTAAGTATATAAAGATAACACGTATGCGGCTAATATCTCCAGCAGCCCAATTGTAATGACAATTGTAAAAAATGTACCATTGTAGTCAGTCAGATAGATTATGGATAAATATGAGGCACTTTTACTTTGTTTTATCAAATTATGAAAAATCAACAAAGATGAACCTAGACATCAAACTTCCTAAGGATTGTGATGCAACGCTTCCTAAATATTTTACAATTTTACTATAGCTGCGTGTCACTGTGTTGTTATGTGTCAGGCATGTTGCTTACCATCAGGCACATGTCCTGATCGTCTCATCACTCTTTATTTAAAAAAAAAAGTCATTTGAAACTTCTAACTACTGTTTATTCGAAATATCTGTTTGTGAAACAAAAGAAAAACACGCATACAATATATTCCATCATAATATTTCATCCCACCAGCTCGGAAAGAGTACTTTTGCTCCTCGATATCAGGGCGCAAAAGTCGTTTTTACCCTCTAGAGGTTAAAGTAAATTTGAATTTAGAACATCGTATGTACTGAGGTTTTGAATTCAAAACATAATTCAACCTATTTATTCCTACCCCCTTGGTGCCGAATGCATCATACATTTTTTTTTAAATGTTAAAAACTCAGACTCGGAACCTCCTTGGTGTACTTACTTTTTTTTAATTTGTTTAGCGCGAAAACTTTTAAAAATTTGCATTTAGTCATTTTCTCGCTGAGGTGGAATGAAAAGTTACGTGTTGCACTCGAGTGCAAAGATTTTTCACCTTGTGCTCTTTTGATTCCCTTGCTACGCTCAGGATTCTAATTTTGAATCACGAGCGCAGCGAGTGAGCTGAGCTGAGCACTTCGCTTAATCGGTCATCAAAATTGAGCACGCGGTTAAAAATCAACTTTGCACTCTTGTATAACACATAACTATTAATAATCTTAGTGATGGATATATTCCAACAGTTTATATATACTACGTATAGAGTTGGAACAAACGCTTTACACCGAAAGCACGGGTCTGATCTACTCTTGCCTTGCGGAAGTGTCATAATTTTGTTGCGGCATAACATTCTTTTGCCATAGAAAAATGTGATCTATTTACTTTTCTCTATCTAAGTATTTATTAGTGTTCGTTTTGTCAAAATGCGATTTCGAGGTGGGCGCTTTCTCTATTTACTTTTCTCTATCTAAGTATTTATTAGTGTTCGTTTTGTCAAAATGCGATTTCGAGGTGGGGTGAGTTTTAGTTTAAGCTTGAGAAAGCTGTGTGGTGTTACGAATGTGATTTGTAAGCTTAATTTTTAAATACGCTATGTTACAAACATCACGACAAACGCGACTGTACTCAATCAAATTTCGTCAGTGCCGTATATGAGACCGGGGAGAATGCTCACGTCTAAGAGTTTTAGTTGCAGGCTTAATATCAGATTTTTTTACGAGTGTTGAAAGAACCTAATCTTTTTCTATTCATTCATTCGGCGCGTCTAGTAACTTAGTTATTTTCGTGATATTTTTCTTTGCCGCTAAAGGCAGCAGTAATGTATTCATAGAATGTACGTCAGCAATTAGAAAACATCTAAGCGGTGTAGCCGAACCTATGATCAAACATCATGTTATGACATTCAACATTATCGCTGGTGGAGGCAATGTGTTTTGTAAGAAGAGGAAATAGTGTTCATAATAATATTTAGTATCCATCATCATCATTATCTGCAGCCTGCAGACGTCCACTGCTGGACATAGGCCTCCCCTAATGATTTCCACAATGGCCGGTCTTGTGCCGCCTCCATCCACCGACTTCCTGCGACCGAGACAATATTATCGGTCCATCGTGTGGGGCCGTCCTACACTACTTCTGCCGGTTCGTGGTCGCCATTTAACAAAATTTTACTCCTCAGCGGTTATAGGTTCTGCGAGCTACATGCCCTGTCCGTTGCCACTTCTTACCTAACCTAAGTATACATATGTCAAAGTATGCAATGTGACCTCTATGAACGATCGAAATCGCTTTCAAAGGGTTATTAAAGCAGTAATAAAAAAAAAACTCAAAACGAGTTTCATTCTGCAACTTTTGATTAAATTTTAAATTTAATAAACCAACGCACAAATCTTGAAGAACAGAAGTAATCTAAGATATTAATATTCGCACCTCATGCTCCATTGCGCTACAAATAATTATAATAGTTATTAAAACGAAAATAGAATGAACGACTCGAGTGTAGTAAATCAGACCCGCCTGTAGTTTATGACGTCTTGAAAACATAAGAAAATAATTATTTCGCGTAAAGATAAAACAAACTATAAGATATACGAGTATCTCTAGACACAGGTTGTCGTGTGTTTTGGGATATGTTGTGTCACCCTGTATATAATACAAGTGCTAGACCTCTGCAGTGTAATATAGGTACTATTATTTAAGGAACTCTGCATTTTTTCGGGATAAAAAGTAAGTTTTGTGCTATTCTGATTATAACTTATTCTGGGTTCTTAATTTCAGGTTGATTCATTTAGTTTTCTGAAAGTTATAGAGCAACAAAGACTTAATTTTTAAATTCACTTTATTTATTGCAGTAAAATATAGTAAGTCACCGAAACCTGAAAATTCTGCTTAACTAAACAGAAAAGTACCGTTTTCAAACTTAGTGCCCATTGTTCTACCGCCAAGGAGTAATGCGCAAAAGTTACTGTGTTCGGTTTGAAGGCTAATGTTTGCCGTGAAGTTATAGGGGATAGAGATAAAACATCTGTTATTTCTGGGAGACCAGCGCCGTGCAGTGGTAGGTGATGATTTGGACGCTTCATGTTCCAATAGGTGCGTGTCACTGCTATGTTATGGGACGGCATGTTACTGTTCCAGCATGGCTATCAGGCACATGTCCTGCTCGTCTCATTATTAAATTTTATAAAAAAAACACTTATTCAAAGGTAACGTAAATTTCGTATCGTCAAATTTGAAGCAAGTCAAATTAATATAGAATGTTTTGTATGACTTCGAATAAAATTAAAAAAGCTAAATCTAATTTCTAACTCAATATTTTAACACAATAGATCTAAGTATGAAAGATTTCATAAACAAATGAGAATAGAATGTAATTACTAAAAAATATTTATGAATGAAACTCAGACGAGCCTGTTTCAATGAAATGTCAAGTAAAAATATAAATAATATTTTCAATTATTTGCAGAAACACGAGAACGTTTTAGAACCATCCTTTTAAAAGTAAATAATTTAATTAAGACTGAAGTTTTTTCTTTCTTTTTTCACAGTCAAGTCAAGTCACAGTTAAAAGAATACCTGCGTTATCTTATCGTATTTTATCTTATTCATAAAAAGCTAGTGTCACGGTGTTTGAGGTTTTTCGGAGAGAATTTTTTTTTCAAAAGTATTTACGTAGCAAAAATTCGAAGTCTATGCAACATTCAAATTAACTTAACCGTTGCGATGCGTCGTTGATATTGACGTTAAGTTACTTTGATAAAAAGTGCTGCGCTACTTTGACCTTTAAGTGATTTATAATTTCAATGGAATAGGTATGTCAATTGCAAAATAATATATATTGAAGATTTATAAAAAATAATGGCAATCTAATTGGCTCTGTAGAATTAGCCAATAATAAACGCCATAATAAAGACAATTTCATGTAGGGACGGTTCTGTAGTAGTTGTAGTGATAAGACTCTTTGTGAAAGTACCACGCCTTTAGCAGTTAATGATGATGAGATAAGTCATCTTATACCTCTGGATAACAAGCGCAGTGCACTACAAGGTAATGATTTACATTATTTATGTTTCATTAGCTACGTGACACTGTGATGTTATGGCAGGCGTGTTACTTACCATCACTCACATGTCATGCTCGTCCCGTTACTCCAACAAATAAGGAATCGTTATTTTAATTTCACGCCTATTCTTGTCAATATACAATACTTGTATCTTACGTCGCAAAAGCAACCATAGGATTTGCGAAACAAAAAAACGCCAGACAAAAATTGTGAGTGCGACCAAACCCGACGGTAAGGAGGAACGCTGGGCCTCTTTGAATATCTTCAATCAGCCCGGGATTTATTTATGAAATTATTTTTTGTGCTCGAGCGAAATTTACGTAGAGAGCGGATACTTGTTTCGGATAAAGAGATTTATCTTAGGCCCCGGCTCCTTAAATACTGCCTAGAGTTATTGAGAAAAGAGGCCCGAATACTAAATAGAAGCATAAAATAAATCAAATGTTTTTACAAGCATTATTTTTAAATTAAAAGAGCTGACTTGCGTACTTCAAAACTTCGAATACATTTTTTGTGCTTTATTGTACAACTAGATGCCCGCCCCGGCTTCGCCCGTGGTATATTATATAGCACTCATCGGGATCCCGTACATTTCCAACGGTGAAAGAATGACTGAAATCGGTTCACTCGTTCCTGAGAATGTCGATTTGAAACAAAAAACCTCTTCAGCTACCTGCAACGCCACCTGTCGGAAATTTGTCGTACCAACTCAGATTTAGAAAAAAAAATAGTTTAAAGAATATAAAAAACGTTTGTATTCAATGCACAGATTACTGAAATTCAATGACGCAATCTTTGACACATGCTGTCATGTGTCATGTCAAAGCACGAAACGTACGAAAACTCTTAAAAGGGGAATATTTTTTCCCGATTTTGTTACATTCTTATTTCATGCTCCGCTTCAATTAATAGTAGAGTTATTTTCTATAGCCTAAAGCCTTCCTCGATAAATGGACTATCCCATAGAAAAATAATCTTTCAATTCGGACCAGTACTTCCCGAGATCCTAGCGTTCAAACAAACAAACTCTTCAGCTTTATAATATTAGTATAGATAAGTAACTGCCGTTATTGGAAAAGTGGTCGTGATATCAAGGTCGTTTGGTTAAAACTCGCCTGCACTTCTAAATATGTTTTAGAGTGCTAATGTTCAAAGATGCAAAAGAAAATATTGTTAAACCAGTATGTTGCAAAGATTTTTTGATATAGTATAGAGAGAGACGAGACGAACTGGTCATGTGTCTGATAGTAAGCAACATATCTACCAAATAACAACACAATGACACGCAGCTATTGAACTATGAAGAGTCCAAATCATTACCTAGCACTGCACTACGCTCATCACCCGGATCTAAGATATTATATCTTTAGCCCCGTAATTTATCTGGAAATATTGCCTTTCAAACCAAAACACAGTAATGTTTGCAGTCGTAGAACTCTTGGCAGAGTCCGCCTGGGGAACTACCACACCTTTGCCAGTTATTCTATCAATTGACTGCTTTGCTTGTGTTGGTGTTCCCTGTTATCGGAGTCTCATCGTTAACCACATCGTCGTTTAAAATCAGTTGTGATAGTAAAGTCAACCACATACGCATCTATACTAATATTCTAAAACTGTAGGGGTGTTTGTTTCATTGTTGGATACTAGTATGTACGTGTTCCCCGAGTGCTAAATGTTATATGTTTACCACGGGCGAAGCCAGAGCGGACCGCTAGTCATAGATAAAATAAGTTTAATTTCGGTTCAAACAAACCGTAAAAGAGTTAATTTGGTAAGTTCAAACCAATCTTGCAATAAATCGCGGCCAATGACGTCACTCAATTTCACTCATGGTCAATTCCATTTCATCATTCATTTCCCCGAGTTAAACTCATTCTCGCACGAAGTAAACGTAAACAGAAGTATTGAGTACTGAGTGACGAGTCAATCAGCCTAAGCTGCGCTATACGTGGAGTTTGTTAAAGCGTCAACACCATTACGTCAATTTTTGGAACGAAGTTCCTTATCGCGCGTTATGAAAGGGAGCTAGACGGAAAAAAATCTCACGAAAAAGTGTAACGTTTCGTGCCTATGACGTCATAGAATTAGAAGAATTAGAATACAATAACAAATTTCACCCATGTTAGCACTGACCGGTTGGCGCAATTAGTAGTATGGGGTCACCTAAGATGATAGGTGCCCCGGTTCGAGTCTCGGTAGTTACCGCAATACTGTTTTGTTCTTTTTCTCTCAACATTCTTTTTGTAATTTTTTTCCTGAGAATAATAGTTTTTATAAGGGATCCCTCTTATCAACGCATTTAATTTAAATCTAAGTATTTTCTATTGGCGTTTCTATTTTATCGTTTTTTTTCTATTTTATATTTGGCGATTTATAACTGACTCTTGCGCTTAAAAATAGATGGCGTTGCACAATCCCTATGAGTATTTGGTTAGAGGCTAGACCACTAATTTACGACTACTGCCCGAATTGACTTGCACATCAAAGTTCCTATAATTACCAATAGGTGGCGCAGAACTCAAAATTTAATCAGCTGTGGATTGTATCCTACTCTAGTGTCATAGAAAATCTGGAGAGGTCACTACCGGTACGATAATTTTGTTCTTTTTTTTATTACAATTCCTTCACTAATGTCGTAACGCCGACGGATATCGTGTCTGCCTCCACTTATAACGTTGGCCTCAGATCAGGGAGGATTACCCACCCGCCTTAATCGACAAGAACTTCGTTCCATCCGGGTGTCCCTTGACACCTCTCAACTTTTTTTTTTTTTATTACTTTTACTAAAAAAATGAAATTGTATAGGTTTACACTTGACCGCCATCTCGCCTGATGTTAAGCGACGATGTCGTCTACGATGGAGCGTGTTTACCTAGAAAAAAACCGATTCACTCTCAATTTGAAGACACAAAGATTGTAATCAACGAGGAAAACCCACTCAGGCAACGCATTTTACGGCCTAAACGTTCTTATTACAAAAGTAGAGTCAAATCTCTTCGTTCGTGTCTTTGGAATATCAACCATGAAACGATGTCGCTTTTTCGAGCTACGAGCATTCCGATAGAAAAAGGGCAAGGTGGTATGAGATCGTACAAATCAGTCGCACACTCTCCGAAGTGTATCCGATAAAAAACCGATAAGCTAGCAATTTTTCGGCGATGTTCGAGACTTTGCAGTCTCTTGTTCTGTCGTTTGAAAACAAACTTTACGATTTTTGTCTTTGGAACATCAACCATGAAACTATGTCATTTCATCAATGCACTAGCAATGCCCCAGGGTTTCCCGATATTTTACCGAAAAAAAACAAATATTTACCTAATATTTGCCGTAAGTTGTAAAATATGTTGATTACGGAGTTCTCAATGTAGACATTTAAAATCTTATTGTAATTACCCAGTTTCGTAAATTAAAAATAAATGCGAAATGCGAAAGTTCAAATATTGCCTGAACTAATCAGGTTGAAATTTGGAACACAGATAAATAAGAGTTAGAAATAACACACACGCTACTTTGCCGAGAAAATCCGGGAACGGGAACTGTGCAGGTAAAACCGATAAATGCCAATGTTTGGATGTTTGTTGCTCAATCACGTCGGAACGTCTGAACGGATCCGGCTGAAATTAAAATACAGTTAGCTTACAGTCTGGAAAAGCAATCACATTTACTACTTTTACTAGGTTGCTTTTTATTCAGAAAAAAGGCCGGGAACGTGAACTACGCGTGTAAAACGTAGTTTTGAAATAAAACAAATATATTTTCGGTCTTGACTAATGAAATAAAAGTGGTCAAGTGCGAGTTGGACTCGCCCATGAAGGCTTCCGTAGCAGCAAGTCAAAGTTAAAGTACTTACTACTTGCTAAATCTCCTTCAAACCAATTTTCGTTGAAAGTTTATATATAAGGTAATGTACATCATACATTTTTTTTTTTTAGTTTTGTCATTCTCTTATGTCAGATGTTACAGGGGGAGGGACACATATTTTACTACTTTGGAAGAATCTCTCGCGTAAACTATTCAGTTTAGAAAAAAATATAAACCTCACTATCATTTTTACGTACTGACATACGGACGGACAGACATGACGAATTTATAAGGGTCCCGTATTTTGCCATTTGGCTACGGAACTCTAAAAATGGTAGCAAGCTGCGTTTGCTATAAGCAGCAATATAGCTTAGACAACACAATCACATCCAATACTATCGACGCAGCGTAGCGTCACGCGTCGCGGTATCGCGCGACAGCTGGGAGCGCGCCAGCCTTATAGATAGCGTACTTCGAGCAGTGGCTCTCAAACTTTCTCTAAATTATATAATTAGCTATCAAAATTATTTAATCATACAATGAAAAGAAAATGTTTTGCCAATTGATAATAAATGAAAAAACCAAAAATAAATATTTAAAAATACAATATTTACTACATGTAACAAGAACATAGTTAAATTGTACATTGAAAAAGTCAAAGCCACGGCAAAATTAAAACTATTTACTATTTAAAACCTCAATTAAATATTTAACCGCTATATTTTTTATTAGTAATAGTATAATGCTTTATATATTAGAAAAGGCAAGAACGTCTGTGACGGTGCATCTGGCTGATAATGCACCATATCGGCGCATGTAATTTATTTTATATTTATTTTTCGCACTAAATGCTGTTAGCATGTATTTTTATGGCAACGAAATTGTGTCACTATAAACTGGCTTAAAAGTATGAGCATCTGTGTCTTAAACTAAAAAAATATATGTGATAGTTTAAAATATTGTCATTATGAAATAGCGTATTTTTTTGGTAATAAAAGTTCGAGCACCAGTGCCCTAGCCCGTTATTTAGCGCCCTACGTGCCGGGGCGGGCGGCGCGCGATTGAATTAACTGGATTTCAGGTTTTATTTGTGCGAACTGAGAGCTTTGGGGATAAAGAGACGTGAAAACTGTTCCGAGCTAGCAGCGGCTGAGGCTAGTAATCAGTTACGGTTTAGTGCCATTGAAGTTAATCGTAAAGTTTGTTTTCAAACGACAGAACAAGAGACTGCAAAGTCTCGAACATCGCCGAAAAATTGCCAAGCTTATCGCTTTTTTATCGGATACACTTCGGAGAGTGTGCGACTGCTTTTATTTGTATCAATCTCGTAGCTCGAAAAAGCGACATCGTTTCATGGTCGAGGCTGTGGAATACGTTGCCTGAGAGGGTTTTTCTCGATAGTTACAATCTTTGTGTCTTCAAATCGAGAGTGAATCGGTTTCTTATAGGTAAACACGCTCCATTGTAGACCGCATCATCGTTTAACATCAGGCGAGATGGCGGTCAAGTGTAAACCTATGTATGTTAAAAAAAATTTTTTTTACAGTATTTAGTGAAGAGACAAGCAGGACATGAGCCTGAAGGTAAGCAACACGCCTGACATTACAGCAGAGTGACACGTTGGTAATGGAACACGCGGAATCCAAATCAATAGCAGCACTGCATTGTGCTCAATGACCTGAGATATATAATGAAATATCTTTATGCCCTGTCTTTTTAACCCCCGACCAAAAAAAGGGGTGTTATAAGTTTGACGTCGATGTCTGTCTGTCTGTCTGTCGGTCTGTCTGTGTGTGTGTCTGTCTGTGGCACCGTAGAGCTCAAACGGATGGGCCGATTTCAATGCAGTTTTTTTATTTGAAAGTTAATATCTGTGCGGATGTTCTTAGCTATGTTTGGTTAATATCGATCCAAGATGGCCGCCTCCACAAAATGGCGGACAAAATATTTCTTCACAAGCTACCTCAATATGGGTATCAAATGAAAGGGCTTGACTAGTAGAATGTTGTACACTATAATAGATATCAAATCCAAGATGGCCGCTACCACAAAATGGCGAATTACATTTATTTTTTCACAACTCCCTTAATATGGGTATCAAATGAAAGGGCTTGACTAGTAGAATGTTGTACAGATAACAAATCCAAGGTAGTCGGGGGTTAATCAAAATTTTAAATTTTGTTCTTGTTCTTGAAAATATAGATTATATAGAAACTATGGCTACGCGTATATCACTATATAATGTTTTCTAGAAAATATGGATTTAAGTCTTGGTTCATGAGGTCTACCTCTTCCTCCTCCCTTCTAATTTACCTTCCATTGTTGTTCTAATGAAGTTAGCCCCAACATCTTCCCTCTTCTGTTTTCTATTGCAGAGTTATTTTCCTCTACCATATTCAAAACTTCTTCATTACTTCTAGTTGATTCTCTCCATTCTCCTCCAACACACATTTCGAATGCCTCTAAGTTCCTATTCAAGAGTTGACCGCTCAAAGGTGGATTATAATATGGAAACATGGATTTACAGAGTCCGCCTGGGGAAATACCACACCTTTGCCAGTTATTCTACCGCCAAGCAGTAATGTGCAAACATTACTGTGTTCCGGTTTGAAGGGCAATGTTTCCAGAGAAATTACAGGACTTAGAGATATAAGATCTTAGATCTCTGGGTGACGAGCGCAGTGCAGTGCTAGGTAATGATTTAGACTCTTCATGTTCCAATAGCTTCGTGTCACTGTGCTGTTATGTGTCAGGCATGTTGCTTACCATCAGGCACATGTCCTGATCGTCTCGTCACTCTTTATTTAAAAAAAAATAGTAGATGGGAAAAATATGTTTAATTTTTAATTCGAAATGTAATATTAAATTCGTCTAAAAAGTAATCGTTTAATTATTATAAAATATATAAAAGCTGTGTTGTTCTAGTAGTTAAGCTGTACAATTTACAGTCGTGAGTTCGAATCCCGTCTACACCTCGGAGTGTTTTTCGAAGTTAGTTAGCAATCGTCATCACTAGCTGTGAGGATAAAGGAAAATCAGCATGCTTTAAGAGTATCCACCAACCCACGCTGGACCAACATGGTGAATTCTAGCCTAGTGCCTTCAAAATTTCTCCTTGTCAAAAACGGTTCCTAGTCTCAGCAGCAACATTTAGTGAACAGCCTGTTCACTAAATGTTGCTGCTGAGACTAGGAACCGTTTTTGACAAGGAGAAATTTTTGAAGATTTTATATAGTTATATAGTTTACGTTGCTCATTTTTCTTATAGCTATGAGTTTGTAATTAACCTATGTTGCTTTATGTTGAACGACAATGTGATTGCGTTAGAGCGTATTTAATTTTTTACTTCGTTTAGACAAGACTGTGAACTAGTACCTATAAACAAATAATAATATAGTTGTAAATACATACTTATTATACATAAAACCACCCAGATACAGTACAAATAATTGAATTTATTACAGAAATATTTGCAGTGGGTGGGAAGTGGGAATCGAACCCACGACCCTTAGCTTCGCAGGCAGAATTACTACTCACCAAGCCACGAGGCCAGTTGTAATGACAACAAGTACAAGACCACTTAATCACAGCAATCGATTACGTATCAAGGCCAACCGTGACGTCACTTCCTGTTCCCAGGAGTCCCAGCGTTAAATCACAAACCTAGCCCCGCCCATTTCCACTCAGGATCCATTACAGCTATTAGAACACAGGCGTGTAATACTCGAACCTATTTCACACGCCTACGACGCGCTACGCCGTAGCCATGCCGTAGCTATCGAGACAGGAGACCCTAAGGCATTTGAAGAGGAATTGGGAAAATATGTGGGAAACAGAAATTTAGCTTACTACATTAATATTAATAATTTCGTCAAGGGGTACGGTAGACTTGATCGAAACCTAATATGAATAACAAAACATAAAAAATATTGATTTTGAGTCAACAACATAATGTCCACAAAATTCGGACTATGGAGAATTTCGTTAAATTCTGATGGCATTGACAAACAAACCGCTATTGTCATCTTTGATGTGAAGCACGTTTCGTTCCATCAATCAACACGTTGCGTGCGTCCGTCGCGCCATAAAAGTATCCATCACAAGAAACTGTGACTTATGTGACTACGTAAAACGAAACGTCTTGCCGCCGGACCGGCATTTTATTAGTAGGTACTTATATTTAGTATCAGCATTGCACCCGTGCGAACCCGGGGCGGGTCGCTAGTAGATTAATAAAGCCTACATCGAAAATCTTCCAACAAACGCTTCATCTTAAGTGAGGCAAAACGCAGATTGATATCGGCATAAGCACTAAGCAGTATGTACTGAAGTTTGCCAAACATAACTTGAACGTCGCGGAGTATGTACAGTGAAGGTCCACACAAACCATCACAATGTTGACCTTGACAATCAGTTACTGATGGTAGTTTCGAACGGATAAAGCCAGTGCTCACTATGTTTTTTTTTTAATAAAAAGTGACGAGACGAGCAGATCATGTACCTGATGGTAAGCAACATGCCTGCCACATAACAGTACAGTGACGCGCAGCTGTTGGAACATGAAGAGTTCAAATCATTACCTAGCACTGCACTGCACTCGTCACCCAGAGATCTAAGATGTAATTCTCTAAGCCCTGTAATTTCTCTAGAAACATTGCCCGTCAAACCGGAACACAGTAATGTTTTCACATTACTGCTTGGCGGTAGAATAACTGGCAAAGGTTTGGTACTTCCCCAGGTGGACTCTGCCAAGAGTCCTACCACTACTAAATTTTCACTTTGCTCACTTCTTGATTTGCCTCACTTTTCTTGCGCGGTCCTGGTTTCTAGGCAAATATCTATATGGCTTACTAGTTTTGCGAGTATACTCGTGTTTCTCAGTTTTACAATTACGCCGTTTCTTCACTAACCCTCGAATACAAAAGGCTTGACATGTAAAATATACAAATTACAAATCCAATTTAGTCGGGGATTTTTTTGTTTTTTTTATTTCGGTTTTTTATTTTTTTTTTGAAGTGAAAAAGTTTTTTGTCGCGCCACGCACAGATTTTTTGTTGGCTGTGAATTGAGCTAAAGCATCACTCTCGAACTCGAGCTCGGACGCAAGCTGCACGAGAGCGTGCCCCATGCGGTAGTTGCAATCTCACGGCACACGGGGACCTTCACGTACTACGCTGACGACACCGACGACGCCATCGGTCGGTTCGTGCGGCGAGCGTGGGCTGCATCACCGAAGACCATCCGCGATTTTAACCAACAGATGGCCATCAGGGACAGAAATGCGGCCGTTGTGGAGGCTCTGGGCTGGGAGGAGGCAGCTTAGGCAAATGGCAAAAGGCAATTAGGCAAACACTCGATGTCGAGTCGATTACTAGCGGAATCCCAACCGGTAGTGATCGGCTCTACAGACGAGCACTAGAATTAGAATTTAAATGTACTCAACTCCCTCCTATTTTCCTCTTCTTTTCCTTATCCAAGATATGTGTAAAAACGATATTTGTAATGACAAAGATCACGGACCCCGGAGTCTGTGGAGTGGCTAATTTAAATAAAAAAAAGGAAAAATAAAGAACTCGAGCTCGTGAATGAAAGAAATGTGTCGAAGAAAATCGGGTGAACTCGAGATCATGACCATCTAGAAATTCCAACGGATTTCTAGAATGCTATAAGGTACTTACCATGTTTAATGTTTACCAATACAGATGGGACCATGACCATCTAGTCTAGACGGCCATGCTTAGAAGACTTATTTAGACGATTTATTTACATTGAAGATTTGTTCCAGACTATAAATAATCAATCTGTGTTCCTACCATTACATGAATTCACTACAAATGTGCATTTTGCATGTGCTCAGCTGTTCAGCTTCATGGCTATGTAGCTAATATAGTTTCTTAGCTATATAGCTTTACAAAGCTTCTTAGCTACGAGTATATTAGCATAATGATGGATGTTATCTTTCATTACCGACTAGATATATCCACCTTTGAAACAAAAAAATAATTCAAAATTTGTTCATCAGTACTGATGCTACGATGTCACACACAAAAAGCGTTATGTGTGACGCATACTGACACACAGAAACGTCAAATTTGCGCTGACAGTTAAAAACTCGTTCCATTAAATAATAGAAAATCTTAAAGATACTCCCAATGCTCAAACGCTGGACATTGGCGAAATTACGGTGACATCACGGCATGAAAACCAAAAGAAAAAGTTAAAGTTGAATAGAAAATCTTTGCCAGTTTTTCAGAAACTTCACAATTGAAAAAGCTCTCGTTTCTCAAACAATAAAGAACATTGCAAGGTGAGCCGATAAAATCAAACACACAGCTGTTAGCACAGTGTAAAAATAAACTACCAGTAGGATGACGCTTTTGAGCTCGGGACGAATTAAGCTAAAGCATTTACACTAGTAGGGTTGTTTGTGATAAATAAAAAAAATACTTATTTATTTTATCAACTTCAGTTGTATAAACAATTTGTATCAGCTACACAATTAGAAACATTTTAACTTCTTTTTAAAATGGTTCAATGATGAACAGTAATTCTGATTAATTTATTTTTGTTCCGAAAAAAACTAAAATCGGCTTTAATTATAATTTCATTAAGACATTCGATAAAATGTTATTACAAGCTTTGTTCAGATATATGTAAGAAAATATTATAGCTTTTGTTTAAATTTCAAAAATCACTACATTAATTTCAATAGAATGTCTTTTACTTTTTAAATATTTTCAACTAAACAAAGACAGCTCATCAAAATCAATTCACAATAAGCTGAGCTGTCGTGTAACATACATAAAAAACATACAATTGAATTGAGAACCTCCTTTTATTTTGAAATCAGTAACAAATTAACTGCTGACGCTTGATACCTCAAACGTTAGCCCCGAGCGACGCTCCCAAGCTACTAACATATTCGTGTTCACAGTTTGGGAGTGCGCTTCGTCTCGCCCGCACGATTGCCCCGTCTTGATAACTTCGTCGAACGGCTGTATGGTCTATTAGACTGTGGCTGCTAGCCCGCCGCGCACCGCCCCCACACCGCGTCTTAAACTCCAAGATAACAAAGTCAAATATAAAGTGTAGGGAGCAGACAGCTCCGCGGCTCACTGAGCAGTTTGCTATTGTTTTTACTCAAGTTGTTGTTATGGAGGTCTTTTAGTGAAGCTCTCATAGACTACTTGCCTATCTGACCGATGTGTTATGAAACTTTACATAGTCTTGCTTTGAGTACGTTTGAATTCACAAACCTATAAAATTTGTACAACAACTGGGTATGCTCTATGTATAATAAGTATCTATTTTAACTATTTAAGTATTATATTATCAGGTATTTGGCTTTAATGGTACAAGCTTTGATTAGTTTGGGATCAGATGGTGTTGTGTGTAATGCACGCCAATATTGATATTGAATATTGATCTGTCGAGTATTAGATACATGGTTTGTGCTCTCTATCCTACCAATATAATGAAAATGTTTACCAATTATAAATACTTTTTTTCTTTTACTTATAATTTTATTTACTAAGTGACGCGTAAATTCTAAGTTTATGAATAAAGTTCTTTGAATAGATTTAGATTTTTTTATTAAAAGATTAAGCACTTCACAGACTCCGGCAATTTATTGTTTGGTGATTTTTGACATATTATGAGAGGAAAACAAATTGGAGAAGCAGAAAACTTTTTGAAACTAATTCTAGGGCAAGTCTGGCTTCATCAGTTGGATCACAACCGGTTAGAGTTCCGCTACTAATCGACTCGACTTCGTTATTTGCTAGTTTTAATCCCGACCAAAAAAAAGGGGTGTTATAAGTTTGACGTCGATGTCTGCCTGTGTGTGTGTCTGTCTGTGGCACCGTAGAGCTCAAACGGATGCGCTGATTTCGATGCGGTTTGTTTTATTTGAAAGTTAATATCCGTGCGGATGTTCTTAGCTATGTGTGGTTAATATCGATGGAAGTTGGCCGCAGCGCCGCCACAATATGGCGGACAAAATATTTCTTCACCATCTTCTTAATATGGGTATCGAATGAAAGGGCTTGACTAGTAGCGTACTATAGATTAAAAATCCATGATGGCCGCCACCACAAAATGGCGAATTATATTATTTTTTCACTACTACCTCAATATGGGTATCAAACGAAATAGCATGAGTAGTAAAATACATTACACTATGACAAATTTCAAATCCAAGATGGCCGCTTCCACAAAATGGCGAAACACATTTATTTTTTCACAACTAAATTAAATATGGGTATCAAATGAAAGGGCTTGACTAGTAGAATGTTGTGCAGATAACAAATCTGAGGTAGTCGGGGGTTAATCAACATTTTTATTTTGTTCTTGTTCATTGCTCATAGGCTCAAATTCTTCACCATGTCTGCATTTCTGTCCCTAATGAACATCTGTAAACTTTAATGTTATTTTTTTACTTTTATAGGTTTACACTTGACCGCGATCTCGCCTGATGTTAAACGATGATGTGGTCTACGATTGAACGTGTATACCTAAAAGAAACCGATTAACTCTCGATTTGAAGGCACAAAGATTGTAACTATTGAGAAAACCCAACTCAGGCAACGTATTCCACAGCCTTGACGTTCTTATCACAATTATTAGTCATCGGTGATGCAGGCAACACTCACCGTGCAAATAGTCCGATGGCGTTATCGACTTTAGAATATAGTAATGTTAAAAGGTTTGTTTTTCGCTACATTTCAGCAATGAATTTCCAAATATCAACGTCACTTTCTCTGTCCGTCCCGCACTAAACACACAATTAGTCATCTATCCTGGAAGTAAACCCTAAACAGTGATCCCGTAAATTAATTTATCCACACAAATATAATTTCAATCGCGCTGTAATCCGATAACAGAGGCCGGTGATAAATTCTGTGTTCCAATTAAACCGGAGCAGTTGGCCGGGGACCGCACACGGGTGCGATCACCGCTTTAACTGGGGAACTCTTTGCGGGACTGGCCGAAAAACAAATGACATGCTTTTGAAATTATTTAAATTTATGTGGAGTATTCTTTGTAGTGGTAAGACTCTTTGGAGATGTGGGGTATTCTTTGTAGTGGTAAGACTCTTTGGAGATGTGGGGTATTCTTTGTAGTGGTAACACTCTTTAGAGATGTGGGGTATTCTTTGTAGTGGTAAGACTCTTTAGAGATGTGGGGTATTCTTTGTAGTGGTAAGACTCTTTAGAGATGTGGGGTATTCTTTGTAGTGGTAAGACTCTTTGGAAAGCCTGCTTGAAGAAGAACCAAATCTTTACCAACTATTGTACGTCGAAGCGGTATTTTTATAGTAAAGGGTGCCGAAACAAGCTCGATATGTAAGTAAGCAACAGGCCTGTCCATAACAGCACATTGCCACGCAGTTTAAAAAACCTAAAGGAAAAAAGTACATATAAGTACAGCAGTAAGAGACATGTTTGTTATATGTTTTAAAATAAATTCAAACCGTAATTGACAATGGTGTTTTTTTGTTTCATAAGCGTCCCGCAATGGTACCCGCACAGTTCCCTTTTCCCGCTATTATACCCGTGAACAAACCTAAGTACTATTCCAGTCTGTAGACTGTACATTTCTAGTCTATAGACTGGAATTTTTTTTTTTTTTTTTATCGCGTATAGGTCCGCGTTTGACCACCAACTCGCCTGATGGTAAGCGACGGTGTGGTCGAAGATGACGCACGTTGACCTAGAAGGTACCTATAGTACTTAGTACTAGTAGAATAGTAGGTTTAATAGCGGGAAAAGGGAACTGTGCGGGTACAATTGCGAGACGCTTATGAAACAAAAAAACACCATTGTCAATTACGGTTTGAATTTATTTTAAAACATATAACAAACATGTCTCTTTATAAATCTAAAAAATAATACAATAAAGTATAATACATTCGCGTGAAAACATATGTCACACACTAAAATATCGTCTCCCAACTATTTCCGGCCGATTTTGAAGTTAAATAAAGTGAATTTCCTAGGATATTTGGGCGGTCGCCTGCCGACTCCCGGAGGAGGAAATTTTCATATTTCCAGTTATTGAGGCGAGCGGTAATAAATTGAGCTTCTTATGTCTGTGACGGTCGCTGACCGCGGCCGAACGAATTATTGTAACAGTCGATACATTTTGTCTCTTCTGGCATAAAGCGTTGGACATATCGTTGTACGAATATTTTTTGTATGTGTAATATTCTTTAAGTGCGCTGAACAATTTTTTGGAGAGAAAAATCTGATAGGTTGGTGATTCCGATATCAGTGTTGCCATTTTAGAAAATTTGTCACCAGATCTAGTGAGTATTTGATGTCTTTGGTAATATTTTTTTGTGATTTAGACACAAAAAAAACTGTTGATTTTTTGTGGTATTTAATGAATAACGTAACAGTTATGTAATATCTTACTGTAATATTTTTTTTTTTTTTTTTTTTAACTTTTATAGGTTTACACTTGACCGCCATCTCGCCTGATGTTAAACGACAATGCGGTCTACGATGGAGCGTGTTTACCTAGAAAAAACCGATTCACTCTCGATTTGAAGACACAAAGATTGTAATCATCGGGGAAAACCCACTCAGGCAACGTATTCCACAGCCTAGACGTTCTTATCACAAAATTTGAGTCAAATCTCTTCGTTCGTGTCTTTGGAACATCGACCATGAAACGATGTCGCTTTTTCGAGCTACGAGCATTCCGATAAAAAAAAGGGCAAGGTGGTATCAAATCATGCAACCCAGTCGCACACTCTCCGAAATGTATCCGATAAAAAACCGATAGGCCAGCAATTTTTCGGCGATGTTCAAGACTTTGAAGTCTTTTTCGCACAAGAGTATCATTGCCTATGAGCCTTTTCGCACGTCTCTCGATCGATTCCAGTGCCTCCAGCTGATACTTAGCTGATCCATCCCAAAGGTGCGAACAGTACTCCATACAGGAGCGAATCTGTGCTTGATATAAAGTGAGCAACTGTTCAGACTTGAAATACCTTCGCACCTTTGAGAGGACACCCAGCTTTTGGCAGCTAATTTGGCCTTGGATTCGATATATGAGCCAAAGTTGAGCGTAGATGTTAAAGTAAGCCCAAAAGAGTAACTAAAAAGCTCAAGACGGTCAGAAACTGGCACGGACACACCTCGAAAAGTAGGAGTCAGTTGGAATGGACTCCTTTTTGCGGAAAACAGACACGCCTGCGTCTTACTCTCATTGAACTTGACCAGATTGGCATTGCCCCATTCAGACACCGCCTCAAGGGTCAAATTCAAACGCTCAATCAAACTCTCTCTCAGTACCTGGGTTTGCTGCCCACTGGCTCTCGCGCTAGATGTGTAACTCTCTACAACGGTGCTATCATCTGCGTACCCAAAGATACCGGGCTTCAACAGATCGTTGATATGTAGCAGGAAGAGCGTCGCAGAGAGTACCGACCCTTGAGGGACTCCGGCATTGATAGCCATTTGATCCGACGAGCAGCCATCAATGACGACTCGTATGGATCGATCCCTCAAGAAGTCCGATATCCACGCAATAAACCCAGGAGACAAACCATAACTTGAAAGCTTGCTTATAAGGCCATCGTGTATTGTCGTAATATGCAAAGTTTTTGCTTTGCCTCCTGAATTTCTAGTCAAAACCTTAAAATTATTATTTCTACTGCTACATAATAACAGAACCACTGCGCCGTCCATTTTTACAAAGCCTCAAGACGAAAACGATACGGACATTATACCTTAGATGAGTATTTTTTTCAGGTTTATAATGTTTTATTTAATTTTAATTCAAATTGCTTATAATTACTAATAAAGGTAAAATATCAATATAGAAATGACGTCAGTATACAAAAAGTCTATTTAAGTACGTAGTCCGGCCTTGTCGGGAGAACGGCGAGCTTCGATTCGCAGCCCCCGGGTTCAAATCTCACGAAGTCATATGCGTAATGCCGCTCACTTACAGCGGCGAAGGACAAGATCATAAGGAAGGCGAAACGTACCTAGAATCTTTCGAGGTCATGTGTCTCCACCAACCAGCACTGGGCCAACATGTTGTACCTATTATGGCCTTGACTCGCTCCTTGCGAGAGAAGGCCCCGAGTCCCAGCAGTGGGAACAGAGACGATCTTCTTAGCATTCCATGGATTCACCGTGCGGGTGCCGGGTCCATCGTGTGGCAGAGAAAGAAAACCCGAGTAGATCCCGAGACTTGTGACTCGGGCGTAGGTTTAAGGGGCCCCTTTCTGACGTACATCAACACTCACCTTCACCACTCGTTTTTCTCTCCCTGCCCAGCCAAATCTGATATGAGCCTACTTGTGCAGCTTTAGATACTCGTTCTAGTATAGAACTTACTGCACTTCTGGATAAGCCAAGGTCTTCCAGCAGGTTATAGAGAGATTTTGCTGGTATACCTCTAGCTCCCACTTCTACAGCGTATAAACTAACTACATAGCCATTTTTTGTTAACTCGTTTAGGAGGTCGTAATACTTATTTTGTTTCATCGCGTGGTCTTTAGGTATATTAGTTTCCCATATCAGGCTGTTTATTCTTACGTAAGAAATTAAGTGTCAGTCTGTACACGGGCTTACGATAACTGTCAACATATTTCGTCCCTTCCATTATTATCCGAGAGTATTACTGCGCAGTAATGATTGTCTCCGTAATTCAGCAGGAAATGATAATACGTTAGTTGTCTGCTTACCGTTCCGGCTCACTGATCACGGGGCGTTCACATGCTCCAGATCATTCTACTTCAATCCACTAATCTATACATGGGAACGAAATCGAAGTGTCTCTTTGTGATTGCAAATTATAATCTTCGAAATATGAAAATTGTTTTGATATTTCAGAAATATTCGCTTTATTATTCTAGTAAAATGTTTATTTTTACTCGTATTTATTTAAAAACACTTAATGTATACTAATTATGATTTTGTTGATGTTTCAAGTTTCGTTCCTAATTTTATTCGAGGCCGGTTTTTTCAACCTTGCAGTTCTTCTTATGAATGTATTTGTTACAACTGTAAAAAACGAAATTTTTAGGTTTGTTTGTAAGTCACCTTCTAAATTAGGTTATTTATGTATGTTCTAAAAAGTGGAACAATGCGGCTGGATTCGATTTTTGCCAGTTATTCTACCCCCATGTAGTAACTAATGTGCAAACATTACTGCGTTTCACTGTAAAGATCAATCTTTGCAGATAATTCTTATGGCATAAAGCATGGACGTATAAAAAAAGGCGGACGTAGTCTCGCTAAATCAAAAACTGTGTCCATCGAGTCGGCCACATAATATGCACGTGTGCGCTGTCACATACAGACTGACACGCACATCAGTGGGTCATTACATGCGCTACTTGCGTATATGCTGCGTGTCAGCCTATCAGTGACAACCTGACAACGCACCCGCGCAAATGTGGCCGACTCTAGTGACACAGGTTTTGTTTTAGCGAGACTACGTCCGATTTTTTTATACGTCCATGGCCATAGAGATAAATCATCTTTAATGTATGGGTGACGGGAGTAGTGTAGTCATTTGGATACTTCACGTTCCAATAGCTGCATGAGACTGTGGTATTATGCGCAGGCGTGGCGCTTACCATGAGGAACAGGTCGTTCTCGTCCCGTCACTTTATACTCAAAAATAAATTTAAATATATTTTGCATAAAGTCTTTTTTGGCGCCTTAAATAATAATGGTGGACGCACTGAGGTTGAAATTCGACTATAATTAAAATAAACAAAAGTTATATATTTATGTGTATGTGTCAAATACATGGTAATGAATACAAAAACCTATCCGATGAAAACCGTTAAGCTAGCAACGTGGCGGCGATGTTCGAGACTTAAATGTCTTTTGAAAATAAGTTAGTCATGGTCTTTTCGTAAGTCTCTCGATTAATTCCAGGGCCTCCAGTTGGTACTTACCCGATCCATCAGATAGAAGCACTCTTTGACAGAGAGAACACTAAATTCCATTTGTGGAAACAAAAAGCGGCTGCATAGCTTACATAACATAGATAAAACTAGGATATAACAAGCTTATACGCAGAAGAAAACAGGCCGAACGTCTCCATGTAAGAGATAAAAATACCGGTATTGCCAATCCCAAAAATACCTGTACTTCAATATCGCTAAACATCGTTCAGTTTCATATATCCAAGAGAAATCTGTCGTTTATGTAAGCGATTGCACAACTACACAATCTCACGACCCACGGCCACACGATTCTAAACCTTCCGGCGACGAAAAGTAGATTCAGAATCAAATGAATAATTTCCTGAACAAAGACAAACCGAGGTCTTCCTAAATCCACTTACAAGGAATTGAGCTCCGAAAGTCTGAGAGCAAACAGACTCGAACAAACAAACAAAGACACACGCAAATTGTGAAGATCTTTCGAGTACTCGAGTACATTAGGTACTATTATTTACATAAACCAACGTAAGGATGGGACGTGTCGATACGAAGTTCTCAGTTTGTTGGTGTTAAGAAAATTGGAAATATAATCGAATAGTTTCAATCGGTAAGCCTTTTTATTGATAAGACGTTTTTTTTTAAGCCTTTAAAAGTTTTGTTATTAACCGCCGTCTCGCCTGACGTCAAGCGACGATGTGATCTACGATGGAGCGCCCATAACAAATGCTAGAAGAAACCGGTTCACTTTCAATTTGAAGACGCCAACATTAAGTTAATAAGTATGTATTTAAAACTATTCAAGTTTTCGGAACGTCAACTATCAAATGTTGCCACTTTGAGGTTGCTCTTGATCTATATCTTATGATGGTAAGCTACAATGGACCGCACTTACCTAGATAATTCGGTTCCAAGATACCTAGATTATCTATACATTCAAGTTGCAACGGAGCAAGGTAGCACTAGACCATGCAGATTAGCTGAATATCCTTAAAAAGTGAATACGATAAAAAAACGATAAATTTGCCATTTTCAAGACTTTGAACTATTTTCCTAATCAAGAAGTTGTTGCCTAATTCAGTTATTCCATCACCACGCAGTAATGTGCACATGTTTTTATTTTTGGCTTGCAGGGAAATGTTTACTAAGAAATTACAGGACTAACTGACGAATTGTATTAGGTCTCCGGCGAGTACAGCGTAGAGTTAGGCGGTAATTTGGATTATTTTGGATCAATTAACAGCGTAGCTCTTTGATGTTATAGCCAGTCGTGGCAGTCATGTAATCGAATGCAAGTTTCGATTCGTTTCATCAATTTACATATTAAAAAAAGCCTGTTGGCTTGCCTTAAAAAAAATGTAGGTTTTTGACTCACAGTAGCCTAAAGTAAATAATTGTTATATGAAGGTAAAGCGTACTTTGTGGTACAGTGGATAAAAGCAGCCCACTAAATGGTCCTACTGCTGGGATTTGACAGTTATTAGGCTAGGAACAATTATGGGACATGGCGGTTTTCGCAAGATGTTTATTGTTGAAGTTGTCAACAGAAAGTTTTATCCAGGACACCACTACGGCTTATTTTAAACAGAAAACTTCGCGTTAGTGTTGAAATCTCCAAATATCCATATGGTACATATTTATAATCAATCCACCACATATTGCCACACTGTGACTAGTAGTCTTCCTTCGAAAGGAAAGAGTCTAGGCCATAATCCACCAGTGCGGGTTGGTGTATGACAAATGACTTCGAATGATTCTAGGTACATGTCGGTTTCCTCACGATGTTTTTCCTTCACCGTTTGAAGTTAATACGCTTATGACTTCGAAATGACAGTGGTGCGTGTGGAGTTTGAACCCGGGGTCTCCGAATCGCAGGCGCCGTGCTCCCGACTAGACCCGCCGTAACTTATAAAAACTTATAAATATTTGTATAGAAGAACATTATTGTAACAGTGAATATTTCCGATTTATACTTATTGCTTAGGCCTCCTAAGCAATAAGTGAAAACGGTTGCGCAGGACCGTTC
Organism: Ectropis grisescens; assembly: GCA_017562165.1. NCBI lineage: Eukaryota > Metazoa > Arthropoda > Insecta > Lepidoptera > Geometridae > Ectropis > Ectropis grisescens. Next base: position 26,109,089 of record CM029787.1, on the reverse strand, counting down.
GTTGTGGAAATCTAGGGAGGAGGCCTATGTTCAGCAGTGGACGTCTTGCGGCTGATGATGATGATAACTTATTCCTTCAAATATTCACACGAAACAACAGGTAAAAAGCGGGAAATCTCTAATAATCTAATTAATTAAAAGAAAAGCCCAAAAGAATCGTCGGCCGGCCGTGTCAGCTGAAATGAAGTAGCCTTGTCTGAAACTTCAAAAGACAAAGGGCCCGTTCCCCGCGGGATTCTGTTACAAAGGCCGTTTTTATCGTTTCCTGTTTTATGAAGGATCTCTTTATGGTTTTTGAGGATATTAAAAATGATATTTTGAGTTATAAATTTGAACGGATTTGAACGGGCCACTTTGTGTTCACACTACTGCGACTCGGGGGTTCCTGTCACAAGGAGAGAATCAGGGTCACAATCCACTGTGGTTGAGAATGGGTTGCGGATATTCTCATTTTTGGAACGAAGTTTGGAGAGTGTGGTCTTTTTATATCGGAATGCTTGTAGCTCCAAAAAGCAACATTGTTTCAAGGTTGATGTTCCAAAGACACGAATGAAGAAAATTGACTCTATTTTTATGATAAGAACGTCTTGGCTGTGGAATACGTTGCTTGAGTGGGTTTTTCCCGATGGTTACAATCTTTATGTCTTCAAATCGAGAGTGAATCGGTTTCTTCTAGGTAAACACGCTCCATCGTAGACCGCATCGTCGCTTAACATCAGGCGAGATAGCGGCAAAGTGTAAACCTATAAAAGTTTACAAAAAATTCCTTACGCTGTAGCAAGGAACTTCTTTTTTTTTTAATTTATTTCTCCACAGACTCCGGGGTACGTGATATTTGTCATTGCAACTATCTTGTCAGTGCTAGGTAATGATTTGGACTCTTCATGTTCCAATAGTTGCGTGTTACTGTGCTGTTATGTGGCAGGCATGTTGCTTACCATCAGGCACACGTCCTGCTCGTCTCGTCACTCTTTATTAAAAAAAACTTTTATTCACACATTTCTTGGATAAGGAGAAGAATAGGAAAATAGGAGGGAGTTGGGTACATTTAAAATCTAATTCTAGTGCTCGTCTGTAGAGCCGATCATTGCCGTTTCGTGCCGTTCAACTGAAACTATTCGATTTTCTTTTTATAGTTTCATTGTGTTTGATTGGCAATACTGACTTGTAATATACATGGAGAAACTTGAGCTAAAGTCGAGTTTTGTATTGTGGTTAAGATCAATGTAATCTACACTGGTCTGACTTTACTATTAAATTTTACTGTTTTTTGGCTCGTGTTAGTATTTTGGTACTACTTAATACCTTTAAAATATAATAAAGATAGAAGAAGCACCTCGCGGTTTTACCCTAATTCAATAAATAAATAATAAATATTTGTGGACAATTCACATACAACACAACACCAATTGACCCCACACTAAGCAAAATTTGTACTATGGCAGCCAGATAGCAGATTTAATACGTATATAGTTGTAAATACATACTTATCATACACAGAAACACCCAGACACAATAGATAGATAGATAGAAACTCTTTATTGTGGCACAAACATAAGAAACACTTATTAACTAGTGCCACAAATGTCGGCCTTATTGCTGAGAGCAATCTTTTCCAGGCAACCGGTATACATACAACAATACTAATATTTGAATTCGTGACACAAATATTTGCACTGGGTGGGAATCGACCCCAGGACCCCGGCTTGCAGGCAGACTTACTACCCACTAAGCCACGAGGCCAGTCACCAGTCAATTTCGTTATTTTCCCGGGATAAAAAGTAACCTATATGTTTACAAACGTAAACCGTATACCACAAACGTAATTTTATTATAATACGTAATTTATATGTGCTCTGAATTTCCACTTAATCCGTTCAGACATAATTGAGTAGCAAACATCCAAACATCAAACCAAACTTAGACATTATACTCGTAATATTAGTAGAATAACAAAAGTCAAAAAAAAAAAAAAAACTGTGTTAAGTCTCATGCATTTTACTCCCAAGTGTCAAATATCACTTTCCCTTTGACTCCTTCCCAAATCTTATTGTTTATTACTTACAAAACCTCACTCAAAGCCGAGCGAATGGGACAATTTCCTTATTTCGAAATCCAAGTGAACCCCAGCCAGTTAAACACTGCCACATTTAACCTCAAAGCGGCGAAATTACTCCGTACGAGAACAACGCGTTCCCGATGTGAAGCAAAATGTTCAGCGCTAATTTAAGAACAGAACTCGTTATCATACAGCGGGGTGGCGGCAGACGAGGAGGGAATCACCAGAGATGCGAGCAGTTTGTAGTGGTAGAACTCCTGCCAGAGTCCACCTGGGGAAGTATCACACCCTTGTCAGTATTCTACCTTCAAGTAGTAACTGTGAAAATATCACAGTGTTCCGGTTTTAGAGATAAAACATCTTAAATCTCTTGATATAAAACATCTTAGGAACGAGCGCAGTGAAGTTCTAGGTAATGATTTGGACTCTCTCTTTATGTTCCAATAGCTGCGTGAGACTATGCTGCTATGGGCAGACAAACATGTTGTTTACCATTATGCATATGTATTGCTTGTCTCGTCACTCTTGTAAAAATAATTGAACCATTTGTACATATGCATTTGGAAAATACAGGTGATTTGAATCAACGACCTCACTTTTGTGATTTCGGACGTTCTAGACTATTACGGCTTTTTTTATAGAATACACGGTATCAAAACTGACATCCTATATACTATAGACAGCAGGCCCGTGAACAAAATTTATGGGTCAAATGAACCACCAGGAGACCTATGTAGGATATTAGAAGGGTATGAAGTAATAAAATTCGGTACTATGCCGTCACTTGTAAGCTGTCCAACTGAAGAAAGGGGGTTCTAGCCTTCGATAATTTCCCCTTGTCGTATGATTTTTGTACAGCGTTGCGGAATAATGGATTAAACGAGGTATTGAACCTATAAAAAATTATAAATTTTAATTAGTAGTTTGTCAGATTTTTTTCCGACGATTTACAGTTTGGTCATTTTTGATTATGTACCGCAATGATTCCATATAGTTTTAATACCTCGTCTAATCCATTATTTCGCAATGCCGTACAAAAATCATGCGACAAGGAGAAATTATCGAGGGTTAGAACCCCCATCTTCAATTGCACCCAGTTGGACAGCTTACAAGTGACGGCATAGTGCTGAATTTTATTAATTAATACCCTTCTATCATCCTACACAGGTCTCCTGGTGGTTCATTTGACCAATCAAATTTGTTCACGGGCCTGTAGTCTACTAGAAGTATATTCTGTCTCTTTGAATTTTTATTATTTACGTTCAGATCCGTCAAAAGTTTCTATAAGGACACAAAAACATTGTCATCACTGGGCTAACAGAAAAGTATTGTTCTTGAAATTGTTTAAAGTTTAGAGTGACGGGATGAGCAGCAACACGCCTGTCTGCCCATAACAGTATCGTGTCTCGTAAGCCACCGCTTAGATTAGAACATAATCCAAATCATTACCTAGCACTTTTAGCACTTTACTGCGTTCGTCATCCAGTTATATGTTTTATCTGTATGCCCTGTAATTTTTCTGGAAATATTGCCCTTTAATTGGAAGACAGTGATGCTTACACGGCTGGGCTGGGCAGCATTTGGCAAACTATGTCGTGTCTTCTCGTCGTCTATTCCACAATGTCTAAAGGCAAAAGTCTTTAATCAGTGTGTCCTACCTGTCATGACCTACGGTGCCGAATCTTGGACACTGTCAGTCAAAGCGGTCCACAAATTTAAAGTCGCGTAGCGAGCTATGGAGAGAGCTATGCTTTGAGTTTCTCTGAGGGATCGTATTCGGAAAGAAGTGATCCGTCAGAGAACCAAGGTAACCGATATAGCTCAACGCATTAGCAAAGAAACTGAAGTGGCAATGGGCCGGTCATATCTGTCGCAGAACCGATACCGTTGGAGTAGACGTGTTCTTGAGTGGAGACCACGAATCGGCAAACGTAGTGTAGGATACCCTGAGACTAGATGGAGTGACGATATACGGAAGGCAGCAGGCAGTAGATGGAGACGTATAGCTGAGGAAAGGGCTGAGTGGCGAGCCATGGGAGAGGCCTATGTCCAGCAGTGGACTAAGATAGGCTGATGACGATGATGATGATGCTTACACATGATTGCTTGGCCGTAGCATAATTGACAAAGGTGTGGTACTTGAGGTAATACTTGCATGAACCCACAACAGTATTATACGACCAATGTCAATTTCTGAATCACATAGTGTCTGGATATGTATCTTTCCGGATTATCTCCTCAGTATCATCGTGCCTACGCAAACAAGCGACGCCGCCGGCAACGGATTACAAAAACCATTTTTATAGCAGTTGAAAGTATTAAAATTACTTTTACAATGAAGAGAACCCCATCACGGTGGAGTATTGTACATTTATTATGCCGGCCCTCGCAAAAACGGCAACTTTTCGCAAGACAGGGCGTACTTGAGGTAAGGGCCTGATTTGATAAAGGTCAAATATTGCGTGAGTACGACAAATGCTTGGAGTTGGGTCATCACCTCCTATGCATCATAATATTTATAAGATGGGTGGTATAGTATCTTCTTTTCAAAACGAAGTAACCTTAAACCACTTTATAATACGAGAAGAAAAAACTCACAAGACGTTGGCGTACAAAACATATTGGTTCAAATATCATAGCACAATCAAATAAAAGCAAGAAATGAATAGAAGATGAAGAATCAGATGATATAAACAACACAACCGAATAAAAACCAGAAATGAAAAGATGAAGCAAGACTTTAATCAGCTGACTATTATTTTATTTACCTATTAAATTTTCATTGTATAAATTAAAATTAAAACAAATCATTTTGAAAGACATATTGCACGCATGCCTCTAAAAGAAGGAGCCAGTTTGTATGGGTCAACTTTTAAATGATATGTATCATCTTATCTTACCTGCAAACAGCAATGAAGTTTTTGTATTTGTACAAGTATTCCGTTGCCGCCTTTACCACGTTCTTTCAGGGCCATGTGTAATATAACATAATAACACCCGTGGTGTTACCCCCGCAGTCTCAGTTATTTTCCTACATTAAAAAGTAACGTATATGCTATTCCAGACTTTAATATAATATGTGGTTCAAATTTCTACGCAATCCCTCGGAAATTCCGACGTGACATCTAATCATCCATACATTGACATTTATAATCGAAATACGATACGGGTCATAAGACTTGATCATCAAATGTTTATTGCATAGTAGTATCGTCAAACCGACTACAGCAGTTAGAACCATCCAATATCTTCAGTGGGGCGCGTTGTCGATATGCCGATACCCCGGGGGCTCCCTTACTAGGCCCCGTCCGGCCCTGGCCAAAGATTAATTACGCTTGGACGTTTCGAGATTAAACACTTGCAAAGTCTATTGGCTTTAAATTTACGGTCTAATTAGGTTTCATTAAACTTTCCTAAGTAGAATTTCTGGGACGGCTTCTGCGTAGTCGAAATATATGCGTGGAGGGCGGTTCTAATTATGGGAACAATTTTGTAAGGAATTAATGTTAAGTAAAAATTTCCGTCGAATGTATTAGGGTTAACGTCTGGTTTACTCGCCTCTGGAGCGTTCCGAGTATTGATTCTGTAAAGCCGGAGAAAGTACACATTACTGCTTTAATTTTAATGTGTAAGTACTAAATGTTATTTTGTTCGAAATTAAATTAGCTTTTGGGATTTCTACTTCAATTTTAAACATGTAGGAAGACTTAATTGCTAATGTTTCGATTATATTGTTTTGAGTCAAATTAGAATTTACGATATGAAGAAAACATACAATTAATGTTAGTTTATTTTTAGTCAGATAGCTAAATTTTTCTAGTTTTTGTTAAGTGTTAAATTTCCATTTAAAATACCATGTATACCTCTAAAATACTAGTAGTATGAGTTACTTCTTTAATCTCTAATATTCCTGGGATAATAAATAGTTCAGGTTCTGCTTTTTCAAACCAGATCCGTCCATTATTAAGTAGCAAGTATGTAGGTTGTAGTATATCAGTTTAAGCTCTCTGATATTTCACAAAATTTGACTTATCTCTTTGAGTTTGTTTTGTCGTTACAAATTTTAAAACTTTTTTAACCCCCGACCAAAAAACGGGGTGTTATAAGTTTAACGACGATGTCTGTCTGTCTGTGTGTATGTCTGTCTGTGGCACCGTAGAGCTCAAACGGATGGGTCGATTTCGATGCGTTTTTTTATATTTGAAGGTTAATACCCGTGCAAATGTGTTTAACTATGTTAGGTTAATATCGATTCAAGATGGCCGCCTCCACAAAATGTTTTTTTCACAACCTACTTCAATATGGGTATCAAATGAAAGGGCTTGACTAGTAGAGTACTTTGTACTATGACAAATTTCAAATCCAAGATGGCCGCTACCACAAAATGGCGTAATACATTTCTTTTTTCACAAATCCCTTAATACGGGTAACAAATGAAAGGGCTTGACTAGTAGAATGTTGACAGATAACAATTCCGAGGTAGTCGGGGCTTAATCAAAATGTTTAATTTTGTTCTTGTTACAGATTTGACAAACAATATAAGTTGAGTAATCGGTACAAGTAGTTCTTTCTGCGTTCTTTAAGCAAATGTTTGGGAGATACAGGCTTAGCTAAAATATGCTATGAACGAAGAGGCCATGCATGGGGACTTTCGAGTGTCCAAAGCGCCTCGAAAGCCATTACGGATTCAGCAAAGTACGCGGCCGTAGCGTGGCCTCATTGAATTTCATAGTGCGCATTAGGCCGCGAGGTGACTGCACTGATGTGTCAGGGTTTTGCCTAGGATAAGTAGCTTATGCGATAGACGCGAAAATTGGCTGGTTTTCGAGTAGGTATTGGGAGTATACATATCAAAGTACATAACATAGTGCTTTATTTATAAATTTGTACTGATGGGACTTTTTGGAAAGTCCGCTTGGGAGAGTATCACACCTCTACCAAGTATAATACGAAGCAATATATTATATTCTGCAAACATTTTAATATTCTGGTTTAAAGGATGTTTTTTGAGAAATAATCGAGCAAAAAAGTTAAATAATTGTATATATTTGGATGACGAGCGCAGTGCAGTATGAGGTAGATTTGTTTGACACAGTGACTTTTCAGGTTCATACAACTGACTGACACGGTTATGTCATGCGCATGCGTAATCCTTTGAAAAAACTATCGATAGATATTGAAGCCCTCTTTTCAATAGAGCGAATCCAAACGAATCGACCGAAATTAATAATTTTTACCACTAACAGTATCAGAAGATGCTGGAGTGTCAAGGTCTTTATTGTTCTTTGTTCTTTCGATCATCTAAACCTAACACTATTTAAGATTTCTGGGAGGTGTTCACAATTCTCAAAAAAAAAAAAAAAAAGATTACAGGCTTATAGAGCTAAGAGATAAACCACTTTCTATCTCAAGTTACCCGCACTGCAGTGGTATTTGGACTGCGCTAGGTGGAGATTTGGACTATTCAAGTTTGAATAGATGACACTGTGCTGTTACTCCGCAGGGCAAGCATGCGGTTTACCATCGAGCTTTTATCTTGTTCGTTTTCTCATTCTGTTCTATAACAAAAAATATCTTTCATCCCTGGTGGGATGAAGGAACGGAAGAATACTTTTGCTCCTCGATATCAGGGCGCAAAAGTCGTTTTTACCCTCTAGAGGTTAAAGTAAATTTGAATTTAGAACATCGTGTGTACTGAGGTTTTGAATTCAAAACATAATTCAACCTATTTATTTCTACTTCCTTGGTACCGAATGCATCATACATTTTTTTTATATATTAAAACTCAGACTCGGAACCTCCTTGGTGTACTTACATTTTTTAATTTGCTTAGCGCGAAAACATTTAAAAATTTGCATTTAGTCATTTTCTCGCTGAGGTGGAATGAAAAGTTACGTGTTGCACTCGAGTGCAAAGATTTTTCACCTTGTGCTCTTTTGATTCCCTTGCTACGCTCAGGATTCTAATTTTCTAATTTTGATTCAGTTATAGAATCCTTCGCTTGCTCGGTCATCATAATTGATCACACGGTTAAAAATCAATTTTGCACTCTTGTATACATATAGTATAACAAATAACTATTATCTCTGGGTCCCGAGCACTGGCTAGTGCGCAAATGTATTGCCTCCACGTAAAAAGTATATTGATGCGTAATTTGATTACTCTCACATTCTTGTAAGTATTTCTTATCTCATCACTCTATATTATGAAAAAAATACATTTTACTACTCAGTCGACTGTTTCAATGACTGATATACGAGTATTTGAATTAAAACTTTCGTAAACGAATTCAGCGTACAATATAACCTCAGATATCCAATTTTAAAGTTAAATTAGTGTAATCAGACACCTGGCGGCTACACAATGAACGATGGAATTTCACGAAACATTCATCAATATCAATCACGTTTGACGGTTTGGATCTCAAATTGTTTCAGAAATAGGAACTGATTAATATTATTTGACTACAGAACAACCACGGCTTTCTTCGATTAATATACATGGAAATATAATGTTTGCTCACGGATAGTACACAAAATATTTCCTCCGAAAAAAATAACAACTTACTTCAATTCAAAAATGGGAGAATATTTTTTATAAGTGCGCTTTTTGTAATATAGCACACAATTAAAATGTTAATTTACCTCAGACTAGTTTGTATTCGAAATTACTCACAGCATTTCTTCTACTAGCCCTTTCCTTTGATGTTGAGATGGACTTGTGAAAAGAAAGAAATTCGCCATTTTGTCGTGGCGGCCATTTTGGATTTGAAATTTATTATAGTGTTATAGTATAATATTAGTCAAACCTTTTCATTTGATACCCTTATCAAGAGTGAGGTTATGAAAAAATATTTAATCGCCTAAATATGTTTCCATCATGGGTCACATTCACTGTGAATGTTGCGTGTCAGCCTGTTTGTGAAAGCGCACTGTCCAACTCACGGATATCCGTGGTCCAACTCAATAGACACAATTTGTTTTAGTGAGTGAGCGAGAGCTTTATCAGACTTTTTTATACGTCCATGGTTTCCATGTGCAAGTTTGTCTTTGTCATTACCACGGAATTTTAAAAAGAATAACATCCAATACTTAAATTTTAAATCTCTGACAGCATCGTGTACAAAGAGTTTAGGATAATCGTGTGCAACAAAACTAAGCGGCAGGCACCTCGCAAACTTGGAATGTTTTGTTTTAAATGCTGAATGTTAATGATAGATAAGTAAAAGGTAACTAATTCATCTTTAAATAAATAACTATGTCTGTATGCCATATAGGGTAGAAGCTAGTGATACTAACTACGTGCAAAACTTAATCTGTACATAACCTAGTCTTCACAGGCCAATAAAGCATTGTATCATTTAATCATTGAAAAAAAAACTTTTAGAAAAGTTTACGCTTGACTAGGATATTGCTAATATACATATTTATTATTAGACATATTTTTATTTACATTTTCTAAACGTTTTTATAATGAAATTGAATTGAATTTTTTAGTTCGAGTATTTCTGACTTCGTGTGCGTTGAACCTGAGCGGCAGATATTAGCACCTCGGAAACTTTTAACACTTTTAACACGAGCAGCCGAGGCGCGGTCTACCGCCGGCTGGCTGGAGGAGGTGGCGGGCTGGAATCAATTTGTGAGCACGCGATCTGAGGATACTGATGGAAGTCGGGAAATTACATGTACCTACTTACTTTGTTTTATCACAGAAAATGGTTGCTGTACATTTTGGGCCTTATAAGCTAAGTTATAGCTCTTTTCACTAAAAAAAAAAGCTTTGTGTAGTTTGAGATTATACCGATATAATTCTGTATCGATATCTTTTGCTGTTATTTTTTCTAGGTAACATCAACTGTCCCACTTTTGGGCAAAGATTTCACGATTCCTTTCACTTTAGCAGGTCCCGAGTTTCCATCGTTCAATATTTTTAAACGCTCCGAGGTCGTCTTTCCATCGCGTTGAACGACGGAATTTAAGGTGAAAACACACGCGCACACCGTGTGTGTGTACTGTGTGTGTGTGTGTGTGTGTGTGTGTGTGTGTGTGTGCGTGTGTGTGAAGGAGAGAGAGGGAGGTTAGGGAATAGATAGATAGAAACTCGTTGTTGTAAACAATACAACAAATAAAAATAATCTACATTCTTAAAACTAGTGAAACAAATAGCATTTCTATGTTTAAAAGCGACCTCTACCAGGTAACAGAAATAACCGTTTTCTAAATTCTACTCAGATAAAATCACGCAATAAAATAATTATTTTCACAAATGACTCCAAATGTATTTTCATATTTCAACGATACATTAAGTCTCATTAGCTGGTATTTCTAACAATAAATCTCATAATAAACAGTTAGTTTATGAAATTCAATTATTTATCCTTTAATTTGTTGTCCATTCTGGTAATTTATTATCTGTATTTATAACCCTATTAGAGCTTTACTAATTGCAGCCGGTATTATGCATAGTTTAATCATTCAGCCTGTGGTTTGTTATTCTATGCTCAGTACGGCTACGCGAAAATTATTTTTAATCAATGCTTCACTAAATTCTATTCTATTTTGAATAAGTATTCTTATTTATTTATCGGTTAAAGGCAAGTGGAGACAACGAATTGGCAAACGCAGAGTAGCGTCCTGAAACTCAATGGGGTGACAGTATACAGCAGGCAGTGTCAGGACAAGAAAAGCTCAGGATAGAGTTAACTGGAGTATCATAGGAGAGGTATATACCCAGTAGCTAAAGCTATATAGCTGTAGCTATAAAGTTTTCGATAAAATACCATGAGCGTCTGATGATCTGATTGTGAAAATCTAAGCATTTACTCATCTACGTATCCAAACACGCGAACATCCAAACTTTTACGTTTATAATGTTTAAAATAGCATTTCCCAAATAATTCTCCAAATTCTTATATTTTCCAATAAGCCACGGTCATGAATGGCTAATCTCCGCCAATAGAACAAAAGCCGGGAATCGGGAACATTGAATTTATAACTTGTCGCCGAAAACAATTGAAGTAGGTCTTACCCCTTCCTGAACGAAAGTCACGTCACAGAAAAATCTGATCAGTAGGAAAACCTCCGCGTAACCCGTTTTTTCAAAGTTTAAATGTTAGGATATTTTATTGTATGTTGCTCAATCAGGTCGGAACGTCTCCAATCGGGCTGATGTTTGTAAAACAGTGAGATCGTAGTCTAGAATAGTATATAGGCTACTTTTGTGACTGGAATTGCACAGATAAAACCACGGAGCGCTGTTTGTTTCGGTTTTTTTTCCTTCAGTGTCGTGATAGAAAGCCTAAAAAAACTTAAACGATTAGTGTTACCTTCTTCGTCTTTAACATAATAACAATGGGAATAGAAACAGATGGTAAACGATCTGTTAGTATATCTTGTGTTGTAACATTTAATGTTTTTGGTCTGCCTGCATGCTAAAAGTGGGACCTAGAAACTGTTTCATATTTTAAGTATTATCCCTGTAACCCTGGGACTACATTATTCATGCTCGATAAATTGAATTCGTTTGATTGTTGATACCAACTTTACTTAACAATGTTTTGTTTTATTGACTCATTTTTGTTTTACAAATGTCGAAAAATTAAATAAAGAAATAATAAATATTGGTGGTCAATTCACACACAACACTATCAGACTCCATTGTACATTCATTTTATTTTGGTCGAAAATTGGGTAGTTTGTTGGCTCAAGTTAAATATTATCAAAATATTCGCTCTCTTACATAGTGTTGATAGATATTCGGTACAATTAGAGGCAATAAATTGTTGTTAAAGCAGTTATTCATAATATTCAGAATGCGTTACTTTAGTGAGTTTTGCCTATAGGTACAATATTGGTCAAATATTATTTGGATTATTTTAAGCTAACACTTTCTATCATATACCGCATTGTCACTTAACATCAGGCAAGTGTCAACCTATCAAAGTTAAAAAAAAGTGTCTGACAGCACCAAAACTATTTTGAAATATTAAGACTAGTAGTAAGTACTAAGGTCCTCCATGTTTTGTAGCTAGTTTTAAGTTAATGTTGGGAACACGCCAGCTTAACGATATCTATGAGAATATAATCCTACTTCTCAATATTTTTTCTCTGTGTCTACGAGGCGTCTCAATAAAAGGCATCGAATTCAAAGACGCGATGGCTTTGTGACGGTAATTAAGTTCCCATAAGTTAAATTGATCTGAAGTTCAATTGATTCGATTGAGTGGCAACAGTCAATAAGAACCATGTTTAAAAACAATGTAAATTTTTATTCTTGATGTTTTAAAAAAAGAAACATAGATAGTAAAAGTTGTTGACCGAAAAAACAAATTCAATGCCTGAAATCATTTATTTTCTCCGAAATAGCGAAAACGGACTGCAATTTAAGACTTAATTCAAGCGCTCAACCAAATTCCATAAGAAGCTATAAACGTAAATTTTAGTTTTTGTTCATATTTCAAAAACCGCAATACCGATTTCTATAAAAAAATCTATAGGACTATTGCTGAAATATGATCTATCAAACAAAAGAGAACCATTAAAACTGATCCACAATTAGCAGAGCTATCACTAGACCATAACAAATTTAGTTACTATTTTAGAACATACCGGCATTTTCTATAGGTAAATAATATTCATAGCCAGTAGGTACTTTTAGTATTAAAATGAACGTGGTTGTAACACGTTATACATATTTAATTGGATAACGGGACGCTCACGTATACATGGCCGGTCAATCCGACTCGAGTTGAGTAGAAATAACAGTTGGTACTTATTAAGCTATTTTTCAATTTTAAAAGCCCATTTTATTTCACCCATTTCATGGTAACATTTATGTATCAACAGATTTAATGTGGCTAATTATGTTGATTTACGATAGCTATGTATTGGGGCTGTGATTGCAATTCGATGTAATAATGGTCGTTTTATGGACGGACGTGCAATATCGATAATTATTTTGCGGATACATTTTCAGTTCAATAATATAAATTTTGGACGACGACTGTTCCATGCATTTTTTACTTTTGAATAAAAGTTGCTGGTATAATAATTCACCAATCATTTATGTTGCATTGCTAGGATTCCTGTTCATCTCTCACGATGAGAGAGTTAAGACCACAATGCATCACGCTGCCAAATTGTAATTTTCTAGTAAAATTACTCTTTGCAGAATGCGCCTGGGGAAGTAGCTGTACATCCCAAGGCGAACCCCGGTGGCCTTTGCCAGTTATTCAACAATAATGTGAAAATATCACTGTGTTCCAGTTTGAAGGGCAATGTTTCCAGTGAAATTACAGGGCATAAAGATCAAACATCTTATATCTCTGGGTGACGGGCGCAATCCCCAGTGATTGGGTAAGTAGTTCCTATGATTTGAACACTTCATATAATTTCGTAGCTGCTTGTCACTGTGCTATTATTATGGACAGACATGTTGTTTACCACCAGACACATGCCCTGCTCGTCTTGACATTCTATTAGGTACTATTTAAATCCATGAACTGTTCGTCTCGTTAATGTAAGAATTTTGGTAATTATACCTAATATTTTATACTAACGACCCACCCCGGCTTCGCACGGGTGCAATGCTGATACTAAATATAAGTACCTACTAATAAAATTTTGGTAATGATAATATTTTATACCAGCGACCCACCCCGGCTTCGCACGGATGCAATGCTGATACTAAATATAAGTACCTACTAATAAAATTTTGGTAATGATAATATTTTATACTAGCGACCCACCCGGCTTCGCACGGATGCAATGCTGATACTAAATATAAGTACCTACTAATAAAATTTTGGTAATGATAATATTTTATACCAGCGACCCACCCGGCTTCGCACGGGTGCAATGCTGATACTAAATATAAGTACCTACTAATAAAATTTTGGTAATGATAATATTTTATACCAGCGACCCACCCGGCTTCGCACGGATGCAATGCTGATACTAAATATAAGTACCTACTAATAAAATTTTGGTAATGATAATATTTTATACCAGCGACCCACCCCGGCTTCGCACGGGTGCAATGCTGATACTAAATATAAGTACCTACTAATAAAATTTTGGTAATGATAATATTTTATACCAGCGACCCACCCGGCTTCGCACGGGTGCAATGCTGATACTAAATATAAGTACCTACTAATAAAATTTTGGTAATGATAATATTTTATACCAGCGACCCACCCCGGCTTCGCACGGATGCAATGCTGATACTAAATATAAGTACCTACTAATAAAATTTTGGTAATGATAATATTTTATACTAGCGACCCACCCCGGCTTCGCACGGATGCAATGCTGATACTAAATATAAGTACCTACTAATAAAATTTTGGTAATGATAATATTTTATACTAGCGACCCACCCCGGCTTCGCACGGATGCAATGCTGATACTAAATATAAGTACCTACTAATAAAATTTTGGTAATGATAATATTTTATACTAGCGACCCACCCGGCTTCGCACGGATGCAATGCTGATACTAAATATAAGTACCTACTAATAAAATGTTGGTAATGATAATATTTTATACTAGCGACCCACCCGGCTTCGCACGGATGCAATGCTGATACTAAATATAAGTACCTACTAATAAAATTTTGGTAATGATAATATTTTATACTAGCGACCCACCCCGGCTTCGCACGGATGCAATGCTGATACTAAATATAAGTGCCTACTAATAAAATTTTGGTAATGATAATATTTTATACTAGCGACCCACCCCGGCTTCGCACGGATGCAATGCTGATACTAAATATAAGTACCTACTAATAAAATTTTGGTAATGATAATATTTTATACTAGCGACCCACCCCGGCTTCGCACGGGTGCAATGCTGATACTAAATATAAGTACCTACTAATAAAATTTTGGTAATGATAATATTTTATACTAACGGCCCGCCCCGGCTTCGCACGGGTGCAATGCTGATACTAAATATAAGTACCTACTAATAAAATTTTGGTAATGATAATATTTTATACTAGCGACCCACCCCGGCTTCGCACGGATGCAATGCTGATACTAAATATAAGTACCTACTAATAAAATTTTGGTAATGATAATATTTTATACTAGCGACCCACCCCGGCTTCGCACGGATGCAATGCTGATACTAAATATAAGTACCTACTAATAAAATTTTGGTAATGATAATATTTTATACTAGCGACCCACCCCGGCTTCGCACGGATGCAATGCTGATACTAAATATAAGTACCTACTAATAAAATTTTGGTAATGATAATATTTTATACTAGCGACCCACCCGGCTTCGCACGGATGCAATGCTGATACTAAATATAAGTACCTACTAATAAAATTTTGGTAATGATAATATTTTATACTAGCGACTGTTAAGAATTCCTAATGATGTAACGTACTGTTCTATGAAATAGAACAGTACCAGATAGTTTTAAGATATATATAGAATAAAGTATTTGTACTTCTGGCAATATCTGTGGTAACTTGGTGTTGAATATAAATGGCAACACGGATTTTGTCTTTGGTACGAAAAAAGAAAAAGATATGACGATGATTATTCTGTGTGGAACAGCGTGAGACGATATACTTTTGTAAATGGAAAAGAGCAGAAATAAACATAGAACAGGTTATATGGATCCATCGTTGTTTGTATTGTACTATATCAACACTTCAGAAGTGGGATATCAAGATAGCCCATTTGCGCTATCGGCCGTAAGGTAAAATAAAATGGTGATATTTTCGGTGAGTTGAATTTTATTACTGGGTACATGAATAACAGTTAAAACAATAAGGTTAAAGTTATTTGCGATGAGGTTTTATTGGTACTCTGTACCTATTTGTGGTGGTAGCTACTTGAATATAATGGACCTAGAGGCTGGACACTAAGATAACCGAGAAGAACCGACATTTGCTATCCGGTTTCGACATGTTTATTGAACTTACTACCTATGTATTGTGTTTAGGTACATGTTCAGAGTTCAGATATAAAAAATGGTTCTAGCTTATTGCTGAAGCTGTACTGTGTATGTGTAGCTGTGCTGCTGAAGAAATGGTACTACTATGAATTAAAGTGATTTATTACGCACACTAGACCAATATTTATATAAATGAATGCATATTAATTACCCTTTTTTCATTGCATCATGCGTGAACATCTGGACCAATAGTAATTTAAAAAAAAAATGAAAAACGTTTATTGTGCCAAAAACAAAATAAATACAAAATTAAAAACACACGAAAACAGATATACGACAAAATAAAGTAGGCAGTGCGGATTCTAAGTGTGTTAGTGTGCACTGGACCCCACACTAGGGTAACCTGTGTTGTGGGAATCCAGGCTCCTGCTACATTGTTTTGACCTAGGCACCTATTAAAGAAAATAAAATGAAAACAATATTAGGTTACAATTCTCTTAAATAATGAGGGTAATCTAGATATAAATGCTCATCCAGAGCGAGGGTAAAGAGATGTTGTGAGTCGTGAGAGAATGATTGTGTGTAGGTATGATGTGTTCGTTGTATTGCTTTTATATAAATATCCTTTGTGTTACAAATTATCGTTTAACTCAGTGTACACATGATAAGTAACTCCGTAAAGAATAGTTAGATCTACATTTATAAAACGGCACTATAAAGAACTAAACAAAAAATATAACAATAGATATTAAAAATATTCTTGTAATGACAGTTTAGATAAACGATACGCAATGAACGACGATTGCCTCATTAAACATGCGATAGAAATACTTAGGGTTGTGGGTTCGATTACCACCTACTACAAATATCCGTGTGTTGAATACAAGTATAATATCTATGTTTGCATTTATTCACAACTGTATAAGCATTTCATCATTTTATATCCATATCCACATCCATGTACTACAAATACTATGAATAATAGGGCTGTGGATTCGATTCCCGCCTAATGCAAACATTTGGGTGATGAACTTTGAAATTTTGAATGACAATTAAATTTGGAGAAAATTTAAGAATATATATTTGATTGATCAACACTGATAATGTTAGAGGTGATGTTGTAAATAAACACTGATGCTTACTTTGCAAACGCTGATGGAACCCTAAGAGATAGATCAAAATAAAATACTTCAGTATTATACACCTTGAAAATGTCTACATAAACCTGCGACAGCATGTCTACCTCCTGGGAATAAACCCCAATAAATCTATCCTTTACATTTAAGAAGAAATAATGGCTTATAAATGAAGGAGATTGAGCAAAACATCATTAATACTTATACAATTAAACCATGTGAAGCCGAAGGTAAATGTATTTGATTCTCACTCAATATAAATATTTGTGTGATGAATACAAATATTTGTTCGGTGTTTTGCATAGAATATATGGATATACTAGAATATATGAATATGAGTACTAATATTAGCTGGCTCCTATAGTACAAGTTTTGCTTAGCTTGGCGTCAGATAGTGCTGTGTGTAATTTTGACCAATATTTGTCCACCAACTAACTTAATTAGGTATATGATTTCTACCTGAATACAATTACCATGTTGAGAAATGATAATATGAATATATTATGTTGAATATGGTGAAATGTCATTAGACATGGGTATTCTGATTCGTTGAATAATTGAAGTTGTCGATCTTAAGATCTTCATGATACTGATATTATAAAGATGATAGTTTAAAACTCTGGGATAGTTACAAAATTAAATGCTAATATTTGTACTTACTATGAAACATTCTTAGAGTATTTGTATTATAACCAAGACTTTTAAAGTAACAATAGTTCACATACCTATTATAGATAACTTTTGAACAAAAAATAAAACTATGGGTGAATCTTCGACATACAAGTTGTTAGTCGAATAAACAGTATAAGCTGTTGCCGGAACAAATCATCGAACACAAAACTCCCTGATTGAACATTTTGTTGTCCTTCTAAGATTCAGATATTACTGTTTAGATTTGCAATCAGGACGAAACGTCTTGTATATGAAATGTTGAAAATATAAAGTGCAGATGTATGAAGTAGTCTAAGTTGTATTTAAATGAAATGGGCTGAAATGGACATAAACAAGACAATTAACTGGTACATATAGTTTAAAATTATCTATCTGATAATGAAGCATACTCTCTTCACTCTCTGATGGCTGTTAGCCTGGCCTAAATTAGTAGTAGGTAAAATAATAAAATGAAGTAATAGGTCTAATAACATTTAGTGCCCAAAATTCAGTTATGGCAACTTAATTTAAACACTTGTGATGACTTGTAGTATACAAAACAACACTTTATTATACCACTAAAATATTACAAAAACAATGATTAAACTTGACATTTTGGGCAGAAAAGGCGATCTTATCACTAATAGCAATCTCTTCTAGATAATCTTTTTTGTAAATAGGACAAGGTTGGCAGATATAGGGGAGGTAGATATAATTTCTTGGGAGGAGGTTACCGGACACCGAAATACAGTTAATACATTACCAGTTCAGGGACATTGGATCAACATTATGCTTTTATCATCTAAACAGTAAAAATAATTATAGAGTAATAACTTAAAAAAAAATGCATTTCAAGATGCAATGCAGGCCGTGCCTACTACAATGAAGCTATTCATTGTACATAGTATTATTTTGGGGTCCATGTTAAAACTTTACTAAAATTCTCCTTTTCACTAAAAATAAACAAAAGAATGGACTGCAAAATCTGGCAAATATAATTGTAATAATACGTGCTACATTTAACAAATTGATAATTTTGTATAAAGCACCTCATAATACTAAGATGCAGTGGGCACAAAGTATAATTTTCAAATTGAGTACGACAAACATATAGATAGATAGAAACACTATTGTTTTTAACACAAAAACAAAAATGAATAAACAAAAGGAGAAATTCTTAAATCTAGTGAAACAAATGGCGGCCTTATCGCTGAGAGCGATCTCTTCCATGCAACTGGAGAAAATATTAAACAGCAAGTGACGGAGCATGTCTGACAGCCACGGGCAAGGCATGCCATAGTAGGACTGGAACGCGAAAGATTTGCCGTAAAATGTTTCGGAACGTGCTCATAGAGCCTTCAACGATTAAATGATAAATATTGATAGAACATGAGGTATCTAAAACAGAAACTAAACAGTTCCTAAGTCATCGATATTTGTTCACATTATAACCATGGTGTAGTCGTAATTAAACCATTACAATTGGCGGTGCCTAAAGAAAAAAAATCTAATGTCAGTAGTTTCTTTTGTAATCAAAATAATCATAATCTTTATTCACGTTTATGAGTACATAGAATAGATGTAAGTGGAACATTAAGACCGCCATAATCAGCCTTTCGGCGTGCAAAATTATATTTAAAATAAATATATTATTATTATGAGAAAACAAAACAAAAAAAAATAATAACATGAGACTAGGTACTGGTTTACTAAGTTAATGCGATTGGTGCGCAAATACACTTATGAGAGATTAGACATCCATTATCTTATGGATAGTTAAAGTAAAGTTATGATATTAAAGACTGGTAAATTTATAATTGAACAATTTATAGGTTCTAAAGTATAAACACACATGAATCGTGCGAGGAAGATAGACAACAAAATTTTTCAGTGGATAAAATGTAATCCTGGGTGAGATCTGACGGGACGGAGTCCGAAAAAGTGAAGGAGATCATAACAAAATTAATTTAAAACACTAAAATTATTATTACACATAATATACTCAGTTTGTGTATGCTTATGATCTGTAATCTTGATAGATGAAAAATATTTTTTACAAAGTATGCTAATCAAAGTTACTCTGTACTGGCCCAGTAACAGCCTTAATTATAATCTTGTTTATTCCTTTAAAATAGCTGAAATGATTTTTAATTTTCTGATGACAGCTGAGCACGCCCTGGAGTAGCAGGGTCAGAAAGTTGCTGCCTTGCGAGCAGCAGCAATACTACCACACTGGAACGAGTGCCTTCTGGAGAAGGCCAAGCGGTACCAGATGTTACCTGGAGGAGGCCGATGCACCTAGTGTGTGCAAGCGGTGCCCAGATGAGTTATATTACCTGGGTAGGCCGATGCACCTAGTGTGTGCAAGCGGTGCCCAGATGGCTGATATTACCTGGAGGAGGCCGATGCACCTAGTGTGTGCAAGCGGTGCCCAGATGGCTTGAATTACTTAGTTCTGGAGGAGGCCGATGCACCTAGTGTGTGCAAGCGGTGCCCAGATTGATATTACTTAGTTTCTGGAGGAGGCCGATGCACCTAGTGTGTGCAAGCGGTGGCCAGATGACTAATATTACTTAGTTCTGGAGGAGGCCGATGCGTGTTATGGGTGCTAGTGGTACCCAGGGCGCAAGCGGTGTCCAGGCGACTTGATCATTAACTGAGGAGGCCGAAGCACTTTATGGGTGCAAGCGGTATTCAGAATGTTTATGTATATTATGACGATCATTATGAATATTTATGTTTATCTATTTACTTACAGGAAGGCCGAAGCACCTCGCGTGTGCAAGCGGTACCCAGGAGCGTTAATCGTTAACTGAAGGGGACCGAAGCACCTTATGGGTGCAAGTGGTACCCGCTGACTTAAGTTATATACTCCAGGGTGGGTCGAAGCATCTAATGGATGCAAGCGGTATCCAGGTGACCTGTGCAAGCTGTACCCAGATACTCTAGTTACTTACCTTTAAAAGGAGATCAAAGCGCCTTGTGTGTGCAAGATGTACCCATAATTCTAGTCACTTACCTTTAAAACGAGATCAAAGCACCTTGTGTGTGCAAGCAGTACCCAGATACTGTAGTTACTTGCTTTTGAACCAGATCGAAGCAACTTGCGTGGGCAAGCTGCACCTAGATACTCTACTTGCTTACCCTTAAAAAGAGATCAAAGCACCTTGTGAGTGCAAGCTGTACACAAATACTCTAGTTACTTACCTTTAAAACGAGATCAAAGCACCTTGTGTGTGCAAGCTGTACACAAATACTCTAGTTACTTGCCTTTTAAACCAGATCGAAGCACCTTGCGTGTGCAAGTCATATACAGATGCTCTATTCATTTACCTTTCACAGGAGACCAAATCACCGTGGCCGTGCAAACGGTACCCTGACTTCATAAGCTACATCATTAGCGTGCCAGAGCAGCGCGCTGGGTCCGAGCCGGTCGCGTGCCGGAGCAACGCGCCTGGTTTCGAGCCGGTTGCGTGCCGGAGCAGCGCGCCTGGGTCCGAGCCGGTCGCGTGCCGGAGCAACGCGCCTGGTTTCGAGCCGGTTGCGTGCCGGAGCAGCGCGCCTGGGTCCGAGCCGGTCGCGTGCCGGAGCAACGCGCCTGGTTCCGAGCCGGTTGCGTGCCGGAGCACAGCGCGCCTGGGTCCGAGCCGGTCGCGTGCCGGAGCAACGCGCCTGGTTCCGAGCCGGTTGCGTGCCGGGCACAGCGCGCCTGGTTCCGAGCCGGTCGCGTGCTGGAGCAGCGCGCCTGGTTCCGAGCCGGTCGCGTGCTGGAGCAGCGCGCCTGGTTCCGTGCCGATCGCGTGCCGGAGCAACGCGTCTGGTTGCGGTTGCTTGGAGAGACGCACCCGGAATTGGACACTTTCTTCAGCTAAAAGGGCAGATAGGGAGTAGGCTTTTATATCGTATTATGAGGAATTATCCTAGATGTACTTAATGTAATTCTTATTAGACGTACCTACTTCTTGTAATTTTAGAGGTAATCTATCCAGAATTGTTCATGTAACAGTATAATTGTGTCGTCGCTGTATTGTGTAATAATAGGCGTGACGACAGTTCCTGCAATTATATTAAATTATTTGATATTATGACAGTACTTAAATAGAATGAAATATGTACCAATGTTAATTTTGATATTTATTACTTTAACTTTATGGTCATCCAAAGCTGGACGGGCAGGTCCATTTTAAGAAAACGAAATTATTGTATTATTGGATAACCCATTCAATTTCAACTTACTTTTGTTATGAAACCAGGTTCAGACGCAATATTTAATATAGCTGTCATGCAGGCTTTGCGCGCAACGCATGGAGAATACGACACACTGTCGTATTCTGTAGCGCAGCGCATTTTAGCATTCGTAGCGCTTCTGTAGTGATTTCTGAGGCGTTTTTGGGGGGGTTCAAAATTGTAATTTAAATCGTGATATCACGGGAACTTTTAGGATCGCACGGTGATTCTTCACCTATGGTTCAGTTATTGAGTAGTCTTTGATGGCGCATTGAATCAAAGATGAGTTGTCATGCCCATTGTAATAAATTCTATAATTATATGCATAAGTATTGTAGATATGTAAATAATAATAATAACTATAACACATTGGTGAAAACTGTAAATTGCTTTTAGATAAAATAAATAAATAATCACTGAGGCCGTAGCATATTGTAAGATGCACTGAGTCCCTTCTATGTGGAATGCGAAGTACAATGTACAGTGAAATGTGTAGTTTGCATCAGAATTAAGTTCAACATTTTGGCAATTTAAATCTATTCAGCAATATCCTGCACAATATTGTCAGTTGTTTTTAGAATGGGGACATTCTACCGATCAGGATGGTCGCAGAATTATGCAAAACTTTAATTACTGTTCGACAAGATGTAATTTAGCACAAGTTTTGACTTAGCCATGACATAGTTATTAATATTAATATTGTGTGGATAAATTATACAGATAGATACAGTATATAAAGAATATATAGATATTGCATTATATAATTGAACCTGAATCAGAGTCTGTTACTTGAGTTAACTGTTATCTCATACAACGTCAACTATTTCTGTGTCTGGGGCAGACACTGGTTCAGGATGGCCGACTGTTAAGAATTCCTAATGATGTAACGTACTGTTCTATGAAATAGAACAGTACCAGATAGTTTTAAGATATATATAGAATAAAGTATTTGTACTTCTGGCAATTACTGTTCGACAAGATGTAATTTACCACAAGTTTTGACTTAGCCATTGGGCTATAAATTACAAATCATAATTTTATTTGACATAGTTATTAATATTAATATTGTGTGGATAAATTATGTAGATAGATACAGTATATAAAGAATATATAGATATTGCATTATATAATTGAACCTGAATCAGAGTCTGTTACTTGAGTTAACTGTTATCTCATACAACGTCAACTATTTCTGTGTCTGGGGGCAGACACTGGTTCAGGATGGCCGACTGTTAAGAATTCCTAATGATGTAACGTACTGTTCTATGAAATAGAACAGTACCAGATAGTTTTAAGATATATATAGAATAAAGTATTTGTACTTCTGGCAATATCTGTGGTAACTTGGTGTTGAATATAAATGGCAACACGGATTTTGTCTTTGGTACGAAAAAGAAAAAGATATGACGATGATTATTCTGTGTGGAACAGCGTGAGACGATATACTTTTGTAAATGGAAATTTTGCGGGTAGGAGGTCCGCAGAACAAAAAACAACCTCCGTATTTATTTCCTTTTTAAAAAGTTTTTAAGGCAATTTTTATTGTTTTTTGCCACTATTTTGAATAATCGGTCTGCAAATATTCAGTGTGGGCGTTTTCTGTGCCCTCTGCAGCGCGGAAAGGAAAGTGGAAGAAAAAGTACGAAGATCGACTGTCATTGGAATCCTACCATAGTTTGCGCGTTATTATCGCGTTTTGAGTGAGATCGTTGTGACCAAGTGATTCAAAGTCGATGCAAAGCTGTCAAGGTGATATCAGCCACATTATTTAATAGCTACAAAATATAATTCCATATAAAGTACACCTTGTTTGCGAGCGTTTGGTACGCAGCGCCACCTGTTGGATTTTCGTGGCGAACGTCCGTAATACGATTCGTCGGTTGATGGCGATTCTCAATAAACTTCACACTCGTGGTCTCAATCAGGACCTCGTGTTGTTTGCCTTAGTAGTGCACCGATAGCAACACAGATGGCGTAACTTGCAGAATTTGCTGATCCAAGGAAAAATATAGTTTTATCCAACCGGACTATTATTACCGATTACTATTTTGATTGGTGGCGCCATCTCTGCAAATTGAGAGGCATTTTACCAGCGCTGTTGGTTCGTCAGAAGGAAGATTTTAGTTACTATATTTCTCGCAAGCCCACTAATTCCGATCAACGTGTATAGATGGAGTAAACTGTCAGCTCAATCTCGGAAAAAAAATTGTGATTAAAGTCATGGTGATTTTTAAGTTGTTTAATTATAAGAGTAAATTATTTTAGATTATTGACATTTATTTTAACTATTTATGCCATTTATTTGTGATCGTTTGACACGTTTTTATAGTTACTTTATTATGTAACTGTCAACCTGTGAATATTGTAATTAAATTATAACATCTGTAAATTTCATGAATTTTATAAGACATATGGATAAGACATTAATTTATATTATGTGGTAAACACAATTAATTTGTATTTTTATCCAGGCATTTTTTGTCAAACTTCGTGATAGATAGTGCACTATCGACTTAAGTAGTTACTGTTGGATTATTTATTGTATAACTTATTAACTCAAAATATGAGTGCTCCATCCTCAACTCTGACTTGTCCTCACTGCCCGGGGTCTTCACGTGTATTCAGTGCGCATGGACTCAGAATCCATATCGGGCGTATGCACAAGGGCATTATAAATCGCTCGGTTCCCATCTCCCTGAACTCGTCGTCAGTCTCTGATTCCCCAGCGGCACCCCAGGTAGCTTCTGCGCCGCCTCGCTGTTTGTTGGAGAGGCTGCCAGCCTTGAGGGCGAGTACGCCGGTACTCCGGCACGTGCCAAGAGGTGCGCGGAACCAGGCAGCGGGGAAGTTGTGTGAGATAATTGACAAGTGTATTGCCTGTAATGGTGAGGAGGACTGGTCCGCGCTTTTGACTTTTGCGTACGCTGCCTTAAAAGTTCCTTCTAGAGACGCACCGGGCAATGTAACGGCGAAGGTGAAAGCAAACATTCTGTCGGATCCAAATCGGTCTATGGACGAGTCGAGCGGTATGTCTCATCAACCCAAATCACGTGAAATTCGGAAAGCTATCGAGTCTAAGGTATTTGAGGGTGACCTCGAGGGGCCGTCAGGCTGTTGGTCTCAGAGGACTCGTTTGCACAGTTTGACCGGGAACACTACATGCTCTTGGCCTCATGCATCCGAGCCCATCTCGCCCGCTCAACTTTCCTCCAGCGCCGGATACTTCATATACTCCTCTTACCGTGTCTGCGGAAGATGTTTCGAAGGCGTTGGCCTCGTTCTATAGCGGGTCTGCTGCAGGGCTCGACGGTATCCGCCCAGGCCACCTAAAGGAGTTGACGTCCGGGGCTGCGGGGAAAATGGTTTGCGTCTGCTGGAGAGCTTAGCTAAGCTTTCAAATTTTTATTGAGTGGGCAGGTGAATCCGGCCGTTTGTCCTTTTTTATATGGAGCTTCTCTGTGCGCACTGACTAAAAAGGGTGGTGGGTTAAGACCTATCGCAGTAGGGAGTGTGTTCCGAAGGTTGGCGGCCAAGTTGGCATGCTGGTCTGTGAGGGAGGCTATGGCGAGCTACTTACAGCCTCATCAGCTGGGCTTCGGCACGCGGGAGGGTGTGAGGCGGCTATCCATGCGACACGTGCATTTGTTATGGACCCGAAGCACTCAGATTGTGTCGTTTTGAAGCTAGACCTTTCTAATGCTTTCAACTCACTGGAAAGGACGCCCTTCTGGCCGAGGTGAAGGAAAAATTCCCTCCCTCTACCCTTTTCTGTATCAGATTTATGCTTCTCCATCCAATCTTTTTTACAACGAAAATTTAATTCTTTCTCAAGTGGGAGCGCAGCAGGGAGACCCTCTGGGACCCCTTGTCTTCAGCTTAGCCATCCACAAAGTTATTATGGAACTCCGATCATCTTTGAACCTATGGTACTTGGATGATGGTACTTTTGGAGGTTCGGTGGAAGATGTCTGTCATGATCTAGAGACTATTATACCTCGGCTTAGGGAACTGGGCCTAGAGCTGAATCACAATAAATGTGAGTTCTATCCTTGTGGCGCCGGAGCTCATCCCCACTACCAACGGTTCACCCCATTATTGCCTGGCCTCATAGAGGTTTCCAGAGAGTCTTTTTCCCTGTTAGGGTCTCCTATCTTCTTGGATGGAGTGCCAGAAGCAATATCATCTCGTAAGAGGCTTCTTCTTACCGCTCGGGAGCGTCTCGGTGATCTTTCGGCTCATGTTGCTCTAGTGTTGTTTCGCATGTGTTTTGCCCTTCCCAAGCTAACATACCTTTTGCGGACTGCCCCAACCTGGCTTTGCCCTGAGGATGTCTCTTCGTTTGACGGGGTTTTGCGATCGACGATGGAGTCAATTTTGAATGTCGCTCTGGATGACACGCAATGGTACCAGGCGGCTCTTCCAGTCAGATACGGGGGTCTTGGGGTGCGATGTGCACGTGATGTGGGCGTACCGGCTTTTTTGGCGTCGGCGCATGGAGTAGCGGATCTCGTCTCTGTAATCCTTAATTCTGACGGTGACGAGGCGAGCATACCGTTTGCGGCGGATGCCCTGATGGCTTGGTCTGTTCTCAGCGGGGGTGTGTCTGCTCCTCTTGTTCCTTGTTCACAGCGCGCTTGGGATGATATTACGTCAAAACAAAATAGGGAGAAGCTGATGGAGGGTGCTAAAGGAGCCGATTTGGCCAGACTTCATGCAGTGTCACAGCCAGAGTCGGGAGCATGGTTGCACGCGTTGCCATCGCCTCATTTGGGCACTTTGCTGGATTGCGACTCTCTGCGTGTGGCGGTGGCCCTTCGCCTGGGCTGCAAGGTGTGTGAACTCATATATGCACCTGCGGTTCCAGGGTCGAGGCCGATGGCCATCACGCATTGAGCTGCCGTCGCTGCACGGGCAGATTCTCGCGTCACCATGCCCTCAACGACATTGTTCGGAGAGCCTTTATATCGGTCAACGTCCCGTCCGTGCTTGAGCCACCGGGTCTTAGCAGATCTGATGGGAAGAGACCGGACGGGGATGACTTTGGTGCCCTGGAAAAGTGGCAGGTGTCTGGTGTGGGATGCCACTTGCGTCAGCACTGTGGCTCCCAGCCATCTGAGCCGATCAATTTTGGCACCGGCAGCTGCTGCGGAGGACGCCGCAAGGAACAAGAGGCTAAAGTATGCGATGTTAGAGCCATCTTATGAGTTTGTTCCATTCGCTGTGGAGACTTTAGGCAGTTGGGGAACTGAGGCCAAATGTTTGGTTAGCGAGTTGGGGCGTAAACTACGCGACAAATCGGGGGACTCCCGCGCCGGCTCGTACCTGGTGCAAAGGCTGGCCATAGCAATCCAACGAGGCAATGCGGCCAGTATAATGGGCACTTTTGCACCGGGTGCTGCTCGGGGTGGGTTAGTGTCATAGATAAATGACGTATACTTTTGTATGAATTGGTATTTGAATTATTATTTTTAATTAATATTTTATACTAGCGACCCACCCGGCTTCGCACGGATGCAATGCTGATACTAAATATAAGTACCTACTAATAAAATTTTGGTAATGATAATATTTTATACTAGCGACCCACCCCGGCTTCGCACGGATGCAATGCTGATACTAAATATAAGTACCTACTAATAAAATTTTGGTAATGATAATATTTTATACTAGCGACCCACCCCGGCTTCGCACGGATGCAATGCTGATACTAAATATAAGTACCTACTAATAAAATTTTGGTAATGATAATATTTTATACTAGCGACCCACCCCGGCTTCGCACGGATGCAATGCTGATACTAAATATAAGTACCTACTAATAAAATTTTGGTAATGATAATATTTTATACTAGCGACCCACCCGGCTTCGCACGGATGCAATGCTGATACTAAATATAAGTACCTACTAATAAAATTTTGGTAATGATAATATTTTATACTAGCGACCCACCCCGGCTTCGCACGGATGCAATGCTGATACTAAATATAAGTACCTACTAATAAAATTTTGGTAATGATAATATTTTATACCAGCGACCCACCCCGGCTTCGCACGGGTGCAATGCTGATACTAAATATAAGTACTTACTAATAAAATTTTGGTAATGATAATATTTTATACCAGCGACCCACCCCGGCTTCGCACGGATGCAATGCTGATACTAAATATAAGTACCTACTAATAAAATTTTGGTAATGATAATATTTTATACTAGCGACCCACCCCGGCTTCGCACGGATGCAATGCTGATACTAAATATAAGTACCTACTAATAAAATTTTGGTAATGATAATATTTTATACTAGCGACCCACCCCGGCTTCGCACGGATGCAATGCTGATACTAAATATAAGTACCTACTAATAAAATTTTGGTAATGATAATATTTTATACTAGCGACCCACCCCGGCTTCGCACGGATGCAATGCTGATACTAAATATAAGTACCTACTAATAAAATTTTGGTAATGATAATATTTTATACTAGCGACCCACCCGGCTTCGCACGGATGCAATGCTGATACTAAATATAAGTACCTACTAATAAAATTTTGGTAATGATAATATTTTATACTAGCGACCCACCCCGGCTTCGCACGGATGCAATGCTGATACTAAATATAAGTACCTACTAATAAAATTTTGGTAATGATAATATTTTATACCAGCGACCCACCCCGGCTTCGCACGGGTGCAATGCTGATACTAAATATAAGTACCTACTAATAAAATTTTGGTAATGATAATATTTTATACTAGCGACCCACCCCGGCTTCGCACGGATGCAATGCTGATACTAAATATAAGTACCTACTAATAAAATTTTGGTAATGATAATATTTTATACTAGCGACCCACCCCGGCTTCGCACGGATGCAATGCTGATACTAAATATAAGTACCTACTAATAAAATTTTGGTAATGATAATATTTTATACTAGCGACCCACCCCGGCTTCGCACGGATGCAATGCTGATACTAAATATAAGTACCTACTAATAAAATTTTGGTAATGATAATATTTTATACTAGCGACCCACCCCGGCTTCGCACGGATGCAATGCTGATACTAAATATAAGTACCTACTAATAAAATTTTGGTAATGATAATATTTTATACTAGCGACCCACCCCGGCTTCGCACGGATGCAATGCTGATACTAAATATAAGTACCTACTAATAAAATTTTGGTAATGATAATATTTTATACTAGCGACCCACCCCGGCTTCGCACGGATGCAATGCTGATACTAAATATAAGTACCTACTAATAAAATTCCGGTCCAGCGGCAAGACGTTTCGTTTTACGTAGTCACATAAGTCACAGTTTTTTGTGATGGATACTTTTTTGGCGCGACGGACGCACGCAATGTGTTGATTGATGGAACAAAACGTGCTTCACACCAAAGATGGCAACAGCGGTTTGATTGTCAGTGCCATCAGAATTTAACGAAATTCTTCATAATCTGAATTTTGTGGACATAAAATATGTTGTCGACTCAAAATCAATATTTTTTATGTTTTATTATTCATATAAGGTTTCTATCAAGTCTACCGTAACCCTTGACGAAATTATTAATATAGATTAGCTATCTGGGTTTTATAGTAGAACCTTTTTTAATTTAAAGCAAAAATAGGTGGTGTGAAAAATGCCCCTGAATATTTATATAGATCGCATTGATTTGGAACCACAATGATCTATATTTTATTTAATTTACGGCTTACTATCGTGTGATATGTTCGGTTCAGTTTAATTGGAGTTTCAGCCGCATAAGGAGGTCTTCTGTAATGAGGAGCGAGCCACTGCAACTTGTTTGACGCCGAAACTTAAATGGAACTAGATCGTCCATTTCACACGATATCCGAGAATTTATTAGTTTTTAAGCTGCTGCTAGTTTTAAATCAATTCCCGCCAATTTTTCGTGCATGAATCCGGTATTTTTCCGGTATAAAAAGTAGCCTTTTTTACCTTTAATAAAATTGGCTCACACTTGACTGCCATCTCGCCTGCTGTTAAGCGACGATTCGGTCTACGATGGAGCGTTTTTACCTAGAAGAAACCGATACACTCTCGATTTGAAACCACTAAGATTGTAACCATCGGGGAAACCCACTCAGGCAACGTATTCCACAGCCTAAACGTTCTTATCACAAAAGTAGAGTCAAATCTCTTAGTTCGCGTCTTTGGAACATCAACCATGAAACGATGTCGCTTTTTTAGCTACGAGCATTCCGATAGAAAAAGGTCAAGGTGGTATTAGATCATGCAGATTAGTTGCACACTCTCCGAAGTGTATCCGGTAAAAAACCGATAGCCTAGCAATTTTTCGGCGATAATAGCTTATAGTGATGTTTATGTAAGTACACTATAAATAATTAAACGAAGTATCATACATAATCCAGATCTTTTGAATAGGTTTTGCTTGAAAAAATAACAAACATCCAAACATACACACAAACATTTTACATAATCATAATCATAATCTCTTTATTGCGATATGTAGGTAGTTTAATAGATGACAATGGTTAGGTAGCACAAGTACATCATATCTAGCCTTTCGGCATGCAACAAACACATAGGTTGATAGACAATAAGCATTATTCTCGTCATTTTCATTTTAAAAAATAATTAAATTCACCAAATATTTCCTACACACTCAACAAATATATTTAATTAGAATTATACAAACTAAGAACATGTCAAGTACAATTAGCAGATCACGTCAAATAACAAAATAAAAATATAGATAGAAATGTCAAGTAAGAATTATGTAAAATTAAAACTCAATTAAAATTCAATTTTTGTCAGATAGGATTTTTTTTACAGAGTGATACGTTTTTTCTACAGTTCCCAATCTCTAATAGATCATTTGGCAAGTGGTTATATATCATTGGTGCCATACAAATGACGCTGTTAGCAACCAATGCTGTTTTACGCTCAGGTTCTTGTATTTTATTTTTAAGTCTCTGAGATTTAAATTTTTCAAACATATTCAAATTATTTCTCATAAACACCACACATTCATAGATATAGAGACACGGTAAGGTAAGGATCTCCAGATCCTTAAAGTGTAATTTGTAGCTATTTCTTTGCCTCAATTTGCAAATGGCTCTTACACATTTTTTCTGCGCTTTAAATACCCTTTTTTTTGTACTATTCCCCCAAAATATTGTCCCATACCGAAGCAAAGATGAGACATTGCCATTATAAGATGCAAGTACTGTAGTTTTATTTACTGACTTGGACAACATAGAAAGCGCACACGAATGCTGATTTGTACATTTATGATATACTAGCAGTGCCCCGCGGCATTACCCGCGTAGTTCACGTCCCAGGATAAAACGTAAGCTATGTGTTGTTCTAGACCGTAATCTACCTATTTTCCAAATTTCAGCCCAATCCGTTACGTTACGAGTTATGACGTGATTGAGCAACAAACATCCGTACATTTATAATATTAGTAGGAAGTAGATTGTTTAACAATAACGTTTGTTTTCATGTCAATTTCATTACAGAAACAATAACCCCAAAACATCCCCCACATTGACCAGTAAGTAGCACACAAGGAAAGTCAATAAACGTCACAGGCCCGAAGCGCGTCGCCTCCAAACAAACGAAGCCCGTAGATTTACGCCGGTGTATCCTCGGTACATAAATCGACATCGAAGATTTTTCTCATAGCGATTATATTTGGCGTAGTGATGAGTCGTATATCACGGCGGTAGTCTTGACGACGGCAAATACAAGACTGACGCGTGGTCTTGAAGTTAAATTAAATAAATAATGGTGGACTATTTACACAAAATAACTGACCCCAAACTAAGCAATGCTGGTACTATGATGGCCAGATGGCTGATATAATACTTATATAGTTGTATATACATACTTACGAGTATTATACCTAGAAACACCCAGACCCATTACAAATATTTGAATTCATCACATAAATATTTGGACTGGGTTGAATCGAACCCACGAACGACCCTTCGCAGGCAGATAATGCTACCAAAAATTTGATAAACATAAAGTAAGTGATCAGTTGTGTTGTGTTGTTTTCATTGTATAACACAAATCTTGCACGTCGATAAACCAATATTTCACTTTTTGTTTCCTATTAGATCAAATAAATATTTCATTACACATATACCTACGCGTACAGGGCGTACTTGTGGTTTTGAATGTAGTCATAAAAGTCTCGAAGACAATGTTATTAGGTAATATAAAAGGCTAGACTTACCAACTTATTTAAAACAATTACTTACAGCCCCGCTTGAGATTCGCAACCACTTTCTCTCGCAAAGTATATATTGCTAGTTTGGTCCATTCACGTTGACAGATGTAACAAAGATGTATTTATCGAAACAAGTTAATGTTTTCAAAATAGTTTCTCTCACCATCAAAGCCAATAGATGGCAAACTTGTAGGTACATCTACGCCTAGAAAAATACTCAGAGTCGCAAATAGCATTCAATCCTACTTCTTCCCGATTATAAAATCGGACTAGCCGCTAGACTATCATACATTTTACTTCAAGTCTGAACAATAATATATTTTTTACCAAATTTCAAGACTGTATATTGGTTATATCGTATAGTTCCCTTCACTACGTGCAGGGCGTAGGCGGCAGGGCATATTTCATTTTAACCGTTCGTCGATAGCCAATGTGAATAATGGCCCGCCCCGGGCCGCCAGAGGTTTTGAATATACGCTTCAAGATTTCATAGCTGGCTGGGAAACGGAGGGAGGTTGGACGGAATTGGGTCCGTTGGTCTGAACGCAAAATAGAGGCTTATACACTACTTGATATAGACATTACACTACCAGGTTTTGATTCTGATAAATAGTTTGCCAAAGCCTTTTCCACACCTTACCTTTAAATATTTTTTAACAATTTTGGTGGACAATTCACACACAACACCATCTGACCCCAAACTAAGCAAAGCTTGTAATATGGCGGCCTAGATAGCTGATATAATACTTACATAGTTGTAAATACATACTTATTATACATAAAAACACTCAGACACAGTACAAATATTTGAATTCATCACACAAATATTTGTACTGAGTGGAAATCAAACCCACGGCCTTCGGCTTCACATGCAGATTTACTACCCACTAAGGCATGAGGACAGTCAATTATTATTTAGGCATTTGTACCCATAACACTACAATAATACGCAACTATTTGAATATAAAGAGTCCATTTCACTGCCTACAATTGCAATACATTCGTCACTCAGAGATACAAGATGGCTATCGATTTGCCCTGTACGTCCTCACAAAAAATTCAAAGGTGAATGTCTTCTGAGTTAACTTCCCAAAAGCTGTGTAATGTTGAGGCTTATGCTTTTCAACGTCCTTGTGAATCAATGCACAGTTAATAAAGTAAATGAATCCCATTTTATGTGTGATTGATAAAATTTTACCTTTTCATCCATTTCCATAAAAAAATTAAAAAACAAGCACACATCATAATAGAATACTTACGCGGTGTTTCTAAATATAAATTAATTTCTCCTTTACCTTTACCCAATAAAACCCTTAAAAGCCTGCAAAAGACTAAAAACCCCGAACCAAACGACTCAAACCCGAAACAATAAACCAAACAAGGGGTTTATACCTTAGTTAGCGTCCTATAAATTATTCACAAACCAAATTACCTTGGAGTGTAAAAAACGCTGCCCAGAATTTACCTTCCGCGTAAAACGGAACGCTTAGTTTAAAATTCAAATTCGGAACGTGTAACGGTAGAGTGGAATAACAACAGAGAAACGTTGTCGTTGCGTAAAGAGATCTTTAATATTTTCTTCAGTATTGCATTTTAAAAAGCCATTGTGGACCTGTCGCTTAGAAGTGCGATTCAAAATCATGGAGTTCATTGCCTATACTTTTGTATATTATTTTTCTAAGATCAGATGTGACAGTTATCGCCCCTGGTTTTGACGGTGAAGAAAAACAGCGTAGGAAACCGACATATTCTAAAAACATTTCGAGGTCAAATATCATCCGTCAACCCGCACTGCGCTGTCATGGCGGACTATGTATGGTACCAAACTTCTCCTTGCGAGAGAAGGCCACAAATTCCTGAAGATGGAAAACTTAATGTTCTGTCAAATTCGAGGGCTATTATTTTTAACAGAACAATTTTTTCGTCATATACAAAAATTATAAACTTATATTTTATATCATCCGCAATGTACACGTACACGTACACGTTTAGAGGTTTATAATATTGATCCGATACCAAAGTAGTATATTTTTATGAGTAGTAGGCAACACTTTCAGATTTTCGCATCATCTGCATAACCCAGTATTTCTGGCGGTTTTCTACTCCTGTTCCGTAACAAGGCGCGAAGGCGATGCGCCAAAATCCTGGAGGCGGGCAAGGGATAAATAAGGAGAGGATCTGGTATGTCCGGGGAATGCGAGCGCCGTCGTGGCGAGCTCGGCGCGAGGCCATGTAGGCTCCGCGGAATCTCACTAGATTTACAGAATAATCTAGAAAATTTCGACAGAGTTCCCATTTCGTGTATGAAAGATTTCCTTGAGTTAGAACGCCAACTGACCTGAAATGGAGCGTGGTTATCGACCCTGTCATAAACCAACTGTCGATTTAATTGTAGTTCAATAATTTATTTTGTAAAAGCCAATCAAACAGCAATATTCACTACGTGCCAGAAGTGTCTTGCAGCTATTGTAAAATGAGGAGCCCAAATAATTACCTAGCACTTTACTTGCCACTCAGAGATATAAAATGACTAAATATCTATGCGTTGTAATTTCGCTTACATTACAAAGACGTTTGCACATTACTGCTTGGCAGTACAACAACTTTACTGTCCAAGATACAGACGCCTGTAAAGAGTTAAGTAAAGAGTTTTACCATTACTTACACTTTAAGTAAACCGATATTGTCTCCTAAAATCGCACGTGCTTATGAACCCCGAGATCTACCACCAAAGTAACAAGGTTTTTTGGCTTTGATATGGCTCTCTTTTGTCTTTTCACTTGAAATTATAGAGACAACAACAGCAAAGCGAAAGCTTATTTAGTTAAGCGGTTGAAGGGCCTGTCCAAAAACGTTACTTATACTTTGTCTAGGGGCCTGTCAGAAATCAACTGTCGATGTAATTATACCCAAATTATATTCATTGGAGAAGACTCATTCAGGCAGCATATTTAATTGTGTGGCTGAACGTATAACTGCTCCTTCAAATTTTAATAACATCGACCATAAACTGGAAGAAGAAACAGAATCCATAAAAGTCGAACTGCTCTTCACCCGGAGATGTAATGATAAAAAGAAAGATTTTTCTATTTGTCCGTAACTTTAAACTAATTTTAAAAAGGAAAAGGTTCTCTATTCGGTTGTATGTTTTTTAGAACATATGTACATGGTACGCGATAACTTCACCAATTCTGATTCGATTTTGATGTTTCGATCGACTTAAAAAACGGAGAAGGTTCTCAATAGGGTTGTGTGTTTTTTTGCACGTGAGTATGTTATGCAATTGTGAATGGGGCATTTTCAAGACGTAAAAAGACCTGTCAAATACAGTTCCCAATTTCACCGTAGGTGGCGCCACATGCCTTATTTTGTTGGAGAAATTTTACAAAAACCAACAGTGGTGCCACCCTTGACAATATTTAGAACTATCTTTGACAAATCTTTGTGTGTCTGGAGAACGCCTTATTGATTTTTAATATGGTAAATCATGTTTACGGGTGGTCAATTGGTATATTTATAGAAATCATTGTGGCAGTTTTTGAAATATGAAAAAAACTAAATTTGCTTTCATGTAATTAGCCGACGTAGTGTTAGTATTATAGTGACGTAGATTCTAATGAAATCGAGATTCAAATTTTATCTGAAATTTTTTAGTATATTTTTATTATTTTGGAGAAAACACATTTTCTAGTAATATGTTCTTCAACCGAAAAACTTACAAATTAGCATTTCGATTTCGCAGTGTACATATAGGTAGTTATTTTGATCAATAGGTGTGGTATAACTTCAATTAGAACATAACTTAAAATAGCGGATAATTCTTCAGTTTTCTCGTGATCGCGCCGGTTGTGGCGCTGCCGAAACGTCGAGGTAATTAAATAAATAGATGCCCGCCCAGGCTTCGCCCGTGGTACATATAAAGCACTCAGTGGGATCCCGTACATTTCAACGTGAAATAATGACTGAAATCGATTCAGTCATTCCTGAGAATATCGCTTTCAAACAAAACACCTCTTCAACTACCTGCTACGCCACCTGTCGGAAATTGATCGTACCAACTCAGATTAAGAAACAAATTTGATTAGCAAAGGTTTATATTCAATGACGCCATCTTAGACACATGCTGTCATGTCAAAGCACAGTAAGAAAACTCTCAAAAAGGAATATTTTTTTCCGTTTTTGTTACATTCTTGATTCATGCTCCGCTTCTATTGATAGTAGCTTTATGTTCTATAGCCTTCCTCGATATGTGGACTATCCAATAGAAAAATAATCATTCAATTCGGATCGGTACTTCCTGAGATCCTAGCGTTCAAACATACTCTTCAGCTTTATAATATCAGTATAGATAATGTAGATCATGTTTAATTCTTAAATAGGTAATAGTGTGTACATTATGTGTTGAAATCGAAAGTTTAAAAACATAGATTTATTAATTTATATATTAAGCCTCTTCAAGTTAGGAAAGAACTGGAATACAGACAAAACATATTTAGCTAAATATTATCTATTACATTCTCTCAAAACATCAAAGATTCATAGTTCCTTCTGGTTTTCCACAAACATGCTACACTCTTATTTTGGCTCGGACATCACGTCAGGCGTTATGAGAGAAACTGAGAAACAAAAGTACCGGCAAAGGCCATCTTCAAACTGATGAGTCCATATCATTTTCTAGCACAGCACTGCGGTCGTCACCCAGAGATATAAGAAGTTTTATTCCTGTGCCCGGTAATTTCACTAGAAACATTGCCCTTCAAACCGGAACACAGTGATATTTTCTAATTAATGCTTGGCGGATCAATAAAAGGGATGTTAACAATTTTCCGGAAATGTCTTTATTCCGAAGTCAATCTTCTAATAGAACAAATTAATACTATGGTAATTTACCATAAAAAAATAAAATTGATTTAAAAACATTAGTATTTTCGATGAATAACTAACAATACTAGGGTAAATTTGTATTTTCCCGCTAAAACACTAACGACTGACATGACGTCACTAGTCGCAAAACGTTGGTTGCGATTCATGACTTTATGTCCAGTTTATGTTTTTAGGGTTCCGTACCCAAAGGGTAAAAACGGGACCCTATTACTAAGACTTCGCTGTCCGTCCGTCCGTCCGTATGTTACCAAGCTGTATCTCAAGAACGGCGATAGGTACACAGTTGAAATTTTCACAGATGATGGATTTCTATTGCCGCTAAAATAACAAATACTAAAAATAAAATAAAAGTAATATGAAGGAGGGTCTCCCAAACAAAAAACTTGATTTTACCATTTCTGTTCATTAATTCGTAATTAGTGTTAACATCTCTGGTGTGGTACTACGAAATTAAGGAGGTATCTGTTGTGGTTACTGACCATCTCTGGAGCTTTAGGCGTTTTTTTTATTTAATGTATACGCTGAAGTTCGGTGCTTCAAGTTAGAGCATTGTGCTTCGTTATTTTTTTGAAATAATAAGTGACGACACGAGCAGGACATGTGCCTGATGGTAAGCAACATGCCTACCACATAACAGCACAGTGACACGCAGCTATTGGAACATGAATAGTCCAAATCATTACCTGGCACTGCACTGCGCTCATCACCCAGAGATCAAAGATGTTATCTCTAAGTCCTGTAATTTCTCTGGAAACATTACCCTTCAAACCGTTCTGTTTTCACATTACTGTTTGGCGGTAGAATAACTGGCAAAGGTGTGGTACTTCCCCAGGCGGACTCTGCTAGGAGTCCTACCACTACATATTAAATCCTAATTATATTGTTTCACAAACAAAAAATGACGTAGAAACACTGGTTAGTTAGAAGTTTCGTGTGACGTCACTTTATTTTACGATTTTTAAGAAGAAGTGATGTCACTTTGGAAGTTTAATTACCTATATCTTTGTCTAAACGTCTCTCGTATTTTTTATAATCCATCGGATTGACTAACTAGAATGGAACTCGTATATTTTGACCCATACAACATCTCAATTGCTATAGCTCAAGAAAACATATAAATGAAAAAAAGCATTAAAACAAGTTTTTCTAAAGGTCAGGCGTTCAATGTTATGATTATA
Organism: Ectropis grisescens; assembly: GCA_017562165.1. Taxonomy (NCBI): domain Eukaryota; kingdom Metazoa; phylum Arthropoda; class Insecta; order Lepidoptera; family Geometridae; genus Ectropis; species Ectropis grisescens. Next base: position 26,070,802 of record CM029787.1, on the reverse strand, counting down.
AAAAATAATCTGCTAGAGTAAAATCAATGTACTTCATATAATCTTTTTGCATCGACTCTCATTATCTTATCGCACAGCTGTGCTTAGTGTCTATTCAACCTGTGTGGAGGCAAGATGTATCTAATATTAGTGTTGTTGGTGTTTGTGTCTTTCATAGTGTGGTTGGGACTAAGGTGGAGGAAAGTTAGGGGGTTCTGGAAGGAAAAAGGAGTGCCCCATCACCCCCCTCATCCGATCCTGGGGAGTTTGACGTTTTTGCAACGAGAAAACCCTGTAAGATTGCTTTAATAGTTACGTGCATATTACATGTGTTTCAAACTAAGGCGTACTGATTTAAAAAAATGTTATAGTTTAACGCACAATACTTAAAATATAAATGTCGCAGAAGTTTGAGTTTATTTGCAAAATCTTTATATCAATTACAAATACAAAAACTAATCAAAACAATAAACGTATCTTAGATAATTATGGTATACTAGAAGAGCCCCGTGGTTTCAATCATGATGTCTCTGGTCTCCTTATTTTCCTCGGAGAAGCCTATTTGATATTCTAGACTATAATTTATCTGTGATCCAAATTTCAACCCGATCCGTGCATGTATTCTGACGCGATTGAGCAAAAAACCTTGAAACATCCTAACATGGCATTGCCTCCGCCAAGTCGAGCAAAGAAGCGGTACGGCCGATCATTTTTACCTTAGTAGGATATGACTACTTAGACTTCGATTTGGATCTATGATGAAGAAAACTACCAACGCCCTGATGTTTGACCCGTGTAGTTAAAGTAAGAAAAGTTGTGTAAGAAAATTAAACGAACGGGCGTTTTTGTGGTTGCAGAAGAATTGTCTTGCGACAGCAGTACCCTGTGTGCGGACTAAGATGTGAGATTTAACTGAGGTCTTAATATCAACTCAATGTAATCAGCCACTTCATCGTAATTTAAACCACAAACATTCAATCTTTTGTGGATAAATTACGGAGACGGAAACTACGCGGGGCGCAGCTAGTATTTTAAAGAATGGATATTTATGAAAATCAAATGACGACATTAATGTCAAGGTTTTATTAATAGGTTTTGTTTAAATAAAAAGATGACAAGATGAGCAGAATGTGGTAAGCAACATGGCTGCCACAAAACAGCACAGTGACACGCAGCTATTGGAACATGAACAGTCCAAATCATTACCTAGCACTGCATTGCGCTCGACACCCAGATATCTAAGATGTTATATCTCTAAGCCCTGCGATTTCTCTGAAAACATTGCGCTTCAAATCGAAACACAGTAAAGTTTGCACATTACTGCTTGCCGGTAGAATAACTGGCAAAGGTGTCGTACTTCCCGAGGCGGACTCTGCCAAGAGTCCTACCACTACAAAATACACTAAATTATACTAGGTACACTAAATTATTCCTGTCTTTTATGATCAGATAGAATCTGCTATAAGATTTCTTTAAAACTTATTTTTTATTGTCATTAAGGTTTTTGATACTACCTCTACGTCTTAACAGCGAACGCTGTTTTAACTGTTTGAACCCGGTTTATGTAGATTTCAGTTTGACTTTAATATTTTCTAAAATTATATTTTTTCCAGACAATATGGATAAGACGTTTGTACAAGGAGTTTAAATCCCCGTACGTGGGTATCTGGCTGTTCTGGCGGCCAGGGCTGGTCATCAACTCGCCGGAGCTGGCCAGGAAGATCCTGGTGAAGGATGCCGACAACTTCAGGAACCGCTTCCTAAGCTCCGGGAGCTCCGACCCTGTCGGTGGACTCAACTTGTTTACTGTCAATGTAAGTTCCACGTAGGATATGTTATGCTCGCAATTCAACCGAGTAGTTTCAAAAATATGCTTTTACTAAGAAAATGATATTAAAAAACTTAAACGGATTCGTAAAAGCGTCCACACACGACTCCTAAAATCAGAGTAAAAGTAAAAGTAGTGGAGAGGAGCCTACATCGCACCATATGATTGGTGATTTATGGTGCGATGTAGGGTCCTCCCCACTAGTTTTACGTAATTTCCTCTGATTTTAGGGCTCGTGTGTAGAGGGTTTAAGTCTAATCCATTCATAATGCTTACAAGGACTTCCTTTGTTTTTTTTTGTGTAAGGGAAATGCATTTACGCATTGTCCGCCATGTAGGGGCATGACAGAGTATGTCAGGCTTCCACAAGTTTTTCCATTCGTGGTTTGGCAGCACAGTTGCGGAACCGTTCTCGCATTTGACTGCAACATATCCTGAGTCAACCAATCCATAAGAAAAAGCACATCAAATTAGAATTAGTATAATATGTTTAGTCTAATCTTTCACTGATATTTTTCTTAAAGGAACCAATTTGGAGTAGCTTGAGAAGACGCCTGACGTCAGTGTTCACGGCTGCCAAGCTGAGAGCCGTTCAAGGCATCATCAACAACAAGGCCAAAGATCTCATGACCAGGATCAGAGAAGAGACAGAAAAAGGACAACTCATTGATTTGCGGGTTGGTGAATTAAATCCAATTTGTTTATATTGTTTGATGTGGTATCCTAATTGTTATTTGCCAACTTTTTTCTGACGGGTAACTTTTACTTGTATGTATGTTTTATACCCAAATATTTTTTTTATAATTTGTTTTATCTCTTTCTATATTAATTGAATGAAAAGGATTTCGAAACACTGAAGGAAGTTTCTAATTTTTCAGATTTCTACTCGTAATATCTAAAGACGACTAATTTCCTTCTTCACATTTTAAGAATTATTTTTTTCTACAAAATGGATTTTTTTATCACTCTTTAAGTGATCAGACATGTGTCTGATGGTAAGCAACATGTCTGCCTCATAACAGTACAGTGACACGCAGCTATTGGAACATGAAGAGTTCAAATCATTAACTAGCACTGCACTGCGCTCATCACCCAGAGATCTGAGATGCTATATCTCTAAGCCCTATCATAATATCTTCTTTTTGAGACACATTTCCTCGTAACTCTAGAGTTACGAGGAAATGTGTGTCAAGAATGTAATGCAATTACGGAAAACCTGATACCAATTTCATTAACTACTAGCTGTACCCGCCATGCTTTGCTGTGCCACATTGTGATGCAAAAAATAGATAAAAACAAACCTTGATGGCGATGATATATCATTTTAAAATTTCAGAACGATCGGTGCATAACTTTTGAGTTTTGAAGCGGACACAAACCAACATAACATTTTTATAAATAGAGATTAGCCCGTTTTCAATTTATAAAAGACTACAGCAGTATATGTTTTCTAAAAATAAAAAAATAAAAAGTTAACGTGGTTGTTACACATATTTAATTGGATAACGGGACACTCACGTATATACGCCAAACGGGCAGCCACCACGCGTGTGCACTCGCCTTGAAAAAGGCCGCCGAGCGCGGCCGAAACTCGAGTCGGATTGACCGACCGTATATACGTGAGTGTCCCGTTATCCAATTAAAAAAAAAAAACCCGTTACGGTTATAGAAAACGTTCACGGACTACACGACAGACGTGACGGGCGAGTCGTCGTTCGGGCTGGCGAGCGAGGCCACCCGGACCGGGGCCAGCGTCCTGCGGGACGTCACCGCGGACATCATGAGGTTCTCCACCTACCGCGGCCTGTGCTGGTCCAGCATCTTCTTCTTCCCTTCACTCGTTGATATATTTAGGTAAAAAACCACTAATGATAGTTACAGGTGGTCTGAGCGGGAGAACGGCGACAGCCGATCCGGATCCCATGGTCCGGTTCCCCAGAGTTTATCGAAGTCAAGTAAGAGGCATCCTGAGAAAGCCAATATTTTCTAGAATTGAGGTCATATGTCATCGACCAAGCCGCACTGGGCTAACGTGGTGGATTTTTGTCTTTACTCTCTCCTTACAGAAGGCCCCGAGTCCCAGTAGTTGGAACATTATCATTGTAGTGGTAGGACTCCTAGCAGGGTCCGTCTGGGGAAGTACCACACCTTTGCCAGTTATTCTACCGCCAAGTAGTAATGTGAAAACATTACAGGGCTTAGAGATATAACATCTTAGATTTCTGAGTGATGAGCGCAGTGCAGTGCTAGGTAATGATTTGGACTCTTCATGTTCCAATAGCTGCGTGTCACAAGTCCTGTTCGTCTCGTCACTCTTTAATCAAAAAAAACATTTAGGAGACTTCTTATTCTTTCTACTAGTGATATCTATAAATACACGTGCAGTGTAATAAGCTCTCAAAATATAAATTCGATGATGTATAGAGACGATTTTCTTAGCATTCCATGGATTCACCGTGCGGGTGCCGGGTCCATCGTGTGGTAGAGAGAGAAATCTCGAGTAGATCCGAGACTTGTGACTTGTGACTATAGCAGTTATAAAAGATCCGAATCTCAATTATCGAATTTAAAAGAATAAGAATATGAATTTATATATTGCTGTATACTGTGTAAAATGAGTATTAAAAATATAACAGTGTACCCTTAATGGGCGTTCCATGTTATAAGTATTATACATAGCACATTATTATTAAGCAAACATTATTTTAATTATTTATGCAACTAAAATAACTTTAAATAGTCATATTTCCCGTCGTTAACAAACTCATTTAAATCATAAATGATTCTAAAACATCATCTCTAAACGTAACGATAATTATCCACTTAAAAACAAGGAGGATACATAAATATACTTGTCTAAGAATAAAACAATATTTAAAGACTGTTAACTATGATGCAAAAACAAACACTCAACGATTATACAATGAGTACAATTTTATAGTCGTGCTTTGTGTGACATTGAATAACGAGTTTATAATCTGTGTTACTGCGATACAAGCTCGTTTTTTTTCTAAGTCTATTACATCACCAGCTTATGATATCAATAAAAACAAATATTAGTGTTGCCACAGTGAGTTTTAAATTAGTGGAATTATGCACATGGGTTCGAGAACACAGTGGTCTGGTGGGGATGAAACCTTGAAACCCGGGGCTCCGGATCGGCGGTCGCCGTCCTCCCGACTCTAGCCTGCCGTAACTTCAACATTCGCTTTTACAAACTTTCGCAGTTTTATTATCTACTAGATGTCCGCCCCGGCTTTGCCCGTGGAACATATATAGCACTCATCGAGATCCCGCACATATCCAACGTGAAAATTTTTAGAAATCGAGTGATACACAGAATACTTAGAAGTTAGTATGGACCGAACGCGCCATTATTATTTAATGTTTGTGTAATTTCCGAACCACCAGACCGACAATGTTCAAATTTTGACGGGACAATATAAAAAAATGTGTTCTTTCTAACAAAAAAAGAATTAATGAAATTAAACAACGCAAACATGAGTTACAACCAAATACACATTCTGACTTTCACCCCCTCCCGCAAGAAAACCGATCAGAATTTGGGGATCAAAAGTAGCCTACAGCATTCTCCTTAGTATAACCTAAAGTCATGCCAAGTTTCAGCTGAATTGAATCAGTAGTTTCGGCGTGATGCGTGATCCTTATACAGAAAGACAGACAGACAGACAGACAGACATGAAAGAAAAAAATGCATTTTCGCCATCAGTATCGACAATGGAGGGTTCCAAAAAAAATTTTTTCAAAATATCTTCAATGTACAGAATTCGACCCGTTACAGTTTTATCATAAGTATAGATACTTCTATACTAAAATGTTATAAAGCTGAAGAGTTTGTTTGTTTGTTTGAACGCTAGGATCTCGGGAAGTACTGGCCCGGATTGAAAGATTATTTATCTATTGGATAGTCCATTTATCGAGGAAGGCTTTAGGCTATAGAAAATAACGCTACTATTAATAGAAGCGGAGCGTGAATCAAGAATGTAACAAAATCGGAAAAAATATACCTTTTTGAGAGTCCTCGTACGTTTCGTGCTTTGACATGACACATGACAACATGTGTCTAAGATTGCGTCATTTAATATCACAGATTACATACCTCTTGAATAAAACCTATGCTAATCATTTTTTCTTTCTAAATCTGAGTTTGGTACAACCAATTTTCGACAGATGGCGTAGCAGGTAGCTGAAGAGGTGTTTTATTTGAAAGCGATATTCTCTGGCTGAACCGATTTCAGTCATTCTTTCACCGTTGTATATGTACGGGATCCTGATGAGTACTAAATAATGTACCACGGGCAACGCCGGGGCGGACATCTAGTAAGTATATATTAGTAGAATGTCATTGTGGATTACGAAACGAGAGAATGAAGGGTAGGTATGTGATGGTAACCCTTAGGTACATCTGATCTCAATATCAGTATTTACATTACCGACTATCGTTAACCCTTGATCTCAACACGGCGATATGAGTCGGTAACTTTATACTTATCTTTCTAATTCAAACAAAGCGATGTCCCCAAAAATACAAACACAGAAACATTGACAATAGGCATGTTGACTCGTTTTTGATCTAATATGCTATCAAAAGGCTACTCAATAACTGAAACATAGGTGAAAGAATAACTTGGTTATCTTAAAAACTTAGCTTTTAAACGTAGCTATATTGAATATTGCGTTTAGGATACTGGTTTCATAATAAAAGTAATTTGAAATTGAATGGGTTATCCAATGGTAAATACATTTTCTAATAATTTCGTACTTTTAAAATGGACTTGGCCATCCAGCTTTGAATGAACATAAAGTAAGTCAAACTAAAAAATATCAAAATTAAAGTTGGTACATATTTTATTATCTATATCTATACTTATAATACAACTGTAACGGGTCGAATTCTGTACATTGAAGATATTTTGAAAAATTTTTTTTTGGGGCACTCCATAGTCGATACTGATGGCGAAACTGCATTTTTTTTCTTTCATGTCTGTCTGTCTGTCTGTCTTTCTGTATAGGGATCACGCATCACGCCGAAACTACTGATTCAATTCAGCTGAAACTTGGCATGACTTTAGTTTATACTAAGGACATTGCTGTACTGGCTACTTTTGATCCCCAAATTCTGAGCGGTTTTCTTGCGGGAGGGGGTGAAAGTCGGAATGTGTATTTGGTTGTAACTCATATTTGCGTTGTTTAATTTAATTAATTCCTTTTTTGTTAGAAAGAACACATTTTTTTATATTGTCCCGTCAAAATTTGAACATTATCGGTCTGTTGGTTCGGAAATTACACAAACATTAAATAATAACGACACGCGCGGCGCGTTCGGTACATACTAACCAATACTAACTTCTAAGTATTCTGTGTATCACAGACAATCCACAGAATATCTAGATTCTAGATTCTAGAAAGTGCCCACGTGATCGCGTCGCGTCGTCTTGTTGTGGAAAAACAAACATCATTCAGTTATAATCGACTTCAAACAAGGAGGATGTTCTCAATCGGGTTGCATGTTTTTATATTTGGTTTTATTTTACGCGATAACTCCGCTAATTGTTAGTTGATTTTGATAATTCCTTTTTTGTTTGGTAGAAAATACTTCAGAGGTGATCTTAGATATCGAAAACAGGGAGGTAGTTTTTCAAATATCAACAAAAAACTAAAATCAGCTAAGATTTATCTGTACGACATAGTTATGCCTTCTTATAAAATTTTGTCGAATGACAGAATTAAATTACCTGCCTTCGAAGTAGATTTTTGTATTTTGGAGAAAACATATCAGCATAATAAGTAGCAGCATAAACAACCCATTAAATGTTCCCACTGCTGGACGTTGGGGCCTTCTCTCGCAAGGAGAGAGACAAGGCTATAATCCATCACGCTGACCCAGTGTCGGTTGGTGGATGACATATGACTTAGAACTTAGATTATAGGTAGATTTCGGTTTCTTCACGGTGTTGTCCTTCACCGTTTTAATTACCGGCATTACGAACATGACTCTGAAAAGATAGTGGTGCGCGTGGTTTTGAACCCTGGGTCTCCGGATCGACAGTCGCCGTTCTCCCGACTAGGTCAGCTGTAACTTACTAGACCAGCCGTAACTTATTAGAAAACGTATTATTTCAATCCAAATACTGTTTAAAATTTATAGGTAGTGTTCGTAGACAAAGGGTAAAACGAGACCCTATTACTGAGACTTCGCTATCCGTCCGTCCGTCCGTCCGTCCGTTTGTCACCATGCTGTATCTCAAGAACGGTGATAGCTAGACAGTTGAAATTTTCGCAGATGATGTATTTTTATTGCCGCTTTAATCATGGCGGCGTCAATCAAACGTATCAAGTGATCGGGTTGAAATTTTAAATAGAATTAGATTACAGTCTGGAAGAACACATAGGCTAAACATTGCCTATGTATAAGTACTCTATGTATTACGTAACAAACATCCAAACAGTGACATTCATAATATTTACAGGACAACGTTGGTACGGCTGAACATATTTGGATGGAATTCGAAACACACGTAGGTTGAACTCAGAAATAGCAAATCGGTTACTTATAGGTTACTGTGACGTAGGAAAGACTAAGCAAATTTGGTAAAAAATTGAAACAGAAATAACTCATAGTCTGAAATACCACATTTATGTATTTATTACCTATCAACCTGAAAAGAAGCATGGGCCCTAAGGAAACAAATATTAACTATAACGTCAAAACGGCACAACGATATGGGTTGACATACGAAACACATATAGTTTAGAGTCTAAAATTTCACATGGGCTAATAAGTCTACATTTTCATTTAACTCAATATTAATATTATATAAACATATATTTTCGTAAGGAACTTGATGTGATGGTAAGGTAAAAGCCAAAAATGAAAAATATATGCACCCGTTTTGGCGTAGATAATATAGGTGATTTGCGTTCACAATCAAAATAACAAGCAACATAATATTCTCATTAGACGGCGCTAATGCCAGTTTAAATCTAAAAGCACTAAAGGCCATTTAAATCGATGTTTTGCTATTGTGGTATGTATTTTTTCTTTCATCACTAGGTGGCGTTACTGGTATTCTAAATTGTACTAATAAGTTTTTGCTGCTAAAAGGATTATGATGCCAAATTTGGATTCTTTCGTTCTTGATTTTTTTTCTGTGTTACCTACAATTAAATTCATACATTAACATTTCACTAGGACTTGGCTTAGATTTACAGGTTCAACTTGCCTGAATATCATTAAAACTCAAAATTTTAATTATTTTGATTCCACACAGGCTTCGTTTAAAATTTTACGCCGGCGAAGTCGCGGGTAACAGCTAAAAAACAGCTTGCGGATAAAAAGAAATAGGTAAGTAGGTATCAGATCATGCATATTAGCTTCAGACTTTCCATAATGTATCCTATAAAAATTCTACAAACTTCACAATTGTGGCTATGTTCGATACTACGAAACCTTACTAAGTATGTTTGATTTTGTTTAAAAAAAGAAAAATAAAGATGATAAAATTGAATAATTTTTTGTGTGGAAAAACAAATTCACTCAAACTCAAAGGTTTTTCAATGACTACTTATCCCAATATTTGACGTACGATACTTCCAATTAATGTATAAGTCAGTAACATCTGCTTACGCGAACGAAGTAGCGCGTTCAGCTAGTATTTGAAATGAAATGAAATTTATTTGGTTCAAGAACACAATTACTTAAAAAACAAGTTAGTATCTACTTAAATCTAAAAAACATTTAAATATAGTCATTATATCAAATAATTTGATATAATTGCAGGACCTGTCGTCACGCCTATTATAATATTACTAGCAGCGGCCCGCGATGTTACCCGCGTAGTTCCCGTTCCTGTTATTTTTCCGGGACAAAGCAACAAACATCCAAACATTGGCATTATTTATAACATTAGGATTTAAACGCTCCATACACGAGTCCTAAAATCAGAGGAAATTACGTAAAAGTAGTGGGGAGGAGCCTACATCGCATGATAATAAATATGATTGGTGATTTAAGGTGCAATGTAGGGTCCTCACCACTAGTTTTACGTAATTTCCTCCGATTTTAGGGCTCATGGTTTAAGGATTAACATTAGGTTTAAGCAAGTAACGATTCTTCCAGGTTGACCTTCTTTTCTAAATACACCGTCGACTTACTCCGCAAGGTGTTCCGCGCCATCGTGGCCCAGCGTGGCGGCTACGGGGCGCGGGTCACGGAGTGCCGCGACCTGTTCGATGCTCTGCTCAAGATGAAGCAGGATGCTGAGGAGGATGGAGAAGGTAGTTTTAATTGCTTGATTGAAAACATCTTTAGCCCTTGAGTAATTTTTGGAAAGAGAAAATTTTATAGGTTCGAAACACCGACATGCATAATAGCTGTATACTGGTTCTGTAAACGTATTTATTTAGAAATAAGAAGAGGCAAAAAGTTACTTCGTATCCTTAACCCAGTTAATGTAAACAGTTTTAGTATGAACATTAGTTGTTGCCCGCGTACTCTCCTTGTCAAGCTTGGCAGATTAAAATACCGTCAAGACGATTCTAAAGAAGCTAACTAAAATAAATCTCTTGTCAGTATAGTTGTAAGCACCCGTAGATTACCCACCAAAAATATGCTTCAAGAAACGAGTTCAGAATGCCAGAGCATCTACGGAAATTGCTGTTTAACCATCAGTTGTGTAAATTAAGGAAGTTTTAATAAGTGAACTTTCACATATCACAGTACTCCAGTTACTTCGCAGAAGATTTCAAATTTGCTAATAGGCTGCAAGACTGCAGACTCAAATGTACCACCAGGAGACCTATGTAGGAGATCTTTGGTCATCTGATTATGTACGGCATTGGTTCCATGCAGTTTCAATACCTCTTCTAAACCATTATTCCGCAATGCCGTACAAAAATCATGTGACAAGGAGAAATTATATAGATTTGCAACCCCCTATCTGCACCTGCGCTCAGTAAGACAGCTTACAAGTGGCGGCATAGTGTTTAATCTTATTATTTTATACCCTTCGATCATCCTACATAGGTCTCCTGATGGTCCATTTGACCCATAGGTTTTGTTCACGGGCCTGTAGTCTAATTCTAATATAACGTAACCCTTCTTGCAATGGTTATATGTTTTTTTTAATTTAATTATTGTAAGTAATTGAATCACTTTGTACAATTTTATGGTCTGTAATTTAATTACTGTAGAAATGGATGAAGACATGCTGCTGGCGCAAGCGGCCATCTTCCTCTTCGGTGGTTTCGATACAACAGGGTCGACTCTCACTTGGACCACGTATGAAATGGCGCACCATCCGGAATGTCAGGTCATTACGAGCTCTTTACTGGTTCTGCTTCCACTGCTTCTTCATTACAGCTTATGTAGGTAGTTTATTTTCTGCCGCGATGACTGCACAGCCAAGCCAAGCAGAAATGTTGTCTATCTACCCACGTGTTTGTTGCATCCCAAAAGGCTTGATATGATGTATATGTACCACCTAACCAATTTGTCATCTATTGAACTAGCTACATTTTTGTTTTTTTAATAAAAAGTGACGAGACGAGCAGGACATGTGCCTGATGGTAAGCAACATGCCTGCCACATAACACAGTGATACGCAGCTATTGGAACGTAAAGAGTCCAAATGATTACCTAGCCCTGCACTGCGCTCGTCACCCAGAGATCTAAGATGTTAAATCTCTAAGCTGTAATTTCTCTGAAAACATTGCCCTTATATATGCCCTTAGGTATATAAACATTGCCCATAGTTTAAATACATTTCCTAATTTTGGTTTGCACGTGATTGCAGGATAAGTTGTACGAGGAATTAAAGGAAGCGAAGGAGAAATTGGGTGGCAAAGATTTCGATGGAAGTACACTGGCTGAACTCCCATACCTCAACGCTGTCATTAAAGGTAAAATTGCAGGCTGCGCAGGACCGTTCGTTGTGGAAATCTAGGGGGGAGGCCTATGTTCAGCAGTGGACGTCTTACGGCTGATGATGATGATGATGATACAAACATCGACTTTTGTAATATAATGTAGGTAACGGCCAAACAACCTATCTTCATGAGCAAGCCTGAGTGAGTAGGTACACTACGTTTCGAAGAACGTTTCAAGATGTCATTGTATGAACGGGGCTGTATAGTTTAAGATTTTCGCAGTAAAATAACTAAGTCACTAACTATACACCAGAATGCAAGAACTGATTCTATAAAACCCATCAAAGATAACTGTGGCCTTATAAGAGGAAGTACCGAATCCAAGTACTGGGGAAATATAATGAGCTATTTTGTTTATCCGAAGCACAAAAATTGTTTACCCACACGAAGTACCTTATATAATATAGAAGTTTGTTGCATGTCTGGAGGTTTCCGTGTTGAAAATAAAATAAATATAATTTAAAAACTCAAAAAACCCGACTGCATAAAAAGTGAACCAAACTACGTACTTACATACTATACTATAAAAACTGAAAAGAATAAAACAAGCACTTAGATTTCTGGTGGTCTAGAATTCTGTGATATGTTATTCAATTAATACTATTCCAGAAAATAAAATATATTCTAGTAAAGGAACATAACAACTGAACAGTCGGGATCCATTGTTATTCCACAGCCAATCCAATTGTTCAATGGATCCCGACCACTCCTTTGCGTCGCGCAGTCGGGAAAAAAACATTCTTTGCACATGCTTTTAGTTTGTGACATCATATATGAAACCAAATTCTGGGAACTTTTTAGTCCCGTAGTTTTTGTTGTAATGGAAATGTGACTGATAGATCATGTTTATTATGTAGGTATTTAAACTGATGCAAACAATGATTGCTATAACAGGAAAATATTTATGAACTAGCACTTCAAGTGGCGACGTAATTGCTGAGAGCAATTTACATACAAACACGCGAGAGGAGTTACTAACAAATGTACATCAATTATTTATGAATGAATATTATGTAGGTATATATTATGTTAGTAGAAGCAATGTGACGGGTTGATTGTTTTTTGCATACATAACGCAATGTCACTTCTAATGCTTTGTATACTTCAGTTTTAAATCTGAATGTTTTCAACGTCTTAGCTTCTTTCAACAATTCAAAACCTAACGTATGAATTTTTAACCCCCGACAAAAAAAGGGGTGTTATAAGTTTGACGTCGATGTCTGTCTGTCTGTCTGTCTGTCTGTCTGTCTGTCTGTCGGTCTGTCTGTCTGTCTGTCTGTCTGTCTGTCTGTCTGTCTGTGTGTGTGTCTGTCTGTGGCACCGTAGAGCTCAAACGGATGGGCCGATTTCGATGCGGTTTTTTTATTTGAAAGTTAATATCCGTGCGGGTGTTCTTAGCTATGTTTGGTTAATATCGATTCAAAATGGCCGCCTCCACAAAATGGCGGACAATATATTTCTTCACAACCTACCTCAATATGGGTATCAAATGAAAGGGCTTGACTAGTAGAGTACTAAACGCTATAACAAATTTAAAATCCAAGATGGCCGCCACCACAAAATGGCGAATTATATAATATTTTAACTACTACCTCAATATGGGTATCAAATGAAAGGGCTTGATTAGTAGAATACTTTGCACTATGACAAATTTCAAATCCAAGATGGCCGCTACCACAAAATGGCGAATTACATTTCCTTTTTCACAATTCCCTTAATATGGGTATCAAATGAAAGGGCTTGACTAGTAGAATGTTCTACAGATAACAAATTTAAGGTAGTCGGGGGTTAATCAAAATTTTTAATTTTGTTCTTGTTAAAGTGTAATTTGAATTTAAAATTACGATGGTGTTTATGCTATTTTTAAGGACGACGTCAATGAGTATGTTTTTCCGACTAAATTATATTTATAATATATTTATAATACCTGTCCGTATTTTTATACATTTCATACAATACGTACCTACCTACTGTAGTTATGGTTATGTATTGCCATAAGCGCTTTTCTTATGTATATCAGAAAAAAGATTTGGTCCAAATTTTAGGGCCAGACAATATTATAAAAAAAGTTTAAGGCACATAACCCCAAGACAACATAAAACCTGTAATTCAGGACCCAGATTAGTTTTGAAATGAATTTCGGCTAGCTAGAGTAATGATATTGTCTTTTGTCTATCGATTGTTTCAGAAACGCTTCGAATGTACCCACCTATGGGTTGGCTGGACCGTATCGCGTCCACCGCCTACCAAATAGACGATAACCTGACCATCCCCGCGGGCACCGTGCTGTATGTGAACGGGACCTCCATGCAGATAGATGAGCAGTACTTCCCTGACCCATTTACGTTTGATCCGGAACGGTTTATGCCACACAACGAGAAACACATCAAGCCATTTACGTTTCTGCCGTTTGGAGATGGGCCTAGGAGTTGTATAGGTTAATAAGAGTTTTCGTTATTATTATTTACATGCAGCAAAAGTAATCTTTTTTTTTTTAAAGAAAGAGTGACGAGACGATCAGGACATGTGCCTGATGGTAAGCAACATGCCTGACACATAACAGCACAGTGACACGCAGCTATTGGAACATGAAGATTCCAAATCATTACCTAGCACTGCACTGCGCTCGTCACCCAGAGATCTAAGATCTTATATCTCTAAGCCCTGTAATTTCTCTGGAAACATTGCCCTTCAAACCGGAACACAGTAATGTTTGCACATTACTGCTTGGCGGTAGAATAACTGGCAAAGGTGTGGTACTTCCCCAGGCGGACTCTGCCAAGAGTCCTACCACTACAAAAAATCTACACAAACAACTACAAAAATCTTTTGCAAAATAAACCAATTTTTTTACTCAGACAACTGTAGCACTTATGTCAAGGGCTAAACGGTTTTGTGTGGAGCATTGCTACCATTTATAGATAAATTATAAAAGTACATGGCTGAGACTCGATCAAAAGGTGCTAATGTGCAGGGAATAAGAGAAAGCAGCCACCATTGTCAGGTCGTATTAGGACTTCCAATTTGATGATGAGTTTCTTCCAATGAGCTTGAGGAAGTCGTTTCTTGTGGTAGATGTTCTGCGTCATTGGACAAAGTATGGATATTCTATATACAGCCCTTTCTGTATCTTTGCTAAGTCATGCTTAAACAACTAGTACAAGGAGAGAGCCAATACTATGTAGCAAGTAAACCAACATGAAGCATATTATTGGTAAAATATGCTTTTCCAAACTAGTTGCTTTCTTTTGTAGTTAAAAGTAACGGTTGGAGCAGAACATGTGCCTGATGGTAAACAGCACGCCTGTTCATAACAGCACAGCATCATGTAGCTATTCTACCGTGAAGATCCTAAACCATTACCCATCGCTGCACTGAGTTCATCACCCAGATATATTAGATGGTTTTTCGTTATGACCTGTAATTTTGCTAGAAAGAAGAAGGGCAATGACTCTTGAAACCAGAACACGGTGATTTCTTCACGATATTCTTTACTAGATGCCCGCCCCGGCTTCGCCCATGGTATATTATATAGCACTCATCGGGATCCCGTACATATCCAACGGTGAAAGAATGACTGAAATCGGTTCACTCATTCCTGAGAATATCGATTTCAAACAAAAAACCTCTTCAGCAACCTGCTACGCCACCTGTCGGAAATTGGTCGTACCAACTCAGATTTAGAAAAAAAAATTAGCAAAGGTATATATTCAAAGCACAGATTACTGAAATTCAATGACGCAATCTTTGACACATGCTGTCATGTGTCATGTCAAAGCACGAAACGTACGAAAACTCTCAAAAGGGGAATATTTTTTCCCGATTTTGTTACATTCTTGTTTCATGCTCCGCTTCAATTAATAGTAGAGTTATTTTCTATAGCCTAAAGCCTTGCTCGATAAATGGACTATCCAATAGAAAAATAATCTTTCAATTCGGACCAGTACTTCCCGAGATCCTAGCGTTCAAGCAAACAAACAAACAAACAAACTCTTCAGCTTTATAATATTAGTATAAATGTTAGTATAAATTGACAAAACACTAATAAATCTTCACTTCAAAAATACTTGAAAGGTTTTACCGTGGGGCAGCATGGAACTTTCACTCGTAGTAATCACTATGTATGAATTTCTAGGAATACGCTTCGCGTACCAGACGATGCGCTTCGCCCTGGCGTCTCTGTTTCTGGAGTACCGAGTGAGCCCGCTCCCCGGCCGGCCCCGGCCCGGCGAGTGCACCGTCGAGACCAAGGGACTTCTCTACATGGTCACCGAGAAACTGTCTGTTCAATTCACACCTAGGAAATAAGACTATCATAACAATCTGTGCAGGTGTAATCTCTGCATTAAATTTTCAATTAGATAAATTGGTTTCTTCTTTGTAAGCGTGGTCTATAATAGATCGCGTCATCAGTTTAAATGAATTTCGTGTTTTAATTATGTTACCGTAAAATTGAAATTGAAAAAAAAATTAAATAATGTATACTTATTTATTATTATAATTTAAATATTAAAAATATAATATGAAAAAAATTACTGACAGTTTATAATAAAATTTGTGATTATAAATCCCGTGTAGGTTAGGTTAGTTATAATAGCTTATTTCGCGTCGTTAAATTTTGTCGACTGAATTTAGACGCTAATAAATTCTGTGAAGTGATTATTAGCATTCAGTAGACTAAGAATACCAAATAAAAAAAGGGGCGTCCATCAGCAAAACGAGTTTTATGTCCAGTTTTCAAAGCTATCTACTTATTAGCCAAAACAAATATCAACTGGTAAAAATACATTAAATTTCTGTAGCTTCTTGGCTTCTAAATGGTAGGTTTTTTGTTAATGAATTTATTGTTTGAATAATCTCCTCACAACGAAACCATAAAAAATAAAAATAATTGTTATTATCATGCATCTATTTAATCATATTAGCATCAAGCATTTGACTAACCTTGTTGCTTCGACTTCGATTTCAGTCGACAAAATTTACGCAAGAACCTAAGTATTTAATCTAACGACGTTAAAAACGTAAGTATGCTACATAAAACTGGACGATTAAACTTTAAAGAACGTCATGGTTGTGTTTCATTTATATTTTATAAATTATTTTTCCTCCGTGTCCATGCTGATAAACTTCGGATGGATTGTTTCCCATCCCATTGGCATGCTATCAACTGCTAAGAGTCACAGGTTTTTTTCTTTCGACGTTGCATATTTTCAACCAATTACAATGATATTTATTGAAATAGAACCTGTTTGAAAGCAGGAAAAGTCAATACAGATTCATAGTCGACAAAATATAATATCGACGGACGCAAAAAAAAACAACGTCGACCTATGCGATAAATACCAAAGCTTTTTAAAATCTTGTAAAAAACAAAGAAATATCTACACTACTAGCGGCCCGCGCCAGCTTCGGTCAAGTATTTTTTAAATTCATTTTTAAATAACTTCTGTATGTGTATTTGTATGCAACAGCGATTATGAGGATGGTTTTGTTTGTTCAAGTATATTTAAGAATGGTAAAGGTAGATTAACAAGTTGACAAGATGTATCTATTCTCTTTTTTTCCGATATGTATCGCTGACATTACAATATTCCGGATTGTATTTAAGACGTGGTTCACAGGACAGAGTTCGGTGGTAATAATATAATTGACGAATTATTTGGATTAAGAAAATAATGAGTGTATATATTGAACTACAAAATTATCTCTCAAGTTGTGTCACTCTGCATAGTATAAAGCTCCCCACTAAATATACCTACACAGAGAGTTAAGCAGAGAGTTAAGGTCATAATCCACCACGTTGCCTAAGTTCGGATTGGTGGATGACACATGACCTCGAAAAATTCTAGGTAAATTTTTGTTTCCTCACGATGTTTTCCTTCACCGTTTGTAAGTTAGCAGAATTACGCACATGACTTTGAAGAGACAATGATGCACGTGGGATTTGAAACCTGATCTCCGGATCGGCAGTCGCTGATTAGACCAACCTTATCCGTAACATTTTATATATCACTCTGTACAAAGTGAGCAAAATTTTATTTAAATCAGTGCAATCAGCATAAATTGGTTATTAATACATATATATAAAGCATAAATAATCATATCTTTAACGAACAAAATAGATTAAGATTATTTGGATAACCGTTTTCCGAAAACCCAGTTTTATTCCACATGCAACAGCGCAGAATTACAACATTTTTTTAAGGTCAAGTTAACCAAGATCATTGAGCACAAGAAAACAATATTACTAATTAGTTAAACAAGCCGAAGTTAAATATTGAAATATTTCCTGATATTTCGATGCTCTTTCATGCACCCTTATTACGAGTGGTATGAATAACGAGTAATTATAATATTATGAATAAGTAAGTTTCACATAAATGCTTATGGATATGATGTGCGTAAGTACCAAAGCTTGTACGTACACTCCGCGAGGCATAAGCAGAGCTTTGCATTTGTGTGAGTGTACATGGATAGTGTAGGTGTGACAACCGGCCTTAGGCGCGGCGCCATTCTGTCTCGCCGCGCTCCTGCCTGATTGGTGATCACTCACACTAATACAAAGCTCAGCCTATACCTCGCGGACAAAATTTCAAGCTCCTGCCTGATTGGTGATCACTCACATTAATGCAAAGCTCAGCTTATACCTCGCGGAGTGTACCTATCTACCTATAGGTGGGAGTTCTCTGGATATATTTATGGGGCTTTTCCACCATAATGGTAGGCAAACTAGACAACACTATGGGGATGTTTCGTCTGTCTCATAACGGAACTACGGCACCGCTATTGCACACAAATGGACTCAATGAAACGATTCTTTCAGGTACAAAGAGTAGTTTTACAATTATTTTTTTTAAAAGCGAGTGAGAGTAAGTAAGTTTTCCTGATGGTAAGCAACATGCATGCCACATAACAGTACAGTGACACGCAGCTATTGGAACATGAAGAGTCCAAACTATTACCTACCACTGCACTGCGCTCGTCACGCAGAGTCCGCCTGGACTTTTTTTTGATTAGCAAAGGTTTATAATGACGGAATCTTTAAAGATAGACACATGCTGTCACGGACTTCGGTGTACGTCAACGCACGCAAGGAAAACTCTCAAAAGTGAATATTTTTTGCCATTTTTGTTACATTCTTCATTCATACTCCGCTTCTATCCGCTTGTTTCACTTTCGGCGACTCACGTTTACAAATTTGGCGGGAAAACGAGTATCAGGTTACCTGAGTGCGTTTGTTTACGCTTCGGCATATGAAGTGGCGCGTTACTTGTACTTGGTTAAGCCCAATATTCTCAAGAGCGTTTCAAGACGCTTCTGGCGGTATCATTTGTTTAAATTCATGTCCTTGAAATGCAAACTAACAATTTTGATACTTGTGTCGGTTGTTTTTCGATTTCTCAAGTGTTTTATGTTAAATTATAATTAAGGAAGATTAAACGATTTTATTTTAATTGTATACGATATAACAAACACGAAAAAAAGTAAAAAAACTGCACTCGATAGCTAAATTGTTTTTTTTTTAATTTTCAGTACTTCGGGACCATTTTCCCGCCAAAATTTTTAATATTTTTTTTTAATTAAACCATTTTGCGGTATGACAAAACTAATTTTGACGTGGTTTATCTCAAAATAAAGACCGGTTCAAGCAGACGCCATTAAAATAAAATAATAGTTGTATACCTTCTCAAATAAAAATACCATAAAAAACCGCCAAAACCCAGACCGCAAAGTTAATTTTGTAAATTTTCGTCATTCGTGTAATATAGTTCCCAAAGTGTATCAAGTGGCTATGACAGTAGCGGCATTAATTGACATTAAAAATAATCTTCCAATTCTGGCCAGTCGTTTCCGAGATCCTATAGCGTTCAAACAAACAAACTCTTCAGCTTTATAATATTAGTATAGATGTCTCAATTTTATGTAAATTTAATGTTAAGAATAAAAAAGAGATCCAACAGCTCCATTGAAACAAAATCAAAGTGAGGTCAAGAGGTGTTTGTCAAATTGTTTTAAATCTTGTCGATACCTAGGTTGCCTCTATAACTAGCCTTAGTATCTCAGTCTCTTTATCTATTTGCAAAAACTTATCGCCAACTCAGTATTTAGTTTCATTTCGACTCAGGCAGAAGCGCGATGTACCTAATTTTGGTGCTACTTTTTATTGTATCGTACTTAGTATGGCTGAGGCTAAGGTGGGCGAAAGTGAGAGAGTATTGGAAAGAAAAAGGGGTACCCCACTACCCCCCTCATCCGATCTTGGGTAGTTTGACGTTTTTGCAGCGTGAAAATCCTGTAAGATTTTCTGATCATATTTATTTTAAGCGACTGGCCTCGTGGCTTAGTGGGTAGTAACTCTGCCTGCGAAGCCGAGGGTCGTGGGTTCGATTCCGATTTGTGTGATGAATTCAAATGTTTGCACTGTGTCTGGGTGTTTCTATTTATGATAAGTTTGTGTTTAAAACTATATAAGTATTATATCAGCTATCTGGCTGCCATCACACAAGCTTTGCTTGGTTTGGGGTCAGATGGTGTTGTGTGTGAATTGCCCACCAATATTTATTATTAGTTATTTATTGGCAGAATTCCATCTTATTGAGCAGTTTTTAACCGGTTTCCAAACAGGACAAGGTTCTCAAATTCGTTGTATATTATTTTGTGTGTGTTACGTCATATTTCCGCTAATTATTAATCAATTTTGATTATTTCTTTATTGTCAGATATAAAATGTTTCAGAGGTAGATAGTCTCATATAAATTTTATCAAAATCAGAATGACAATTTTTAAAATTTGAACAAATAAACCAAAATCTTCTCACATCTTTCGGGACGACTATCTTCTGATGAAATTTAGTCAGCAGTTTTGGTTTTTTAGAGAAAATAAATAATTTATTAAAATACTAAGAAGTAATGTACGAGTACCTTCATGTTTGATTCTTACTATACGAAGCTTGGCAGGGTACAGCTAGTTAGCTTTAAAAATTACTTTATTATTTTTTACCATCAAAAACATAATTTGGTTATATCGCGTACCTGTAGGGTATGAAACATTTTACCGTCTGAAAGAAAGGCTAAAAAGGAAAAGTTTCCTATTTTATAGATAAGTTTCTCCCCTTTTTGGTCTGCGTTATCTCTAAGGCTTAATACCTTAAAAATATTGTAGACATCAAAGTTTGGATGTTCGTTGATCAACAAATCAGATTGGAACACAGATTATAATCTGAAAAATTACTAACATAGACAACTATGTCATAATTACGGAAACGGGAACAATGTGGGTAAAGCCGCGAGATACTGCAGGTGTATGTATTTTTTTATTTTTTAGACAATATGGATGCGGCGTATGTACAGGGAGTTTAAATCCCCGTACGTGGGGATCTGGCTGTTCTGGCGACCAGCCCTGATCATCAACTCGCCGGCGCTGGCCAAGAGAATCCTGGTCAAGGATGCTGATAACTTCAGGAACCGTTTCCTCAGCTCCGGTAAAACTGACCCTATTGGAGGACTCAATTTGTTTACTGTTAACGTAAGTTCCATGATTCCAATATTTTGTGATAAGTAGATGTTGCATCTTTTCGAATACAACGCTTAAAAAAGACTTGAAAAGATAATTATAAAATACCTACTCTGCTCGAAGTAAAGTTTCTGACTTCTTACATTTTGCTTGGTTTTTAGTAAACGAAGAGCGAATATATATATTTTGGACAAACGTGTTTCATCTCAGACTGGATTTTTCTACCTCGACTAAGGTAAACAAACGTGTTTTTCACCTTAGAAATTTAAATAATTATAGTTAAAAATAAACAAAATAGAACCGTGGAATTGAATGTTCCAAGGGTCGGACCTGAAATAATCTAATTAATTACAATGTGCGACGTCAACTACCCCGAACTTAGTGTTGCATAGCGATAGTTAGTTATCTTAATGTAGTTACCGTCGAATCCGAACAATAGGAACATAGGCTGTGTCTGTCAAAATTACGGATACATTTTTTCAAGGAACCCACGTGGAGTAACTTGAGAAGACGCCTGACGTCAGTGTTCACGGCTGCCAAGCTGAGAGCCGTTCAAGGGATCATCAACGTCAAGGTCAAAGATCTAATGACCAGGATCGGAGAAGAGACAAAAACAGGACACCTCATTGATTTACGGGTTAGTAATTAATACATAGAAGTAATTTGTATCGTTTGCCCTGTTATAGCTGCACAACACTTATTTAGACAGGCGTGTTATTTATCATCAGACCCATCTTTTGCTCATATTTGCACATGTTTTTGTCTGGCGGAATTTTGTATTTTATTTAAAGATTAGCGAACAGCCCCGTCTTCTAACGGGTGCAATGCTGATATTTAATATAAGTACCTACTAATAAAAATGTTTAGTGTGGGTGATTCCAAGAGATAGACATAAAGAGGAATTATCCGTGTTTATCTGCTATTATATACACTTATTATACATATATAGCCTGTATTCTGTATCCGAATGTCTAGCAGTGAATGTTATCCATAAAATCTTATGTTTTTACTAATGTTTATTGTCTAATACTTAAACTATTTCCTTTCTAGAAAACGTTCACAGACTATACTACTGACGTGACGGGAGAGTCGTCATTCGGCGTGGCTAGCGAGGCTGCTAGAACTGGATCCAGTCTTCTGAGGACTGTCGCTGAAGATTTCATGAGCTATTCCACATACCGCGGGCTCTGCTGGTCGAGCATCTTCTTCTATCCTTCTCTCGTTGATATATTTAGGTGAGTGTAGTATTGCCCTCATACCGCTGGTAGAAATGTTTATATAGTATAGAGTGACGAGACGAGCAGGACATGTGCCTGATCGTAAGCAACATGCCTTCCCATAACAGCAACATGATGAACATGAAAAGTACAAATCATTACCTAGCACAGCATTGCGCTCATCGCCAAAAGGAATTAGATGTTTTGTCTCCTGGATGAACTGAAACATTGCAGTTTAAACGTAGATTAAGTATCCGCTTGATACACCGGCGTGTAATATAGTACCTAAAAACTTGGTTGATGACGACAACAAACAAACTTATAGTTGCGTTTTGGATTTTTGGCGGGAAAAAAATTTTTCGTTTTTTATTTGGGTCGGTATACCGATAAATTTGTGTTTAATGGCGTCTACTTGAACCGGTATTTATTTTGATATAACTCACATTAAAATTAAAGTTCATTTACATAGAAAAATCGTAAAATTAAAAAAAAACAAAATCAACATTTTTGGCGGGAAAATGGTATTGAAAAAAATATAATTTGTGCAATCGAATACAGTTTTTTTGGTGTTTCGAGTTTGTTATTTCGTATACAACACATTTAACCCATAAAACCACTGTCTCCCTTATAAATTATTAAAGTTATAGTAGTTAGACTACTTGAGAAATCGCATTTTTTTTTACTCAAGTGTCAAAAAATGTTAGTTTGCATTTTAAGTACATTAATTATAAATAAATGATACCACTAGAAGCGTATTGAAACGCTCTTGAGAGTAAATGGCTTAAACGGGTACAAGTAAGGCGGCACTTCATATGCCGAAACATAAACACCGCACTTATGTAACCTGACACCCGTTTTCCCGCCAAATTTGTAAAACGCGAAAAGCGGCCAGTGTATCAAGTGGGTATGCGTAATTGCATTTCCTCTTTGTAAAAAATGCGTCCTTTTACAATGACCCAGTAAAAGTCTTCTGCGTTACAAACTAAATTAAAAATAGTTGATATAAAACTCCCGTTTAAGAGCCCTCTCACGTCGTCGCACGAAATTCAAAAAGTTTGTGTTCCGAATTTTCCATCTTTAGTATTATCTAGAAAAAGATAATTACGTTCAAAAAATAGGCCGATCTTTCTTGTTGACGTTTCCTTGTTTAAATTTTCCTAATAATAATTCCTTTGGTCGTAGGGAACGATCTCCCATGACCATTTCGCCGAAAAGTCGCCGCCGTGTCAGTTTCAGACTTTTAAAACTACAAGTGATACTCAAAACTTATACTTAAAAAAATATGGGGAACATCATACACATATTTTATTAATTCAGACATGTTACATATACCTGAATTTTGGTCCCATTTATTAGTAAAAAAAACAAAACCCTGAGCCAATTTTAAGTTTTATATTGCAGTTTTAGCGTTGTCTCTGTGTGAAATACACAATAATTGCAAAATAAAAATTAGACACGATAATACTTTGTTCTTTGTAAAATCCAATTCTATAGTTACTTTTCAAATCATAGTTGTCAATTTTTCAAAAAATATAAATTACCAGCAGTCTAAATTACAATAAATTACGCTGCGCAATTTAGTACGCCGCGAGCGGCCGTCGGGGGAGGACATGCGTCAGTTAGCGTGGGAGTCGGTTACGTAATATTTCGCGCGTTTATGACATAAACTAGAATAATTATAGTGCGACCACAAAATTTTAATTTTATATTTTTCACTACTACCTCTATACCATGACCAATGACCCATGACCAATTACAATGACCATGACGAACGGATATGACCAATGACCACGACCAATGACCATGAGCAATGGCCATGACCAATGACCACGACCAATGACCATGAGCAATGGCCATGACCAATGACCGTTCCGACGTGTTTGAGCAACGAACTTCCAATATTAATTAATCATCATTAATTTTTACTACTACCTCAATATAGGTATCAATTTAAAGGGCTTGACTATGTACTATGACAAATTTCAAATCCAAGATGGCCGCCACTACAAAATGGCGACTGTCATTATTTTTTACTACCACCTCAATATGGGTAACAAATGAAAGGGCTTGACTAGTAGAATACTATGCACTGTCACAAATTTCAAATCCAAGATGGCCGCCACCACAAAATGGCGAATGTCATTATTTTTCACTACTACCTCGACGACTTTTGCGCCCTGATAAGTAGGTACCTGATATCGAGGAGCAAAAAAAGTAGTCTTTCCGAGGTGGTGGGATGAAAAAAACATACATCTATGAACGTCTTGGTATCAAATCTTTCATATTTATAATATTAGTAAGATAAGATTTGATCTATTATTTCTGTTCCAGGTTTTCGTTCTTCCCGAAGCCTACGACAGAATTACTTCGCAAAGTGTTCCGCGCCATCGTGGCCCAGCGCGGCGGGTACGAGAAGCCGGTCACGGAGTGCCGCGACCTGTTCGATGCTCTGCTCAAGATGAAGCAAGATGCTGAGGCAGAGGGAGAAGGTAATGTTTAACTATTACCTTATCGAGTTTCGGTATTCTTGATTTTTTACTAATATAGATTTGCACTTAACCGCTTTATCGCCTTATGTTAAGCAACGATGTGGTAAAGTGCTTACCTAAAAGAAACTGATCCACTCTATTTAGGCAAAAAATTCCACATTTTAGATGTTTTTTGAAAAGTGAAGTCACCTTTTAAGGACATGTCTTTGGAACGTGAAACTTGAAATTACGCCGCTGTATCAATTGCGTACATAGCAAGTTACTCCTAGGTAAATACGCTTTATTGTAGACCGTATTGTTCCTTAACATCAGGCACAATACCGGTCGAGTGCAGAACTATTGTTGTTAAGATATAATTAATTGGCATGTGTGTTTTTATGTAAGTACATCTGCAAGAAGTTAAAACCTTCTTCTTCTCATTATTCCTCGTCCTGAGAATTGGAACTCCAACCAGATAATAGATAAATATCCTTGACGCAACATTCAGGTTAGTTGCATTGTTCACTTAAATGTTGATTAGGTAACTTCAGGGTGTCTGTTTTCAGGAGTTATGCGCGCGCGTCGTAAAGATTGTTCAGTATTTTTCCATTACGCGCCAAAAGATATCTCCAAAACTTAAAACTGAGCGTCACACACATAAAATTAGAATTCCTGTGCATAACACAACACTATTAGGAAATAGTGAACTTTGCATGGCTCCTATGATTTACAAGCACTTACCAGAATATTTTTTGAATAAAAAAGAAATGTAGTTATTTGAAAATAAATTAAAATGCCTTCTGACAGAGAAGGCATAATATACTGTTAATGAGTATCTGACTGATAAATTAGATTCAGATTTGTAAGCTTTTATTTATTCGTGGATATTGGTATCACAACTAAATGGAGTTCTCAATGCACACATTTAGGACCCATTTTCGCAAATAAAGAAATTTATTTATGTATTATTTATTTATTTATTGACTTAACTCGCAGAAATGAGCGAAGACCTACTGCTTGCGCAAGCGGCTATCTTTTTCTTCGGTGGTTTCGATACAACGGCCTCCACTCTTTCTTGGATCACTTATGAGATGGCGCACCATCAGGACTGTCAGGTTATTACACAATAAATCTTTTATTGCTTCATCGTCTAACCTTACCTTCCCGTTGTTGAAAACTTTTTTATCCCGCAAATTAAGGCAATGCCATTATCAAATACGTTGGCTAAAAGTAGTTTATTGCCATTAGAAGCCCACTGGTTCCCACTGCTGGGATCCAGGTTTTTCCCTTGCAAGGAGAAGTCATATTCATCCAGCACGCCGACCCAGAATGACGTTGACGTAGGTTGATGGATGATGTAGGACATCGAAATATGCTGAGAACATGTCGAGTTCTTCAATATATTTGTACTCTTGCACTCTTTGGTATATTTGTACTCTTGCATTCTTGGTACTCTTTGAAGAGTCCGTCTGGGGAAGTACCACACACTAACCTTTACTTAAAAACTTGCGGTTTGATGCAATGTCTCTAGAGAAATTACAGGGCAGAATGAGAGATAAAAGATCCACTACCTCTGGGTGATGAGCGCAGTATAGTGCTAGGTAATGATTTGGACTCCATGCTACAACAGCTGCGTGTCACTGTGATGTTATGTGACAGGCATGCAGTTGCTTACCGTCAGGCATATATCGTGCTCGTCTCGTCTCTTCTTTCTCCTACATTTGAAGATACAGAAATGCAAACGGGATTTGAACCTACATCACGATCATCATTGTGAATCGCACTTTCTAGAAACTTTCTAAAATCTGGTTCTAGTATTGCAAGCGTTGCTTAGTTCTGGATTAGTTATTGTTGTGTGATAATTGTCCACTCATATTAATTAATTATTTTAATTAATTAGATGCACATGTTTTTTAGGAAAAACTGTACCTAGAATTAAAAGAAGCAAAGAAGAAATTAGGTGACACAGACTTTGATGGAAACATACTGGCTGAGCTCCCATACCTCAACGCTGTCATCAAAGGTATATTTTTTCACAATACATTGGAATATCGATATCCTACAACAGCAGCACTGTTTTGACATTATCATGGATCGTTGTTTGAGCTGGACTCAGCAAATTCAAGGCCACTAATTTAGTTAAATTGCGTATCTTTCTCCCAATTCTCGCCAAAATTGCACTTGAGGAGCGAAGCGGAGCGCTTCAATTGTTACAACTCGATTTCATGGCTCTCTTTTTTGAGAGCAGCAGTAGTACTCAATCTTACCGCTCATCATGGTTAGATGATTATATTATGGTAAAGTTCTGCAAGAATAGAAGACAGAGCTATAAATATGATTGATCTTCCATAACATTTTTTTTTTGTTGACACCTATCGGAATAGCCGTCGATGGCATCTATGTTTTAACTTTGGCCGTGTCTTCTAAGTATTACTTGTAGCAGTATATAATTTTTTTTACATCGATTGTTCCAGAAACCCTGCGAATTTACCCATCTATGGGCTGGCTGGACCGCATCGCGAAAGACGCGTACCAGCTAGACGAGCAGCTGACCATCCCCGCGGGCACCGTGCTGTATGTGAACGGGACCTCCATGCAAATAGACGAGCAGTACTTCCCCGATCCATTGACGTTCAATCCGGAACGGTTTATGCCCCAAAACGAGACAAGCATCCAGCCGTATACGTTTATGCCGTTCGGGGACGGGCCCAGAAGTTGTATAGGTAAATAAAAACTTGCATTATTATTCTTTTCAACTTAAATATTTTTTTACCATCATCTTCATCTGCAGCCTGTAGACGTACACTGCTGGACATAGGCTTCCCCAATGGTTTCCACAATGGCCGGTCTTGTGTCGCTCTCATCCACCGATTTCCTGCGACCGAGACAATATCATCGGTCCATCGTGGGGGGCCGTCCTACACTGCCGGTTCGTGATCGCCATTCGAGAACCTATACTCCCGAGCGGTTATCTGTTCTGCGAGCTATATGGCCTGCCCATTGCCACATCAACTTGCTAATTTTAAGAGCTATGTCAGTGACTTTTGTTCTTCTGCCAATAACTTTTTTTTTTAATTACTTATAATTTTTAATATTCTGTTATTTCGGGGTAAAAACGTGTAAAATAAGACATATTATACTTAATAGGGCTCTATAGTGCGAGTATTAACAAGGTCGGTAATGAGGCAGGTCGTCACTCCATCTGGTTGAGCCTATGGCGCATTGGTCGAGATTAGAACTGAGGAAACTTCTGCCAAATTGAGCATTACTACTTTTTGACCCTTGATCTAATCATTTAAAAAGCGCTTTAAGAAGTTTTTTGCTATAAGACTTTCCAAATTCATGTTATTTATAGTATTATATATATAGTAAAGATATTAAAAAAAATGTATGATGCATTCGGCACCAAGAAAGTAGAAATAAATAGGTTGAATTCTGTTTTGAATTCAAAACCTCAGTACACACGATGTTCTAAATTCAAATTTACTTTAACCTTGTAACGACCCCCCCCTAAGGAAAACTATTTCTGCCTTATTATTAACTAATTTGAAGTTCATTTTAATTCGTTTTTAAATTCACCTAAACTTGTAACTATAATCGCTTTAACGTCTACTACTTAATTTAGTTTGGCCAATGATCAACTAGTAGTAGGACTCTACGTATGTGAACCGTTGTTGTAACTCAGTCAGATTTGAAATGAACCTTTCATCTACCTCTAAAAATATGAATTTAATCTAATGATTCTAAGAATTCTAACTTAACAATATTTGAATAAGAATTAACTTTGATTGATACAGTAAAGATTATTTGAGGTGACTTAAGTAAATTTATGTAAATATTCTCGCCTGCATTATTAAATTATAGTTTTATTAGCGTAAGACGTAATAGTAATTTTGTCATGTTTAATTTCTAAAATAGCAAGACAGAGCTCGTCAATGAAGTTATGTAACCATAGTTTATAATCGCAATGTAATAAGTTATAGTATATGATTTGTACTTGGTGTCATGTTAGATATTATGCTTTAGATAGTAGGTATGAAAACAGTTTGGCTTTAATAGGTTACGACGTAATAGTGTTTTGTCATGATTCGTATCTATAATAGCAAGTTTTGTAGAGAGAGAACTTCCTAGCGTTCTATGGATTCACCGTGCAGTGCCGGGTCCATCGCGTGGGAGGAGAGAAACCCCAGTAGCGCCCGAGACTTGTGACACGGGAGTAGGTTTAAGGGATCCCTTTCCGAAATTTCAACACTCACCTTCACCTCCCGTGTTTCTCTCCTGCCAAATTAAGCTATTTAAGGAAGTGGAGAATTTATTCACGGTTGTGAGGAGTTTACATTTCCTATTGCAAGTCTATAGTTGACGTCAGAGTCATGTAGTCAGTCGTTGGAGTCACATAGAACTTTACTGTTTCGATTAACAGCATGGAAATGTTACTTCGGGAATAACAAAATGTTTACTAGTTTTACAATAATTAGTCAATATGTTAGATATGCCTTATAGGTCAAGTTTCCAATGTAACTTTGATAGTTCAGCTTCTACCGAGCTATTAATTTCGATGCAGATATGTCAGATCTTCCTTTGTATATGTGGGAAGACTAACTAGGGTGCAACCGACCCAATCAGATAATTTCAGGACATAACTTATGTCTTCGATCCCATTTCAGCTAGATCTCTGGACTGCATAACACGTGTATGACTTTAAAGGAATGTCCATAAATTAGCAGACTTCTGCATAAGGTTAAGTAATATTTAAGTTGAAGCTACATTGAAGCTCTTACACAAAGGCTTATCGAACAATATTATGTTTTAACCTGCTTGATTGAATTTGCAAATGTATTTGTTAACCCGTAAATAAGGTTTATATCATAATTGTGATGTAATTAATGTACAGTTTCTAGGTTTGTAAATAAATACCTAGGTGATTATTAGATAGTCTTCAAGATTTAAAATGTGATCTTTGTAATTATTGGTATTCAGGAAACTTTGTTAAATTCCTGATCCCGTTATGTACGTCGTGATGTATATTTCCGCTCAAATAAAGTGTTTTTTATTATTTTATTATTATCTGTGCAGATTACCAAAACTAGTTCACGGCTCTTACACAGATTTAGGAATTTAGTTTTTAAAAGATTGTAAATATTTTGTGTAAGTGGAAATTGTTATAAAACTCAATTAAAGTCTAGTCAACAACCAGTTTATGTTATTCTCCAACTATTTGTTCGTTAATAACCTGAAACAAAGGATTAATAAATTCCTATGTTCCGTTGATCAGATACGTCACATACTATACGTATTAGGTTCAACGTAACGACTATACCTAGAGTGAAACCCATCCTACCCTACATGGCCTAACAGCTAAGAAATACATACCTAATTGCAAGAGATTCGCGGATCTCAATTTAAAATCTAAAACTAACAAAAGGGTTTATTTTATCCAAGTGTCATGGCATAAAGTGCAAAACCCTTGCTAACATTGAATCACTAAATTTTACCTAACAGTTGATCAGACCGACAAATCCTATGATCCTAACAATCCCTACGGGCAGGCTTCCATTCTAAATGTCGGGGAACCAGAACCAGCTTCTAACACAAAGCCAATCCTTTTTTTGGAATCGAACAGAAGCCAACCAATCCTAACGTAAGACATGTCCGGCCAATGAATCATTGAACTGGTCTAGCAAGCTTACAGCCTGACTAACCCGCGAAAATTGAGGTCATCTAGGGTTCAATAATCCAGAAATCGGACACGGAGGCATTTGTCGATCCCATAAAATGGGCAAAATCGACCTCAGGCCGCCTCAGAAACCCTGAGTAAGTATTTGTCCCTACATGAGGTAGGCGTGAAGCGCGCTACCCCTATCATAACCATGTATGATATGTTTGTTCAGTAGTCCATATCCCCAAGAACAAAACTACCCCAAATTTAAATTTAACACTCAAATAGTTTGAAATCGTAAGACACCAAGGTTCACTCCCCACAATCGGCTACATTCAAAACCAAATCACGTGGAGTACCGGTTTAATCCGACTTCAAAATGAGCTAACGTTCCTTTGCATTAAAAACATAGCAATATCTTCACTGCGAAGTATACGTTAGTACAAAGTCCAAAAACCCACAATTTAAAACAATTTACAATTTACATGGACTACGTCACCAAAATTCACGAAACCGAAATGAGTCCTTACTCTCGGAGAGCTCAGGAACTAATGCCGCGAGCTCCCGTTCTACTGCAATATATAGTGGTCTAGCTATTAAGCTCCGCCCTTTGGATTTCGCGGACGTTCTGTGCTTTCCTGACGTTTTGTGTCTCGATGACCAAATGGAATTCGTCGACGAAACCTGCTTTCCTGACGTTTTGTGTCTCGTTGACCAAATGTGTTTCGACGACGATTCCTGCTTTCCTGACGGTTTGTGTTTCGTTGACCAAATGTGTTTCGATGACGATATGCTTCGTTGACCAAATGAATTTCGTGAACGTTCCGCCATTTTCGTCTCGTTGGAAGTTTTGAGGTTAAAATGATGATTCCCCTGAACTTAATCATTAGCATAAAATTTTATTATTTTCCCTTCACTAATTTTGTAAATTCAAGATAATTCCTCTGTCAACGTCAATAATGTAGAATATGTAATTTTCAAGGTGTGAATTTTCGTGAATTTCTAACATCGTAGTTAGGTATTTGGAAACCGCTCTTGAAAGATATATTCTGTCTCTTAAATTATTCAACGCAAAAGTGTAATTTGTCCGTGTTTGAGGTTAGGTAATCTAACCGTGAAATCTTTCGCACAAGAAAGCAGCCTTTTCCCCGTGAAAGTTCAATATCTCATATCTCAATTATGAAGTTCAATACCTCATATCTCAATTATGAAGTGATTTTACAAGGTATGTTCTCCATGTATTCTGTAATATACATAACAATGAATGATTAGAGTCTTTAGTTCTGTGGGAAGAATAATTCATATATTATTATAGTACTTAATGCTAAATGTTCCCAATCAAGTAAATTATGTGAAACTGATTGAAATGCAAAACTACCACTAGGTATTTTTCTCTATGTAATCAATCCCATTACACATATAGCAGTGAGAGAACATAAGTGTATTTTAGTTCAGAGAGAGCAATTCATATAATTAAAATAGTACTTAGCATTGAATGTTCTCAATCGAATAAATATAAGAGGCATCAATTACAGCTCTTTGAACTATTATTGAAGTCCAGTTGCACATTTAATGGTCTCAATTATAACTAACCTGCCCTTTCATTTGTCTGTATGTTCTATAAAGTAATAAATGTAACTTTGTTGGTTTATATCTTTCCTCAGACTACAACTGATGCTCTATGAAGGAACCAGAGTGATGGCTCCTGCATTCCCAATTTACTTCAACATGGAACAAATCCACCTCTCTATTGGAATTATCACCGATGCTGACATTTACCTAAATACTCTCAATTCAAGGTGTAAAATGTAATCTTCTAAGGTATGTTCCTATTGATTAAATTATTGGTAGATGTATTCAATATCAAGATTTTATTACAATGAAGTATATTTAGCCGATTAACCAATAATCAATAACCAATGCAATTAAACATTAGTAAATCACACTTTATTACTAAATACATAGTATCATTGAAATATTTGGAGATTGTTGACGGGTTAGCTCAGCTGAGCTGTTACAGCGACCCCAAAAATTACATAGCTTCAGAATATTTAATTAGCGAAGTAATTTTTCCTAAAATTTTAAATAAAGTTCCAAATATTTCTATCCTATTGTGCAATAAATCTGTCAAAATCCAATGTTCAACAATAAGGAATGTGGTAGAGTTAATGTTTCCCTATTACAATAAGAAAGTGTGATTTTATACCAACTAGAAACAAACATCCTGGAACATCAGACGTTAAGTTCGTTGTTTAATCACCATAAAGACATTTTACTCATTAGCAGTTCCTTTTAAAATTCGGCAGGAATTGGTTTGTGAGGCCAAATCTGCAGATGGCAAATAGATAGAGTTCTCTAGTAAGAGTCAACCTTTCACAATTACCGAGGTACTCTTCTAATCCTTGCAAATTAAAAGAAAAGACCTATAGCTGAAAAGTCTTATGCCTGTATGTCTCATAATCACCACAAAAAATCAAATGCTCCAATAAGTTTGCTTAGATTTGGAGAATGTAAAGTGTAAATCTTAGAGTTGGCTGCATGTAGAGTAAATAACTTCCCAAAGTCGATTCAAAATCGAATCTCGCTGAGTTCAGCATTCTAACCTAACACCTGATTACTTGGGAATTTATTTTGTATAAGTGTTTTGTTGACCTTAAACCCTGACAGATCTGTCTGATATCCAAGTAGTGTTAACGCTCCAAGTCCCTTTATTGTTTTTTTTTTTCTTTCATTCTTCCTTCGCATACCCCTCCTTACATCGAAACACGCGTGACTTGATTCGGAAACACTCTCACAGATATGAGACAAAGAAAGTTTGCACTTTTATTTTTGTTCCTAAGATTGCATACATATAAAACTCTAAAACTCCGCTTCTATACGTCCCCAATAAAATGAAATGCATAACCTGTTTTACCGGATTCTAACTAATAAATGAAACTAATTTACCATTTCCAAAATAATTTTTATTTGTACCTTTACCTTTTACCGAATACCTTTTCAAGACCTTTACCATACCAGACCTGTACCTCTGTTACCTCCATTTTTTTTTTTTTGGAAACTACTTGATTTGGTTAACTAAAACAACTACAAATTTTTTTTTTTTTTTAGTTCTTAATAACGTCGTTAAAGTGCACAATGATCAATAAGAAAACTTTTTTTTTTTTTTTTTTTTTTTTTCATTTTAATGTGTATTCTAAATCACCCATCATTACAAAAAATTTCAAAAAGGTTATTAAATTTCAAAAGGTTATTAAAAAAATATAGTGAAAATAAAAGATATTCTTGCTAGAAAATTTATTTTCAAAGATAATCAGTTTGATTTCTAAATAACATAATTGTTGTCATCATTAAAACTAAAGTACACATCAAGTTTGTCGAATTTCCATCGCTGTCTTATTTCCAATGGTTGACCCTTCATTCCATCGTTTTAACGATCTAGTTATTTTTCCTTGGTTTTCCACGTTTTTCTGAAAGGATCTAAATAAGACTAAACTGAAAATAGAAAACTGTTAATCATTAATTCTTAAAATATCAAAATTTTCAAACGAATATTAGAAAAGAAAAAGTAAATAATAAGTATGTTTTATTGTTGTGACACCTTGTACAAATTCTATGAAATTTAAACTGTAGAAATCTTATTCCGCGTTATTCCAATTCATTCATAACTAACTCTGTCTTGCATTTTGCCATTAACATAAAATTTTAGGACTCTAATGAAATTAAGAATTAATTTATGTCCTTAAATCTAAGTATCTGTCTAATCCTATCGATTTCTCTAATATTCAATAATATGTCTATTTGAACAAGTTTTTTTTTTTTTCCAAAATATTAGATTACTATATTTACATATTCCTAACTGTTAAAGAATTATACAATCTGAACTCTAAACATTCATTAAATATGGCCTAATTTATGACTTTTACCTATTATGATTTTATCTAATATATCTATAAATTATATCTAAACTCAGTATATGAGATTAGTGTTCTGACCCTACTTTGCCCATATTACATAATACATAGCCTACAGCAATCAGTGATCACGTACTTATTCAACAGTGAAAGAATTTTACAAATCGGTCCAGTGGTTTCCGAAATAATAGCAAATAACTTGTAAACAAAACGCAAAATTATTAGTATAGATTTGTATGTACTATAATATTATAAGGTTATACATACGTATGATAAAGATGTACCAATGAAATTCCGTTGATTTTCGCAAAACTTGTATTAGTCGTAAAATGTTATGTGTTATATTTTAAGTTAAGCTTTAATAGCGTGTGTCAGAAGCGTACAACGCCATCTAGTTCCTAATTTTGTAACTAGAAATGCATCAATTTGAATTGGATTTCTGTTTTCTAACTTTTGTTTTCCAAATTAAAATCTAAAGCTTTATGAATAGTGATAAATCGAAATCACATACTATAATTATTTTGTACGTGGTAAAAATACATATATTATTTGTTTTCCTGCCCTATGTATTATAAGTGTTTGCAATGTTTTTAGCGGGAACTTCGTTCTAACGAAACCCACTCGACTGTGCCTTTACAGTCATGGACGTCCCTATTAATTTTCGTTTTTAATTTTAAGCCGCTGCTGGCCTAGTGAAATTGTATGAACTGGTTATTATTCTGAATTTCTTTTAAAACTTACAAATACTGAAATAATCCGAGTATATGTACAATTTTAATTAATTTATTTCCTATTCAGTTTTGAAATTGACACAAAGTACTATTTATTCTGTCACTGACATATCAATTTCCGTAGACAAGATTTTTTTTATTTTCAATCCTACAATTTATGTTGATATTGCCACATTATCGTAATTTTAGTTCGAAATTTTAATTCAAAGCTACGAGATTCCTTTACTACTAATAAAATGTATCAATGATTTGAATAATTTACTTATTACAGTTTCTTAGAAGTATGACAAATTATTATATATTACTTCCCGTGCCTATATGACAGACATAATCATGTTATATTTTTATGCATATGTGTTAGTAAGTATGTTTATTTTAGTGAAAATTATTGAGTCGTAATGATTCTATGTAAGTTAACCAATTTTAGAATAAGAATGTCTATCTTTCTCGTTTATAACGTGCTTATTATACTAATAATATTACTTTACCTTGTACCATTATAGATTTACTATGATGTATCCGCTATTTACATAATTAAGTATCTATCTTTTAAGTAATTACATATTCATCCTCAGAAAGTAGCACTTATTTTTGAAAACTCGTAAGAGTAGATCATTTTAAAAATCAATTACTGGTATCATCGGTTCATTACGTCACTAGCAAATAGAAGATTTATTTTTCTCGCCGGTTCGTAATTTGAAATGCGTTTTCTAAATTTACTTATTTTACAGTGTTTTATGTACTTATTTACTTTTTAAAAACCTGCAATAATTAATAGAAGTTGTGTGTGTTTACGTCACCTTAAATTTCCACGTTATTGTTTTGGTAAACGTCTAAATTATTACAAGAAACTTGATACTGATAACGGTTGCGTGCACCTATGCTTCTGTGATGAATTATTTACGAAATTCTAACTAACATGACAACGTAATTATCTAAAAGGTAAGTCAATACATTGTATTACACTATCCTATGCTTAACAGATTGATTTTGACCTAAATTTACAACCCGAAGTAATAATTGTTTCGTATTCAGTCGGCCATTTTGTGATCATGTATTTAAATACCATTCTATATATTTGTTCGACAATCGTTCGCCTGCCAATTCAGCATTCTATTCCAATAAATTCTAACAAGACGTTGATATATATTATAATTTGACTAATGACTCGACGATTGGATCGTTTAGGATGTTACGGGGTTTCAGCTCTTGAAGTGAAGTAACCTCTTGTAATAGTATATTACAATTATTATTCTAAATGTAAATATTAATCTTACAGATTTTGCTATCTTAACGAATGCACTACTCTGGAGACAAACCGTGGATAAACTTAAACCAAGGAACAAAAGGAAATCGCCAAGAAATGATTAGCCAGCCTAAAGTGAGATACGTCAGCTTGCTGACTGAGCCGAGCTGTCACAAAAGTAAGTGATTCAATTCATTGTAACTAAACTCATATTGATTATCTCGAGACTTTCCTAAAAATGGGTTACTATTCACAGTGATAGTATCTACTACTTACTATAATTGGACACAGTTTTGCAATAAATGATTCTGATTCTGAACACTTGACCTACAATATGACCATTCTAAATCTAATTCACTATCTCATATCATACATATCTTTTGATTTTGCTATGGCTAATTATGTATTAATAATCTGTTATGGTCACCGTTGTAAATTTGGTTAGATTAATATTTGTGTTTATCACTATGTGTAATATGTTCATATACCTATATTGCAAAGTGAACACAATCACATTAATGTGTATTTCTAACTTATACTGAAGTTAATTTTGTCTCTCCACTGTCACACTGCCCTGATGCTTAAGATAGTTTATAATATTCTACAATGGCTAAAATAAGTTGACAATAGATTGAATAGTACCTATAGTGTATCTGAGTATGTATGTATGTCAAAATAGATAGATATGTATTGTTGTTTGTTAATTTATGTATAAATTATCACAACAGCGGATGTATTTGAACTAATATAAATTTAAGTTTATTTGTACATAAAATGTAAGCGAGTAATTGTTTACAATTGAACAGTAATGAGTATAAATGATAGACCCTAATTTAAAAGGTTCATAGGCTACCATGTATTCCAAAGATTTGAAAATTATGAGTAGGTTAATCATAGCCATGTTTACTAAAGTCTGTAAATATAAATTAAATTGAGCCTATTATCAAGTAAAATGCATGAAAATCTTACTTAAAACTGTACATAATTTTATACCTATTATTTTTCAGAGTATGCGAGCTACTTCACGATGGAAATTAAAGCCCGAGATACAGCAGTGGTTGTTCCTGCCTGTTCCTAGATATATGTCAACCTTGTTCTATCATCAAGATAACGGTAATTAAAATCTTATTCTCATATCTAAATTTAACAATACATAAATCTGGTAATAAACAATGCGCTTGCCTATAATAGTGTCATACAGCTATTAGAATATGAAGAGTCAAGTTTGTTACCTAGCACTGCACTATACTTGTCACCGGAGATAAACTACTTATGGATTGTATCCTAAAATTAGTAGTAATTAGTACTGTTCTGTATGGTCCTGTGTTTGGTTTATGATGTAATGTTTGAGAGTGTGTTATAACCTATGTGCTATGAACTAATTCCCAACTTTTACTATGCCCATGCTTACTGTAGCTGGCAGTTTGATTTCCTAATGGCTGAGTTGTTAAAAGTTTGCCTGTGAGTTTAAGATTGTGGGATCTGTTCCCATGCATGACTATTATTATAAATCTAAGACATTTTAATTGATCTAATGGCACAGCTGATAATAAGTTTGCTCATGAATCCTAGATTGTGCGTTTGATTCCTGTGCATGACAATTATTATGAATTTATTCATTTGAATAATTGTTTGGTCTAAGACTGTTTAATTGATCTAATGGCACAGCTGATAATAAGTTTGCTCATGAATCCTAGATTGTAAGTTTGATTCCCATACATGACAATCATTATGAATTTATTTATTTGAATAATTGTTTGGTCTAAGACTGTTTAATTGATCTAATGGCACAGCTGATAATAAGTTTGCTCATGAATCCTAGATTGTAAGTTTGATTCCCATACATGACAATCATTATGAATTTATTTATTTGAATAATTGCTTGATCTGAGACAGTTTAATTGGCCTAATGGCACAGTTGATAATAAGTTTGTTCATGAATCCTGGATTGTGAGTTTGATTCACATAAATGACACCTTATTATTATTTTTTGTAAATTGTTTGTGAAGTATCAGAGTACCTCCCAATATTATGAGTAATTAATGATAATAATTTGAACTAAATAACTCTAACCTGGTATAACCATTTCATTGATTGAGTCTACCTATGTCATTAGTGATAAAGATATTTTTTTTTTTTTCACTATTTTCCATTCTTATCTTAAAACAGTAACTAATCCTTCATTTCACGCATTTTTCAGATATGGTGGACCCCTGAATGAACTGGACATCATGCAGACTCCTGGCAGAATTTCAAACATGAAAACCCAGACTGAATTTACTATAACTTAACATAGATTTAAGTTTCCTACATGTCAGTTAGCATAATTCCTACATGATAATTTGACAACAAGGCTTTTAGTCAAGATAGTATGGTATATATTGAGCTTAATTCCAATGGGTATTTTGAATTGATACTTCTAAATTAATTTTTAAAGCTAAATAGACTTCTTCTAACTAAACATGATTACTGAACTCTTGTATTTTTTTATTTTGTAATGATATTCAATACGCATATCTATACATCCTCGACCCCCCAACTTTACTTATTTACTTTTGGCTTTATTTTAGAAGCTAGGTGATAAAGGTTCATCCCAAATCTATACATATTCGCATACATACACGGCAACAAATTGTCCATATACACGGAGGCACATGGACATAGCTACTTATATACCTATATAAAATTAGTAGTTGAAAGCTAAAATCTAAGGTTCTTTTTAATCCTGGTTTGCGGCACATAATTGTAACGACCCCCCCCTAAGGAAAAAATTCTTGGCCTTGTTATTAACTAATTGAAGTTCATTTTAAATTTATTTTACCGCACCTATCCTTGTACGAATGAATGAACGCTTTAACGTCTACTACTTATTTAGTTTGGCCAATGATCAACTAGTAGTAGGACTCTACGTATGTGAACCGTTGTTGTAACTCAGTCAGATTTGAAATGAACCTTTCATCTACCTCTAAAAATATGAATTTAATCTAATGATTCTAAGAATTCTAACTTAACAATATTTGAATAAGAATTAACTTTGATTGATACAGTAAAGATTATTTGAGGTGACTTAAGTAAATTTATGTAAATATTCTCGCCTGCATTATTAAATTATAGTTTTATTAGCGTAAGACGTAATAGTAATTTTGTCATGTTTAATTTCTAAAATAGCAAGA
Organism: Ectropis grisescens; assembly: GCA_017562165.1. NCBI lineage: Eukaryota > Metazoa > Arthropoda > Insecta > Lepidoptera > Geometridae > Ectropis > Ectropis grisescens. The sequence goes on along the minus strand of CM029787.1, from coordinate 26,031,129 downwards.
CAGAGCTCGTCAATGAAGTTATGTAACCATAGTTTATAATCGCAATGTAATAAGTTATAGTATATGATTTGTACTTGGTGTCATGTTAGATATTATGCTTTAGATAGTAGGTATGAAAACAGTTTGGCTTTAATAGGTTACGACGTAATAGTGTTTTGTCATGATTCGTATCTATAATAGCAAGTTTTGTAGAGAGAGAACTTCCTAGCGTTCTATGGATTCACCGTGCGAGTGCCGGGTCCATCGCGTGGGAGGGAGAGAAACCCCGAGTAGCGCCCGAGACTTGTGACACGGGAGTAGGTTTAAGGGATCCTTTCCGAAATTTCAACACTCACCTTCACCTCCCGTGTTTCTCCCTGCCAAATTAAGCTATTTAAGGAAGTGGAGAATTTATTCACGGTTGTGAGGAGTTTACATTTCCTATTGCAAGTCTATAGTTGACGTCAGAGTCATGTAGTCAGTCGTTGAGTCACATAGAACTTTACTGTTTCGATTAACAGCATGGAAATGTTACTTGGGAATAACAAAATGTTTACTAGTTTTACAATAATTAGTCAATATGTTAGATATGCCTTATAGGTCAAGTTTCCAATGTAACTTTGATAGTTCAGCTTCTACCGAGCTATTAATTTCGATGCAGATATGTCAGATCTTCCTTTGTATATGTGGGAAGACTAACTAGGGTGCAACCGACCCAATCAGATAATTTCAGGACATAACTTATGTCTTCGATCCCATTTCAGCTAGATCTCTGGACTGCATAACACGTGTATGACTTTAAAGGAATGTCCATAAATTAGCAGACTTCTGCATAAGGTTAAGTAATATTTAAGTTGAAGCTACATTGAAGCTCTTACACAAAGGCTTATCGAACAATATTATGTTTTAACCTGCTTGATTGAATTTGCAAATGTATTTGTTAACCCGTAAATAAGGTTTATATCATAATTGTGATGTAATTAATGTACAGTTTCTAGGTTTGTAAATAAATACCTAGGTGATTATTAGATAGTCTTCAAGATTTAAAATGTGATCTTTGTAATTATTGGTATTCAGGAAACTTTGTTAAATTCCTGATCCCGTTATGTACGTCGTGATGTATATTTCCGCTCAAATAAAGTGTTTTTATTATTTTATTATTATCTGTGCAGATTACCAAAACTAGTTCACGGCTCTTACACAGATTTAGGAATTTAGTTTTTAAAAGATTGTAAATATTTTGTGTAAGTGGAAATTGTTATAAAACTCAATTAAAGTCTAGTCAACAACCAGTTTATGTTATTCTCCAACTATTTGTTCGTTAATAACCTGAAACAAAGGATTAATAAATTCCCTATGTTCCGTTGATCAGATACGTCACATACTATACGTATTAGGTTCAACGTAACGACTATACCTAGAGTGAAAACCCATCCTACCCTACATGGCCTAACAGCTAAGAAATACATACCTAATTGCAAGAGATTCGCGGATCTCAATTTAAAATCTAAAACTAACAAAAGGGTTTATTTTATCCAAGTGTCATGGCATAAAGTGCAAAACCCTTGCTAACATTGAATCACTAAATTTTACCTAACAGTTGATCAGACCGACAAATCCTATGATCCCTAACAATCCCTACGGGCAGGCTTCCATTCTAAATGTCGGGGGGAACCAGAACCAGCTTCTAACACAAAGCCAATCCTTTTTTTGGAATCGAACAGAAGCCAACCAATCCTAACGTAAGACATGTCCGGCCAATGAATCATTGAACTGGTCTAGCAAGCTTACAGCCTGACTAACCCGCGAAAATTGAGGTCATCTAGGGTTCAATAATCCAGAAATCGGACACGGAGGCATTTGTCGATCCCATAAAATGGGCAAAATCGACCTCAGGCCGCCTCAGAAACCCTGAGTAAGTATTTGTCCCTACACATGAGGTAGGCGTGAAGCGCGCTACCCCTATCATAACCATGTATGATATGTTTGTTCAGTAGTCCATATCCCCAAGAACAAAACTACCCCAAATTTAAATTTAACACTCAAATAGTTTGAAATCGTAAGACACCAAGGTTCACTCCCCACAATCGGCTACATTCAAAACCAAATCACGTGGAGTACCGGTTTAATCCGACTTCAAAATGAGCTAACGTTCCTTTGCATTAAAAAACATAGCAATATCTTCACTGCGAAGTATACGTTAGTACAAAGTCCAAAACCCACAATTTAAAACAATTTACAATTTACATGGACTACGTCACCAAAATTCACGAAACCGAAATGAGTCCTTACTCGGAGAGCTCAGGAACTAATGCCGCGAGCTCCCGTTCTACTGCAATATATAGTGGTCTAGCTATTAAGCTCCGCCCCCTTGGATTTCGCGGACGTTCTGTGCTTTCCTGACGTTTTGTGTCTCGATGACCAAATGGAATTCGTCGACGAAACCTGCTTTCCTGACGTTTTGTGTCTCGTTGACCAAATGTGTTTCGACGACGATTCCTGCTTTCCTGACGGTTTGTGTTTCGTTGACCAAATGTGTTTCGATGACGATATGTGCTTCGTTGACCAAATGAATTTCGTGAACGTTCCGCCATTTTCGTCTCGTTGGAAGTTTTGAGGTTAAAATGATGATTCCCTGAACTTAATCATTAGCATAAAATTTTATTATTTTCCTTCACTAATTTTGTAAATTCAAGATAATTCCTCTGTCAACGTCAATAATGTAGAATATGTAATTTTCAAGGTGTGAATTTTTCGTGAATTTCTAACATCGTAGTTAGGTATTTGGAAACCGCTCTTGAAAGATATATTCTGTCTCTTAAATTATTCAACGCAAAAGTGTAATTTGTCCGTGTTTGAGGTTAGGTAATCTAACCGTGAAATCTTTCGCACAAGAAAGCAGCCTTTTCCCCGTGAAAGTTCAATATCTCATATCTCAATTATGAAGTTCAATACCTCATATCTCAATTATGAAGTGATTTTACAAGGTATGTTCTCCATGTATTCTGTAATATACATAACAATGAATGATTAGAGTCTTTAGTTCTGTGGGAAGAATAATTCATATATTATTATAGTACTTAATGCTAAATGTTCCCAATCAAGTAAATTATGTGAAACTGATTGAAATGCAAAACTACCACTAGGTATTTCTCTCTATGTAATCAATCCCATTACACATATAGCAGTGAGAGAACATAAGTGTATTTTTAGTTCAGAGAGAGCAATTCATATAATTAAAATAGTACTTAGCATTGAATGTTCTCAATCGAATAAATATAAGAGGCATCAATTACAGCTCTTTGAACTATTATTGAAGTCCAGTTGCACATTTAATGGTCTCAATTATAACTAACCTGCCCTTTCATTTGTCTGTATGTTCTATAAAGTAATAAATGTAACTTTGTTGGTTTATATCTTTTCCTCAGACTACAACTGATGCTCTATGAAGGAACCAGAGTGATGGCTCCTGCATTCCCAATTTACTTCAACATGGAACAAATCCACCTCTCTATTGGAATTATCACCGATGCTGACATTTACCTAAATACTCTCAATTCAAGGTGTAAAATGTAATCTTCTAAGGTATGTTCCTATTGATTAAATTATTGGTAGATGTATTCAATATCAAGATTTTATTACAATGAAGTATATTTAGCCGATTAACCAATAATCAATAACCAATGCAATTAAACATTAGTAAATCACACTTTATTACTAAATACATAGTATCATTGAAATATTTGGAGATTGTTGACGGGTTAGCTCAGCTGAGCCGTTACAACCTCTAGAGGGTAAAAACGACTTTTGCGCCCTGATATCGAGGAGCAAAAGTATTCTTTCCGAGCTGGTGGGATGAAAATATATTTTTTTATCCTACTCCCACACACATAAATATGTTAAAAACTCAGACTCGTAACCTCCTTGGTGTACTTACTTTTTTTTAATTTGCTTAGTGCGAAAACATTTAAAAATTTCCATTTAGTCATTTCCTCGCTGAGGTGGAATAAAAAGTTGCGTGTTGCACTCGAGTGCAAAGATTTTTCACCTTGTGCTCTTTTGATTCCCTTGCCACGCTCAGGATTCTAATTTTGAATCACTCGCTGCGCTCGTGATTCAATTTTAGAATCCTTCGCTTGCTCGGTCATCAAAATTGAGCATGCGGTTAAAAATCAACTTTGCACTCTTGTATAACAAATAACCACCTGCAAGATGGGTCGACGATATTATAAATATTGAGGGTCGAACCTGGACTCGATTGGCACAGGACCGAGGCAGATGGCAAAGTAAGAGAGAGGCTTATACCCAGCAGTGGGATAGAGAAGGCTGTGGATGATGATGATGATGATAACAAATAACTATTTCCTCATCTTCCCTTTTTGCCAATTCAATAGACATCTAAACTTATAAAGATAATTTTAAAGGTCCAAAACCTAGGACTTGAACTCTGTCTATGGGAATTTTAAGGGCTAGTCTTGGTAACTAAATAGACTAAGGATTGTTTAATTAACCGTTGCAATCTTTGTATGCATAGTCATATACAACCCATTTTGTATCTTCACTCATGTAACTATTGAACAACTCGGTGAACAGATGTGAGATGCTTCTTACCATGTTGTAAGTTGTCAAAATTTACTTTTTTGTGACATGACGTTTTCCTCAATACTTGCCTTTGCTGTTACAACGAAAAAACTGATATGTTTTACCCTGAGTGAGGTTCTAAAATTCAGTTTCACACTTACTAATGAAAATGTCTATATTTCCAGGAATGCGTTTCGCGTACCAGACGATGCGTTTCGCCATGACGTCTCTGTTCTTGGAGTACCGAGTGAGCCCGCTCCCCGGCCGGCCCCAGCCCAGCGAGTGCACCGTCGAAACTAAAGGACTGTTTTATTCGGTTACAGAGAAGCTGTCTGTTGGCTTCATACCTAGAGATTAGGACATCAAAACAAAGGATTGAAAGTCGGTGTCTTGTAATGGAAAGTAAATCAGTTTCTTCTTCTAGTAAGTTCGTTCTACATATTGTATTGCAGACTACATCGTTGCTTAATATTAGCGGCCAAGCACCAACATGTTGTTATGTTTTAATATAATTATTTAACTTTTCTGTTAAAATATTTATAATCGATCTTTAACCCTTACCAAATGTTGAAGTATTGAAATGCTCTACTAAAAATAAATGCATGCTCCTTGACTATTGTGCCTTTATAAAATAAAATACTTAAGTATATAAACAAACTAAATACAAGTATATACTAACTTACATATAAAAGTAGTAATGCAGAAATGTGATTTTATTACCATTTCTAGTAATAAATTCCAACAAACTTATCTATTTCTACCTAATAATCGAAAAATGGAATTTGTTCTGTTGTGATTATTATTAGTTTAAGCAGTTATTTTTCAATTTTGAATATGGCAATCACTTATTTCACCTAATTTTATCAAGTTAACACAAAATTTATTTCTAAGTCAATTCTGTAATCAATCACATCTACGGATAACCAGGGCAACTTAATTTACACGTATCCCAAATCACAATTTACGCGCACGTATTTTGTGCATAACTCACTCATGTCACTCGAAAATTAATACTTAGTTTGTTTAGTTATATTCGGTTTTATTTAGCTAACCCATTGACAAAATTAAGCTCAAAAAATAAAACAGTTATTTTTTTAAGTTAACGGCTATTTTATTTAACGCCTCAAAATTTTCCAATAAACAAAAGTGGGGTAGTAATAAAAATAACGTAACGACGTTGTCACGTCTCTGTTTCATTTATTGTAACCGTATTTTGATCTCCAATCCCGAAGTAATCCACATTCCATAAATTGGAGCTTCGCCTTTGTTCGGGCAAATATTTAAATGAGAGCCCACGTGCGAGCCCCCTGCAAACATTTGTTCAAAAGCCTCCATAAATACGAAATTAACCTTCGTGTAAACAACAATAAAAAGTTCTAAGCCTGAGTCGCACCGCCGCACGTCCATCGCCCTTCGTATTAGCCCGTTATTCGTTATTTTTCCGAATAATCCGACGTGCCGTTATAACAACGTTACGTGTGACGTAACTGGGTTATTTTAACGAAGCTACAACGAACGGAACGTCTAAATAACGAAACGAAATAACGTAGCGTTTAGCGTTACTTGATTAGTGCGATGTTGGCGTGAATATTTGATGAAGCGATGGACGATGGTCACCCGTGATGGTCACCCATCGTCACGTTGTCAACGACAACAAACGGATAGTCACTTGATTTTTGGTTTAATTTACTAACTGAGGTCCGGTTTTAATTGTGTGGTTATGTGATCCACAACCCTTGCTGAGCCAATGGCGGGAAAATAAACTTTTCCCTTGAAATGTATCCGTTTCTATCTGAACGTTTTTTATTAATTTAATTGTTATAGGTTTACATTTCACCGCCATCTCACCTGATGTTAAGCAAAGAAGCTGTCGCAGAAGTTGAACACTCTCCGAAATGTGTCCGATAAAATTCTATAAGCTAGAAGTTTTACGGGGATGTGTTCGAATTCCAGAAATTACGGAAACAGGCAGTTCGTAGGTAAAACCGCGTTGGTTCTGTTAGTCAATGATACATAACATGGCAAACCTCAACTCCATTTTACCGAATAGGGACATGATGATATAATTATCGGTTCTAATGAAGACATTCAATCAGACAGTAAGCTTGTCCAGTCACCCCGCGAAGGCATAAAGGCGGCTCCATAAAAACTGATCAGCTCTATCGGCCCGATTAGCCGGTAATGACTCGGGGGACGCTATTCTTAGAACAGGGGGTCACCTCTATAATAGAAAAGGGTCAACGGTTTAATATTGCCGCATCTATGACGCAAATATCTACTAACATCATAATTGAGAAAGTTTTTGTGTGTAGGTGTTTGTTTTGCAATACTGTTTCATAAAATAAAAGTGGTCAAGTGCGAGTCGGGCTCGCCTATAAAGGCTTCCGTAGCAGCAAAGTAACATAATACAAAAGTTCTTATACTTCGTTGTTACTTTAATCAGTGTTTTAACAATAGTCAATTTATGACGTATTAAAATAAAACTACTTACTAGATATCATTCAAACCAATTTTGGTTGATAGTTTACATGGTAACGTACATCATACACTTTTTTATTTTTGTCATTCTCTTATTTTAGAAGTTACAGGGGGGCACTTTTTACCAAACTATTCAGTTAAGAAAAAAAAAACGTTTGAAACCTCAATATCATTTTTAATTACCTATCCATAAATATCCCATACGTATGGTATTGATCAAAAACAAAATTTGAGTTTCAGTTCTTTGTATGGGAAAAAAATTTTTTTTTTTTTGTATCAAAATCTTAATGCGGTTCACAGATTACATCGACTTACCAAGTTTCAATAGTATAGCTTTTATAGTTTCGGAGAAAAGTGGCTATGACATATGGACGGACAGACAGACATGACGAATCTAGGGTCCCGTATTTTGCTATTTGGCTACGGAACCCTAAAAACCAATCCTGCTGTTCTACTTTCTACTATCCTACTCTTATTATAAATGCGAATGGTTGAATGTTTAGTTGTTTGGATATTTGTCGCTCAATTACGTCGGAACGCTTGAACAGATCGGGTTGGAATTTGGAATTCGGTTTGATTATAGTCTGGAACGCCTCATATATATAAAAAATCATGATATCATCTAAATATATGTAAGCAAAGCAATAATGTACAAACATTACTTTGTTCCGGTTTGAAGGGCCAGAGAAATTACAGGGCTTAGAGATATAACATCTATAGATATCTTGGTGACGAGCGCAGTGCAGTGCTAGGCAATGATTTGGACTCTGCATGTTTCAATAGCTGCGTGTCACTGTGCTGTGCTATGTGGCAGGCGTGTTACTTACCATCAAGCATATGTCCTCCTCAATTCGTCATTCTTTATTTAAAAAAGAACCAAATTGTAGTTGCCACATTGCCACACTGCTTTCGATAAAAAAATTATGGGACCACCTCTAAGCTGTGATCTACCAAACGAAAAATAACCATCAGTATCGATCCACAATTATTGGCGACCGCGTGCTTGCGTAACATAAATACAAACAAACATACGTACAGCCGAATGAGACCCCTCCTTTTTTGAAGTCGGACAAAAATACTGCTTCAAATTGCAGTTTAATTGATAAATGCAGTGTTTCCCAGTCCATGCTTTCGTTCATATGTAGATATCTATCGTTAAAATTACAAACTTGCAGTCTCTCAACTTCCCTCTGCCTAGAGAAATACGGACAAGCCACAATTTCGCTACTTATTTTACTGTCAAGCGGTAACGTGCTGACATTGCTGTGTTCCGATTTGAAGAATGTTTTTTTGCAGAGAAAATGACAGAACAGAGATAAATTATCTCTAGGTTAAAATGCAGTGCTTTTCCAGGTAGAGGTTTGGATTTTTCAAATTAAAATAGTGTGGCACTGTGCTGTTATGTGTTATGTGGCACTGTGCTGTTATGTGTTATGTGGCACTGTGCTGTTATGTGGCACTGTGCTGTTATGTGTTATGTGGCACTGTGCTGTTATGTGTTATGTGGCACTGTGCTGTTATGTGTTATGTGGCACTGTGCTGTTATGTGTTATGTGGCACTGTGCTGTTATGTGTTATGTGGCACTGTGCTGTTATGTGTTATGTGGCACTGTGCTGTGTGGCACTGTGCTGTTTATGTTTGTGGCACTGTGTGGCACTGTGCTGTTATGTGTTATGTGGCACTGTGCTGTTATGTGTTATGTGGCACTGTGCTGTTATGTGTTATGTGACACTGTGCTGTTATGTGTTATGTGGCACTGTGCTGTTATGGGCAGACGTGTTGCTTACCATCAGGGCCATATCTTATACTCTATATTGTAAAAAAAGTAAACCTAGGAAGTATTGAAAATTCAAACCGATTCGTCGTCACATCGGAACACAGTAGCAGCGTTAGTTGACGCCTGCCAACGCAAACAATAACGCCGATTTGAACAGTTCGCAACATAACGTGCCGCAGTTGCCAATTACTTCTAAATTGTTGTGTATGACTTTATGAAACAATGACGTTTTTACTAAAATATCATTTATTTTTTGGTGTTTTTAACGCGAGTAGTGTGTGAACATGAACTGGTCGGTCGTTTTCTATGTGCACAATGTTTACAATATTTTAATACATAGCTAAGCAAAGCCAAAAAAATCTGTCATTAAAAACTATTTTCGTACAAAAAATTAAACCGACTTCAAAACTACAAAATTAATAGGCACTCAAAAGCGAAAAATAAACAGAAAATATTATTATAAGCGCTACTCACTCATCTATTTGAAATCGGTATTATTCTCATTAAAAAACTATTTTTTGTATTCTTCAGGCTCGAGACTCTCTATACAAAGTAATTTTTAGGCGTGACAGCATAACAGACAGAGTTAATTTCACAAGTATGATGTTAGTGGGAAATATTAGGGATGATAATAAAACACACTATATTGATATTTATTTTGCAGAATACATCACATTTTTTCTATTTATTTTTCATCCATCATAATTCAAACACATTCAACACATACTCTGGAACAACTTTATCTACATTACACAGTTCGAAAGCCTAAATCAGACACACAAACACCAAAATCTTATTAATTCCGTTTTAATACAAAAGTCTAAAAGCTTTCTACATAATTAAAAGACCCTGCATAAACTGCAAGTCTGCAAGAGTTGCCAGAATAAAAAGATTAAACCTAAACAGAAACTAATCCGGTAACCCCTCTAAGCCCGAAGATTCGCGGATAAAGGAAAAACTTGGCGAAGGGTTCAGGGTTTACTTTTGGCATGACTTGCGTTAATTTTACTAATTTCTTTAATGGCGCTGCGAGGAGTGATGTGTATCGGACACTTACAAAATTAAGGAGTTTGGAAGCGTCCGGAACTTTGCGGTTGGGAGTCGTGCTGAATAGATTGTTTTGGATTTATTTGGATTTGATTTAGCTTGTGTGGTGCATTTAAAATGTAGTGAAAAGATTCTTGAGAAAAGAGTAAATGGATTGCAAACGTAACTCGGCACAAACGCAACAATCAACTAGAGAACTGAAGTGTACGTGGTAACCACAAGTAACTACCTAGCTATCTTAGGCGCTGTATATAGGGTCTGCCAGTGAAAATATGACATCTAAGCCGCAAGTGAAAGTTATGCTATGGCGAAGTAGTAATGTTCCAAGCATTACTTCCGTTCTGTAAGGTAATGTTTCCAGAGATAATACTGGCATTACAAATAAATAATCTTAGTCAGGATTTTTGAGGAAAGTCAAATCAGTGTAGAAATTTTCTTCTTCATTTGACTTATAAACAAAACCAGCTCAGGACAATGTAGTGATTTAAACTTTAAGAGTTTTGATCACTGCCTAGCACCACACTACCATTGTCGCCTGAAAATTTAGGATGCTTCATTTCTTTGCTTTATTATTTCTTTACTTTTAAACCAGAACAGAGATTGAACAGCTGAAAAGGTTACATCCACTTCCAATGTTAAATAAAATAAAAGAAACCAAAATAGAACCTACATAAGTAAAGTCTGGGAAGACGCAACCAGAATACCATTTATACACCTTAAAGAAAGAAACTCCTTGGAAGTAGTTTATCTCTAAAAATATTTATGGCATCGCCCTGAAATAAATAACAAATCATGTGCCAAACCCCCCGGTCCATATATTAAGTGAACCCACTGGAACCGGAACTGGAGCCAGTAACTTGCTCCATTAATCTCTGCTAATAAAGAGGGCTATTGTGGCAAGTGTACTTACCTCACGTACTTTGTCGCAATCACAGATGAAAATCTATTACTGACCTTTGTTAAAACCTTGTTTTTATTTTGCTGTGACAAGGGGCTTGCTACAGATAGTACTTGTAAATAAGTACTGCTGAACCATTCCCGATGGGGCTGCAAATGGAGCGTAGCGAACGTTTGCCGTCTTTTTGTGACAAAATTTCAAAAATACAATCCAGTTTCTTTCACATTAAAATAAGACTTTGTACTCTTTTGAAACAGAGAGAATATTTTTTGTTTGTATAGGTAGTACTTTACCATTACATAATAAAACTAAATTTTTTAAAATCGTATTTATAAATTTCATGTAAGTAAATGAATAGAAATGGAAATAGTTTTTAAGTCATTTTTTTGTTTGAATACTAACATATTTGAGTAAGATATCTAAGCTTTACGTGTCTCAAAGTATACTTAACATTTCGAATTTGCTTCTATTGTATTTTCGCAAAATCGAACCACAATTTGTGACAAAGACAGTTGTAGGTACTTGAGCGGCTGACCTGAAAACCAACAATACATTAAGTACCGAGGTGTACCTATAAAGAGATCGCAGATAGGCCACGACAGTCCACCCTCTCCCCTCGGGCACCGACCGTATTTCAACCCCCGACAGCTCTCTCTCCACATAAGAACGTAAAAACTAGTTTTTTTTTTCAATATAAAAAAAGGTTTTTACTAGCGCAACATACGCAGTTATAAAGTTTTATTACGATATCTACGAATGGCTGTTTTAGACCAGGAGATACCGGATGAAATAATACTGGATCCATTTGAAGTTCCTCCACAATCAACAACAAGTAAATTTTTTTTACTGACTCCAAAAAGTCTTCTGCTAATTGCAAATCGGTTTTGATTTTTTGTTTAGTACATAAAATGTATGTGTATAGGTAGATAAGGATTCAGAGGTGGTTCTATATAAAATTATATTAACATCGGTGTAGTGTTTTTTTTTTTCGAATTTAATAAATAAGGAACTTTATTCGTATATATTACAAAAAAAAACAAGTATGGCACTCGGGGACTGCCGCGGTAAAGCTATTGCATGTTGCATGCATTTTTATCAACATATGCAATAAGGCTGTTAACAATTTTTCGGAAATGCTTTTATTTTGTAGAGTGACATTTGTTTACCATAAAAAAAATGCAGAGAAGTATACAATCTAGTCAGTCTTCGACAGCTAAGAGCATTTAGTCTGTAAAGCTAATACAAATAAGATTCAAAGTCGAATGACCGAGTGGGGGAGGACGGCGTTACGGTCTTCCATCCCTCTTCTTGTGAACATAAGGAAGAGATGCACGATCACTAAAATTCGGTCCCCAGGCCCGCGATAAAAGCTATGCAATAGCTTAAAAATATGAATTTAATCGAGTGTCTTATTTTAAATTGAAATAGGTTTTTGACTTTTCGGTGAAAATAAAATATAAATTTTGAAAGAAAAATCTCTGCAAAAACGGTTACTTCATGTTATTCATGTCGTTTAATATCTGGCTTCCATAGTACAATAATTTCATAATGGGGCTAAACGATGTTGTATGAAAAGATGACAACAAAAAATATAGATTTTTGCGAAATTCTTTCATTTGGATTCTAACTTCAATGTAGTAATGTTCCAAAACAGATAGTTGATTGGTTTATCGGTTATTATTTTGTCATTAGCAAGTAAAAGTAGGATGGTCGATGCTGACACGAACAAAAAACGAATATACGTATGTGAGAACTATGTATTTTATGTTAAATGTTAATGCTTACAATTATGTAGTTTATTTTATCAACTTTGTAACTTTTTTCAAAATATGATTATATTGTATTATTATTTTGAAATGGGTTATATTAGCTGTCATATTAGGATTTTTTTTTTCTAGTTTGCGACTCGATGGTATTGTATAGAAATGTACATATTTTTAATGTCGTTTATAGCGATAGACAACAGCCATTAGTAACCATAGCTCACCGGGTATCCTCTTCTATCTTTTTTTTGTAATCCACTGTTGGACATGCACTTTTTTCAGTGCGGCACCCGTTGTCAAAGTATATTTGCATATGCGACCACTTCAAAAAGCGTTGCGCTCAGCAAAAAGTTGTTGAGGTTTTTCCTAAAATAGAAACTCATGTATCGGATTTGCCGACGGTTCTCTATTTTTACATGCAAATGGGTTTTTGTCTAGATTCAAATTTTATCAATGCACTGAGGCAGAAATAGAGAATACATTTATTGCAAAGTCCACCGTGAGACCAAAGCCGTAGTTAGTGGCTTAGTGAAGAGAACGCACGATTATAGATAGATACTACTTATTGACATACCAAAAATAGGGTACATGCCAAAATAAAATAAACAACGTATTGTAAAGTAGTGCGACAGTAGGCGGCCTTATCGCTGAAAGCGATCTCTTCCAGGCAAACGATCACGCTACAGTGAAGTCGGGTTCGAACCCCGCTGTACCTCTTGAGTATTTTTCAAGAACGTAAAATAATATGAAAAATTTGTGGTTAAGTACCATTATTTTCAAACGCAAGGAAAATATGTGAAGATTGATAGACAGACTGATTTTATATTTTTTTCTCCAATGTCATAAATAAAACCTATTCAAACAAACACTTGAATCTTATTAATATTATAATGCGAAAGTTTGGAAGTTTAGTTTGCATGTTTGTTGCTCAAACACGTAAGAACCGAGCTCGAATGTTAACCCTATTCGTTTAGACTTTCCTTGTCCAATCGGATCGGATTAACACAGAGTATGTTCAGAACACAGAGTATGTTCTGTAATAGGCATTTAAGCTATTTTTTGTCACGAGAAAATAACGGAAATGGTAACTTGCAGGACGCTGCTAGTAATATAAGTACATAGATAAGGGCTTTTTAATGCTCTAAATTGTCTATTATTAACTTACGTAATATACTTAAAAATATATAATTTGTTAAATAAAGTTTGACGAGACGAGCAGGGCATGTGCTTGATGGTAAGCACACATGCCTGCCACATAGCAGCACAGTGACTAGTGAGTGCTATTGGAACATGAAGAGTCAAAATCATTACCTAGCACAGCACTGTGCTCGTCACCCAGAGATCTAAGATGTTATATCTCTAAGCCCTGTAATTTCTCTGGAAACATTGTCCTATAAACCAGAACACAGTAATGTTTGCACATTACTGCTTGGCGGTAGAATAACTGGCAACGGTGTGGTACTTCCCCAGGCGGACTCTGCTATGAGTTCTACCACTAATAAAGTGTCCCAATGCTGTTGACAAACAATTCGTTATTGTTGAATGTTTTTAATACAATCTGGGAGTTTTACATACTATAAATAAGTATTTATGATGAGTTCACACTCCTTCAATCTTTTTTAACCCCCGACCAAAAAAAGGGGTGTTATAAGTTTGACGTCGATGTCTGTCTGTCTGTCTGTGTGTGTGTCTGTCTGTGGCACCGTAGAGCTCAAACGGATGGGCCCATTTCGATGCGGTTTTTTTTTATTTGAAAGTTAATATCCGTGTGGGTGTTCTTAGCTATGTTTGGCTAATATCGATTCAAGATGGCCGCCTCCACAAAATGGCGGACAAAATATATTTTTTCACAGCCTACCTCAATATGGTTATCAAATGAAAGGGCTTGACTAGTAGAATGTTGTACAAATAACAAATCTAAGGTAGTTGGGGGTTAATCAAAATTTTTAATTTTGTTCTTGTTAATCTTTCTAATATGAATTCTATACTCCTAATCACCTTTTTTCTACTCACATTCTAATGAAATGATAAAAAATTACAAATATAAATCAAGTCTCAAACTGAGAGAATCTCTATATTCAGGTCTTATTTTGTTTCTTAGTGCTATCTTTTTTCCAAGAACTGGAGCATTTTTCTCGAATATCTTACAAATTCAAAGCTAACAAGGTATGCCTTTGACACGAAGCCTTCGTCATTACGTATTCGTAATAAGGCTTTCAAATTGCCTGACTTGGTCTCCTCTCCCTTGAGATGTGACACTGAAATGACGCTAAACAACTTGTTTGGTATTTTTTGTAAAAAGTGGGAATCGGAAAATGTATAAAATACTGGAAATATTTGTTTTATCGCGCATAGCCACAGATGAGCAAATAGTTACAAAACGCAAAGTCAAAGTTCTTTATAATTCAATGTACAATTTACACGTAAATTTTAGAAAAAACAAAATAAGAGCATTCACAACATTTTAAAAGTTTAAATTGAACATTCTATTGTACGATAATAAGTATCGTACAAATAAGTGTCAAAATTTAAAATATATGTACTTATTACAATTGTAATGAACAGTGTCAACTTTTACAATTTTATTGCGAGTTTGCCATCACCATTTAAAAATAGCTATAAGTATAGTAAATTTGATTGATAAGCCAGTTTTTTATCGTTTTTTGAAGCTACCCGAACTCGGTGCTGGTTTAACTATTTTAGGAAGAGTGTTATAAACTTCCGGTCCCATAATGTGAGTCAGTTTTTCCGATCTCGCGAGAAAGTGAGGTATACTGCCCAACTTTTCAGCGTTGCGCATATTGCGCGAACGTCTCTCTCCTCGCGTGTTGTATGAGTCTAAGCTATTTCTGACATCCACAGCCACTTGGTAGATCAAAATAGCAGGCAACGTAAGTATAGATACTACGTGAATAGGTCCGCGTTTAACCACCAACTTGTCTACTGGTAAGCAACGACGTGAGCGAAGATGATACGCAATGGCCTAGAAAATACCTACTTACTCTGACCTTGAGAAATTTTGGATTGTATCTCTCAGGGAACAATGAGGTCGGCAAACTTATTCCACTCTTAGGTTGTACATGTGAAGAAAATTACTCAAATTGTTTTAAAATTAACGGTACTAAGCATGCTGCTGAAGCACAAGACATTGGAGTAATTGTGCTTGCCAAACATATCACACTAACATAGCACAATCGGATAGAAGCCAGAAATTAATAGACGATGAATCAGATGACATATAATATGATACAACTGATGAAAACCAAAAAATGTAAAAACATTGCATAAATTCAGACCAATAGCAACTCTATTATTGGCAGACACATTGCATGCCTCTAGAAAAGAGGCCAGTTTGTTTGGTTCAACTTAAAAAAAAAATTGTATCACCTTATCTTACCTGCAAACAGCAATAAAGATTTTTGGTGAAGTGATCATTAAAAAAAAGCTAATCACAGGGACTGCTGGTAGTGAAAAAGGAAAAAGAAGTGGTAGTGGTGGAAGTGTAAACTTTTATCATTGAATTGAATTTTCTCAAATTTTTGTCGGTTATGACAAAATGTTACACTTCCCCGGGTTCAAATCACACGTGAACCACTGTATCTTTGAAGTCATATGCCTAATGCCACTAACTTAAAAAAAATCGATGAAGGAAAACATCGTGAGGAAACAAAAATGCACCTCGAATTTTATCGAGGTTATTTGTCATTCACCAACCTGCACTGAGCCAGCGTGGTGGATTAAAAGAATCTCTCCTTGCAAGGGCAGACACCGAGTCCCAGCAGTGGGAACATTTAGTGGGCTGTTTATGATTTTTTGTCCGTAGGAAAACATTTTATTATCAAAACACGTGTATGCATCAGTACATGAAAATCTTATTTCTTGCTATTTTGGCATGATTGCCGTGACTGTGCATGTTGAAAATAGCCACAACGCTGTAGTATCGGCTAAAGTTGGCGGTACCTATTTACATAGACAAGTTGTCTGAAACTGTTTTATGTGTTGTATGATTTATACAGTTTTGAATTAAGTTTTCTTTCACCGGAAGCTTAAATACAGGTGAGAATGAAATCACGCACTTTGGAGATCACACACTTAACACTCAATTATAGATACTGCCCAAGTGGGGCTTTTGTAATGAATACAATCTAGTAATCGTTAGGAACACGCTCCAAAAGCCCCCCTTGGGCAGACTTCCAGATGGAAGTCTTCAAGTCGAGAGTGAATCAGTTTTATCTATAAGCGCGCTCTATCTTAGGCTAAGAAAACATTGTTGTGGCTTCTATATAATGCAGATATAGGCGTTTTACGCCCGCAGTGGGCGCGGTTTGTCGCCCGCCTGTCACCCGCCATATTCGCGGGCGATAATCTCACCCGCGGCAAAGTCGGCGGTCTCGTGAGTTTTGAATTACATTCCGCACCCACTGCGGTTGCGGAACCCTAACGGGTGCGGGTGTAAATCATTCTTTGAGTTCTTAGCCTTAGCCCGCATTGTAGCTTGATTAAATGACAAATAGATTTCAAGCAAGTCTACCTTAGTCCACTGCTGGACATAAGCCTCTCCCATGGTTCGCCACTCAGCAGTATCCTCAGTTTATTGTCATAACTGTCAAGGTTTTTTGTAAAACAAATAAAAAGTGGTCAAGTGCGTATCAGGCTCGCCCATGAAGGCTTCCGTAGCAGCAAGTAACATAATATAAAAGTTCTTGTAGTTCGTTGTTACTTGAATCAGTGTTTTCACAATAGTCAATTTATGACATATTAAAATAAAACTACTTACTAGATCTCATTCAAACTAATTTTCGTTGATAGTTTACATGGTAATATACATTATGCACTTATTTTTATTTTTGTCATTCTCTTATTCTAGAAGTTAGAGGGGGGGGCACACTTTTTGCCGCTTTGGAAGAGTCCCTCGCGCAAACTATTCAGTTTAGAAAAAAATATGTTTGAAACCTCAATATCTTTTTTAATGACCTATCCATAGATGATACGCCACACGTATGGTTATGATCAAAAAAAAATTTTGAGTTTCAGTTCTAAGTATGGGACACCCCTAAATTTTTTGTATTTTTTCCCATTTTTGTATCAAAATCTTAATGCGGTTTACATATTACATCTACTTACCAAGTTTCAATAGTATAGCTCTTATAGTTTCGGAGAAAAGTGGCTGTGACATACGGACGGACAGACAGACAGACAAGACGAAACCATAAAGGTCCCGTATTTTGCCATTTGGCTACGGAACCCTAAAAAGGGTGTGCGTGTGTAGTTATGTACGTACACATAAAGTTATCATCTCATGTCTTTATTTCACTTCCTAGGAAGTTTAACTTCAACCATAGAATATAAAATATCTTCAAAGCAAGAAGTATAAAATTGATGTTAGTTAAAAATTTTACTTTTTTTAAATTGGCAGAGCCTTTAGTAACAAAACTAAATACAATGAGAACTACTCTACACTAAATATATAACTACTTACACTCATCACATGTTTACTAGCTCGAAGGTGTCGGATTTTCGTGACAGACTGCGTGTGCATCGCAAAAAAAATACCTTCATCATTTTTTTAACGCTATTAAAAGAAATCTAACTTCAAAAAGTCACACGTAAAAACACAAGCACGTGAAGTGCAAAGAGAATTCGCACAAAACTATTCCACTCCTAGATATAATGATAGAATGGTTCGTAGTGCTCGTTAGATCTAACAGACCGCGTTTCGTATGGAGCGCCGTTTTCGACAAAAGGATGTCGCCGGAAATCGCTCATTCAACAAACACGCGGGAAATCGTCAAGCGCTCCGGAGCGAGGCTCGGGAAGGGATGCTTATGAATTTACGAGACGAATTCTTTATCGTTTTATCACAAAAAAATGCAGAAAATAATTTTATTTTCCATTGTAAGGTTGTTTGGAAGAGATTGTTTCTAGTGATATGGCCACCAACTTATCCCTCTTGTTCTAAACTTCATTGTAAATTTTTTTTGTGCTTCTTTTTGTTTTCGGAGTCAATGAGTACCTATTTATTTAAAGATGTATTTTTATAAATTCTAAATCTGCAAGGTCGCAGTTTAGTCAAATCTAACTAATTTTATTAATGTACAAGGTACTACATCCCGCGGTTTTACCTACAATTTTTATTCCTGTAATATTTTCATAATTAAATGTAGCCTACGTTCTATCTCCGATTACAATCTAACCGTGTCCGAAATATCGACCCACACTTCTAGCGCCTAACTAAATCTGTTATGGCTTTGCTATTGTCTATTGTGTATTACTGTCTCTATCATTTCAAGAGAATAGAAAAGAGAGAGCAATATCAAAGCTAAGCCAGTTTCGATTAGGCCGTAGACCATCTGATCCGTTCAATCATTCCAAAATGATAAAACAATAATCGTCTAAACCTTCACACTTATTATACTCGTTTCTACCCGCATTAGTAGAATTCGCTTTTGTCTTTGGGTGACACGTCATTGTGAGATTAACTGCAGTCAAATTAAAATTTGTTTAGTTTTAAACTGCCCACACACTCGCAATAATGTTGACAATAATTTAAGATTATCCAAAATTTTCATTAATATTTGGCCCCGAACATTGTATTATATTACAAAATTGATGACAATATATTTTATTGTCAACATTTTTGCGTGTGTTCAATCAGTAAAGGTCGTGTGATATGGTGTATAGTGCTAATGTTGGTCTAAAAGAGATGAGAAATTCACTTTATTGTACTTATAAAGCTAATTGATTAATTTTGATTTATTTACATTAAATTTCGTTGGAAACGTAAAGCCGAGGATTAAGCTGAGTGGCGAGTTATTAAAGAGATCTATGTCCAGTAGTGGATGAGTTTGGACTGATGATGATGTTACGTTATAAATTAATTAAGTTCTCAAAACTACACATTTTGTAAATTGTAAAGTATTGGTAGCAAGACACACGCTTGATAGTAAGTAACACGCCTGCCAATAATCACAGTGCCTGGCTATACGAACATGAAGAAGCTAACTCGTTATCAAAAGAAGCTAAAGCACTGTATTGTGCTGGTCACCCATTAATTAACCCAACGTGATACCTCATTTTTCTGGAAACATTACTTTTCAGACCTACTTCCAGCGACTAATACGCTTGTTCGAAATTCTTTAGATATAAGAGTCTAACTGTCAAAAAGTTGTTTACAATAAATAGTTTTCAGCAAAAAGCCTGCCATGTGTGATCACAAATTGTATAGCGAGATAAAATTGCGTTTTGTGGTTATACCTCTAAATTGGTATTAGTATTCTGTTATACTTGTGCCTATCTGTTTTGTGGTGTCATTAAAACAGTGTAGTATAGTATTATATTTTACCATTCACCAAAAGAGCTTCCTTTACAAAACGTAGAACGCAAAAAAATTCAAGATAAGCATTTGTTTCAAACAAACATCTTCCTATTCAGTTCTAACAAACAAAAACTATGGACATTGAGAGGGTTTAATATCATGCACATCGAAACCGTACCCGGCACATAACAAAAAACATTTTATACCAAATAGCTTCCCCAGATGAATAAATTGAATGTGCTGCGTATCGGAAAATTATATTCATAAGTTATGTTAGCCTGCTCGGGGGGAGGGGGGAGGGGAAGGATTAACAATGGTTTTGAGGTGCCGAATAAATCCTGGAAAATGTTCGTGTGCGGTACATTCGGCTAGAAAAGTGTTTTAGGAGTCTTGAGGTATAATTATGGGACCTGTAAAATATAAATATGTCTATAAGTATTTAAAGTTTCACAATTAGAACTCATATTGTAGATGGAACACAGTATTTAATTAAATTGTAGTCTTCTCGTGACGACAACAACAGTTGTAGCGCAGTTGAAACGTCGAAGTTATTAATATATTTTTTTATATGTGATCGTGAATTGAGTAACTGTGCCATATTTACTGTAACACGATGTTTGAAATTTGTTTTACAAAACTCATTTTTAATTCCAATTAACCAATGCTTGAATCTCAATCTGAAACTACGACCCTTAGTTTGTAGTTTCAAATTGTTTGATTGTTTAAAATTCAATTCAAAAGAAACTATATATTAAAATTTATGAATGTATAAAAAATAGTACAAGTCAAGTCAACAAAATTATGATTCAAATATAGACTTGGCAGACCTTTTCAGATTTTAGTGCACCTCTGAGAATGTATATCCTATATAAAATTGTGGTGCTTCTGATTTAACCGCTATTAATCATGTTATAAGAGGCCCCATTATTTACTCTAACGTATACATGTTTTCATGATTTTTTTTTTAATTAGTAAATATCAGAATCTCTTGTATTCCAAAGTTTATAATTATACATAGTAAATGAATTTGAATGAAACTAACTTAACCGTCAGTTCAGTCCAATAGCCGAAGTTTAGTCTTGCAGCCGGCATGACGTGGGGAAACTTTTCCACTTTCGTCATGCACTCGTGTGCACAACAGTACTCGAGATCCGTCACAGCGGAGTCGGTCGATTTATCGCGAAACTTGGCCGATAGCACTTTTGTGCACGACTGTCGGAGAGGTTTAGTTGGCGAGTGATTGTTCACCTGACTGTACCAGGTGCCGAGACTCGGATTGTACGAGTTTTTTTATTCAAGAACTTACGATATCTGATCATTTAATCAAAAAGTTTTTCGAAGCTAAGTACGGAGTTTTCAATCTAGGAAGTATGAAGTTTGCTTTTTGTTGTGCGCCAAGGAACACACGAATATTAAAAATTACCAGTAGTAGGAACTGCTCATAGAAGTGAAACCTTGGCCTTGTATTATTAGACAGCACTAATGATCCACAATACGTCAACTATATATCTACAGATATACTAGCACTGTCCTGCGGTTTTACCCGCGTAGTTTTCGTTCCCATTATTTTTCAGGGATAAAAAGTAGCATACATATGTGTTTTTCAAGTCTGTTGTACTCTGTATTCCGAATTTCAGCTCGATTCGTTGATTCTTAACAACGTGATTGAGCAACAAACATGCAAACATTGACATTCATAATGTTAATATGATTACATATTTATACTGATGACGTAAACTCACAAAATCTCACCTACCCATCGAGCCTAACGCGTGCATTCCTCTACGCTGCTCTGCCACCGCTCCAACGCTACGCCGCTATGTTAGTTTGTTGGTGACATTACTTCACAAGATTTCACCTAACCAAATAGCATTCCATTCATGCGTCCCTCTACGCTGCTACCCTACCGCTCCAACGTTACACCGCTATGTTGTCATGTGACCAAGCTTATGAGAACTTTCCCACACCAAAAAAAGTGCCAAAAACTTTTCACTTTTAAAAGGATCTATAAATATGTAGCGATACTAATTGCACCCTGTGTTCCGGTCGCCGCACTGACCTGTGCGTCCGGAATCAATAGCTGTTCGGCGCTAGTCCATGAAATATGCATCCACCGTCGCTTGTAACGTACGCCGTACGCTGTACGCCGTATACTGTACGCCGGACGATGTACTCGCGTGTACTCGCCTGTGATGGCCGATGAATTTCGCACCACGCTCGTGCATTAATTGGCAGTTACATCAAGATTGATTTAGACCTAAGTTTTAAAGACTATTTGCGGAGTCTGGTAAGTAAGTGCACTGAAGATAGTAACTGATGTTATGTTACGATAAGAGGGAGCTTGCTTACCCAGAAAAAATATTCCCAGAGGTGTTAGCAAATTTTGGGTTTTCAAATAGGTATCCACTATTTGACGCACGCTGAGGCATATGACAGCTTAGTACAAAAGAAGAGGCATATGACAACTTAGTACAAAAGAAGAGGCATATGACAACTTAGTACAAAAGAAGAGGCATATGACAACTTAGTACAAAAGAAGAGGCATATGACAACCTAGTACAAAAGAAGAGGCATATGACAACTTTTCAGCTTCCCTCAAACACATCCACAAAACTTGCTACCAGGTTGGAATAAAATCGATTTAAAACACCAAAACAACTGACAGTACTGCATCGAGAGCCTGAGAGCATAGACCAAAGATGTTGCCGCAAAAAAAATCTATGAAATCAAAAAACATCGAGAATCGAGACAACTGACAGCAAAGAATCAACAGTTCAGACGCTCTTACTATGAAAGTAGAGTGAAGCTGCATCGTTCGAGTCTTCAACGTCAACTATAAATCGATTACATTGCAGAGTTTGCTAGCGGAAGTACTACAAACACTTTTCCCGGGTTTTCTATTGCGAATCAGTATGAGATTATTACTATGTTCCAGTTTAAAGTGCAATGTTTTCAGTGAAATTACAGAACTTAGCGATAATTTTATGTATCACGGACTTATGGATTTATTATTATATTATGGACTTATGCCCCGTGCAGTGCCAAGTGATGGGTTGGATTCTTCATGTTCCAATAGCTCCGTGTCATGGTGATGTTATGGGTTGTTATGTCGCTTACCGTCAGGCACATGTTTTCTTCGAAAAATAATGTGCCAAATTGAATGAACTCTAAACAGCCGCTAAATAGGGCTAGAAAGAACTATTATAAACACAATAAAAAAAATTGGACTTTTTAAATAAAGAGTAACGAGAATTCCAGGACATGTGCCTGATGACATGCAACTGTTGGAACACGAAGAGACAAAATCATTACCTAGCACTGCACTGCGCTCGTCACCCAGAGATCTAAGATGTTATATCTCGAACCCCTGTAATTTCTCTGAAAACATTGACCTTCAAACCGGAACACAGTAATTTATGCACGTTACTGTTTGGCGGTAGAATAAATGGTAAAGATGTGGTACTTCCCCAGGCGGATTCTGCTAAGAGTCCTACCACTACTAAATAAATAAATATATGTATTGAGTTTTAACAAAATATGTAAAACAAAGTTGTTCATTTAAATATACAGCACATGCCCTTAAACAGATGCAACCTGTTTATTACCAGTAACTCTGTTCAAAAACTCTCCAAAATGCATCCAATAAACATCCAATAGCAACTTCGTTTCCCACACGGTGGTATGAGTTATCTGTAGGGCGTTACTCATACAAGCGCTAAACTGTTTGCTCGGCGTTATCAAGACAGCGCGGTAACGCGCCCTAAACCAACAGTTTAACGCGGGCTTACCCGTCGTCTACACGCCAGTGCCGGCTAATCATATGGTTACCGCATACTTACATAACAATTATATACTACAACTTATAATACTAGTTACCGCATACTTACATAACCATTATTCGAGTATTGTACAACTTACGAGTATAATACTAGTTACCGCGTCCTAACGAGTACGTAACAATTACAAACTACAACTTAAATACAACTTTTTGTTAGGTGAAACACCAAAGACGTAATTTGCTTACACGTGCCATGCTTCGCCAGCTTTGTCGGCGTGTGGGACATAATATATTACTTATTTAAAGCACTCTATAATACTATAGATACATACGTAAACCCTATTAGTATGTATGTTTATTTATTTATTTACGTTTTACAGTATGTAAACACATTTGATCGTCTTATTATTCTTTTTAGCACATCCCGTTTTTTTTTATTACATCTAAAAACATTTCCATCCCAAGGTTGCCTGGAAGAGATCGCTTTTAGCGATAAGGCCGCCGATTGTAACACTAGTTTTATTGTATATCTTTTTCTTTTACTGTATTGTTTTGTTTTGGTGCGTACAAACAAACGTAAGTACTATCTCTCTATCTATCTCTCTACATTTAGTGCACTTTTTTGGATCGTCGCGATTGGGTGCATTCGAACAAAATTAAACATTAACGGAACTCAAACCTCGAACCTTTTCAATTACAATCTTCACCCTTAACGAATTATCGAAACACCTATAATACTTGTACTACAGGCCCGTGATCAAAATGTATGGGTCATATGATAGACCAGGAGATCTACGTAGGATGATAGAAGGGTGTAAAGTAATAAGATTCAGCACTATGCTGGTATTAGTAAGCTGTCCAACTGAGTGCAAGTTGAAGAGAGGAGTTGCGACCCTCGCTCTTTCCTTCTTGGTGCATGATTTTGGTACGGTATTGTGGAATAATGGATTAGAAGTAGTATTGAAACTGTATGGAACCAATGCCGTAGGTACATAACAAAAATTACTAAATTTACCCTGAAAATGGTAGGTAGGAAAATTTTGAGTTTTGTCGACAAAAATATTAATTTAATAATTAAAATTACAATTTCCATAGTTTCAATACATTTTCTAATCCAATATTCCGCAACGCCGTGTAAAAATCATGCGACATACGACTACATATCGGTCCCTCACGATGTTTTAGTTTACCGTTTCAAGTGTATATATAGGTATTACGAACATGACTTCAAAAATACAGTACTGCGTGTGGAAATCGAACCCTGAACTCCGGTTCAGCAGCTCGCCGTTCTCCCGACTAGACCAGCACCATCCAGCACATTGTTTACGTTACACCAACATATCAGAAATTTTATCACCAATCTGCCACAATAATAAATATCCTCAGCAACAGAGTGGTTTATAACTGGAACAGGTTACCTGAGGATGTTATTTCGGCAAAGTCGTTAAACTCTTTTAAGAACAAACTGGACAGATGGATAGTAAAAGACAAAATCATTTTAACAGACAATTACCTATAATTTGTTATTTCAACACTGAGATATAGGCATATCAGCAAGAGCTGCTCGCCTATTATTCAATAAATAAATAAATAATAGACATCCTGCAATCATAATTCGCAACTACTCGCACATCCGTTGTATTATATCAGAAAATATGAGATACTTCGGAAATGTACGAAATCACAGACTTATCTTCTAAGATTAAGGGCGGAAATATACAACCCCAACTACCCAGCATCCCTAGACCCCGAACTATTTCATCGCATTAATCTCCAACAAAGACGATATCTTTGGACAAACACTATAGACCTTATCCTTAATATACCGTACTCATAAGCTGGGCCGTACACCCCGCGCATTATTTTCTCCATTTTATCTTTTGACATCGACATCATCGCCCTTATTTCTGTGGGGTAAGAGTTGAGAGTTGTGAAGCGTGGTTGTAGTTTAAATTTTGTGTGGGAAGTCACAGCTGCTATTCGCTAGGGGTACGCGTTTGCGGTCAGGAGTCTAAACAGGCTGTAGTTGACAGATATTGTAGACTGGGCCCGTGAATTATGTTTGAAATGTTGGGAATCTTTCGCTACAGTGGGGTCGAGACCTAGTTGTTCATTTGTTTTTGAATAGTTTAGCCATTGTTTGCTTTACCTAGGCTAGTCTGTGATTTTGTAGCGAGTTTTATAAGCCCTGCGGCTTTTACTGCGTAATTTGCGTTCTCTTTATTTTCTGAGAAACTTTTTTATTTACTATTATAGGTTCGCACTTCACCACCATCTCGTCTGATGTTAAGCGACGATGCAGTCTAGGATAGAACGTACTTACCTGGAAGAAACCGATTTACTCTCGATTTGAAGATACCATATTTGATCCAGAAAACCTCAGAGGCAACGCTTTCCACAACCTAGACGTAATTATCACAAACGTGGTGTTAAACCTGTTCGTTCGTGTTTTTGGAACGTCAACCATGCAATGAAGTCGCTTTTTAAAAAGAAGCATATGTAAATATTTCAGAAAAATCTTACGGTGTTGCAAATATAAACCCAATCCGTTTAGCGGTTCGATGTGATCGAGCAACAGACATCCAGCTTTTGTATTTAGAATTTTGGTTGGGTAATTATGATTTTATGTTTTTTTGCCACGATTTTATAACACATAAAGTTTTAAAGTTTCTGATTGATTTTTATGCAGAGAGCTGATACTTTAACTGCGTGGCACTGGCCACGACTGCCAGAGAGCTGATACTTTAACTGCGTGGCACTGGCCACGACTGCCATTTAGCTTAGTTAGCTTGCCATTCTACCATCTAGCTAGCTTACCATTAGCCACATGTATGGCTCGCTCCGTCACTATTTAATAAAGAAAAAAGACTTGTATTTTACTTAAATAAGAGTTTTGCTTGGCTTTAAAATTGAAGTTGGCTTAATTTTATGTAAATATTCTATAAATTTAAAATGTTTAATTATAAGTTTTTAATTTTTTTCGTATTGTTTTGTGGTGTAAAGTGTTTGGTGGTATATTTAGCGTGTGAAATTCGTATAAGACCGAAGTTCCGAAGACTAACGGAGAAGTTTGACACCACTATCAAAATAACATCTGGATTGATCTGGAATATATTATATTTAAGATATAATAATAATATCTTAAGTCATATACATGAAAAAAATATATCCTTAACGGATCTATTTCTGGAGAGATATTATCAGGTATCATTCGAAATGACGTTATTCATGACTGTATTGATTAGGTATTAAGCGTTATGAATCGTGACGAGACCGTGACAGAAAGAGATAACCTATTTAACAAAATGAGAGAGATATATAGAAAGAGAGGTGACAAACGGGTACCCGGCTATAAATACCAAGCCTGCATACGCAGATCACTTCAGTCAGTTCGTTTTTTCGTAATTATGATATTAACCTGACATTCCTATAATTCGTAAGTATGATAGGAATGTCAGGTTAGGTTATTTTGGGTCCTGCGCCTCCGGCGCTAACTCAATAGCCAGATAGGCAGTAGGGCCTCCGGGCCAGCAGCCATAAGTCAGTTAGAAAAAAAAAACGCAGATCACTATAAATGTATCTGTTCCCACTGCTGGGACTCGGGACCCTATGTCGCAAGAATAGATTCAAGCCCATAATCCACCACGCTGGCCCAGTGCGGGTTGGTGGATGACACTTGACCTCGAAAGATTTTAGGTACATTCTTCACGATATTTACCGTCACTGTTTTGAGTTAGAAGCATTACGCACGTGATGTCGAAAAGACAGTGGTGCGCGCGGGATTTGAACCCAGGGGGCAGCGAATTTGCAGTCGTCTTTCTCTTGACTAGACTAGCTGTAACTTCTAACGTAAACAACTTGCCTGCCCCTAACAATAATTGCACGCAATACTTTGAACAGAAAGAGTTCAAACCATCACATCATTGCGGGTTCAGCACAGCACTGCAATCCTTACATAGACACAGGTTTATTTTTTATTTCGCATAGATCCGCATCGTACCAGACGACTCGCCTGATGGTAAGCAATGATGCGGTCAAAGATAACGCACGCTGATCTAGAAAATACTTAGTCGCTCTGACCTTGAAAAGTATTAGATTGCATCTCTCAGGGAACAAGAAGGTCAGCAACTTATTGTACTCTAAGGATGTATGTAAGAGGAAAGTGGATTCAAACCGAATTTTGGGAAGAAAAAAAAGAAATTTGGGGAAAGCAATATAGATAAACTCTTTGCTTTTAGATAAAATAAGTTGGCGAGGGCACTGCCGTGCCCCCCGATAGAGCTATAATTCAATTAGTACTCACACACGGTTTATGAATATCATAACGTATATTAGTTAGACTATTATTATTATCTATATACATAGTTGTAGTAGGAATCTTTATCGTGCCCGCTTGAGGAAGTACCATACCTTTACTTGTTATTATGCCGCCAAGCAATATTCTGCAAACATCATTGTACTCCGGTATTAAGAGCAATGTTGCATAGAGATATATCATCTTATATGTGGTGACAAGCGCAGTGCCGTGTTGGGTACTAATTTGGACCCTTAATGTTCCAATACTTTCGTGGTATTTTTACCGGCGCAGTTCTCGTTCCTGTTATTTTCCCGTAATAAATAATACCCTATGTGCTATTTCAGGCTATAATCTACCAGTGTGTTAAATTTCAAAATTATCCGTTTGGACGTTATACTGTGAGTGAGCAACAAACATCCAAATATCTAAACATCCACACATACGCATTTGCAATGTTAGTAGGACTTGCAGTTTTTTTTTAAATAATAAGTTTTTTTTTTTTTTTAAATAAAGAGTGACGAGACGATCAGGACATGTGCCTGATGGTAAGCAACATGCCTGACACATAACATCACAGTAACACGCAGCTATTGGAACATGAAGAGTCCAAATCATTACCTAGCACTGCACTGCGCTCGTCACCCAGAGATCTAAGATCTTATATCTCTAAGCCCTGTAATTTCTCTGGAAACATTGCCCTTCAAACCGGAACACGGTAATGTTTGCACATTACTGCTTGGCGGAAGAATAACTGGCAAAGGTGTGGTACTTCCCCAGGCGGACTCTGCTAAGAGTCCTACCACTACAAAAGTGACGAGATGAGCAGGACATGTGTCTGATGGTAAGCAACATGCTTGCCACATAATAGCACGGTGACACGCAGCTATTGGAACATGAAGAGTCCAAATCATTACCTAGCACTGCACTGCGCTCATCACCCAGAGATATAAGATGTTATAGCAGTGTCCACCGTTTGGACCACGCAGCTTCCATTCCCTTTATTTTCTTTTGATAAAAAGTTACCTGTGTACTATTTCAGACTAAAATTTAACTGTGTTCCAAATTTAAACCCTATCCGTTAAGACGTTCCAACGTGATGGAACAATAAACATCCAAAGACATAAAATAATATATCTAAGTATTGAAGTCCTCTTTGACAAAATCCATCTACACTCATGATAATAGTTAGTTTATCTGTAGGTTGCGTTGTTTGTACACTATTATAATATGTGAAAATGTAGCGGTCGGTCCGAGCGAGCGCTCGGTGAGTTGGCTCCCCGCCAGGCGAACTGGGGCGCCGCCCCCGGGCTCCGTCAATAACTACTAAGCATAAAATAAATACGCGGTTTCAGAGTACTAATACAAGCGATGTCAGTTAACGGGCATGAGTGTGCTAGTCGATTTGTTAACATACTAACTGAGTACTTACTAATACTTTGTTGGGCGTTAAACGTTTTTACTTGTGATAAGCTACGGCTGGTCTAGTAGGGAGAACGGCGACTGCCGATCCGGAGTCACGGGTTCAAATTCCACACACATCAAGTCCTTTTGAAGTCATGTGCGTAGTTTGATGGCGCGTCATGATTTTCACGTTTTGCCTAACTTAAAACTCCCAAAATAGTGACTTAACTTCACTTAATTCTCATACTCCATTTGTATATCAGACAAATATTTTATGGCCTTTTCCGAAAAGACAGACCGATCTAAGGGGCCAGTCATCCCCGAAACTCATAATCTAGTACATAAATGTTTTTATGTACCTTCTGGGCCCCATATCTCAAAATTGGCCGTCTAAGCAAGTTAGCGGGTAAGCATGTGTTCTTAGTACGTACTAACTCTACTCAATGGTACACATTTTGTTCATCAGAAAATACGTGACGTCGTGCGGCCCTGGGATTTTATTCTATAGGTAATGCAGCTAACTTGAAAACGGTAAAAGAATACGTCTTTAGAAAACTACGTTAGGTACGGTCTCACATTTTCCTATTTCGACAAATTCAAATTTGAAAGAAAAATCAAGGAAAATCAAAATCAGTTTATCCATTTGCTAGCCACGTTGCAGAGACACACAAACAGGCTTAACTCAAAATATCCCGTTCTTTTTGTACCGAGGGTCTACCGCCGAACAAAAAATGTCTTAGATTATTTCTCTCTCTTTTCTATCCGCTTGAAATGATAGAGACTGCAATAGCAAAGCGAAAGCCGATTTAGTAAGGCGCTAGAAGGGCTGGGGTTAAAAATAAAATAAAAACGTACACACATAAATATGCCCTAAACTCAACACCCTTTTTTAAGTCACGTAAAAAGTTAGCATACAAAATGTGCCTAATTTCCAACAAATCCTCGAGTTCTCTCATCCCGAGCTTATGACCTAATGTTCATAAAGAGCCTCGTGAATGTAGTGGCAAGCGCTGTAGCGCGCGACATGGCGCCATATTTCATGCAAACTCCTATAAACCACAGATCGGGTATCGTAAAAACATTATGGACCTTACACAAAGATCACTCAATAGCAGATGAAAATGTCGCGTTAAGAAAGCAAAATTTTTTGAAAGTGAAAATTTCATAATCCTTTTTCACTAGCTCTTTTTAACCCCCGACCAAAAAAAGGGGTGTTATAAGTTTGACGACGATGTCGGTCTGTCTGTCTGTGTGTCTGTCTGTGGCATCGTAGAGCTCAAACGTATGGGCCGATTGCGATGCAGTTTTTTTTTTTATTTGAAGGTATGTTTGGTTAATATCGATTAAAGATGGCTGCTTCCACAAAATGGCGGACAAAATATTTTTTACAACCTACCTCAAAATGGATATCAAATGAAAGGGCTTGACTAGTAGAATACTATACACTATAACAAATTTCGAATCCAAGAAGACCGCTACTACTAAATGGCAAAATACCTTTTTTTTCACAACTACTAGTAGAATGTAGACAGATAACAAATCCGAGGCAGTCGCGGGTTACTCTAAATTTTTAATTTTGTTCTTGGTAACCCAGTTAAAACAGCACGAGGTTATCTATTCAGCCGGTATTTTTTAGTAGGTAGGAGTCAATTTTTGTGTTATTTATATACATACAACACAAACTGCCTACTAAATGTTCCCACTGCTGGGATTCGGGGCCTTCTCTCACACGGAGATAGTCAAGGTCATAGTGCAACACGCTGGTCCAGTGCGGGTTAGAATATGACACATAAATATTACTACGAAATATTCTTATTCTTTATCTAGATATATATCGATTTCCTCACGACGTTTTCCTTCTCGGTTTAAAGTTGGCGGCGTTATCCACATTGTTCGGAAGCAATTTTTTTTAAAGTAATTCATCTTTTGCACTTTTTAGTAACGGGCTATCTTACAAATTGTTATCAATCTTTTTTTTTCTTTTTTCTCGATGGGTATAATCTTGGTGTCTTTTATTTGGAGTGAATCGGTTTCTTCTAGGTAGGCAAGTTCCATCGTAGATCACATCATCGTTTAACATCAGGCGAGATGGCTGCCAAGTGTAAACTTATACTAGTTAAAATAAACATGTATTCTAAACATTCTTTGCTTCCTCTCAAACCTGCAATCAATGAAAAATGTATTGCACTCAGCAAACTGTAACTGATATTTGCATTATACAATTATAAATATAGGTATTGTGGGCCCTAAAGGCTACGCCATAAGGTACAT
The DNA here is from genome assembly GCA_017562165.1 of Ectropis grisescens. NCBI lineage: Eukaryota > Metazoa > Arthropoda > Insecta > Lepidoptera > Geometridae > Ectropis > Ectropis grisescens. Next base: position 25,999,543 of record CM029787.1, on the reverse strand, counting down.
TGTGTTGTGACGGTACATTTTTGGTACTCGGCCTGGCAATGCTTTGCTTAGTTTGGGACTAGATGGTGTTCTGCGTGAAATGTTCACTAATATTTGGTAATATATATATTTATATATATATAAAGAGTGACGAGACAAGCAGGACATGTGCCTGATGGTAAGCAACATGCCTGCCACATAACAGCACATTGACACGCAGCTATTGAAACATGAAAAGTCCAAATCATTACCTAGCACTGCACTGCGCTCGTCACCCAGAGATCTAAGATGTTATGTCTCTAAGCCCTGTAATTTCTCAGGAAACATTGCCTTTCAAACGGGAACACAGTAATGTTTGCACATTATTTATTTATTAATAATTTATTTGCTGTTACTTTCTTGAGTAAGCCATCTATTTCTTTCTAATCTGTTTCTTTAGAGGCGAAAAATCTTTAGTGAGGTCGAGCTCAGGAAATTGGATGCCGACGATCGGCGATCGGCCGCCGACGATCGGCGTCCGAACACCGCCGACCGACGGCCGAACGACCTATCGCGAAATGAAGCGATAATCTTATATACTCAAACATCACATACATATAGACACATACATTTTACACTTTATAAATGCTAGTAATGTTATAAATGTCCATGTTTGGATATTTGAAAGTTTGTTGCGTAATCACGTCGAAACGTTTGAACGGATCTGGTTGAAATTTGGAACACAATAAGATTATAGTCTACTTTTAATTCCAGAAAAATAACGGAAACAAGAACTACTCAGGGTGAGACCGCGGGGCGATACTGGTGAGTAGATACATAGTGATTCATATTTCTTATACCTCTTCAGCCCCAAGAAAATTACGAAGCTTGTTCTATGGTCACAAGATAGTATTATACTTCTCGTATAACAAGCTGCACCTCGCGGTTTTACAAGAGTGGATTTCAGTCTCTAAAAGTAAAGCCATTCTGCTATTGCAGACTATAATGCTGGTATAACCCTCTACACACGAGCTCTAAAATCAGAGAAGATTACGTAAAACTAGAGGGGGAGGACCCTACATCGCACCATAAATCACCAATCATATGGTGCGATGTAGGCTCCTCCTCACTACTTTTACGTCATTTCCTCTGATTTTGAACTACCTCACATCACGTCTCACTTGGCCTTTCCTAGTAAGTATATGACATTGGTAAAGCTAGATGCCAATGTCATAAAGATATTGAAGTCATGGTTAGGATTGGCACATCCGGCTGATCCCTCTACTCTTTTTAGGGATCACAATAGTTTTGGGCTGAAACTAAAGAAACCGTCTGAACTTTACAAACACCTAAGAGTTACAAAAATACATGTTTTGGGAAAGTCGCAAGACGAATTAATTACATCTCTCCCAAAAGACAAAACTGCTTCAGACCTGGAATCTAGACTTCAATTCCATAAACAATTTATGGCAGGTGCACAAGTAAATACTGCTGGGTTGGGTGCGAGAAAGAAAAGGGAAGACCGAGACATGGTAAAAAATCTTTCTACAACAAGACGAAAATGACGGTTACAAAGTGCACGCTATGAATTTAGAAATGCAAAGTGAGTGGTTAACCATAGGTGAGTTCTGTATCCCATTAGCTCTAAAGTGGCGCACCTTGATCTATGACTGGTCTCCTGCCTTATTAAAATTTTATCTAAATGCATTCCAAATGACCCTCCCTGACCAGAGTAACTTGGTAAAGTGGGAAAAAGCCTCTGAAAAATGTTGCTATACTTGTGGAGAGGCGATATGTAGAGCAAGGCACATATTGGTGGGATGCAAGGTGCTCCTTAATGGGGTTCATTACTCACGGCGTCATGACAGAGTACTTGAAATCATACGTGAAGCCATGAGCCTTTCAGTAGCTAGAGCCCAAAAGGGATTGACGACAAACAAAAGACAAATTAACTTTGTAAAAACAGGCTCAACTTCAAACTCCAGGAACAAGCCTTACTCAATCCTGGGTACAGCACCTGATTGGGCTATTTTAATGGACACGTATGAAAAGCACTACAAAATCCCAGAGGATGTGGGTGTTTCGTCATCCAGACCGGACATTTTCCTTTTTTCTAGAGCTACGAAACGCATAGTCCTTGTAGAACTTACCGTACTGTGGGAAACTAATATACCTAAAGACCACACGATGAAACAAAATAAGTATTACGACCTCCTAAACGAATTAACAAAAAACGGCTATGTAGTTTATACGCTGTAGAAGTGGGAGCGAGAGGTATACCAGCAAAATCTCTCTATAACCTACTGAAAGACCTTGGCTTATCCAGAAGTGCAGTAAGTTCTATACTAGAACGAGTATCTAAAGCTGCACTAGTAGGCTCATATCAGATTTGGCTGAGCAGGGAGAGAAAAACGAGTAGTGAAGGTGAGTGTTGATGTACGTCAGAAAGGGGCCCCTTAAACCTACGCCCGAGTCACAAGTCTCGGGAACTACTCGAGTTTTTCTCTCTCTGCCACACGATGGACCCGGCACCCGCACGGTGAATCCATGGAATGCTAAGAAGACCGTCTCTAGTGTGAGGAGTGTTAAACTGTCTTCATAATTTCTAACCCATACTCCGTTCCGACGAAATGAAGCAGAAACATCAAAATTTTGACATTTATGACATTAGTCATATAATTTTAAAGAAGTTTTTCTTTTAGAAAACAAGAAATACTTAATAAATATAGGTACAGATGCACATAATAATTGGAAATAAATCCATTTTATTATTAGGCAAATATAATCAATTAACCTAAAGCGATATCCCACTATAAGAGTCCGTAGTCTGAAACTATGATAACAAAACTGAAACTACAACTTAAATTACTTTTATAGGCTGTTCGCTGAGAACAACGAAATCTGACCAATTCTAAGGTCCGAATAAGGATCCCCAAAGTCACACCCTACTTTACACCACCACAGTAACCACCCAATTCCCAACCTTAACACGTAACACTAAAGTGACTTCTTGTTCATGTTACAAAACCAGTGATTTTAGTAAATGCGTCCGAGCCTCGTTAACTTTTCCCTAACTGCCGGGATAGTAACTTACGCGAGTTACTGGCGCAAGTTACTGGCGCCCGAGTTGAATAACACGGGTAGTTAATTAACAAGTGTTCGTCGATCGTCTTGAGTTCAGCTGCAGGTCGTAAAGTTGCTTTTTCTTTGCCAGTTTTGTTGCAAACTATAGTTTCTGAGTAACATTATCTTTGTCTTTAAAACTTATGATCGCCACGCTAAAAATGCTTCTCTATATCCTGTACGTACGACGAGGGTGATAAATAGAACTTAAATTTGAAATTACTTTACTTTATTTATTTTTCTCTAATCATTTTGAAAATTGATGAGCGTCGGCAGCTCGCACAAAGATGTGTCACGTTCCGCTGTGTGCAAGCGAGAGCGCGGAACAAGCGATAAAGATAAATAATAAAATTATAAAATTATGACGTTATTACGTAAATTTACCATCCGTTAAAGATAACAATTTTTTGAAGTGGAGAAAATGCATTATTTCCACCTTTGCATGGACAAGCATTCGGATTTTTTCACGTGCCGTCGGCGGCTTGCTCGTTTTCAGCTACACCTCAGGGGCAAACCACGTCACCACCTCCACCATAATGTTTACCTGACACCAGTTGGCCAGTCTGGACCCTCTTAGTTCTCGCTACGGACCAGACATGCAGCCAATTCCCTAGCACCATTCGGTTGCAGAAGACAGGGAGAAAGATGCACCGAAATATCGGCATTATATGAGCACTCCTCTGCCCCTGGACTCTCCGTGGCTCAGTGGCAGTGGCACCGCGTCCGCCATTTAAGCGTTGGCGATCACGCAAGGCCGCAGCAAACTTCCTGTACGGAATAAGGTGATAAATGTACAAATTAAAGATAAAAATGTTTGTAGAACTGTAATAAATATTTCTAGTACATTGGTAAATGTTCACATTATTTTTACTTGCCGTGACAATCTTTAAAAGTAAGAAAAAAGTGGGTATACTGCCTTCCAAACGTCTATATCCGAGCGCGCATAAATATCGCATAAACGCACGGGGCGGCTTTAGAGAGGGTAGTTAAACACCCTTTAATGGCTGCCTCTCGTTAAGAGGAAAGGTTTGGGCTGTTCTTTGAAATTAACAGTTAGAGCACTGGGCCAGTCTACCTGGACCCCTCGGAAATTCTAAGCACAATTTTCGTAGCAACCATTGTAGGCGCTAATATCTGCCTAGTTTTGACTCTGCGGTATAAGTTATAGACATTTAGAAGAAATTACTTTATCATAGTCATTATGAGGTTTTTTATAACATAATATATAGGTCGTTTAACTATCAAATCACATGATGGAAAGAACAGTGTGCTTGAAGGTGACGCACGCCGACCTAGAAAATACATATAAACAGCGGTAAAACTTTTGAAACATCCGAATGACGAGCAGAGTGGAGCGCCAAACAGTTTGGAGGCTTCCTTTCCAAATAGTTGCGTACCCGTATCCTATATATAGCCTAGCGGTGAGAATGTACGATTAACTACAGTGGTGTCGTGCTCGCGGTCATCGTGTCGTGGTTCGTGGAGATCGGGTGCAGGGCTGCTGGCTTTTTTGGCTCATATTTGTAGGCAGATAGGAGCTATACATCTACGAAGCTTTTATGTATGTTATCGAAGCCTACATAGGTGCCTACTTAGATGTAAATAAGTAGACAAAATGAAACACTTAGAGAATACATTCATAGTTAAGATAATTTAAGATAAGAACAGCCTTTAGGATATTTTTTTACAAAGGAGCTTTCTAAACAGTTCTAATCATTGTATGGCGTGTAGTATTTTAAAAGGATTTTACATAGAAATGTAAACAAAGAAAAACCAATGTCCTGATTATGTTAGGGATTAGCATCGCGAGCCGGGCATAAAAAAAGTTTACTATGGCGATGAGGAGTCGTATCCCGCCTGCAACAAAGTGGGTTGCGAATGCTTGTGCACTGTGCTTGAATCCACTTTATCAGAACATGAGATGGTCATACTTTGAGGTGACAACGGTGCGTTAGTTTGAAGTCGATGGAAGTCGAGGTCACTATAAACAGTCTTTTCTTGTCCACAGTGCCCACGAAAATGATTAAAATATTCTCAAAGTTTAACTTCCCTATATTTTACGTTATATCGTATGTAGACTCTATAGTTGTTTTAAATTTGACAAGCTGGCAGTTTGAGTCCTACTAAACAAAACTGAAAAAAAAATTGTGTGTGCTTTAATCACATGTCAGAAATAAAAACTTATCTCTTAAACGATTAATAACATAGTCAATAATATTATGCACTACGTAGTACCAAATACTAAATATTGTAGATTGTGTTAGTAGGATAACTCAGAAACAAGACAGATTTTAAAGGTATATACATATTTTTTTTAATTCTATACAAATCAATGTAGTAAACAGAGCGATACAGCATTGAAGACCAGCTGACTGTATATTTATCGTTCGGGTAAACTCGGTAATCCTGAGTTCACCTGATTGAACCTTTCAACTCGAAGCGTGCCGTCGCACTCCGAGGTGAAAGGCTTAGCCTTACTTACAGTCTACGAAAAATTTGAGTGCGGTGTGCCAAAAAAAGATTATACTTAAAAAAAAAAAACTACTCTAAATGCTCTAGTTAGGTGATCGAAAGGCTTGTTTCCGCAATCCCATTACTTGCCCTTTTACCGCCTAAAGGTAGCGGTTCGCTCAGAGACACGTGTCGCGAGACATGTGTCGCGGTCTCGGCGCGAACTGGCGCCCATACAATTCCATAGTGTCAAGTGCCTGTCGCGGTCTCCGGTCGCGGTCTTGTGTCGCGGTCTCAGCGCGAACTTATACCTTAATCGGCTATGGCTTCGCTATTGCTATCTCTATTATTTCAAGCGAAAATAAAAGAGAGATCAAAGATCAAAGCTAAGACAGTTTTAGTTAGGCGGTAGACCCTCTAGTTTTTCTGAAACATCAAGTGAACATTCGGATTACAGCCAGCCCAGTATGTGGTGTGTAAACCCGCCTGAAGTCGGGTTAACGCTCGAAATAAACACATTCGAAATGTGGTAAGTTCGAGTGTGTCTACTTACATTGGCCGATGTTCTCTGAGTGCGCATAAACTTTTATACATTTGAAACAGCGCGAGAATTGCTTGACTGTCGTTTTGTGAGCGCGGTTCAGCCGACTCAGTGATTTCATAACAGATTAAATAATGGTAACCTACAAAATCTAAAAGTCGTATCACAAAATCTGACCTTGTCTAATTTAGTTCGTCATAAATTTTGGTACCTAGTGTTAAGGCTCTTTGCAGAGTCCGCCTTGCGAAGTACCACACCTTTGCCAGTTATTCTGCTGCCAGGCAGTAGTGTGAAAGCATTACTGTGTTCCAGTTTGAAGGGCAATGTTTCCAGAGAAATTACTGTGCTAAGAGATAAAACGCCTTATATATCCAGGTGACGAGTGCAGTGCAGTGCTAGGTAATGATTTGGACTCTTCATGTTCCATTAGCTGCATAGTGCTGTTTTGTGCAAGCATGTTGCTTACCATCAGCCAAATGTCCTGCTCGTATTAACACTCTTACTATAAAAGAAAAATACCGAAAATTCTAATGAAAAAAGTAAGCTTACCTAAACAACTACTTTATATTGGTGGTGGGCATCTGATCTGCATAATCGAATACCACTTTTTTATATCGGGTGGCTTGTAGCTTGAAAAAGAGACACCGATTCATGATTGACATTCGAATAAGTGTCACTATACTCTTGTAATATAATTGAACTTTGCCATGGGTTCTAGATAGAAATAATCTAGGTGCAATTATGTCTAGGATTAGTTTCGTTTAAGTTAGCCAACTCCATCATGTGCTACAGCGTCTCATAACATCAGGCCAGGTGGCGACCAAATGCAAACCTAGTATCGATAAAATAAAACGATTTGGTTGTACCTAAAAATTTGGCGACTTTTTAGCTCTCATAAGCCTTACTTGGTAAGCTTTCGCTGTATTTTCTTTAATGTATAAGTATTGGATTCATTTTGTAAATTTTCTGTCCTGAGAATATTGAACCCAGCGCCGGATGCAGACAGCTATTTACTCTAAGATAGCTTTAACTTACTTCAAGTAATTTAATCCTGCTTCTTAAAACTTTGCTTTAAAATTTAACGTAATGTACAAATATTTTGTGAAGTTTTAAAACTCAGGTGTAATATGATCGGTCGGTCCAATCCACAGAACATATCTGCTCTGTGGTCTAATCTATCAATCATACTATTAAAGTTTTGTTATGGTTTGAACCATCATCATCAACAGCCCACTAAATGTTCCCACTGCTGGGACTCGGGCCTTCTCTCGCAAGGAGATAGTTACGGCCATAATCCACCACGCTGGCCCAGTGCGGGTTGGTGGATGACACATGACTTCGAAAGGTTCTAGATACATGTCGGTTTCCTCACGATGTTTTCGTGCGTCATTTTAAGTTAGTGACATGACTTCGAAAATACGATGGTGCGTGTGGCGTTTGACCCCGGGGTCTCGGGATCGGCAGGCGCCTGTCTCCCGACTAGACCAGCCGTAACTTAACTTAATAGTAAAGATAAATTAGCTGGAAAAGAGATTATTCATTTTAAATAAATACATGGGTAACTTACGTTTGATATAGTCAGTCCAACCCGACTCAAGTTTCGATATTTTTCCAAAAGATTGACGTGCGTTATAGCTGAGCACTGACGACGGACGCGATTGAAACTTGAGTCGCACTGGGCTGACTATATCAAACGTGAGATACGCGTGTATCTATTTAAAATGTGTAATAACCACGTTTGTTTTCATAGTAAGAGTATATCTTATATCTCGATACATTTTGTGATGAGCGCACTTATGGGCGGTGGCCATGTCCAAAAACCAGCGTGCCACTTCTCTGAAACGCGCGTCTGATACACACACGCACTGTCTGTAAAAGACAGTGCGTTTGTGTATCAGACGCGCGTTTTTCTCCTGCCCTTACACTAATTTTAATAATTTACATGATATACATATAGGTAAGTATTTTTTTGTTCCTACACGGATCGAACTTCGAACATAATTATTATACTAGTAACAACTTTTATTTATTGATTCATTCAATGAGCACACAAAACAGAATGTAATAAACACAAACTATAACATAAGAGTATACTGTACAGAACTGTATTACATTACAAACTATGTGGGCCTAGAAACAACGTTTGTTTAAATACAGTGGTTTGATAATTATAATATTAAACTAGAGATAAACATAACGAAAACTAGACAACAGATCTGAACTTAAAACTAACACGCTTTAAAACAGTAAGAAAATAAGATATAAACATAGAACATATAACACAACAGATAAGTAGGTAGGTACATATACATTGTGAAACAACTAACTAGCGAAATTCAAATTTATAAGAAAGAAAACTTTACAAAACACAATAAAGGTCCCATTTAGATAAAATGTATAAACAAATAATATAACAAAGTCATAATAGTATTTACAGTAAGCACAACAGGGTTATTCTTTTAGGTTAAAGTGTAAAACTGCTTTGATTTTCCTCTGCAATTGGAATAACTTTAAGTGAAAAATATCAATGTGCCTATTGGAGACGAAGGCTTTGTTGTATTGGCGACTCATTCTGACTATGGGATTATAATGAGACGTATTATTGGTAAAAAATTGAAAACTGAAGATATTATAATTACGATTACGATTTTTATTTAATTAAATACTTGTAGTAGATAAATATTACAGGCTCTGGGCTGTGAGGAGGCAGCATAGGCAAATGGCAATTAGGCAAACACTCGATGTCGAGTCGATTACTAGCGGAATCCCAACCGGTAGTGATCGGCTCTACAGACGAGCACTAGAATTAGATTTTAAATGTACCCAACTCCCTCCTATTTTCCTCTTCTTCTCCTTATCCAAGAAATGTGTACAAATATATGTACGAGGGGTGATCCAAAAGTAATTTGAATTGAATACGGACTGTCAAGGAGTGAACATCAAAATGGAAAAACACGAAATCAGAGCTGTCATTAAATACCTCTGCTTGAAAAAAATGTCTACCAAAGACATACACAGCGACTTGGTGGAAACATTAGGGGACTGTTCTCCTCCATATTCCACAGTTGCACGCTGGGCTAAGGAGTTTAAGCTGAGAAGAACATCGACGGAAGACGAACACCGCGAAGGGCGCCCATCGACGTCCCTCACTGGAGAAAATGTGAAAAAAGTTGAAGAAGTTGTATTGGTATTATTGATTATCATTACTTTTGGATCACCCCTCGTATATATAGTTGTAATGACAAAGATCACGGACCCCGGAGTCTGTGGAGTGGCTAATTTAAATTAAAATATATATATATATATATTACAGCTGATCATCATAGGTTTATATTTATTGGTCCACTGCAACACTATTCTTCCTGATAAATCAGCCTAATTTTTGTTTTTACTATACAATCGGTACCAACTGCCTTCCGTATATCAATAATGCGACACATAAATGATCGGATACAAATAGATTACAACTAAAACTTGCTTTGTTGTTTAAAAATATTGATTTAGATTTAGATAGGTCCCTAATAAAAACTTTCCGGCAGAAACAAAACATTAAAACTCTGAATTTTAAGTCAACAAACTATAATTAACCTTTATTTTCACTTAACGTTATTCGTTATCTATATCTATATACTTATAATAAAACTGTAACGGGTCGAATTCTGTACATTGAAGATATTTTGAAAAAATTTTTTTTGGAGGACTCTATTTTCGATACTAATGGCGAATCTGCATTTTTTTTCTTTCATGTCTGTCTGTCTGTCTGTCTGTCTGTCTGTCTGTCTGTCTGTCTGTCTGTCTTTCTGTATAGAGATCACGCATCACGCCGAAACTACTGATTCAATTCAGCTGAAACTTGCCATGATTTTAGTTTATACTAAGGACATTGCTGTAGGCTACTTTTGATCCCCAAATTCTGATCGGTTTTCTTGCGGGAGGGGGTGAAAGTCAGAATGTGTATTTGGTTGTAACTCATGTTTGCGTTGTTTAATTTCATTATTTATTTTTTTGTTAGAAAGAACACATTTTTTGTATTGTCCCGTCAAAATTTTAACAATATCGGTCTGTTGGTTCGGAAATTACACAAACATTAAATAATAACGACACGCGCGGCGCGTTCGGTACATACTAACTTCTAAGTATTCTGTGTATCACAGACGATCCACAGAATATCTAGATTCTAGATAACAGAAAGTGCCCACGTGATCGCGTCGCGTCATCTTGGATGACAAAATAATTGTCAAAAATATATTTTTGTGTGGAAAAACAAACATCATTCGGTTATAATCGACTTCAAACAAGGAGGATGTTCTCAATCGGGTTGCATGTTTTTTTATTTGGTTTTATTTTACGCGATAACTCCGCTAATTGTTAGTTGATTTTGATAATTCCTTATTTGTTTAGTAGAAAATACTTCAGAGGTCATCTTAGATATCGAAAACAGATATCAAATATCAACAAAAAACTAAAATCAGCTTAGATTTATTTGTACGCCAGTTAAACCTTCTTATAAAATTTAGTCGAATGACAGAATTAAATTACACAGGTAATTTGAAGTAGATTTTTGTATTTTGGAGAAAACATACCAGCATAATAAGTAGCAGCATAAACAACCCATTAAATGTTCCCACTGCTGGGCGTCGGGGCCTTCTCTCGCAAGGAGAGAGACAAGGCTATAATCCACCACGCTGGCCCAGTGTCGGTTGGTGGATGACATATGACTTAGAACTTAGATTATAGGTAGATTTTGGTTTCTTCACGGTGTTTTCCTTCACCGTTTTAATTACCGGCATTACGAACATGACTCTGAAAAGATAGTGGTGCGCGTGGTTTTGAACCCTGGGTCTCCGGATCGACAGTCGCCGTTCTCCCGACTAGGTCAGCTGTAACTTACTAGACCAGCCGTAACTTATTAGAAAACGTATTATTTCAATCCAAATACCTACTGTTTAAAATTTAAAGGTAGTGTTCAACAAGCTACGGTGACCGAAGCAGACCGTTGTTAGGGTTCCGTACACAAAGGGTAAAAACGGGACCCTATTACTGAGACTTCACTATCCGTCCGTCCGTCCGTCCGTCTGTCACCAGGCAGTATATCAAGAACGGTGATAGCTAGACAGTTGAAATTTTCGCAGATGATGTATTTCTATTGCCGCTTTAATCATGGCGGAACGTATCAAGTGATAGGGTTGAAATTTGAAATAGAATTAGATTACAGTCTGGAAGAACACATAGGCTAAACATTGCCTATGTATAAGTACTCTGTGTATTACGTAACAAACATCCAAACAGTGACATTCATAATATTTACAGGACAACGTTGAAACGGCTGAACATATTTGGATGGAATTCGAAACACACGTAGTAGAAATAACAAATCGGTTACTTATAGGTTACTGTGACGTAGGAAAGACTAAGCAAATTTGGTAGAAAATTGAAACAGAAATAACTCATAGTCTGAAATACCACATTTATGTATTTATTACCTATCAACCTGAAAAGAAGCATGGGCCCTAAGGAAACAAATATTAACTATCACGTCAAAACGGCACAACGAATTGGGTTGACATACGAAACACATTTAGTTTAGAGTCTACAATTTCACATGGGCTAATAAGTCTACATTTTCATTTAACTTCATATTAATAAAAATATAAATATAAGCATATATTTTCGTCAGGAACTTGATGTGATGGTAAGGTAAAAGCCAAAAATGAAAAAATTTGCACCCGTTTTGGCGTAGATAATATAGGTGATTTGCGTTCACAATCAAAATAACAAGCAACATAATATTCTCATTAGACAGTGCTAATGCCAGTTTAAATCTAAAATCACTAAAGGCCATTTAAATAGATGTTTTGCTATTGTGGTATGTATTTTTTCTTTCATCACTAGGTGGCGTTACTGGTATTCTAAATTGTACTAATAAGTTTTTTGCTGCTAAAAGGATTATGATGCCAAATTTGGATTCTTTCGTTCTTGATTTTTTTGTGTGTTAACATTTCACTAGGACTTGGCTTAGATTAACGGGTTCAACTTGCTTGAATATCATTAAAACTCAAAATTTTAATTATTTTTATTCCACACAGGCTTCGTTAAAATTTTACGCCGGCGAAGTCGCGGGTAACAGCTAGAAAACAGCTTGCAGATAAAAAGAAATAGGTAAAAAAATAGGTATCAAATCATGCACATTACCTTCAGACTTTTCATAATATATCGTATAAAAATCCTACAAACTTAACACTTGCGGCTATGTTCGATACTACGAAACCTTACTAAGTATGGTTGATTTTGTTTAAAAAAGAAAAATAAAGATGATAAAATTTAAAAAAAAATTGTGTGGAAAAACAAATTCACTCAAACTCAAAGGTTTTTCAATGACTACTTATTCAAATATTTGACGTACGATACTTCCAATTAATGTATATGTCAGTAACATCTGCTTACGCGAACGAAGTAGCGGGTTCAGCTAGTTTTTTAAATAAATTTCCACGAAACCCTAACAACCTATTATTTTTAACAGTTTCGAGTAGTTTTTACTAAAAGAAATAATACTCAGAAAACCATTGTTTTCACAATTTACTAACAAAAAAGTAATGGATACTGGAAATTGGATAGATAAAATTGTTACTAATGCTATAAATGTCGATGTAAGTATTTTTGTAACTGGATCACGTCGCGTCGTAAGAACCGACCGAATCACGTAGATTTTTTTTAAATCTTTCATTGGTACTAACATGTATTTTACACTTCTGGACTGCAGTCTTGCTTGATGTCGAATGATGATGTTGTCTACGATAGAGAAGAAACTCGCTAATGACTCGCTCCTGTATGGAGTACTGCTCGCACCTTTGGGATGGATCGGCTAAGTATCAGCTGGAGGCTCTGTAATCGATCGAGACACGTGCTAAAAGGCTCATAGGCAATGACATTCTCGTGCGAAAAAGACTGCAAAGTCTCGAACATCGCCGGAAAATTGCTAGCTTATCGGTTTTTTATCGGATACACTTCGGAGAGTGTGCGACTGATTTGTACTATCTAATACCACCTTGCCTTATTCTTTATCGGAATGCTCGAACTTCGAAAAAGCGACATCGTTTCATGGTTAATGTTCCAAAGACACGAACGAAGAGTTTTGACTCTACTTTTGTGATAAGAACGTCAAGGCTGTGGAATACGTTGCCTGAGAAGGTTTTTCCCGATAGTTACAATCTTTGTCTTCAAATAGAGAGTAAATCGGTTTCTTATAGTTAAACACGCTCCATCGTAGACCGCATCATCGGTTACCATCAGGCGAGATGGCAGTCAAGTGTAAACCTATAAAAGGTAAAAAAACCGATTCACTCTCGATAGAAACACATTAAGTTTGTAAATATCGGGAAAATCCACTGAGGGAATGAATTCCTTCGCCTAAACGTTCTTAAATACTTACAAAAAGAGCAAAAAGAGGCATACATACAAACGAAATAAAGAACTTCCTCCTATTTTTCTACCCTATAGTTAGCTGGCGGTGGGTGCCCCTACGAGCTTTTGGTTTAATGCGGAAGCGCAAGACTCGGCTAAACCCAGCTTAAACCCTACATACTCGTACTTAAGCTAGTAATTTAGCATACAACCAATACCTGAAAGAGAATTCGAGCTAAGCCCTAAGATTGAACCCTTTTGATTGAATTGCGCTAAGCTAAGATTGAAATATCTAATTGCTTTTTATATTGGTTAAAAATTTACCTTAACGGATACGTTAGAACAAGTTAAAAACTATTTGCATGCTTCTACTGTACTATAAACTATGAGAGTTGGAATGAGACTAAAAACTTGTATTGTTGTTTTCGAATTAATATACTCTCCTTTCCACAGTGTCAATTTGAGAGAACTTTCCTAAATCTTTTTTTTATTTTTTTCCTCATTTCATAGTTTTATTATAAGGGATATTTAATAAAGACAATAGTAGAACAAAGCGCACTAAACTAAAACATACTTAAAATATAATTTTGCTTAGAACAAGAAATACCTTCAAATATTTTCGCTTCAAGCCTTTAAATGTACAAAAGGCTGAACCAAAATAGAGTGAATCCATTACCAGTGGAGTTTATGAAGCGGCACAGAGCTCTTGTGGCGAAATAATAAGGCTTTGACATGAATGGCCTGATTTATAGAGCCTCTTACAAGCGGGAAGGAACTGTTATTGCAGGCTTGTTTGCGTGGTATCACTGGGATCGCGGTGACTCACTGATCGTTGTAGTGTAGGCAAATATCACTTTTAAACTTCGGTCATTTGAGTTCAAATTTATTAAGCGCATTTTTATAGCGGATATTTTTTTGGCGGCTACATTTTGGAGCACTATTTCGGTGTCAAATCTTATCGATATCCGTCACTAAAACACCCCACTAAATGTTCTCACTGCTGGAACTTGGGGCCTTCTCTCGCAAGGAGAGAGTCAAGGCCATAACCCACCAAATTACACTGTCCCAGTGCGCGTTAGCGAATGACACATGACTTCCAAAGATTCTAGGCACATGTCGGTTTCCTTACCGTGTTTTCTTTTGGCGCGCTAGAAACAGATGTTTCGTGGGCTATGAATTAAATTCTAAAGTCACGTTAGGAAATGATAAGAAATCTTCGGGTAAACTCGAGACCATAGCCATTGGCTATCTAAAATGGGTCAACAGTTCCCATTGGCCATCTAGAAATGCGTCAGCTATTCTGGATGGCCATGCTCATGGTCATGCCCTCTGTTTTCCCCCGGGTAGTTTCAAAAGTGAGCTATAAAATTCTGAGTTGTAAGTTTTCACTGTTCTCGGCAGTTCCTATGACTGCCAATCTCTTTTGTTTCAAAACTTTTTTTATTTAGTTTTCAGAGCTATTTACTGTTTATTAAAAATAAATATCATGTGGTAAAAAATAGGTACTTACTAAACTTCTGCAAAATCTTAGCTTTAGGATGGTAGTTTTCTTTTTTCGTTAGTGAATAATATTAGGCTTAATTAATCTCCTCACAACAAAATCATGCAAATTAGAAATAATTTTAATGATCATGCATCTACTCGAAAAGCCGCCATTATTGAGATTTTGTATTTACACCAACGGATAGGCAATTTGATTACGTCGAATATTGTCGTAGAAATGTTTTTTGTATCTAAATCTGATTTTATCTAAAATCTGAGCGTAATAGTTGTCAAAAAATAAATAATCAGTTGTCAAAAAATAAATAATCAGTTGTAACAAAACCCGCGCCACTAACAATCACAGAGTAAGTAATCACTACGTTACCAACAATGGCGGCCAGCCACAGACTAAAAAAAAATAGGTTACTTTTTTTGTAAAACGCTATCTGCACAAGGTAGCGTTTTACCCACGGCCACGCACAAAAAGTGTTAACAGTAACGTTTTCTTTATTACAAAAAAAAATATAAGTAAATATTTGAGAAAATGTTTTATTTTTAAACACGTACAAGTAAGTTTATCTATTTAAATAGGAACTTGCATGAAATGACCAAGCAATAGCTACATTAATTTATTTGTTCTATTGAATACCATATTTTTTGTATCGATTTTTTTAAGAACAAAGCAACTCAACCAATAAAAGAAACTCTATAACTCACGAGTGAGTAATAGTTAAAAAAGTTTCAGTTTGATTATATGTGTGCCTAATTCCGGTGAAATTACAGCCACTTTATGAGCAAGTGTGTTGATATTTTTGAGATTACAGATTATATCTGTGTATGTGTGACTCCTAGTTGGCATGTAATATCGTAATGATGTGTCTGAACGGTCTGAGTGCCGCGACGTCGACGCCGGAGCTAAGCTGAGGCTGGATTTAGTAATCCTACGGACGGATGGCGGGGCTAATACAGATTAATGGCCGCGATACGCACCCTACAACTACCAACTAACTCTACATGTACCCGTTAGCACTACCATCGCAAATCCTAAACGACATCTTGTACAGAAACAGTCCAATTGTTTTATCGAGACTACAGATTGGGTATAGCGCGTCTTGTACCGTTTAACTTACAAAATAGTTGTGAAAGAGCGCCACTATTGATTTGTCTTGTAGTTGGAACCGTTTTGTAAGATGTGAGTTGTTAGATTAGTATGCCAGGTTAGTAGTTGTGTTGGCAGCGCCCTGTATCGCGGGATTGTCGCCGCTGTGAAGCCGCAGTGATACATTCTGCCGGATTGGCACGATTTGCTTAGACTAGGTATTGTTATGGTAGGTGGATGAACACGAATACCATAATATCTCCCAATCGCTGGTATTACTGTTTATAAACGTCCGATTTAGCATAAAATTTGGTTCAAGAACTCAGCGTACATGTTTGTCAATGCAACTGGCTTTGTTGAATAAAAAAACGAACTGAAACCACAGAAATTTCAAGGAAAACGTATCTTTCGAAGATGTAATGGCTGGTACTATAACTATATGGTGTTTATAATGAGTGTGCAACTGATCTGCATGATCTAATACAACCTTGCCCTTTCTTCTATCGGACTTCTCGTTCCACAAAAGGGCGACATCGTTTCATGGTTGATGTTCCAAAACGCGAACGTACAGATTTGACTTCACGTTTGTGATAAAAACGTCTAGGTTGTGGAATGCGTTGCCTGAGTGGGTTTTCCCTGATGGTTACAATCTTGGTGTCTTCAAATCGAGAGTGAATCGATTTTTTCTAGGTAAGCACGCTCCATCGTAGATCCTCATCATCGCTTAACATCAGGCAAGATGGTGGTCAAGTGCGAACCTATTATAGTTAAAAATTAATTATTTTATTATAATTATTAACACTGATTAATTATATATATGGCACTCATCTTGCGAGACAAGACTCTAAGGCTAAGAACTCATGGAGCGGTTTTCAACCGCGCCCACGATTTTTTAGTCTAAGTCTTAAAATGCTTAAAATGCGCTATTTGTGCTTTTGCTGAAACTAAAAAGTTTCTTCCACAAGGAGATAGTTAAAGGCACTCTACCATAGTGACGATGACGGTAACACATGTTTGGTTCTGTTTCTAATGAGACCTGTGCCAGTTAGCTTCGAGTGACATCTACTGCCTGTAATAGCCCAAAGTTCATGGCTATTACAGATGGCGCAGATCTCTACTAATTTAAACTTACCGTACTACATTGCATACTAACGCAAGGAAATATCAGGCAAAATGACTTCGGCTTTGGCTGTAAAGGGAAAGAACGACCTGGTGGTATCCCAGAAAAGAATGCACTCAGAAGGGATCTAGCTCCTACCAATCAACTTGTAGCCGGTATGCGAGTATGCTAAGATACTTATACTAAACGCCTGGTTACAAAGTCTTACGTATGATGACACTGAGGAACTCATAGGTTGTTTATATAGTGAATAGTTCATATATAGTGGATAGCTTAATAGTTTGTCAGACACGGTTAGATAATTATTCATGTCTCAGTTTGTACTTGTAGTTTTGTTTTATTTAAGAAAAAAAAATAAAAAAAAATTTCTATTTAGACGTTTGTTTCACATTATAATAACTGCCTAAAAGTGTTATTTTTAATCATAAATAATTTATAGTCTAACTGTAACGAATTTATTGTTCAAAATTTCGCACTCGATCTCCAAGATACAAGTCGTGCACTTAGTTTGGAGCTCACTGCTAATCAACAAATGTATATTGTTTAGTAAATTCTGATTTTAATTCTGTTAAAGTGTGTAACCATGTTTCTGGAAATAAATTATTCTTATTCTTACTTATAGTTTTGATTATTATGTGACGTCAGCTGACTTATGGTAAATTGCATTGCAAATGATATACTTGATTCAGGTAACTGAACAAGGAATAATTGCCACACTAATCTCTATAATAGACCAGAAAATATATACCAAATTCATGACATAAATAATCCCTGAAATTATCCCAGCCTAATTATTATTCGGTCCGTGAACAGTTTTCAGGGTAATGCTCCCAAGCTTATGAACCCATTGAATAGATTTAAATTGATAAATTTACATCAAAAACTGAATATCAAAACAGCTCTAACCCGTACAAGTCAAATTCAATTGAACAAAACCACATGGGTATAACTCGGCTTGTCCTAAACGAATAAAGCTGGGGACTATCCGCAGATGTATGAAATGGTAGACGCTGCACGTGCGTCGATGAAAACTTTTTTTGAGACATATCATGATTTCAGATTTCGTATACCAAACTTTATTGAAGTTATTATTCTGAGGTGTTTAGGGAAAATAATGTGAGTAAACATTTTCGATACGCGCGTACACCGTCACGAAAACCCTACACCCTGAAGTAACTAAGCTAATTTATAATAGCACAAATTAACTAAACATTTGAAGTAACCTTTGCTATAAACATAATACCGACTAATATTATGAATGCAAGACCGTTCGTTGTGGAAATCTAGGGGGAGGCCTATGTTCAACAGTGGACGTCTTGCGGCTGATGATGATGATGATGATGATGATGATTATGAATGAGAAAGTTTGGATGCTTGGAAATTTGTTGCTTGATCTCATTGGCACATCTCCACGGAACAGGATGAAATTTGGAACACAGTAAGTCTAAAGCAGTTGAATACCTCTCATAGATTTTTACACGGAAACAAAAACTGCGCGGGAAATACTGCGAGGCTCTGCTAGTTATAAATATAGTAATACACAAATCTTAAATTTAGTCGTAGCACACTCGCCAAGTAAACGAAGTGATGTGTGAACTTGCAATATCTACCCTCACCCGTAGTCTGCGGCCCAAAGTGAATTAGTTGGTATTCCGACAAAGCTCCTGGACAAATTTGCCGCTACCCGCTGCAGTATGAATTATGAGGGTAGTCGTAATGGCGAGCGCTCGCTCGATGGACGTAAGCTCGTGTTATGATCTCGGTGTTATGTTTCAATTAGATGCTCACTAAACTCTCGCTCCACTGGCTTGGAGAAGCTACTAATGACTGATTTAGAGTAGTTACACCAGCTTGTGGTTAATCGTTCTAGATTTAATGTCTTTTTGTAGTAGTAGGACTTTCTATAGAGTTCGTCTAGAGCAATACTTTTGTAGTGGTAGGGCTATGTAGAGTCTGACAATGTCAAACTTTTTTGAGGTAATAAAACCATCTATGGCAATACTTTTTGTAGCGGTGTGTTCTGGGTATTGGTGAAAATTTGGCAAAAAAGAAATGACTATACCTTGGGCTAAGCCGCCTATTAATGATGCTAATAAGAGTGATAGATTAGTCTAAATAATGACAAACATTGATACATCTACTAGTCTTTCTAACCGACTTCAAAAAAGAAGGAGGTGCTGTATGTTTTTTAAGCCACCAACCAGATGGTGAATAAAAGAATAATCACAGAGAGCCCACTAAATACATATTCCCACTACTGGGTCTTGGTGGTTTCTTTTGCAAGGAGAGAGTTAAGGTCACTATCCTTCACATTGGCCCAGTGCGGGTTCGTGGATAATGCATGACCATGACCATGATATTCTTATATTTATAAATTGCTCGATCTTCCAGCAATGGAAATACGAAATGGGATATCAGTGCTTAACCAGCATACAAGATTTCGACGTTTGTGACGTCAAACAAACTCAAGGAGTCCTAATTGAGTTCAAGTGGTATTTTGAAATACAGTAAGTCGGCATTGTACTTCTAAGTACCCAAATAAAAAAAAAAATATCCAGCTATCAGTTCTCAACTTTTAAAATACTACAACACATTTTTGGATTCGAACTAAAAACAGTCTGTAAATCGTGTTCAAAAAGTAGTGACGTAAACGCACGAGCTCTGTCATCTGCCAATCAGGGACCATTTAACACGACCTCCCACCAATCAGGCGCCTCAGTGGAATTGCACGTCAGAGCTGTCATTCCGATCAGATTGGTGCATGTGGTGTGATAACGTGAGTGCTTGACCTAAAATTTATGAACCTCTATTTTTACATTTTGGCGCCAAAAATGCTACACAGATAAAATTTTGCTACAGTTTATTTTAAGCTATCTCAGTATTTTACACAGAGTATTGTTGTATTATTAATTCCGATATATTGTTGTATTTTATTACGGGTTTTCTATAGTCGAGCGCGATACCGATATTTTGATGTAGTTGCATGCAGCATGCTTCATGGAACTTTATCAAAATATCCGGTATAAATATTTAACCACGTATGTCCTACTATCCTACTTCCCACTAATATTATAAAAATGACAATGTTTGGACGTTTGTTGCTCAACCTGGTCGTAACGTATGTACGGATCGGGCTGTCAATCAACGTACTATAGACTAGAAATTTATAAAAAAAAGTCAATTTTACTCGTCAACTAATATTTACAACCATATCCCTGAAATCATAAAAAAAGATCCAAACATCAATACATTCCGAAAGAAACTCCGTTCGTTTTTAGTAGATAAGTATTACTACTGTGTTAAACACTGTACTGTGTAAAAAAAACTTTTATAATAACAAAATTTTATCTCTCTTTTTTTTTTTTGTGGTGGATTGTAGCCTTGACTCTCTCCTTACGAAGGAAGGCTCCGAGTTCCAGCAGTGAGTACATTAAGAGGGCGGTTAATGCTTAAATAACGTTTAAAAACTGTGGGAAAACTTGCCTGACCGGGTGTTCTGTTGGATACAGGTCTAGAATGAATGTCTTGTAGTAGCAACCTATAATCGAAATATCTAATTAAACATCCTGCTGAAGCACAAGGCGTTAGCGTAATTGTGCTCACCAAACATATCACACTAACATAGCACAACCAGATAGAAGCCAGAAATTAATAAACAATGAATCAGATGACATGAAATGATATATGATACAACCGATTAAAAACTAAAACTGAAAAAAGAAGAAGACTTTATCAGCTGACTATTGCTGTCATTGTATAAACTCAATGGAAACTGTGTTGCCAGACATATTGCATGCCTCTAGAAGAAGAGGCCAGTTTGTATGGGTCAACTTTTAAAATGTTTTGTATCACCTTATCTTACCTGTAAACACCAATAAAGAATTTTGTATTTGTAACATTTTTTTTTTTAATTTAAACCCTATCGGTACTTTAAGGTGTCCGACTACCTTGGTTTTTAAATGTATCGAAGTGTGCCGACTCTACTGGTCGAGAACTTTTATTCGATATCTTGTATATTGAGGGAGTGATGAAAGAATATGATGTACCTAATCCGCCATTTTTTGGCTTCGGTCATTTCGACCGATTTTCATCAAACATAGCTAAGACCATTCACAATTAACTGTAGGCCATTAAAAAAAAAACAATTCAAAACAGCCATAGACACAAAGGACGCGAGAGAGATAAGCCAAATTTCTGTTATTTTTGCGTGGTGGCATAGAAAAAAATCCTCTAAACGACAAAAAAGCACTTGTAATACAGAAAAGAACTTAAAAAGTAAGGGTTAGGCCGTCCCTCGACTAGCGAGGATCTTCCCATACTTTTCCCATAGCAACTTGGTTATGACACACTTATTATCAGCCCTAGTTTGTGCCAACAAGTTGTATGAAGTTGTATGGACGAAGTCATAACAAGAAAACTTTGTACAGACAGCCCGTCTGAATGACCATAGTTATTACACTTGGCTCCTGGTTCGTTTTGCTTGATAACCAGATTAACTTACGTATAACTTTACAAGTTATGAAGTGATGTAGCTATTATAATACACGTTTGTGCCAAAAACTTGTTTGCTTGAGTTAACCACTTGGGAGTCTTTGAGCCGTATGTTGATAGCGATTAGGTTTTTTTTTATAAATTAATGCATAGAGACTTTTACAGGTTAACTGGTTTTTTTCACTGGTTAAAGTGTCGCAATAAAAAAGAATATGAGTCTGATGAAAAGAACAACGTTTTCCAAAAATAACAGAGATCTTAAGATGAAATCTCTTGTGATGTGCTTGTGACCAAATAAATTACGAACACAACGATCTAATTAAAATGCTTAATTTAATTGTATTTAAAGAATTTTGATACGGGCAAAGGTCATCTTACAAACAAATTATGTTTTGTTTATTTGTTTACACATACGAGTATGTTTATCACCTATGTTTGAGACCACTGAGTGTTGTCAATATTTACTGACGTTATTATTATTTTTATTGTATATTATTTAATACCCTATTACTGACGTGAAGTTAAGTTAAGACGAAAGTAAGGTCAGGTAACGTCAGGTAAGATAGTAAGTATTTGTATGTTTGTTTCATACTTAATTTGTAGATAAAAATAAAGAATATTTTTGACTATTTTCAAATAGAGTTACGAGTTTCATAGATAAATGTGAGATTCACATAAAATAAAATAAAAACTGATGGCTACCAGGATATTACAGGGCTTAGAGATCGCGAGCTTAGGCATCTTGACGAGCACAGAGCTAGGTAATGATTTGGGCACTTCATGTTCCAATAGCTGCGTGTCACTGTGCTGTTATGTGGCAGGTATGTTGCTTACCATCAGGCACATGTCCTGCTCGTCTCTTCACTAATTATTTTAAAAAATGATGATGAGATTGTGTGACCACTGTCTCCTCAGAGTGTTTCGTTACGATGCACTCCCATACTGACGCTCAAATTCGACATACTGAAGTTAGTTGCGACTTTTTGAAGTTGTAACTTATTTTACCGCGTCATAGACAGATTTTTGGGGGCTGTGAATTGAACTCAAGCATCACGCTCGGAAATAAAAGAAATCTTTCGGTAAACTCGGGACCATGGCCCATGGCCATTGGCTGTCTTGAAATGCGTAAGCATTTCTAGAGGTAAGTACTTCTTTTGAAAACTAAAAGAAGTACCGACCTCTGTAACTTCTTCCGCGCGTATTTAGGTACACAATTTTTCCCTTCAATCCACTTCTCAGTTTCCGATCACAATTTTGTAATTTTTGCCGTCCAATAAAGAAGTAAAAGTAATAATATCAAAGCGTTCAAAGTATTTGCCGTAATTCTCAATTCCTAATAACACGTGGCCTTGCTCCCGGAGTTTCTCTCTTTGAAGAGAGTTCTCGGATCGTTTTCTTGTCTAACTTTTGTTTGAAATCCGAGTTTGTCGAGTCTAAAAAGCGAATCGAGGTAATTTCGCCGTCTGGCCGGCACCTGAACAAACAACATCGGCAGACATTGCGAGCTCACCGGGAGAATACGACCGGGTTTTTTGGTTAAATTAGCTTGCGAAGTTTTATGTGATGTTCTTTGGAACGCGCTTGTTTCGCGATTATTTAAGTTTTTTTTCCAATTACCTATGTCTAGAAAAATATTACATTTCACATTTAAAAGTCAATCCCGATTTAACTTATTTTAAACAAACTTCCCAAAAACAGAAGATTAACAATTCGGTTAAGGAATAAGTTGGATTCCCTCCCACCCAGGACAAATGTTTTAATGCTGGAGGCAGATATTTGTGTTGTGTAGATAATATATAAGTCTTTCTTAAATAAAAAAGTATTGGTGTATTCACACACACACACAGCACCATCTGACTCTTACAACGCTTTGCTTAACTGTGGAAGCCAGATAGCTGATGTAATAGTTTATGAATTGTAAATACATACTTATGAAACATAGAAACACCCAGACAAAGAACAAATATTTGTATTCATGCAATATTTGCACATATGCAAACAGTTGCACATATGCATAAAAAACATAAACCGAATTTAGCGCCTCCTCCTTTTTTGAAGTGTGTTAAAAAATCAAGTGAAGAAAGCAAGTCAGTAGAAAAAGGAAAAAGAAACAACAATCATGGTCCATACATGTTTAATGGCCGGCATCGGATGAAACTTATCCAATATAGACGGATATTTCCTTGCAATAACCACTTACCCTCAGAATAACAAACTTCAAACAAACAAGTTACAATTCTCTGATTTTCCCGTTCACGGTTCGATCAATAGAGTATCCGAAGAATTATTAGCCGAAAGTAATCCAGGCATAAATCATTATGTATTATCATAAATAAATATTCAGCGGTTGGTATTAAATTTCATCTCGATGCTTGGAGTGGAGCCAAAGGCCGCGATTGCTTGCTGGCGGGCCAAGCTCTACGGCTCATGGAAGTGACTCAGCATAACCCCACTAAATATTCCTTGTTCCCACTGCTGGGACTCGGTCACCTCGAAAGGAGAGAGTCAAGGGCATCCCACTATCTCAGTGCGGGTTGGTGGATGACACATGACTTAGAAAGAAGGTAGATGTAGGTTTTCTCGCTATGTTTTCCTTCACCGTTTTTAAGTTAGCGAAACTCAGTTAGCGACTTTGAAAAAATAGTGGTACGTCTGGGATTTGAACCCGGGGCTTCGGATCGGCAGTCGTCGTTCTCCTGGCTAGTTTTGCTAAGCTACCATATATTACTCCCTGTTTTTATCTCTGTTCTTTTTCTTGTATGCGTGAATTATATGGGCGCATATTTATGGGAGTCAAAAGAGCATGCGTGAACAACACTACACTAGGCTACAAAGGCGGGTTTAAATTGTCCCTAGACTTAGAAGCACCAATCGATTTTATTAAACAAGATGAACCAATTTTTTTTATATTAATAGGTGAATTAGTCGCGAGCTTTCTGTTCATAGCTATATTTCATCAAAATCGATTCAGCAGTTTCAGATTTTGTAGTTTTTTTGTTAGCTGCGGTAGGAATATAATATTATATTATATTTTTTATATTATATATTTTCCTTGAAAACGTACGTGGCATCTGAAATTTGAAACAATTCCACTGGGTGTTTTATGCTTCAATTATAATTCTGTAGTGGTAGGACTCCTAGCAGAGTCCGCCTGGGGAAGTACCACACTTTTGCCAGTTATTCTACCGCCAAACAGTAATGTGAAAACATTACTGTGTTCCGGTTTGAAGGGCAATGTTTCCAGAGTAATTACAGGGCTTAGAGATATATCTTAGATCTCTGGGTGATGAGCGCAGTGCAGTGCTAGGTAATGATTTGGACTCTTCATGTTCCAATAGCTGCGTGTCACAGTGCTGTTATGTGGCAGGCATGTTGCTTACCGTTAGGCACATGACCTGCTCGTCTCGTCACTTCTTATTTAAAAAAAAAAACAAAAAAAAACTAATTACACGACAAAATAACAACAATTATTTTAACGCACTTATCACCTGTTTAAATACAATGCTAAGCGGTAATTTGCAATAAATACTCCAAGTTTAAGCAACTGCGTGATGCAACACTGAAAACTTTTAGTAAAAAAATGAACTTAACTGAATATACTTAGTTACATGAAATTGCTATTTATTTTTAAAAACTTGATTCTCAATATATTCACCTTGTGTGCCACATCCATAGCTCTAGATCCTGAACCCTGACTATGCAAAATGCTGGTGTTTCCACTATCCATTCTCTATCCATTAAGGATCCTTGATTCCCCGCGATTGTTTGCCGGCGGTTTACACAGAAAAGAAGAACCACGACAAAAAAATTAACTAAATTTGTCACATCAGTTGGTTTTAGTTACTCGATTATGGCGCCCCGTAATAAGGTTTTTTATGAACTATCGAAGTTCGATCGGAATCGCATCCAAGGGGGATTTTGCTCGGAAACAGATTCAATTTAAGAAGAATCAGCTTTTTTGTTGTTTGGCCGTTATTGTAAATATTTTTATGATAAAATGGTGACTTTGCGTTTGTAATGAAAATTAATTTTACTATTTTATGGTACAGATTATTTTTATCGCCTTGTTTCGTATTACGAGTATCTTTGTTTTGTAGTAAGGGTGACGAGACGGCCAGGACATGGTACCAATGGTAAGGAACACGCTTACCCAGAATGTCACAGTGTAATGTCGCTATTAGAACATAGTCTTCATCATTATCTAGCACTATACTGTGCTCGTCACCCACATGCCTATACCCTGTATTTCTCTGAAAACATTGCCCTTCAAACTGGAACACAGTGATGTGACTGCTTAGAGATGAAATAACTGACAAAGGCGTGGTACTTCCCTAGGTGGACTCAGTAACGAGGCCTAACACTATTCAAGATGTAGGTAATCAAATTACAATTTGGAGTCCGGTGTTGTCATTGCCATTGTGCCATTCAGTTAGCAATTAATAGTTATGTAGTGACAACTGCTAATATTCCAAGAGCTGATAGAAAATGTTTTGTAGGTGTTTGAGGCACACGGAAAGCTTTTCATATACTTCTTCTATTGTATCCCAACACTGAGGTCCGGATCTGGCTGGTGAGCAGTGGGCAAAATGAATATAATTTATAGGAAAACAAAAACTAGGACCGTGTTTTTAAGGTACAGTGAAAGAACAATTAAAATCATCGTGCATTCAGTTTGAAATTACATTTATAGAAGCCAAACCCAAACCCAAAGCCAGTGCTGCCAGCGAGGCGCGATCGCAAACCGCAAGATACAACCCGCGGCAGACGGGGCACGCCAACTCTGAATACCATGGTTTTATAGATGTTTGAAATTCTTTAAAAAATGTTTTTTAGCATTTATAAATCAAAATGAAAAGTCTTTTATGGCCTAAAACTGTGTTCACTAGATGTTACATTTAAAACAGTATCAACAGATTACCTTGTATTGGGCGTGCAATATTAAAAATATACATAGGAAAGTAATTAATACATACACTCACAAAAATTAAGTAACGATGACATTTAAATTCTGTATTACAAGCTATCACATAACCCGCCCTGCACCTTTCCTGATGCAAAGGAGCCCAAAATGCTGGCAGCATTACCACGCTGAATTGCTATAGAAATCTTTTGCACCAGAAACGAACCAGACCGGGAGTCATCACCTTTACCGCGAATTTGGCGATCAATCGGCTGTAATAAATCTATTTAAATATAAGAAATGCAAAATATGTAACACTGCTTATTTTAATACAAATACAATATCCCAATGTTATGCTATGCGATTACCTACTACTTATTAAGTTAGCACTATTCTAAATATCTTTTCTTTAAGTAATTGTTTGATGATCCATAAATCTCTTTTAAATTATAGATGATTTTTTAACTAGCCCGTTTTTCAATGTTTTTTTGAATGAAGGGGTGTCTTCTACAAATTTAATCTCTAGTGTGACACTTTGCCATTTTGCCTGATGGTAAGTGGCAATGTGGTTTACGATAGAGGTTACTTACCTCGAGAAAGTTACCAATTCATTCTTGATTTGAAAACACCAAGATTGGTACTATTCATCAAGAAAGGAAATGCGGCCGTTGTGGAGGCTCTACACCGGGAGGAGGCGGCTTAGGCAAAAGACGATGTCGAGTCGATTACTATCGGAATCCCAACCGGTAGGGATCGGCTCAACAGACGAAATCCGACTGACTAGTACTAGACTTAGGTTCAAAATGTTCACAACTCCTAATCTAGGAAATATGTAAAAAATTTAATTGTAATGACAAAGGTCACGGACCCCGGAGTCTGTGGAGTGGCTAAAATTAATAATAAAAAAAAATAACATGAAAACCATCGAGAAAACCCCCTCAGGCAACGCATTCCACAGGACACACGTACGTACTTATCATAAAAATAGAGTAAAAATTGTATCTGTTGTCAAACCTATAGCTTAATAAACCAATGTTGTTAGACATTCCTCATACAACACTTACTGCACCGAAATCAAGCAAAGTCTGTACTATGGGAGCTGGATAGCTGATATTTATAACACTTAAACGATTGTAAATACGTACTTATTATATATAGAAGCACCCAAAAAAGAGAGCACATATTTGTGTTCACACAATAACAGGACAGGCATAACAGGACAATGACACACAGCTATTGGAACATGGAGTCCAACTCATTACCAAGCACTGCACTGTGCTCGTTAATACCCAGAGGTATAAGATATTTTATCTCTATACCATGTAATTTCACTGGAAACAGTGCCCTTCGAACTGGAACACAGTGATGTTTTCACATTACTGCACGGCGCTGGAATAACTGGCAAAGGTATGGTACTTCCCCAGGCGGACTCTGCAAAGAGCCCTACCCACGGGTTCTACCACTACAAAATACGCCACATATCTCGGTATTGAAGGCTATATTATTAAAATCTCTCATTCTATGTTAGGTTGCACGCTGTTAGGTAACAGCAAATTTTTAAAGTAAATTTCATCTTTTAGCAATTGATAGAGATTAATTAAAAAGTTAGTCCATTTAAGTTTAGCTCTTCAATTTTAAATAATCTTTAAAAATAAATAGCAATTTCATGTAACTATATTCAGTTAAGTTCATTTTTTTACTAAAAGTTTTCAGTGTTGCATCACGCAGTTGCTTAAACTTGGAGTATTTATTGCAAATTACCGCTTAGCATTGTATTTAAACAGGTGATAAGTGCGTTAAAATAATTGTTGTTATTTTGTCGTGTAATTAGTGTTTTTTTTTTAAATAAAAAGTGACGAGACTAGCAAGACATGTGCCTAATGGTAAGCAACATGCCTGCCACATAACAGCACAGTGACACGCAACTATTGGAACATGAAGAGTCCAAATCATTACCTAGCACTGTACTGCGCTCGTCACCCAAAGATCTAAGATTTTATATCTCTAAGCCCTGTAAATTCTCTGGAAACATTGCTCTTCAAACCGAAACATATTAATGTTTGCACATTACTGTTTGGCGGTAGAATGAAATGAAATGAAATGAAATGAAATGAAATTTATTTGCAAGAATACATGTAGTTTGTTTGTATATGTTACATTATCTTTGAGGTCCATTTGTATCCTGTCATGTCTGACGTGCAAAATTTGAACATAAATTATTTAATTAATTAATCTGAATTAATTATACACTGTTTTAAATTAAAATTAGCCAATATAACCATGTCAGTAAAATGTTGTTAGTAACGCGTTTGTCAAAAAATACATTCACAGTCAAGAAATAACATTTGAGCAAAACAAACAAAAAAAAAAAAGAAAGGATGTTAAACCAAGTATTGCTTATATGCGATGGTTTAAATAATCCGTAACCTTATAAAAGCAGTGGTCAAGTAAATATTCTGTCAATTTTCGTATAAAATTATTGTAGGGCAATTTCTTTATGTCATTGGGTAATTTGTTGAATATTTTAATCGCCATGCAATATGTATTTCTTTGACTAAGTTCCAGTCTTATTCTCTTAGGGTATATCAATTTGTCCACTCTCGTTGAAGTAATTTTTCAAAGTATTGTCTGTTTTCATTACAAAATACTAATCTCTTTTATATACATGCAAGCCAGTGGAAGGATTTTAAGGCGCTTAAATAAAGGTTTGCAATGAGCTCTAAAGCGAGCTCCACATATTGCCCGTATACATTTTTTCTGTACTTTAAACACACTTCCTATATTCACTGAATTCCATAAATTATGATTCCATAGTTGAGTACAGATGACACATACCCATGATAGGCACATAAGGATGCTTTTTCTGAGACAACTTGTCTTAGTCGCCTGAGTGCGAAAACAAATCTGTTCAACTTATCGCAGACTGATGTGCAATGAGTTTTCCAGTTTAACTTATCGTCTATATGAATAAAAATTTTGTGCAGTTGACCTTAAAATTTTGAATACATTTAACTGTTCATCTTTGGAATTATTAGTTTTAAATTTAATTAGATTGGTTTTTCCAAGATTTACATTTAATTCATTATCATTTAGGTATTTAATTGCTCTACTTAATGTCTCATTGGTTTCTTTTCCGAGATTTTCATTGTTTCGGGATTTTATTAGGATCGTTGTATCATCAGCGAATTGTATACAATTATGAGATGTGGTGTCAGGTAAGTCGTTTATATATGCTGTAAAGAGAAGTGGCCCACCTATGCTACCTTGAGGCACACCATTAGAATTTTCTAGATATTTCGATCTAAACGTCTTCCTTTCCTCCCTACAAGTCTAACTATCTCTGTGCATTGTTTCCTATCTTTAAATAGCTCTCCATCCAGTCAAGAGCATTTCCTCGTATTCCATACTTCTCTAGTTTTTCAGGAGAGTTTTATGGTTAACAAAGTCAAAAGCCTTCGTCATATCAAGAAACACTGCAATTATAGATGTTTTAGCTTCAAGACTTTCGGTGACTGTCTTTACTAAGTCAAAACATGCTTGAGTTGTAGATTTACCTGTTCTGAAACCATATTGTTCTGGTTTTAGAATGTTGTTTTTTTCTAGATATTTATTTACTCTACTAAACATTGCTTTTCTATTACTTTTGACAAAACTGGTATAAGAGTTATTGGTCTATAATTGTTCATATCTTTTCTTCCCTTTTTATATATTGGTTTTACAATTGATAGTTTTAGTATAGTGGGAAATTTGCCTTGTACAAAAGAGAGGTTGATTAAGTGACTAATGATAGTACATATAAATGGTGCTGCTATTTTTATAGTTTTTGTGTTGATTTCGTCGTATCCTACAGCGTCGCTATTGTTTAGTGCCATGATAATTTTGTATATTTCCTTGGATCGGTCGGTGATAAAATATAGAGTTTTGAGTAGATGCTATTTTTAAAGTTGGATCTGGTTGTGCTTGACTATTGTGTGTTCGAGATACTATATGAATAAAGTAGTTGTTAAATTCTGTAGTAATATTTTGGGATCTGTTATTACTTTATCATTTACCACTATTTTGTCTATTTCTTTTTTGGATGTTGATGTTGATTCCTTTGTCTGATTTCTAATAATCTGCCAACTAGCTTTACATTTGTTTTTGTTTTCTGCTATATATTTATTGTTGCAAAGTAGCTGTGAGTGCTGCATGCATTTCTTTAAAACTTTGTTAAATGTATGGTATATGGTTTTATTTTGCGTCTTATTTTCCTTTGAGTATGATTTAATATATTGTAAATAAAGTTTTTCTTTTGTGGCACACGAGCGTTTTAGTCCTTTGGTTAACCATTTCAGTCTATTGACATAATTATGTTTTTTAATTCTTATGATTGGGAAGCAAAGCTTGTGTAGTAGACTAAAAATTGAGTGGAAGGCAGTAAATGCCTTGTCAGCGTCACTAATTTCATAAATATCGGAGAAAGATAGAGCCGAAATCGCCTCTGTAAATTTTTCTCACATTGTCTTCTGCGTAGTCACGCCTTTCTTCAAACCAAAATTGCATTGTTTCATGCCTGTTTACTTTTACTGCCAATGTTTGGCCAGTTTCGTGGTCTGATAGGGCTAATACATGAACTTTTGACTCTACGTTGTAGATATTACTTGCTATCAGATCGATACATGTTTTGTTTTTTCTTGTAGGAGTATTTATATGTATTTTGAAGTTAAAGTTTTTCATGATTGATTGTAGTTCTATAGTATGTTTATTGTTGGTTTTGAGTATGTCTATATTCCAGTCACCGCATATAATTATTTTCTTTTTCTGAATTTTCTTGTTATTTAGATTGTGCAACAGAGTCGATAACTTTTCAAAAAATTCTCCAATGTTGTGGCGTTTAGGAATTCTATAAATACAAATTATGATGAGGTTGTGTATAGGTATCTCAATGCCACAAGATTCAAAGGATTTCGCGGTGCATAATTCTTTGGTAATATTTAGACTTCTGCATTCAATGTTATTTTTTACTAAAACACATGAACCGCCACTAATAACTGGCAAATGTATACTACTTCCCCAGGTCGACGCTGCCAAGAGTCCTACCAATACAAAAATTGTTACGAATTATGCGTATTCCTCAGTCCATTATCACGTACTTAAAGTTAAAAGTTGCTTATTTTTGGAGTATCACAACCTATCCTATTGTTCTGCAGCAAATGGTAACCCGAAGTTTCCAGTGCAATTAGATTCTATTAACACCAGCGTTACAGCCGCCTAATAGGGCGGTCTAGGGTGGCCTAGGGCGGACGGCGGCTACAGGAAATTGCCCTTCTCCATCATTCTCGACACCTAGGTCTGGGATCCGGTACCTACTACTGCCAAACCTAGCCAAACATCAAGCGAAAATGGGCTTTAAACCATTTCTCGCTTAGATGAACGACCTATAGAGGAAATAAAAATGGCAGTTGTAGGGACTGTCGAAATAAGTGAAGACTTTTAATTTAGAATTTAAACATTTTGTTTTATGAAAAACAAAGGTAATTAAGTATATTGAAACTAATCTCCGAATAACCCACTCCTTACTGTTCCCGACCGCGAAAGTGCCCATGACGCTCGCCGAGATCCCACATTGAATGGCAATGGCCAACCTTTGCTCCAGAAACGGGTCGGAGCGGAAGTCACCCGTATTCTCTCTGAGGCTGCGCCCTAATTCTGAGAGGAATTTAGAATTGTAGTATTAATCTACACCCATGTTATGCACCATGCACAATACTTCATTTGTTATAGCTACAGATACAAGCTATTATTACGCATGTCGGTAGTGTGAAAACACAAGATTTCACCAATCTTAACGCTCTAACCCGTCACTGCTGCTTCTTGAAGCAAACTAAATGACAATGACTTTCTGATCACAATGCATAAAAACATTTTTGCATACCTCTCACGAGGAAAACATAATGAACCTAATTGTAAAAATGACACCAATTTTCTCTACATACTAACGTCCCGTTCCAGCTTTGCTGGGATAATGACCTAGATACCTACCTAGACTAAAGCGCCATCTGCCGGGCTGATTTGTGAATCTGAAATAGAGTGAAAACATTTGACATTTACAAAAAAGACGGTAATTGATTAGCTATCGCGCGGGATGAAAAATGGCCAATTGAATTTTAAATAGCCATTTTAAAAATTCAATTTTTAAAATGGCTATTAAAAAATAGGAGTTGGTAATAAAAGGGTAAAAATTTAGGGGTGTCAGTATTTTTTTATGCCACATTATAAAAAAATAAAAACAACAATTTTTGTCAAATAATAAAAAATATTTTTTTAGAGGTGAACAACTCTTATCATTAAGGGGTGTGTAAATTAGATGTTGGTCGATTCTCAGACCTACTCAACATGCCCACAAAATTTCATGAGAATCGGTCAAGCCGTATCGGAGGAGTTTAACCACAAACACCGCAACACGAGGATTTTATATATAAGATATTTACCCAAATAAATCTAATTTCATTTCAATTTCAACTAAACCAACGCACCATCAATAGTCTTCAATGCGGTAATTTTGTAATACTGTAGAAAATTCCTTGCAGTTGTCATAAAAGGGACACAAAGGAGAGAAGGGAATATCTATACTTATAATAAAACTGTAACGGGTCGAATTCTGTACATTGAAGATATTTAAAAAAAAATTTTTTTGGGGCACTCCATAGTCGATACTGATGGCGAAACTGCATTTTTTTTTTCATGTCATGTCTGTCTGTCTGTCTGTCTGTCTGTCTGTCTGTCTGTCTTTCTGTATAGAGATCACGCATCACGCCGAAACTACTGATTCAATTCAGCTGAAACTTGGCATGATTTTAGTTTAAACTAAGGACATTGCTGTAGGCTACTTTTGATCCCCAAATTCTGATCAGTTTTCTTGCGGGAGGGGGGTGAAAGCCAGAATGTGTATTTGGTTGTAACTCATGTTTGCGTAGTTTAATTTCATTAATTCTTTTTTTTTTAGAAAGAACATATTTTTTATATTGTCCCGTCAAAGTTTGCATATTATCGGTCTGGTGGTTCGGAAATTACACAAACATTAAATAATAACGACACGCGCGGCGCGTTCGGTACATACTAACTTCTAAGTATTCTGTGTATCAGACTATCCACAGAATATCTAGATTCTAGAAAGTGCCCACGTGATCGCGTCGCGTCGTCTTGGATGACAAAATAATTGTCAAAGACACAGATTTCTAAACAGATGAAACCTTCGTGAACGACACTGTGAGGCCAGTCATTAGTTATGTATGCGTGACAGCTCTCACCGACGTTGTCAAATTACTCACGTTGGTGTGCGTGTAATGTTCCCAGTCTTAAGAAAAAATTCCCACTATTGTTGTCTTAAGCTTTGGAAATTTTCACGTACAATAAACGCATAAAACATTATTTTAAAATAATTTATTATTACACCGATAATATATAATGCAAGGATTTCTTGTTAATAACTTGCTCCACAGAAAAGGAGACAGAAACGTAATTGAAAATTATAGACCTATTAGCCTCATGTCAAACATTAACAAATTGGATGCCTAGCCTCATGTCAAACATTAATGGAATATCAAGGACTATAGATGAAGAACAGTCCATTGAACAAGCTGGTTTTAGAGCAGGGTTTTCAACTATTGATCATATGCATGTATTAAAACAGTTAATAGAAAAATCACAAGAGTATGGGGAAAGACCTATACATTGCATTTGTCAACTACAATAAAGCTTTCGACTCAATCAAACACAGTCTGCTCTGGGAGGCTCTAATTCAACAAGGAGTAAGAAACAAATATAATTATATTATTGAAAATATATATGCTAACAGCACTGCACAAATCAAGTTAGAATCCACAGGTCATAGACGAGACGTTTTATAACGGCGAGGATTTGTTCTTATTTATTCGTTTCATAACTATAGTTTTCATCAACACTATTAGTATTTTTATTAACCCTAGTAACGACGACGATTTGTTCTTGGCATCGATTCACATTAAATAAAAAGGATAACGATTATAAAAATAGGGCTTAAAATTAAATTATACAATGCTCATCAATAATTTGGTCTACGAGTATCTTCAAAACAAAATAAGAATCTATATTTTACCTTAACTTCAGGGAAAATAATTTCAATTTAGTATAGCAACACTGACCTATTTTCGTTGAGGTGTTGTGTTTCTATTCATCAATCGAAATAAAATCATCTAAATTATATAAATACCAGTAAAAATATTCTAACTTTCCTATGAAATTTCCTTTTTTTATTTTTGGGAACAATGTTTGCAATGTTTGATGACACAAGACAGCATAATCTTAAACAAAACATAAAATCACACGGGACTCCCGTACGAGACGGAAGTCAGTTTCGCACTGACTGGAGTTTGTATTTGCTTTGGCGTTTGATATTTGCTTTCCGGACCTAAGGATCTGTGTTCCGCACGTTCCATCTGCCTTTTGTTTTAGAAATCTGTGGTCAAAGATATATTTTTGTGTGGAAAAACAAACATCATTCGGTTTTAATCGACTTCAAACAAGGAGGATGTTTTCAATCGGGTTGCATGTTTTTTTATTTGGTTTTATTTTACACGATAACTCCGCTAATTGTTAGTTGATTTTGATAATTCCTTTTTTGTTTATTATAAAATACTTCAGAGGTGATCGTAGATATCGAAAACAGGGAGGTAGTTTTTCAAATATCAACAAAAAACTAAAATCAGCTTAGATCCATCTGTTACGACATAGTCATGGCTTCTTATAAAATTTAGTCGAATGACAGAATTAAATTACCTGTCATTGAAGTAGATTTTTGTTATTTTGGAGAAAACATCAGCATAATAAGTAGCAGCCTAAACAACCCATTAAATGTTCCCACTGCTGGGCGTCGGGGCCTTCTCTCGCTAGGAGAGAGACAAGGTTATAATCCACCACGCTGGCCCAGTGTAGGTTGGTGGATGACATATGACTTAGAACTTAGATATATAGGTAGATTTCGGTTTCCTCACAGTGTTTTCTTCGCCGTTTTAATTACCGGCATTACGAACATGACTCTGAAAAGATAGTGGTACGCGTGGGTTTGAACCCTGGGTCTCCGGATCGACAGTCGCCGTTCTCCCGACTAGGTCAGCTGTAACTTACTAGACCAGCCGTAACTTATTAGAAAACGTATTATTTCAATCCAAATACTATTTAAAATTTAAAGGTAGTGTTCAACAAGCTTCGGTGACCGAAGCAGACCGTTGTTAGGGTTCTGTACACAAAGAGTAAAACTGGACCCTATTACTGAGACTTCGCTATCCGTCCGTCCGTCCGTCCGACTGTCACCAGGCTGTATCTCAAGAACGGTGATAGCTAGACAGTTGAAGTTTTCGCAGATGATGTATTTCTATTGCCGCTTTAACAATAAATACTAAAAATAAAATAAATATTTAAGAGGTGCACCCATACAACAAACATGCTTTTTTACCGTTTCTTGCTCGATACTAATAATAACGTACCTGCCACAGGTAGACGCTTTAACTATTCACATAATATTTAGTTTTATGTTCTCTTTAAAAGTAATTAATTAAAATAAAATAAATTATTCAGGGGGCTCCCATACAATAAAATCCGTTTATTTGCTAATGGTTCAGAACCCTTCGCGCGCGAGTACCATTTGCATTTGACCCGTTTTATTTTTATAAAATGTTGTTAAATCCTATGCTTTCCTAATATTATATAATTATGTCAATGTTTTAATTTTGCTGCTCAATTACGTTGGAACGGCTGAATGTATCGAGTTAAAATTAAAGACACATTCTTGGTTTAGCTTAAGTAATACATAGGTACTTATACATAGGCAATGTTTAGCCTATGTGTTCTGCCAGACTATAATCTAATTCTATTTCAAATTTCAACCCAATCACTTGATACGTTCCGCCATGATTAAGTAACAAACATCCAAACAGTGACATTCATAATAATTACAGGACAACGTTGGACCGGCTGAACATATTTTGAAGGAATTCGAAACACACGTAGTTTGAACTCAGAAATAGCAAATCGGTTACTTATAAGGTTACTGTGACGTCGGAAAGACTAAGCAAATTTGGTAGAAAATTGAAACAGAGATAACGTATAGTCTGAAATACCACATTTAAGTATTACCTATCAACCTGAAAAGAAGCATGGGCCCTAAGGAAACAAATATTAACTATCACGTCAAAACGGCACAACGATATGGGTTGACATACGAAACACATATAGTTTAGAGTCTAAAATTTCACATGAGCTAATAAGTTTATATTTTCATTTAACTCCATATTAATATAAGCATATATTTTCGTAAGGAACTTGATGTGATGGTAAGGTAAAAGCCTAAAATGAAAAATTTATGCACCCGTTTTGGCGTAGATAATATAGGTGATTTGCGTTCACAATCAAAAAACAAGCAACATAATATTCTCATTAGATGGCGCTAATGCCAGTTTAAATCTAAAAACACTAAAGCCCCATTTAAATCGATGTTTTGCTATTCTTGTATGTATTTTTTCTTTCATCACTAGGTGACGTTACTGGTATTCTAAATTGTACTAATAAGTTTTTGCTGCTAAAAGGATTATGATGCCGAATTTGGATTCTTTCGTTCTTGGATTTTTTTCTGTGTTACCTACAATTAAATTCATACATTAACATTTCACTAAGACTTGGCTTAGATTATCATTAAAACTCAAAATCTTAATCATTTTATTCCACACAGGCTTCGTTCAAAAATTTTACGCGGGCGAATTCGCGGGTAACAGCTAGAAAACAGCTTGCGGATAAAAGAGATAAGTAGGTATCAGATCATGAACATTCGCTTCAGACTTTTCATAATGTATCCTATAAAATCCTACAAACTTAACACTTGCGGCTATGTTCGATACTATGAAACCTTACTAAGTATGTTTGATATTGTTTAAAAAAGAAAATGAAGATGATAAAATTAAATATATTTTTGTGTGGAAAACAAATTCACTCAAACTCAAAGGGTTTTCAATGACTACTTATCCAAATATTTGACGTACGATACTTCCAACTACTGTATAAGTTAGTAACATCTGCTTACGCGAACGAAGTAGCGGGTTCAGCTAGTTTTTAAATAAATAGATAAGTGATTTCGTGTTGTGAGAGCTGTAATTGTTGTGAGTACTCTAATTAACGTAATTGGTTGTGGTGGTGGTGGACATTTCACACACACATCACCATTTAGCTCCAAACTAAGTAAAGCTTGTACTATGGAAGCCAGATAGCCGATAATGTAATACCTATAATTGATTGATTCTAATGATGAACTAAGTAAACTAATTATAATACTAAATAAGCCTAAATCTGTTTCTTTCAGCTCATTAGACGACACCAATAATGACCATGGAAACAAACAAACCTTTAGTCAAAAAAAAACTTCACATTTTTCTACTTTTTCGATTAAGCTATAAATAAATGTTTAGAATACAGTGATTCAACTTTGGAAATTAAAATTCTCGTTAAATTCAATTATTAACTA
Organism: Ectropis grisescens; assembly: GCA_017562165.1. NCBI lineage: Eukaryota > Metazoa > Arthropoda > Insecta > Lepidoptera > Geometridae > Ectropis > Ectropis grisescens. The sequence continues at coordinate 25,961,447 of CM029787.1, read as the reverse complement.
CACATACAATTCAATATAACTTAAAGCAAATCTTTTAAATAATAATTCATATCTTGGCAGAGTCCGCCTGGGGCAGTACCACACTTTCGCCAGTTATTCTACCGCCAATCAGTAATATGCAAACATTACTGTGTTCCGGTTTGAAGGGCAATGCTTCCAGAGAAATTACAGGGCTTAGAGATATAACATCTTGGATCTATGGGTGACGAGCGCAGTGCAGTTCCAATAGCTGCTTGTCACTGTGCTGTTATGTGGCAGACATGGTGCTTACCATCAGGCACACGCCCTGCTCGTCTCGTCACTGATTATTAAAAAAATAACTGAAAAAATCAGTGCAAATTCATTAATTTAAACTAACTTAAGGAATTAGTGTAAATAATCAGCCACGATACCATAAATTCACATTTAGTAATTTTATTTATATAAGGCTTTCACTGAACCGTGGCGCCGATGCGCTCAAAGTTGAAACTTACCTTAAAGAAACTATTTCAAGTTCCTTTTGAAGATCTAATTTATAACTATGTGGAACTTATGAGTTGATACTCATATTATTTATATAACCTTCGTTGTCCAACTGCTGGAAAAAGCTCTCTCCAAATTTCCTCCACTTAATCTGGTTTTGAGCTCCCATACTTTTCAGCTCCTCCAAGCTGACTTCCCATCGCGTTGGAGGACGATGTGGGATCTCATATTTTATAAACATAACTATAATTACACTTACAAAGTCAGATTTGGCTAACAATGTAACAAAATACAATTCCCGGGATAAAACTTATGTAACTTCAGCTAATTACAAGAACAAAAGACAAGTTTAACAATTGAAGTAAACTCTACGAACTTAGTGTTTAATTCTCAAACTAAGCTAAAGTAAACGACACAAAACGTACTCTTACGTCATTAACTCCACTCCACTACACAATTTAAAATTTAAAGCTACCCATTCACGCGCGAGCGCCGCGAACTTACTTGTCGTAAATTCTAGCAGACAATGGCGCGGGCCTGTGGTACTGTTACATAATCTGTGGCGCTGCTTTGTTCCCCGTTCTGAGACAAAGCGACACTGCGATTAGTCTCTGGCTCATTATAATTAACTCACCGGTGAGGTGGGATATTCAAGACAGTTTGAGCGCACCAGATTTAAATGTTTCTTGGAATTTGTGTGAAGACTTTGAATGAGATTAGTAGGAAGTCGATCTCTGACGATAAACTTAGAAATTAAGATGGACCACTTGATTGACAACTTGAATATATTTTTTGTTTGTGTGGCATACAATAGAATTATGAAATTATTATCAAATGTTGCTACGCAGTGATTTGGATTTTGTTTTTGATCTAAATATCTTAATGATTTGCTTGTCCTCTTGTATTTAAATTGGTAAAAGAGAAATAGTGTTGTAATATATTAATGTACTAGCTTTTACCCGCGACTTCGTCCGCGCCACATATTTATTAAAGTAATTGAGGCAGTACCTACTCGTATGTCTACTACCATACAAATTCACGTTTCCTAATCAAAATTGGTCTAAGTCAAAGTTTTATATTTATTAATAAATGTACAATTTACACGACAAATTACAAAAAAACTATGTTCTCAAAAAAATTAATCTGACTTGACTTTAATTTAAAATCATATTAGGACGGTCCACCAAATTTTATTAGAGTCTATTAGTAGATATTAGTAGATATATCGTATGATGACATGAACGCAAATTTTAGTTTGTTGCTCATATTTCAAAAACCGCCCCACTGATTTCGATAAAATTTATATGACCACCTCTGAACTATAATCTACCAACCAAAAAAATAACCATCTAAATTGATTCACAATTGGAAATACAACTAGATTGATAACCTCCTCCTTTTTGAAGTCGGTTAAAAATAGCATACAAAGAGTGCAAAGATCCTTCCATGCACACTTTTACTCCTCATTTCACTCTTTTCAACTCTTTTCTGTGATAAAAGTCGCCGTTGTCCTTTCCTAAGTCTAGTCTATCTGTGCACCAAATTGTAACAAACTCTTTAAGTGGCTTAGGCGTTAGGCGGTAACGGACAGAGAGAGTTACTTTCATACATATAATTTCGTATTAGAATTGAAAACAGGTCCTGATCATTTTATAGGAGGCAGTTGTAAAGATTACCGAAAAGTAATACGTTTACTCCTCCAAAAACTCATTTTCGCAGTTCTTAATTTGCCTTAATCGAGCGTCCATCATGCATAACATTTGATAAGACACCATGGAAATCTCGTCAACTATCAAAATTCTGTCTGATACACCATTTAGTGGCTGCGCCCATCTTAAATATTGAGGTTGTATAGTGCACTGTATTCTTCTTGTCAAGCCCTTTTCTTTGATACCCATGTTGATGGGATTGATAAAACCTAAGTTATCCGCCATTGTGTAGAGGCCGCCATCTTGGATTTTAATTTTATATAGTACGTTGTATTCTACTGGTTGAGCACTTTCATTTGATACCCATATTGATGGGATTGATAAAACCTACGTTATCCGCCATTTTGTAGCGGCCGCCATCTTGGATTTCAATTTTTATAGTATGTTGTATTCTGCTTGTTGAGCCCTTTCATTTGATACCCATGTTGATGGGATTGATAAAACCTACGTTATCCGCCATTTTGTAGCGGCCGCCATCTTGGATTTTTTTTTGTATTCTGCTTGTTGAGCCCTTTCATTTGATACCCATGTTGATGGGATTGATAAAACCTACGTTATCCGCCATTTTGTAGCGGCGGCCATCTTGAATTTATAAATAAATGATACCGCTAGAAGCGTCTTGAAACGCTCTTGAGAGTAAATGGCTCAAACGAGTAAAAGTAAGGTGGCACTTCATATGCCGAAACATAAACACCGCACTTATGTAACCTGACACCCGTTTTCCCGCCAAATTTGTAAAACGCGAAAAGCGGCTAGTGTATCAAGCGGTTATATAAGTATCCCCGTATAGTTAGAAATTATAAAATTGCTGGAACAAACGTTTATCGACTCCATTTCAAGTGTCTAGATACAAAGTTTCATGGTTTTATCTTCAATAATATTGAACTTGCAGACTTTCACCCCCAATTCCACCCCCGTAGATACAGTTCGAAACTACAAAACTGCTAAAACATACATTTTATGGTTTCGTGTTAAATATCTAGACGTAAAGTTTCATAGTCCTTCAACAATGACGAAGTTTTCCATATAAACTTTCATCCCTTATTTTAACCCTTTCAACCCTTTTTTCGGAACAAAAAGTAGCCTATGTCCTTTCTCGGGATCTATTCTATCTATGTATAAAATTCCATCAAAGTCTGTTGGTTGGTTTAGGCGGTAAAGACGGACAGACAGACAGACAGACAGACAGACAGACAGACAGACAGACAGACAGACAGACAGACAGACAGACAGACAGACAGACAGACAGACAGACAGAGTTACTTTCGCATTTATAATATTAGTATGGATATTGTAATGAACACAGTAATGTATATCGCATGCGATGCAAAAATTTGTAATTTATAATTTTTTATATTTTAACTGAATTCATCTGAAATGATTTTAAAAAAATACTTATCTTCTTTATCTGATAAAATAAAAACTACTAAGTCTCAGACTGTACAATTTTGAAAATTAATGAGTACCTAATTATAGTTTCAATATAAATCTACTTTTTTTAAAGAAATGAATCAGATATGTTTATTTTTGGTATATTTCCATTCAAAATTCTCTAATATGTCCACTTTTTTATTCACCTACCACGCAGCAGAAAAATACCAGCTTTCTAGTTATTTTTGTCTTTAAAATCTCGTATGGATATGTATGTAATTGTGATTTTTTTTAATCTTAGATGTTACAGGCAATCACGCTACTTTCCATTATGCGTAAGTAAGTACTTGTCTTATTATTCCAAATTATGAAAAAAAAACTTGTAGATATTCCAGAAAGCTGTTATCACGCAATATAAAAACTTTAAATCGTTGTAAAAGATTTATCCAATTAAGAATCTTTCACGGTAGTAGTCCAAAGATATATGTAATGGTTGTTAATTCGAGCATATCATTAAATTTTAAGCGTATTATAATAGCAAAACACAATTTTAAAACATAAAACAAAAATTGTACCGCTATGATTCACAAAGACGAAATAGTCACGGTAGTTGAAAACGGCAGTAACTTCACTTCGAAACACTGCACTAAGCCCCATAGTTTTGTAAATTTGTAAGTGTCTATGTTTATTCCCAAGGGTTTTTGTGACAACTGAACAAAATTACATACGTAGTAAGTATATAGCCTGGATTGAAACATCGGCTACCAATAATGAGCTGAGCCGTGAGTGACGTCGCAGAGTGCAGCTCGTTATGAAACAAAAAGGTTCGTGCGTTTCACCGAACCATAGCATGTGCTGCCATGAACAGGAGGCTTTGCAGGCACGGCGGGTCCCTGTAAATCAGGCATACGCAGGTGACTGTGCTTCATCAAGCAGGCACATTGTGCGCTATCTCGGGGCCTTTTGAATAGCCTCGTGATTTGGTACGCTATTTCTGACTTTACTCGTAATTTTATTTTTTCAACATATTTTACGAGACTTTCGTTGAGAGGGATTTCAACACCGTGCTCATCGCTTTCATACTGTGATGAGTTTTAGCTGTTTGAAAGGTTTTTGCTGGAATTAATTCTCTTTTTTAACCTATGATAATTCTGGCCACTGAAATCTAATACTGGTTTTTCTTCTGATGGAGTACTGGAATCTATTACGGTGGGTAAGTCGGGTAAGTGGATTCGATGTATGGGTAAAACGTATTTTTTCCGATCTTCCAATAATTTTAAGCAATTACAGAGATATTGTCAAATAAATAGTAGTAGAGCAGATTTTGAACTCTACTTGAGATCTCTCTCTCTCTGCCACGTATTGGCCAGTTATTCTATCTTATCTTATCTCCGAGTGATCTACTACCTAGAGCGTGCCACAATCTTAATTGTAGGTTCGAATCCAGCCTGCGCCTTTAAGTATTTTTCAAAGTGCAAAATACAAAAAAAAAAAAACAAAATACAAAAATCTTTATTGCTGTTTGCAGATAAGATAAGATGATACAAAACATTAAAATAATTGACCCATACAAACTGGCCTCTTCTTCTAGGGGCATGCAATATGTCTGGCAACGCAGTTTCCATTGGTCTGAATTTATACAATGATAATAATAGTCAGCTGATAAAGTCTTCTTCTTCTTTTTTCATTTTTAACTTTTAATCGGTTGTATCATATATGTCATCTGATTCATCATGTATTAATTTCTGGCTTCTATCCCGTTGTGTTATGTTAGTGTGATATGTTTGATGAGTACAATTACGCCAACGTCTTGTGCTTCAGCAGGATGATGTTATGGACTTTGACAAGTGTGTGGTTTCATGTAGAATCCAAGGTCTTGCAGTAGTAGCTCTTGCAGTTTAGCCGTGTGAGCAATTTTAAAGAATGTCATTATGTATAGAAAAATCAAAAAATAATAATAATTCAATTTGTATAAAATAAAACAATGTCAATGTGTGTAAAAGAATGTTAACATGTATAAAATTTAATATTTGTATACCTACTCAAAGAACTCTCACAATATATTATAGAGTAATCTGATTCAACCTGTCCATTACAATATATTATCTGATCTAACATTAGTTAAATCTAAAGTTTCATAAAACATAGATAGAAACACAAAGTGCATTGGTGTTGTGTAGGAATTGTCCTTCTATATTTATTGATTATTTATTTATTTGTATATACGAGTTTGACACCACCACTGGCTATGTCGGTAAGGAAAAACGACGTGAGTAAATCGGGATATCTACGAATGTTTCGAGGTCATGCGTCATCCACCAACCCACACTAGGCCATGTGGTGCATCATATCTTAGACTTTTTCCTTGTGTGGAAAAATACCGAGTCCTAGGAATGAGAATATTAAGTAGGATTATACTAAGAGGCTAGTAAAGTAGAGGAGGAGTAAGAGGACTGGTCTAGTCGGGAGAACGGCGACTGCCGATCCGGAGCTTCTGGGTTCAAATCTCACTACGCGCACCACTGTCTTTTCAAAGTCATGTGCGTAAAGCTTAAAAGCTTAAAAACGGTGAATGAAAACATCGTAAAGAAACCGACATGTACTTAGAATCTTTGGAGGTCATGTGTCATCCACCAACCCGCACTTGGCCAGCGTGGTGGATTATGGCCTTAAACTCTCTCCTTACGAGAGAAGGCCTCGAATCCCAGCAGTGGGAACATTTAGTGGGCTGCTTATGCTATGTTTATACATAAGAGGTGCATGCATAACTCGCAGCTGATTCGAGATGAGTGAACGATTGTGTAATCAGACACGTTTACCACTAGGCTCTTACATCTTTTTGTATAAAAACTAGCTGCTATTTTTAACCCCCGACCAAAAAAAGGGGTGTTATAAGTTTGACGTCGATGTCTGTCTGTCTGTCTGTCTGTGTGTGTGTCTGTCTGTGGCACCGTAGAGCTCAAACGGATGGGCCGATTTCAATCCGTTTTTTTTATTTGAAAGTTAATATCCGTGCTCTTAGCTATGTTTGGTTAATATCGATTCAAGATGGCCGCCTCCACAAAATGGCGGACAAAATATTTCTTCACAACTTACCTTAATATGGGTATCAAATGAAAGGTCTTGACTAGCAGAACACTGTAAAGTATAAAAAAAATCAAATCCAAGATGGCCGCCACCACAAAATGGCGAATTATATTTTTTTTTCACTACTACCTCAATATGGGTATCAAACGAAAGGGCTTGACTAGTAGAATACTTTGCACTATGACAAATTTCAAATCCAAGATGACCGCTACCACAAAAATGGCGAAATACATTTATTATTTCACAACTCCCTTAATATGGGTATCAAATGAAAGGGCTTGACTAGTAAAATGTTGTACAGATAACAAATCCGAGGTAGTCGGGGGTTAATCAAAATTTTTAATTTTGTTCTTGTGTATAAAAACTAGCAGTTATTTTTTAAAGTAAGAGAGACGCCTTGATCACAACATGTGCCTGATGGTAAGTTACGCGTCTGTCCATAACAGCACAGTGTCATGAAGCTATTGGACCATCAGTAGCCTAAATCATTACCTAGTACTGTACTACGATCGTCACCTGATCCTCCTCCACCACGATCTAAAATTATTTATATCTACGCTCTGTAATTTAAACATGGAAACATTGCCCTTGAAACCGGAAAACATTTAGATTAATAACTAGCAAAGGTGTGGTACAGGTGGATACAGAAAATCAAATAGTCCTACTTTTACAAAATTACCTTAACCTAGTCTCCGTATTGGTACAGAAATACATTTGTTCCTTTCTTTCCCCTCGTCCCATTATTAATATTTAAAAATTAAATAGTTTGAATGTTTGTTGTTCAATCACGTTGGAACAGCTCAACAGAGCGGGCAAAAATTTAGAACATTGCAAGAATATTGGCTGACATAACGCATAGGCAGGCTACTTTTAATCCCGTATAAAAGATGGTTTATCGATCAAACTTTTTAAAGTTACAGCGACTGTTTATACAGTGATGGCAAACTCACAATAAAATTGTAAAAAAGGAAATTGTTCATTACAATGTAATAAGCACATATATTTTAATTTATGACACTTATTTGTACGATACTTATCGTACAATATAATGTTCTATTTAAACTTTAAAAATGTATGTATGTTTTTATTTAGTTTTTTCTAAAATTGACGTGTAAAATGTACATTTATCAATAAAGAACTTTGACTTTGAATAACGGGAACGTAAACAACGTGGGAAAACCTGAAAACCACTTCTAGTCTAAAAAAAAAACTTGAAAGGTGTCAAGGGACACCCGGATGGAACGAAGTTCCTTTCGATTAATTAGTGAAGGAATTTTTATTATTATTTTTTTATATTTACAAAAAACCTGTATACACTCAACAAAAATAATCGTCGCGACACCACACTGTTCAATGCGAAATAGAAATGAAAATATCTGGCTTGCTTTCTATAAGAGAGAGAGAGACAGACAGAGAAACATGCGACGCGCACAGCTTACAATAGCAAAAATTGTCGGGACAACTTTTCGTAAGATTTTTTTCCGTCTAGCCCCCTTTCACAACGCGCGATAAGGAACTTTGTTCCAAAAACTGACAAAAGCCACGGACCGCAGTCTGTGGAGTTACAAAATTTTAAACAAAAAAGTCCCCCATTTATTATTCTCAGTTTGTTGACACGTCAGATTACGTCACCATCGATCCCGCGCCCTAGAATATTTCGCTAGAGCACATTTCTTAAGGCATTCGCGGCACATCCGCAACCATCAATCTTTCCACACACGTAGTAGCGCAGTGGCCGCTTTATCTTACTTACACCGTTTCAATATGGATGTACCTCACATCTACCGGGCTAGGCGGCCAACGCGAGATCGCGACAGGTGATGTAATAAATTACTGGATTCATTACTAGTAAATGGATAAACGGTAGACTTTCATCATAAACATTCATTTTGTAGTAGTAGGGTTCCTTGCCAAGTCTACCTGGGGATGTACCACACTATTTCCAGTTATTACTGTGTTCCGGTTTGAAGAGCAAGGTTTACAATGAAATTACAGGACATAGAGATAAAACACTACACACAACTTTTATCACAAGGTGGCAACCGCAGTGCAGTACTGGGTAGTAATTTGGACTCTTCATGTAATAAGCTAACTCTGCATTCCGATTACAATGTAATATCTAATTGTTATTACCGGGTGCCCAAGATACAGGCCTAGCCTAGTTTGAGAACCACCGTACAAATTGCTAATTACAATTGGGTTAAAAAAATTATAGAATGTGCTTTAACTTAAGGATATCAAGAAATGTAATTTTTGTTTTGGTGAATAAATGACTTATCTATCTTAATAGCTACATGCCAAGTTGCTGTTATGGGCAGGCATGTTGCTTACCATCAGGCACATATCCTGCTCGTGTCATCACTCGATACTATAAAAGTATCAATATAATCAGCCCATATTCACTCCATCTAGACTCAGTTTTATCTGCGTTCAGATTAATATAGATAATGCTAAAATTGTTGTAAAATAATTACTTAGCAAGTTTTTACTACAAGCGAGTAGCTTGTGAATTAAAACTTAAATTTATCTTTATTTTCGTTTTGTGAAGTGAGAACTTGTTAATTTGCATCCAGCACTTTTTAGAAAAAAAAAACTCCCATTTTCCACTTTACAGAATTTTCTCAATTATATTCAAGATCATTTTACCCATTACCTACGTAATATTTGCAGTAAATTCTAATGCAGCGAACTAATTGGAGCCCGAACCGGTGTGGACGGAGTTTGGAGCTCCCCGATGACATTAAACATGCATCTGGTTAAAAGCTCTGCTGCGGAGTATGTAGCGAGATGGAGTACCTTGACATACCTGCTTATAAGTAGCTTATGATATACTTAGGTACTTATAAATATCTTGTCACAAACTTACTTTTTAGAATTATGTTCCAAATCTACTAATATATGTTTATAAATGCTTACAAACCTAGCAGCTATTGGAACAGTAGCAGTTAGTAGTGGTAGGACTCTTGGCAGAGTCCGCCTGGGGAAGTACCACACCTTTGCCAGTTATTCTACCGCCAAGCAGTGATGTGCAAACATTGCTGTGTTCCGGTTTGAAGGGCAATGTTTCCAGAGAAATTACAGGGCTTAGAGATATAAGATCTTAGATCTCTGGGTGACGAGCGCAGTGCAGTGCTAGGTAATGATTTGGACTCTTCGTGTTCCAATAGCTGCTTGTCACTGTGCTGTTATGTGTCAGGCATGTTGCTTACCATCAGGCACATGACCTGATCGTCTCGTCACTCTATATTTAAAAAAAAATAAATAAAAAACATTAAGATTAGAGCCCAAATCATTACCTAGCACTGCACTGCGCTCATTACCCAGAGACCTAAGATATTATTACCTATACCTTTAAACGACCAATTCTTGTGGGTATATAGGTATGTATATATAGAATCTGAATCTCGGAAACGGCTCGAACGATTTTCATGAAATTATGTATACCAGGGGTTTCGGGGACGATAAATCGATCTAGCTAGGTTTTATTTTTTAAACACATCATTTTATGCGCGTGTTTAGACAACGAAAAACTCCTATAATGTCATTAGAATACGATAACTTATTTCGCCACTGTTCTTTAAGTCTAAATGGCTCAGAAGGAATATGCTCGCCCGCGGAGTCAACAGGCCCCGGTTCGAAACCTGATGATGGTTACACTCGGGTTTTTTCCTTTTGTTATTTTTTTTCTGAGAAAATCTTTTACTTAGAGCCCTTTATAAACGCATTTAATCCGAGCAGAGCTTGGTCAACCAGGTACTATATCTTTAAGCCCTGTAATTTCTCTAGAAACATTGCCCTTCAAACCAAAACACAGCAATAGTAACACAGTAACTTTTTGCACATTACTGCTTGGCGGTAAAATAACTGGCAAAGGTGTAATACTTCCCCAGACTACAACTGGTCAATATACTGGTCTACTAACTGCCAAGGGTCTCAACCAAAACATAAACATAGGTATCTAATTTCTAAAGCGGATAAATTCTGTTCACTTCTTTTACGCCTAATTGGTAGATACTAAGAAATGCAAGCAATATTGTAGAAAATAAAAACTTTTGCAACAACAAAGGAGTAAATTTTCTTGGACGTCGAATTTGTATCGTGGACAATTTTTGCATTTTCCCCTTTGATCAAGCAGAAAACACGAAAAGGTGAAAGATTGTAACGTCAGAACGAAGTTAAGTACTGTTGCGAAAGAAAACGAAATTGGCTCGGTGCAATTATTTTTTGGACATGCATAAAAATCTCACTATAATATTACCACTGCTGAGATTCGGATTGCTCTCAAATAGAGACACAATATCTTTATTCTCCCACGCTGGTTAAGTGTCTGAAAGTTTGATTATTCAGGTGTTTTAATGTTTCTTGCTCAATCACGATAGAACAGCTTAATTGGGTTAAAATTTGGAACACAGGTCATAGTCTGGAGCAGCATGTTATGGTTAAATAAAGGCAACAGAAACAGAGCGAGTGAAACCGCCAGCTACTGCTAGAGATCTGATTTTTCCTTAAGAGAGAAAAAAATTCAGTAAATGAAGAATTGAAAAATAAATAATAAAATGTGCTTCAAAACAGCATTACAGTGATATGTTTGTACATTTCTAATTGGCGTTATAAAACCCGCCAGAGATCTTCGTTGCAGCGTCCCAAGTGGATCCTAGAACGAAACCTACTACTGTAGACAAAAGGGTCTAAAAATGCTATCCTTTCGAAATGTATGCATGAAATCTCATTTTATTTGTCACTAGCAACACTCTGGGGTTGTACTCGCTCAGTTCTCGTTCTTTTTATTTCTAGGTTATGAAAAATATTATGTATTTTGCCTGACTATAATCCAACTGCGTCCTAAATTTCAATCCGATCCGTTCACACGATCCAACAAACATTTAAACTGTTGTAGGTTTTATATCAGTGGGATTGCCAATGACAAATGATTGCTGAAGCATTTATACTAATATTCTAAAGCTTATTGTTTTAACCCGCTAATACCAGGAACTGCTGGATCGAGTTCAAAAATTCTTTCACCCTCAGTCTGTGTCAAAGAGTTTAAATATACTTTATCTATATGCTATAAATGTTCCACGGGCGAAGTCGGGGAAGACCGCTCGTCAATTTTAAAGTAACTCATTAAATCGCCATCATTTTTAAAGAACCATGTCTAAAGATACCTATGTGCTATACACGCCAGTTTTCCAAGTAGGTACCTTTGTACTTAACTAACATTTTTGCCTCCATCTGTACAAAATTGAATTATTTCGTTAGGAGAGCAGCTTTGATCTCTCGTCTCGTGCCATTACTCGACTTGATTTTTTTACTTTTAATTATTGGAGCTCGCATTTTTTTTTCGGAAATTACTCCCGAGACTTTGGGGCTGAGTTTTTGTGAAATTATGGAAATATAGCCTGGCTGACGATTCGTTTCTCCATTTTAAGGGGAAAAGTGGCTGTTAATTTTTATCTAACGAATTCGGTTATAAAGTGAGAGAATTTTATTGTGCCACCAAATCGTTATGGGGTGTATCTCTTGGATATCATTTCATATAGCTTGATTTTGAAGTGAATATTTTTAGCCGAACGATTTTTGAGCAGTTCTTTGTAGGGGAAATTAATTAAATTTAACTCTTGTAGGTGTGCAAAATCTCGTGAATCGCGTCATTGACACCGACGTAATAACAGTATATTTAAATCTATACAGATACTTATTTTGTGTAACATTAATAACATTGTAAATTATAAGTTTTCTCTTCTATCAGCTATCCATTTGTAGTGGTATGATTATACTCGTAGTAGGTAATAGACTAGCTAACCCGATGGGGAACTTTATATCACCATACTACTTTTTCGTCAATGTTGTATTTTCTTCTACATAAACCTTTTCCTGGCAATAACGATTACTAAAACCACAAAATCATCAATTCTGACGCAGTCGTTGTAAAGATATATGCTATCCTCCGTTGGCTGTCAACAGGGTGATCCCTTCGGCCCTGCGACCTTCGCCCTGGCCATTCACCCTATCATTCAACGTCTCCAGTCCAAACTAAACGTTTGGTACTTGGACGACGGAACGTTGGGGGGCGATGTGAATACTGTTTTAACTGATTTACAAAAACTTATAGACGGTTTTCGTCTCATTGGTTTGGAACTAAATTTCTTAAAATGCGAACTTTTCGTTTGCGACACATGTCCAGATAAAGATTCGATAATACAGAAATTTAATGATCTGGCCCCCAACATCAAATCAGTTGACAAACATTCCTTGCGCCTCCTGGGTTCACCGATATTAGATGAGTCGTTTACACCTTTTGTCGAGGAAAAAATTCAAAATTTTACGAGAGCCTCCGATAGGCTACTCAAAGTAAACGCCCATATGGCGTTTACAATTATTCGGCATTGTCTCTTTGTTCCGAAATTTATGTACGCTTTACGATGTAGTCCACTGTGGAATCATGATGAGCTCCTTTGGAGCTTAGACAATGTCGTAAAGGAATCTTTAATATCGGTGTTGAATGTGGACCTGAGTGGGAGGGCATGGTCACAAGCCTCACTACCCATAAGGTTGGGAGGCCTAGGGTCCGCCAAATTTCAAGTGTAGCTTTACCGGCATTCTTGTCCTCAGTTCATAGTACTCAAAATCTAATCGAAAAATTCTCGGACCCTCATTAGGCCATTCGGATGTAGTAGTAGCTAATTTGTGCGAGGCTAAGAATGCTTGAGGCTGGCTTGTCCAAACAACGATTTCCCAGATGTCTGTCATCTCAGAGACAGTGGGATCGACCTATCTGCGATCTAGCACGGACTCTCTTCTCGATACGTGTCCTAGTATCGCGGATCGTGCTCGTATCCTTGCTGTGTCTGTGTGGGAATCGGGCCTTTGGTTACAAGCTTTGCCATCTTTCAATACCGGTAGCCTATTAGATCCAACTGCATTTCGTCTAGCTGTTAGCTTGCGCTTGGGTGCCAGGTGCTATGAAGCCCATCGCTGCCATTGTGGTACTGCCGTCGACCAACTCGGTCACCATGGTCTCTCTTGCTCGAAAAGCGTGGGTCGTATTGGCCACCACGCCTGCCTGAACGACATCATACGCCGGGCTTTTTCCACCGCCAATGTCCCAGCCATACTCGAACCGAGTGGTCTTGCGCGTGACGATGGCAAAAGACCTGACGGCGTGACTGTTGTGCCTTGGAAGTTGGGTCGGCCCTTAGTATGGGACGCAACTTGCGTCGATACTCTGGCACCATCACATCTTCCAGAGACACATAGTAGGGCCGGTGCAGCGGCTAATTCAGCTGAGCGACTCAAACGGCGCAAATATGCAACCCTCGGAAGTGGTTACATATTTGAGCCCTTTGGGGTTGAGACATTGGGACCGTGGGGGCCGGGAGCTCACCTCATTTTCAAAAGCCTATCCGAGCGCTTGGTCGACGCGACGCGTGACCAAAATGCTGGCGTTTATTTGGCCCAACGCATAAGCATTGCCATTCAGCGTGGTAATGCCGCCAGCATGCTGGGTACGCTTCCGATTGGTAGTGGGCTTGAACATCTTGATTATCTATAGACCTACAGTGGTCTATAGATAATTCAGGTGTGCTTAGTGTAAGTAGTTAGTTAGGTTTGTAGTGTAGTGTATGTAGTTCTCATTGTATTTTAGTTTTGTTAATAAAGGCTCTGCCCAGATAAAAAAAGATATATGTATATATATTTTAGCGTTTCATTTTAATATATAACATTGATAAGTGTAGGTACCGTCTCTGTAGTGGTAAGACTCTTAGCAATGTCCGCCTAGAAAAGTACCACACTTGTGCCAGTTATTCTATCGACAAGCAGTATTCTTTAAACATTACTGTGTCCTGTTTGGAAGGCAATGTTTTCAATGAAACTACCAAGCATAGAGATAAATTATCTTATACCTCTGGACGACGAGCGCAGTGCGATCCTTGGTAATTATTTGGACTCTTCATGTTCCCTCTTACCTTCAAGAATATGTTTTGCTTGTCTTGTTGCCCTACACAATAAAACCATTGCTATATATCAGCAGAGCTAGATTCCTATATATTTTACACATCAGTGATCCTCTTTGCGAGCTTTCTTGTTCCTAAATTTATGTTTTAATGCTACTGCTGTTTTTGTGTTTAACTCAAGAGCTAATATAAAAGCTATACCGAGTATTTCTCAATGATAAGATTTATTTCCATTTTATTGGTTTTTGCAATATCGTATCGATTATCTTATTACTATCTGTTTCGTTTTTTATTAAAATAGTTATCCAGTCTGGAAAGTTTTTGATGAGTAACTATCTACTTGTATTCATTTTTAACGAGCTTCATGAGCTTGATTTGGAAATTTAATCTGAAGAATTTTATTATGTTTTTCGTTCACTGTCAGATTGAATTTTAGTTTTACTGATATTACCAATTACAAAACTTATTTTAAAATAAGCTAAGATAAATATATAGATAGATAGATAGATAGATAGATAAACTCTTTATTGCACTTAAATTATAAAGAAAAATAACAATAACACAGAACAAAAACATAGAAAAAAGTAGCAATTGGCGACCTTATCGCTAAGAGCGATTTCTTCCAGGCAACCGTAGGATGGTAAAAAAGAAATTAATAATGGAAGACGGGGAGTGCAATTTGGAGTACATAGATACTTCCGAATGATAATTTGATAATACTAACTAACAATTAATTTCAAATATAACAATATAAATACATAAATCAATTTTACGTCCTAATACACAAATATTTTATAATAATAGACTAATACATAATTAATAATAACATGTTCAATGAATGAAAATAATTGAAGATATAGAATACAATTTTATTACGATTTCAAGGAGAATAATGACTTCAACATCTATGTATGTGATGACTGTAACAAATAGAATTCTTTGACTTGGTTCTTAAAACAGCAAGAGAAGGAGCTTGCCTAATGGTGACGGGCAAGGCGTTCCACAACTGGACAGCTTGGAAAGCAAATGATTTGCCATAAAAGTTTCGCTGCAGGCCGGCGGTGTTTGAAGGAACAAGTTATATTTTGACCTGAGAGGTAGACCATGTGCATTGCTCCAATAAGTAAAAAGTTTTTTCAAATACCGCGGAAAAGAGGATTAAATAATACGCTATAGAGAAGGGACAAAATATGAGCATTCCGACGAAAGCGAATGGGAGCCACTTGAGCTGTATACGAAATTGAGACACATGATCATACTTGCGTAAACCAAATATGAATCTTATACAATAATTTTGGAGACGCTCAAGTTTATCTAGCTGATCTTCTTTGAGGTCAAGAAAGCAGACGTCTGCGTAGTCCAGGATGGGAAGAAGAAGAGATTGTGCAAGCGCAATTTTGGTAGCAGTGGGTAAAAAATTACGTAATCGCCTCAATGACCCGCCCGATGCAAACAGCTTACAGCTGATCGATTTCAGGTGGGATTCCCAGCTTAAAGTGCGATCAAAAATAACGCCAAGATTTTTAACTGATTCGCTGTACGGTATAACGACCCCATTAAAAACAATCTCAGGGATTGCGGGCCAATCGACTATAGCTATCATGTAAGCACTGCCGAGTATAATAACTTGGGTTTTGTTGGGGTTTACATCTAAGCCGAAGGAGTTACTCCAGTGTACAATTTGTTTAAGATCAGCATTTATGATGATCTTAAACAAATTGTATATAATATATTTATATTTCGTATCGAACTGCTCGTAGCTCAAAATAGCGATATCGTTTCATGGTCGATGTGTTAAAGACACAAGACAAGTTCTACTTTTGTAATAAGAATGTCTTTACTGTGGAAAGCGTTTTTTCCCAATACTGGTGGACATTTTTGGTCTCTTAAAATTTTAATTGAATATTATTTTTTTCTTGGTAAACACGCTCCGTCATAGACCACTACGTCGCTTAACATGAGGCAAGATGACGGAAAAATTATAACAAGTGGTATCTAAATAGACAAATTCTTTATTGCACTTGTTTGCAAATTAAATAGTCTGTATTTTACAGGCAAACAAAAGAAGCAGTATATTGGCGGCTTATCACTATGAACAATCTCTTTCAAGTGTAAAATGAATTGAGAGATCAGAAAATAGGAAGATGGGGGAGTACCCATAAAAATAAAACTATTGGTCTTAATATATCTATTGGTTCTTGAAACCAAATTCAGATTCCAAAAACCTTTTTTAACCATTATTAAATGCCCAAACTGCGTCTACGTGACATTCCCGTTATGTTTATTGGACATAAACTATGAACGACGGTCCACTATGAATACGATTTTCTAAAAAATTAAAAACCATTCTACTCACCATTTATCAAACTTTGTTCGTGCCATCAACTACGTTTTTATCTCGAACAATTTGTCGTTTAATCACGATTATCCGGGTATCGTACGAACGAAACACTACAACTCCACCACGTACTAAATATTTATTGAATAATAGACGAGCAGCATTAGCTGATGCCTATATCTCAGTGTTAGTGATGGTGCGCGGGACAACTTTGTCGGAGAGAACAATGACTAGGTTCTGTCACTGAGTTTTGACTACTGCTCCGATTAGGGTCTATCACTGAGATTTGACTCCAGCTGGGCTCCCGCCAGAAACTCTGTGGTAAGCCAAAAGGAGTCCGTTCCAACAGAATCCTTCTTTTCAAGGTGTATCCGAGCCAGCACCATTACCTAGCACTCCATTGCGCTCATCACCAAGAGATCTAAAATGTTATATCTCTAAGCCCTGTAATTTCTCTGGAAATATTGCCCTTCAAACCGGAACACAGTAATGTTTGCGCATTATTGTTTGGCGGTAGAATAACCGGCAAAGGTGCGGTACTTCCCTAGGTGGACTTTGCTAGGAGTCCTACCACTATAAAAGTACGTTGCCTGAGTGGGTTTTTCCCAATGGTTACAATCTTTGTGTCTTCAAATCGAGAGTGAAACGGTTACTTACTTCTTTTCGGTACATTCGGTACGTTCCATCGTAGACCGCATCGTCGCTTAACTTCAGGCGAGATGGCGGTCAAGTGAACCTATAAAAGTAAAAAAAAGCCCTGAGTGTCGCTTTTCCATACTCGATCTGCGCTCCGCTACGGAGGTCGCTGGCTAGCTCCACTCAGGACCACCCTCAACTTTCTGGCTCCCGCATTTTTCATAAACACTCTAGGGGTAGTAGCAACAAGACTAGGTGGAGTCGGATGCTTCGGGTCAAATCTGGGTCCTATGTAACCTAAATAATAAATGCCTAGCGACTATTATGCGTCCCATCAATAATCGAATTGAATATAATATAATAGATTATTATGCTAAATACACATTACGCCAAAAAACTATTACGCAAAAGCTACATTATAACACTTTTATTATGCTACATTCATTATGACAACGTAAATTAGGAAAACAATATGCGTTTTAAATGGGACTCTGTCACACATTGGTAACGTGAAGTCATCCAAAAAGCGTTTATCGTGGACGCCCTGCTTCGCTGCTCCGCCGCCGCTCCGACGCTACACCGTTTACATGAGTATGGTAATGACGTGAACTCATAATATTCACCAAAAATGTCTAACGCGGCTAAATAAATTTTAACTTCAATAAAACACAACACAAAGCATTAACTTAAATGCCATAACACACAAATTAGAAGCACTGCAGTGGATACAAAGCGAAACTAAATCTAGACGGTGGCCTGTTTAGTTTGTACCCCAATATTATTACGGTGGATGTGGAATTATGTCGGGCGCGGTTTATCTGACAGCCTGCAGCGATGTGCGGACCGAATGTTCCATTAGATTATAATCCCGAAACATTCTGTTTGATACGCAAAATAATTGCATTGTTATTCTACAATGACAACATCATTATTATGTTACTATTTTTAACCCCGAACAAAAAAGGGGTGTTATGAGTTTGAATTCGATGTCTGTCTGTGTGTCTGTCTGTGGCAATGTAGAGCTCAAACGGATGGGCCGATTTCAATTTGTTTTTTGATTTGATAGTATTTTTGTGCGGATGTTGTTGATTATGTTTGGTTAATATCTATTCAAGATGGCCGCCACCACAAAATGCCGGACAAAATATTTCTTCACAACCTACCTCAATGTGGATTTCAGATAAAAGGGCTTGACTAGGAAAATACTATACACTATAACAAATTTCAAATCCAAGATGACCGCCACCACAAAATGACGTGTTATATTATTTTTTTCACTACTACCTCAATATGGGTATCAAACGAAAGGGCTTGACCAGTAGAATACTTTGCAATATGACAAATTTAAATTCCAGATGACCGCTACCATAAAATGGCGAAATACATTTTTTTTCACAACTCAATTTGGGTACCAAATGAAAGGTCTTGAATGACAAGTAGAATGTAGATTACAAATCCCAGCCAAGGCGTGAATATTTTTTTTATAATTATGTTCTTGTTCTCATAATGAAGTTTTAGAAAATCGATTCTCAGTGCAATTTTTAAAATGTATTTTTATCTGGCTGGCTTCCTAATTAAAATGGGATAGGGCAAGACATGTTTGCCGAATGCAGGAACAGAAATAGGTAAAATCACCAATGCTTGGGGTCCAACACCTGAACGACCTGCCGAAGGTCGCATGACGAACTAGAATCAGACGATAGAAACTGGGCCAAAGCCGTAAATCGGTCTATCTGGAAGGAGGGAAAAGACGCCTTTGCTCAACAGTGGGACAATTTAGGCTTAATAAATAAAATTGTAATAAATAATAATTAAAAATATTCATTTAACTCAATCTAGTTAAATTGAAATTTTTCAGTAGTACCTATGCTATCTATGTACATACTTTTTGTCATAGTGAAAGTACGAGAACGGGAAGAACGTGGGTAAAACCGCGGGGCATTGCTATCTTTAAGTATAAGTTTTACTAATTGGCAGACTGGTATTTACACCAACAAAATTTAGTGTAGTAGCTTCTGCCCGCGGCTTCTTATGTGTAGAATATTCTTATTCCTGGAGGCTATTCTTTAAGAAACTTTTTGTTTTGCACTTGAACATCATCTCGCCTGATGTTAAACGACTTTGTGATCTACGATAGAGCGTGTTACTTAGACTAACTTATCTACTATAAAGTCGTTTACTTAGAAGAAACCTGCCTGAATTTGCTCTCAACTGAATACACCAAGATTTTGTCCATCGGGATAAACTGTTTTTGCCTTGAAAAGTAGTCTATTAAGCCGGAATGCATTAACGTATTACATTACTGGTTGGTGACATAATAACTGGCAATAGCGTAGAAGATACTTAACCAGGCAGACTCAGAAAATAGTATTTTCTGTTTTGACGTGACTATGTCTAATAAATCGATGAACGCCGGCTGCATGCCCGAAAAAGTGTCCCGTTATGGCCTGTTACGCTCATTGTACGCTTGCGCCGCATCTATCAACATTTTGTTATGACGTTGTCACGTTAAACTATCGTCAATAAACCAACCGAGTTTACAGACAACCAATTTTCTTTAAGTATTGAGGATCATGACTGAGAGAGCAGGATATCTACCTGAATGTAAACAGCACGCCTGCCCATAACGGCACAGTGTTACGTAGCTATCAGACCATAAAAATTCCACATCATTATCTATATAGACTCCATATCAGTGCACTGTGCTCGTCACCCAGAGATTTAAAAAAAAATCTCAATATGTACGATTTTTCTGAAAATATAGCCCTTCAACCCCAAACGCACATGTTTGCACATTACTACTTCTTTGAGGAAGAATAACAAGTAAAAGTAAATAATGATACTTCCCAAGGCAGCCTAAAAAGAGTACTAGTACTACAAAACAATTTTGAATTCTAAGTAGAATGAGTTAAAATCTAAAATCGCTCAACCCTTGGACGCCCGCCGTATTATTCCAAGCCTTCTATTACAAGTCTTTGAAATTTGAAATTCAAAGTGTGCCCCAAAGATTAAACTTCCTTCGGAACCTTATTCTGTTTGAGAATTTGTTTCGCGCAAGTAATTCAGCAGTAACCTGTGTTTTGCATCTTTTAGCCGTTCCGAGGATGCATGGCCGAGGTAATGTCTTTAAATTGGCAGTCGAACGACGTAAATCTACACAGCTCTGGTTTTTTGCTCCTGATTCTGGATTTGTTTCTATTCGTGTATTTGGGCGTATGCTGTTTTAAAAATGAAACCAATGTGGTCGAGGAAAAATTAGTTTGAATTTTACTTAATGTAATGACGTTTATGATAAGTAATTTAAGTCATCTACACAGTTTTATTCAATTTTAATAGCAAAAAAACACTGTTTTTTTATGTGAGAATTATAAACTTTTCTAGAATTACCGAGTACAACGGAAACCAAACACATCATCATCATCATCATCATCATCAGCCGCAAGACGTCCACTGCTGAACATAGGCCTCCCCTCTAGATTTCTACAACGAACGGTCCTGCGCAACCTGCAACCAGCGGTTTCCAGCGACCTTTATGAGGTCATCTGTCTATCTTATGGGAAGCGTCCAACACTGCGTCTTCCAGTTCGTGGGCGCCACTCGAGAACCTTTCTTCTCCATCGGTTGTCAGTTCTGCGAGCGATGTGGCCTGCCCATGGCCACTTCAGCTTGCTTACTCTTTGAGTTATGTCGGCCATTTTCGTTCTTTTGCGAATATCCTAATTACGAATTCTGTCGCGCAAAGAGACTCCGAGCATAGCCCTCTCCATAGCTCGCTGTTTGACTTTGAGCTTCGTTATGAGGCCCACAGTTAAAGACCACGTGTCAGTTCCATAAGCCATCACTAGCAACAAGACCTTCGTCTTTAGGCATTGGGGTATCCTGGACTCAAAGCTGTGCTGAAGTTTCCCGAACGCTGCCCATCCGAGTTGGATCCTTCGCTAGACCTCTTTGTCGAAGTTGGATCTACCTAATTGGATCTTTGGCCCAGGTAGACGTATTCGTTTACAACTTCGAGTGTGGTATTCCCAACAATAACCGGTACAGGTAAGACATGAACATTTGACATGACTTTCGTCTTGTCCATATTCATCCTCAAACCTACCTGTTGGGATACTCTACTGAGGTCCCTGAGCATAGCGCCGAGGTCCTCCAGCGACTCGCCATAATGACTAAGTCGTCGGCAAACCGAAGGTGAGCCAAACACGCCTCTCCACAAAAGACTACAAAACTCTGCCTCATAGAAAAGTAGCATCAAAACAAATATAAGTAGTATTCTACATAAGTTAGTTTGGAAGTTTAGACGTTTGTTGTCCAATCACGTTGTCACATCTGAGCGTATCAGATGGAAATTTGGAACAGAACAGAACAATTAAATTGTAGTCAGGAAGAAGAGAGACGATTTTTAGCATTCCATGGATTCACCGTGCGGGTGCCGGGTCCATCGTGTGGCAGAGAGAGAAAACTCAAGTAGATCCCGAGACTTCTCACTCGAGCGTAGGTGTAAGTGGCCCCTTTCTGACGTACATCAACACTCACCTTCACTACTCGTTTCTCTCTCCCTGCCCAGCCAAATCTGATATGAGCCTACTAGTGCAGGTTTAGATACTCGTTCTAGTATAGAACTTACTGCACTTCTGGATAAGCTAAGGTCTTTCAGCAGGTTATAGAGAGATTTTGCTGGTATACCTCTCGCTCCCATTTCTACAGCGTATAAACTAACTACATAGCCGGTTTTTGTTTATTCGTTTAGGAGGTCGTAATACTTATTTTGTTTCATCGCGTGGTCTTTAGGTATATTAGTTTCCCACGGTACGGTAAGTTTTACAAAGACTTTGCGTTTCGTAGCTCTAGAAAAAAGGAAAATGTCCGGTCTGGATGACGAAACACCCACATCCTCTGGGATCCTGTAGTGCCTTTCATACGTGTCCATTAAAATAGTCCAATCAGGTTCTGTACCAGATTGAGTAAGGTTTGTTTCTGGACTTTGAAGTTGAGCCTTCTATTACAAAGTTAATTTGTCTTTTGTTTGTCGTCAATCCCTTTTGGGCTCGAGCTACTGAAAGACTCAAAAAAATACATACATATTTCGAGAAAAATAACAAAAAAGTAAAGTTCGCGGGTCCACGAGAAGCAGCTAGTTAATTGTAATTGTGAAACAACAATAATAGTTTTCATTGTAATGATTTCCGTGTAGCACAGATCTTATGAAGCTCTGAAGCTACGGAGATAACCCGAACGTTCTAGAACCATGTGTGGAACAGTCTTATACTAAATTGTACTTATTAACGTTCGTAATTACCTTCGTAATGAACGCAATAAATTATCTTTTCGTACGCACAAAGTACGACAAGTATTAGAGATGACCGAGTAGGTTAAACCGAAATGTTTTAAAACCCGTAATACATTTCGGCCAATATACGATTCGGTTTGAAAACTTTTTATAATCAGTCGTGGGTGAAAAATTAAAATCACGAAAATGCAGTTTATCAGAAACGACGATTTATCAGGTAAATAAATAATATTATTAACATGATAAATGATAAGTCTGGACGAAATGGTGACGGTTTTTGGACAACTTAAAACTGAAAAAGTCGCGGACGGGATTACTACAGAGCTTTCATCTTCCAGGTTACTGGAGCTCTACATATAAAAAGCTCCAAGCCAAGAACTACTAACACTCACAAAAATAAACTCACAGTCAAAGGGACTAGCGATTAAAGTGATATGAATATTTATGACTTAGAATTTTAGTATTAAACAGCATTAATGTTGCCAATACCGGCGTCCAAAAAGAGTCTAGCGCTCCACTGCTCCTGCGTTATTCAAGAATGTGGTGGTAACACGAATCCATAAGATTCCACTTACCAAAAGTACTCATCTCTATAGAAACCACCTCAACAGAGTTTAAGCTTTTGACCGAAATAGAACCGAAAGTATCGTAAATCGTGTCCCATCCCTACTGTACATAATTACATTTTGATTGTAATAACCATCAACAAACAAGGCGCATCGCACACAACGTGACGTCACAACACGCGCCTTATGAAATAACTTCCGAAATGACTTTGTTTCAAACAATCTCGTTTGTAGCGGGAATACTTCTTGGAACGGATTCCGGGTTGTTTAATCTAAGTGCTTTGATATGAGTTGTGAAGAGTAAAACCTCAAAACATATCCCTTCGATAAAATTACCTTTACAGTGTTTTTAAAATAATATTTTATAAGTACGTTTGGTAATGAGTTGATGAAGTTACGGCTAGTCAGGTCAAGAGAACGGCAACAAACGCACATAACCTTGTAGGAAGGAAGAACCTAGAAGCTACATGTTGATTTCTGCACGATGTTTCCCTTCATCGTTTCTAAGTTAGCCGTATTGCGCACATGTCTTCGAAAAGATAGTGGTTTGCGCGGGATTCAAACCAGGGAATTCGGATCGGCAGTGGCCATTGTCACGACTAGACCATCTGTAACTGGACCAGTCGTAACTTACTAAACCAGCTGTAACTAAACAAGCGGTCAGAATAAAGCAGTATAATTCGCAAGTGTCTACTTATTACCGACGTCACCGAAGCAAACCGTCTCTCCAATAAATAAGTTATTGCAACCCCAGCACAAGTCCCCGTTACGATTATAGACCGGACGCTTCAGACAGTTCAATTTAAGGTTAAGCACTCATGGAGCGATTTTCACCCCACGACCGCCGCGGTTGCGAGCCCGCAGGTTTCATATATAAAACATAATTATGTAAAAATGAAAGCACGGGCCTCGTTCGCCCTCAATAAAAAATAACCTCGAAAAGAATGGGATTGAAGAAAGAAGGGAAATTGATGGGTTACTCAAACCACCAAGAGAGACCTATGTTTGTAGAAGGATAGCAGGGTATAAAATAATAAGATCCAACACTATTAGACTGCAGGCCCGTGAACAAAATTTATGGGTCATCTGATACAGCAGGATATCTATGTAGGATGATAGAAGGGTATAAAGTAATAAGATTGAGCACTATGCCGTCACTTGTAAGCTGTCCAACTGAGTGCAGTTGAAGAGGGAGGGGGGGTTCTAAGCCTCGATCATTTCTCCTTGTCGCATGATTTTTGTACGGCGTTGCGGAATAATAGATTAGAAGAGGTATTGAAACTGAAACTGAAACTGAAACCTCTTCAACAGCACTCAGTTGGACAGCTTACAAGTGACGGCATAGTGCTCAATATTATTACTTTATACCCTTCTATCATCCTACATAGGTCTCCTGCTGTATCAGATGACCCATAAATTTTGTTCACGAGCCTGCAGTCTATATGCTGTCATTTGTGAGCTGTTCAACTGAGTGCAGATGAAAAGAAGGCTCTCCTCTTCCTCTTCACCTGTACTCAGTTGGACAGCTTATAAATGACGGCATAGTGCCGAATCTTATTGTTTTATGCCTTTATTTTTTTACATAGATCTCTTGGTTGTTCAAATGAGTCATCAATTTAGTATACGGGGCTGTAGCCTAGTAGTTCCGAAACCGCGGCGGGCGCGGGTAAAGATTGCTCCGTGAGTTTATAGCCCAAGAGGTCCGCGTCAGACGGCACTGCCCGTTAATAGAAGACGGTAATTAAAAAAGTTACGAGCTTCGAGGGCGCAGGGCGTCAGCTGCGGTTTACTGCCGCCGGTGCCGGTTCGAACGCCAACGGCTCAGGTTTTATGGACCAGCTTCTTCAAAACTTTGAATAGGTTTGACTTTTTTTTAACCGGCAGAGCCTTTACTAACGAAACTAAAATACAATGAGAACTACACTACATAACTGTGTTGTCTTTCGTCGCTCGGTCAGTTTTGTACTTATATTTTGCAAATGTAACATGCGTTAATTCCGATCTAAATTATTCTTTAACTAACAATACCTCTCGGTTTCAACCTATTAGTTCTCGATTTAATTTTCTTGAAATTTTGTCCGCGAGGTATAGGCTGAGCTTTGCATTAGTGTGAGTGATCACCAATCAGGCAGGAGCGCGGCGAGACAGAATGGCGCCGCGCCTAAGGCCGGTTGTCACACCTACACTATCCACACATGTACACTCACACAAATGCAAAGCTCAGCTTATGCCTCGCGGAGTGTACCAAAGTTCATTCAAATCCCTTAATTTGTTTTATTGGTGAAAGAGTAACAAACATTTATCCATACATTCTTACAAGCTTTCGCGTTTACAATATACGTAGGAATACGTTTCGACAGCGTTAAGACTAACCGCCATAGTCTGTAGACTGATCACATAATAAATGGTGCATTATCAGTACACGAATGCACAAGAAATGCGGTCATCAGAGAGAAGTGGCGGCATGTTGTGAAGCTCGCCACTAACACATGTAATGATGACCGCGACCACTCTATCAAGAGTGATACCGACGAAGGTGAAGAAGGAAAAGCGAACAATGTGGGCAAAACTGCGAGAGAATCCTAGCATAATAAACAAAATCATATTTTGGAACACGTTTAACCAACTCAAAGACCTCGTTACTGTTCACCTAAAACGCCTGACCATGAAAATGTGGCTTGATTTTGGAAAACCATTACAAGTCCATATCGCTCGCAGAACTGACAACCGATGGGGAAGAAAGGTTCTCGAGTGGCGACCACGAACCGGAAAATGCAGTGTTGGACGGCCTCCCACTAGGTGGACAGATGAACTCGTAAAGATCGCTGGAGACCACTGGTTGTAGGTTGCGCAGGACCGTTTGTTGTGGAAATCTAGGGGGGAGGCCTTATTAAGTAAGTAGATGTTGGTACCGATTAGACCGAAATAAGTAAGGAAAGCAAATAATATCTAGTAATTATTTGCAATCCTTCTTAACGCTAACCAAAAAATCTCTACGGATGAGGTAGACATGTTACTGTTCCAACATGCAAGCTTCATTTATGTTGTTTGTACAAAATGATTAATTAAAAACTAAAAAAAAAATAGTAAAAAAAATAACAAAAATAAAATAAAAAAGAACAATTAAAAAATTTAAAACGGAAGAAAAGAAAACTAATACTTTGAGTATAATTGATAACTTATGTAATAAACCCATGATGTTATATGTGTTTGTAAAATTACTATATTAGTATATTATGACTGTTGTTTGTTTATCTGATTAAGGCATGCTTAACTGGCCAATTGATTGAAAACATATTAAACCGCATAAGCAACATGTTCAGCTTGACAATGTCCCCGACTTGTGTGGGGGGAAGTACAGGTGGAACAACAATAAAAAAAAAAAAGGCCTATGTTCGGACGTCTATGTATGTGGACGTCTTGCGCCTGATGATGATGTTGATGATTACAAAGTGGCATATTTTTATATTTTTCTTTCTGTTAACATATTGTATCAAAGAAAATATTTCATAATTAAAAACACTTACCTCGAGTTACAGACTGCCAGTAACTCGACCACTTTGTGTACAGGAAGCTGGCAGTCAATAAAATAGCTTCATTGACACCGCCCTGAACTATTTGATCGTCAAATTGCTCCCTCCTCCCGTTCCCTGCCCCTCAACCCCTCCATCCCCAGGCCCGGTCCACGTAAGTTAAAATATTTTCCAATAAGTTTCCCGAGCGCCAATTAGCTACAGTCCGCTTCATTCCGTCCTTGGAGAGAGATTAAACAGGGTAGAAAGGTGGTGAAACTGAGTTGCTGAATAGTTGCACAGTGAAAGAGTAAAGAATATGCGTGGTGCTTATTATTTACCTATTTGTCAGTTACATTAAATACTCTCTAATAGTAGCTTATACACAAATATTTTTCAATTCTTTTTCTTTTGTTTTATAAACAAAAATTACGAAGATACAGAGCTTAGAAGTTTCGAGTGACGTCACTTCATAGTACGATTTTTACAAAGAAGTGACGTCACAACTCTTGTTTTTTTTTTAAGTTTGATTGTTCTTATCTTTGTCGGTTTTTAATAATTTGTTAGAACAAAAAATAAGTAACCCATACTTTTTCAAATTCTGCTGGCGTCATCATCATCATCATCATCATCATCAGCCGCAAGACGTCCACTGCTGAACATAGGCCTCCCCCCTAGATTTTCACAACGAACGGTCCTGCGCAACCTGCAACCAGCAGTTTCCAGTGACCTTTGTGAGGTCATCTGTCCATCTAGTGAGAGGCCGTCCAGCACTGCGTCTTCCGGTTCGTGGTCGCCACTCGAGAACCTTTCTTCCCCATCGGTTGTCAGTTCTGCGAGCGATGTGGCCTGCCCATTGCCACATTGCTGGCGTCTACATAGGATTAATTAGTATTGTAAATTGTTTTCTATATTCCAGTCTTCATCCCAATCGGTCGTGGTACGAACTTCAAACCGCAGCATGGCGTAATCTACAGTTAAAACACCGTATTGCTTTTCTATACATTCGTTTGCAGTTATTCTCTGTTCGCCACCGAACGTCGTGACCGGGCCGGAGACACTGACAAACAGCGGAGATATTTCACGGAGCCAGGTTTAAGAGGTCGCAGGCTAAACTCCGAGCCGAGGGCATCCGCGACACCTCTATGGTACGTACTTCAGATATTATTGAAGGAATTTTGTTACTTTTACAAGTTAAAGCGTTGTAAGTTTAAATTTGCCTGCCTTTTACTTAAACTCGTCTGATGGAAAGCGATTATGCGATCCATGACGGTGACCGTTTTCTATCAGGTATACATAATATTCATTAGTCTTAAAAATAATAGGATTGTGGTTGTCAGCAAACTTCTTTTTCTATTTTATTTTTTACGGTTCTCTGCCCAACCGTAAATGAAGCCGATTATTAAATTGTATGCGTTGATACTGACATGAAATTACATTCCGATCAAATTGTGGTTTGTTGGACTGTTCGTTTATTACGGTTTTGTAACTATGTTCTTGCAGCACTACGTTATAACTCGCGCACAAACTGTGCACAAAGCGCGAAAACAAATAATTGTAAACCGTCGTAGGGCGCCCAAAATACAGGCTGTGCCTAGTTTGGGGCCCGTTGTATTTTATTATTATTATCTGTTAACTTGTTATGTTATGCTATTTGTTAATATCTACAACTGTACTTTTTGGAAACAATAAATATATTTTCATCCCACCAGCTTGGAAAGAGTACTTTTGCTCCTCGATATCAGGGCGCAAGATGAGGTAAGTTCTAATATGAAATCAACATAATGTGGCGAAAATTTCACACAAATACACAACGTGCACACAGCTACACTTCCATCGTGAGATACATTGTAATGAATGACAAAGACATCATAGCAAATTAGCAGTAGATGGAAATGAGATAGCTATACATACCACAGTTACACGTTTGTTTAAATATTTTTCGAGAAGAATAGAAAGACATACGAAGACACTGGCGTGAAAGAGAAAGAATAGCCGTTGCCCGTGACGTAAACATTGGGCGTTATCGCTGCAGTCAACATATCGCTGGTCGTGTCCCACTCTTTCACGTCATGTATATCTGTCCCTTTTTACAAATGCTGAATTGTTTACAACAGAAAATATTATTTTAAATGAAATAATTAAAGATTTTGTGTAATTGCGTATGAAAAGTGATGCCACGAACCTTTTTCTTGGACTTGGTACTATTTGTGCACCTTGTACACACACAAAATACACACAAAATGGCATTGTAACAGCTCAAATCGAATTTCGTGGAATTATTAGCACACATGCGCTCCATTTGTCGCTCACGTTGCGACTGATCTCAATCAGGAGACGTCACCTGATTTTACATCGCCATCGTTGAGGAGAGTATGCCGCTTCTTCCGTTTTTAAGAGTTCAATGGTGCGTACTGAGGTTTTGAATTCAAAACATAATTCAACCTATTTATTTCTACCTCCTTGGTGCCGAATGCATCATACATTTTTTTAATATGTTAAAAACTCAGACTCGGAACCTCCTTGGTGTACTTACTTTTTTTTTAATTTGCTTAGCGCGAAAACATTAAAAAAAATTGCATTTAGTAATTTCCTCGCTGAGGTGGAATAAAAATATATTTATTTATTTATAGTGGTAAGGCTATTTTCAGAATCCACCTGGGAAAGTACTACCACACTTTTGCCAGTAATTCTATCACGAAGCAGTAATGTGCAAACACCGCTGCGCTTCAGTTTCAATGATAATGTTTCCAGGGAAATTACAGGTCATAGATATAAATCATCTTTTAATTCAATTCAATCATTTATTCATCTATGAAGATACTAAATAGATGAATAAACTATCGAATTAGTTACCCCAAAGTCCAGTAGTTCCTGAGATTAGTGCGTTAAAACAAAAAACTTTATAACTTTAAAATATTATAATAGTAATAAAAGTTTTAATGTCAGATAAAAAACAAAAAAAACAGACAAAATTTTGAGAATTATGAATACGTTTCTCAAAATTTGAATTTTTTTTTAAATAAAGATTGACGATACAAGCTGGATGTGCCTGATTTCTCAAAAACAAAAAACCTTTTTGTCGCAATCATTTTATCTACGTTAAGTGTTTTAAAGCCAAATAGGGTTGCCCTTCCAGAACAGAGAAGCTAACTACGCTATTCGTGGTGCTAGTTCATAAGTTCTACTGTAATATTTCTGTTTTTGTGTCACAATAAAGAGTTATCTATCTATCTACGCATTTCTGACTTCATCCGTCCGACGTAGTCACATTAAGAGAAGTTATTTGAGCAGAGTCTCCCCGGAATCCTCGGCAACTCAAACCCGAGCCTCGTTCCTCGTTGCTAATAACAAACAAATTATTCAACGAATTTCGAAAAAGACTTCAGATTTTTAATTAACGGCCATGAATAATTTAAAACTGAAATTCTTTGTCAGGATTTGTTGTCGGAACTTATTTGCGTAACTTTTTCAGTTTCACAATTTCGTGTAAAAAGAGTAGAAAAGTACCGAAAACGCGGAGTTTGGAGTTTGTTGCACGTCGTGTGTGGACGGTGAAATATGGCGAGTAGTTGTACTCGTTTATTAAATTCTGTGTAATTCCCACGACAGATTGTGTTCGCTGTAGTTACATCATTTTGTGTTACAAACTACAAATACCTATAAAGTATAGTATAGTTTTAGTAGTTATATAATAGTAGTACAGTGTAGTTGTTAAGCCCGTAAACCGGCACCGTATCTATATGGGTTGGGACCACGTTATGAAAAATAAATAGGATCTACCCTCAAAAAATTTGAGGGTAGTTTTGAAAAACAAATCATAAGGGAATATTAATCAACTGAATGTTTTTCGCGGCACTAAAAAAACTATAAACTAATGAAATAAAGGAATGGAATTTGTATTAAAATTGTGTTCAGTCACGAAAAATAGAGCCTTTGACTGCTGAGAAGCGGTCTCACAGGCCGAGTGACGTCAGTGAATCATCATTTTATCCCCTTTGCCCTTGCTTTTTCCATCTCAACGGCTGAGTAGTTTCGACTTTAGTTGTGTCCACGCTGTAGATATGGATAGTTGCGTCGTAAACCTCGAATAGGTACTTTACATGATGTAAAATTCGGTAGAGGTCTTTCAGACCATATTCATATTTATATGTCATATAAACATGAATACATTTCATATATACATATAAACATGAATTCATGTTTATATGACATATATTCATGTTTACATGTCATATAAACATGATGTCATTGTCATCACTTAGGTAACTTACGTACATAGGTATTTGTGACCTCAAACGGACTAAAAACAATATTGATTAATTACAACAACAGTTCATTTTCAACTTAATTCAATAAAAACTTTGTTTAATTAGTTTCTGACATAAAAAACTTTCTTCCATTTAAAAGTTACTGTAGAGTAGGGAGTCCTTGCAGAGCCTGCTAGGGGAAATACCTAAACCTTTTCTTGTTATTCTATTATATGTCAAGTGGTAATTTACAAACATTACTGTGCGGTTTGATGGCCGTTGTGTCTAGAAAAACTCTGGATGTCATTGAAATGTAATCAATAATTTGGGCACTTTTTTTTTTTTTAAATAAAGAGTGATGAGACGACATGTGCCTGATGGTAAGCAACATGCCTGCCACATAACAGCACAGTGACACGCAGCTATTGGAACATGAAGAGTCCAAATCATTACCTAGCACTGCACTGCGCTCATCACCCAGAGATCTAAGATGTTATATCTCTAAGCTGTGTAATTTCTCTGGAAACATTGCCCTTTAAACCGGAATACAGTCATGTTTGCACACTACTTCTTGGCGGTAGAATAACTGGCAAAGGTGTGGTACTTCCGCAGGCAGACTCTGCCAAGAGTCCTACCACTACTCTTCATGGGATAGTTATGTGGCACGTGTAATGTTATGAGGAAGCTTTTTGCTTAACTTAACATCAGGCGCACATAAGTCGTCCCGTCACTCTTTTTATTATAAAAAAGAAAATCGAGAGTGAACGCGACTTTCGCGAAATTGAAAATAATATGTGAGGCAGTCAATAGAGAGCTTAGCGAATGGTTCCTCTTTCGATCGACATACGTACCAATGTGTGTATTGTCATATTACTAATATAATACATGTGAAAACTCGTGACGGCTGGCCTAATCGAAAGTTACGGCTGGTCTAGTCGGGAGAACGGCGACTGCCGATCCGGAGCCTCCGGGTTCGATTCCCACCACGCGCACCACTTGCTTTTCGAAGTCATGTGCGTAATGCCGCTCACTTAAAAACGGTGAAGGAAAACATCGTGAGGAAACCGACATGTACCTAGAATCTTTGGAGGTCATGTGTCATCCACCAACCCGCACTTGGCCAGCGTGGTGGCTTATGGCCTTAAACTCTCTTCTTGCGAGAGAAGGCCCAGCAGTGGGAACATTTAGTGGGCTGCTCATGGTTATGAAAGCCCGTATTTCAGGATGTGTGTTAATCTTTCACTCGTAAACCACTAAAGGGATTCAATTAAAATTTTGTATATTTATAGATAAAACAGTCTGGAATACTAAAAAAAGTTTATTTTTATCCCGGAAAAAGAAGGGGATCGAGAACCACGCGGATGAAACTGCGAACGCCGTTACTCCTACTAGTGTTATGAGCATCAAAGTTTCGATATAAATAACGTATGAACGGATCTGGTTGAAATTTGGAACAATAATAAATTACCTTCATTCATAATTTAAGAGCGACGCTCTTGTCGGTGGAGTTCCTTCCATGTACTTCTACACTCCGCCTTCTCCTTGACTTCCTGACACGACGCTACATTTATCTTCTCCTTCACTTGGTTCATGTAACTTCTCCTAGGTCTACCTCTCTTCCTCCTCCCTTCTAATTTATCTTCCATTATTGTTCTAATGAAGTTGTCGTGTCGTATCAGATGTCCCAACATCTTCCCTCTTCTGTTTTCTATTGTTTCCATTAATGTTCATACTACCTATAGATTAGCTATAGATGTAATTTACGTAACTACCTATAGATTTTTTTTTAAAATAAAGAAGTGACGAGACGAGCAGGACATGTGCCTGATGGTAAGCAACATACCTACCACATAACAGCACAGTGACACGCAGCTATTGGAAAATGAAGAGTCCAAATCATTACCTAGCACTTCACTGCGCTCATCACCCAGAGATCTTAGGTGTTATATCTCTAAGCCCTGTAATTTATTATCTGGAAATATTGCCCTTCAAACCGGAACACAGTAATGTTTTCATATTACTGCTTGGCTGTAGAATAACTGGCACAGGTGTGGTACTTCCCCAGGCGGACTCTGCTAGGAGTCCTACCACTAGAAAAACACCTAGTATGAAATAACACCTAAGCTATTTTTTCGGAACGAGAACAACGTGGGCAAAACAGCGAGGTACTAGTTATCCAATACGAGTTTGCAACGCAGAAATTACAGCCGCAAGAAATCACAACGATCACAGCTTCGTAATAATGGTGTAGCTTGAAAATCCTTCATTCGGTTTGAGCTGTATTGTAGTCCGCCAATACAGCGTACGAGCCGCCATCTTGCGGCCACCCGGCGCTTCCGTCTTCCGCTTCTGGGGAATTTCATTTTACGATTCATTTCAGACTAGCTGCACTTTGCAGTTTCGCCTGCTACACTGAATAGAACAATCTCGAGATTTTTTGGTATCGATTAGTTTTTAAGCTTGTGTGTGTGTGTTGTGTGTCGTGTGGATTGTTTATCCTTATAATTTCCTTATAATTTTGGTTGACTTCAGAGAACGTGTCTGGAAGCTGCTCTAAAAAGTAAAATAGTCTTATTCGTCTTAGCGGAGGGCAGCAGGGTTAAAAAGTACTTCGAAATAGGGTACCTACCGGAAAACAAAGGCTTTTTAATTTATTTTTACTAGCAGCACCCCACGGTTTTACCCGCGTGGTTCGCGTTCCCGTTATTTTCCCGGGATAAAAAGTAGCCTACAACTGTTCTCAAGTCATAATCTATTTGTGTTCCAAATTTCAACCTTAAGCATCAAAATACTCAAACAACGACATTTATAATATTAGCAGGAAGTAGGAAAGTGAATGGGCTAAATTAAAAAAAAAAGTAGGAAGTCAGATTTATGTAAATACGCTGTCACACAAACAAATACGCCAAAACTATAGCACAAAGTAAATATATACGAGTATGGTTGTGGTATTTTTTCGCGTTAGGGGCTAAAAAAAAAGGAAATCAGCAAAAGCTTCGATTGATATTATTTGCGATGCGTGGTGTATGGATACAGAAATGGAATTGTGTTGAAAATAAAATTGAAATGTTCTGTGCACTCCCCTGGGTTCCCTCAGACTGGAATATCAAAATGTTTCCAAGTTTCCTTGAGCATCGTTTGTGTGCTTTTCGCCGTCACGCCAGAATTTCAACCAATTTTGGTTTGCAGTTTACATGGAATTGAAAAGAAATCGTTACTCAAGGGAAATATCTAACTAAGTATACTAATATTATAAAACTGAAGAGTTTGTTTGAACGCTAGGATCTCGGGAAGTACTGGTCCGAATTGAAAGATTATTTTCTATTGGATAGTCCATTTATCGACAAAGGCTATTATAGACTATAAAACATGACGCTACTACTATCAATAGAAGTGGAGCATGAATCAAGAATGTAACAAAAACGGGAAAAAAATATTTCTTTTTGAGAGTTTTTGTACCGTGCTTTGACATGACAGCATGTTTCTAAGATTGCGTCATTGAACCTTTGCTAGTCAAAGTTTCTAAATCTGAGTTGGTACGATCAATTTCCGACAGGTGGCGTAGCAGGTAGCTGAAAAGGTTTTTTGTTTGAAAGCGATATTCTCAGGAATGACTGAACCGATCTCAAAAATTCTTTCACCGTTGGATATGTACGGGATCCCGATGAGTGCTATATATGTACCACGGGGGAAGCCGAGGCGGACATTTAGTTTAAGAATTAAAATGTATTGAAAACATCAAGCAGAACTAAATCATGATCTAAATTCAAGTGATAAGTTTTTTAGCCGCGTTAAGCGCTGTTTGGGAGGGCCATCTTTTGGGCTTGCAACACTGACATGCTAATACCCGAGCAACACGAGGCTAGTTTTTCAAGCTACAGTAGCAAGCTAGTGTTAGTAAGCTAGCAACCCAGTTCTTATAGCTTCGACTACAGACGTAGACAACGCTACGAAACGCTAGTTTTGTCTACACGAAATTAGAAGTAACTAATTGATCGATTTATCTTCAAAGAGTGTTTTGTACTGAAACATTATGCGGCGCAACGAATACGTTGAAAGGGATCGGTTTGAAAATTGAAACAAAGGTAGTTTATGGCCTAGAATTGCACATAGGGAACTTTTTATTATACTTAGAATATTAGAAACTTACTCTGCTGACATAGCACAATAATGCAGCATACATCAAAATATCAGAAAATCGCCCCCGATATTAGCACAATAAATGTCCGGTCATCACGAGTAATTAATGTGACAGGTAGTATACAAAAATTATGGACACGTATGTATTTTTTTGTTATGCACTAACTCGCTAGCTTACTATTCCAGCTTGACACACTCGGAAACAGTCGCTCGGGCATAACGTAGCAGTGTAGTGTCAGAGCGGCAGCGGAGCAGCAAAGTGGGACGTGACGTTTAGACGATTTTATTATGAGTTTGCGACACCAACATATTTATTATCTGTAGCTAAGGAAGTAATTATAAACTCTCTTTGTAAGTGTGTAATATTTAATTCATGAATAAATGAAATGAAATGAATTGAATTGATTTTTTTTTACAGATTTTTACATACTTCATTATACACGTGAAAAATTAATCTTGGTAAGATATCACATCTCTTTAATAAGATACATAATATTATCTGTAGCTGTAATCGTGACGTATTGTGCTGTTTCCCACTAAAATTTGAAGTTTTAAGATTTCTTCTCATCAGAAGTCCCTATTACTTCCGTTTTGATGAAAACTATGATGACGAACCATTCGTCATAATTTTCATCATTGAGTTGAGTTGTCAGTACGTTCCACTCAGCAGAAATCTATCATTCAAACCTTCGACAATGGCGTTATTACACGTGCTCATTCTGGACATGAAATACGTTAAACTACTGGTAAACATACGTTTGAGTAAGCTATAGAGGAACACAGGTGTAACGGCCATTGATGCCAGATTGTGGAGAAACCCCCGAAAATGGGGGTTTTGAAAGTTACGGGGAAATTGTGGGGATTTTCGGAGGGATTTATGAAAGGAAAAAAATGGTCTGGGGATAAATGGGGAATTTCATAACCAGGTTATTTAGTTTTTTTTTTTCGAGTTTGTATCATTTGTACGAAACATAGCACAGTAAACCGTGAACTAAATCCAAAATTTGAACCAGGGTCGCCGTTTTTAAATGACTTTGTTGATATACTAATAGAGCTACTAGTATGTCTAAAATAGCGTTAAATTGGTATTTAGAAGTTTTTCAATTTTAATCTATTTTCGAGGTTTTTTTCGAACCTGGCTTTGCGTAAAGTTATGTTTTAGGAGTAAATAAATGTTTGATTAATTTTGGGGTTTTTTGCTCGATAAAGATTTCGATGAAAAATAGCATTTAAACTTGGACGATTCGAACTCATACGGCAAACACGCCGTGGCCATATTTTCACGTTACCATAGCAGTTGTAACGCTGCCGGAAAGTCAAGGTCAATAAGTAAATAATTATTTAGATCGTGATTTAATTCTGTAAAATGCTTGCAATATTTTGAGGAGAATCCGAGACAGTCCTCTGGCAACCCCGGTAACGGCCCCGACTCGCAGGCAGGTCGTGCGCGCCACCTGCCTGCTGTAACGGCTAGAGTTACGGCTCCGCTGCCCAGGACCCACTCTCCAGCCTTTGTTTAGGATGTACTCACACTGACGGAATTAAACTAAACCTGTTTTCTGTTTTAGCGTCAGAATTCCAAAAGCAGTACTTAATTTCTGTAAGTTTGCCAGCACAATGGCTTGACGACATTAGAGAATTTCGGGTTACACCTGTATGAAAATCTTACTCATTCTTTTAGTCATTTTATGAAATGTATTTTTCTTTTGTTTCACAAACAGTCAAGTGTTTTGAGTGAAGTTACTTTATGGTTCGATTGTTACGATAAAATGACGTCACATCCCCCTACTCCAAAAGTTTCCCGATCTATGTCTATGTCATTTTTTTAATAATTTATGATGTTGTGATAATGATCTAATAGAAAAGAAAATAGAAAAATGGCGCTTTTACGTACGCGTCGTCCGTTTTTTCTTAAATCAATTTTTAAACATTTGTGGCAATTTGAAATTTAAAAAGAGTGTTATTTATAACAAATAATTAGGGATTTACAAAAAGAGATATCATTTTGGATGGAATAGATAGATAGATAGAAACACTTTATTGTTCATAACACAAAAACAAAAAATGAATAAACAAAAAGACAAATTCCTAAATCTAGTGAAACAAATGGCGGCCTTATCGCTAAGAGCAATCTCTTCCAGGCAACCGGAGGATGGAGAGAAATTTTAAACAGCAAAAGACGGGGTAAGGGACAATGTGCCGTAAGGTATAAAGTACACATACATATTAAGAAATATACATCCTAATACTTAAAATACTTAAATTACAAATTGTAGGCAAGTATAATATACTAATAGACTAATATATAAACATAAACATCCATTAAAGATATTAGCAAGACAATATGAAAAAAGAGTAGAATCCACGTAGAATCAGTGAGGTGACAGCTGGGACAAGTATAAAGCTTTAACTTGGTTTTTAAAAACAGGCAGTGATGGAGCATGTCTGACAGCCACGGGCAAGGCATTCCATAGAAGGACTGCCTGGAACGCGAAAGATTTGCCGTAAAATGTTTCGGAACATGCTGATGGAGCATTCAACGATAAATTATTGTACTTCGATCTTAAAGGACGTGGATGAACATTGCTCCAAAGCGTGAAATTTTCTTTTAAGTACTGGGGGGTTGAAGGATTAAACAAAATATTATAAAGAAGAGAGAGGATATGAGCATTCCGGCGAAAACGGATAGGGGAGCCACTTGAGCTTATTACGAAATTCGGATATGTGATCATATTTGCGCAAGCCAAATATAAATCTAATACAGTAATTTTGGAGACGCTCAAGTTTATCTAGCTGGGCCTCGGTTAGATC
This sequence comes from Ectropis grisescens, assembly GCA_017562165.1. Classification (NCBI taxonomy): domain Eukaryota; kingdom Metazoa; phylum Arthropoda; class Insecta; order Lepidoptera; family Geometridae; genus Ectropis; species Ectropis grisescens. The sequence continues at coordinate 25,923,320 of CM029787.1, read as the reverse complement.
AAGATAGGACACATCTGCATAATCAAGAATGGGAAGAAGTAGAGACTGAGCAAGCGTAACTTTGGTGGCAGTGGGTAGAAAATTACGGAGTCTGTTTAAAGATCTACCAGAGGCAAATAATTTGCAGCTTATGGATTCCAAGTGCGCGTCCCAACTTAAAGTTCCATCTAAAATAACACCGAGATTTCTCACCGATTTGCTATAAGGGATAGTTACCCCATCAAAAACAATTTGTGGTACTGTGACCCAATTTATTCTAGATATCATATAAGAACTACCTATGATAATCACATGTGTTTTTGTCGGATTTGCGTTCAAACCGAAATTTTTACTCCAATTTAAAATTTGGCGGAGATCAGCGTTGACAGTATCAATTGCAATATGTAGGTTGGCGAGTGAAGCTTGAGAATAAATTTGCAGGTCGTCCGCATAAAGGTGGTAGGAAGAAGTGAGATGTAAAGAAATACAATTTATGAAAATTGCAAAAAAGAAGTGGTGATAGCACGCCGCCTTGAGGTACGCCAGTTCTAGTACTACACCAAGACGAAAAACTATCGTCTAGGCGAATACGTTGCGGCGTCCTTATAAATAGCTACGAAACCAATCGATCACCGATGGAGATATGTTAAGGGAGCGCAAGATTGTCAATAGGATGTCAAAATCAACGGCATTAAAGGCATTACTGAAGTCTAACAGATTTGGAACAGTAAGCCTGCCGTTGTCCATACCTAAGCAAATGTCATCGGTGACTTTCACAATATCTACCTGCCAGATGATTGAGGGATTCATTTTGCCCCGCTACTCACCAACCAGGTCTGCCGCTCTGTGTAGGGATATAATAGGAGAGTTTTCAGCTTGGCTCAAATACCTACCCAAATTTTGTTGCCAGCTCTCGGAGTATATCCCCGTGTATCGAGCGAGAGCTCGGCGTCAGATGCGGCACAAACTATACAAAGTACTACATAATTACATGCACGAATAAACTTGGAACTTCAAACTTATCCGGGCGGAAGTGTCTTCGTGACGTCACGTACGGTCTGTCGCGTAGGGGGCATAAAGATGTCTTTCCAGCGGGCACGTGCTAAGATATGGACGGCCTAGCGCTTAACTTGTTTTTTTAGCTTGACTACGTTACTTGGATTTTTTTTAGTAAATTATCAGCAAGCACCCTGAAATTTTATTCTCGTAGTGCCTTTTTCTGTTATTTTTCTGTCATTAAAAGTAGCTTATTTGTTATTTCAGACAATACTCTATCCGTGTTCTAAATTTCGTTTCGATTCTGTTTGGATGATCCGACATGATTGAGCAACAAACATCCAAATACTGACATTTATAATGATAGCAGGAAGTAGAATTTCCCTTGAGAAAGTACCACTCCGCTTTTGGTAAATATTCTACCACCAAGACGTAATATGAAAACATAACTGTATTCCGGTTTAAAGAGCAATGTTCTCAGAGAATAAATTTGGTAGAAAATACAATGAATTCTTTGAAAAAATTGCAGATAAACCTCAGAAGACTCCATGGAATATCAGATCTCAATATAGGCACAAAATTATAGAACCTAAATCCCGATTAGAAATGCATAGCGCTGGCCCACACTCAATGGCTGCAAAAATATATAATAAGCTGTCAAATGACCTAAAGACCTTTGAACAAAATAACGATTTTATTGAATATCAAAAAAAAAAATTAAAAAAAATAACTATAAAATGACACGATGTTTTTATAGACAAATTAGACGACTTAGAAATGGAACATTCTGTTGCTACTTTTGCCATGCCCTTATAGGGCCATATGTAATAATCACAAATAACTTTAACCACACATGCATGTTTTATACATATTATGACACAATAATCATTTAAGTATTGCATATTGAGAGATTATATTCACAGCGCATATATATAAGCCTTATTCTATATCTGGGTGACGCAGTAGGTAGGTACTGTGGTCGATTATGATTTGGACTTTTCATGTTCTAATAGTTGCGTGACACTATGCTGTTATATGCAGACGAATTGCCTACCCTTAGGTACACGCTCTGCTTGCCCCTTTTCTCTATATTACAAAAGTGCGGCTTTGTAGAAAATGCGTTTTTTCATAGTAGGTTAAGAGATCCCAGGACCGGGGAGTTTTAAAGCATCTGCAAAGCAAAATGGCACACTGAAAGGGTCTGGGAGTATAGGTGTCATATTTTTAAAGACATTGTCTATAATATATGTGAAAATCAGTAAGGAGGATTTACGTAAAGTCGTGTAACGTGCTACACTTAAATACCCTCTTGCTTGCGGCAATGCCCGCCGCCGGCGCCGCAGCGAAATAATGTGTAAACGCCCTTGCTACTTACTCATTTACGTGCAATTTGACTGGTCATGACTGAACTGAACTTAACATGGCAACCTTTTTAAAGTATATTTACGATCGCATATTGTTCGGCACTGTTGGTATCGGTGCGCCGCGACAAAATCATATAATTTTTCACTCGCTTAGCTTCGCGTAGCGTCGCTCAGTCCTAGCGGAGGCCTAGCCCGAGCTCGCCTTATGAAATTCAATGAGCATTTTGTCCCACTCCTCGTATGCGAGTGTGTCGGGCTTGTAATCCAGTGTCGGAGAGAGGCTACGCGAGGGATTCTATCCCGTCTTACGTTCGCTGAATCCCAACTCACGGACGTGCTAAGACATGAGATATTTCTGTGAATGTCGGCTCGTTGGGTGAGTGGCGGTGATGTTTTCATTTGACTTTACGTATAGTAAGTTTTATTACACAGCTGGTAGCATCCTGCAGTTTCACTCAAATAGTTTCCGTCCTCTTCATTTTCCTGGAATAATAAAAAGTTTTTCTATTATTGCAGTTAATTCTCTACCTATGTACACAGATTTCTAAACAGATGAAACCTTCGTGAACGACACTGTGAGGCCAGTAATTAGTTATGTATGCGCGACAGCTCTCACCGACGTTGTCAAATTACTCACGTTGGTGTGCGTGTAATGTTCCCAGTCTCAAGAAAAATATCCCAATATTGTTGTCTTAGCTTCGGAAATCATCGCGTATAATAAACAATATATTATAATGTTAAAATAATTTATTATTACACCGATTACATATTATGCAAGGATTTCTTTTTATTACTATTTCCATCCTATGAAGTTAAGAATTTTGATTTTGCATGCAACAAAAAATTCGATAGAATATTCGTACAGAAAATTCGGAATAAAAAGACAACGCCGAATAATAGTAAAAGTTATGTGTGTGTTTATTTTGAGTATTCTATCGGAGCTTCCTGTAAAATGTTGAATAATATGCTTGACAAAGGTGGCACCTACTCATTTACCTAATATCGGTGAACACAGGAGGTGCTGATAATTTTTGTCAACTGATTTGATGTTGGGGGGCCAGATCATTCAATTTGTTTACTATACAATCTTTGTATGGACGCGTGTCGCAAACGAAAAGTTCACCTTTTGAAAAATGTTGATACAAACCAACGAAAACCGTGTAAGAGTTTTTGTAAATCAGTTGAACATTATTCACATCGCCTAAGTTTCATCCAAAGTTTCGTCGTCCAAGTACCAAACGTTTGAATTGGACTGGAGACATTAAATGATAGAGCGAATGGCCAGGGCGAAGGTCGCATAGCCGAAGGTTCACCAAATTGATAGCCAACGGAAGATAGCATAGGATTGTTTTGATAATTTTGTGGGTCCGCCATAATTGCCAAAGAAAATTGTAGAGGTCAAGAATTTTATTCTTCACTTCGGACAACGGGGTCCACGATTAACCAAATTAATTGCGTTTTTGACGTCCACCTTTAACAGCCCTCTCCCCAACTTTGGACAAAGAAAGTCAGGACAGAATGAACAGCAGCCTCACGTCCACCCAGAGTACCAAAATCAAGTTTGTTGGGACAGGGAGCTCGAAAAAGCAACGTTTTATACCTACAACCCACCTTGGCAGCAAGGCCAGTATATGTGGTGCCAACAGCGATTGGCCTGATCCCAACATCTTTTTTGGGTAAGTATGTACGCACAAATTAGCACCGTAAAAAACTTCGACTCGACCCCTCACGAATCATTACTGACTCGACAAGATAACATGAGGTTAATTAAAACGATTAGATCTCTCAAAAGAACTCGTCTACTTTTTTAAGCTCCACTATACCTACTTATAAGTATTAAAACTTGCTTCATAACTATAGTTTTCATCAACACTATTAGTATTGTTATAAACACTAGTACCTAATGACGTGGATTTGTGCTAGGCATCGATTCACAATAAATTAAAAAATTTGGATTATAAAAATAGGGTTTAAAATAATATAATCTACATAAATAATTTGGTCTACGAGTATCTTCAAAAAAATCATAATCTATATTTTACCTTAACTTTAGGGAAAATAATTTCAATTTAGTATAGCAACATTAACCAATTTTCATTGAGGTGTTGTGTTTATATTCATCAATCGAAATGAAATCCCCTAAATTATATAAATAGCAGTAAAAATATTCAAACTTTCGTGTGAAATGATATTCCTCTTTCCTTTTCTTATTTTTGTGAACAATGTTTGCTATGTTTGAAGACACAAGACGGTATAATCTTAAACAAAACTTAAAATCACACGGGACTCCCGTACGAGACGGAAGTCCGTTTCGTACTGACTGGAGTTTGTATTTGCTTTGGCTTTTGATATTTGCTTTCTGGACCTAAGGATCTGTGTTCCGCACGTTCCATCTGCCTTTTGTTTTAGAAATCTGTGCCTATGTACTAGAGTTTATTCAGATCCTTTCAGTAGTTTTTTCTTAAAAGAGTAACACGCATTCATACAATGCATCCACACATCCAAATACTAACTTTCGTGTTTACAATAGAGACATCAGAGATAGATTAAAGAGTATTAAGGCCTTGTTTATGAAAATATTGCAGATAACATACGTGAAAATCAAGTATCAGAAAATACGTGAAGTAAGTAATGTTTTTATGTACCTTCTGGACCCCATATCTCAAAATTGGCCGTCAAAGCAAGTTAGCGGGTGAGCATGTGTTCTTAATACGCACTAACTCTATTCAATCGTCCACATTTCGTTCATCAGAAGATACGTGAATTCTGGCGGCTCTGGGATCTTGGACTATTATTGAAGCTAATACGTTACAATACTCGTATTTGTTTACTTTGAGATGTAATAAAATTGACAGTCAATTATTTAAAAAAATACCAGATAAAACTGTGTGCTTATTTTTTATGGCGGGCTGCACTTAGACTTTAATTGATAAAGTCTTTGATCTTAATTTTATGTACAAAACTTAACGGCACTATATATTTGGTTCCATCAAGAAAATAACAAATATCCTCGTGATTGATCGCCCGATGGGTGATCTGTTTATCAAATTCTAAATTTAGGTGCGTAGCTTACGTGCTATTTCAAGATATCTTGAAATATCACTTTAGTATTTAATCATAATTATCATAATCATTTATACATATAATAAGTTATATTCATAATTACATTAAATAATAAATAATAATGTATAGTTACTTTGTACTGCGTTGTACTTACAGCATGATATTAAGTAATCTCTGTATATAAAAATGTTATGTTGGTTTGTGTACGCTTCAAAAACTCAAAAAGTTCTGCACCGATCGAGCTGGAATTTTACAATGATACATAATTCCGCATCAAGGATTGATTTATCTAAATTTTGCATCACAATGTGCCACAGCGAAGCTTGGCAGGGTACAGCTAGTAAATAATAATTTAATGGATTTAGTTCAAAACAATTGATTAAATAAATTACAAAAACCACAACACATTAATTAATTAAATAAATATTAATTGTCAACTTCAATACAAAAGAAATTTAGTCACTTAAAAAATTACAATTTACACTGAATGAATTTATCATAGCTATAGAATAATAATGTTTATTCTAAAAACATTAGTAGTTTCACTATTAAAACTAAAATCAACGAAATTAAATGGAACTTTGTAAGTAAAATCTCACTCACATAACGCTAAACTAGATTTATAATTTAGTTCACGATTTGTAAGTCTGATATATATTTATAAATATAATTTAAATCGTTGTTACCTAAAATCGTTCAACAAATTGGTATGTTATTAGAATTTTAATTCCTGCGTGTTACTAACCTGTTATGTACCTACCTACCTATATACAATCGTCAAATAGCATGTCTGTCGGTTTGTCGTTGCTCTATCTTTGATAAAAAAAACGCAAAACATAATTAATGTGTTTTTTCTCTTTTCAACCGACTTCAAAAAAGAAAGAGGTTCTCAATTCGGTAGTAATATGTTTCTTTGTATGTAGGTATGTTACGTATAGGTTCGGCAATTTTGGATCGATTTTGATGTTTTTGTTTGGTAGATAAAATATTCAGAGGTAATCCTAGATACTTAAAATATTGTCTAAGGCAGTGCAGTGGTTTTGAAATATCAGCAAAAACTAAAATTTGCTTTCCTGACCACCGTTGTCTTATATAGACGAGTGTCTGAATAAAACTTTTCATTGGAGTTGGTTTCTGTTCTTTCGGAAAATAATAATTTCTTTTATGCATCTTCGGTTCAAACTTTCGCGATTTAAACTGATTACGAAATCGTAATCCCAATTAAAATGTAACTAGTAACATCGGTTTCATTCGCGTAGTTCCCGTTTCCGTTATTTTGCGGGATAAAAAAAGTAGCCCATCTTTTATTCATACCTAGCTAGGTGTGAATAAAAGGCCAGCCTGTCTTGCTGGCTTAGTTTATAATGGCGTAGGTCATGGGTTCCATTTCCATCCAGTGCAAATATTTGTGTGATGAATTAAATTGTCATGTGGCTGGGTGTTTATTTATACACATAATAAGTATGTATTTACAAAATATACAAATCATCCCAGCTAATTGGCACCCGTAATAATAAGCTTTGCTTATTTTGGGGCTAGATTTTATGGTCCCAGATTATTAATAAAAATTATATTTTCCGAGAAGTTTTTCTTAAAAGAGAAATAAAAATGTATTTAATGATTCAGATGTGCTTAGTGTAAGCAGTTAGTTAGGTATGTAGCGTAGTGTAGGTAGTTTTTATTATACTTTAGTTATGATAAAAAACATCCTTACATACGTACACACTTCGGATTTATATTATTAGTGGCAAAGGACTGCTTCCCGACTTTTCATTAGGATCTCAGTCTGTAGCGTCTCGCTTCCGCTCCCACCTTGCGTCATCCTACATCCTAATCCTTGACACTCAACGCCCAGACAAGTTGGCCAGCTCAAGTTATACGGCGGGCGAGGAGACTCGCGACGACTAAAATATGACACCTTGCTTTTATAGTGGGCTTGAAGTTGGTTTTGCTTAGTTTGATTCAACATGTGTCCAAATACACTTCCTGGGAAAGTATAATACTTGACATGATCATTTCTTACTTTCTAGTAACATTATAAATTTAGATTTAGGTTTAGATGCTCATAGTTAAATCACATCGGAATGGCTGTGAACACGTCGGTACGAAATTTGAAATGTATAAATTGTGAAGTGAATGTGAGCTATCTGAAAAAGGATTGGTACAGGCTTAGAAAAATACTCAGGTGTAATAAATAAATAAAATAAATATTGGTGGACAATTCACACAACACCATCTGACCCCAAACTAAGCAAAGCTTGTAATATGGTGGCCAGACAGCTGATATAATACTTAAATAGTTGTAAATACAGACTTATTATACATACAAACACACAGATATAGTATAAATATTTGAATTCATCACACAAATATTTGCACTGGGTGGAAATCGAACCCACGACCCTCGGCTTCGCAGGCAGAGTTACTACCCACTAAGCCAATATTGATGTATCGATCTGACATTATTATAAAAAAAAAAACATGACCTTGTCTTGGGATTATCAGAATAAATATTAAACATAATAGCAGTGCCTCGCGGCTTCACCTGCGTAATAGATGTTCCCATTAATTTTCGTCACAAAAAGAAGCCTATGTTATTTCTAATACTTTCAAGACTACGAGTACTTACTAAGTTTTATGACGATCGGTTCACTTGAAGTGAAATCGTAACATAATAATATAAACTAACAGTGACATTTAGAATATTAGTAGAGATGCATACAATTCTTATTTAATATATGTATCGCAACCATTATACAGTGGGAATTTTAAATTACAGCACGCGCGGATCATGAAAAGTTCAATCAATCATGAATAATCAACAGCCTATTAAATGTTCCCACTGCTAGGACACGGGTCTTCTCTCGCAAGGAGAGAGTTAAGGCCATAATCCACCACGCTGGCCCAGTGCGGGTTGGTGGATGACACATGACTTCGAAAGGTTCTAGGTACATGTCGGTTTCCTCACGATGTTTCCTTCACCATTTTTAAGTTAACGCACATGACTTCGAAAAGACAATGGTGCATGTGGGGGTCTCCGGATCGGCAGGCGCCGTTCCGACTAGACCAGCCGTAACTTAAAAAGTTAAATAACATAATTTAACAGGCTTATAGGCCATGTCAAACTTTAGTTAATGTTTAGCAAACGATTAGAATATGAAATTTAATTAAAAGTATGACATCGGTTTCCCTTTTTTCAATGCAGAAAGACCAGTTAAGGAGATAATTAATTATGTGCTTGTATCTCGGGTTACGAACAAGGTCTTCCTATTTTATGTGATCACTTTTATTATTTCTATTGGTGGAAAAAACATTGATTAATATTTGAACTGAAAAATGTCTTTAGCCCCGTTAAACACTTTTTTGTAGGAAAAACTATAACAAGAAGAGTCAGAATAGTTCCGCTATTTTCGGTTATACTCGGTTGAAATAAGAAAAAGTTCCGGAAAAATAGTCTTCAATTTTCAGTCTACTCTCAGTTCGCAATAAGAAACTCGTCCCAAAAATATAAAAACACTTTCGTATTTTATCGGCCCCAATTTGGTCGGTTTAAGTACAAGTTCTGTGCCGGGGAGGTTTGTCCACTACAGTAACGAAGTGGGTAGTATGTTTGAGCCTTTTCCATCAATCTCCATCGGACCGCGCTCGATTGGCAACGCGCGTACAATGAATACAAATGAAGATTGCCCTTAATGTTGTGGGGCAAGTGTAGATAAAGTCTGGACTCGGCAAAACATCGAATTGCTTTATCATCTCAAATAAATAAATACTATTCTATATCTGTTAACCAAACTATGAGTATCTTGTCGAATCCATCGATATAAATCAAAAGAAGTGCCCTGAGCACCTTAAAATTGTTATCAAACTTTGTCTGTTTGCATAGTGTGAGTGGTTTACATTAACCAATCTACCTTACCCCTAGAATCACTACCGCCGAGACATGTTGTGGTTCTACTTATTTTTGTTGTTGACAACGAATAGTGATAGGTAAACACGTCCGACGTTCACCGTTTCCTATAACCAACTAAAACGGAAAGAGAGAGCTCACTATTACCAACGATAACATAATTCCGTAGATACGCCTGAAGTTTGGGAGGGCACATCGATTCATTTATATCGATGGTCGAATCCTACTAATATTATAAATTTTAATAACTGTTGATCTTAGGAATACAGTTACATAGATTGTAGTGAAAACAGTGAGATAAAACCGTGGGGCTGGTTAGTAAATTATAAAAAATAAATGAAATGGGTGGAATAATGACACCGTTCAGAATATATTATAGCATAACAAACGTAGACAGATTACACCCGCCCAAGTGTCCTGACTGATATATAATGTTCTGACTATGTTCGACAGTAGGCAAGCCAACATACTGCATTCACCGATATTCTGGGGTTGCCATTTACCCATTTTGAACCCTTAATCAAAAAGAGTTGTTTGGCCTCGATCTCTGTCTGTCTTTGTGAGTGTCTGTTTGTGACACAGTAGCTCTCAAACGGATGGATCAATTTCGATGCAGTTTTTTTCATTTGAAAGGTAAGTTTGTTTGCTGTATATCGATTCAAGGTAGCTTCAGGATGCCTCTACAAAATGGCGAATAAAATATTTATTGTGGCCTGCCCATTGCCACTTCAGCCGAAAAGGCAAAAGTAGCCGACAAATCCGAGGTCAACATCAACAGCCCACTAAATGTTCCCATTGCTGGGAACATTTAGTTCCCAGCAATACTAGTTAAGGCCATAATCCACCACGCTGACCCAGTGCGGGTTGGTGGATGACACAGGACTTCGAAAGATTCTAGGTACATGTCGTTTTGCTCACGATGTTTTCCTTCACCGTTTTAAGTTAGCGGCAATACGTACATGATTTCGAAAAGACAGTGGTGCGTGTGGGGTTTATACCCGGCGTCTTCGGATCGGCAGGCGCCGAATAGACCATCCGTAACTCGTAAATCCGAGGTGATCGAGGGTAAATTAAAATTTTGCTCTTGTCCACCGGTTAAACCGGTGAATCCCGTGGCTTGCGCCGCCGCCGCCGGCGCTGCGTTGACACAGCTAAGCTCGCGGATATTAGTCCGGGCTCCGAACGCGGAACTTTCATTAGTATCGTCGTAACGGATCACAGGACATTTGTTTACACTTACTTTAACGACTCATGGTGACAACTGTCTCGCTCACACACATCTAACACTCGTACCAGCAGCGCCCTATAAATTTTACCGACTTCGAAAAAGGAGAAGGTACTATGTTCAAAATATTTTTTTTAGAAGCGAGCGAAACGGCTCATAGGCAATAATAACACTCTTGTCCGAAAAGTTCCTAGCTTATCGGTTTTTTTATCGGATACACTTCTCCATGAGCTAATACCACTTTGCCCTGTTTTCTGTCGGACTTCTCAAATGAACTGCATCATTTCATGATTGATGTTCCAAACACATTAACGAAGAGGCTTGACTCTACTTTTGGAATAAGAACGTCTTAACTGTGAAATGAGTGGCCTGAGTGGGGTTTTCCTGGTTATAACCTTGGTGTCTTCAAATCGAGTGTGAATCGGTTTCTTCTAACTAAACATGCTCCATTGTAGACCGCATCGTCGCTTAACATTAGGCGAGATGCCGGTCAAGTGTAAACCTATAAAGTTAAAAAAACTAGTAAAGTTTCTTTTTACGTAACTTACCTGCAATAAAAAGTAGTATATTTGTTATTCCGGGCTATCATCGGTTGACTAGCAGTGACTCGCGGTTTTACTTGGACAGTTCCCGTTCTTATATATACTACTAGATGCCCGCCCCGGCTTCGCTCGTGGTACATTATACAGCACTCATCGGGATCCCGTACATATCTGGTGAAAGAATGACTGAAATCGGTTCAGACATTCCTGAGAATATCGCTTTCAAACAAAAAAACCTCTTCAGCTACCTGCTACGCCACCTGTCGGAAATTGGTCGTACCAATTCAGATTTAAAAACAAAGATTAGCAAAGGTTCTTCAATTTCAACTTTTTCTTTTGGCTTCCATTCGGTGATGTCACCGTTGACATGACGACGATGAAATGACGTTTAGCTGTCGTTTACGTTGTATGTCATGTCACACGGGAACGCGGTCGAACGGGATATTCGTCGTTTGTCGTTTTTTGACGTACCACGGGAACGTGATTAAAATAATAAAAAAGTTAATCTATGTCCTTTTCCTGGTCCCAAGCTACCTCCTCACAAATTTTCAGCGAAATAGGTTCAGCCGTTCTTGAGTTATAAATGGTGTAACTAACATGACTTTCTTTTATTTATGTATATAGATGAATAGCGCCCCGTTCCGGCTTCGCTCGGATATTGTCACATAGAGCCCATTAATCGAAATAAAAACTATCCTATCTTTTAAGTTGGATCGAACTGCACATGGTGTGCGAATTTTATTATAATCGGTTAAGTGGTTTAGGAGTCCATTGAGGACAAACATTGTGACACGAGATTTATATATATTAAGATAATAATATATGCTATTTCGTTTCGTTAACGAAAGAGTTCGACATAGCTCAAAAAGTGAGCAAGCTGAACTGGCAATGGGCAGGCCACATCGCTCGCAAACACCTCTTCTAATCCATTATTCCGCAACGCCGTACAAAAACATGTTTTAAGGAGAAATTATCGAGAATTGCAACCCACTATCTTCTCCTGCACTCCGTTGGACAGCTTTCAAGTGACGGCATTGTGCTCAATCTTATTACTTTATACCCTTCAATGATCCTGTAAAGGTATCCTGGAGTATCTTAAGACCCATACATTTTGTTCACAGGCCTGTAGTCCATTGAGTTCAGTCAAAGTGATAAAACAATTATATTTGTGAAATGAACCCAAAATTGAGCTTTAGCAACGTATCGAAATAAGGAAGAAAGCTACTGGAGCTATATTCGCTTCTTGAATGCGTAAATAAGAGATGTGGAACCAAAACGTTCCACAGAATGTACGTTACAAACGATGTGAATGCAGAATTAGGTAAATAATTCAGGTGGAGACTACCAAGGCTGTGTTATCCTATTTGTATGGTAAAACATGTTGGGACGAGCATGATAGATAGATAGATAACTCTTTATTGTGACATAAAAACAGAAATATTACAGTAGAACACTTATGAACTAGCACCACAAATGGCGGCCTTATTGCTTAGAGCAGGCAAAGGAAATTCGGCTTAAAGGAAATTCGCCTACAAACATGGTTAGGCGAAGCAAAGTGACACTTTTCCTAATACTACTAATTAAATACAATATAAAACAAATTATTAAGATGTGTGTGTGATGGTAAGCAACATACCTGCTTGTAAGACAGTGACACGTAGCTATTGGAATACGAAGATTTCAAATCCTAGCACTGCACTGCGCTCATCATCCAGATACATAAGATGGTTTATCTCTCTATGACCTTTAATTTCTCTAGAAACATAGCCTTTCAAACCAGACACAGTATTGTTTGCAAATTACTGCTTGGGAACAGAATAACTAGAAAAATGTGTACTTCCCCAGGCGGACTCTGCTACTCTGCTGGAAGAGTCCTACCACTACAAATATTCCGTTTATTTATTTTTTCTAAAATAAATTTAAATGGAGATGATGTTTTATATATCATTCTATAAGAGTCCAAAATATTTTTATCCCGAAAAACTCCAGGGTGATGTTAAATGCCTCTGTTGTTATCATCTATCGATGAAGTAGCAAGCAGATATAGCACACCTATCTTATACAGGAGCATTTTAACTAGTGACGAAATAAAATTATAGAATACAAGAACACATCTTTTTTTTTTTTACCACCATGATGAGATCTACGATAGAGCGTTTGTGGATATTTCATTATCATAGTGGTCCATTTGTATCCTGTCATGTATGACATGCAAATTCTGAATATATTATGTTAAGTTCCTATCTTTGAGGATAGTTGGTCTGAGGTCCCTAGAGGTGAGGTAGTAGTCCTATACATTTATTTATTTATTCAATGAGCACATAAAACAGAATGTAATAAACACAAACTATAACATAAGAGTATACTGTACATAACTGTATTACATTCCAAACTATGTGGGCCTAGAAACAACATTTGTTTAAATACAGTGGTTTGATAATTATAATATGTATTAAACTAGAGATAAACATAAAGAAAATTAGGCCAACAGATCTGAACTTAAAACTAACTTGCTTTAAAACATTGCTTAAAAATAGGCTATTTAGGTAATTCATGTCAATAAAACAATTATGCTGTTCTAAAAAATAAAGTTGTTAAAAAAGGTTTCCATATCGTTTATGTCGGTATTTTAGACCTCTTTTTTCAGTAAATGTCGAAGTGAAAGGCTGATCGGCCAGAAAGCGCTGTGAATTGTACATTTTACGGCGAAACGTCGATACGCATCAAACGAACCGGCGCCGATCAGATCACGCCGCTCGGCCTGTGGACACTTCTGATTATACAGACACATATGATATTTTTGTAGTGGTTGGACTCTTGGCAGAGTCCGCCTGGGGAAGTACCACACCTTTGCCAGTTATTCTACCACCAAGCAATGCAAACATTACTGTGTTCCGGTTTGAAGGGAAATCTTTCCAGAGAAATTGCATTGCTTAGATATAACATCTTAGATCTCTGAGTGACGAGCGCAGTGCAGTGCTAGGTAATTATTTCGACTCTTCATGTTCCAATAGCTGCATGTCCCTGTGCTGTTATGTGGCAGGCATGTTGCTTACCATTAGGCATTTATACAGTCTTGTCACGTTTTATTAAAAAAAAAAATTACGAGACAAAATAATATTAATAGGTACTACTAATGTTAAAAATGTCTATGTTTGGATGTTTATTGATCAATAACTTCATAACGTACGAACGGATTAGCTGACATTTAAAACACAGTTATATTATAGTCTGAAAGAATACACGAGCTTCTTTTTATCTCGGAAAAGTATCGGAAACAGAAACTACGCGAGTAAGACCGCGAAGTACTGCTAGTTTATTAATTACTTAAGTACCTGGGCGACCGAGCTTTGCTCGAAAAAAAAAGAAAGGCGGCCGGCTGGATTCGATCCCGGATCTACCATAATTATGACCACGCAACTTCCCGGCTGAGCTAATATACTGATTAGTAATCTTATGAAAGCTACTGATCTTAGATAAAGTATACTACGGATTGATTAGAAATTTGAAAAACAGTTTGATTATAGTCTGGGATATCAGTTAGGCTACTTTATAGTGCGTAAAAAAACGGAACGAGAACCGCGCATAAAACAGCAGTGTGCGGCGTGTAGCATTTGAAGCTGCAAAGCCATTGCGCTGGACCGCCCCGTAATCTGACAGCTGACAGTGGTTGACAACCCGAAACACGAACTTTCGCGAAGTCTACCGAGCCGAGCGCGACGATACACGAACGCAACACGGCCGATGGGTCGGTTGAAACCGAAACTGGCGTTTTCGTGAATTGAATTCTAGCGTCACGCTCGGGAATGACACGAAATCTTCTGGTAAACTCGGAACCATGGCCATTGGCCATCTAGAAATGCGTGAGCATTTCCCATTGGCTGGCGTACTTCTAGTTAGTCATGCTCATAGCCCGACCTTTCGGTTTCACCCGCGTAGTTTCCAAAGTAAGCTATCAAATTCTGAGTTATAAGTTTTCATTTCTATCGACAGTCCCTATGACTGCCAATTTTTTTTAGTATTCAGAGACGAAACGTAAGCATAACATGTGCCTGATGGTAAGCAACATGTCTGCCCATAACAACACAGTGTCACGCAGCAATTGGAACATGAAGAGTCCAATACATCACCAATCATCCAACACATCACTGCACGGCGTTCATAACCCAAATATTTCTAAATAGTTAACCTTAATGTTTTATCTCCAAGCCCTGTATTTTTTTTTTTTAAATATTGCTCTCCTTACTAGAACACAATGATTTCTTCACATTACTGCTTGGCGATAGAATGACTGGCAAAAGTTTGTTGGGTCTTGTTGGTTTTGTTGGCGGACTCTGCAAAGAGCCAAATACTAAATTGTAGAATATTATTTAATTGTTTAAAGAATATTGGAGTCTTTGAGTGTGTCATGTTTTTGTCCCGAGCGGCCGACATGTCGGCGGCCGGATGTCAAGCGCAGACCATCCAATCTCGTGTGCGGGCGCGCTGTCTCCCGCTCGTCATATTCCATGCCATTTCATTTATTCCGTACAATATGAATACTTCAGACCCAATTATGCGATGGTAATATCGTATTCGATATCTATTACTTTTATAAGGTTCCGTACAAAGGAAGCCGTAGTAGCCTGATAACATTCTATTTTACAATATTTGGATAGTTCGGTCCAAATATTGTAAAATAGAATGATTTTATCTGATACTGAGTATTTTCTTGACTTTTCTGAGTTTTTGGTTTTCATGTGAGATACAATCTAGGGGTCTTCAATTAACGTATATTTAATTTTTAGCGAGGTAATCGATGTGCCCTGAGCATCTTGAACTTGGTAATAAACTGTGTCTCTGTGTAGCGTAAGTGGTTTACATACAACCAATCTACTTGACCCCTAAAATCACTAGCGGCGAGATATGCTATGGTTCTATTTATTTTGGTTGTTGACAACGAATAGTGGTAAGTAAAAACGTCTGGCGTGCCTCACCGCTTTCTGCATCCGACTAGAACGGAAAGAGTGAACTCACTCTTCCCTACGATGACATAATTACCTACGGCAGAAGTTTGGGAGGGCACATGGGTAATCTATATCGATGGTAGGTACACACACCGGAAATTCACGTGCGATATGGTCGACCCAGTCAAACCCACAACCCACGGTTCCGAAGGCGGCCTTACTACCTACTAAGCCACGAAATCAGTAATACAAGTAGAATTCATCAGAATATTAAAACAAAATTCCGCACACTTTACATAATTTTATTTTGTTCTAAATGGAAAACAAACAGCATTACTCAATCATAAAAATTTGATGAGTAGAAACACTGAAGCCAAATACAGTTTTCACTGATAAAACAAACAGAAAGAAAAAATAGTTAATACAGATAGAACAAAAGTAGCAACAAGTAGATACCACATACGGGGAGCGAGCAAACACAAGTATCACTAGTTAGAAATTTACAAAATATATATAAAACTATTCAAAAAATAATCAAATTAATGGTTTACATCAATTAAACGTTTAGCTTTAAACCTGCGTTTCTTTTATAGTAAATTCTTACCCTTTTCCTATTTGTCCTTGGTTATATCAAAGAACCGCCCACAAATTGCGTTTTTTAAAGTGTTATGCCTCATCGCGAACAAATCGACAAATGTACAAATTACTTTCGTAACTCGATTACGAAGGAAAACAAAACTAAAAGAACTAAATATCTTAATAATCCTTAACCAGATCCCAAAAGAGCACGGATTATTCGTAGGTAAGAAAAAATCCGGGATCTCAATAAACATTCATCGGTTCAGTATCCCGGAAATAAGAAAAACATCGTCCAAATTTACCTAGATAAGCGTAAAAAGGTACCTCTTTCGGTTTTACCGAATAAAAACTGGGTTCGTTCGCTCAATTACTTTCTCGTACCCTAAATTACTTAGCAAAATGTTGAGCGGAATCGGATTAAAAACAAGCGAGTGGAAAATAAAGGGAAAAGTTATGGGAAACCCACAATGTGTCAGGATTGCGCGCCGCGTCATCTTAGCGGATCAGCGGAGAGCCGCTCGCAGTACAGAACGCTACAGTAACTCAGATTGTGCAAAATTTACGTAAGATTGGTTCAGTAAGGAGTAAGCTTTTATAAACCAATGTTGGGTTTATTGTCCTTTTAAAAACGTTGGGTCATAACCATTAAGCCATTGATCAATCAAGTGATGGGACAACTAAAAAGGATCGAAATGTTTTTTTTATAATATGAAATAATAGTCTGAAATACCACATAATCTACTTTTTATCCTTTGGGAATAACGGGAACGATAACTTATCGGGAAAAAACAGAGATGCTGCCGATAATAAATAAATCAATATTGCTTACCATCCGGTACATGTCCTGCTCGTCTCGTCACTCTTTATTTTAATTAAATTGATGAACAATTTACACACAACACCATCTGACCCCAAACTTAGTAAAGCTTGTGATATCGTGGCCAAGTAGCTGATACAATATTTAAATAGTTGTAAATACATATCATAGATGTATCTATTAGGTACGTTTGAACTGTTGACAGGTGACCACTGTGTCCGCTTTTTTAATTTGTAACTCAGTGAATAGTGAAGATATCTGGCTAAAACTACAATTAAACAGGAAAGGAAGTCACCATTTACCTGAGTGAGTGTTTTCACATCATCCAATTGACGGGAATTTCATTAAAAACCCACGAGAAGTTTGAAAAGTTGTGTGGGAAAACTTATTTGTTATATTTGCTACCCGATATACACAATCTCACTATATTTTTCTACCTGAAACCACTAAAAAAAACACAATACCGGTATTAGATCATACGTCGAAAACAAAGTTTGATTGGAATTTCTGAATCTTGACAGCTGTTCGACGTGCGGCTGACACTGACAAATATCGGTGTTGCCATACCCGAAATAATGGAAAGAATTACTTGATTTAATACACTTGCTACTAGAATCAGATAACCATTAAACTCCGAAAACAGCTGAAGAAACCAACTATACTTCCAAATTACGAAGTAATCTCAGCGGCAAACAGTGTAAATGGTGAAATCAAGAACATTTATTTTAAAGTTAACCTACAAAAAAGTGCGTCCATCAGCAAGAAAAAAAAATTGTGCCAACCTGTTAACATTGAATGAGTGAAGGAAGGAAATTGCATTTTGACAGTACTTGTTCTAGTGCTGCCAGTATCAACATTTTAAATTCTACCAAAAATATGAACCAAAATATGGAATTGTTGCTAACTAAACTGGACGAGAAGCTGCACCAACAAACTTTGACAATAACCGCCAATGTCACCAATAACGTCATGCAAGCTCTCGACGAAAAACTGAAATCAATCTTGGAAGAAAACAAAACCTTAAAGACTAAAATAACAAACCTTGAACAAAAAATAGAATCTATAGAAAAGGAAAGAAGAAAGAACAACATAGTATTTTTCGGGTTAGAAGAGAAACAGAAAACAGAATGTGAATTAGTAGACTATTTGAAAGAAATAATAGTGGATACGGGCGTACACCTGGAAAATCAAGAGATAGCAAAAATTTATAGAATTGGCCAGCGCTCAAATAAAAATCGACCGGTAGTGGTCTCATTGACAACAACATGGAAGAAACATCTTATTCAAAAGAACAAATCTAACCTGCCCCAAGGCATCTATCTTAAAGAAGACTTTCCAAAAGAGGTTCTAGAAACCCGTAAAAACTACAACCAATGCTGGAGGAAGAAAGAAAAAGAAGGAAATTTAGCATATCTTAAATACGATAAGTTAGTAGTAAAAACCCCAAAGAATTTAACCGAGAGAAAAGGAAAAGAGAAAAGGTAGAATCACCAGAAACAATTTCAACAAGCACCAAGAAGAAACATTTTACTCACAAACACATTGATGAGCCATCTACAAGCAATACACAAAGAATAGTAAAACCAAACATACTCAATTATGTGGCACGAGGTAGAGCATCATCGATGTCGGAGACAAAAACTTCGAAAAACTAAGAACTGCCTCCCTCAACTGGAATCCGGATAAGACATATCAAACAACACAACAGTATAAAGTAAAACAATCAACACCCTGCCGGCTGGTCACCGTGGGGAAAGAAGACCGTTACCCTCCAAAATATTTACCCCAGAAACAAACACAAGTGCTCCAGACAACAAATCGCCAACAAAACAACATGTTACATATTGCTACATTTAATACCCTTACCTTGAAAAGCACAGAAAGCTTGTCAGAGTTGATTATGGCATTGGAGAGAATAAACTGGTCAATAATTGGATTGAGCGAAGTTCGACGCCTAGGAGAGAGCATTGAAGATCATGGAGATTTTATTTTTCTACTACAAAGGCGATACACCTGGACAATTCGGAACAGGATTCTTGGTCAAAAAGAATCGAGCACATACATCGATGAATTTATTGGCATATCTGAACGTATTGTTATACTTAACCTGAAACTACCCAAAGGGGAAATGTGGTCGATTATACAAATCTATTCTCCAACCGAGCAATCCAGTAATACAGAAATTGACACTTTCTATGCTATGCTATCAAGCGCAATCAAAGAACATACCTACGATAACCTAATAGTGATGGGTGATTTTAATGCAAGAACGGGATGTAGAGAAGACGGAGAAACGATGATATTGGGTCCATACTGTTCAGGAAAAAGAACAAGAAATGGCGAAAAACTTATACAAATGGCATACGAGAACAACTTAAAAATACTAAATAGTATGTACAAAAGACGTGAGAACAACAGATGGACATGGATATCCCCAGACGGGCATTACAAAAATGAAATAGACTACATCCTCACAAACAAAAGCAAGCTTTTTCAAGATTGTGGAGTTGTCAACAATCTCAACTTCAACAGCAACCACAGAATGATTAGAGCCAAATTAATACACGCCGACTCTATAAAGAAAAATAGACCATTTAAGGTAAAACCCCCTAAAACTATAATACCTGAAGCCACTTACAGATTAGAGAAGGAACTAACAAAATTTATAGAAAATACAAAAGAACTAAATATCCAACACAAATATACTAAGTTTGAAGAGATAATTAAAATAAAGAAAACAACGGAAACAGCAAAGGAAAAGAAAACAGTTAAATGGCTATCAGACGAAACGAAAGAAATGTTAAGAATCAGGGATGAACTAATATCTACAACTGGAAAAACAACGATAACAAGAAATAAAATAAGAGAAATTAGCAAAATATAAAATTAAACATGAGAAAGGACCGACAAAGATACAGGCTTGAAATACTGGACAAATGTATTCAGAAAACAGGAGGCACTAAAGGGCAATCAAACAACTAAAAGAAAAACAGACTGGATACCTAATCTATATGACAAATATATGAAACAGAAAACAAGACGCCCAGAAATTATGTCAATAGCTACGAACTTTTTCCGAGATTTATACTCAAAGAAAGACTATAATAAAACAAACATATTAGAAGGGGGAGAAGAAGTACCAGACATAATTAATGCAGAGGTGAAAACAGCTATTATATCTCAAAAGAAAGACAAAGCTCCCGGGTCAGACGGTATCAATAACGAATTCCTCATAGCAAACATAGAACACCTTGCACCAACCCTGACGGACATTTTCAACGAAGTTTTGCACAGTGAGACTATACCCGAGCAATGGTCAACATCAACCATAACACTACTACACAAAAAAGGGGACAAAACCAACATAAACAACTACAGACCTATTAGTCTAATGTCGAATATCTACAAGGTATTCGCTAAGGTACTTCTCAGTAGAATAACCCGAACATTAGACGATAACCAACCGAGAGAGCAGGCCGGATTCAGAAGAGGATACTCGACATTGGACCACATCCACGTAGTAAAACAATTATTTGAAAAGGGCAGAGAATTCAACTTAACATTCTACTGCTGCTTTGTGGATTATAGCAAAGCCTTCGACTCATTAGAATACGAAGCGATCTGGCAAGCACTCAAAAACCAAGGTGTAGAACTTAAATACATCAGAATTCTTAAACACATTTATGAAAACAGCAAAGCCAAAATCAAGCTAGAAAAGCAAGGTAAAGAAATAAGAATAGAAAGAGGTGTACGTCAGGGCGACCCAGTATCACCCAAACTATTCACTGCTGTCCTGGAAGAGGTGTTCCGGAAATTGGATTGGGAGGAATGTGGACTGAATATTAATGGCGAATACCTGTCGCATTTGCGATTTGCAGATGATTTGATCATCGTCTCTCAATCAAGTGCACGGTTACAGGCTATGCTGAATGATTTGAATAGAGAAAGTCGTAAGGTGGGATTAACCATGAATACAGAAAAGACCAAGGTCATGACAAATGGGAACCAAGAGCCAATCCATGTAAATAACAACACAATAGATTATGTAGATGAATACATCTATCTTGGTCAAACAATCTCACCAATGGACCCTACTTCTAAGGAAATCAACAGGCGTATAGGAAATGCATGGAAACAATACTGGAGATTAAAAGAAGTTATGAAAAACCCTGAAATGAGTATGACTATCAAACGTAAACTCTTCGATACTTGCGTATTGCCTGTCCTTACATATGGCTGCCAAACCTGGGCGCTGAATAAAACTCATATCCATAAACTTGAAACATGCCAAAACGCAATGGAAAGAAGCATGATGGGGAAGAGACTTTCCGATAGAGTAAGAACCACCATCATTAAGAATTGTACAAGAACAAAAGATGTGACTGTAACTATCAGCAAGCTGAAATGGAGATGGACGGGACACACAATCAGAGGAAAAGAGAAATGGTCTAAATCAATAATGAACTGGTTCACAAGGCATATAAAGCGAAAACGAGGAAGGCCACCAAGAAGATGGATGGATGAAATAAAGGTCGTAGCTGGAGGTGGATGGACAACAATTGCTAAAAATAAAATGAAATGGAAACAGTTGGAGGAGGCCTTTGCCCATAAAGGCACACAGACATGTGTCAAATAGAATAATGTTTTTTTTAATAAAAAAAAAAAAAAAATTGTAAAAATTTTGTATAAGATGTCTGAATAAAGGCTATTATTATTATTATTATTATAAATACATACTTATTATATACACCCAGACACGGTAAAAATATTTGCATTTATCACACAAATATTTACACAACCCTCGGCTTTGCAGGCAGAGTCATTACTCACTAAGCCACAATGCCAGCCAAATAAATATTTTGTGGATAATTCTCACACAACATCATCTAGCCCAAACTAATTTAACATTGAAGAATGTTTTTACTCTGCCTCGAGAAGTACCACACCATTGCCAGTTATTATACCTACAACGTTGTTTTAAAAAGCAAAATAAAAAAATCAAAGTAAAGAGATAAATCATCTAATATAACTAGGTGACGAACACAGTGCAGTCATTTCGACTCATAACATTTTAATGAGTAAAATGTGCAGCCACCACCACCACCACCACCAACTGAAAATTGTACAACTCTCATAATTCTAAATTATGTAAAAAATACCATTTGTGTAGTAAATATAAACTGAACCTTTGTTCACGTGACGTAAAAACACAACTGAATAGATATCCATACTGGCTTCAATTTATACGTCTCCAAAGTCGTGTTTGCATCCAAATGTGAAATGTTGTCGGATGAAAACGTGAATTCACAGAATGCGCTTCGAATTTATAGAATTTTGAACGCGCCCTGAACGTTCATCGTTCGAATGCTATTTGATGGCGGAATTTGATGTGTTTGATAAATGTGCAACTACAATGTCAAATACCAATATACATTTTTCTGAACTGAAAGCTTCTTGAGCGGCTTTAAGATTTTTTGGTAAGAGAAAATCTTACGTGGGCTTGTCACTGACATACTAATATAGCGGCGTGGCTTCAGGCAACAAACCACGATAATACCGATGGGATAGATACGAGTACATGTGGCCTCTTTAATTGCAAAACCATAGACGAGATAGTCGAATTTATATTACTTTATTTAGTCTGTGGTATTGATTGACTGATTTAGAGGCAAATGAATTAAATTGTGAAGAGCCAAAACATTGGCCAATCACAGCTCGGAGATTGTAAAACGAAAGTGAAAAAAATGTTGGAATAAATAGCAAAATTGATGTCAGCAAATGTTGTTATTGCCTCATCGGGTCCATGTCCCATAATAGGCCTGACGCTACACTAGTTTCCAGCGCGTCACTGGAGCTAAGTGCAGGGGTCCGTACCCCGCGAGGAGGCTGCAAGGGCAGTGGCGTGTTAAGGCTTGTTCGCATTAGGCTAGCAAATTAGTCTAGTAGAGAGTAATTTAGTAGCTAAAATACTCGCTACTATTCAAAAATCGTTCGCACCGTGCTTTAGTACAGTTCACAAGTGAGTAGCGTTTCGCAACATGAAGATCCTAAAACGCAATAAAATAAATGAATGAATAAGCTAATCTTATCGAATCGTAATGGCTATTTTAGAAGAGGTGAATGAGGAAATTTGTGTGACCAATAAAATAAGTTATTCCACAGACAATTTCGTATTTGGAAAATTGTTTGAAGTTATTTTTCTCTCCAGACAAATTCGACAAGTTCGAACCTGTTCAGTCGGCGAGCCAATGAGCGCACCGCTTCCAACGAACGCGTGGTGGGGGGTGCTACTCGCCCGTTGAAAATAGAACAAAATGGATTTTGACTCGACTAAATCACTTCCTAAACTACTCGACTAAATTTTCACTGTTCATACACGCTTAGTTGCTAAATTACTCGCCAGTAGGCTAAATTACTAGCCTAATGCGAACAAGCCTTAAGGTCGCTGTCAAGTGCGACACTCTGCTGCTAGCAGGACATGACTGTAGAGACATGTGCGAGGTTCAGTTCACATTTCCCTCCATAAAAAGCACATTTAGATCGTTTCGACGGCAGCGTCAAGAATATAGACAAAAATCTAGAACAGTTTCTTAGTTTTCTTCTGGGATGCATTTCAGAGAACGCGCAGCTGATCTGCAGTATATAATAACTTGCTTTTTTTTTCTAACAGACTGCTTATTTTAAACTTAAATTTAGCAACTACAAAGACTCTGGGGTCCGTGTCCCTTTGCCGTTTGGGGTATTTTTACATTTATTTTGTATTGAGAGAAAAGAAGAAAAATACGGGAGAGTATAGAACATTTTGAAACTAATTCCATATTATACTAATTACAATTTCTAAGGGACCATTTCTGAACTATGATCTACCAAACAAAAAAAAAACCGTCAAAATCGATTCACTATTGACGGCACTATCACGTAACATAGATACGAAAAAAAACATCACACTGAATTATATACAAAATACTTTTTTGAAATATTTACATTAATAAGATCAATTGGAACCCATCATTTCCGAACTAGTATGTAATACTGTGTTTCAGAACCGATGGCCTCTCCCTTAACAGTTATGATACTAGAAAAAACAAACATAAATTAACGTTAACAACTATGACAATTTTTTACACACATTTATATTATACTAGCTGAACCCGCTACTTCGTTCGCGTAAGCAGATGTTACTGACTTAAACATTAATTGGAAGTATCGTACGTCAAATATTTGGATAAGTAGTCATTGAAAACCCTTTGAGTTTGAGTGAATTTGTTTTTCCACACAAAAATATATTTAATTTTATCATCTTTATTTTTCCTTTTTTAAACAATATCAAACATACTTAGTAATGTTTCATAGTATCGAACATAGCCGCAAGTGTTAAGTTTGTAGGATTTTTATAAGATACATTATGAAAAGTCTGATACCTACTTATCTCTTTTTATCCGCAAGCTGTTTTCTAGCTGTTACCCGCGAATTCGCCCGCGTAAAATTTTGAACGAAGCCTGTGTGGAATAAAAATGATTAAGATTTTGAGTTTTAATGATATTCAAGCAAGTTGAACCCGTAAATCTAAGCCAAGTCTTAGTGAAATGTTAATGTATGAATTTAATTGTAGGTAACACAGAAAAAAAATCCAAGAACGAAAGAATCCAAATTCGGCATCATAATCCTTTTAGCAGCAAAAACTTATTAGTACAATTTAAAATACCAGTAACGTCACCTAGTGATGAAAGAAAAAATACATACCACAATAGCAAAACATCGATTTAAATGGCCTTTAGTGCTATTAGATTTAAACTGGCATTAGCGCCGTCTAATGAGAATATTATGTTGCTTGCTATTTTGATTGTGAACGCAAATCACCTATATTATCTACGCCAAAACGGGTGCATCAATTTTTCATTTTAGGCTTTTACCTTACCATCACATCAAGTTCCTTACGAAAATATATGCTTATATTAATATGGAGTTAAATGAAAATATAGACTTATTAGCCCATGTGAAATTTTAGACTCTAAACTATATGTGTTTCGTATGTCAACCATATGGGTTGACATACGAAACACATATAGTTGTGCCGTTTTGACGTGATAGTTAATATTTGTTTCCTTAGGGCCCATGCTTCTTTTCAGGTTGATAGGTTATTACCTAAATACATAAATGTGGTATTTCTGACTATACGTTATCTCTGTTTCAATTTTCTACCAAATTTGCTTAGTCTTTCCGACGTCACAGTAACCTTATAAGTAACCGATTTGCTATTTCTGAGTTCAAACTACGTCTGTTTCGAATTCCTTCAAAATATGTTCAGCCGGTCCAACGTTGTCCTGTAATTATTATGAATGTCACTGTTTGGATGTTTGTTACTTAATCATGGCGGAACGTATCAAGTGATCGGGTTGAAATTTGAAATAGAATTAGATTATAGTCTGGCAGAACACATAGGCTAAACATTGCCTATGTATAAGTACCCTATGTATTACTTAAGCTAAACCAAGAATGTGTCTTTAATTTTAACTCGATACATTCAGCCGTTCCAACGTAATTGAGCAGTAAAAATTGAAACATTGACATAATTATATAATATTAGGAAAGCATAGGATTTAACAACAATTTAGAAAAAATAAAACGGGTCAAATGCTAATGGTACTCGCGCGCGAAGGGTTCTGAACCATTAGCAAATAAACGAATTTTATTGTATGGGAGCCCCTGAATAATTTATTTTATTTTAATTAATTACTTTTAAAGAGAACATAAAACTAAATATTATGTGAATAGTTAAAGGGTCTACCTGTGACAGGTACGTTATTATTAGTATCGAGCAAGAAACGGTAAAAAGCATGTTTGTTGTATGGTTGCACCTCTTAAATATTTATTTTATTTTAGTATTTATTGTTAAAGCGGCAATAGAAATACGTCATCTGCGAAAATTTCAACTGTCTAGCTATCACCGTTCTTGAGATACAGCCTGGTGACAGTCGGACGGACGGACGGACGGATAGCGAAGTCTCAGTAATAGGGTCCCGTTTTTACCCTTTGTGTACAGAACCCTAACAACGGTCTGCTTCGGTCACCGAAGCTTGTTGAACACTACCTTTAAATTTTAAACAGTGTTTGGATTGAAATAATACGTTTTCTAATAAGTTACGGCTGGTCTAGTAAGTTACAGCTGACCTAGTCGGGAGAACGGCGACTGTCGATCCGGAGACCCAGGGTTAAAACCCACGCGTACCACTATCTTTTCAGAGTCATGTTCGTAATGCCGGTAATTAAAACGGTGAAGAAAACACTGCGAGGAAACCGAAATCTACCTATAATCAAGTTCTAAGTCATATGTCATCCACCAACCGACACTGGGCCAGCGTGATGGATTATAACCTTGTATCTCTCCTTGCGAGAGAAGGCCCCGACGCCCAGCAGTGGGAACATTTAATGGGTTGTTTAGGCTGCTACTTATTATGCTGATATGTTTTCTCCAAAATAACAAAAATCTACTTCAGTGATAGGTAATTTAATTCTGTCATTCGACTAAATTTTATAAGAAGCTATGACTATGTCGTAACAGATAGATCTAATTTTATTTTAGCTGATTTTAGCTTTTGTTGATATTTGAAAAACGACCTCCCTGTTTTCGATATCTAAGATCACCTCTGAAGTATTTTCTACCAAACAAAAAGGAATTATCAAAATCAACTAACAATTAGCGAAGTTATCGTGTAAAATAAAACCAAATAAAAACATGCAACCCGATTGAAAACATCCTCCTTGTTTGAAGTCGATTAAAACCGAATGATGTTTGTTTTTCCACACAAAAATATATCTTTGACAATTATTTTGTCATCCAAGACGACGCGACGCGATCACGTGGGCACTTTCTAGAATCTAGATATTCTGTGGATAGTCTGATACACAGAATACTTAGAAGTTAGTATGTACCGAACGCGCCGCGCGTGTCGTTATTATTTAATGTTTGTGTAATTTCCGAACCACCAGACCGATACTATTCAAATTTTGACGGGACAATATAAAAATATGTTCTTTCTAAAAAAGAATTAATGAAATTAAACAACGCAAACATGAGTTACAACCAAATACACATTCTGACTTTCACCCCCTCCCACAAGAAAACCACTCAGAATTTGGGGATCAAAAGTAGCCTACAGCAATGTCCTTAGTATAAACTAAAATCATGCCAAGTTTTAGCTGAATTGAATCAGTAGTTTCGGCGTGATGCGTGATCTCTATACAGAAAGACAGACAGACAGACAGACAGACAGACAGACAGACAGACAGACAGACAGACAGACATGAAAGAAAAAAATGCAGTTTCGCCATCAGTATCGACTATGGAGTGCCCCAAAAAAATTTTTCAAAATATCTTCAATGTACAGAATTCGACCCGTTACAGTTTTATTATAAGTATAGATAGGATTGAAGTAAAGAAATAATAAAAAAATAAAAGTGCATTCTATTTGATATCAATACAAATTTTCTCTAAACACTTATTGTTATGTAATGCCATGTATACTATTTTTTAAGTTATTCTTATTATGTTATATCTATATCTACAAGAAAGCATTCAATACTATCATAATCGAATCTAGCCAACCATGATCTCAAAATCTTTTTAATTTCGTTGAGAACCTCCGTCCTCTCGGTCGATTAAAAATACATAACAAAACATCAATAGCTAAATTTAGTTTTACAAAGAACTTGAACTAACAGGCTACAGTTTCTTTATAAATAACATTCCGCGGAATAAGTCGCCGGCATTACTCCCAGAGTAGCAGTAAAGATAGTCTAAGGGCAAGTCAAAGACGAAGCGACCCCGAGGATGCGACATCTTAGATTAGGTATGTATACCCACCTAAGCGATGTACATATCTACTTGTAGTTATGTTGTATCCTTTTACTTGGACGAAGTAAGGGCTGGGATGTGAAGGTATTAAAAGATAAAACTATCGTTCTGCAGAAAGCATTCACTTAAGCTTAACTAGCCGCTGAATTAATTACAAATAATTTATAATCTCTATAAGTATTAAAAATTGGAAAAAAAAACTGCCGATAGAAGTGTTAACTTAGAAATTTATAACTCAGAATTTGATAGCTCGCTTTGGAAACTACGCGGGTGGTAAATGCGACGCATTTCTAGATGGCCAATAGGGTCCCCATTTTACCTGAAAATTTCTTATCATTCCCGAGCGTGACGCTAGGATTCAATTCACAGCCCACGAAAAATCTGTCTGCGGTTCGCCAAAAGAAGTTTTCACTTGATAAACCGACTGCAATTTAAAATTGAATTCAAACACATATTATTTTTATAGGAATCTATCACTTTATCGTCTAAATTCATGAAAACAAATATTAGTTTTTTGTATATGCTACAAAAACCACCACACTGATTTCAATAATTGTTTTGTGGGACCACCTCTAAGCTATGATCTACCAAATTATATACTAACCATCAATATCGATTCACTATTAGCGTCGCCATCGCGTAACATACATACAAAAAACATACAATACTGAATCGGAAATCCTTTGATGATCCTTTTTTCAAATCGGTTAAAATCTGGACTTAAGCTGTGTTTCTCAAGTTAGTTGTGTAAACGTAGATAAGAATATAAGTAGAACGTGTTTTCCCGGTATTTTTTTTGCCTTTTATGTCTTTGACAGTTATTCTGGTGCGAAGCTGTAATGTAGTAACATCGCTGTGTTCTATTTCGAAGGGCAATAATGATGCTTTCAAGGAATTTGGAAGGCATAGAGGTAAATATCTTATATTTCAGGGTGACGAGTACAGTGCAGTACTAGTTATGATTTGGACTCTTCATGTTGGACAGACACGTTGGTTACCGGCAGGCACATATCCCGCTCGTCTCGTGACTATACTAATACTATGATAAAAAATATTGATTAACCCCCCTTTAACCTCAAATTCGTTATCTATATAACATTCTACTAGTCAATCCCTTTCATTTGATACCCATATTAACGGAATTGTGAAAAAATAAATGTATTTATTTGAAATTTGTCATAGTGCAAAGTATTCTACTAGTTAAGCCCTTTCGTTTGATACCCATATTGAGGTAGTAGTGAAAAAACTAATGTATAAGTCGCCATTTGTAGTAGCGGCCATCTTGGATTTAAAATATGTTATCGTATATTATAGTATTCTACTAGTCAAGCCCTTCCAATTGATACCTATATTTAGGTTGTGATAAATATTTTGTCCGCCATTATGTGGAGGCGGCCATCTTGGATCGATATTAACCAAACATAGCTAAGAACATTTGCACGGATATTAACCTTCAAATAAAAAAAATCGCTGATCCGCTTGAGCTCTACGGTGCCACAGGCAGATACACACACAGACAGCTAGACAGACAGACAAACAACGACGTCAAACTTATAACACCCCTTTTTTTTGGTCGGAGGTCAAAAAATTATACTAGGCGGCTCGCTGTGATCTCCTACAGTAATTTTATGTTATCTAAAAAAATGAGAGGGACCAACCGTCACAGATTATTTTATAAAAACATTTTTTTCCTGATGGGTTGAACGCAACCCTATTGCCTTATAATAGGTTTTTGTCTAATCCTGTTTTAAGAAAGCACGATTACTTGACTAGTATTTTTCTTATACGTTGGAGTTTTGTTGTGTAAAGTCTGAAAAACTCATCTCGCTTCCAAGTTTCTTAGTTTTATTTAGAATTTTATACCTCTCTATTAAGTTTATTGCGGCGCAATATATGAGCTCTCCGGAGTCTCTGCATTCTACTAAATTAACTCAGTTTTAGAAGATAGAGTTTGGGGAAAGTTATTGCGTCAAATACATTGTTTAGAATTTTTTCAGTGGAAATTTTTACGAACTGTTTCAACTTAGCAAATTTGAACTGAATTATGATCATTGTGAAAAGTTTCAGTTGGTCTATTTTTATAATACCTACTAGCTGTGACCCGCAGTTTCACCCGCGTCTATTCGAGGAAAATCAAAATGCTCAGCCTCATCACCTACCATCATCCAGCTGAATAGGTCGGGGACAGCAGCTCTCCGATATACCGCCACTCTTCTCCCTATAGCCCCACCGCGTCCGACATCATACGTTGGCAATGCCGGGGTGGTAAGGGAGAGTGGCGCACCGTTATATCGGTATTCCTCTTCAGCCGGGGTCTTTTCTCTGCGGCCACGGTGCATACTACCAAACATCGCGGCACGTCTTAGTCGAGCTGGCACAGCCTACGCCAAGCGAATATCGCATTCGATCAAATACAAATACAAATACAAAAATCTTTATTGCTGTTTGCAGGTAAGATAAGATGATACAAAACATTTAAATAATTGACCCATACAAACTGGCCTCTTCTTCTAGAGGCATGCAATATGTCTGGCAACGCAGTTTCCATTGGTCTGAATTTATACAATGATAATAATAGTCAGCTGATAGTCTTCTTCTTCTTTTTTCGTTTTTAACTTTTAATCGGTTGTATCATGTATGTCATCTGATTCATCATGTATTAATTTCTGGCTTCTATCCCGGTGTGTTATGTTAGTGTGATATGTTTGATGAGTACAATTACGCCAACGTCTTGTGCTTCAGCAGGATGATGTTATGGACTTTGACAAGTGTGTGGTTTCATGTAGAATCCAAAGTCTTGCAGTAGTAGCTCTTGCAGTTTAGCCGTGTGAGCAATTTTAAAGAATGTCATTATGTATAGAAAATCAAAAATAATAATCAAAAATAATAATCAAAAATAATGATAATAATAATTCAATTTGTATAAAATAAAACAATGTCAATGTGTGTAAAAGAATGTTAACATGTATAAAATTTAATATTTGGATACCTACTCAAAGAACTCTCACAATATATTATAGAGTAATCTGATTCAACCTGTCCGTTACAATATATTATCTGATCTAACATTAGTTAAATCTAAAGTTTCATAAAATATAGACAGTGGACACTAATGTGGCTAATGGAATTTAATGTGGAAGTTAATGGAATGTAAAATGTCAAGTTATACAACATCTATACATCAGTATTCCAATTAATTTCCTATCATTTAAAAATTCTTTCACAGTGTAATAACATTTGGGTACCAGTATCTTTTTAATTTACTTTTGAACATGGATGAGTTAAGTTTTTAATTGTATTTGGCAGCTTATTATATAGAAGAGGAGCCATACAAAAATACTGTCACTCATAATCTTTTTCTTGCGTTTGCCTATGAGCAGCCTACACTTATCACGTCGGTTCCGTTCCACTTTGTCACTCAAGAGAGGAAAACAATGGGGTTATTCTTACAAAACACATAACTTCAAAAATATAAAGGCTTGGAAGGGTTAAGATTTGGTTGTCTATGAATACCTGTCTGCAGCTATCTGTAACTTGCATCCCGAACATAGCACGAATGCATCGTTTTGTGCTTTGAAAGCTAAGCCTGTATCCGTTGAGTTACCCCAAAAATTATCCCATATCTCAAGACTGATGCCACTAATCCATGGTAAGATGTAAGAAGAGTCTTTTTACCACTGGAGCAAGCCTATGCAGAGCATATGCCGAGCTACCAAGCTTCTTGCAGAGAATCTCAATATGTGCCTTCCAATTCAATTTCATGTCTATTGTCAAGCCCAAAAATTTTGTTGTAGTTACTTCTGCAATTTTGTTACCTTGATAATTTATGTTTATGTTATTTAAGTAATTTTTGTTTGTGTAAATTGCATTAAATTGGTTTTATTTAAATTAATTTTCAAGTTATTAATGTTCAACCAGTGGATAGACGAATTTAGTGCAGCGTTGATATTTTCCTCATAATTAGCTTTATCTTGGCAGGCTATTGTAATCGTGCTATCATCTGCAAATAGTGACATTGGATGTTCAATTACTTTAGGAAAATCATTTATGTAGACAATAAATTGAAACGGTCCCCAAACACTTCCCTGCGGCACACCAAATTTAACAGTTCTTTCTTTAGAGATGAATATTTCTTCCTGTTTCGTTTTAGTATTAATCTTTGTAATTTTAGTTACTTGCCTTCTGTCTGTTAGGTAAGATTTTACTAAGTCAAGCACATTACCTCTAACCCCATAGGCTTCAAATTTACTTAGAAGAATGTCATGATTGACATAGTCAAATGCCTGGGTCATATCGCAATAAATGGTACATATAGCATTGTTATTATCAACATTTTCATTACATTGTTAAGAAAATCATATATAGCAATATTTATTGTTTTATTCTGTCTAAACCCTTTTTGCTCATCACAAAGTATGTTGTATTTTTCAAAGTACTGAATAAACTGCTGATTAAAATATTTTTCAAATATTTTTGACATTATAGGTATAAGGGCAATAGGTCGGTAATATGCCATGTGTTCCCTATTTTCTTTTTTAAAAACAGGTATGATTATACTTTTTTTAAGAGCCTCAGGAAAAGTACCTGTACTTATACATAAATTGATTATATGACTTAGAGGGCTACAGATAGCCTGCTTGACAGATTTTATAATTTTAGTGCATATCTCATCATATCCTACACTGTTTGTATTTTTTAAAGAATTTATGATTTTTAGAATATCATGTGGTGTAGATGGTGCCATGAACATTGAGTTCTGAGTTATTTCAATATTTTGTATCACATTTACACCAGAACCAGATCGTGACTCTTTACCGCCGCCTTTTGGGAAAACACCTCATGGGGGGCGTCCGAACCACCGTATTTGGTTCCAGTGACGCGTTAAGAACCAGCGATGCGTTACGTCCTCGGAAAACCATATCCCTAGGTGCGGTGCCGGACCGCCCTAAACGTCCGACACCCCAGACCCTCCGGTGGAGACAGGATGCGAGTCAAGTGCACCGAAGTAAGTCTAGGATCGCTCCCGTGCCCACTTTCGCCTCATTGGATGAGTGACAGGTGAGGATGGTCTCCTCTCACTTCTCCGACGCACCCGACCTCTCACTGGTGAGCGTCTTGGCTGCGATGGTCGAGAGCGAGAGGTTTGCCCTCACGACCGCGGCTAGAGATGGCCGCGGTTCCGCCTCTGGCTACATCGCCTCGTGATCTTTCAACTGGAATTCAATGCTAAGAAACATCACTGGTCCACGTACCAATAAAGTGGTCTATTGTTTTGTTACGGAGTTGTTTTAAAGCCACGATATTTTTTTTAATATTTATTAAAATGATATAATATCAAGGGCAAATTTTGCTCAAAATTCTAGCTTTGTGATAAATATTTTTTATTCGGATAAACATTTACATCGTGTTTATAAAAATACCTCCGCAAACAATGCCTTCTTCTTCTATTTTTCTTATGGCTTCCATTCGGTAATAGGTATTCAGCGTTTGAACATAGAGTGCGTCGTTAATATTCTTCATTAGAGTATGATTCTTCATTGAGGTGATCAGTCATCTTCAGATAATCTTGAGTTTGATTACCGAACCCCTTTTTAGTGTAAAATCGAGCCAGGGTTCTTTCTTCAAGAAGGTACTTCCAATGTACGATTGTATGTGAATAGTTATGTTAGTGTAGACGTATAAAAACCAACGGACAAATTTAACATGAACAACACTACACAATATAACATTACAGAGATTTTTAATTTGATAATACTAAAGTATGTAAATATGTAACACATCGATATAATTAAAGAAACGAAGATGAGGTATGCCATAATCTAAAGACAACATAACGTGACGAAAATTTGTTTGAAAAATTTGAAGATTGAATTGTCAGCGAACGTACACAACTGTCAGCGAACGTACAAATACAAATACAAAAAAATACAAATACAAAAATCTTTATTGCTGTTTGTAGGTAAGATAAGATGATACAAAACATTTTAAAAGTTGCCCCATACAAACTGGCCTCTGCGAAAGGCATGCAATATGTCTGGCAAGACAATTTGTTAGTAATTTATAAATAAAAAAATAATTAAATAATAGTCAGCTGATTAAAGTCTTCTTCTTCCTCATCTTCTATTAATTTCTGGTTTTATTTATGTCATCTGATTCTTCATCTTAGATTAATTTCTGGCTTCTATTTGGTTGTGATATATATTTGTGTGAGATAAATGTTTGGTGAGCACAATTTCGCCAACATCTTGTGTTTCATCAGGATATTGTCTTGTGTTTTGAGTTTGATCAATATATCCATCCAGGGTCTAAGGTCTTGCATTAGTAGATCTTGCAGTTCATCCATGTGAGGAATGTCAAAGAATGTATAAAGTGTGATAAATGTATATAATCAAAAATGTCGTTAATTATAATATTCATGTAAATACTCAAAGAATGTCAAAATGTAATACAGTACAAACTAAGTCATCATTATACAATATATCATTATATGGTCTTATGTCAGTTGACTGTCAAATTTCATCATGGAATAATAATATCTATTGAGATATTAATGGAATAAGGTTTAAAGATTGTAAAATTTCATGTTAAACAATGTCTAAAATATTAGTATTCCAATTAATTTCCTTATCATTTAAAAATTCAGTTACAGTATAATAGCATTTGTGTATCAGCACTTTTTTAGTTTACTTTTGAACATTGTTATGTTAAGTTCTTTTATGGCATTTGGCAGCTTATTATATAAAAGAGGAGCTATACAAAAATGCTGTCACTCATAATCTTTTTTTTTGCGTTTGTCTATGAGCAGTCTACACTTATCACGCCGGTTACGTTTTACTTTGTCACTCAATAGAGGAAAATAATGAGGGTTATTCCTTACAAAACACATAACTTCAAATATGTACAGGCATGGCAGGGTTAATATTTGGTTGTCTATGAATACTTGTCGGCAGCTATCTGTAACTTGCATCCCGAACATAGCACGGATGCATCGTTTTTGTGCTTTGAAAACTGAGGCTGTATCAGTTGAATTCCCCCAAAAATGATCCCATATCTCAAGACTGATGCCACCAATCCATGGTAAGATGTAAGAAGAGCCTCTTTCTTTACCACTGGAGCAAGCCTATGCAGAGCATATGCCGAGCTACCCAGCTTCTTGCAGAGAATCTCAACATGTGCCTTCCAATTCAATTTCATGTCTATTGTTAGGCCCAAAAATTTTGTTGTAGTGACTTCTGCAATTTTTTATTTTGATAATTTATGTTTATGTTACTCAAGTAATTTTTTCTTTGAGTAAATTGCATGAAATTGGTTTTGTTTAAATTAATTTTAAGTTATTAATGTTTAACCAATGGATAGATGAATTTAGTGCGGCATTGATATCTTCCTCATAATTAGCTTTATCTTGACATGCTATTGTTATTGTGCTGTCATCTGGAAATAGTGACATTGGATGCTCAATTACTTTAGGAAAATCATTTATGTAGACAATAAATTTTAAAAATAATAATAATAATAATAATTAGAATAAGCATTGAACAAACACCCATCAGAAGGGTTTCGTCAGGTTCTCAATCCACGATTAATAGGCAAAATAGACAGGATTGGGAACTAGGAAGCCATTTAAGTAGGCTATCATCTCCAACATCAACAGAAAGCTTATTCAATTCCCCGAATTCTTCACCGCAGCCCTTTGAAGCAAATTTTAGGACCCGTTCCTCATCCAGCTCTACCTTGTCAGAGGATGTTGTACAGGAGGCATCTGCCATCAACACTGTACCCACCACTGATAGAATCCGCGCTCGAAAAATATGGACAAGTGAAATGAACCAATTCATATGGCGCACATATTTAACAGTAACCGAAAATGAAAGTAATGTTCGAGGATATCTAGACCCACTTTTTAGGCAGTTTACCCAAAAATTTCCGCACATGAGCGTTACTAAACACAGAGTAGGAGATCAGCGTAGGGCAATAATTAGAAGTCGTTTACTCACAGATAATATCCTTGACCAAATTAAACAGGAGGTAGTAAATAGCCTAGCTTGTCAAGCAACAACTAGCCCAACTAACACAATAGAACCAACACCGCAAGGTAGGATACGATGGACTAATGACATAAATGAAGCAATCATGAGAGAATACTACAAAATTACACAACTTGAAAGAAACAAAACAGCCTATCGCAAACAATTACACACTCGCATAGTAAATACCTTTCCACAAATTGCATGTATCAGAACAAAGGATAGCGGATCAAAGACGAGTTATTGTACACAACAAACTAATAACAGATGCTAAATTACGGAACTTGAGAGAAGAAGCAGAAAGAGAACTGATATTGCAAAACATCACTGAGACACCAATTAACGACGAAAACGGCACTTTGTCCACACAACTTACTGACACTCCATCTGCTATTCTAGATCACTTCCATGACACAGACAATACTTTAAGGACACCACAAGACACAGATTCTATTCTAAATGCAACAATTTACGAAACTTTTACAACAATCTATCAAAAATACATTAATTCCGATCCAATATCGAGACCACACATCCCAAAACAAAATACTTCAAAAAGACTGGCTTATATAGTAAACTATTTAAACACTGATATACTACCAGTACACCTTTTACCAGATACTGATTTTAATACAACACAAACTCTTATTTACGCAGCAGCATATACAGCAGCTACTTGTAATGATACTAAAATAAAAGACACAATAAACACTCCAGAACAGCCTACCCGCCATGAAGAACAAACCAACACTCCGCAGCACCGTTCCAACTATGAAACAAAAACCCGACCATGGCAGAGGCGCCTTAAAAATAAAATTGAATGTATTAGAAAAGACATAGGTAGAATAACTCAATATATTTCAGGGATAAAGAGTCATAATTTGGTATCACACATCGATAGGATCAAAGATACTTATAAAACACATTCACGCTATGAGGAGCCAAACTTAACTGATGATCAATTCCTAGACAGTTTGAAGCAGAAACTTAGTGCAATTACAAGTAGGTTCAGAAGATATAACAAATGCACACTTAGGAAAACACAAAATTCTCAATTTAGGAAAAACGAGAAAAGGTTTTATAGGGACTTAAATACACAAACACGAACAGAACCCACTAATACAGACACACAACTCCCAACTGCAGAGAGTATGCACTCTTTTTGGTCGAGTATTTGGGGAAACCAGGTCCACCATAATGAAAACGTCGAATGGATCAGAGATGATTCATTGCACAACGAATCTTATGAGGCAATGCAATTTGAATGCATACCAGTCGACATATTTAAGGAAGTAATAAACAACACTCATAATTGGAAATCACCTGGAACAGATAACATTCACAATTACTGGTATAAAAGTTCACTGCCACCCACCCTTTGCTCCATACTTATATAAATCAATTCATACAAAACCCAAGTACTATACCTAAATACATAATGTCTGGAATCACTTACATGATACCTAAAGACCAAGACTTACTGAACCCTGCTAAATATCGACCTATAACATGTCTGCAGACTATATACAAAATAATTACTTCATGCATAGCAAACCTACTGAACAATCACCTGACAGAAAACAAAATATTAGCTGAAGAACAGAAAGGATGCCGAAAACACAGCCAAGGTTGTAAAGAACAACTCACTATCGATGCAGTTGCCATGAAACAAGCTCTATCAAAAAACATAATTTGAACACAATGTATATAGATTACAAAACGCATATGATTCAGTCCTCACAGTTGGTTGCTCCACGTACTTAAGCAGTATAAAATTCATCCTCTAATCATAAGTTTCTTAGATAATATTATGCAACAATGGAAAACAAAATTATTAGTTAAAATAATACCGGTACAGTACAAACAGATGATATTAACATACGAAGAGGCATATTCAAGGAGATGGCCTAAGTCCAGTATGGTTTTGTTTAGCCTTAAACCCCTCTCAAGACTACTAAATAAACTAAACGACGGACTAAATATCACTACTCATAATACAGGCAGTTACAAATTAACGCACCTCATGTATATGGACGATATTAAACTCTATAGTAACAGTGTTGAGTCTCTCCACCGCTTAGCTGATACAACACAAATGTTT
This sequence comes from Ectropis grisescens, assembly GCA_017562165.1. Classification (NCBI taxonomy): domain Eukaryota; kingdom Metazoa; phylum Arthropoda; class Insecta; order Lepidoptera; family Geometridae; genus Ectropis; species Ectropis grisescens. Next base: position 25,884,922 of record CM029787.1, on the reverse strand, counting down.
TCTGACGATATACAAATGGAATTTGGCATAGATAAATGTAAAACATTTTCTATCCAAAACCAGTGCACTGTACTCGAACCCTACACCCTCAACTCTGGCAAAGTAATTGAACCACTAGATCAAGATAGCTTTTATAAATATCTTGGATTCCAACAATCTCATCAAATAGACCTAAAAGACACGAAAACCACAATCAAAAAGAAATTCAGATATCGGCTAAATGCAGTACTGAAATCACAATTGTACGGACGCAACTTAGTGCACGCAATAAACACTTATGCAATCCCAGTTCTCACATATACTTTTGGCATAATTAAATGGACACAGACTGATCTCACAAACTTGCAACGCATCATTAACACATCCCTGAGCACTCATCGCAAACATCATCCACGATCATGCATACAGCGACTTACACTACCTAGAAAAGAAGGTGGAAGGGGAATAGTGGATATAACAAATCTTCACAACAAACAAATCATCAGTCTAAGAAAGTACTTCCACAAACATGCACAAATATCACCCCTACATCGTTTTATTGTTACATCCGACAAAAACTACACACCTTTGAATCTAGCCAACTCAAACATTCAGCGTAATGAACATATTACACACAACAAAGACAAGCTAGCAACATGGGAGCGAAAATCTCTTCACGGGAGATACTATCAAGACCTGCAACAGGCACATGTCGACAAAGTAGCGTCGAACGCTTGGCTTATGCAGGGAGAGCTCTTCCCAGAGACTGAAGCATTCATGTTAGCTATTCAGGACCAAGTTATTGATACTCACAATTACCAGAAGTTCATTATCAAGGCACCTAATATATCCGACACATGCAGAAGATGCAATAGCAGCACCGAAACCATTCAGCACATTACAGGGGCATGTAAAGCCATAGTCCAGACAGACTATAAACATCGCCATGACCAGACAGCCGCTATAATACACCAACTTCTTGCATGTAAATATAAACTCATCCCCGAAAAAAATCCATATTATAAGTATAAACCGGAACCAGTACTTGAAAATAATAAATACAGACTATACTGGGACCGGACCATAATCACCGACAAGACGGTACATTACAATAGACCCGATATTACAGTTCTAGATAAATCCAACAAATGCGCTTTACTCATTGACATCGCTATATGTAATACTCACAACTTGCAATCCACTTTTACTGAAAAGATAGCTAAGTACACAGATTTATCCATAGAGATTAAATCCCAATGGCAATTAAACAGTACTAGAACTATCCCGATTGTTTTGTCGACAACGGGTGTTATACCTAAAAACTTAAACACCAGTCCCAGCAACATTCAAATTACTTCAAAAATCTGTAATCTTGAACACCTGTAGAATAGTCCGAAAATTTCTATCACTTTCTTAAAAGCACTTGGCTCCGGCCCGTGCCTATAAAACACCTCCGTTACGGAGAGCAAACAAATGTTTCTATATAATAATAATAATAATAAGTAATTATTTAAGTTTTTGACTTATATTTAATTATTTAATATAAGTCAAAAACCGCCGTCACGAATTGACGTTCCTTTTTATCGCTGTGTTATTTTATTCATTTTCGCCGATATTTTTACAGTTTTTTATGGATTATTTACTACGCAATAGAAAGAAAAATTAAGCAAATAAGTTAAAATATCAAAAGTAATCCAGTACAGCCTACATTGAATAAATAACCAACAACATGCATTATGACAACTTTATGACAAGCAAGAGCCTTCAAATTAATGTAAATAAACCGAGAAATCAAACGAAAATGGTAATGAAACAATGATTACGCGATCAAAAGGAAGGAAATGCGGAGACTAACAACGCACGACTGTCACCAGCCCGTGTCGCGTCACCACCGAGTTCGTCGTCGGAGGACGAAGTTTATTTGACTCCCGCGGCACTACTACTTCGACGAGTGATGACGACACGGCGCGGACCCGCCGCCCACAAGACCTGGACGTCGTGGTCGTCCGCCGCTGCCGGCACGCTTGGGGCCTGTGAGGCAATCTGCCTCGCGCCCGGCCCTCGCTACCGGTGGTGTAGTGCGTCGCATGCGATGGACTCGACAAATGAACGAGAACTGCATGCGCGCCTATTTCAGGGCTGCAGAAGGAGGAACCAACCTGACCGCGTACTGTGCCAGAATGTTGTCTCTGTTTCAGGCCCTTGAACCATCTGTCACCGTTTCCGCACAACGGCTATCTGATCAGGTTCGCGCTATCCAGAGATGTAAGCTGCTGGATGCCTCGGCACTTGATCAACTACGCCTGGAGGAACAACGTACTCGCCCAGCTTCTACCTCGATCCGGGATCCGCCCGCCGCGTCATCGACCCTGACACTGACCTCAGTGCCGACGTCAGTGGCGATACTTGCGGCCCCGGTCGACCCCGTCATCGAGGAAGAAGACTCGGCGAGTAGTAATGTATCTGACCAGGTAATAGAGCAACTGAGGAGTGCTTTGGAAGACGCGATCTTGCGATATGGATCCACAGCCAACTCTAGGCCGCGCTTACCGCGTTTGCCCACCCATAAACGGAATTTGGCTTTGATGGGAGCCCTGAATACTTTGCTAGTACCCTACCTGGTAGCTAGCAAAGATTTGACTGATACCCATTCTATTCTATACTGTGGTGCTATCGCGGCGTGTCGCGTTGCACGTGTCAAGTTCCCAGACACTGACCGTACAACGCGAACCGCTGGGAATGTACCCGAATGGCAAGTACGAATAGAACGGCGTATCAGCAAATTCAGGACTCTTATTGCAAAGCTAATCTGCTTCAGTCAGGGGAACAGTCGTCCCCGAGTCATGCGTTTCGTAGCACAGGCGTTCACTGGGACTGGTATCCGTCCCCAGCACTATCTTGCCAATGCTACAGAACGTATTGACTACCTGAAGCAGAAAGTTTATGCGTGGGCAAACCGTATTCGCCGCTACAGAGAGCGTGTGGATCGATATCGACAAAATCGCGACTTTCAGAGTGATCAAAGGAAGGTGTACCGAAACTGGGAAGGAACTAGTCAACGTGTGAACGACGGGCAGCTACCGGATGCCAGCGCTATGAAAAACTTCTGGCTCAGCATCTGGTCGGTGCCTGTCGAGCACACGGAGGGAGCTTGGATGCGTGTTATCGAACGTGCATGTGAGTCTATCGAACCCATGGAGTCTATAACAATAGACTCCGTAGACGTTAGTTGTGCTATCCGGACGACTCAGAACTGGAAAAGTCCTGGGCCGGACGGATTGCACAACTTCTGGATAAAGTGGTTTCGATGCTCACATGAATGTTTGGCAACACAATTTCAAGAAGCCCTCGAGACGGGTTCTCTTCCCAGTTTCATGACCACCGGAGTCACCTTCCTGCTCCATAAGTCTGGTAGTACCACGGAACCGAAGAACTACAGACCTATTACTTGCTTAGCTACCATCTATAAGCTGCTTACATCCATTTTGAGAGCAAAAATTAACGCGCACATAGTTGCAAATAACGTTTTGGCCTCCTCTCAGAATGGATGTAAGATTGGGTCCCGTGGTACTAAGGAGCTGCTCCTCATTGACACGACCATTTGCCAGCAAGTCAAACGAAACAAAGGAGCTCTCTCCACTGCTTGGATTGACTACAAGAAGGCCTATGATGCGGTGCCCCATTCATGGCTGGAAAGGATTTTAGAGTTATACAAAATAAATCCAACTCTAAAATCTTTTCTAAGCAAATGCATGGGACAGTGGGTCTGAGTCCTTCGTCAACCAGGTAGTGTAGACAGCTCATTTGATTCGGAGGACTTGATAAAGATTGAAAGAGGCATTTTTCAGGGTGACAGTCTAAGTTCCCTGTGGTTCTGCCTAAGTCTGAATCCTCTCAGCACTCTGTTGAAGGATTCAGAGTTAGGTTATCGTCTTCGTAGAGGAGGTGAGGTTATATCTCATTTGCTGTACATGGACGACCTCAAACTTTTGCACCGAAACGCCAAAACTTGTTGGAGCTATTAAAAACCACGGAGGTTTTAGTAACGCCATCAAGATGGAGTTCGGTGTGACAAGTGTGCGGTCATGCATGTACAGCGAGGGAAAAATAGTAAATTCAGAGAATTTACAACTTTCCGAGCGTATAACTCTTAGATCTCTCCGAAGACGAGAGCTACAAATATCTCGGTATGTCACAGTCTTTGGGTATATCAGCAGATGACATTAAGAAATCGGTGAAGGAGCGCTTCTTGTGCCGGCTGACAAAAGTACTCAAAAGTCTTCTGTCAGGCTGTAACAAGGTGCGAGCCTTCAACGGTTGGGTAATGCCTCTGCTGATATACTCTTTTGGCATACTGAGATGGACTCAGACTGAACTCGACGCCCTGGACAGAAAGGTCCGTCAACTGCTCACAACACACCGAATGCTACACCCGCGCTCGTCTGTTATGAGACTGTACATCCCGCGGAAATGGGAGGTCGAGGCTTTTAAATGCCAAGAACCTTCACAACCGCGAGGTATGCAGTCTCAGGGATTATTCCGCAACAGCGAGTCCGGGATGCATCGCGATGTTGTGGCAGTTGACAGAAGCTTCACGCCTCTTTCAATGGCAAACGAGAACTGGCGCAAACCATCGGTGCTCAGCACTGATGACCGCAGGAAGTATGGAAGAGCAAGGAGCTGCACGGGCGGTTCTATCGGGCCCTAACGGGACCCGATGTGAATCTGCTCGCGTCGGTGAACTGGCTGCGCTTCGGGGACCTCTTCGGAGAAACCGAGGGTTTTGCCTGTGCAATTGCTGACGAGGTTGTCAAGACGAACAACTACCGGAAATATATAATGAAGGACGGTACGGTCGACATTTGTCGGGCATGCCGCCGTCCAGGCGAATCACTTCGTCATATTATTTCCGGTTGTTCGCATCTTGCTAACGGCGAGTATTTGCACAGGCATAACTTAGTAGCCAGGATCATCCACCAGCAACTTGCTCTTCGATACGGCCTTGTCGAGTGCGAGGTGCCGTACTATAAGTACGCACCTCTGCCAGTTCTCGAGAATGGTCGTGCGTTGCTCTACTGGGACCGCTCTATCATCACGGACAGGACTATTGTCGCCAATAAGCCTGATATCGTGCTGGTAGACCGGTCTCAGCGCCGGGCTGTGATCGTTGATATCACCGTACCACATGACGAGAACCTCGTGAAAGCCGAAAGGACAAGCTTAGCAAGTACCTTGACTTGGCTCACGAGGTTACCGCCATGTGGGATGTTGATTCGACGATCATAGTCCCAATAGTCGTGTCGGCAAACGGCCTTATAGCGAAAAGTCTCGACCAACATCTCAAGAGACTTTCGCTAGACGGTTGGGTTAAGGGCCAGATGCAGAAGGCGGTCATCCTCGACACAGCGCGCATCGTCAGGAGGTTCCTCAGTCTGCAGCCCTAACCACCGGTAGCTTGGGCCCTGCCCGCTGCTGGCGGCACCCTAGTTTTTTAAGTTTTTATAATGTTTGTATTTTTATAAATGTATTGTAAAAACTTAAAAATTAAGAAAAAAAGATTAAATGAGTGAATAATAATAATAATAATCGGCAAACGGCCTTGTAGCGAAAAGTCTCGACCAACATCTTAAGAGACTTTCGCTAGACGGTTGGATTAAGGGTCAGATGCAGAAGGCGGTCATCCTCGACACAGCGCGCATCGTCAGGAGGTTCCTCAGTCTGCAGCCCTAACCACCGGTAGCTTGGGCCCTGCCCGCTGCTGGCGGCACCCTAGTTTTAAGTTTTTATAATGTTTGTATTTTATATATGTATTGTAAAAACTTAAAAATTAAGAAAAAGATTAAATGAGTGAATAATAATAAAAAAAAAAAAAAAAAAAAAGAGCTGCGAAACTGACAACACGTTTTTTCTCTCTGATATTGTATTATATGCATTTTTTTGTTTTATATTTTACAGTTTTTGTGTTTTTCTACATTACAACAGTTTCTATCAAGTCTATTTCTCATAATATCATATTCTTACAACGCTAAATCCATCAATAACATAAAAATGAAGACTATTTGGAAAAATGTTTTGACAGCCCAATGTCAACAGAACATTTCAAGAAAACTATGAAAAATTCAAGGAAAAATACGTAATAAAACATGATTACGAGATCAAAACGGCACAAGCAGCCCCACAAAACGCACGCCTTCCACCCTCGGCTGCATCCACGTCGCTCAGCCCTTCAGACTCTTCCTCGGACGATGAGTTCCATACCCCCGCCGAGGACAGCGGATCGAGTGAAGTGAGTGTGGCCCCGACGCCGCCGCCGCCAAGACCAACTGTACGACGGACGCGTCCCCAGCTGCCGGCACGCTTGGGGCCTGTGAGGCAATCTGCCTCGCGCCCGGCCCTCGCTACCGGTGGTGTAGTGCGTCGCATGCGATGGACTCGACAAATGAACGAGAACTGCATGCGCGCCTATTTCAGGGCTACAGAAGGAGGAACCAACCTGACCGCGTACTGTGCCAGAATGTTGTCTCTGTTTCAGGCCCTTGAACCAGCTGTCACCGTTTCCGCACAACGGCTATCTGATCAGGTTCGCGCTATTCAGAGATGTAAGTTGCTGGATGGCTCGGCACTTGATCAACTACGCCTGGAGGAACAACGTACTCGCCCAGATTCTACCTCGATCCGGGATCCGCCCGCCGCGTCATCGACCCTGACACTGACCTCAGTGCCGAAGTCAGTGGCGATACTTGCGGCCCCGGTCGACCCCGTCATCGAGGAGGAAGACTCGGCGAGTAGTAATGTATCTGACCAGGTAATAGAGCAACTGAGGAGCGCTTTGGAAGACGCGATCTTGCGATATGTATCCACACCCAACTCTAGGCCGCGCTTACCGCGTTTGCCCACCCATAAACGGAATTTGGCTTTGATGGGAGCCCTGAATACTTTGCTAGTGCCCTACCTGGGAACTAGCAGGATTTGACTGATACCCATTCTATTCTGTACTGTGGTGCTATCGCGGCGTGTCGTGTTGCACGTGTCAAGTTCCCAGACACTGACCGTACAACGCGAACCGTCGGAGATGCACCCGCATGGCAAGTACGAATAGAACGGCGTATCAGCAAATTCAGGACTCTTATAGCAAAGCTAATCTGCTTCAGACAGGGAACAGTCGTCCCCGAGTCATGCGTTTCGTAGCACAGGCATTTGCTGGGACTGGTATCCGTCCCCAGCACTATCTTGCCAATGCTACGGAACGTATTGACTACCTGAAGCAGAAAGTTTATGCGTGGGCAAACCGTATTCGCCGCTACAGAGAGCGTGTGAATCGATATCGGCAAAATCGCGACTTCCAGAGCGATCAAAGGAAGGTGTACCGAAGCTGGGAGGAACTACGAGTCCACGTGTGAACGATACGCAGCTACCGGATGTCAGCGCTATGAAAAGTTTCTGGCGCAGCATCGGGTCGGTGCCTGTCGACCACACGGAGGGAGCTTGGATGCGTGTTATCGAACGTGCATGTGAGCTTATCGAACCCATGGAGTCTATTACAATCGACTCCATAGACGTTAGTTGTGCTATCCGGACGGCTCAGAACTGGAAAAGTCCTGGACCGGACGGATTGCACAACTTCTGGATAAAGTGGTTTCGGTGCTCACATGAACGTTTGGCAACACAATTCAAGAAGCCCTGGAGACGGGTTCTCTTCCCAGTTTCTTGACCACCGGAGTCACCTTCCTGCTCCATAAGTCTGGTAGTACCACGGAACCGAAGAACTACAGACCCATTACGTGCTTACCTACTATCTACAAGCTGCTTACATCCATTCTGAGAGCAAAAATTAATGCGCATATTGTCGCGAATAACGTTTTGGCCTCCTCTCAGAATGGATGTAAGAGATGGGTCCCGTGATACTAAGGAGCTGCTCCTCATTGACACGACCATTTGCCAACAAGTCAAACGAAACAAAGGAGCCCTCTCCGCTGCTTGGATTGACTATAAGAAGGCCTATGATGCGGTGCCCCATTCATGGCTAGAAAGGGTTTTAGAGTTGTACAAAATAAATCCAACTCTGAAATCTTTTCTAAGCAAATGCATGGGACAGTGGGTCACAGTCCTTCGTCAACCAGGTAGCGTAGACAGCTCTTTGTTTCGGAGGACTTGATTAAGATTGAAAGAGGCATTTTCAGGGTGACAGTCTAAGTCCCTATGGTTCTGCCTAAGTCTGAATCCTCTCAGCACTCTGCTGAAGGATTCAGAGTTAGGTTATCGTCTTCGTAGAGGAGGTGAGGTTATATCTCATTTGTTGTACATGGACGACCTCAAACTTTTTGCACCGAAACGCCAAGACTTGTTGGAGCTATTAAAAACCACGGAGGTTTTAGTAACGCCATCAAGATGGAGTTCGGTGTAGTGAAAATGTGCGGTCATGCATGTACAGCGAGGGAAAGTAGTAAATTCAGAGAATTTACAACTTTCCGAGACTATAACTCTCAGATCTCTCCGAAGACGAGACCTACAAATATCTCGGTATGTCACAGTCTTTGGGTATATCAGCAGATGACATTAAGAAATCGGTGAAGGAGCGCTTCTTGTGCCGGCTGACAAAAGTACTCAAAAGTCTTCTGTCAGGCAGTAACAAGGTGCGAGCTTTCAACGGTTGGGTAATGCCTCTGCTGATATACTCTTTGGCATACTGAGATGGACTCAGACTGAGCTCGACGCCCTGGACAGAAAGGTCCGTCAACTGCTCACAACACACCGAATGCTACACCCGCGCTCATCTGTTATGAGGCTGTATATCCCGCGGAAGTGTGGAGGTCGAGGCTTTTTAAATGCCAAGAACCTTCACAACTGCGAGGTATGCAGTCTTAGGGATTATTTCCGCAACAGTGAGTCCGGGATGCATCGTGATGTTGTGGCAGTTGACAGGAGCTTCACGCCTCTTTCAATGGCAAACGAGAACTGGCGCAAACCATCGGTGCTCAGCACTGATGATCGCAAGGAAGTGTGGAAGAGCAAGGAGCTGCACGGGCGGTTCTATCGGGCCCTGACGGGCCCCGATGTGAATTTGCTCGCGTCGGTGAACTGGCTACGCTTCGGGGACCTCTTCGGAGAAACCGAGGGTTTTGCCTGTGCAATTGCTGACGAAGTTATCAAGACGAACAATTACCGGAAATACATAATGAAGGACGGTACGGTCGACATTTGTCGGGCATGCCGCCGTCCAGGCGAATGACTTCGTCATGTTATTTCCGGTTGTTCGCATCTTGCTAACGGCGAGTACTTGCACAGACATAACCTAGTAGCCAGGATCATCCACCAGCAGCTTGCTCTTCGATACGGCCTTGTCGAGTCCGAGGTGCCCTACTATAAGTACGCACCTCTGCCAGTTCTCGAGAATGGTCGTGCGTTGCTCTACTGGGACCGCTCTATCATCACGGACAGGACTATTGTCGCCAATAAGCCTGATATCGTGCTGGTAGACCGGTCTCAGCGTCGGGCTGTGATCGTCGATATCACCATACCACATGACGAGAACCTCGTGAAAGCTGAGAAGGACAAGCTTAGCAAGTACCTTGACTTGGCTCATGAGGTTACCGCCATGTGGGATGTTGATTCGACGATCATAGTCCCAATAGTTGTGTCGGCAAACGGCCTTGTAGCGAAAAGTCTCGACCAACATCTCAAGAGACTTTCGCTAGACGGTTGGATTAAGGGTCAGATGCAGAAGGCGGTCATCCTCGACACAGCGCGCATCGTCAGGAGGTTCCTCAGTCTGCAGCCCTAACCATCGGTAGCTTGGGCCCTGCCCCCGCTGCTGGCGGCACCCTAGTTTTTAAGTTTTTTATAATCTTTACATGTTTTATAACTATTGTAAAAAACTTTAAAATTAAGAAGAAAAATAAATGACTGTATAATAATAATAATAATAATAAAAAAAAAAAAAAAAAAAAAACCGCTGTCACGATTGGACGTGTTTCTTTACATCGTGTTTCATTTTATTATTTTTTATCGGTTTTTTAACCATTTCATGGCAAATATTTAGTTACAACATAAAGGAAAATATATCGCCTATCGAAAATACATAAAATCACTAGATAAAACGTAATTAAAACTATAAAATCAAGAAAATGCATTTTGACAATAGAATGTCAATCAAGACAACAATCTGTAAACAAACCAAGAAATGGAGGAAAATAACAAAACATTATGATTACACGGTCAAAAACACGGATAGAAGCGGAATCACGAAGCGCACAACCAACACCAGTTCGTGTCCCGTCGCCGCCAAGCCTGTCGTCGGAGGATGATGCTTTCCTTACTCCCCGCGACACAAGTGCTAGTTCGAGTGACGAGGATGCGACGCGGACCCCGTCGCCAAGAAGACCTGGACGTCGTGGTCGTCCGCCGCTGCCGGCACGCTTGGGGCCTGCGGAGCATTCGGCTTCGCGCCCGGCCTTCGCTACCGGTGGTGTAGTGCGTCGCATGCGATGGACTCAGCAAATGAATGAGAACTGCATGCGCGCCTATTACAGGGCTACAGAGGAGGAACCCACCTGACCGCGTACTGTGCCAGGATGCTGCGTCTGTTTCAGGCCCTCGAACCGACCGTCGCTGTGTCCGCTCAACGACTCTCAGATCAAGTGAGAGCCATCTGCCGCTGCAAGCTGCTGGATGTCTCGGCACTTGATCGGTTACGCCTGGAGGAACAACGTACTCGCCCAGCTTCTGCCTCGGCTCGGGATCCGCCCGCCGCGTCGTCGACGCTGACACTGGCCTCAGTGCCGACGTCAGTGGCGACACTTGCGGCACCGGTCGACTCTGACATCGAGGAGGAAGACTCGGCGAGTAGTTATGTATCTAACCAGGTAATAGAGCAACTGAGGAGCACTCTGGAAGACGCGATCTTGCGATATAGATCCACACCCACCTCTAGGCCGCGCTTACCGCGTTTGCCCACCCATAAACGAAATTTGGCTTTGATGGGAGCCCTGAATACTTTGCTAGTGCCCTACCTGGGAACTAGCAAAGATTTGACTGATACCCATTCTATTCTGTACTGTGGTGCTGTCGCGGCGTGTCGCGTTGCACGTGTCAAGTTCCCAGACACTGACCGTACAACGCGAACCGCTGGGAATGTACCCGTATGGCAAGTACGAATAGAACGGCGTATCAGCAAATTCAGGACTCTTATAGCAAAGCTAATCTGCTTCAGTCAGGGGAACAGTCGTCCCCGAGTCATGCGTTTCGTAGCACAGGCGTTCGCTGGGACTGGTATCAGTCCCCAGCACTATCTTGCCAATGTTGCGGAACGTATTGACTACATGAAGCAGAAAGTTTATGCGTGGGCAAACCGTATTCGCCGCTACAGAGAGCGTGTGGATCGATATCGACAAAATCGCGACTTTCAGAGTGATCAAAGAAGGTGTGTACAGAAACTGGGAAGGAACTGGTCCACGTGTGAACGATACGCAGCTACCGGATGCCAGCGCTATGAAAATTTCTGGCGCAGCATCTGGTCGGTGCCTGTCGAGCACACGGAGGAGCTGGATGCGTGTTATCGAACGTGCATGTGAGCCTATCGAACCCATGGAGTCTATTACGATAGACTCCGTAGATGTTAGTTTGTGCTATCCGGACGACTCAGAACTGGAAAAGTCCTGGGCCGGACGGATTGCACAACTTCTGGATAAAGTGGTTTCGATGCTCACATGAACGTTTGGCAACACAATTTCAAGAAGCCCTCGAGACGGGTTCTCTTCCCAGTTTCTTGACCACTGAGTCACCTTCCTGCTCCATAAGTCTGGTAGTACCACGGAACCGAAGAACTACAGACCCATTACGTGCTTAGCTTCCATCTATAAGCTGCTTACATCCATTCTGAGAGCAAAAATTAACGCGCATATTGTCGCGAATAATGTTTTGGCCTCCTCTCAGAATGGATGTAAGATTGGTCCCGTGGTACTAAGGAGCTGCTCCTCATTGACACGACCATTTGCCAACAAATCAAACGAAACAAAGGAGCCCTCTCCGCTGCTTGGATTGACTATAAGAAGGCCTATGATGCGGTGCCCCATTCATGGCTGGAAAGGGTTTTAGAGTTGTACAAAATAAATCCAACTCTGAAATCTTTTCTTAGCAAATGCATGGGACAGTGGGTCACTGATCCTTCGTCAACCAGGTGGCGTAGACAGCTCTTTTGTTTCGGAGGACTTGATAAGGATTGAAAGAGGCATTTTCAGGGTGACAGTCTAAGTTCCCTATTCTGCCTAAGTCTGAATCCTCTCAGCACTCTGCTGAAGGATTCAGAGTTAGGTTATCGTCTTCGTAGAGGAGGTGAGGTTATATCTCATTTGTTGTACATGGACGACCTCAAACTTTTTGCACCGAAACGCCAAGACTTGTTGGAGCTATATAAAAACCACGGAGGTTTTAGTAACGCCATCAAGATGGAGTTCGGTGTGAACAAGTGTGCGGTCATGCATGTACAGCGAGAGAAAGTAGTAAATTCAGAGAATTTACAACTTTCCGAGCGTATAACTCTTAGATCTCTCTCCGACGAGAGCTACAAATATCTCGGTATGTCACAGTCTTTGGGTATATCAGCAGATGACATTAAGAAATCGGTGAAGGAGCGCTTCTTGTGCCGGCTGACAAAAGTACTCAAAAGTCTTCTGTCAGGCTGTAACAAGGTGCGAGCCTTCAACGGTTGGGTAATGCCTCTGCTGATATACTCCTTTAACATACTGAGATGGACTCGAACTGAACTCGACGCCCTGGACAGAAAGGTCCGTCAACTGCTCACAACACACCGAATGCTACACCGCGCTCGTCTGTTATGAGACTGTACATCCCGCGGAAATGGGGAGGTCGAGGCTTTTAAATGCCAAGAACCTTCACAACCGCGAGGTATGCAGTCTCAGGGATTATTCCGCAACAGCGAGTCCGGGATGCATCGCGATGTTGTGGCAGTTGACAGAAGCTTCACGCCTCTTTCAATGGCAAACGAGAACTGGCGCAAACCATCGGTGCTCAGCACTGATGACCGCAGGAAGTATGGAAGAGCAAGGAGCTGCACGGGCGGTTCTATCGGGCCCTAACGGGACCCGATGTGAATCTGCTCGCGTCGGTGAACTGGCTGCGCTTCGGGGACCTCTTCGGAGAAACCGAGGGTTTTGCCTGTGCAATTGCTGACGAGGTTGTCAAGACGAACAACTACCGGAAATATATAATGAAGGACGGTACGGTCGACATTTGTCGGGCATGCCGCCGTCCAGGCGAATCACTTCGTCATATTATTTCCGGTTGTTCGCATCTTGCTAACGGCGAGTATTTGCACAGGCATAACTTAGTAGCCAGGATCATCCACCAGCAACTTGCTCTTCGATACGGCCTTGTCGAGTGCGAGGTGCCGTACTATAAGTACGCACCTCTGCCAGTTCTCGAGAATGGTCGTGCGTTGCTCTACTGGGACCGCTCTATCATCACGGACAGGACTATTGTCGCCAATAAGCCTGATATCGTGCTGGTAGACCGGTCTCAGCGCCGGGCTGTGATCGTTGATATCACCGTACCACATGACGAGAACCTCGTGAAAGCCGAAAAGGACAAGCTTAGCAAGTACCTTGACTTGGCTCACGAGGTTACCGCCATGTGGGATGTTGATTCGACGATCATAGTCCCAATAGTCGTGTCGGCAAACGGCCTTATAGCGAAAAGTCTCGACCAACATCTCAAGAGACTTTCGCTAGACGGTTGGGTTAAGGGCCAGATGCAGAAGGCGGTCATCCTCGACACAGCGCGCATCGTCAGGAGGTTCCTCAGTCTGCAGCCCTAACCACCGGTAGCTGGGGCCCTGCCCGCTGCTGGCGGCACCCTAGTTTTTAAGTTTTTATAATGTTTGTATTTTTATAAATGTATTGTAAAAACTTAAAAATTAAGAAAAAGATTAAATGAGTGAATAATAATAATAATAATCGGCAAACGGCCTTGTAGCGAAAAGTCTCGACCAACATCTTAAGAGACTTTCGCTAGACGGTTGGATTAAGGGTCAGATGCAGAAGGCGGTCATCCTCGACACAGCGCGCATCGTCAGGAGGTTCCTCAGTCTGCAGCCCTAACCACCGGTAGCTTGGGCCCTGCCCGCTGCTGGCGGCACCCTAGTTTTAAGTTTTTATAATGTTTGTATTTTTTATATATGTATTGTAAAAAACTTAAAAATTAAGAAAAAAGATTAAATGAGTGAATAATAATAAAAAAAAAAAAAAAAAAAGAGCTGCAGAAACTGACAACACGTTTTTCTCTCTGATATTGTATTATATGCATTTTTTGTTTTATATTTTACAGTTTTTGTGTTTTTCTACATTACAACAGTTTCTATCAAGTCTATTTCTCATAATATCATATTCTTACAACGCTAAATCCATCAATAACATAAAAATGAAGACTATTTGGAAAAAATGTTTTGACAGCCCAATGTCAACAGAACATTTCAAGAAAACTATGAAAAATTCAAGGAAAAATACGTAATAAAACATGATTACGAGATCAAAAACGGCACAAGCAGCCCCACAAAACGCACGCCTTCCACCCTCGGCTGCATCCACGTCGCTCAGCCCTTCAGACTCTTCCTCGGACGATGAGTTCCATACCCCCGCCGAGGACAGCGGATCGAGTGAAGTGAGTGTGGCCCCGACGCCGCCGCCGCCAAGACCAACTGTACGACGGACGCGTCCCCAGCTGCCGGCACGCTTGGGGCCTGTGAGGCAATCTGCCTCGCGCCCGGCCCTCGCTACCGGTGGTGTAGTGCGTCGCATGCGATGGACTCGACAAATGAACGAGAACTGCATGCGCGCCTATTTCAGGGCTACAGAAGGAGGAACCAACCTGACCGCGTACTGTGCCAGAATGTTGTCTCTGTTTCAGGCCCTTGAACCAGCTGTCACCGTTTCCGCACAACGGCTATCTGATCAGGTTCGCGCTATTCAGAGATGTAAGTTGCTGGATGGCTCGGCACTTGATCAACTACGCCTGGAGGAACAACGTACTCGCCCAGATTCTACCTCGATCCGGGATCCGCCCGCCGCGTCATCGACCCTGACACTGACCTCAGTGCCGAAGTCAGTGGCGATACTTGCGGCCCCGGTCGACCCCGTCATCGAGGAGGAAGACTCGGCGAGTAGTAATGTATCTGACCAGGTAATAGAGCAACTGAGGAGCGCTTTGGAAGACGCGATCTTGCGATATGTATCCACACCCAACTCTAGGCCGCGCTTACCGCGTTTGCCCACCCATAAACGGAATTTGGCTTTGATGGGAGCCCTGAATACTTTGCTAGTGCCCTACCTGGGAACTAGCAAGGATTTGACTGATACCCATTCTATTCTGTACTGTGGTGCTATCGCGGCGTGTCGTGTTGCACGTGTCAAGTTCCCAGACACTGACCGTACAACGCGAACCGTCGGAGATGCACCCGCATGGCAAGTACGAATAGAACGGCGTATCAGCAAATTCAGGACTCTTATAGCAAAGCTAATCTGCTTCAGACAGGGGAACAGTCGTCCCCGAGTCATGCGTTTCGTAGCACAGGCATTTGCTGGGACTGGTATCCGTCCCCAGCACTATCTTGCCAATGCTACGGAACGTATTGACTACCTGAAGCAGAAAGTTTATGCGTGGGCAAACCGTATTCGCCGCTACAGAGAGCGTGTGAATCGATATCGGCAAAATCGCGACTTCCAGAGCGATCAAAGAAGGTGTACCGAAGCTGGGAGGAACTACGAGTCCACGTGTGAACGATACGCAGCTACCGGATGTCAGCGCTATGAAAAGTTTCTGGCGCAGCATCGGGTCGGTGCCTGTCGACCACACGGAGGGAGCTTGGATGCGTGTTATCGAACGTGCATGTGAGCTTATCGAACCCATGGAGTCTATTACAATCGACTCCATAGACGTTAGTTGTGCTATATCGGACGGCTCAGAACTGGAAAAGTCCTGGACCGGACGGATTGCACAACTCTGGATAAAGTGGTTTCGGTGCTCACATGAACGTTTGGCAACACAATTCCAAGAAGCCCTGGAGACGGGTTCTCTTCCCAGTTTCTTGACCACCGGAGTCACCTTCCTGCTCCATAAGTCTGGTAGTACCACGGAACCGAAGAACTACAGACCCATTACGTGCTTACCTACTATCTACAAGCTGCTTACATCCATTCTGAGAGCAAAATTAATGCGCATATTGTCGCGAATAACGTTTTGGCCTCCTCTCAGAATGGATGTAAGATTGGGTCCCGTGATACTAAGGAGCTGCTCCTCATTGACACGACCATTTGCCAACAAGTCAAACGAAACAAAGGAGCCCTCTCCGCTGCTTGGATTGACTATAAGAAGGCCTATGATGCGGTGCCCCATTCATGGCTAGAAAGGGTTTTAGAGTTGTACAAAATAAATCCAACTCTGAAATCTTTTCTAAGCAAATGCATGGGACAGTGGGTCACAGTCCTTCGTCAACCAGGTAGCGTAGACAGCTCTTTTGTTTCGGAGGACTTGATTAAGATTGAAAGAGGCATTTTTCAGGGTGACAGTCTAAGTCCCCTATGGTTCTGCCTAAGTCTGAATCCTCTCAGCACTCTGCTGAAGGATTCAGAGTTAGTTATCGTCTTCGTAGAGGAGGTGAGGTTATATCTCATTTGTTGTACATGGACGACCTCAAACTTTTTGCACCGAAACGCCAAGACTTGTTGGAGCTATTAAAAACCACGGAGGTTTTTAGTAACGCCATCAAGATGGAGTTCGGTGTGACAAATGTGCGGTCATGCATGTACAGCGAGGGAAAGTAGTAAATTCAGAGAATTTACAACTTTCCGAGACTATAACTCTCAGATCTCTCTCCGAAGACGAGACCTAAATATCTCGGTATGTCACAGTCTTTGGGTATATCAGCAGATGACATTAAGAAATCGGTGAAGGAGCGCTTCTTGTGCCGGCTGACAAAAGTACTCAAAAGTCTTCTGTCAGGCAGTAACAAGGTGCGAGCTTTCAACGGTTGGGTAATGCCTCTGCTGATATACTCCTTTGGCATACTGAGATGGACTCAGACTGAGCTCGACGCCCTGGACAGAAGGTCCGTCAACTGCTCACAACACACCGAATGCTACACCCGCGCTCATCTGTTATGAGGCTGTATATCCCGCGGAAGTGTGGAGGTCGAGGCTTTTAAATGCCAAGAACCTTCACAACTGCGAGGTATGCAGTCTTAGGGATTATTTCCGCAACAGTGAGTCCGGGATGCATCGTGATGTTGTGGCAGTTGACAGGAGCTTCACGCCTCTTTCAATGGCAAACGAGAACTGGCGCAAACCATCGGTGCTCAGCACTGATGATCGCAAGGAAGTGTGGAAGAGCAAGGAGCTGCACGGGCGGTTCTATCGGCCCTGACGGGCCCCGATGTGAATTTGCTCGCGTCGGTGAACTGGCTACGCTTCGGGGACCTCTTCGGAGAAACCGAGGGTTTTGCCTGTGCAATTGCTGACGAAGTTATCAAGACGAACAATTACCGGAAATACATAATGAAGGACGGTACGGTCGACATTTGTCGGGCATGCCGCCGTCCAGGCGAATGACTTCGTCATGTTATTTCCGGTTGTTCGCATCTTGCTAACGGCGAGTACTTGCACAGACATAACCTAGTAGCCAGGATCATCCACCAGCAGCTTGCTCTTCGATACGGCCTTGTCGAGTCCGAGGTGCCCTACTATAAGTACGCACCTCTGCCAGTTCTCGAGAATGGTCGTGCGTTGCTCTACTCGGACCGCTCTATCATCACGGACAGGACTATTGTCGCCAATAAGCCTGATATCGTGCTGGTAGACCGGTCTCAGCGTCGGGCTGTGATCGTCGATATCACCATACCACATGACGAGAACCTCGTGAAAGCTGAGAAGGACAAAGCTTAGCAAGTACCTTGACTTGGCTCATGAGGTTACCGCCATGTGGGATGTTGATTCGACGATCATAGTCCCAATAGTTGTGTCGGCAAACGGCCTTGTAGCGAAAAGTCTCGACCAACATCTCAAGAGACTTTCGCTAGACGGTTGGATTAAGGGTCAGATGCAGAAGGCGGTCATCCTCGACACAGCGCGCATCGTCAGGAGGTTCCTCAGTCTGCAGCCCTAACCATCGGTAGCTTGGGCCCTGCCCGCTGCTGGCGGCACCCTAGTTTTAAGTTTTTATAATCTTTACATGTTTTATAACTATTGTAAAAACTTTAAAATTAAGAAAAAAAATAAATGACTGTATAATAATAATAATAAAAAAAAAAAAAAAAAAACCGCTGTCACGATTGGACGTGTTTCTTTACATCGTGTTTCATTTTATTATTTTTTATCGGTTTTTAACCATTTCATGGCAAATATTTAGTTACAACATAAAGGAAAATATATCGCCTATCGAAAATACATAAAATCACTAGATAAAACGTAATTAAAACTATAAAATCAAGAAAATGCATTTTGACAATAGAATGTCAATCAAGACAACAATCTGTAAACAAACCAAGAAATGGAGGAAAAATAACAAAACATTATGATTACACGGTCAAAAACACGGATAGAAGCGGAATCACGAAGCGCACAACCAACACCAGTTCGTGTCCCGTCGCCGCCAAGCCTGTCGTCGGAGGATGATGCTTTCCTTACTCCCGCGACACAAGTGCTAGTTCGAGTGACGAGGATGCGACGCGGACCCCGTCGCCAAGAAGACCTGGACGTCGTGGTCGTCCGCCGCTGCCGGCACGCTTGGGGCCTGCGGAGCATTCGGCTTCGCGCCCGGCCTTCGCTACCGGTGGTGTAGTGCGTCGCATGCGATGGACTCAGCAAATGAATGAGAACTGCATGCGCGCCTATTACAGGGCTACAGAGGGAGGAACCCACCTGACCGCGTACTGTGCCAGGATGCTGCGTCTGTTTCAGGCCCTCGAACCGACCGTCGCTGTGTCCGCTCAACGACTCTCAGATCAAGTGAGAGTCATCTGCCGCCGCAAGCTGCTGGATGTCTCGGCACTTGATCGGTTACGCCTGGAGGAACAACGTACTCGCCCAGCTTCTGCCTCGGCTCGGGATCCGCCCGCCGCGTCGTCGACGCTGACACTGGCCTCAGTGCCGACGTCAGTGGCGACACTTGCGGCACCGGTCGACTCTGACATCGAGGAGGAAGACTCGGCGAGTAGTTATGTATCTAACCAGGTAATAGAGCAACTGAGGAGCACTCTGGAAGACGCGATCTTGCGATATAGATCCACACCCACCTCTAGGCCGCGCTTACCGCGTTTGCCCACCCATAAACGAAATTTGGCTTTGATGGGAGCCCTGAATACTTTGCTAGTGCCCTACCTGGGAACTAGCAAAGATTTGACTGATACCCATTCTATTCTGTACTGTGGTGCTGTCGCGGCGTGTCGCGTTGCACGTGTCAAGTTCCCAGACACTGACCGTACAACGCGAACCGCTGGGAATGTACCCGTATGGCAAGTACGAATAGAACGGCGTATCAGCAAATTCAGGACTCTTATAGCAAAGCTAATCTGCTTCAGTCAGGGGAACAGTCGTCCCCGAGTCATGCGTTTCGTAGCACAGGCGTTCGCTGGGACTGGTATCAGTCCCCAGCACTATCTTGCCAATGTTGCGGAACGTATTGACTACATGAAGCAGAAAGTTTATGCGTGGGCAAACCGTATTCGCCACTACAGAGCGTGTGGATCGATATCGACAAAATCGCGACTTTCAGAGTGATCAAAGGAAGGTGTACAGAAACTGGGAAGGAACTAGTCCACGTGTGAACGATACGCAGCTACCGGATGCCAGCGCTATGAAAAATTTCTGGCGCAGCATCTGGTCGGTGCCTGTCGAGCACACGGAGGGAGCTTGGATGCGTGTTATCGAACGTGCATGTGAGCCTATCGAACCCATGGAGTCTATTACGATAGACTCCGTAGATGTTAGTTGTGCTATCCGGACGACTCAGAACTGGAAAAGTCCTGGGCCGGACGGATTGCACAACTTCTGGATAAAGTGGTTTCGATGCTCACATGAACGTTTGGCAACACAATTTCAAGAAGCCCTCGAGACGGGTTCTCTTCCCAGTTTCTTGACCACCGGAGTCACCTTCCTGCTCCATAAGTCTGGTAGTACCACGGAACCGAAGAACTACAGACCCATTACGTGCTTAGCTTCCATCTATAAGCTGCTTACATCCATTCTGAGAGCAAAAATTAACGCGCATATTGTCGCGAATAATGTTTTGGCCTCCTCTCAGAATGGATGTAAGATTGGGTCCCGTGGTACTAAGGAGCTGCTCCTCATTGACACGACCATTTGCCAACAAATCAAACGAAACAAAGGAGCCCTCTCCGCTGCTTGGATTGACTATAAGAAGGCCTATGATGCGGTGCCCCATTCATGGCTGGAAAGGGTTTTAGAGTTGTACAAAATAAATCCAACTCTGAAATCTTTTCTTAGCAAATGCATGGGACAGTGGGTCACAGTCCTTCGTCAACCAGGTGGCGTAGACAGCTCTTTTGTTTCGGAGGACTTGATAAGGATTGAAAGAGGCATTTTTCAGGGTGACAGTCTAAGTTCCCTATTCTGCCTAAGTCTGAATCCTCTCAGCACTCTGCTGAAGGATTCAGAGTTAGGTTATCGTCTTCGTAGAGGAGGTGAGGTTATATCTCATTTGTTGTACATGGACGACCTCAAACTTTTTGCACCGAAACGCCAAGACTTGTTGGAGCTATTAAAACCACGGAGGTTTTTAGTAACGCCATCAAGATGGAGTTCGGTGTAGACAAGTGTGCGGTCATGCATGTACAGCGAGGGAAAGTAGTAAATTCAGAGAATTTACAACTTTCCGAGCGTATAACTCTTAGATCTCTCTCCGAAGACGAGAGCTACAAATATCTCGGTATGTCACAGTCTTTGGGTATATCAGCAGATGACATTAAGAAATCGGTGAAGGAGCGCTTCTTGTGCCGGCTGACAAAAGTACTCAAAAGTCTTCTGTCAGGCTGTAACAAGGTGCGAGCCTTCAACGGTTGGGTAATGCCTCTGCTGATATACTCTTTGGCATACTGAGATGGACTCGAACTGAACTCGACGCCCTGGACAGAAAGGTCCGTCAACTGCTCACAACACACCGAATGCTACACCCGCGCTCGTCTGTTATGAGACTGTACATCCCGCGGAAATGGGGAGGTCGAGGCTTTTTAAATGCCAAGAACCTTCACAACCGCGAGGTATGCAGTCTCAGGGATTATTTCCGCAACAGCGAGTCCGGGATGCATCGCGATGTTGTGGCAGTTGACAGAAGCTTCACGCCTCTTTCAATGGCAAACGAGAACTGGCGCAAACCATCGGTGCTCAGCACTGATGACCGCAGGGAAGTATGGAAGAGCAAGGAGCTGCACGGGCGGTTCTATCGGGCCCTAACGGGACCCGATGTGAATCTGCTCGCGTCGGTGAACTGGCTGCGCTTCGGGGACCTCTTCGGAGAAACCGAGGGTTTTGCCTGTGCAATTGCTGACGAGGTTGTCAAGACGAACAACTACCGGAAATATATAATGAAGGACGGTACGGTCGACATTTGTCGGGCATGCCGCCGTCCAGGCGAATCACTTCGTCATATTATTTCCGGTTGTTCGCATCTTGCTAACGGCGAGTATTTGCACAGGCATAACTTAGTAGCCAGGATCATCCACCAGCAACTTGCTCTTCGATACGGCCTTGTCGAGTGCGAGGTGCCGTACTATAAGTACGCACCTCTGCCAGTTCTCGAGAATGGTCGTGCGTTGCTCTACTGGGACCGCTCTATCATCACGGACAGGACTATTGTCGCCAATAAGCCTGATATCGTGCTGGTAGACCGGTCTCAGCGCCGGGCTGTGATCGTTGATATCACCGTACCACATGACGAGAACCTCGTGAAAGCCGAAAAGGACAAGCTTAGCAAGTACCTTGACTTGGCTCACGAGGTTACCGCCATGTGGGATGTTGATTCGACGATCATAGTCCCAATAGTCGTGTCGGCAAACGGCCTTATAGCGAAAAGTCTCGACCAACATCTCAAGAGACTTTCGCTAGACGGTTGGGTTAAGGGCCAGATGCAGAAGGCGGTCATCCTCGACACAGCGCGCATCGTCAGGAGGTTCCTCAGTCTGCAGCCCTAACCACCGGTAGCTTGGGCCCTGCCCCGCTGCTGGCGGCACCCTAGTTTTTAAGTTTTTTATAATGTTTGTATTTTTTATAAATGTATTGTAAAAAACTTAAAAATTAAGAAAAAAGATTAAATGAGTGAATAATAATAATAATAATCGGCAAACGGCCTTGTAGCGAAAAGTCTCGACCAACATCTTAAGAGACTTTCGCTAGACGGTTGGATTAAGGGTCAGATGCAGAAGGCGGTCATCCTCGACACAGCGCGCATCGTCAGGAGGTTCCTCAGTCTGCAGCCCTAACCACCGGTAGCTTGGGCCCTGCCCCGCTGCTGGCGGCACCCTAGTTTTTAAGTTTTTTATAATGTTTGTATTTTTTATATATGTATTGTAAAAAAACTTAAAATTAAGAAAAAAGATTAAATGAGTGAATAATAATAAAAAAAAAAAAAAAAAAAAAGAGCTGCGAAACTGACAACACGTTTTTTCTCTCTGATATTGTATTATATGCATTTTTTGTTTTATATTTTACAGTTTTGTGTTTTCTACATTACAACAGTTTCTATCAAGTCTATTTCTCATAATATCATATTCTTACAACGCTAAATCCATCAATAACATAAAAATGAAGACTATTTGGAAAAAATGTTTTGACAGCCCAATGTCAACAGAACATTTCAAGAAAACTATGAAAAATTCAAGGAAAAATACGTAATAAAACATGATTACGAGATCAAAAACGGCACAAGCAGCCCCACAAAACGCACGCCTTCCACCCTCGGCTGCATCCACGTCGCTCAGCCCTTCAGACTCTTCCTCGGACGATGAGTTCCATACCCCCGCCGAGGACAGCGGATCGAGTGAAGTGAGTGTGGCCCCGACGCCGCCGCCGCCAAGACCAACTGTACGACGGACGCGTCCCCAGCTGCCGGCACGCTTGGGGCCTGTGAGGCAATCTGCCTCGCGCCCGGCCCTCGCTACCGGTGGTGTAGTGCGTCGCATGCGATGGACTCGACAAATGAACGAGAACTGCATGCGCGCCTATTTCAGGGCTACAGAAGGAGGAACCAACCTGACCGCGTACTGTGCCAGAATGTTGTCTCTGTTTCAGGCCCTTGAACCAGCTGTCACCGTTTCCGCACAACGGCTATCTGATCAGGTTCGCGCTATTCAGAGATGTAAGTTGCTGGATGGCTCGGCACTTGATCAACTACGCCTGGAGGAACAACGTACTCGCCCAGATTCTACCTCGATCCGGGATCCGCCCGCCGCGTCATCGACCCTGACACTGACCTCAGTGCCGAAGTCAGTGGCGATACTTGCGGCCCCGGTCGACCCCGTCATCGAGGAGGAAGACTCGGCGAGTAGTAATGTATCTGACCAGGTAATAGAGCAACTGAGGAGCGCTTTGGAAGACGCGATCTTGCGATATGTATCCACACCCAACTCTAGGCCGCGCTTACCGCGTTTGCCCACCCATAAACGGAATTTGGCTTTGATGGGAGCCCTGAATACTTTGCTAGTGCCCTACCTGGGAACTAGCAAGGATTTGACTGATACCCATTCTATTCTGTACTGTGGTGCTATCGCGGCGTGTCGTGTTGCACGTGTCAAGTTCCCAGACACTGACCGTACAACGCGAACCGTCGGAGATGCACCCGCATGGCAAGTACGAATAGAACGGCGTATCAGCAAATTCAGGACTCTTATAGCAAAGCTAATCTGCTTCAGACAGGGGAACAGTCGTCCCCGAGTCATGCGTTTCGTAGCACAGGCATTTGCTGGGACTGGTATCCGTCCCCAGCACTATCTTGCCAATGCTACGGAACGTATTGACTACCTGAAGCAGAAAGTTTATGCGTGGGCAAACCGTATTCGCCGCTACAGAGAGCGTGTGAATCGATATCGGCAAAATCGCGACTTCCAGAGCGATCAAAGGAAGGTGTACCGAAGCTGGGAGGGAACTACGAGTCCACGTGTGAACGATACGCAGCTACCGGATGTCAGCGCTATGAAAAGTTTCTGGCGCAGCATCGGGTCGGTGCCTGTCGACCACACGGAGGGAGCTTGGATGCGTGTTATCGAACGTGCATGTGAGCTTATCGAACCCATGGAGTCTATTACAATCGACTCCATAGACGTTAGTTGTGCTATCCGGACGGCTCAGAACTGGAAAAGTCCTGGACCGGACGGATTGCACAACTTCTGGATAAAGTGGTTTCGGTGCTCACATGAACGTTTGGCAACACAATTCCAAGAAGCCCTGGAGACGGGTTCTCTTCCCAGTTTCTTGACCACCGGAGTCACCTTCCTGCTCCATAAGTCTGGTAGTACCACGGAACCGAAGAACTACAGACCCATTACGTGCTTACCTACTATCTACAAGCTGCTTACATCCATTCTGAGAGCAAAAATTAATGCGCATATTGTCGCGAATAACGTTTTGGCCTCCTCTCAGAATGGATGTAAGATTGGGTCCCGTGATACTAAGGAGCTGCTCCTCATTGACACGACCATTTGCCAACAAGTCAAACGAAACAAAGGAGCCCTCTCCCGCTGCTTGGATTGACTATAAGAAGGCCTATGATGCGGTGCCCCATTCATGGCTAGAAAGGGTTTTAGAGTTGTACAAAATAAATCCAACTCTGAAATCTTTTCTAAGCAAATGCATGGGACAGTGGGTCACAGTCCTTCGTCAACCAGGTAGCGTAGACAGCTCTTTTGTTTCGGAGGACTTGATTAAGATTGAAAGAGGCATTTTCAGGGTGACAGTCTAAGTCCCTATGGTTCTGTTTAAGTCTGAATCCTCTCAGCACTCTGCTGAAGGATTCAGAGTTAGGTTATCGTCTTCGTAGAGGAGGTGAGGTTATATCTCATTTGTTGTACATGGACGACCTCAAAAACTTTTGCACCGAAACGCCAAGACTTGTTGGAGCTATTAAAACCACGGAGGTTTTAGTAACGCCATCAAGATGGAGTTCGGTGTAGACAAGTGTGCGGTCATGCATGTACAGCGAGGGAAAGTAGTAAATTCAGAGAATTTACAACTTTCCGAGACTATAACTCTCAGATCTCTCCGAAGACGAGACCTACAAATATCTCGGTATGTCACAGTCTTTGGGTATATCAGCAGATGACATTAAGAAATCGGTGAAGGAGCGCTTCTTGTGCCGGCTGACAAAAGTACTCAAAAGTCTTCTGTCAGGCGGTAACAAGGTGCGAGCTTTCAACGGTTGGGTAATGCCTCTGCTGATATACTCACTTTGGCATACTGAGATGGACTCAGACTGAGCTCGACGCCCTGGACAGAAAGGTCCGTCAACTGCTCACAACACACCGAATGCTACACCCGCGCTCATCTGTTATGAGGCTGTATATCCCGCGGAAGTGTGGAGGTCGAGGCTTTTAAATGCCAAGAACCTTCACAACTGCGAGGTATGCAGTCTTAGGGATTATTTCCGCAACAGTGAGTCCGGGATGCATCGTGATGTTGTGGCAGTTGACAGGAGCTTCACGCCTCTTTCAATGGCAAACGAGAACTGGCGCAAACCATCGGTGCTCAGCACTGATGATCGCAAGGAAGTGTGGAAGAGCAAGGAGCTGCACGGGCGGTTCTATCGGGCCCTGACGGGCCCCGATGTGAATTTGCTCGCGTCGGTGAACTGGCTACGCTTCGGGGACCTCTTCGGAGAAACCGAGGGTTTTGCCTGTGCAATTGCTGACGAAGTTATCAAGACGAACAATTACCGGAAATACATAATGAAGGACGGTACGGTCGACATTTGTCGGGCATGCCGCCGTCCAGGCGAATGACTTCGTCATGTTATTTCCGGTTGTTCGCATCTTGCTAACGGCGAGTACTTGCACAGACATAACCTAGTAGCCAGGATCATCCACCAGCAGCTTGCTCTTCGATACGGCCTTGTCGAGTCCGAGGTGCCCTACTATAAGTACGCACCTCTGCCAGTTCTCGAGAATGGTCGTGCGTTGTTTACTGGGACCGCTCTATCATCACGGACAGGACTATTGTCGCCAATAAGCCTGATATCGTGCTGGTAGACCGGTCTCAGCGTCGGGCTGTGATCGTCGATATCACCATACCACATGACGAGAACCTCGTGAAAGCTGAGAAGGACAAGCTTAGCAAGTACCTTGACTTGGCTCATGAGGTTACCGCCATGTGGGATGTTGATTCGACGATCATAGTCCCAATAGTTGTGTCGGCAAACGGCCTTGTAGCGAAAAGTCTCGACCAACATCTCAAGAGACTTTCGCTAGACGGTTGGATTAAGGGTCAGATGCAGAAGGCGGTCATCCTCGACACAGCGCGCATCGTCAGGAGGTTCCTCAGTCTGCAGCCCTAACCATCGGTAGCTTGGGCCCTGCCCCGCTGCTGGCGGCACCCTAGTTTTTAAGTTTTTTTATAATCTTTACATGTTTTATAACTATTGTAAAAAACTTTAAAATTAAGAAGAAAAATAAATGACTGTATAATAATAATAATAATAATAAAAAAAAAAAAAAAAAAAACCGCTGTCACGATTGGACGTGTTTCTTTACATCGTGTTTCATTTTATTATTTTTTATCGGTTTTTTAACCATTTCATGGCAAATATTTAGTTACAACATAAAGGAAAATATATCGCCTATCGAAAATACATAAAATCACTAGATAAAACGTAATTAAAACTATAAAATCAAGAAAATGCATTTTGACAATAGAATGTCAATCAAGACAACAATCTGTAAACAAACCAAGAAATGGAGGAAAAATAACAAAACATTATGATTACACGGTCAAAAACACGGATAGAAGCGGAATCACGAAGCGCACAACCAACACCAGTTCGTGTCCCGTCGCCGCCAAGCCTGTCGTCGGAGGATGATGCTTTCCTTACTCCCCGCGACACAAGTGCTAGTTCGAGTGACGAGGATGCGACGCGGACCCCGTCGCCAAGAAGACCTGGACGTCGTGGTCGTCCGCCGCTGCCGGCACGCTTGGGGCCTGCGGAGCATTCGGCTTCGCGCCCGGCCTTCGCTACCGGTGGTGTAGTGCGTCGCATGCGATGGACTCAGCAAATGAATGAGAACTGCATGCGCGCCTATTACAGGGCTACAGAGGGAGGAACCCACCTGACCGCGTACTGTGCCAGGATGCTGCGTCTGTTTCAGGCCCTCGAACCGACCGTCGCTGTGTCCGCTCAACGACTCTCAGATCAAGTGAGAGCCATCTGCCGCTGCAAGCTGCTGGATGTCTCGGCACTTGATCGGTTACGCCTGGAGGAACAACGTACTCGCCCAGCTTCTGCCTCGGCTCGGGATCCGCCCGCCGCGTCGTCGACGCTGACACTGGCCTCAGTGCCGACGTCAGTGGCGACACTTGCGGCACCGGTCGACTCTGACATCGAGGAGGAAGACTCGGCGAGTAGTTATGTATCTAACCAGGTAATAGAGCAACTGAGGAGCACTCTGGAAGACGCGATCTTGCGATATAGATCCACACCCACCTCTAGGCCGCGCTTACCGCGTTTGCCCACCCATAAACGAAATTTGGCTTTGATGGGAGCCCTGAATACTTTGCTAGTGCCCTACCTGGGAACTAGCAAAGATTTGACTGATACCCATTCTATTCTGTACTGTGGTGCTGTCGCGGCGTGTCGCGTTGCACGTGTCAAGTTCCCAGACACTGACCGTACAACGCGAACCGCTGGGAATGTACCCGCATGGCAAGTACGAATAGAACGGCGTATCAGCAAATTCAGGACTCTTATAGCAAAGCTAATCTGCTTCAGTCAGGGGAACAGTCGTCCCCGAGTCATGCGTTTCGTAGCACAGGCGTTCGCTGGGACTGGTATCAGTCCCCAGCACTATCTTGCCAATGTTGCGGAACGTATTGACTACATGAAGCAGAAAGTTTATGCGTGGGCAAACCGTATTCGCCGCTACAGAGAGCGTGTGGATCGATATCGACAAAATCGCGACTTTCAGAGTGATCAAAGGAAGGTGTACAGAAACTGGGAAGGAACTAGTCCACGTGTGAACGATACGCAGCTACCGGATGCCAGCGCTATGAAAAATTTCTGGCGCAGCATCTGGTCGGTGCCTGTCGAGCACACGGAGGGAGCTGGATGCGTGTTATCGAACGTGCATGTGAGCCTATCGAACCCATGGAGTCTATTACGATAGACTCCGTAGATGTTAGTTGTGCTATCCGGACGACTCAGAACTGGAAAAGTCCTGGGCCGGACGGATTGCACAACTTCTGGATAAAGTGGTTTCGATGCTCACATGAACGTTTGGCAACACAATTTCAAGAAGCCCTCGAGACGGGTTCTCTTCCCAGTTTCTTGACCACCGGAGTCACCTTCCTGCTCCATAAGTCTGGTAGTACCACGGAACCGAAGAACTACAGACCCATTACGTGCTTAGCTTCCATCTATAAGTTGCTTACATCCATTCTGAGAGCAAAATTAACGCGCATATTGTCGCGAATAATGTTTTGGCCTCCTCTCAGAATGGATGTAAGATTGGGTCCCGTGGTACTAAGGAGCTGCTCCTCATTGACGACCATTTGCCAACAAATCAAACGAAACAAAGGAGCCCTCTCCGCTGCTTGGATTGACTATAAGAAGGCCTATGATGCGGTGCCCCATTCATGGCTGGAAAGGGTTTTAGAGTTGTACAAAATAAATCCAACTCTGAAATCTTTTCTTAGCAAATGCATGGGACAGTGGGTCACAGTCCTTCGTCAACCAGGTGGCGTAGACAGCTCTTTTGTTTCGGAGGACTTGATAAGGATTGAAAGAGGCATTTTTCAGGGTGACAGTCTAAGTCCCCTATTCTGCCTAAGTCTGAATCCTCTCAGCACTCTGCTGAAGGATTCAGAGTTAGGTTATCGTCTTCGTAGAGGAGGTGAGGTTATATCTCATTTGTTGTACATGGACGACCTCAACTTTTGCACCGAAACGCCAAGACTTGTTGGAGCTATTAAAAACCACGGAGGTTTTTAGTAACGCCATCAAGATGGAGTTCGGTGTAGACAAGTGTGCGGTCATGCATGTACAGCGAGGGAAAGTAGTAAATTCAGAGAATTTACAACTTTCCAAGACTATAACTCTCAGATCTCTCTCCGAAGACGAGACCTACAAATATCTCGGTATGTCACAGTCCTTGGGTATATCAGCAGATGACATTAAGAAATCGGTGAAGGAGCGCTTCTCATGCCGGCTGACAAAAGTACTCAAAAGTCTTCTGTCAGGCGGTAACAAGAAGCGAGCCTTCAACGGTTGGGTAATGCCTCTGCTGATATACTCTTTGGCATACTGAGATGGACTCAGACTGAGCTCGACGCCCTGGACAGAAAGGTCCGTCAACTGCTCACAACTCATCGCATGCTACACCCGCGCTCGTCTGTTATGAGACTGTATATTCCGCGGAAGTGGGGGTCGAGGCTTTTAAATGCCAAGAACCTACACAATCGCGAGGTATGCAGTCTCAGGGATTATTTCACAACAGCGAGTCCGGGATGCATCGCGATGTTGTGGCAGTTGACAGGAGCTTCACGCCTCTTTCATTGGCAAACGAGAACTGGCGCAAACCATCGGTGCTCAGCATTGATGATCGCAAGGAAGTGTGGAAGAGCAAGGAGCTGCATGGGCGATTCTATCGGGTCCTGACGGGACCTGATGTGAATCTGCTCGCGTCGGTGAACTGGCTGCGCTTCGGGGACCTCTTTGGAGAAACCGAGGGTTTTGCCTGTGCAATTGCAGATGAGGTTATCAAGACGAACAATTACCGGAAATACATAATGAAGGACGGTACGGTCGACATTTGTCGGGCATGCCGCCGTCCAGGCGAATCTCTTCGTCATGTTATTTCCGGTTGTTCGCATCTTGCTAACGGCGAGTACTTGCACAGACATAACCTAGTAGCCAGGATCATCCATCAGCAACTTGCTCTTCGACACGACCTTGTCGAGTCCGAGGTACCGTACTATAAGTACGCACCTCTGCCAGTTCTCGAGAATGGTCGTGCGTTGCTCTACTGGGACCGCTCTATCATCACGGACAGGACTATTGTTGCCAATAAGCCTGATATCGTGCTGGTAGACCGGTCTCAGCGTCGGGCTGTGATCGTCGATATCACCATACCACATGACGAGAACCTCGTGAAAGCTGAGAAGGACAAACTTAGCAAGTACCTTGACTTGGCTCACGAGGTTACCGCCATGTGGGATGTTGATTCCACGATCATAGTCCCCATAGTCGTGTCGGCAAATGGCCTTGTAGCGAAAAGTCTCGACCAACATCTCAAGAGACTTTCGCTAGACGGTTGGATCAAGGGTCAGATGCAGAAGGCGGTCATCCTTGACACGGCACGCATCGTCAGGAGGTTCCTCAGTCTGCAGCCCTAACCACCGGTAGCCTGGGCCCTGCCCCGCTGCTGGCGGCAAACTAGGTTTAGGTTTTTATAATGTTTTTACGTTATTTTATATAAATATTGTAAAAACTTAGACTTAAGAAACATGAATAAATGAGTGAATAATAATAATAATTATTATAATTCTCGAAGCTCTCGAAGAGAAATATTTTTCCCCGTTTTTGTTAAATTTTAAAACTCTACAACTTTTCTCCGCAATAAAAAGTAGCCTTAAAAAGTAGCCTTAAATAATAATTAATAATAATAATTCTCGAAGCTCTCGAAGAGAAATATTTTTCCCCGTTTTTGTTAAATTTTAAAACTCTACAACTTTTCTCCGCAATAAAAAGTAGCCTTAAATAATAATTAATAATAATAATTCTCGAAGCTCTCGATGAGAAATATTTTTCCCCGTTTTTGTTAAATTTTAAAACTCTACAACCTTTCTCCGCAATAAAAAGTAGCCTATGTTCTTTCTCGGGGTCTAGTCTATCTGTGTACCAAATTTCATCAAAAGCGGTTCACTGGTTTAGACGCTAAAACGTAACAGACAGACAGACAGAGTTACTTTCGCATTCATAATATTGGTAAGGATTGTTAACATTAACTTTGATTTTCAATAAAACCTAGTAATAATAATAAATTTTATATAAATTTATGTACACAACTCCTTGTTGCGACTGAGACTAAATCAGGAGACGTCACCTGATTTTGCATCGCCATAGTAGAAGCGCGTTTGCCGCTTCTGTCGTTTTTAAGAGTTCGATGGATAATACTAAAGTATGTAAATATGTATGTAGTGTATTGACCCTATTGCAAGATTATCTAAAATGGCGCAACCTTCAAATTTGAGACACGTGTCATCAAACCTGTGACACGTGCTGTCACAGACTTCAGCGCACGCCAAGGAGAATGGCACACTCTCTCTCGAAGCTCTCGAAAAGAAATATTTTTCCCCGTTTTTGTTAAATTTTAAAACTCCACAACCTTTCTCCGCAATAGAAAGTAGCCTATGTTCTTTCTCGGGGTCTAGTCTATATGTGTACCAAATTTCATTCAAAATCGGTTCACTGGTTTAGACGCTAAAACGTAACAGACAGACAGAGTTACTTTCACATTTATAATATTAGTAAGGATTGTTAACATTAACTTTGATTTTCAAGTAAAAACTAGTGTAGAATTATCTAACTTCTTTTTTTCATTTTTTGTGTAATAAGTAAACGTTCAAATTATTATGCTTATCAACTGGTAGTTAAAGTTACATTAATACTGTCATTATT
Organism: Ectropis grisescens; assembly: GCA_017562165.1. Classification (NCBI taxonomy): domain Eukaryota; kingdom Metazoa; phylum Arthropoda; class Insecta; order Lepidoptera; family Geometridae; genus Ectropis; species Ectropis grisescens. The sequence continues at coordinate 25,853,050 of CM029787.1, read as the reverse complement.
TACTTCATTTATTTCTTATCTTAATTTTTTTTAACGATTAACAAAAAATACAAACAATACAAAAAACTTGAAAACTAGGGTGTTACCAGCAGTGGGGCAGGGCCCAAATAAATTTTGAAACAATAGTCCGAAATAGCATATTTTGTGTTATAAATATTTGTGGATATTTGACACAGAATTCCATCTACCCCAAATTAAGCAACGCTTGTGCCTATTACGGAAGCCAGATAGCTGTTTTATAAAACTAAAATAGTTAGTTGATAGATAAATAGCTATTTTTATTGACACAGCAAATAAAAGTACACAGAAAACAATAATTATAAAGTAGCGTGACAGCGTGCCGCCTGATTTCTGAAAGCGGACCTGGATGAAAGAGCTTTGCTTAGTTTAAACCCAAATAAATTTAAGTTTTCTATGAATGAAACCTATATAGATCTATTTTCGGCCCTTGAAATCCCTCTTTTACTAAATTTCAGGAAGATTGAAGATTGTAGCCGTTTTCGACATCATGGTCATATTGTAATCCAAGAATTGCTCGTTTAAACGTATCAGATAGATTGCAGATTTAGGTTGAATTTATACAAGAATGACTCGTTTAAGGGTATTAGATAAACACATACTTATGTTCCATAGAACCTTTCACATTTAGAAATAGTAGGATTCTCACACGTGTACCTAAGTCGAAGCCGAAGTTATTACCTCATGCTCTCCGGCTTAGCGAGTGTAAGTGCTAGGTTCAGAAAGTGAATTATTTTGTCGCCGACAGCAGCTAAGCTGTTGCGAAGTTGTCGCAAACTTAGATGCGACTAGTTGCTCCGAAAATCCCGCAGAGACGGAGTTTAGAGGTGCATTACGGGGGATGTGAGGACACGCCGCTAGATCCTATCAAGTCTGTGTAAGTAACTTTTATTATGAACAGTTACATTTTATTAATATTTCGATATGCATCGATTTCTTTGCACCATCTTGTTTTTAGCAAGAATATTTTGAAAGACATTTTTTGGAATGAACAAAATCTTTTGTGTGTTGCGTCACCGACATGAATAACAGCAGTACAATCATCTGTGCCTGCCGGTGACGTATTGTTCAACATTAGTACTATTTAATAAGTACTAAAATTCTGAGTTCTACGTATTCACTTCTATTGGCAGTCCTTATGACTGCCTATTTTATTTTATTTGCAAGAAGTTTTTGCTGAAGCAAAACAAGCTGAAGCTTACCTAAATAATATGACGCTGTATTGTAACTTTTTTTACCGGCAGAACCTTTATTAACAAAAGTAAATTAACTGCAATAATAACTGCACTACACTACATGTAGGTATATCTAAATAGTTGCGTGTCACTGTGCTGTTACGTGGCAGGCATATAGCTTACCATCAAGCGCAAGTCCTGATCGTCTCGCCACTTCTTTTTTAAAACAAAATCTTACACTAAGCATATTTGAAGGATAACAGATAATGAAGATGCTCAAGATGACTATCACTTGATAGTATGCCTGGTATGTTGGTGACATTATGACACTGGATGGCAATTTTTCAATGTCGAGGTAAATGAATGCAATGCATTTTCACTTGGTCATTGCAACCTGTACAGGTTGCAATGGCCAAGTGCACAGAAAGGTATTTGAAAGTGTGAAACCTTTCTTTTTAAATGAACCTATGGGAAATGACCTCATAGTCATCCTGGATTGTGGACCATCATAGAATGAGCAGGGCCTTACTTCCCTAACTTTACAGCACGCAACATGTACTCATGTATGTATGTATGTACCCACTGTTTCACATACACACATAAACTAGAAGTAACTAGGTGATTGGAAATTGGCAAAAAATATACGTACAAATATTTCGGTACAGAAATAAAAATAGATTCCTATGAAATACCTAATATCTTGAAAACGAAATAATAGCGACACATCACGATGTTCTCGACTTTGGAATACTCCATATATTACAAGTAATAGAGTCTCAGCCCACAAGTGTCATGTAGAATAAAATAGAATTGGGTTGAGATTCGCTTGAAGAAATTCTATCTAGGCTGTGGTGTAATTAAGCCGAGTACCTAGAAACACGTCTCAGATTTTCCGTAGAATTCATTACATCGCATTAATGGTTTTAAAGGAAAATGTTATCTATTGTGTCTGTTTGTTTACTACTCAGCTGCGTAACGGGTTTCACGATGTGAACATAATTTCCACAAAATAATGGTTGTTTCTTGGAGGCGAGATAATTTTAATGAAGAATGAGATTTGTTTATACATAGAGTTTTGATTCTAGACATCGCGTCTTGAGGGAGGGTAATAGCTCAGTGAATGGTAGCGCAATATTTTGAACGTCGCCCTTTCATAAGAAGCTATGATAAAGTCCTTTGGGATGGATCGGGTAAGTATCAGCTGGAGGGTCTGGAATTGAGAGACGTGCCAAAAAGCTCGTACGCAACGACACTCTTTTGCAAAAAGGCTTCAAAGTCTTGAACATCACAAACAAAATTGCTAGCCTACCGGGTTTTTATCGAATACACTTCGGATAATGTGCAAATGATATACATGATCTAATACCACCTTGCTCTTTTTTCTATCGGACTGCTCGTAGCTCGAAAATACATCGTTTCATAGTTGATGTTCTAAAGACACGAACGAAGATATTTGACTCTACTTTTGTGATAAGAACGTCTAGGATGTGGAATACTTTGCTTGAGTAGGGTTTCCCGATAGTTACAATTTTCGTGTCTTGAAACCGATAGTGAATCGGTTTCTTCTAGGTAAATACGCTCCATAGCAGAGAGTAGACAGCATCGTCACTTAAAATCAGGCGAGATGGCGGTCAAGAGTAAACCTATTTTTTTTAGGAATACAGATTCTTAAAAAAAAGCAAAATTACATTTGAAATACGAGCAATAAATTATATCATAACATTGAACTTGCAGAAAAATTATCTTATGTTGTATCATAACTACATATACTCGTATCTAATATTGTATATGTAGTTTGTATTAAAAACTCAAACATAAAAATTAAATCACATCACACTTCCACATTGTAGTTCAAAAGAAGTGTTTCCGGTTGATTCCGCGATCTTTTCGTTTCAAACCTCCGTAGTTGCCCCAATCAATACAATTTCCCAAGTCTATATTTATATGGAGCCGAAGATTCGTGTTTGAAGCCTTTTGTTGTAGAATGTAGGGCGGCGTATCAAAGTAAATCTGGAGAGAGGCGTCGTTCTATGAGATACAATCGTATTTACCTCGCAGGATGAACGGCACAAGGAGATAGAGTTACGCGATGGGGCAACTGGGACTTTTTTGTTATTTTTATAAAGTTACCTATGAAATGACGAGACTAACAGAACATGTGACTGATAGTATGGTATGGACACATGACTGCAGTGACACGCAGCTATTGGAACATGAAGAGCTCAAAACTTTACCAAGCACGGCACTGCGCTCATCATCCAGAGATATAAGATGACTATTCCCTATACCCTGTAATTTCGCCAGAAACATTGCCCTTCAAACCGGACCACAGTAATGTTTGCACATGACTGCTTAAATTGTCTACAAAGTAATCAAGATTATCAAGCTCACTACGAATTTAAAGCGTGAAGCATAATGACAATATTACCACGCTGAATGGCAGTGCCTATATTTACATACACAAACGATCCACCCTGGATTTGCTCGTGGTACATAATAAATAAATAGCCTTTCAAATTCAGAGATCACGTAAATATCCAACGGTGAAAGAATTTTGACATCAGTCCAGTAGTTCCTGAGATTAGAGCGCTCAAATAAAAAACTCATAAAACTCTTCATAATATGAGTGTAATTACTATGTAGATTGGGCCATTAGATTAATTAGGCCAAATTAACGTCGGCATATTGGTCACACGTAAACATAAGTAATGCACATCTAGCGTACCTACATCTGTAGGAAGGCACCTGGGCGGGAGTACCCCCCTTCCCCTCTCCGCCGTGTTTAGCAATTTCACTTGATTTGCTTTTTTTCCCAACAAAATATTGCAAATATTACACACAGCGTTTTATGGGAAATGGATTTTTCTGTGGCTAAAGTGAGGTATATTTTGAAGTAAGCCTTAAAGCATCTATTTTTTTTTAAACATCTTTGTGTATTTACGAAAAGCAAATATAAAAATAGCAAGAGAAGATTTAACGCAAACCTCTGAGGATTGGAATACTTTGCCGCCTTCCCTGCTTCCTAAGATAAATGCAACCTCTTCCCATTGAAATTACACGCCATAGCGATAAGACGTCTTATATGTTTCGGACACGAGCACAGTGCAGTGCTAGGTAATTATTTGGAGTCTGTTTCAATAGCTGCGAGACACTTTGCTGATATGGGTAGGCTTGTTACTTGCCATCAGGCTCATGTCTTGCTCGTCTTTTCATTCTGTTTGAGGTTTTATATGGTATCACTAGTTGAAGTTGGCAACACTAATTTTAGAATCTTCCTCTTGTTTCTGGTCTTGTAAGAAGTGTGATTATGTCAATAAATACTGTCTTAAAAAAATATCATTAACATCGTGTTTTGTTCTAAATTACATTAAATACTAAAAAAAAACACCGAGCTACAACGCAATTGAGAACTTCTTTCATTGAACTCAGTGAAAAAATAAGTATTTTTATAAAAGCTTATTTTAAGCTACTGTGGTTGTTACACTATTAATATACGCAAATCAGAAACATTGGGCTCGCGAGGCTCAGGAGCTTATCTCGTTTTCAAAAACCTTTCCTAGAGCTCGGTCGATACCACGCGTGACTAATATGCTGTCGTTTATTTGGCTCAACGTACTGTCCTTCAGCTTGATACCGCCGTCATATTGGGTATACCTCTGACAAAAACGAAATGACTTTGAAAATATAAACGAGTTAGGCACGCATTCTTGCCATGTGCAAATCTATCGTCATGAGGCATGATTTCGAAAAATTGTGGATCCATGCCGGTTTCCTCACGCTATGTTCTCTCACCGATTATGTCATTGGTGATCACAAACTTATACATCTGCACATGGAACTTGGAAACATACTCAAACCTACCTTTTACCTATTTTTTCTTTTTTTTTAACCTTACTGTTATGAAAGTCTGATTATAACCAATAGGCCATTTCGCCACCTGTATTCCTACATACGTATGTATATCCTATGTATCCTGATACTGAGAGATGGTAGCAAATTTTAAGTATTTTATTATAAGTACAGAGTAAGTATTTGAGGCAATTTGAAAACTTGTCACAGTGTTTCCATGTATAATAAACACGTATTTACAACTTTTTAAATATTATACAAAAAAAATACAAAGACTCAAACAAAAAAAAAAAGACAACGTCATCGACACGAAGAAGAATAATTATACAAAATATATCAGCTATCTGGCCGCCATTTTACCACCTTTGCTTAGTTTGGGATTTGGAGTCAAATGGTGTTGTGTGGTAATTGTCCACCAATATTTATATTTAGTTCTCCTAATATACTCAAACATGCATGCGTAGACCAAACTGGTCAGTAGCGGGGCAGAATGGATCCCTCAATTTAAATCAACCGGTAGGTGTAATTTTATAATTAATAATTTTAATATTTATTTCCATTTATTGTAAGTTCGTAAAGGCGAGTAAATCAAATTAAACTTTACTATGTTCCGGTTTGAAGGGCAATGTTTCCAAAGAAATTACAGGCCTTTGAGATATAACATCTTAGATCTCTGGGTGATGGGCGCAATGCAGTGCTAGGTAATGATTTGGACTCTTCAGATTCCAATGTTACTGTGTTCTATGTTATGTGGCAGGCATGTTGCTTACCATCAAGCACATGTCTTGCTTGTCTCTTCACTCTTTAGTAAAAATGTTTTTTTTTCTAAATTAGAGTGAATGTTGTAGTATAACGAGGTGTGAGCGCGTTCAGTTCAGGTGAAATCTCCGATACGAGCGACTTGAGAGCGGGAACGGGCGTGTAATGTGGGATACAATCAGAAACGGGTGGGGTTGTATTACACAGGCGAACGCGATTTTGTAATATCATAGTACTGTGTAGATTAAAACCAGAAAGCTGTAGATGTGGCTAAGTAATGTATCCTGTGAGAGGTTCACGAGCACATTGAAGATCTTATCTCACTACTAATTTTCTCAAATAAAGAATAACAATTACGTGTCATCTGCTAAACCACACATGGCCAGCGCAATAGATTACGAACTTGATTGTCGCCGCGTAAGACAAGATCCTATTACAGTTAAAAAAATGATGTTGTTAGGCCGTCAATAAAGAAATATAGTAGATAGGAAATGACGAAACTGGCAACTTATTACCTGCCTAATATTAATACCTGCTTTGTTTTTATTTTTTTGCTATAGGTTAACTGTTGGCCGTCTATTATTCCGAGCTGCTGCAAATTTCGAATAGTTATTTGAGGCAAGCTAAAATGTTTTCACTTAATTCTTGTATACGCAAACACGGATATGCAACCAGGCTGGTGAGTAGTTACGATTCCGTAGTTCATGTGTAAATTAAATAAATATGGGTGGACATTTCACTCAAAACACCACCTGACCCCAAACTAAGCAAAGCTTGTACTATAGAAGCCAGATAGCTGATATGATACTTAGTACCTGGGTGACCGAGCTTTGTTCGGTTACATAGATACATACTGGTTTTCGCAGCAAAAAAAATGAACTTGAAAAAAGTAAGACGGCCGGTTTATTCGAACCCGAACCTACCATATTATGACCGCCCATCTTCCCGACTAAGCTAATATACTGTCGTGCGACGTTGCGAAATTTACCGTCGCATTCTAATCTTTATGTAACTGTTTTTCATTGTCTAAAAACGCCCATAAAACGGTGTTTAGATCTAGATCGATATATCGTCCCCGAAACTCTCTGCAAACATATTTTCATGAAAACCGTTTCCGAGATTCAGATTCTATATTATTAGAGACCAGAAGTGGGAAAAGAACAAAAAACACAATTAAGTTTTACACAGTCACATTTATATGCGAAACTTAACAGAAATACAAACAACATTAAACCGATCTTAAACAATTAAACTGAAACATCTAAATAACCGATTCCTCAAGTAAACTCGACAGATAATGATTACAATTTAAACTTTGGCTGGTCAAACGGTCAGAGCTACCGCTTGAGCGAGTGTATGGTGGCAGAAAAGAGACCGAACTGGGCGCACGAGCGTTTATAAAGGTTTTCCCCACCACCGCGGACCCTTAAAACTTGTTTTGCTGCTAACAATATAAATATACCTACAAGAATTGCTCGTTTAAAGGTATAAGATATATTTTTAAATACACACTTATTATACATAGAAAACACCCAGGCACAGTACAAATATTTGAATTCATCACACAAACATTTGCACTGTGTATCGTATTTTTCAGTCTCTTCAGTCTACCACTACGCTCTCCCCCGGTTGCAGAATTTACGGCAAGTGGCAATGCCGTCCGTAATAACGGCAAAGCGACGTCCGAATCGTCCGGCGCCGGTTTACTGAACACGCTATCAACAGTAACGCCTGCTCGTCTCTGTTCTATCGCTCTGTACAATGGCGAGGGTTTCGCCATGAAAGTAATTGGAATCATAGGATAAATAACAAATTTGATTGTTCTGTATCTTCACTTAACATTAGGCGAGATTGCGAGGAGTGCTAACTTATTTATGATAAAAAATCTAGAATGTTTGTAGTTTTAGTTTTTTTGTATAGTATACAAACTTTGATCACCTCAATGCTCCGACAACACTGATCTTGATATTTTTGTGATGGATGGGACTTCCTACGAATGACTTCATTTGTATTTTGCAAAAATGTTGCTCTACAGTGAGTGGGATAACAATAAAAATATCCATTGACGACCATATTCACTGTGAATGATTTTTGTTTTAGCTTGACTTGTTTCTTTTTTATTGTATTTTACTTTTCTATTACAAACAATTTGGAATGTATTTCTGCCTAAGATGTCAATTTGAAAGTTAATTGAGTTGTGCAAGATAAAGGTATTTGGAAATCCATTTTTATTTCAATAAATAAAGGGACGGATTGATTTAAACAATCGTTGGATGAAAAAAATTGGTTGCCTGTAAAGTCGGTATACGGGCGAAAGTTTTACGTGACAACGACTTTGAGTGGTAAAATCATTTTACGGAAGGGACGCGTGCCTTTCACTTTTTATGTCTGTCTCTCTCGCTCTTAGGCGGGCTAACCATGCCCGAGTGGAAGGGACGCGTGCCTCTCACTCGCTCTCGTTGTGAGCGCATAACGTGAGCGGAGCGTAACGCAGTTTCTTGAAGTGTCACCCGGCAAACCATATATAATATAAATTATAAGACGTTGTCACGTCAAAACAGCATGTTCCCGATAATTTAACAGGATCACGTATGTAGTTATAGTAGATTTAACCGTAAAGTGACTAAATTACTGCCCATCACTGAACCGCATTTGTCACCTAGACATATTAAATTACTTACTATGTTTTGTAGGGAGAACCTCAATAACAGGGCAGATTAGATAGATAGATAAACTCTTTATTGCATTTAACAAGTAAACAAAGATTAATCACATACTCATCCTTTTTACTTTGTTGTATTAATTGCATTCCATTATAATTTCCAGTTGTGCAAAATCTGGGACTATTTTACCGAGATATAGATACCAAAACAAAATTAAATCAAGAGGATAAATTATTTATTGTTGCATATTTGATTTAATTTCATTTTAATGCGAGTTTTTTCCCTGCAATCAAGCAAAAGGCAACAAACCTCGCCAACACCAAATTACACAAAATAAACGAGCTTCAGAACTTGAAAACAAAACTCATTTCACGCAAATTTTTATGCGTATCTGTTAATGGCGCCGGATCCATTCTGTGCGTTAATTATGGGCCCCTCATTATTTTATAGCGATTTGTGCTTGTTTATATTTTCTTACTTTTTCGGGGCCTCGTTTGTGTTGGAAGAGTTTATTTTCAAATATTGTAACTAAACTTTGTAATACGTTACATAAGAGGATATTCCGTAATAGAAGTAATGTAGTGGTAGGACTCTTGGCAGAGTCCACCTGGGGAAGTACCACACCTTTGCCAGTTATTCTACCGCCAAGCAGTAATATGCAAACATTACTGTGTTCCGGTTTGAAGGGCGATGTTTCCAGAGAAATTACAGGACTTAGAGATATAAGATCTTAGATCTCTGGGTGACGAGCGCAGTGCAGTGCTAGGTAATGATTTGGACTCTTCATGTTCCAATAGCTGCGTGTCACTGTGCTGTTATGTGTCAGGCATGTTGCTTAACATCAGGCACATGTCCGGATCGTCTCGTCACCATTTATTAAAAAAAAAAAGTAATGTACAAGTCATGTATGTATAAGTCTTTACAAAAAAAAAACTAAGTTAGTCAGAGAACTAAAGTCACCGACATAGCTCAGCGTATTAGCAGACTGATAACCGTTGGGGTAGACGGGCTTTAGAGTGGACACCGCGAGAACCTCAGGACGCCCTGAGATTAGATGGAGTGACGATATACGAAAGACAGTTGGTGGTGGTTGGAAACGTAAGACCGAGGATTGGGCTGAGTGGCGTATTATAGGAGAGGTCTATGCCTAGAAGTGGACGAACATGGGCTGATGATGATGAATATTGCACAATGCGTCACCTTTTTGGTTGCAGATATAAGGTCTGCGCCGCATTATATCTATTATCTTGGCTACCCCTGACAAATAAAATACACTTAAATATGGGCTTTATGTCATGCTCGTTAAGATACAGATTACAACACAAATTAGCAGATTTCTCGCAGACAGCCGTCTGCTAATCTTAACAAGCATGACAAAAAGTCCATATTTGAGTGTATTTGTCGGATGGCAGCGTAGTTATATCAGTGGGCGCAGACCTATACTCCGCTATTATTCATGTTATGTTGGTGACGCGAACTCACAGAATTTCCCACATCTAAAAGGTGCCTTCATTTCCGCTTCACTGCTACGTCGCCGCTACGGAGCTACGATGCTACATGATCGATGACGTAAACCCACAAGATGTTCTCTTACCAAAAAAGTGCTAAACACGACTTCACTTAGACACAGATTTTTGTAAAAAGAACTTATTTCTAAACTTAAAAATGGGAGGAGTTTCTTAGTTCATTCTTATGTTTTTTTGAAGTGAAAACATATTTTGGCGCACCACATACAAATTTTCCGGGGCCTGCGAATTGAACTCAAGCGTGACGTTTGTAAATGAAATAAATTTTCGTGTAAGCTCGGATGATCTAGATGGCCTTGATCATAGCCACACCCTTCGGTTTCACCTGCGTAGTTTCTAAAGTGAGCAATGAAATCCTGAGTGATTAGTTTTCACTTCTATCGGCAGTCCTAGTCCAGTCATAGACATAGACTGTATTTTTTTTTGTTTTCAAATGTTACGCGATAGCTCCATCAATTATAAACCGAAATTTTGGAACGAAATTTTGGAACGAAGTTTTGGAACGAAGTTCCTTATCGCGCGTTGTGAAAAAGACGGAAAAAATTCTTACGAAAAGTTGTCACGACACTTTTTGCTATTGTAAGCTATGCGGCGTCGCATGTTTCTCTGTCTGTCTCTCTCTCTCTTATAGAAAGCAAGCCAGATATTTTCATTTCTATTTCGCATTGAACAGTGTGGTGTCGCGATGATTATTTTTGTTGAGTGTATACAGGTTTTTTGTAAATAATAAAAAATAAAATATTAATAATTCCTTCACTAAATAATCGAAAGGAACTTCGTTCCATCCGGGTGTCCCTTGACACCTCTCAAGTTTTTGATTATATATGGTTCAGAAGAGATCCCATATAAATTATATCGAAATCAGTGTAATAGTTTTCAAAATATGAACACAAAAACTAAAATTTGCACGAACTACGAGTATATCTGGATGCCACGATAATAGGTTTCACAAAAAAAATGAAATTCAGTCGAGTGTTTGAATCGTAGATAGAGAATTAGTAAATAGATCAGGTTTTTCCGCACGGTTCCATTGTACCAATCATAAGCAGATGAGGTGTATGTTAGCTATGGCGACGTACTGATGAGCCGCAACAAAAATATGACACTTCCACAAGAGCGACAAGACAAGAGCGATCAGACCCGTGCTTTCGGTGTAAAGCGTTTGTTCTAACTCTATACATAGTATATGTAAAATCTTTGGTCAGAATCAAATGAAAACTATGTTTGTTGTGTCGCCGAAAATGAATTTATCTCACTTCAAAACCTGTACCGCAGTAAACGAGGCTCCTCGATTCTTCGCCAGCTGTAATGATATTGCGCGTCGGTTATTGCAGCTCTCGCGATCGCTCCCTCACAACATTAACTCGGAGAAACACAGCTTTTTATTGCCTTCTTCAAATATCATTCCCGGAAACGTAACCGCCACGAAAAATGCTGTATGAATGAATGAGAATAATATTTTATTTGCCAGCGAGGTAGATTACCGAAGATATATATTTATGAAGGTAGTTATGGAGGAAGCGTCACGTGATGTTTTATTTTAAACCGACTGCAAAAAGGAAGCGTTTTTCAGTTTGGTTGTATATTTCGTTTTTGTTGTATGTTACGCGATAGATTCTCCAATTAATTGTGAATCAATTTTGATGGTTATGTTTGATTTCACCATAAAAATATTCAATTTAAGGTAGGTTTTCAAATAAACACATATTACTAAAACTTACTTTCATAATGTATCTGGACAACGCGACGCAATGATAGCTATTTATGAAATTTGATCGCATATCTGAATTAAATTTCATATTAAAGACGGTTTGTGTATTTTCATAAATCGTTCAGTCTTCATGTCGCAGAATCCTGGAAGACTTTATTATATAATTACAAGCGCTCCTTCCTAACTTCGTTATATCAGTTAACAACTAATATATATGTCGGCGACCATAGTCTCTCCATCATCATTATTGATCGCATCCTTCTGCTGTGGGCGTAGCGGCGGGTAGTGTTGGATGAAAACTCGCTAACACAATCGAATTTATGAAACACAGGTAACAAAGTTGTTTTATAGCGAAGTACGTATCGTAGAACGCGCGATGGTTCAGTGCCGACCGCACGCGTCGAAAGCCAAGAGAGAACTGACTCCAACAATCCGTCCATTCGACAGCGCGCGCGCCACTAACTCCATCGAGTGCACAGAACATATACTCACGGAGAAGAATGCCAACTCCATACTTCATGAAAAAGTAGCGCCATCTATCGTTTGCCCCCTTAAAACTTTTTCCAGGCTCAAGGCGGGAAATTTTAAAATCAAAAATTTGCGTAGGCAGGAAATTTCGAAATTTATTGTTTGCGTAGGCGGAAAAATTTCAAATTTCGTTGGAATATAATAGGTAGTTTACGTACCACAAGAAACTACAGCCCAAATATAAACGAAACTTGTCTTGTTTATATTTATGGCCCGTAGCTCCATGTGGACCTGAACAAAAACATGCGTTAAGTTTTAGTAAATTTATTTCAATTCATTTATTTTTACAATTTATAAAGGTATTTGGACAATATGGCCACTAGCAAAATATAAATAATTTTAAAAAGTTCCCTCAAAGAATCTTTAGTTTTTAAGTATGTAAACGGCATGATTTTCTTATATAAAATAAAAATCTTTGTATCACATTCATAAACAAAAAAAAAAATGATATGATAATGTAAAGAACAATCAAAAATGTTCCATAAGCCCATAAAGTAGTTGCACATCTTACTGGGAAAAAAAGAGCAAAAAAAATTGAACTAAAATGTGATGTTTACACCTTAATGAGACTTATCAGCCTGAGTCGCAGTCGCTTTTATATTATTTTCTTCAAACTCTGCCTTCTTCGATGGTCCTCTTTCTTGTTTGAAAAGGCTCAGCATCTGAAAGTTAATTAACATCAGCATTATAGATTTCATCATCACTTAGTTGAAAGTAATACATTTAATTGTTGTTATTGCAATGCAAGGCTTTAAGGGTCAATGTATCCAGATAAATATTACAGTGCAGAGATATGTATCGCTCCTGTTATGGACAAGCATATTGCTCACTATATCACTATCCGGCACAAGCCCCGCTCATCCCATCACTCTAAACTATTATAATTAAAAAACCATGGATAGCATGTAATGAGATATTTATAGTGTTATTGAATAAGCACAATAGTTAAATGTTGAGATAATGAAACCTACACTAAATTCTAACACAATTACATTGTTATTTTTCCTGATTAGTGTTTTATTTTTAAATTGCTTCAGTATACCAACCTCATATTTTTTGATGCATTCTAGTAGTCACTTGCTTTATGTCAGCGGTCGCATTGTCATTTGTTTTACGGATGGACCTGCATCATTTTCAGTTGTAGTAACCACTGCCAGTATTCAAAATGATGCGTTTTCTACTAGCAGCGGCTGTCTGCTTTGTAGATGGCCTTGCTTCAGGTTCAGTGCTGTTTAGCATCTAAAATGAAACAAATTATAAACTATTTTACCAAGCATAATAAGGACTATATACATATATTATATCATGTTATCCTTTGAATATGATTAATATTTTTATTTTATCTTATGATTCACATATTTACCTTATCACAGTTTTCATCTAGTCCAGCAGATCTTATGAGTTGTTTTCTATCATAAACAACATCAAGATGCTTTTTGTACAGCTGTTCTTGAAATGGGTTTGAAAACCATTCTTCTTAAGATAGAATACATCGCCCCTCAACTCGCAACTGAAAACATAATTAAAAATGAACCCATATGTTATGGTTTATACCGGGCGCTCTTACTATGTGATTATGAAAAAAATCGCAATTTGGCACTACATAGAACTTTTATTAACTAGGTACTAAGGTACCACATGCTTACCGTAGAGAATTCCTATTTCCAAGTCTAGGAGGCGATCTGCCACATTTTCTTTTCTCTTTCATAATGAAAAACATCAGGAATACTTCGTTTAGAACAAAAACAAAGAAAGATGCAAACTTTTTACAACACAAAACCAAGAAGCCATTTTTTGGTTTTTGTGACGATTTTAGAGATGAGTATTTAAGTAATGATAAAATAATCGATAGTTCTGTTTATTGTTATTCTACTATTCGATTTATCTTGAGATTTATACACGTGATAATAATGAATAATGTAATTGTTATTACACATTTTTTCAGTTGGATCCAAATGATCTAATAATTAGGAACGGACAAAGTAATAAGTTGTAGATCAGCCAGAAACTACCTGTGTAGCAAACTGTTATTAAAAATACACCTACGTGTTCAAACAGGATACAGGTTGCTACTTTACTGAATCTGATTTACAAGTTTAGTTTAAATTCAGGACCGAGATTCACAACGCAATCTGATTGATCTCGACACGGCATCAAACCTCTCTGTCTTTGGCCTATCCGTTTGGAATCACAGAGACAAGGATTGTCATCCCGTGCCCGAATTGTTTGGGTTGCGTTGCGAATACACCGCCCAGGGCATAAAAAGAGCTACTAAATTAATCATTGACTCAAAATCGATACTATTAGTTACTAAAAATCGTCTATCGTAATAAATAAAATCTGTATTTTTCACAGGTTACTTATCTCTAAAATGGAGCGTTAGAAAGAGACGCAAATATATGTTGCCACTCCTCGTTTGGGACCCCTACGTGTATGTACTTTTATCCCACCTGGCCCTAGAAGAGTCGACCACCCCTGGATCGAGTGCCACCAGGTGGCACTAGCGTTCCAGACACTACTATATGGCAACTCTATTGAGATTCGATTGCGACTCGATTATGATTCGATTACGACACAATTATATATGTTTACATTGAGGCGCTATCTGTTAGAGACTTGTGAAACTTACATTACATTAAGTAAGTATTTTTAGTTTATTATTAATTGTGGATTATTAAGACCAAACAGTACGTATAGAGTTGGCACAAACGCTTTACACCGAAAGCACGGGTAGCATCTTTCTTGCCTTGTCGCTCTTGAATATAAGTGTCATACTTTTGGAAGTGAGCGTCGTAGCTTAGTGGGTATTAACTCTGCCTGCGAAGCCGAGGATCCTGGGTTTGATTCTCGCCCAGTAGAGATATTTGTGTGATGAATTCAAATATTTGTACTGTGTCTGGGTATTTTTATGTATAATAAGTAAGGAATTACAACGATATAAGTACTAGCGGCCCGTCCCGGATTCGCTCGGATAATAACCTAGATACCAACTGTAGCGCCATCTGCCGGGCTGATTTGTGAATCTAAACCATCCAAAGTTCTACCCAAACATATACATAAAAATAACTTACCACCAATATTTATTTATTTTGTCGCGACACATCACTGTTTTGCCATAGAAGGTATGCACGTCATTTGCTTACGATTGACACAAAGGAACCGTGCGGAAAATCTAATTCTATACGTAGTATGAGTAAACTCTTTGATTAAGACCATTAATTGACATATAAATACAAAATACAATTAAAGACTATACTATATTTAAAGTAAGACCAAATTACACATGAATGCAGAATTTGGTCAATATCAGTTAACTTGGTGAAGCGTTCGCGAGGAACAAACATATTGACCAGTGTCATTTTATATCCAAAAAATATATAAAAAAGTTACCAATCTGCACTTGGGAAGTAGAAGAAATGCAGGCTGGATTCGAAATACGAATAACATTACGAATTTTACTTACGAATGATATCCATTTAAATGTTAATGTTTGAATGGTTGGTTCTCACTTATCGTAACTTCTGCATCTGAACGGATTCAAATTTGAAATACAGTAAGATTATAAGACTAGAAAAACATGGGCTACTTTTTAACCCGGGAAAATAAAGGGAACGGGAAACCGCGGAAACAGTGCTAGTTAATATTATGGATCATTCTTACTCTTTCATGCAAAAACTATTGAGCTGGATAAAATTTAGAATGTAGATAGAAAATAATCGAAAATAATACAGGCTAACTTTTATTTACGTAAATAACATCAGATACTATGCGAGGGAAACCGCGGGTTGCTGCTTGTGTATAATCCTACTGATGTTATAAATGCGAAGGTTTGGATGTTTCGATGTTTGTTGCTCGATCACGTCGAAACGACGAGGCTGTGGAATACGTTGTTTGAGTGGGTTTTCTGGATGATTACAATCTTAGTGTAGATACAGTTTTGTACACAGTTACTATCTTCTAGTTGAGAGTGAATCGGTTTCTTTTAGGCGAGCACGCTCCATCGTAAACCGCATCGTCGCTTAACATCGGGTAAGATGGCAGTCAAATATAGGATACCATCTTAAACATAAAATATAATAGTTTAAAAATGTGGCAGTCATAGGGACTGCCGGTAGGATTAAAAATAATAACTCAAAATTTGATAGCTTAAGCCCTCTACAAACGAGCCCTAAAACCCTTCATTGCACCATATGTTTGGTGATTTATGGTGCGATGTAAGGTCCTCCCCACTACTTTTACGTAATTTCCTCTGATTTTAGGGCTCGTGTGTAGAGGGTTTTACTTTGGAAACTACGCGGGTGAAACCGGAGGGCGTGGCCATGACGACGGTCTAGATCATCCGAGTTTACCCGAACATTTCTTTCATCTACGAACGTGACGCTTGAGTTTAATTCACATCCCACGGAAAATCTGTATGTGGTGCGTCAAAAGGAGTTAACACTTCAATAACATCTAAACGGATCCGGTTGAAATTTGAGACACAGATTACAGACTGGAATAGCTGTCATAAATAGATAAAAAACAGTGATACTTGGTTTGTGTATATGTCGCAGCCGGATCGTATTATCCGCTGTATTACATTACGGCTAGCCGTTTTGAAAACCAGGGCCGTTTTGTAAAGCGGCGGTTTGACGATTAGCCAGATTGAAAGCGGCTGATTAAAAAACAGCCGGAATGTATTCGACGCCATACGTCATTCAAAACGGCTAGCCGTATTGTAATAAAGCGAAAGATTAGCCACCGCTTTGACAATTTTTAGTTCCGATTCTTAACAGTCATGGCGCTGTCTGACATAACAACAACATGGCGTTGAAATCAGTACGTGTGTTGCTAAATTGCTAAAGTGACTGTGGATTCTGGTGTTCGGCGGAATCTACACAATATTATTGGGGTGGTTTACTACCGTCCACCTTGCAAAGACTAAATCGGACCGGGTAGGTTAGGAAGGACCCAGATCCGACTCGGAGTACCCCGACTCCACCTAATCTTGTCGCTACTACCCCTAGAGTGTATTTTAAAAATGCGCGGGAGCCAGAAGCTCAAGGGAGGTCCTGAGTGGAGCGTAGGCCGAGTATGGAGAAGCGACTCTCAGGGTTGACCGCAGAGCTTCTGGCGGGAGCCCACCCGGAGTCAAATCTCAATGATGACCCTTGTCTAAGTGCACCATATTTCTTAGGAGTACCATCACCAATATCAAATTAGGGGCTTTCAAGTTTTATCTGAGAGGTGTAATGTTTAAAAAAAAAGTGTAAGAAATATGGCAAGAGATAATCTGTTTTATGATTAATACAATTAATTTTCATTGTTTATTTTGTAAGTATGGTCACCCTACAATTTAAGCAGTAGTACAATGCGGCTAAACGTTGGCCGCCGTATTGAAGAACGTATCGCAATGACAATGCCGCTAATCGTTGAACCGCCGCATTACAAAACGGCCCTGTTTTTCAAAACGGCTAGTCATAATGCAATACAGCGGATTATACGATCCGGCGGCGACATTTATTTAAGGGCCTGCGTCCCTGTAGTGGGACCATAGCTGCACGTGTTACATTGAAATCTAGTGTTATTATTAGGTTAGCGGCTCGGGTGTCAATAATTCGAGTTTCCGTCCATTATTAGTGAGTAGAGTACCGGACAGGAAATCATTACCCACGTACGTGTATAACCACGCCGGGCGCCGTGAGGCATAAACTTGCCGCTAATAGATTATGCTAAACCAGGCCTATGCAGAGGGACGACATTTACAGAAATAGATTCTATAGAATGGTTTATTGCCCGTCTTACTACCAGTAGTAACGTCTTACTACCAACAGGTCAGGTAATACGACCGGTAATTTATTTTTGCCCGTCGTACTACTACAGCCATTTTCAGATAGGTACCTCTTTTGCTTACTACAAAATGACATCATTACTTGTACCTCGTTAGGTTGAACACTGATCTTTATAGAAAGTATTGGCGATTTGTTAATAAAAGAAGTGTGGCACTCGGAGACTGCCGCGGTAAAGCTATTGCATTTTTATCAACATAAGCAATAGGAAGTTAACAATTTTTCGGAATTGCTTTTATTTTGAAGAGTAACATTTGTTTACCATAAAAATATCACGGGAAATCCGTTAAGTTGGCAACACTGCTAAGAGCATTTAGTCTGTAAAGCTAATACAAATAACATTCAAAGTCGAATGACCGAGTGGGGAGGACGGCGTTACGGTCTTCCATCCTTCTTTCTTGTGAACTTAAGAAAGAGATGCACGATCACTAAAATTCGGTCCCCAGGCCCGCGATAAAAGCTATGCAATAGCTTAAAAATTGTGTGTGCTTAAGGCCGCAAGGCAGAGAATGAGTAAATTTTGTAAAGTTTGGGATTTTTGTAGTTCTTGTATCTAAGTTGTGTTTTCGAGAGCTGGTACCAAATTTTGAGTAGGTTAGGCTCTAGCCTATTCGGTTAGTCAGGAGTCTACTCTTCACTAGCTGAGACATCCAGGCTGAGACCACTGATATTCCAAAAGATGGCAGCAAATGTTGGGAAGGTATTTGAGGCGACTGAAAACTTTTTGCTTATATTTCTCCTATTATATACCCAGCGAGGAGATGCAGACCTGGCTGGTTAGTGGCGGCGCAAAATGATAGTCAGGCTAGCCAGGAGAGCGGCAACCGCCGATCCGGTTCGATTTTCATACGAACTTCAAAACGGTGAAAAAAAACATCAAGAGCAAACTGACATGATCCTTGCATCTTCCGAGGTCATCTGTCATCTATCAACTCGCAATGGGCGAACGCGACAGATTATATTAGTGACGATTGTGTCTTTGTGTCCCAACAGTGGAAATATTTAGTTGGCTGCTTATACTCTGGCTCGATTGGTAGTAAGTCTGTCTGTGGAGCGGTTCGAACTTGGATTCGATACACGAACATTTTTTTCTCAACACAGCTTTAGAACATATTTCATTACGTCATGAGTAACACACGAATGATTTAATCGATCTAGGTATACGGTCAAAAAAGCGCCGAAACTGAAGTTGGGCTAGACCGACCATGACTTCACATTTTTAACTATACTAATGTACAATGAGAACTGCACTACGCTACATACCTAACTAACTACATACACTAAGCACACCTGAATTATCCATAGACCATATTTGTGATATATCTACAGATAATTAAGATGTTGAATCCCACTACCAGTCGGAAGCGTGATCACATGTGAGTTACATGTGACGTGATTAAATACCAAAGGGTTTACATATATATACGTATAGAGTTAGATTTTCCACACGGTTCCTTTGTGTCAATCGTAAGCTGATGACGTGCTTGCTATGGCAACAAAGTGAGCTGCGACAAAAATATGACACTTTCACAAGAGCGACAAGGCAAGAAAGATGCTACCCGTGCTTTCGGTGTAAATGTAAACTGTTTGTGTGTAACAAACGTGTTCTCATACTGAAACAGTTCGAGAAGTTTTCACTAAGAAATCGGATCTGCATCGCTTGTCCGTCGCGTCGTCGTAATCGCCCCCGTCCGAGCCCAGTTCCAGCCCTGTGCACACATTGGTATGGTAATTAGTATGCGATTGGCGGACTGGCGATAGCGTGGAACAACAACCGGCGGCGTGCGAGCGGGCAACACTGCGCGGACACTGGACTTATTTGTACAGCTAGTAGGAAGGTTAGTAGTGGTAGGACCGAAGAGTTGTGATGTGCCGCGATAAAATGATGACACATCTACAAGAGCGACAAGGCAAGAAAGATGCTACCCGAGGTTTCGGTGCGAAGCGTTTGTGCTAACTCTATACGTAGTATAAGTAAAATCTTTGGGTAGGACTTTTTTCAAAGTCCGCCTGTAAAAGTAACTATTCTGCCGCCAAGCATTAATATAAAAATATCAAAGTGTTCCGGTTTGAAGGGTAATGTTTCCAGTGGAATTTCTGGATATAGAGATAAAACATCCTTTAAATCTGTGAGCTACTGATTTTTCGTGTTCCAATAGTTGCGTGTTACTGTGATGTTATAAGCCACGTTGCTTACCTTCAAGCATATGTCCTGCTCGTCTCGTGTAAGAGGTATAGTGCCATCAACTCATTTGTGGAACGGACAAAAGCGGAACTACTGAGGTATGAGTATTAAAGAACAAAGAAGTGGTTGAATTTTGCATTAGCTGGAATCACTTTTCGATTGTGGTGCCATCACTACATTCTACAGATAAGTTAGTCATACTGTATGTTTATTCTAGTAATGGGGTACGTGACGTCAAATCTTATAGTATTATACATTTATGTGAACAATGTATCTACATAATAGTAACGGTAGGCTTTGTGGAGTCCGCTTGGAGAAGTACCACACCTTTGCCAGTTATTCTACAGCCTAGCAGTAATGTGATAAGAACGTCTAGGATGTGGAATCCGTTGCTTGAGTGAGGTTTTCCCGATAATTACAATCTCTGTGTCTTCAAATCGAAAGTGAATCAGATTTTCGAAGTAAACACGCTCGATTGTAGATCGGAATCGCCAAAATCACCAAGTAAAAAAAAAGGTAGTTTAAAATAAACTCAATCCAAGTTTTAAACGAGAAACGAAGACAGCAGTAATGCAATTCGAACCACCTATAACCGATCCTCGCCAGTGATATCGAGTTAGAACCGGTTCTCACCGGTTATGACCGAGCGCGGCGATTGTATCGAGTCGTTGGGAATAGCGCAGTTGCGGGCACACGTGACCAATCTAGGTGGGATTCATTTTATAGCGATAGTTTCAACGAGTGGAACTCAGTATTTACTTCGTGTACTTATTCTATGTACTATCTTGGATCGTGTGTTTGTGACTACTGACCCTGACTACTATACCTACTAACTTATTTATTAAATTAACCTACTGATAATCATATCGAAAATTAGCAACCTTTGCAACTGTTCACTAACGCCAACGATTCTTTTCGCAATCTTATTAAAACAGCTTGCTTTTGCAAAAATCCTAATATTTTTCAAATATATCCTTATTCTTATTATAATGTAGCCAATATCAAATTATCTGCGTTTTCGAGATATCCTTAGAGCTTTTCAAAAACTCGTTTTAACAGATATTCCTATGGCATGGACACCAAGGTAACCATCCAGACAAGCATGCTTGTTCTGCATACACATAAATAAGCATGCTCAAAGCAAACGTACTGACGTGCTATTTGGCACCAGACTCTTGAACCGTTGAACACAGTTAATAAAATCAAATCAAACCAAGTTTCTAATACAATCAAATCTAATCAAATTTTTTATCAAGAAAGATCAATCAGAACAGATACAAAAATGCTTCATTTTATTTAAAAAAATGCAAATGTTCTCAGAGCTTTTACCTTCTTGTAGCTTTGGCCCCACACTAGGCTCGGTGTCCCGTACTGTATTAGTAGAGGCCAAGAATACAGTTATTTGTGTATCAGTGCATTTCTACATTTAATACGACAATGTAATACGATATTTAATGAGACACTGCCTTTTGCAGCACTGTCTTTTGAACTAAAGCAAAAGGCAGGGTACTAAAAATACTGTAACAACTTACTTGGTACCGAAATAATATTATGTTTATGTGTTTATTTGAATGAATTTTTGAAGCGAAAACTTCTTTTGGCGCGCCACATACAATTATTAAATGAATTGAATTCTAACGTCACGCTTGGGAATAATATCTTCGCGTAAACTCGGGACCGTGGTTATTGAGCATCTAGAAATGCGTCAGCATTTCTCATTGGCCATATAGAAATACATGAGCATGCTCACGGCCACATCCTCCGGTTTCACCCGCGTAGTTTCCAAAGTAAGTTATCAAATTCTGAGTTTAAGTGTTCACTTCTATCGGCAGTTCCTATGACTGTCCATTTTCTAAAGCAGTTTGGAAGCAAATAAAATTTAGATTTCATATAAAATACGCGCGGTTTATTTTACAACAAACGTTTATTTTGTAAGAAAGGCTTTATTGTTCTTAGTACACAAGAGACAAGTGAACTTACGGAGCGACGGGACAAGCGTTCAATTCGGCCCGTGGACAAAAAAAGAAAAAGAAAATCCAAATCAGTGGACGGAAACACGGGAAAAACAATAGGTTAGTTGTGGAAAGGATAAATAAAGGAAAGATTTATTTCGTGAGTGGAATAAAGGCCCAAGTAAACATGTACCCGGCGGAATATAAAGTAGCCTCTATTGTGCTCTGGGCACAATTGAAACAGGCTCGTTTTGTTCATAGTGAATTGAAAAACGGGTTGAACATCATGTGCTCCGGCTCGGGAATTCATGTCGGAATTGTTCGTGTCGATACTGACAAACGGTGTATTGTATGTCAATTACATGGTCTAGCCTTTCATCTATCGCGATCAAATGCTATTAGACTACAGGCCCGTGAACAAAATTTTGGGTCATACGATACAGCAGGAGACCTATGTAGGATGATAGAAGGGTACAAAATAATAGGATTCAGCACTATGCCGGCATTTGAAAGCTGTCCAACTGATAGCAAATTGAAGAGGGGGGGTTGCGACCCTCGCTCTTTCCTTCTTGTCGCATGATTTTTGTACGGCATGGCGGAATTATGGATTAGGATAGGTACTGAAACTGTATGGAACCAATGCCGTACATAATAAAATGACCAAATTTACCCTGAACATCGTCGGAAAATCATGAACTTGTCCGACAAAACTAATAATTAAAAGGTTAAAATTTTCAATTTTGATAGTTTCAATACCTGTTCTAATCCATTATTTCGCAATGCCGTACCAAAATCATGCGACAAAAAGGAAAAAGCGGGAGTTGGAACCCCCCCTCTTTAATTTGCACTCAGTTGGACAGCTTTCAAATGCCGGCATAGTGCTGAATATTATTATTTTATACCCTTCTATCATCCTAAATAGGTCTCCTGCTGTATCATATGACCCATAAATTTTGTTCACGGGCTTGTGCTCTATATATTCCGAGAGCTGGCAGCTAATTTGAAATAGATATTTGAGGGAAGCTAAAAACTTGTCTTATAAGTAGCTCCCAAATTATGCCCCAAAAAGGAGGTGCATATCTGGCTAGGTAGCGGAAAAATGGATCCCTCAATTTACCTAGATCACCTGGCAGGTCCAAACCAACCATAATGATTTCTCTTTTTAAATTCGCAGTAAATAATGTCATTGCCTCAAATATACATATCTATCTCTATCTATATATAAAAATGTTATGTTGGTTTGTGTATGCTTCAAAACTTAAAAAGTTCTGCACCGATCGAGCTGAAATTTTACAATGATATATAATCCGCATCAAGGATTGTTTTTATCAAAGTTTTGCATCACAGTGAAGCGTGGCAGGATACAGATAGTATTTCATATTTAAAGTCTAACTAACTAACCTGGCTTATTTTTTTTTAACTATAAAAAAATGCTTACTAAGTACCACAAACGATGTTGAACAAAATATTTAAAAATTGGATTCATTAACCCCACTACTCAGCAGCCAGGTGTTCACCTCCGAGCTAGGATATAACAGGACACAAACATATGTGACAAGTTTTTAGTCTACACGAAATTTCTCTGTTAACAAGTTGTTCGCTTTCTTATTCCTGCCCTGCAGTGGAGACATTTAGTGGGCTGCTTGTGAACCTAAGGTGATAGTAATGTTATTTTGGAATCGACTCTGCTATGTTACCTTTAACAAGGACTAAAATATTTTAAAACTGATATTATTATATTGTTGGACATTTCACACACAACGCCATCTAACTCCAAGCTAGGCAAATTAGAGATTTTGCTGCGCACCTGAACTGAAAAAAATGTGACGCGTAAAAACTGCCCGTGACCAGTAGTATTAGGTCCCAACTTTATTTTTCAGTTGATCGTACTATAAATACTTAGTCATAACATATTGAGCAATTTTTTTTTGCAAATTCTGTTGCTTCTTTATAATCCGAAGAACTTCGTTCTTATCTGGGGCCCCATGACACCACATCTACTTGTTATTTTTATAAAATTATATTCTTGTATTTATTTGTTCTACATTAAAATGTTTAAATCTATCAATTTTTTTCTAAATAATAGTGAAGTTTCTAACAGGCACTCCTCAAAAGCAGTGTTGACAAAAAAATGGGCTCTATTTTTACAAAAGTATGTCTCTATAAAAACATGCCTAACTCTGTAAGCCTAAGCCGATGTAAAAAATAGCAAACGTTTATACAAGTGGAGATATTAATGCAAAAAAGTTACATATGGCGGTGAGGTTTGGTCACACATAAAGCAGGAGGGAACTTTTTTGAAGAATTAACTGTCGTTTTCTAAGCAATTGCTCAAAGCAAAGTCGAACTGGTACAGAAATCATCGAAGTTTTTGACATTTATTTGATTGATGCGATAATAGATTTGCTATTTAACTGCCACATCTGATACGAAGCGACAATACAATGCGGCTTATACACGGATATCCGTGGGTTTATCCTAGTGCCGCTTACAAAGATGGAACAAATTCACAATTGATAAAAAGACATACGGATAATATATTCCACGAAATACTCACTCAGGCAATGACGTATCCTTAATTTTTCGAAGTACATAGATGAAATGTGGTACAAATATAGAGGTAGGTAATAATACAGTAGAATAACAAACATATAGGTGAGTCAATTTTATGCTTTTTTTTAAATAAAGAATGACAAGACGAGCTGGACATGTGCCTCGTGGTAAGAAACATGGCCCTTTAAACCGGAACACAGTAATCTTTACACATTACTGCGCTTGGCGGAAAAATAACTGACAAAGGTGTGGTACTTCCCCAGGTGGACTCTGCTAAGCTTTCTACCTTGAGATAAAAACAGTACTGGGAACTACGCGGGGGAAACTGCGAGATACTGATAGTATTTTAATAAAGAGAAATAAAAAGGACTTTAAATTAAGAAATAATGTAAGTAAAAATAGTGAATAATTATTGAGTACAATCAACGACGATTTAGAATAACATTTTCTCTCCAATTTCCATGATAAAAGCCAAAAGTCAGATCAGGCACGCAGCTGTTTGCACACAAAGAGTCCAAATCTCTGCCAAGCATTACAGTGCGTTCATTTCCTGTATATATAAGATGATCTACCTGTTTGCTTGTTGGTCTAGAAACGTTTTTATTCAAACTGAAACTCAGTAATGCTAGCACATTATTTGGCCGTAGAACAACTGGCAAAGAAGGGGTTCTTCCAAGCAAACACCGCAAACAGCATATCAATTGGCATGCATTATTTCTGGCAATACGATTTAATTTTAGCCTTTTTAGTCTTGGTATCTATTAAAAGAAAAAAATTTCAGATGACTAGTCATCTTTTTAATTTCATTTCTGGCTTGTATTCGGTAACATAACAATAATTACGCCAATGTCTTGTTTCTCAGCATGATGTTCTTTTGGTGTGAATTGTAGATCTCGCAGTTGATCTATGGGAGTAAGTAAAGTCAAAGAACGTCAATTGTTGCTTTATTTTACTTTTATTTCGTATTACTAAGCTCGCTACAGCTACGCCCACGCCCTTACGTGACGTGTTAATGCTGGTTGATGGATGCGCGCCTCCCTCCGACAGCCGGATTATCAGACGGACGCAAAAACAGACCCTCCCCTCCCCCCGACCCGCACCTCCGCTCACACTCGCGCCACACTAGCGGGGGATGCTGGTAACCCTTGCCAAAAATGAACTCTTTGAGTCGCTAAAAGGAATGATTTATTAGTCTCAAGAAAAAATCCGTATTACCTTGATTACATACATATATACTATACATAAAAATTTGTATTTTGTATTGTCCCAAATCATGTATTTTTATTCCACAAATATTGGAGCTGGTAGGGACCATGACATACGGGTTTGCAGGCAGACTTGCTACTAACTAAGCCTTACTGCTAATTACGCCATTCACAGTTTTGGGTATCTTGTAAATTTGTATGAAATGAAAAACCAAAGTAAATTGTATGGTTTCTTAATGAAATGAAATGAAATGAGGTTTATTTGCGTAAACATATGTAGATAAATTAGGTGTAAATTGTAGAATCATGTCCATTATGGTTTCCTCGTGTGAGGTATGCAAAAATTAATTGAAACAATGTCAAAATGTTTGTTACTAAAAAAAATATTATACAATGTCAAATTAGTTGAAAAAAATAAAATAATTAAATCAAATATTCAATGTCATTGTCAAATTGAGGTTGAGACTTAGAATACCTACCTCAAGTTACAACGAATACTGGTATGAGTAATTATAATATTATAATATCAAGTATTTCATATTACTTCCTACTACTATTAGTATGACTCACTGGAATACCACAGTACACATTCAGATATTCGTCTACCGAGTAATAACACTCGTCGAGTAGCCATTTATGTAGGTAATATTTAAAAGTTTTCTGAGACATTTCTCAGATTTCATCGGGAAGGGAATTGAACAATTTTATGGCCATGTGAAAACATTCTGTTTTGAAATTTTCAGTCTGCAGTAAGGGGTTTCGATTATAGCTTGAATTTTAGACTTATTAGCAAGCATGCTGTATCCCAAGCTGCGTGATTGTTCACATAGTGAGAATCGAACACAACGATCTCACTAGAAACTGAACCATGATAGAGTTAGACATTTTTTTTTACCACGCGTACACGTTTGACCTTTATATATCGCGTATAGATAGCAAGTGAAGGTGTAGTCAAAAGACCGTCTAATCTTGTAAAGCTTTAGAATCTATATCTCGCTAAAATGTGATCTTCAGCCAAACCAATAATGACTCGCGATTCGCACAATGGTCGATCGATGCGGGCTGATGATGAGTTGGCAGCAGTCGAGGTCGCGTCACAAAATAACTGAAATAGTATAATGGAATACACTGCAACACAAACAGTACCTAGATTTTGACAGTATAGGATAAAATGATCCTGCTTACGAAGAACCAGCGTATTACATACAATCCAGCTTGTGCTTAACCCAAAATAAGTGTGACCTTACGAGTAGAGTTTGATTAAAAGGGTTTAGTTTTGACCATTTTATTAACTTAAGGCAAATTTCTATATATAAAAATGTTATGTTGGTTAGTATACGCTTCAAAAACTCAAAAAGTTCTGCACCGATCGAGCTGAAATTTTACAATGCTATATAATCCGCATCAAGGATTGTTTTTATCTAATTTTTGCATCACAATGTGCCACAGCGTGGCAGGGTACAGCTAGTTAAAAATAATTTCAAATTGAGAACACAAGATGTTCTTCTACCAAACAGTGCTTAGCGCGGGTAAAGAGGTTTTCATTTTAAATAATAGAGGCTATTAGTCAGATTTTTATGTGAGATATTACACTACACGATACTACGAACAAGCGATAGGTTTCACATGTTGTGACACACATCAATCATTACAATAACACAATGTATCAAAAGAATACTCATTTCACTGCGCCAAAACACGTTACAAACCAATATTCACAACGGGAGGAAATAAATAAGTATTGAATGGAATCATAGATTTTCGACGAAGCAATCCTTTTGGTTCGATCACGACCGAATGTGACATTATTCGAGTAGTACAGAATCATTTGGATGACAGACGTAGTGTAGCGGAGTTATAGACATGGGTTGTATTAAGCGTCGAATCTTTGAAGGCAATAGAGATTGGCTGTTGCTATGTGAGATTTCTGTAAATGATTCGTTCTTAGGGTCAAATATATCTGTCAAAGACGAAGTGTCTCATTTTGTAAAAAACCTTTAAAAAAGTAAACATTGGCACGGCATTTAGCAAAATAACGAATCATCTTTGTTAGGTCTGAAATTGCCTCCTTGTGCAAAATTGCGATATAATTTCAATAATGGAAATGTGGCAAAATATAATTATGTTTATACTTATTGACAAACTGTATTCACCAGTATGATTAATATGATATTACTAACATAATATTTGGAATATTGGTTCAAACTTACACTAAATTAAAACCTTTGTAATTGTCGAGTAAATTCAAATCAGTATCCTGATTTTTTACATTAGTGGCGTCGCGTGCATAGAATTAATACCTACCTATAGGTATAAATCGGTTCTGACGTCAGAGACCGTGCTGTCGTCGGATATATTTCCAAGTTTAGCAAGCAATATTTTGTTTGTTTCATACATGGGTGGATATTTTACACACAACACCATCTAACCCTTATTTGAACAAAGTGTAAATTCACCTAAAATCGATAATATCACTGACACGTGTTGACATCGGGATTATTCTAAAGCTTAGAATACTAACGTCACTAAATGTAAAAATTTTACAAAATACACAACGCCTCTGTGACATAAATAAAAGTCGAGAAACACTGAAACGGGTATACGTTTTAGTTAGGTAAGACAGAGTACCCTATGTGAAAGTATACCTGAAAAATGTTGCTGCTGGGTTCATATTTTTTGAAAACTTTAAGACGGCGTTTTATAGTTTTATGGTAAACCCGACCTACACCAATACTAGTTTCGTGTGGAGATTTCGAAATAAAGTATTTATATAGGTTCTGGCGTGAAACCATCTCAAAAACACGAAATTCTCATACGCAAAAAGATTTAGCTACGCCAATGTTAGAGTAAGTTTTCATTAATTCCCTAAAATCATTTTTTCTTGTTCAATAACTCCAGTTTGGTATAGATGGGTATCACCACGAGCATTTGCGACAAACATGGGCTAATTAATTCAATCAGACAAACATATAAAATTGATTAAACCAAAATTTAAACTTTCATCATAATTGTATTATACTTTGGGCCCTTTTAATAACAGGGTCGTTTTAGATTTAAAAACTCATTGTTAATATTCTTTTTTACGTGGCCCGTGTAGGCTCTTGCCCCTATATTCGTATTAATATTTTTCCCTGTTTTAATTGTCATGTTTACTTACATTGATGTTGTGTTGTGTACATAAAGTATTATTTGAATTTTCTTTGGATAGGTAATAGGAATACTGACACGTAATACAAGAATTACAGAATAAGCGCGAGTCGACCGTGGAACATGTATCTCATCGGCGTAAATCGCAACGCGAATAAATTGTCGTGAATGCCATGTTTTCCGCCGATATAACGGATAGCGTAGGGCCTACCGTTGTCACACGTAGTGCTGTTGTTGCACGCAGTTAAGTTGTCGTGCGTAGTGGCGTGTTGCACAGTAAGTAGTGGGACTGCTACGCGTAACAGCATTGTAACGTGTAGCGGTGCTTTTGCACCTAATTTAGTGTTCGTGCGTAGCAGCGTGTCATGCGTAGTGGCATTTCCATCTGTAGTAGCATTGTAGTCCGCAGCGGTGTTTTTGCACGTAATTGAGTTGATGTGCGTAGCAGTACGTAACGCTTAGTGGTGTTGTCACGCGTAGCGGCATTGTATCGCGTAATGGTGATGTTATACATTGTTGAGTTATTGTGCGTAGCTGCATGTTGCGCGTAGCGATATTATTACTCGTAGTAGAGTTGTTGTGCGTAGCTGCATGTTGCACGTAGCGATATTATTAATCGTAGAGTTGTGTTGTTGCGCGTAGCTGCATGTTGCGCGTAGCGATGTTATTACACGTAGTTGAGTTGTTGTGCGTAGTTGAATGTTGCGCGTAGCGATGTTATTACTCGTAGTTGTGTTGTTGTGCGTAGCTGCATGTTGCACGTAGCAATATTATTACTCGTAGTAGAGTTGTTATGCGTAGCTGCATGTTGCACGTAGCGATATTATTACTCGTAGTTGTGTTGTTGTGCGTAGCTGCATGTTGCAAGTAGCGATATTATTACTCGTAGTTGTGTTGTTGTGCGTAGTTGAATGTTGCGCGTAGCGATGTTATTACACGTAGTTGAGTTGTCTTGCATTGTAACCATGTTGTGCGTAGAAGTGTTGTCATGCGTAGCAGCAATTTAGCGCAAAATCAATGCAGAGTGTAGCGTTATTTTAATCATCAGAGTTATCTCGCGTAGCGGTGCTATCATGCTTAGAGGCAATCAAATCTATCTATCAATAGATATTTTTTATTGACACACCAAATAAAAACACGTAAATTAAAAACTTTAAATTTTAAAAAAGACGTATAATGTTAACAAGATGTACATGTATTAGGGAAAATACAACACTCTATAATTATAAACAGTGCAGCCCGTGGTGGTATCCCGGTATATCCCGTGTACCGGCGATGTCGCACGCGGCGTCACAGCAGCTTAGTTCGTAGTACCAGTATCACGCGTACCAATGAAACGACGCGTGTGGAGTGTCGGTTTTAACGATCAAAGACGTACGAGTAACTTCTCTTTTTTTATTATTGGAACGAAGTTCCTTATCGCTCGTTGTGAAAGGGGGCTAGACGGAAAAAATTCTTACGAAAAGTTGTCACGACACTTTTTGCTATTGTAAGCTGTGCGGCGTCGCATGTTTCTCTGTCTGTCTCTCTCTCTCTTATAGAAAGCAAGCCAGATATTTTCATTTTTATTTCGCATTGAACAGTGTGGTGTCGCGACGATTATTTTTGTTGAGTGTATACAGGTTTTTTGTAAATAATAAAAAATAATAATTATTATAATTCCTTCACTAATTAATCGAAAGGAACTTCGTTCCATCCGGGTGTCCCTTGACACCTCTCAAGTTTTTTTTTCACACATTTTTGTCTTAGATACAATAATAGTTAACATAACTATTATGCGTTTACTTTTTTTTTTATTTATTTAATAAAATTACAAATATTTCTAAAAACATAAGTTGCCTTAAAATCTAATCGATTTATCTAGGCAAATATATAACACTCCTCATTTAATCAGTTAAAAAATAGTACTTATTAATAAAGACATCATAATAATAATATGAATAATTTCGTCATGTTATTTCCGGTTGTTCGCATCTTGCTAACGGCGAGTACTTGCACAGACATAACCTAGTAGCCAGGATCATCCACCAGCAACTTGCTCTTCGACACGGCCTTGTCGAGTCCGAGGTGCCGTACTATAAGTACGCACCTCTGCCAGTTCTCGAGAATGGTCGTGCGTTGCTCTACTGGGACCGCTCTATCATCACGGACAGGCCTGATATCGTGCGTACGTGTGTACGTTTTACTTACACCGAATACCTTAATGTAAACATTATCCATAATCTTTGTCAATTCTAAAATCACGTCTATCGTTTACTTCGATTAAACGTGAATAGTAAAGAAACGAGCTGATGTATTAACTAATGTCCTTAGTTTTAATGTTGGTATTAGGTAATTAGCTTTCAGTATTGTAAACAATTACACAATGCCAACAAAAGTTTAAAAAAATACGTTGGCTTTCTTTTTACATATTATAAAAAAGTTAGTAGGTCAACCTCTATTCTATTTTCAAAAATAGCATCCCTGGCAACAATAGTCGTTCCAAATTTAAAAATAGAATTAACACCAACAAAGGGCGCCCTATTAGCTCGAATCTTCAATCCCCACAATACGCCATAACCCTTCACAAAACGGCAACACCGGCGAAAGGACAGCGCTACTAAAAACCAAACAGACGGAAAAAATCGCTATTCTGAAAACGTAACAGTTTTCCCAAACACGGCAAAGGGTGCACTTGACCGTTTGAGGGTAAAACCGCCGGTGAAAATACTTGGACAGAGCTTTAGCTTTGATAAATTTGATGGCTTTTATATCTTACTATTATTATAGTAGGCATATTTTCATTACTGGGTTTTTTTGTTTTGTTTTTACGTTTTTTCAATATTATTAAATTGTAATCTGAATGTGTTTTATATTAACAAAAAGAGTAATTTACGGAAACGTCATAAAAATACAATTATATGGTCATACCTGCAAAAATTAATACTTTTTCCGCCAAAAAAGCGAACACTAATATAAGTTCGTTGGTTTTTGAACTCTTGGTCAGTTTTGGAACAACGTACTTCGATAAACAATAAATATAAACCTCGGCAGTAATAACAAACACTATAATGATTAAAAATTACTTGGAAACTATTTAACTATTCAACTATTTTTCTGTATATTTTCAGCTCCGCAGTAAAAGCGGCCCTTTCATTCGACTCTTTTGAATACTGGCAACATTACCGGCCGCCATTTTGAGTCGGCGAAACGGAATAATTTAATAGAGTGACGCTTTTGAGAGCTTGCACCATTTGCCTCCCAACTTTTGCTTTTTATTTCAATTTTTGGAATGAGTCGAGAGCATTTTGGGCCTTTAATACTGGGTTCAGTTCTTTGTTCATGCTTAGATTTTATAGGAAGATTTTAAACTAAGTTTTATTTTTTATAAATCTGCAAAAACCTATATTTATAAAATTTTCTACTTTTTAAGTACTTATTGGAGTTGTAGATTTTTTTACTACACTTTTAACCGACTTCTAAAAAAGAGGAGTTCTTCAATTCGATTGTAGGTATGTGTTTTTGAATGTTTGGTACGCGATAGCTCCGATAATTGTTGATCGATTTTGATGGTTTTTATGTATCTAATGTATCTTTAGTAATATTATGTATCTATAGTAATATTATGTATCTATAGTAATATTTTATCTAAAGCAGAAGAGGTTTTTGTTTGAACGCGTTAATCTAAGGAGGAACTACTAAACCGATTTCAAAAGAATTCGTGATCCTTGAGTGGTATAGGCCTATTATAGGCTATATACTAAGTACCAAGGGCGAAGCCGGGGCAGACCACTAGTGATCTACTAGTAAACTAGTAGGTAGATTATATTTCAGAGGAAGACCCGTATATAAAATAAATATAATATAAATATCTGCAGTTTTTTAAATTACACCAAAAACTAACATTCTACTGACCTTTATTAGGATGACCTAAGGGTGAATTCCCCAAAAATTATGAATTTTTTCCGAGTGTCCTGAGGTTAAGGGCAGGCGTTTCTAACACCAAACACATGTCCAGCTTGTTTCGTCACCATTGTATAAACAAAAAAAAATAAGCAGTCATGAAGTGAAAACTTAAAAACTCAGAATTTGATAGCTTACTTTGGAAACTATGCGGGTAAAACCGGAAGGCGCGGCCATGAGCATAGTCATCTGGAAATGATGACGCATTTCTAGATGACCAATGACCATTTTCCCGAGTGTAACCGAAGATTTCTTATCATTCCCGCGCGTGACGCTAGAATTCAATTCACAGCCCATGAAAAATTAGTCTGTGGCGCGTCAAAAGAAGTTTTTACTTCAAAAATCATCAATTCAGTAGTTACAGATAAAAATACAATCACTGTTTTCACCTTTCTAATACTACTATCATTGGCGTTAATGCAATACTTCTGTAAAAATCTGTTTATATATCGTAATTTTGTCAGTATACTACCGAATTCTGTAAAATAAATCTCACTGCCCAGGCCCAAAAAAGGTTTCAATCCCCAAATTCTCCGACCAAAACGCTCACAATTCAATCACCCAACAAAACAGTCAGGAATTCTTACAAAACCCAGCAAACCTTACAAATTGTTCTCCAAACGACCTAACAATGACCTGGCCATTTCTCCAAGAACCCTAAAACTTTTCCTTCCTGCGACTTTCGGCCTGTTTTGCCCCCAATAATTAAAGGGATAAACTCTCGGGGACGCTGCCTTATCTTTTAATTTCGTTTCACCGTCACTTGATGTCTAAAAAAGCCAAAAATACCTTTATTTTAATTCTCCTTGTTCAATTAATAGATTCTTTAAAGGAAATTACTTCCTTTGGTAGATAAATTGGACGGTATTTTCGCTTTGTCACTGAAATTTGTGCAAATATTATTGGAATGGAATGAAATTTATGGGTCTGCGTTGTTTATTTAACGTCATTTAAAATTCTATTTAGATTTGCCGCCCTCTCCCTGTTACCGGAACTGTCAGTCGCACTGACTCTGTGTCCTTGCTCTTGTGTGGTAGTAATGTGGTATGACCAAATAGTAGTAGTAGTAGTCGCAAAATGGCAGTAATGAGATCATAAAGCAGTATAAATCTATTTGTATTTTTTAAATTATAACGTGTGTTTTTGAGTTATGAGTTATTAACGTATTGAGTTAATGAAATTCAATACAGCAATTCGATTAAGAATGTGTTTCTTTAGATGTAGGTATGTTACCCAATAGATCTGTTAATTGTGAATCGATTTCGATGTTTTTTTTCTCTTTAGAAGATCATTAGATTAGTAAAATTATTGTTACCTTTATCTGGATGACGTTGTAATAGCTTTAGCAAGAAATATGAAATTTAACCGAGTGTGAGTTTAATTTTAAATTGAAGTGGTTTTTCGTTTTGTCGGAGTAAATTAAATTACCATTTATGCATGATAAAAGAAATTGTTTTTCGAACTCTCTATAAACTATGAGTGCAGTGGTGGAACTTTTTTTCAGTTAGTCTAAGGAAGTACATAGCCTTTGCCAGTTATTTTACCGCCAAGCAGTAATGTAAAAACAATGAATCATTATATTACGGTTTAAAGGGCATGTTGTTCGTTTCTGTTATGGTTTGCATGTTGCTTACCATCAAGTGTATGTTCGTCTTGTCATTCTCCAGACAGCGTGGCATTCAAACTAGGGGCTCAGGATCAACAATCACCAATCACCATAATACCATTCTACTTACACGATACCAAAAGTTTATCTTTCAAGCAAAAATTACTGAAGAGATTGGGATACAATTTGGAACATAGATAGCTAACTGTCTGAAATTGATTACATGTAGTCTACTTTTTATCTATTTACATTAACTTTGCGAATAAACGGTCAATAAAATGTCACTACATAGTTAAAGTTTTACTTATAAATTATTGAAACGGTAACAACGTGGGCACGTGGGGTTTTGCTAGTGCCTCTATAATATAATCCATTGTCTTGGCTTATCATTTTTGTTTAGTCCCAGACAATACAGCCACACAGCTCTAAGCAGCGCCAGTTTCCGTAGCTAGTTGGTAAAGTTCTCGAGTTACCGGCTCGGGTAGAGTTGCAGCGAGTAAACTCGCACAAGTAGACTGTCTTAGCAAGTTCCAATTTGAACATGTAACTATGTGCTTGAAGGGACTTCAATAACTTTTGATTTTATTCAAATATTTGCACTGTGTCTGGTTGTATTCTAAGTATAATTAGTATGTATTCAAATATATGTAAGTATTATATAGCTGTCTGGCTTCCATAGTACAAGCTTTGCTTAGTTTGGGGTCAGATGGTATTGTGTGTCCACCAGTATTTATTTATTTATATTGTAGGTTTTCTGTGGGAGTGACGTAAGTAGTATGTCCCAAATATCGACCCGATCCTTTCAGACGTGATCGAGCTACAAATATCCAAACTTTAGCATATTATACTATAAGCAGCATCATCAACAGCCCACTAAATGTTCCCACTGCTGGGACTCGGGTCTTCTCTCGCAAGGAGAGAGTTAAGGCCATAATCCACCACGCTGGCCCAGTGCCGGTTGGCGGATGAAACATGACTTCGAAAGATTCTAGGTACATGTCGGTTTCGTCACGATGTTTTCCTTCACCGTTTTAAGTTAGCGGCATTATGTAGATGACTTTAAAAAGACAATGGTGTGTGTGGGGTTTGAACCCGGGGTCCAGGATCGGCAGGCACCGTTCTCCAGGATCGGCAGGCGCCGTTCTCCCGACTAGACCAGCTGTAAATTGTAAGCAAAATACCAGAATACTAATAAATAGAGATATGTGATACAAATTGCACAATACTTTCCGACGCTTCCTAATACGTGCCAAAATAATGTACCCATAATAATATACCAAAAAAGAACTCAACACAGCCAATGATGGTTTCATTTCAAAAACGTGTCATTTTTCGAAAAAAATACGTAATATGCACAGATTACTGAAACAACAATGACAAATTTGAAATCCAAGATGGCCGCTACCACAAAATGGCGAAATATATTTCTTTATTCACCACTCCCTCAATATGGGTTTCAATTGTTTCCGTAATTCGTGGTAAAATGTTGAACTTTTATCTATGACAGGTTAATCTTAGACCAGAAGCAGAGTCTCGTCTGAAAAAGATATATTGTTTGACACGGTAAATTACTTCAATTTGAATGTTTTTCCCCGCATTTTGAAGTAGAATTACACAAAATCAAGCGACAGCCTAAATTGTAAGTTTGAGATGTTTCTTAACATTTTTTCAAGTTTTTGAAGCGAACACTACACAACAATGACGTTTCATTATGAAGTTTCAGCGAACTGTGACGACACTGTACTCTTATACAGTTTTTATAAAATAAAATCTGACTTTAGGAAGTTTTTTTCCCGAACATTGTGAATTGTTTAAATAGAAAACTTTACATAAACAGAGTTTTAGTACGAATTTCTTTGATTTTATTTAATAGAATGTAAATATGTATTTATATACTTTTGTCTCATAGCAGAGGAGATTATTTCTTCCTTACAACTTTTTAGGATTAACAAAAACAAAAGTCATTAAACATTAGTATTTTCTTCATAAAAATCAGGAATACTTGTAAGGTATATATATAATACTTGTAAATACAAATATTCATTTAATAGTTAAGCGACTACAAAAAGGACTTCAATTTAGAAAAAAGAGTTTAAGATATGGGATGAAAGTATACAAAAAAAATGTAATTAAAAATGAAAGTTTGTATGGAAGTTTCATGATTTTTAAACTTGAAATTTATTTGTAACTCTTTTGATAAGATATAAGTAAATGTGTAATTCAAAGTTTTAAGAATATAAAATCCACAAAAAAAAGGTAAGTCGCAGGATGTAACTAGTACTAGTATAGTTTACAACCTTAGCGGCATATAATTCGCTAGCTTCTAGAAACAAGTTGCAAGTCTCAGCTCTCAGCCTTAGTTTCGTAAGCCCAGTATTTTACGTTGACAAATAGTTGGACTTACAAAGGAGTAACGTCACAGTCTCCGTGCGGTCCTTTACCTCTGACGTCACGGCCAGGTGCCTCGGTTTTGCTCGGAATATTCCTCGTCTAGTGCCGAGCCACTGTACGCGTAGTATAAGTTTTAACGAGCTGTAATTAATTTATGACTGTACTAGTAGTACTGATATTTTGTAGATCAGCACTGTTGTAAATTCTACACAATATAACGAAGCTCCCTAGTTAGTTAATGCTTCCTACTATCCTCTATTTTTCTTTTCTTCTCCTAATCAAGATATTTGTTAACAGGAATACCCCAATGACAACGGACCCCTGAGTCTGTGGCGTGTCTAATTTAATAAAAAAAATTGGCAGTTATAGGGACTGCCGATAGAAGTAATCTATATCTATACTAATATTATAAAGCTGAAGAGTTTGTTTGTTTGAACGCTAGGATCTCGGGAAGTGCTGGTCTGAATTGAAAGATTATTTTTCTATTGGATAGTCCATTTATCGAGGAAGGCTTATAGGCTATAGAAAATAACGCTACAATTAACAGAAGCGGAGCATGAATCAAGACTGTAACAAAATCGGGAAAAATATTCCTTATTCAGAGTTTTCGTACGTTTCGTGCTTTGACATGACACATGACAGCATGTGTCTAAGATTGCGTCATTGAATCACAGATTACATACCTCTTGAATATAAAACGTTTTTGCTAATCTCTGAGTTGGTACGACTAATTTTCGATAGGTGGCGTAGCAGGTAGCTGAAGAGGTGTTTTGTTTGAAAGCGAAATTCTCAGGAATGACTGAATCAGGGATCTCGATGAGTGCTATATATGTTCCACGGGCGAAGCCGGGGCGGACATCTAGTAAATAATAACTCAGAATTTGATAGCTCACTTTGGCTCACGCGGGTGAAACCGGCGGACGTGGACCATGGCCATCTAGATTATCCGAGTTTACTCGAAGATTTCTTTCATTTACGAAAAGTACGCTTGAGTTCAATTCACAGCCCATAGAAAGTTTGTATGTGGCGCGCCAAAAGAAGCTATAACTTTAGAGTAGAGAAGTTATAATAAATAAGAAACGAAACTTTGAATGTTAATACTTCCACACGCATAAACACTTATACATTTAGTACATACAGTACAGCATAATTTCACGCAGTTATTGGAACATGAAGAGTTGAAGAGTCCAAATTTGTTACTTGGCACTGCACTCGTTTTTCCAGATATATAATAAGGTTAATCATCTTATATCTCTCTGCTCCGTGATTTCTTGAAATCATTGCCTTCCAACCGGAACACAGTTATTTACTTTATATTTTTAGAAGTGTAGGCAAAGTTCTCTTGGGCACGCGGGGTAAATTAAATTTCAGATATAAAAATTGGTTGCCTGTAAAGTCGGTATACGGGCGAAAGTTTTACGTGACAACGACTTTGAGTGGTAAAATAATTTTACGGAAGGGACGCGTGCCTTTCACTTTTTATGTCTGTCTCTCTCGCTCTTAGGCGGGCTAACCATGCCCGAGTGGAAGGGACGCGTGCCTCTCACTCGCTCTCGTTGTGAGCGCATAACGTGAGCGGAGCGTAACGCAGTTTCTTGAAGTGTTACCCGGCAAACCAAATTATAAGACGTTGTCACGTCAAAATCAAAAACTAAACTGCAATTAAAACTAAGAAATAAAATAGTAAGAAAACAATTTTAAACTTTTATTTTAAAAATATAATTACCTTTAAATTTTTCTAGAACCAGCGTACTCAGATATTTATTTAAATAACTTCTTCACCTATTGAAGAGTGATCCGTCTGAGCCTCGTCTTAACAAACAATTTACCAAATCCGAGACATCAATTTGTCTTGCTTACGAATTCTAAAGGTACCAATAAATTAATTGGCGAATAGCTAAGCCTAACTCGAATTCTAGAAATTGTGGAGTCGCCGAACATTTTCTGAATTTATGTAACGCGAAAGCGTAATTCCTATTCATTCAAAATGATTTATTATACTTTGGCAGCCTCGATTTGGAGGTAAATACAATTTACGGGGAAATGAAAGAAATTGCAAGTGTTGTGTTTGAATCAAATAAAATAAATCTGTAGTAACATTGAAAGAGAGCTTTTTTTATTAACCCCCGACCAAAAAAGGGGTGTTATAAGTTTGACGTCGATGTCTGACTGTCTGTCTGTCTGTCTGTGTGTGTGTCTGTCTGTGGCACCGTAGAGCTCAAACGGATGGGCCGATTTCGATGCGATTTTTTTATTTGCAGTTAATATTCGTGCGGATGTTCTTAGCTATGTTTGGTTAATATCGATTCAAGATGGCCGCCGCCACAAAATGGCGGACAAAATATTTCTTCACAACCTACCTCAATATGGGTATTAAATGAAAGGACTTGACTAGTAGAATACTATACACTATAAAAAATCAAATCCAAGATGGCCGCCACCACATAATGTCAAATAATATTATTTTTTTCACTACTACCTCAATATGAGTATCAAACGAAAGGGCTTGATTAGTAAAATACATTGCACGATGACAAATTTCAAATCCAAGATGGCCGCTTCCACAAAATAGCAAAATACATGTCTTTTTTCATGACTCCCTTATATAATATGGGTATCAAATAAAAGGGCTTGACGAGTAGAATGTTGTACAGATAACAAATCTGAGGTAGTTGAGGGTTAATCAAAATTTTTAATTTTGTTCTTGTGTTATAGAGAGAGACGGGAAGAGAAGGACATGTGCCTGATAGTAAGTATCACGCCTATTCAACAGCGTCACACATTTATTGAATCAGCGAAAACAGCCCACTAAACGCTTCCACTGCTGGGATTTGGAGGCCTTCTTTCACAAGAAGAGTCAAGGTCGTAATCCACCACGCTGGCCCAGTGCAGGTTGGAGGAAGACACATGACCTCAAAAGATTCTAGGTACATGTCGATTTCTTCACGATATTTTCCTTAGACATTTTAAGTGAGCATCATTGCGCACATGACTTCGAAAAGACAGTGGTGTATGTGGGTTTTAAACCGGGGGCTCCGGATCGGCAGTCGTCGTTCTCCGGACTAGACCACCCTTAATCAAATCATTACCCAGTATTGTACTACGCTTGTTCGTCACTCACAGATATAAACTATAAAAAATATACAAACAGTTAGCATATGACACCAAAACCCCACTACCGTTATGTAGTACATTTTCTGGGCCAAATATGTTCTCCTATAAAACGGCTCATTCCAAAGTTAGTTATAATAATTTTAGCCGAGCCAACTTCGGACATGTTATAAAAATCAAGAGTCATACGGGTGAAGTTGAGCGCCAGTTGCGAACTATGCGCGGTTGCCGACGCAGAGCGGGCATAGCTTCTCAACTATGCTGGGAGATGGAACTTGTTACGCTGAGAATGGAATACCGGTTGTGGCGCCCCGCGCGACCTACACTCGCCTTGATACATAACTGTAACTAACACACAGAAAGGAAGGGAATTATGGAATTTATTTTTTAAACCTACATGCTTTTTGAAGTGAAACCATCTTTCGGCACACCTCAGACACATTTTTCGTGGGCTGTGAATTGAGTTATGCGAGTAGCATCACGCTCGGGAATGATAAGAAATATTCGGGAAAACTCGGGACCGTTGCCTTTGGCCATACAGAAAAACGTCACCATTTCTAAATGGCCATGCTCATGGCCACGCCCTCACCACGTAGTTTCCAAAGTGAGCTATCAAATTCTGAGTTATAAGTTTTCACTTCTATCAGCAGTTTCTATGACTGTCATTTTTTTTGTTAACATGGAGTGACGAGAAGAACTCGACATGTGTTTGATGGTAAGCGACATGCCTTAACTCATAACAGCATAGTATCACGCAGATATTGGAATTTAAAGAGTCCAAATCCAAACCATAACTTAGCACTGCACTGCGTTTGTCGCCCAGATATATACATGTCGCAGCCGGATCGTATAATCCGCTGTATTACATTACGGCTAGCCGTTTTGAAAAACAGGGCCGCTTTGTAATGCGGTGGTTTAACGATTAGCCGCATTGTCATTGCGATACGTTCTTCAATACGGCGGCCAACGTTTAGCCGCATTGTACTACTGCTTAAATTGTAGGGTGACCAGACTTACAAAATAAACAATGAAAATTAATTGTATTAATCATAAAAAGCTGACAGATTATCTCTTACCATATTTCTTAAACTTTTTTTTTAAACATCATACCTCTCAGATAAAACTTGAAAGCCCCTAACTTGATATTGGTGATGGTACACCTAAGAAATATGGTGCACTTAGACAAGGGTCATCAATGAGATTCGACTCAGGATGGGCTCCCGCCAGAAGCTCTGCGGTCAGCCCTGAGTGTCGCTTCTTCATACTCGGCCTACGCTCCACTACGGAGGTCGCCGGCTCGCTTCGCTCGCCACCTCCCCCCTTCACTACGCTTGACCTCGCATGGCTCGCTCCACTCAGGACCTCCCTGGAGCTTCTGGCTCCCGCGTTTTTTATAAACACTCTAGGGGTAGTAGCGACAAGACTAGGTGGAGTCGGGGTGCTCCGAGTCGGATCTGGGTCCTTCTTAACCTACCCGGTCCGATTTAGTTTTGGCAAGGATGACGGTGGTAAACCACCCCAATAATATTGTGTAGGATGCCGCCGAACACCAGAATCCACAGTCACCTTAGCAATTTAGCAACACACGTACTGTTTTCAACGCCAGACAGCGCCATGAGTGTTAAGAATCGGAACTAAAAAATTGTCAAAGCGGCGGCTAATCTTTCGCTTTATTACATTAAGGCTAGCCGTTTTGAATGACGTATGGCGACGAATACATTCCGGCTGTCTTTTAATCAGCCGCGTTCAATCTGGCTAATCGTTAAACCGCCTCTTTACAAAACGGCCATGTTTGTGATGACGGCTAACCATAATGTAATACGGTGGATTATCCGAGTACCTATTCTGCTGTTACATATAGATTATGGTCTGGAATAACACAAGCTATTTTTCCACCCCAAAAAAATAACGGGATCCCGAACTAAGCTGGAAAACCCGCGGGCCGCTGCTACTAAAAATAAATAGCACAAGAACAAAATTAAAAATTTTAACTAACCCCCGACTACCTTAGATTTGTTATCTGTACAACATTCTACTAGTCGAGCCCTTTCATTTGATACCCATATCAAGGAAGTTGTTATAAAAAAAATGTAATTCGCCATTTTGTGGTAGCGGCCATCTTGGATTTGAAATTTGTCATAGTGTAAAGTATTCTACTAATCAAGCCCTTTCGTTTGATACCCATATTGCGGTAGTAGTGAAAAAAAATTTATAATTCGCCATTTTGTGGAGGCGGCCATCTTGGATTTGCAATTTGTTATAGTGTATAGTACTTTGCTAGTCAAGTCCTTTCATTTGATACCCATATTGAGGTAGGTTGTGAAGAAATATTTTGTCCGCCATTTTGTGGAGGCGGCCATCTTGAATCGATATTAACCAAACATAGCTAAAAACACCCGCACGGATATTAACTTTCAAATAAAAAAAACCGCATTGAAATCGGCCCATCCGTTTGAGCTCTACGGTGCCACAGACAGACACACACACAGACAGACAGACAGACATCGACGTCAAACTTATAACACCCCTTTTTTGGTCGGGGGTTAAAAATAGTGACCCGATGGTAAGTGCAGCCTACAGCAGAGCTATAGAGCTTAGTATCCAGTATCCACACGTAGTCACAAGAGGTGCATTAGGGCTGCCACTCGTGTTAATGCATGCCTCGTGTCGCTGCTAGCTGCTCTAGTGTTTGCCTGGTACTAGAGGCAGCCCTAAGCAGGTACTGAGCTTGCAACCGTATTGACACTCACACACCAATGACTATTTAGTTAAATACGACTAATTTATTTATTTATTCAATG
Organism: Ectropis grisescens; assembly: GCA_017562165.1. NCBI lineage: Eukaryota > Metazoa > Arthropoda > Insecta > Lepidoptera > Geometridae > Ectropis > Ectropis grisescens. The sequence continues at coordinate 25,810,100 of CM029787.1, read as the reverse complement.
AGTACACAAAACAGAATGTAATAAACACATATTATAGAGTAAATTTGAGTGCATAATATATACTATACATAACTGTATTACATACCAAACTCCAAACTACATATATGTGGGCCCCAAAACAAATTTTGTTAAAACACAGTGGTTTGATAACAAAATTACTAAAATAGAGATAATAAATAAATAAATACATAATGAAAATTTGGCCAACAGATCTGAACTTAAAACTAACATGCTTTAAAACAGTAGATAAATAAGATAGTTAACAAACATTGTGAAACAACTAACTAGCTACATCTCAAATTTAGAAGAAAGTAAGAAAATTTCACAATAAAGGTGTCAATTGAAATGTGTAAAGAAACATTGTAAAACAAACACAGAATAGTAGTAGTAGTTAGCACAACAGGGTTATTCTTTTAGATTAAAGTGTAACATTTCTTTGATTTTCCTCTGATATTCGTATAACTTTAAGTGAAAATATATTTCCAGAATCTGATATTTTGAGAATTTGATATTATGCGAATGAGCCAAAATATCGATGTCCCTGTTGGAGACAACGAAATCATGTGCGTAATTCCGCTAACTTAAAAATTTCCTAGAATCTTTCGATGTCACGCATCATCACGCGCATTGGGTCAGCGCGGTGGATTATGGTCTTAATTCTGTCCTTAGAGAGAAGGCTCCGAGCCCCAGCAGTGGGAATATTTATTGGGCTGCTTGTGCACAAAATATAATAATGGTAGCAGCACCTTGCGGTTTCCTAGTTAGTTGCGTAGTTCCTGTTACCATTTTTTTGTGTGATAAAAAGTAGCCTATCTGTTATTCCAGACTATAATTTATATTCCGAATTTCAACTTGATTCGTTCCGTTTTGACTGAGCAAGAAACATTCACAGGTTTGTATTTATAATGTTAGTAGAATTCTACTTAGATTAAAAATGTCAATGTCTCATGTAGGAACATCTGAACTAATCTAGTTGAAATTTGGAATGTTGTTAGATTATAATATATATAGTGTGTAATAACACATAGACAACTTTAAAAATGTATCCTATTTGTATGCAATTTATTTTCATCAATACTTGACGTATATGTTGTAATGAATAAAGAACTGTAAATGTTGGATACTTTTTATCAAGCATAAAATAACGGGAACTAGGCAGGTCAGACCACGGGCGTTCCTAGTGTGTAATCTCTGAGAAAACACGCTGAAGTAAAGTATAATCTATGTATAAACGTAATATTTGTACAAATTAATATGGAATGTGATACCAGTTAATAGAATTGGTCATTTGGTTCGCCATTCAGCGCAAAATCGCCGCGTGGATGTAAACAGCCATCGAGACGGCCGTAATGGGTCATTAAGCACTTAGCCCTTTATTACGGTATACAGGGTGGCGCGCGACAAGATGCATTACTATATGAATAAATGATGATGACGCATCACAGTTTGATATCAGGCCAGATGCCGGTTAAGTGCAAGTCTCTTTAATATACAATGTGAAATGAAACAGTTGGACCGACTTTTATGAAATATTATTGGACACATTTGTGGAGTTGGATGGGATTGTAAACCATTTTAGTCCTAATTGACCCCATACAATATTTAGATAAAAAATGCTTTATAGTGACACAGACAAATCAAAATATTACAATGGAATACTAAAGATCTAGCGCCACAAGTGGACGCCCTATTACTGAAAGCAATCTAATTAAAATGTTTTATCATTCATTTGTCATTAAAAATAAGTTAAACCCTTGAAAATTTTACAGAAAAAACCAAAAAGATAACATCTAAAGTGAAGTAAAATAAAGCAAAAAAAGTGAGACAAAGGGAAGTGAAACGAAATCACTTCCATTTGTCTACAAACGTAGTGAAGTACGTAGAAGCGGAGTAAGGTGAAGTGCTAAACGAGCTGAGAACCCGCGCGCGCACTCTCCTTGAAAAAGATCGCCGGACGCGATCGAAACTTGAGTCGGACTGGACTGACTATATTAAACGTGAGTTACTCGTGTATTTATGTAAAAAGTTAGGTTAAGTTATTTGAGGCAAAGTGATGAAAGGCAAAGCAAATCGAATCAATATGTGACAACCACCCTGTATGCCCGTCCCACATAAACTCGAAAGTTCCAAGTCTCTTGTCGAGCTATAAAACGATTAAAATTCTCTCCGCGGCGCCGATGTTAACAACAACTTATGAACTCTAAGTTGTCGCTCCGAGCTCCAAGTAATTAATAAGCGAATTGCTGCAAATAAACCACAAACTTCACAGCGATGGAAACATCTAAATAACATCTGTAATTACTTCAACATTATTACTATGGAAACTCACGAACTTGATATATATCTTGTAAGCCCTACTATTCTAATTAAAGCTAAGGATTGTTAGTGTGTAATGACGTTTTTTAATCTTTCATGCAAAAACTGTCAAAGGGTCTGGATGAAATTTGATTTATAAGTATGTAATAGTCATTTAGATACTTATTTATCTCTGGAAAATAATAGGGACAATAACTATGCGGGTGAAACCGCGTGAAGCTGCTGGTCTGTATTAATATGAAGCTGAAGAGGTTTCTGAAGTGGCAACTTTAGATACTTATTGGTATTGTGAAAGTAATGGAGACAAGGATGCATGTGAAACCACGAGACGCTAATGGTATGTTCTTTTGATACAAATAGAGCACTAAATGTGTTGCTCAGCGAAAAGTTAGACTACCAATTAGGTCAATCAATGATTTCACGTTTTAACCGACTTCAAAAAAGGAGGTGTCTCAATTCGACCGTATATTTTTTTTCTAGCTTCTTATGGACAGAAATAAACGGAAAACTTGCAAGTACATATCAATAATACTTATATTTTCCGAGAATCAACATTATGAGAAAGTTTTATCTGACTGCCATCTCATCTGCTACCTGCAGATATAGTAACCCAATGATTTCCACAATGACCGGTCTTGTGCCGCCTCCATCCACCGACTGGAAAGTCGGTGGATGGAGGCGGCTTCGACCGACCGAGACAATATCATCGGTCCATCGTGTGGGGGTCGTCCTACACAGCGTCTGCCGGTTCGTGGTCGCCATTCGAGTACCTTTACCCCCCAGCGGTTATCGGTTCTGCGAGCTATTTGGCCTGCCCATTGCCACTTCAACTTGCTAATGATATTTGACTGTAAACCACCTGTAAACTGTAACAGTTTTGATACTCGTAGAACGAAGTCGATGCGGACGGCTAGTGTTTTATAAAGTTCTCTCATCTCAAATATACAACCAGAATTTCATACATGAACTTAGTAGTAAAATAATCGTAAAATGTGAAGCATATTTGCATATTTGTGATAACATCAAATCTATTTTTGGCATCTAATTAACCTTTGACTCAATGAATGGCCGAAACTTGAGGGTAGAAACTAATGTTAAAGTAACGACCAAGAGCTCAAGATAGTCAGTAACTAAAGAAAGTAGTGAGGATATTCAAATTAGCCAAAATTGGGATGAACTGCTCGTACATAAGATAATCTTACTAATATTATAAATTAGCCAAAATTGGGATGAACTGCTCGTACATAAGATAATCTTACTAATATTATAAATTAGCCAAAATTGGGATGAACTGCTCGTACATAAGATAATCTTACTAATATTATAAATTAGCCAAAATTGGGATGAACTGCTCGTACATAAGATAATCTTACTAATATTATAAATTAGCCAAAATTGGGATGAACTGCTCGTACATAAGATAATCTTACTAATATTATAAATTAGCCAAAATTGGGATGAACTGCTCGTACATAAGATAATCTTACTAATATTATAAATTAGCCAAAATTGGGATGAACTGCTCGTACATAAGATAATCTTACTAATATTATAAATTAGCCAAAGTTGGGATGAACTGCTCGTACATAAGACAATCTTACTAATATTATAAACTAGCTGCGCCCGCGGTTTTACGTGCGTAGTTCCCGTTTCCGTTGTTTTTTTTTTTCGGGATAAAATGTTGCCTGTTTGGTTTTACAGACAACAAATTGAGTTACAAATTTCTATTCGATCCGTTCAGGCATTACGATGTCATTAAGCAAATATCCAAACATTGATTAATTGAGAGAGCTATGCTCGGACTCTCTTTGAGCGACAAAATCCATAATGAGGATTTTCGCAAAAGAACGAAAGTGGCCGACATAGCTCAAAAAGTAAGCAAACTGAATTGGCAATGGGCAGGCCACATCGCTCGCAGAACTGACAACCGATGGGGAAAAAAGGTTCTCGAGTGGTGACCACGAGCCGGAAGACGCAGTGTTGGACGGTCTCCCACTAGATGGACAGATGACCTCACAAAAGTCGCTGGAAACCGCTGGATGCAGGTTGCGCAGGACCGTTCGTTGTGGAAATCTAGGGCTATGTTCAGCAGCTTGTCTTGCGGCTGATGGTGATGATGTTGATGAGACAGAATGCCAAAGTTTGGACGTTTGTTGCTCAATCACGTTGGAACAGCTAAACCGATCGGATTGAAAGTTAGAACACAGCTAAATTACAGTCAGTATTGAATAGCGATATTGTTCAGGGTAATGGAAATTGGACGAGTAAATCGACAGGGCACTGTTAGTACTAGATGTAGTTACTTATAAGGAATATCGCACATTACTCTATGGTTGGATATCGTAACCTCCATTACAAACTATGGCACTAGTCTAGTATTGCGGGAACAGTTGGATTGTTTTATACATTCAAACAACTTAATTTACTGACGTGATAAAATAATGTAACAAAAAATATCCTATCTCTTGTTTGTAATTACTATAGTGGTTCCATAATTTTACTGTACAAGCAAATTGGCCCCGTTATCTGGGTCCTTGTCAGTAAGTCTGAACTAAGGATAGTTTTGAGCAGAAGTTCTGTTATCAGTTAAGAGAAGACATTCTCAAGATTAATGTAGAACTTACTAATAAAGCCGATTTCTAGACGAATGTATTTTATAAGATATCTTATATTTGGTGTCCACTCCATTGTAGACCACATCAGGCAAGATGGTTGTAAAGGCATATTATCCAAATAAGCCTAATTTAGCATGATACCATTTTTTCATAGTATAGTAACAAGACGAGCAGGACATTTACCTGATGGTAAGCAACACGACTGCCCATAACAGCACAGTGACACGTAGCTATTGGAACACGAGTTCAAATCATGATCTTGCACTGTACTGCGCTCGTCACTCAAAGATGCTATGATCCATCTCTATAGTCTGTAATTTATCTGGAAACATTGGTCTTCAAACGTGGCACAGTGATGCTTTCATGTTACTGCTTGGCGGTAAAATAATTGGCAAAGGTGTGTACTTCCCCAGGTGGACTCTGCAAAGAGCCCTACCCAATATGACACAAATATTTACATCCACTACACTGTCTCTCTATATAAAAATGTTATGTTGGTTTGTGTACGCTTCAAAAACTCAAAAAGTACTGCACCGATCGTGCTGAAATTTTACAATGATATATAATCCGCATCAAGGATTGTTTTTATCTAATTTTTGCATCACAATGTGCCATAGCGAAGCGTGGTAGGGTACATCTAGTTTACTATATAAATACAACAATGACAAAAAGAAAAACATACGTATTTCTATGGAACGCCTGTAAATATGAGCATTAGCAAAAAAACTGTCGGAAAAAGTAATTAGTTAGCCACACAATGTTTTCAGTCACATTCGGATCACTTCTTTTGTAGCACCACGGTTTCCTCTAGAAATTTTCCTTCGTTGTTAAATAACGCTAAAACATTTATTCACTAACTAGTACATTAATTTAGTATTAATTTACAATATGGTTATTTCATTTTATAGCCTAATTATGCCATTAATTGCTCCCACTGCTCGGACTCTGGGCCTTCTCGCGCAGATGAGAGTCAAGGCCATAACCCACCACGCTGGCCAAGTGCGGGTTGGTGGATAACACATGACCTCGAAAGATTTTAGGTACATGTCGCTTTCGCGGTTTATTCTGCACCGTTTTAATTTAACGGCATTGTGTAACTGACTTTCGAAAAGACAGTGGTGCGCGTGGGATTTGAACCCGGGGCTCCGGATCGAAAGTCACCGTTCTCACGAATAGAACAGCCGTAATTTTTTTAACATTTAAATTTTCAACGACACCACTTGTTTTTATTTAATTATAAATTGTGTTTAAATAATTTATTTGTCATTTAAGACATTTCTGTCGCTTACATGATAAAAATAACTTATTACAATTTAAATTTTCGACGTCACACTTTACATACACATAAAACACAAACAAATCAAAAATACATAAAACTAATCAAGGTTAAGTAATAAAAATTCCAAATATCAGATACAGTCCGCGAGGTATAAGCTGAGCTTTGCATTTGTGTGAGTGTACATGGATAGTGTAGGTGTGACAACCGGCCTTAGGCGCGGCGTCATTTTCGCCCGGTAAAACCGGTTTACACTGATTTTGGGTAACCGGCCTGAGGCGCGGCGCCATTCTGTCTCGCCGCGCTCCTGCCGCACTTCACCTCTTGTACAGACTGCAGCGTGACGTGTTTAATATTATTTTGTTTTTGTTTGATATAAGTGTTAGTAAAATGGATGCCAACACAAATAAGCGCAAAATACGGAAACCATTAAATAGCCAAGTAAAATAAATTTTGTATAATTTAAATAGCTATTTTAAAGACATGAACGATAAAGACATGTCAAGTGTGACATCAGCCCAATTGGTATCGACATCGACAGGAATTCCACTGTCAACTGTTAAACGAGTCTTATTGGAAGGTAAACGTGTTTTGAAAGCTAGAACCAAATTCAAATCTCCGAAAAAGACCAGATGCAGGAAAAATATAATAATCATTGATGATTTTGATAAAGCAGTAATCCGTAGAACAATTCATAATTTTCACATTACTGACCAAGAGGTGCCAACAATGAAAAGAATTCATGAAAAATTAAAGGCTGACATTAACTATCCGGGATCAATATGGTCATTGCGAAAAGAAGTATATCTTTTAGGATTCAAATGGTCAAGGACAGAGAATAACAGAAAAAATTTAATGGAAAAGCATGAGATCCGTCACCTACCTATAACTTATTTACTTAAAATTTCCGAATACCGTATTCAGGGCAGGCCTATCGTTTATACCGATGAAACATATATTGACACCACTCACACTTCATCGAAAATCATATTCAGATGGCAGCACTTCTGGTTTGAAGAAACCTATTTCTAAAGGAAATCGATTGATAATCGTCCATGCCGGCGGCGAGAACGGTTTCATACCAAATGCGCTGCTGATGTTTAAAGCTAATCAAAAAAGTGGTGATTATCATAACAATATGAATACAGGAAACTATACAAAATGGTTACAAACGCAATTAATTCCCAATTTGAAGCCCAATAGCGTTATTGTAGTTGACAACGCATCTTACCACAATTCGTTAAAAAATCCCGCTCCCAACTCAAATAGTCGCAAACAAGATATGATTGACTGGCTCAAGTTACGCAATATCGATCACTCAATATCCATGCTTAAACCACAACTTTATCAATTGATACTGCATAATTAACAACGATTTATTGAATATAAAATTGACACCTTATTAAGAGAACATGGTCACAGCGTCCTTCGTCTACCACCCTATCACCCAGATTTCAATCCGATTGAAAATATATGGGCAATGAAATAAAAGGATACGTCGCGAAAAAAAACGTGTCAATGAATATGGATACAATAAGGAGGTTAGCAAATGAAAAACTTGAAAGTATCACTGTACAGGAATGGAAAAATGTTTGTGACCATGCAATAAAAGAAGAAAAAAAGTTTCATGGATACGACGCCGTTATTGACAATATAACGGAAAGATTCATTATTAAAACAAACGACACATCAGACGAGAGTGAAAATGATAACGAGAGTGATAAAGAAAGTGACTATGGTGCAATGTCTGGTGTAGAAGATGTGTAGTTATTTTGTCTTTCAAATTGAATCTTTAGTAATAATCACACAATAATATGTACTCATCAGTCAAATACACAGCTGGACTTTATTTTATGAATTTAGTTTTATTTTATTTTAATACTAGAATACTTCTCCGACTTATGTTATGCCTTAAGTACCTACCTAAAATATAATGATATTAATTTTTAAGAGTTTGTTGTCTGACTGTACTTTTGGTGATCACTCACACTAATGCAAAGCTCAGCTTATACCTCGCGGACTGTACCTATTTTAACAAAAAACACAGACAAAAGACATAGAACAAAATAGGCTATGTATCTATTACATTTTTCTTAGGTGTATAGATATACGAAGTAGGTACTTTTCACAACTGGATCTCAAATTTTATTTTCAGTAGATGTTTATTTTTTTTAAAGTTACATAGAGAGGTTTAATTATTTTATGCTTCAGAGATAATATATTTAGCCAATTGGTTTTTGAATGCGTGAAGTAAATTTACATTAGTCTAAATCATTGATTTTAGGTTAGAATGGGTTTACGATAACCACATTCAGAACTATTAAGGACAACATTTAATTTTACTTGTACATATCTCGAGTAAATCTACACATATGATTATGCTCTCTCAACTCTTCCTAAATATAGGACGGCATCAAATGACATTTGTTTGGCAATATGAAGATTATACAGTTTAATTCCGTGTCAACAAACGGAAACATCTTTGATCTTAACAGCAGCGTGATAATTCTAACCTGTGAGTGTAATCTGAGCTCCGTATTGATGGCAATAATTATCTTGTAAATTATCGTAAGTAATTTAGTTTGCTGTACGGAACGGGACTCACACTTCGTGGCGTCACAGTGAGGAAATGTGAGTGATCTATTACAAGTTGTAAGTAGGAGATGTTTTGATATTTGAGAGAGAAACGAAATGAAATTTATTTGGATCAAGAACACTATTAAAAAACAGGTTAATATCTACTCATTCACAAACACAAAGATATTTAGACAAATGTACAATGGACCTCACACTAGGGCAACCTGTGTCATGGGTACCACGCATAACAATTACACAACATTTTTTAGAACTAATGAAAAGCAATAAGAAAAAAACAAAACATTTATTGTGGTTAATATCTACAAAATACAATCGAAAAATAAATATAAAAGTAATATTCTCAACTAATATACATATATGTTGGAAGCTAACAACTCAGACAGTGAAACAAAGATGGCTTAAACTATTCTGTATTAATGTATAACATCGGTATTTAAACTAATTTAGTAATTAGCCAGGTATCTGTAATTAATTGCATTATCCATCTTTCACTATCTTTTTTCCAATCTATCTTTTCGCTGACATCCCAGATCTGTCCCCCAGCTCCCAAACGTAGTCCACATTTTATTTTAAATTTTCAGCCAGTAATCATATTTTAGCAAGGAGTTTTGTACAAGCCTATTTTAACCTTACAATCTATACAGAATATATGTATAGATATTTAATACGTAGATATATATTACACTAGATGCCCGCCCCGGCTTCGCCCGTGGTATATTATATAGCACTCATCGGGATCCCGTATATATCCAACGGTGAAAGAATGACTGAAATCGATTCACTCATTCCTGAGAATATCGATTTCAAACAAAAAACCTCTTCAGCAACCTGCTACGCCACCTGTCGGAAATTGGTCGTACCAACTCAGATTTAGAAAAAAAAATTAGCAAAGGTTTATATTCAAGCCACAGATTACTGAAATTCAATGACGCAATCTTTGACACATGCTGTCATGTGTCATGTCAAAGCACGAAACGTACGAAAACTCTCAAAAGGGGAATATTTTTTCCCGATTTTGTTACATTCTTGTTTCATGCTCCGCTTCAATTAATAGTAGAGTTATTTTCTATAGCCTAAAGCCTTCCTCGATAAATGGACTATCCAATAGAAAAAGAATCTTGCAATTCGGACCAGTACTTCCGGAGATCCTACCGTTCAAGCAAACTAACAAACAAACAAACTCTTCAGCTTTATAATATTAGTATAGAAGTATAGATAGTATAGATTAATATGACATTCATTTTAGACTGCAGGCCCGTGAATAAAATCTATGGGTCAAATGAACCACCAGGAGACCTATGTAGGAAGATAAAAGGTTATAAAGTAATTAGATTCAATACTATCCCGTCACTTGTAAGCTGTCCAACTGAGTTTAGTGGAAGAGGGGAGAAATAATCGAGGTACCCTCGATCATATAATATTTTGTAGTACGTTTTTTTGGTAATTCTTCCACTACAAAAAACGCTGTGATGTTAAGACAATTGATTTGTCCAAGTCACTTGCCAAAGTACTTCGACCAAGTGTCTCTAAATAGTACGAAGTTTGGAATAGTTTTACTTTGGAACTATATCGAGAAGTGAATACAAAGTGGAAGCGGAGAGAAAAAATTAAATTATCCGAGTCCTTGTTCCAGAAACTTCGAGAAGATAAATACAGCTCGAGGCGGCCGTTGCTTGTATAGTTGTTACGTGTTTTAATGAGATCTGCAAAATAAATAAACCATTTGTTTTGATTCTAGCTGGATTAAATCATACATCTTACTTTTGTGTTTTGAGAAATGTTAATATTAAAAGTTGTATTTGTAGGGAGCCTCTCTATCATCTAAACATTTAACTCGTTGTGGTAGTACTTTTTTCAGAGTCCTCGAGGGAAAGTACTTTGTACTTTTGTCAGTTATTCTATAGCAATATAATAAGCTCAAATTGCCAGGTTTCCCGGATTTTTTTTTAAATAAAGAGTGACGAGACGATCAGGACATGTGCCTGATGGTAAGCAACATGCCTGACACATAACAGCACAGTGACACACAGCTATTGGAACATAAAGAGTCCAAATCATTACCTAGCACTGTACTGCGCTCGTCACCCAGAGATCTAAGAGCTTATATCTCTAAGCCCTCTAATTTCTCTGGAAACATTGCCCTTCAAACCGGAACACAGTAATGTTTGCACATTACTGCTTGGCGGTAGAATAACTGGCAAAGGTTTGGTACTTCCCCAGGCGGACTCTGCCAAGAGTCCTACCACTACTAATTAAAGGGTCAAGTGAAAAATTATCTTACGGGTGACGATAGTAGTGTCGGGCAGTGTGAGGCCGTAATTCTATTATCTAAGTTAAGTGGTAAGTAGACCTAATTTTAACTAAATACTTTAACATTTATTGCTTCAATATGTTACAGGTAGCTAGGATTCAAACACGGCGTTTATTTCTTTTGAATGTTATTCACATAACTCAGGATCACATTAACCGAATTTTATATCTGAAATCTTCGTATTCAAATAGCTACTTGCCAATAAAATAAAATAAAAAAACTAAAAGCATTAATTTCTTATAAAAACTTCTTTAATGAGTCTCCTACTAGGCATGTGTATATAGTGAGAGACTCCACTGTACGTTAAATATTCCGATTTTAATAGTAGCCGAGCCGAATAAAAAAAAATCGGCGTCGTCGAACACTTTTGATACGCGACCCTCTAAACTGGAAGTTATAGATTTTTACTCTCAATAAATATTGATACAAGAACAACCGGCGCAGCTGTTACGGGAATTTAAACGCATAAAACAATTCGGTAAAGTTTTTATTCGGGGCTCGGCAGGTGATTGTGACACTAAACATTTTTATAGTGAGCTCGCAGCGCGCCCGTAAATCAGGGCCAGTTTACACCGGCCTGTAAACCGGGGGTTTATGGCGATCGGCTAACGGTGGGTTAGCGCACGTGGAAATGGTATTGGTTCCAATTTATTTTAACCGCAGCATTTTGAACATTTACGCTTGGCCTACGTGATCCAAAAACTGTATTTTTAAAGTAAAATAAAATAGAAACAGATGTTATGGGGTTGTGACATTCAAATAAAGATTTAAGTAACGTATCAGAATTTAAGTAATGTATAGCTAGTTAAATAACAACAAAGCATACTAAGATATTAATAAAAAGAAAGAATTGAGGTTTCTTTTATTTTGTACCCCAACTTATGGATTTTAAATTTCCGTGAAAACACATTTTTGTACGTCATCAATCAATACATATTTTTGAACTAAGGTCAATTGAAATGCTTGCTGAATTCCTGAAATATTTTGATTACCACTATTATCTAAGTTAAGTGGTAAGTAGACCTAATATTGCTTCAATATGTTACAGGTAGCCAGGATTCAAACACGGCGTTTATTTCTTTTAAATGTTATTCACATAATTCAGGATCACATTAACCGAATTTTATATCTGAAATCTTACACCCAACCTTGTTGTCACTTCCAGACGTCATATCCCGGTGGGGTTCCCACGGGGCTGTTGCCCCGCCGTTAATCACCGATCAGCGGTTCCCGGTCACATTCCGTCGGCGAGCCGGCCCCTGTGTCCTGAGTAATGTGTACGAGTGTAATGCTGTTTCGCCATAAATCAAGAAATTAGTACCGGTCGTGTTTACACCTGTGCTGCGTTCTGGTTGAGTATTGTCATCATCATTATCAGCTCATACTCGCCCACTGCTGAATCTATACTAATATTATAAAGCTGAATAGATTGTTTGTTTGAACGCTAGGATCTCGGGAAGTACTGGTCCGAATTGAAATATTATTTTTCAAATAGATAGCCCATTTATTGAGGAAGGTTATAGGCTATAGAACATAACGCTACTGTTAATAGAAGCGGAGCATGAATCAAGAATGTAACAAAATCGGGGGAAAATATTCCTTTTTGAGAGTTTTCGTACGTTTCGTGCTTTGACATGACACATGACAGCATGTGTCTAAGATTGCGTCATTGAATATCACAGATTACATACCTCTTGAATTTAAACCTTTGCTAAACTGTTTCTAAACCTGAGTTGGTACGACCGACAGGTGGCGTAGCAGGTAGCTGAAGAGGTGTTTTGTTTGAAAGCGATATTCTTAGGAATGACTGAACCGATTTCAGTCATTATTTTACCGTTGTATATGTACGGGATCCTGATCAGTGCTATATAATGTACCACGGGCGACGCCGGGGCGGACATCTAGTATAGCATAAATAAGTAACTCACCAAATGTTCCCTCTCCAGAAACTCGGGAACTTCTGTCGTAAAAAAAGTTAAGGCCATCCACCACGCTAGCCTAGTGTGAGGTTGATGACACGTAGCAGATTCTAGGTAACATGTCGGTTTCCTCACGATGTTTTCCTTGGCTGTTTTAACTTAACTGAATATAGGCTTCTTAAAAAATACTTATGTTTTTGGCTTTAAGTTTCCAACCGTCACCAGCTGCCATTCGTATATCGTCACTCCATATTGGTAGTCGTTCCGTGTCCACTCTTACGATATTATCTGCAAAATATATAACTAACATTTGACCGTACCTCTACCAAACAAACATGTAGAGGTATTTACAAATTTAAATTATGTGTACATAAGTCCATATTCACGCATAATTATATAGCTACAGTAATAACAGCTACCTGTTTTAATATCAATTACGTTCGCTTCAGTCTTCGTAATGTAATCTAAGACCCAATCAATAGTAATTTATTGCTTCATCAGAACGTGAATTGTGGCTCATAATAATGAGGCCGCCACGTCAGCCCGAGTAATTCACGGCCTAGGAAGCCAACGTCTATAATACAGAATTAGGTACAGACTAATGTGTAGCTATTAACATAAAACAAATTGCCGTTTATCATGGTCGATTTTCCGCTAACTACATAGATAAACTTTAATGCACACTTGGATCAAAAAGATCTTATTTAAAAGTACTCATAGTAAATAATTTTCCTAGTCAAGCCCTTTCATTTCATACTTTTAATGATGCAGTCCTGTAAAAAACGCTATTCACCATTTTGTAATTGCGACCGTCTTGAATTTGAAATTAATTATAGCGTATAGTATTTTACTAGTCAATCTACTAGTCAATATTTGATACCCATAATGAAGAAGGTTGTGAGAAAATTTTGTTTCCACCATTTTGTGGCGGCGGCCATTTTGAGTCGTTTTTCACCAAACATTGCGAATACTCACCGCTAATTTACCTCAGAAATAAAAAAAACAAAATCGAGTCGGTTTATCCGTTCGGGAATTTACTTTGCCACAATCAGACACACACACACATACATTACCACCGACACCAAACTTATAACACTCATCTGTTTGCATCGGGAGTTAAAACCAAAATATCATCAACATAAAATTTCATAACTTTTCACTAAAAATAAAAGAATAAATTTAGAAATAGCAAAAGCTTCTACACCCGAAGCTTGACGGATACGACATAACATTTTACTAGATTAGCCTCGTGTTTCCGGAACCAGCGTTCTACTTCTAAAACTAATTCGATTGGTAAGTTCAAAATTTTATTCTATTCCATCAAGTTTCACGATTCGAAGCAAAACTTCAGCAGCAATTTGTAAATGGAAACTAATATTTCCACCAATATCAGCTCCGTTTGAAACGATCAAAAAACTGCGAACTCTCAGAATTTGCTCGTAAAATTGTCGAGAAAACCTCGGGAAGTTCGACTTATACGTAGGGGTGTGCTTAATATAAGGGCAGTAAGTTGTATTTTGCCCATTTCAAGTTTTACGTACTTTTGTTGTCAATGTGAGTACCGATATTGTTTATTGGTCTTATATATAGACTAGCCTATGCCCGCCCCGGCTTCGCCCGTGGTATATTATATGGCACTCATCGGGATCCCGTACAAATCCAACGGTGAAATAATGACTGAAATCAGTTCACTCATTCCTGAGAATATCGATTTCAAACAAAAACCTCTTCAGCTGCCTGCTACGCCACCTGTCGAAAATTAGTCGTACCAACACAGATTTAGAAAAAAAATAGCAAAGGTTTATACACTCCGCGAGGCATAAGCTGAGCTTTGCATTTGTGTGAGTGTACATGGATAGTGTAGGTGTGACAACCGGCCTTAGGCGTGGCGCCATTCTGTCTCGCCGCGCTCCTGCCTGATTGGTGATCACTCACACTAATGCAAAGCTCAGCCTATACCTCGCGGACAAAATTTCAAGCTCCTGCCTGATTGGTGATCACTCACACTAATGCAAAGCTCAGCTTATACCTCGAGGAGTGTACCTATTCAATGCACAGATTACTGAAATTCAATGACCCAATCTTTGACACATGCTGTCATATATCATGTCAAAGCACGAAACGTACGAAAACTCTCAAAAAGGAATATTTTTCCCGATTTTGTTACATTCTTGTTTCAAGCTCCGCTTCAATAAATAGTAGAGTTATTTTCTATAGCCTAAAGCCTTTCTCGATAAATGGACTATCCAAAAGAAAAAGAATCTTCCAATTCGGATCAGTACTTCCCGAGATCCTAGCGTTCAAACAAACAAACTCTTCAGCTTTACAATATTAGTATAGATTAATATAGATACTTTTCATTGACATACTGGAAATGAAAAAGCATTTATTTGACGTTTCATATACTCTTAACATAATCATTGACAAATATATTTCGGCATGATTATGTTGTGATGAATGGGACGGAAAGTTCGTGCGGCAGCTAGGCTACCCTCTTCTAGGCTACCCCAGGATGAATTAAATAAAATATGTAATGTTGATGAACGATGCGTGTTTTTTTTCAGAGAAGTGATTTTTAAGCATTAATAGCTTACTTTTAGTGATTGATGTGTTTCGGAACCTTGTCCAACAAAAAAGAGCAACATCAAATTATATACATACCATGAAAGCCATCATAATACTAGGCTCGTGCCGTTTGATAAAAATATAATATCCAGGTAGGCTTTACAATGTTTTTTCTTCGCCATTAAATTTATCGTTGATGATGACAAACTTATGTATCTTCTCTTGTGAAAATACTCAGATATTTTAGACGATTTTGACCTATAACTTCAGGCTTGTAAAATAACACGTTCTTACCACTAGGACACTATGATGGCTTATATTGGATTTTAAAAAACGTAAGAATGTACGATTCGCTCTTCTTTGTTTGCTGTAGGAAAACATGTTTTATTTTTATTTTTCTATGATTTGAAATTAAAATATACAAGTAGCTTTTAATTTATCCTCTTCTACCTCCAACATGAAAAATCTTCTGATATTATATATACATATGCAAATTGCGATTTTAGGTTTGTATGGATCATTGTCACTGTATCATTAAACTACTAAATACAGAATTAGGTACATAGATAGGTAATAAACTGAACCAAAAATAAGCAACTATTTATCCAGAAAAAAAAGAAGTGTGGCACTCGGAGACTGCCGCGGTAAAGCTATTGCATGTTGCATGTTTTTTTATCAACATAACCAATAGGGATGTTAACAATTTTTCGGAATTACTTTTATTTTGAAGAGTGCCATTTATTTACCTTAAAAAATATCACGGGGAAATCCGTTAAGTTGGCAACACTGCTAAGAGCATTTAGTCTGTAAAGCTAATACAAATAAGATTCAAAGTCGAATGACCGAGTGGGGAGGACGGCGTTACGGTCTTCCATCCTCTTTCTTGTGAACATAAGAAAGAGATGCACGATCACTAAAATTCGGTCCCCAGGCCCGCGATAAAAGCTATACAATAGCTTAAAAACAGAAAGTGCTGTTAGCATGGACGTATAAAAAAGTCGGACGTAGTCTCGCTAAAACAAAAACTGTGTCACTGGAGTCGGCCACATTTTCACGTGTGCGTTGTCAGGTTATCATTGATAGGCTAATACGCACACATATACACAAGTTTGCACGTGTTATGACCACTGATGTGTGCGTGTCAGCCTGTATGTGATAGCGCACACGTGTATATTATGTGGCCAACTCTATGGACACAGTGTTTGTTTTAGCGAGACTACGTCCGACTTTTTTTATACGTCCCATGGATGTTAGTAATTTTATGGCAAAACGTTTACTGACTCACCTAGTTTTATTTTACATTAGTATTACTGCAATTTAAAAATGTACGGCTTGCGTAAAGGCTTGCTCACACCCGCACCGGTGACACCGCTTTCGGGAACATGTTGATGTACAAAGTTCATGAAATACGTCTCGTTCGTTTATGTAACGTTTTTTTACGGCCAAGTTTTGAAGTGACAGCCTTTTACTTTGTACTTCGTATCAATATAAACATGATGTGTTTTGTAAGTAAATATCGCGTCCTTTGCGGAAATGACGTAATAAATCTTAAGTAGGTCAAACACGTTCAGGAAAATATGGTAGATGAAAGAAATACACACGTAATATCACGGTTATTTCCTGTATATTGTAAGGGAGGTTGAGCGGACAGAGCGAAATGAGGGCCTAGGAGGCCGCTTTAAAGATGGAAAACATCTGTCGAAATAAATGTATTATGTTAAAACGAAACTATTAAAAATATTTCATTTCTAGTTATTGTTAAGTAAAGAAAACGCATTTATTTCCCAGTACCCTTAAATAAGTTTCTAAATAGATATATACATACAAATTGATTTCATATTATGATTTAACTAAATAAATAATTGTTCTTAAAATCTAGGTTAGTGTTCTAATAGGGTATGAGCCCCTCCCTCTTCGGGTGAAGGCTTTATTTTTATTTTATAGTTATTGTTCAACAGAAGATGAATCAAATTGGAGAAAGAAGAGGAAGCAAAATTTAACTTGAAATGCAGTTAGCGTTTTTGAAACTGCATCAAAATTTCTAGGACGCAGTCCCACGGTAGATACCCCCCAAATGACAATTCTAGTATATTGAACAACGGTCATATTTTAAAACCAATTATCTATGGAAAATCTAAACTTTAATTTTTATAGTGTGGAATAGCACTTTAATTGAGCGTTATAAATCATAAAATTACAAATCGTTTATTCTGCTTGTGGGCCTAAGCTACAAAGATCGTATACCTAGTTGTGTACATATAATGTAAACGAGTAATCGCGTAATAATGTAGAGATATCGTTTTATGGCACGTAGTTCTACGTTTGACCACCAACTAGCCTCGTTAAGCGATGGTGCGGTCGAAAGTGATAGACCGAGAAGATACATAATATAGGAGGTATATCGGTGATTTAGGTAAGTAGGTGATATATTTTAAACGGAATACCACACAGTTTCCTTTGCAAGAAAATTTCAAGAGACAGCGCTATCGAGTTGGTATGAGTGTGAGAAGAGGCGATACCACTTACTTAAATCTAGTATACCTCCCTTCACCCTATTTATTCACTCTGCCCTTGAAAAGTCCCAGACTACTCTATACAGCAGGAAACAGTGTAACAAGCATACTCTTTGGATATTTAATGAATTTTCGTTTTTAATTTGTTACTTAGACAAAGATGATAAGCAGATACAAGCCATTCTGATGTTATAAATGTGATAGTTTGGACATTGCTGTTCAATCTCGTCGAAACGGTTAGTAGAATTGGTTTGAAATTTGGCACATAGTTATAAAATATTAGAAGCTGGTACCTATAGCAGATAGGTTTTTTTTATCACGATAAAGTTAAGGAAGAGAACGTGTGTAAAGCTGCGGAGCGTCGCTAGTAATACATAAAATAGAAACAAAATTTATCAGAAATGGGGCTGATTAATGTGTGAGACGTAGCAATACCTTGATATCCATTTCTTTCGGGAAAATTCTATTACGGTTCAGTGTGAGTGCCGACATGCCGTCAGGCGTAGGAAAGACTTAGGTATTGTAGAAATGATATAATGGCAAAAATCTATTCAATAAAGTAAGTAGAATTTGAAAAGAAAGGTAGTATGAAAGAATCGAAAATTAAATTCTTTGTCAGAAAAATTGGTTTTATATTAATAATGTTAAGGTTAACGCCGCCTGGCCTCATAATACACAATATGTTGTTCATAGCTGTATAGTGACATGCAATTATTTAGATATGAAGTCTAAATCACAGCCTCGCACTTCACTGTATTCGCTACTCAGAGATATAAGATTGTTTCCCGTAATTTCTAAGCGACATTTCCCTTCAGACCGGAACATAGTAATTCCTGCTTCACAGCAGTAGGTATAACTAGCAAATATATCTATATCATGATGAAACACAAGACGCTGGCGAAATTGTGCTCACCAAGCATTTATCTCACACATATATATATCACAACCAAATAGAAGCCAGAAATGAATCGAAGATGAAGAATCAGATGACATAATTAAAAACCAGAAATTAGTAGAAGATGAGGAAGAAGAAGACTTTAATCAGCTGACTATTATTTTAATTTTTTTCATTTATAAATTAAGACTACAACAAATTGTCTTGCCAGACATATTTGCATGCATCTCGCAGAGGCCAGTTTGTATGGGGCAACTTTTAAAATGTTTTGTATCTTACCTACAAACAGCAATAAAGATTTTTGTATTTGTAGTTGTATTCAAATGTGCGGTCCTGCTGCTGGTCAACTCTAGAGAGAGTCAAATACAAATACAAACATCTTTATTGCTGTTTGCAGGTAAGATAAGATGATACACAACATTTTAAAAGTTGACCCACTGAGTCTGCCACTACGAACTGTAATTGGTAGATATTTATCATAAGTAATATTTAAAATTTTATAAGAATGAGTATATAGATCATCTTAATCTTGGCTTGACTTGGCTTCCATAATACAAGCTTTGCTTAGTTTGGAGCCAAAAGGTGGTATGTGAAAAAATATCGTATAATAATATTGACAAATTTCGCTTACCACTAAGATCTTATACGTTTTCCTACTAATATTAATTTTATTTTATTTTAATTGAAATCTACTGAATGATTATATTTCTACTAGCGGCCCGTTCCAGCTTCGCTCGGATATTGTCACATAAAGCCCATTAATCGAAATATAAACTATCCTATCTATTAAGTTTGATCAATCTACACATGGTGTCCAAATTTCATTAAAATCGGTTAAGTAGTTTAGGAGTCCATCGCGGACAAACATCGTGACAGGAGATTTATATATATTAAGATTTATATTTGAGAATAGGCTACTTTTTTTACACTATAGAGTGACGAGACGAGCATGACATCTGCCTGATGGTAAACAGCACGCCAGCCACGTAACAGCACAGTTACATATAGCTATTATCGGAACGAATTTATAATACGAAAACCAAATTTAAAATGGTAATATGATACAAGAACAAAATTAAAAATTTTACAATACAAATTCTACAATACAGTTTTATTAAAGTTTCTTCATCTTGTTTTCCTTCGCTCTTAAATCCAGGTATAAGAAAATACGAGTTTATGCGTTTATTCACAAGCAGACCAAAATCTATTTACCCACTTATTACATATACAGCAGAAATTATCCTATCACTTGGACTCGGGTCATCTCTCGCAAGATAAGAAAAGTCCGAACGAACAAACGAATCCCACCTGAACGCCTGAGTAAAGAGGTTAAGGTGGAAATATGACAAAATGATGAAATGGTAGCTTGAAAGATATCGATAAGAGTAATAAAGCCCCTTTATAGGGCACTATATGAAACTCATTGTTTGCATTGTTTAATTTCATTTATTTTCTGTTTGTCTGACTTGTAATCTAGTCATTAGCTCTACTGATTACCCGGATAGTCCCAGTTGAAACCAGTTCCCAGCCCGTCATAGATAAACAACAGTTGGCCCGACTCTCCAGCCGCCAGCAACCCTGCGTTCCACATTTCTCAGCGAAAAACAAGAAACAGGGGTTGCGAACACCTGCGGATAAATTACCCCAATCCTGGGCGACAAATTACGCGATTACCCAAATAAATTACGGACTCCCCCAGCCCTCGGGTAATAGTTTACTGCGGCGGGTACACGATACATTGCCGAGTTATAATCATAACTTTTCTGCGGGCGAGGTTTTTGTGTTGCGCTTAGATGAGAACTGTTGCAAAGTTGAGGGTCGGGAGACAGCTGTCTGGCTCGTTCGGGCGTGGTTTGCATAACGTTTTTTTAAATAAAGTCCTGTGTTGCTCGTTATACACTGTATACGGATAGATAGATAAAGAAACTTAACAAGACAACCAAAAATACATACTAAAACTTATAAAATAAAGTAGCGATTGGGGATATTTTCGCTAAAAGCGATATCTTCCTTGCAATTGCTAGATAGAAAATGATGAACCGCTGGATGGGAGGTACATAGAGCGATTTGAATTAATGCTGTAAATATATCACAGAACCATGATAGTGAGTACTTGGATTTCTCACGCCTTTTTGTTCAACATGTATCTGCTTATAGGCTATTGTTTGACCACGCAATTCCTGATGTATAGCAATGCCGTAGTCTAAGATGGATCACGCTTACCTAGAAAGTACTCATTTATTTTAATGAAAAGCCCACTTTTATTACATAGTATTAAGTCACGAGACGAGCTGGACATGTGCCTCTGATGGTAAGCAACTATTGGACTATTTGAACATAAGAGTCCAAATCATTAAATTCTGTGTCTGGGTGTTTCTATGTATAATAAGTATGCATTGACAACTATATCTTATTGTACATATATATAGAATCTGAATCTCGGAAACGGCTCGAACGATTTTCATGAAATTATGTATACAGGGGGTTTCGGGGACGATAAATCGATCTAGCTAGGTTTTATTTTTTTAAAACATCATTTATGCGCGTTTTTAGAAAATAAAAAACTCCTACAATGTTATTAGAATACGAAAACTTATTTCGCCACTTTTCTTTAAGTCTAAGTGGCTCAGACGGAATATGCTCGCCCTCGGAGTCAACAGGCCCCGGTTCGAATCCTGTTGGTCCTTTTCTTTTTGTTTCTTTTTTCTGAGAAAGTCTTATACTTAGCGCCTTTTAGTAGGTCTAAGTAAGTCATCACTTCGTAATTCGTACCTGCCTAAATATTATTAAAAAAAACCGAGCAAAGCTCGGTCAACCAGGTACTAAGTATTATATCAGCTATCTTGTCGCCATAGTACATGTTTTGCTTAGTTTAGGGTCAGGTGGTGTTGTGTGTGAATTGTACACCAATATTTATTTATTTACTAGCTGTACCCTGCCACGCTTCGTTGTAGCACATTGAGATGCAAAAAATTGATAAAAACAATCCTTGAAGCGGATTATATATCATTCTAAAATTTTATCTCGATAGGTACAGAACTTATCGAATTTTTTAAGCATACACAAACCAACATAACGTTCTTATACATATAGAGATGTATCACCTAGCACTGCACTGCGCTGAGCTCGTCACCCAGAGATCTAAGATATTACATCTCTAAGCCCTGTAATTTTCCTGGAAACATTTTCCCTTTAAACCTGAACACAGTAATTTTTCCACTTTCCTACTTGGCAGTATAATAACTGGCAAAGGTGTGGTACTTCCCCAGGCGGACTCTGGCAAGAACCCACTTTTTCCCTGTACAAGAACTTGGAGTTTTCTTTCGCAAGAACAGAACAAGTTAAGTCGGCCAATCTGATCTAACTTGTACCTAGTGGATTTCAAATTTTATTCAAATAAACATATAGTGGAAAGACAAGCAAGATATGTTCCTGTTGAAAAGCAACACGCTTATCCGTAATAGCAGATACAATGCCACGCAGATATTTGAGCCTGAAGAGTCCAGATTACAATTTTATAGCATAGCAGCATAGCATAGCATAGCATTGCCTGTCAGCTAAATGTTTCCGCAACTACGACTTAAATTATAAATAATTTTAAATTTATAATTTTTTGTTCTGTAATTTGTCAGAAAACATTTTGTGGACTTTCAGCAATGTCCACATCATTCATGAATATTAAAAAAAAATAAGTAGAGTCGGCCATATTTGTAAACTATGTCTCGCTCATCATTCAGAGATAATATATGCTATGTATCTGTGCCTTGTACTTTTTAGAAGCATTGCCATTTAAACCAAAACACACAATAGCAAAAATGTGTTGAATGGTACAGTCGGACTGTGCAAAAGTCCAACCACTCTAAAAAGCGACATCGTTTCGTGGTTGAGCTTCCAAAGACTCGAACGAAGACGTTTGGCTCAACTTTTCTGGTAAGAACATTTAGACTGTGGAATGCCTGAGTGGGTTTTCCTGAGAGATAGAATCTCAGTGTTTTCAAATCGAGAGTGTATTATTGGTTTCATCTAGGTAAGCACGCCCCACCGTAGACCGCAAAACTGCTATTCAATAAAATTGCCAAGTCACCCCATTGCCCCGATAACTGTTAATACGAACCACGTTCCAACTCCGAACTGTGATCCCATAAGCTGTAAATTAAAATTTCAGGTAGACAATTCCAATGTTATCCTGCAACTTAATAGACATAATAAACTTTATTTTATCGTATTAAAGCTTAAAATTGTGCAAAAGACAGGCTATGATACGTCAAATTTTATGAGCATCTTTTATCGGTTCGTGGAATCTTACGCGAACATCGCCTGTGAATATGATATTGCCGTGATATAAATAGCGCCGAATATCAGGATTATTCCGTATTCATGCAGTAGTTATTTAAATACTTTACCCGATATAATATCTTGTTGTACGTTGAGTGTCCATGCTCCTTTAAACACGGTGTCGAGATGAAAACATCACTGCTCTCTGGTTTGAAGGGTAATGTTTTCAGAGAAATCACAGGGCTTTTAGATAAAACATCTTAGATTTCTGGGTGACGAGCGCAGTGCAGCGCTAGGTATTGATTTGGACTATTTATGTTCCAATACCAGTGTGGCACTGTGCTATAACGGGCAGGCATGTTCCTTACCATCAGGCAAATGTCCTGCTCGTCTCTATCACTTCTAACTCTAAAAAATAAGTAGGACAGAAGCTAAAGATTTCAAATATGTACAAAAACAATAAGTTCTCAACCTGCAAATGATTTTCACAAACCAAAAAAATATTTGTATTGATTTAACAACAAAGTACCTACGTCAATAAATGAGAGAGAGAAAAATGGCAGTCATAGCCACCGCCGATAGAATGGAAAGTTGTAACTTAGAATTTTAGAATCAAGCAGCTTCAATGTTGCACAATACTACTTTTGTTGTTAATAGATGTAAATCTGGGAAATAAAGAACATATCATTTTAATACGTCATCTGTACACAGACATAATGCTATAATGCATGTCGGTAACGCAAAGTCACATCATTTCACTCATCTAAAAACGTACCTATAATATATACCAGGAACATCTCGCTCCGCTGCTCCGCCGCCGCTATAACACTGGCCCGCTACATTAGCGGACCCATAATATTTTTCTCTATCAAAAAGTGATTTTAAGCAAAAAAAACTAAACTAATTGGTGCAAGTTCGCGCTGAGACCGCGACACGAGACCGCGACACGTGTCGCGAGACATGTGTCGCGGTCTCGGCGCGAACTGGTGCCCATACAATTCCATAGTGTCAAGTGCCTGTCGCGGTCTCCGGTCGCGGTCTCGCGTCGCGGTCTCGTGTCGCGGTCTCCGGGCGAACCGCTACTTTATAAACAATTTTCGTACAAAAAATTAAACCGATTCAAAACCACAAATAGGCACTCAAAAGCGAAAATAAACTAAAATCATTATTATAAGCGCTACTCACTCATCTATTTGAAGTCGGTGCCAGCTAAATCTAACAGGTATAGGATAGATACTACTTACCTGTGCCTACATAGCATCAATCTACTAACTTTTTGACCTGACTGGCACCGACTTCAAATAGATGAGTGAGTAGCGCTTATAATAATGATTTTAGTTTATTTTCGCTTTTGAGTGCCTATTTGTGGTTTTGAAGTCGGTTTAATTTTTTGTACGAAAATTGTTTATTTTACTCTTTTTAGTGTACAAGAACAAAATTAAAATTTTGCTTAAACCCCGACTACCTTGGATTTGTTATCTGTACAACATTCTACTAGTCAAGCCCTTTCATTTGATACCCATATAAGGGAGCTGTGAAAAAGAAATGTATTTCGGCATTTTGTGGAAGCGGCCATCTTGGATTTGAATTTTTCATAGTGAAAAGTATTCTACTAGTCAAGCTCTTACGTTTGATACCCAAATTGAGGTAGTAATGAAAATATAATATAATTCGCCATTTTGTCGTGGTGGCCATTTTGGATTTGAAATTTGTTATGGTACATAGTACTCTACTAGTCAAGCCCTTTCATTTGATACCCAAATTGAGGTAGGTTGTGAAAATATTTTGTCCGCCATTTTGTGGAGGCGGCCATCTTGAATCGACATTAACCAGATATAGCTAAGAACATCTGCTATGGTATTAACCTTGAAATAAAAGAAACCGCATCGAAATCGGCCCATCTGTTTGAGTTCTACTACGGTGCCACAGCAGATAGACAGACACACAGACAGACATCGACGTCACTTATAACACCCTTTTTTTTGGTCGGGGGTTAAAAACAAGTTTTTACTAAAGCATTTACACAATTTTGTATTGACAGGGTCGAGATTCATAACTTTTGTGAAATCTACAACGTCATCCAGATACGCAATTTTTCAGTTTTTGGTTCATATTTCAAAAACTACTTGACCGATTTCAAAAGATTTATATGGGACCATTCGGGAAGCATACCCATCCGAACACAAAAGAAATTTTAAAATCGGTTCAGAGGTTCTCGAGAAATCAGGTAACATACATATAAAAAAAAAAAAAAAAAAAAAAAAAAAACATAGGGTCGAATTGATAACCTCCTCCTTTTTTTGGAAGTCGGTTAAAAAGTAAAATGGATTCATTTGTTTTCAATTATGAACTTCTAAAATTATCTAGAAATGATTCTTAGCATGTTTTGTTAAAAGAGTCTTAAAGTAGTGCTAGCTAGTACTTATTTTTGTAACCTATAATAATAGATTTTGGGCGTAGTACCTTTTCCTCCAAATTTTCAAACAATAAAAGCATAAATGTGATCTCATGCGATCCAAATTTTCGACTATAATTTATCATGTACCAAATTTCATCCATATTTGCTTATTAATTTTACATGATTACAATTTATCATCCGTACAAATTATCGCAATTAAAATACGTATTATTAGCCTTGATCGCAGAATTTCAAACGATAACAGCATTGACATTTTCACTACGTTTATGACGTCAAACAAAGTCATCCAGACAAATTTAAGCTTTTGTGGTGTGCCAATAAATTTCATTATCCAGTTTGTAGTTTCCCTCCGCGGCAAATAGGTCCAGTACAAAACTCTCAGCCATTATCTGTCCTCACGGCTCGTTCCCATTAAAACGCCAATCGATTATAATCAGGATCGAATCCCTCGCGTTTATCAGATGGATACAAATTAGCGGAGGCAGAGAGTGACAGACGGAAATAAAGGCGGTGGCACTCTGCTGAAATTACGTTGGCAATTGGACAACTGCGGTTACGATTGGCCGAATTGAATTAATGCAATTGTCTGTAACCGTGATGACAAAAACGAGTGACTTCACAATCGTGTTGTAGGTTCCTGTCCTTCTCTTCCTGCCAGCCCTTCTACTGACTAACTAAATCGGATTTAGCTTTGCTATAGCTGTCTCTGTCTATTCTAACAAAAAGAAAAGAGAGGGCGACATCAAAGCTAAGACAGTTTTCGTCAGGCGGTAGACCCCCAGGTCTCTGTAATATTTGCCTAAATGCAGATGAACAAGTATGTCTTCGAATTTCATTGTGAAGGAGAATACTGTAAGGGAACTGAAATGATACCAGAAGGTATTCTTGGAAGACATGGTCATCCGCCAAACAACAGTTTTGGCCGGGACGTAAACCGTGAATTTCTTCTTATGTGAGATGGTATCACCAGTAACGTTAATGATAACAGTACTATCAATAGTTTATTTTCAAAAATCGAATACAGTAACATATACACATGATTATAAATTAGCACGGATTAGCTTGAATCTGTAGAGGTATCAGCAGGACCCAAACTAGGCTAAGCCTTTGCCTTAAACACGCCGCCAAGATTTGTAAAACGGTTACAAATTTATGAAACAGAAGTTGGGCTATTTATGATTGTTATGTAAAGTGACAAAATTGCCAGTGTGCAAACTCTCTAAAGCAGAGAGTGACGGAAAGAAGCCAGTTTGTTCTCATTTAGGCGCAGAAACAGATTCCGAACGGCGATCCATCAACGGGGATTAGTGCGTCGCGAGAGCTAAGCGAGGCAGTCTGGGGCCAACTCAAGGACGGGGGCTAGGGGTCAAATTCAATAATTAAATTTAAAGTCATAAAGTCATTTATTTATTTCCATGAGAATAGCAGCACATAGGTTAACAAAAGTAAATATTTCAATAGTGTCACATCTGGCTCTGCAGTTGATATGATGGGTCCCAAACTAGGCTACGCCTGTATTTTGGGCACCCCGTGGGTAGAATTTATAACAATTGATTTTGCGCTTAGGCGGATTACACAGGAAGTTTCAATGACTTTATAATAACAAAGTGAATTTCAAGATAATGTTATACATTTTATACGATCAATTATTCAATAGTTATTTATTATTTCAAGCTTCTGACTCCTTATCAGGTATCAGAGTTAAATTAATTTAAATTAAGATTAAGTATCAGTTAGAATGAGGGCTTCATTCAAGAAAGAATACAGGAAAGAAAAAAAAAACTAGCCTTCTTGTGATCCAATGGCTATCGCATAGTGTAGAGGCAGGAACAAAAATATGTACTTTGTGTATATCCATCTTTATGATTGCTGTTGCTCGAGAACAACGTTTTTATTTAGGCGTCTTGAATTCCTCCCCCCACTCCGCCCGAAGATAAGCCCTCATCATCACAAAAAGTCGTAATACAATTAAACCAAGACAATAAGAATAAAATATGAATACAGTCATGATAAATTGAATATTTTTAGATTATTACAACGGCACAATTTTACTGGTGAGGATGCTTATGAGTGTGTGTGTGTGTGTGTGTGTGTGTGTGTGTATGTGTGTGTGTGTGTGTGTGTGTGAGGGAGTTTGAGGGTGTGTGTGCTGCGTTTGTATGTTTTATGTATAAGCGAGAGAGCATCTGATTACATGCGCGGAGTGAGAATGTTTGTCAGGTAAAAAGAACTGTACAAGGGAAAAATTTTTTATACACCATTTCTGTATGCATTATCAGTTTCTCGGTTTGCTCACCAGAGAGAGAACTCAACCATTTTATTAATTTGGGCTTGCACTCAGAGAAAGTGTACTTGGTGATTTCAACAGCTTTACACACGGAGTTGTACGTGTAAATGTGAATGTACGGAGGTAACCGGGCGGCAAATACAGTGTTGATTCCAGGAAGTGTTATGTCACGTGAGCGATTCCGTCTGCTCGAATTTACACCACAAGGCAAGCCGTGGCATTTGGCTACTGCCCTCAACACAAACAGCTGGCGAACCCTCAGGACCGAAGCTTCTTCATACAGTTTATCTGTACAGTATCTGCGTGGCTTGCCTAGCATGACCTTAAGAAAAGCCCTTTGTGCTCTTTCAATATTTGCCATGTGCGTTTTAGCTGCTCCTCCCCAAATGCTTATGCAATAGAGCAGTAAGGATTGGCAAAGCGATTTATAAACCAACATTTTAATGTTCCCGAAGACAGTGGCTCTCAAAATTCTCATCACATACAGCAGCTTATTGAGAAATTCCTGTAGCGGGCATATGTGGTTTTAAGAATTTCATTCATGGGATCTTTTCTAAGCTTTAAGTGTAGATTGTCCCTGTGTCGCAGACACTTAATCAGTCCGGGAGTGATCCAGGTTTTCAATGCTCGCTTTGACCGACCAACAGTCACTTTGTGCGTATGTTTGTGTATGCATTCGGTTAGTATGTGACTGAAACTAGATACTGCGTCGTTAACGTTACGTCTGATGAGCACTTGGTCCCAGTCCACCAATTTCAAGTCTTCGGCTGCACTGATAAAATTAGTCTTGATGATTTTCCTTTTCATTAGCTTCTTTTCTACTTTTAGTGACATTCCCACACACAAAATATCATGATCGGTAACAGAGGAACCGATATACCGACATATAGCAACTCGCCCCGATATGTATGAAATATGCTGTGAGAATGACAGATTCTCATCTACCATTACCCCCAGGTATTTAATGGAGCTTACTCTGGTCATCGAACTGCAAGAGTACAAGTCACTATCGCAGTTTTTATGTAGAATGAGTTCAGAAATTGGGGTTCCCGTAGCCGCTGTAATGTGGAAAGCAATGAAATTAGACTTCTTGACATTAAGAGTGAGGAGATTGTAATCAAGCCATCTAGTTAGCACAGTCATACCGCGCTCAGCAGACTCGGTGACAGATTCCCAGCATTTCCCGTGAAAAATAGCAACGGTATCATCGGCATAACAGATAAGTTTGCAGTTTGGAATGTTTAGGCTAAATATGTCATTTATGTACAAAATAAAGAGAGTTGGAGCTAATATCCCGCCTTGTGGAATTCCATACTCTACGTGTGCAGTACTACTAATGAGTTCTCCAATTTTAACTCTTTGTTTTCTATTTTCTAGGTAACTAGTGAACCAGGCTAAAGGAACTCCACGCACGCCGATTGACTCTAGCTTTTTTAATAGTATCAAAGGAGATATAGAGTCAAAAGCCTTGGAAAAGTCGAGAAAAACAGTGGTAAGCGATACGAGTTCAGTGCACAATCGACCAACGTCCTCTCACAAAACTCGTCCGTCTCAAAAATTAAAAGCCATTTCAGCATGAAGTCTTCCTTGTAAAATATGATTTTAGTAGTCAAACACGGACATACGTACTTTAATAAGCTGCTCTGAATCAATTTTTTTTATCATCATCTAGATTGATCTAGGTAATCTTACGACAACGACTAATTCTGCTAAGTTTCTCAAGCAGAAAATAATTATATTATTATTTAAATCGGTTACATACCTGAACGGCATGATGTTGAGTCAGTAGAGCCAAGGGGCCGAGAACTCATATGATTTAATATTAGTTATCATATGTTATGGGCAGCTATGTGGCTTACCGGCAGGTACATATCCTGCTCGACTCGTCACACATCATTAAAAAATATATTTTCAAACATCAATTTTGAACCTTAAATTTTGGGAATTTAAACATTTTAAACATCCGTTTGGAGGAAATCCGTGAAAAAACCACACACAAATTGTCTAATGTTAAGCAATCCCATTGCCTGGAAATAGTAGCAAACCGTTGGCTCAAAAATTAACCCTGAAGAATAAATGAAAAAAGCTGCAGTATCCTATCCATTTATCTCTTCACCAATGTATGAGATTTTTGTGTGTGTTTTCCTGTGCACTTATTTAAATAACATTAGCTTTGTAGGCTCATGCAGTATTATAAAATGCGTAGTTTGGTTACACGTACGAAATAAACCGACAGATCATTTTTCATTTGTCATAAATGTGTCAAAGTAAATTGTATTATATTATTTATTTACTTTTACATATTTTACAAATATTCATTTTGCCCTTTGTTTTGTCCTCAGTCCGTCCTCGAGCCAATTTCCCCCGGGACATCTTTTCGTACGCAAGTGTTCTAAAATGCTTCTTGACAATTTAAAGCCGGCTGTCAGCTTCATCCGGGTAATTACTATGATTACTGTTAATTACGTCACGCGTGCTTAGGAACATTCGGTGCTGAGTAAAAAGTGCTTATGAGAAAAGTTAGAGATTTTGTATTTCGTCATGATTTGAACATCAGAAATGACAGGATACAATGGAGCATAATAACAAACGTCCAAAATCTTCCAAGGTCTAGCGGAACCTTAGCTATACCTAGTCGCAGTCGTGGGATGAACTTGCTGTGAGCACGTGAGGTGGAGGAATGAGATGAAAAAGCGCTTTCGCTCATCTGCGCAAGCGGCAGCAAATATGAGGCAAGACACTGGCTTGTATCCCGTCTCCAAAGGAGAACACCTTACCTAGAGATACGCCTTCCCGAGGAGGTTATGCGTCGCTGGCCGCCGCCAAATTCGGAGCTTCTGTCCCTCCGCAAGGTGGGTCCGCAAGATCACTGGCAAGAAGGTTGTATGCGTAAGTGGTCCCGCAACTCTGTAGCCGAGCTACGGCTGGAGACACCTGGACGGATTTTAATTGCACCACTGAAAGTACCGTAGAGCCCAATCTAACCCGCCGTTTCTCTGCACGGTAGATACTGGACATGAGTAAATGAATTCCCCCACGACAAAAAAAAACGGGCAACAATGGAACACACTTACCCAAATGAAATCGTTTCAATCTGGACTTGAAGACTTTATCTATCAGGGAATACCCACTCAGGCTACGGTTTGCATAATTTAGAAGTTTCGCACTGAATAAAAACGATGCGACGTCCGGCAAAATTGTTTTTACATCCTCATGCATCCATTATTGCCCAGTCGAAGTTGCAGAATTCCCAGTACACTCCAGGTAATTCCACAAATCCATAGAACTACTTTGAGGATGAACACGGATAAAAATCGACCCTTCGCCAACACTTTGTATTCTCATATCAACCCAAATTTAGTTTAATTCATTTAGCTTTAATAACAAATTCTGTGCACGTGAAAAAAAACGATTTTACTCAGCATAAAAAGTGTTTTTTCTCCGACTCTTGTACTTCGCTCACATTTACTCGTGCAAAATGTTCCGCTAGTTATATTCTAAAATGTATCACAAAATTTCATAATTCGTGACCCCCTTACCCACGTAAATATTTTGCAAGGAGAAATAAGCCTGAGTTAAATGTTTTAAAAAGTATTTATGGTGTCAACAACTTTCTCGTCCGCGGTTTTCTAAGTTCTCGTCAATTTATTTCGCAACAAAACACGAGCCATGTTTAGGCATTTTTCAAATTTCTGTATGATTTTGACCTTAATTTCCGTCATGGGTATCGTTTTCCGAGTTTTGTTGGTCCCTCAAGTCCTGTAAAAATCTTGCGAAGTTAAATTCGGATATATTGTGTTGACTTTCATGGTGTTGTTTTTTCAATTTATTACAACATTTGAAAACAGAGGAGGCAGTCCATGTTTAACACCGGTAACTAAATATCTCTGTCATGGTTTAGTGGTTGTGCAAAGAGCTCATATTTTTTGAGAATAGGTCGTAAACATGAAAATAGGCAGAAATGTGAAAAAGCACATTTCTGCCTCCACATTGCTGATCACGATTCTTTTTTTTTCTTGTACGATATGTAATAAAACCCTTTACACACGAGCCCTAAAATCAGAGAAAATTACGTAAAACTAGTGGGGAGGAACCTACATCGCACCATAAATCACCAATCATATGGTGCGATGTAAGCGCCTCCCCACTACTTAGTTGGTAATAAGTCTGCGGGTCGTGGGCTCGATCCCCACTCAGTGCAAATATTCGTGTGATGAATACACATGTTTTTACTGTACCTGGAAATTCTGTGTATTATAATAAGTATGTGACAAATGACAAAAAACTTATTAAGACAAAAAACAATTTCTACTATAAAATTATTGTTGGACCCCACTCCGAAAGACTCCGAAGACACCGTCCAAAACTAAGACCTATACAGTCGCTGTCACTTCTGACCACAGAAATAACAATAAAAAATATAACTACCAGTCTCACGTTGGTCTCAGATTTGGGTCTGGAAGTATGTATTTAAAACTATATAAGTATGATATCAGCTATCAGTGTCGAGTGTGGAATGTCCACCAATATTTGTTTGTTTGTAGATACATTCATCACTGTGGTAACTTAATGCCGAAACAATTTGTTTTCGTAATCACGATACCGTAGGTTCAAAACTGTTTCTTTGAATATTTTTTCATGATATAATGTTTGATCTTATTATGAAACTTTATGGTGAAAAATAATATTTGGTGAAACCGTATATTCATGACATGTTTCGTATGCCAACCCGCATTTGGCCAGCGTGGTTGATTAGGCATTCTATACGAGAAAACGCCGAGTCCCAGCTGTGGGAATAGCAGATACGTACATAAACATATTAATAGAATTCAACAACTCTTACAAACATTATGAATATAGAAAATTTTACTTTACTCAAAAAATCCCAGCTGTTGGATTTTACTTTTAAAGTAGGTATAGAGTCACAAAATGAGCACAACATGTGTCTGATGGTAAGTAATACGCCTGCCCATGACAACACAGTGCGGTGCAGCTATTGGAGAATGAAAAGTACAATTAATTACCTAGCACAGCACTGCGCTCGTCACCCAGAGGTATATGATGATCCATATCTATGCCCTCTAATTTCTTTGGAAACGTAGCCCTTTAAACCGAAAATAAGTGATGTAGAGTAACTGGCAAATGTGTGGCACTTCCTGAGACGGACTCTGAAAAGAGCTTGTTCAAGTAAATGTTATATTTGAGTTACGGCAGATACCTGTGGTAATTAATTGGCAAATTTTCATGCACTTGTGAATTTCCTTTTACAAAAAAAATATTTTTAATTTTATATCGATAATAATAATATCTTACCTAATTTATATCACAAATTATTGATAAAGTTAATGAGATTGACAAACAATGAAACCAACGTTCAGAAATGGTTATTAATCTGAAATCAATTGACAATTTCATTGGTTGGTCATTACAGTCCTTTTCTCATTAATTATATCGGGGTATTAAACAATGTTTTTATCTGTAATAGGTTTTCCTTTGACCGCCACCCTGTTGGTAACCAACGATGTGGTCTACGATGGAGCAAGTATACGTAGAAGAAACCAATTAATACTCGACTTGAAGGCATTTCTTCTTCATAACTTGAAATTATATCCATCACAATTCACACTGAAATAAATTTCGAATTTTCAATAATTTTGTTAGAGAATAACATTAGTTTTTTCAAATATGCAGAGTACGCGTCAAGACGAGCATTAGACATGTAGACTGCAGGCCCGTGAACAAAATGTATGGGTCATCTGATACAGCAGGAGACCTATGTAGGATGATAGAAGGGTATAAAGTAATAAGATTGAGCACTATGCCGTCACTTGTAAGCTGTCCAACTGAGTGCAGTTGAAGAGGGGGGGGGGTTCTAAACCTCGATCATTTCTCCTTGTCGCATGATTTTTGTACGGCATTGCGAAATAAATGCGTATTAGAAAAGGTATTGAAACTGTATGGAACCAAAACCGAACATAATCAAATGACCAAACTTACTCTGTAAATCGTCGGAAAATGATGATTTTTTTTTTCACAAACTAACAATAAGAATTTTAAAATTTATAATTTTATAGTTTCAATACCTCTTCTAATCTATTATACCGCAACGCCGTACAAAAATCATGCGACAAGGAGAAATGATCGAGGTTTAGAACCCCCCCCCTCTTCAACTGCACTCAGTTGGACAGCTT
This sequence comes from Ectropis grisescens, assembly GCA_017562165.1. NCBI lineage: Eukaryota > Metazoa > Arthropoda > Insecta > Lepidoptera > Geometridae > Ectropis > Ectropis grisescens. Next base: position 25,775,920 of record CM029787.1, on the reverse strand, counting down.
ACAAGTGACGGCATAGTGCTCAATCTTATTACTTTATACCCTTATATCATCCTACATAGGCTTCCTGCTGTATCAGATGACCCATAAATTTTGTTCACGGGCCTGCAGTCTACATGTCGTAAAGTTGCGTTCCGGAATGAAATAGTTTGGATCAGTCAAATGTCTAATGAGTTCATAACTCTTAGAGAACTAAGAGTTAAAGTTATAAGTATAGATTTGGTAGATTATAAAACCGCGAACATCTGACATTTTTCTGCTTTGTGAAACTAGTCCCACTTTGGACAATATATCTTATTTTAGTAATCCTTGTACTGCTGCGTGTAAACTCGTTTGGAAATAATTTTGAAAACGCCCAATCCCTACTAAAGTTTGAAGCGGCAGAACATAGAGACGTAAAGCTGGGAATATGGCCGAGTGGCGAGCCGTGGGAAGGGCTATGATCAGCAGAGGTCTAAGACAGGCTAGATAATGATGATGTGTCCTAAATTTTGACCAGATCTATTTAGTTCTTATGACGTGATTGAGCAGAAAACATCCACTCATCCAAATATTAATCCATTTCACTAGGTGTTTACTAAGTGAGTGTTTTACTACGAGTACCATAAATCGCTGATTTGCGAAAACTGTGACGAAATTAGATAATTTAATTATTTTACAGAACAGTGTTATAAATATTTTTATCATCAAATGTTTTGTTGTTTCAATATGTCTCTTTCTAACCCCTTCAAACGTAAAGTGGGCGTCGTCGCTCTAGTCATAATTACTCATAGAATATGTAAATCAAAGTTTTGAATTCGTTTGGCATACATTGTTTAATTTTTACAGATTTTGCACTGGAAAACCAGCGCAATATTTATCTGAGAAATTCAACGCCTACAACCTACAACTATACAAGCAACTGGTAGACCCACCGGTGGGCTGTAGCCAGCGGCCGTCCATTAGCCGGCTGGAGCGTGAGTCACGCTCCGCTAACTCGGCCCGAAGTTGCTTAACTAAATATTGAGCTAAAAACTGTAATCCGGAGTTCCACGTAGGTGAGTGAAAAATTAGATTGGACCGGCGGATGCGGCGGAACCTCACGTAATCTCATTGCGCGCGGCGGGCCAGGGAATGTGATGTAGCGAGCATTCTGCACATGTCTTTTCAAAACATAATTACCGTATTTAATTTGATAACGGGACACTCACGTAAATACGGTCGGTCAATACGACTCAAGTTTCGGCCGCGTCCGGCGGCCTTTTTCAAGGAGAGTGCACGCGCGCTGTGGCTGCCCGTTTTGCACTGCGGGCTGTCGCACAGCGCTTCACGTTCACTCTCCTTGAAAAAGGCTGCCGGACGCGGCCGAAACTCGAGTCGGATTGAACGACCATATATACGTGAGTGTCCCGTTATCCAATTAAATACCTCAATATGGGTATCTAATGAAAGGGTTTAACTAGTAAGAGTATAATACACTATGACAAATTTCAAATCCAAGAGGGCTGGCACCACAAAATGGCGCGCACGGTGCGCCAAACGGGAAGCCGTCGCACGCGTGCACTCTCCTTGAAAAGGCCGCCGGACGCGGCCGAAACTCGAGTCGGATTGACCGAACGTATATACGTGAGTGTCCCGTTATCCAATTAAATATGTGTAACAACCACGTAAATTTTAATACATATTGAGGTAGTAGTGAAGAAAAAAATATTGCAATTCGCCATTTTGAGGCGGTCATCTTGAATCGATATTAACCAAACATAGCTAAGAATATCCGCACGGAAATTAACCTTCAAATAAAAAACCGCATCGAAATCGGTCCGTTTGAGCTCTACGGTGTCACAGACAGACACACACAGTGACAGACAGACATCTAGGCCGTTGGGCCTAGATAAATAATCTTCACTTTTGATGGTTTTTTGTTTGTTTGGTAGATCATAGATCAGAGGTAGTCTATACCTGTACCATGTAATTTTTAGCGAAATCGCTGGGATAGTTTTTGAAACATAAGCAAAAAGCTACTTATAATGTATTTTTATTTATCTAGATGACTTACTGATAGCCTTTAATTAAAATTGGCCAAATGTCTGAATTTAATTTTATATAAAGAGAAGGCTTTCAATTCAGTGGCATATTTATGTATTTAGTAGTGGTACAACTCTTTACAGAGTCTGCCTGAGAACCACAACTTTGCCAGTTGTTCGACCGCCATGCAGCAGTGTGAAAATGGCACTATGTTTCGAATTGAAGTGCATGTTTCAAATGAAATTTCAGGATATAGTGGTAGCTGCGTGTCACTGTACTGTTATGGGCAGACTTGTTGCTTACCATCAGATACATGTCTGTTCACTTTATAAATGTAACTAGATGCCCGCCCCAGCTTCGCCCGTGGTATATTATATAGCACTCATCGGGATCCCGTACAAATCCAACGGTGAAAGAATGACTGAAATCGGTTCACTAATTCCTGAGAATATCGATTTCAAACATAAAACCTCTTCAGCTACCTGCTACGCCACCTGTCGGAAATTGGTCGTAAAACTCAGATTTAGAAAAAAAATAATTAGCAAAGGTTTATATTCAATGCACAGATTACTGAAATTCAATGACGCAATCTTTGACACATGCTGTCATGTGTCATGTCAAAGCACGAAACGTACGAAAACTCTCAAAAAGGGAATATTTTTTCCCGATTTTGTTACATTCTTGTTTCATGCTCCGCTTCAATTAGTAGTAGAGTTATTTTCTATAGCCTAAAGCCTTCCTCGATAAATGGCCTATCCAATAGAAAAATAATCTTTTAATTCGGACCAGTACTTCCCGAAATCCTAGCGTTCAAACAAACAAACAAACTCTTGAGCTTTATAATATTAGTATAGATTACAATATAAGTATAAAAACTATGTTTCAAGCAATCGAAATGGGACGAAGCTTCTAAAAAACTTTGATCTACTTTTTCAACCCTTCTAAATAATAACGTCTATCTTCTATGTCTTGCCCCACAACTGTGAGGCGAGTACCACAGGATAGCCGTATCCCCCCTCGGCCATTCCCATACCCATTGATTCCACATCCGCCGTCCGCCGCTAAGGCTGCCGATAAATGCACGGATCAGATGGATTCAGGTCACCTATTTCTGCTTTATGCTGTGATCTGTGGTACTAACGATTTTATCTGATTAACGAACGCAAAAAAGCAATCTTTCTTTTTAACCGACTTCATTATTTAAAGTGTTTCGTTCTTCGTTTGGCGCATCACAGACAGATTTTTCGTGATCTGTGAATTGGCCTCAAGCATCACGCTTGGGTATTGAAGATCTAGAAATGCGTGGACATTTCCCACTTGCCATCTAAAAATGCGTTAGTATATCTACATGGCCAAATTTAGATTATCAAATAAACTGTTACAATATTTTTTAAGTTTCCTACATCTTGCTTTACTAAAGACGGTGTTGTTAAAGGTAGTGTCTTCCATTAGGTACTAGAAGATTATATATAAATAATAATAATATAGGTTTTACACTTGACTGCTATCTCACCTGATGTTAACATCAATGCGGTTTACGATCGAGCGTGGTTACAAAGAAGAAGAAAAAACGATTCACATTCGACTCGAAAACACCAAGAAGTCTTGGGAAAATCCTACTCAGGTAACGCATTCCATAGCCTAGACTTTCTTATCACAAAAGTGGAGTCAAATCAATATAGCAGCTACTATACCACAGACACACACATACGTATACAGACACGTCAAACTTATCATTCTATCGCTTATGTGCCCGGGGCTGAATGCAAAATAGCAGTTCAATCCAGCAGAGAGTAGACTAAATTTGACCCTACAAGTATGTAAGGCGTAAAGGTGTAAGGCGATGCCTGAGTCATTATACCTGTAGTTATATTGGTGTCTTCACTTTCTTTCTTTTCAATCTTGTTGTCGAAAGTGAATCATGACGTTTTTAATCGACTTCACAAAAGGAAGAGTTTCTCAATTCGGTTGCACGTTTTAAGTATTGTCAAACCATTCTTAAAATTTACTACTCCCCACAAAATTTGATAATATCAACGTGTGAGAAGAAATACTTTATTCATGGTTGATGTTCCAAAGACACGAACGAAGAGATTTGACTCTACTTTTGTGATAAGAACGTCATGGCTGTGGAATGCGTTGCCTGAGAGGGTTTTTCCCGATAGTTACAATCTTTGTGTCTTCAAATCGAGAGTGAATCGGTTTCTTCTAGGTAAACACGCTCCATCGTAGACCGCATCATTGTTTAACATCAGGTGAGATGGCGGTCAAGAGTAAACCTATAAAAGTTTAAAAAAAAACTTATAGCGTGCGTTAGTGCGTGCGTGCTCTGCATTTTTACTGGAAACTGGAGAATTAGCATTCAAATTTTGAAAATACATATTTGTTCAACGTAGCAAAGATAGTAGGTACGACAAAGTCGTCCAATATTAATTTTGGACCCGATCGGTGAGTTAACACATAGAAAAGTGTATTAGAGCAAGATCCCAGGGCCGCCAGACGTCATGTATTTTCTGATGAACGAAATGTGGATGATTGCGTAGAGTTAGTTACTTAGAACACATGCTTACCAGCTAACTTGCTTATACGGCCAATTTTGAGAAATAGGCTCCAGAAGGTATATAAAACATTACTTACTTTACGTATTTTCTAGTAACTGATTTTCACGCATGTTGTAGGCAATATCTTTGAAAAAGGTCCTAATACTCCCAGACACTTTCGGTCGGCCGTTTTGCTTAACAAACGCTTTAAAACTCCCAAAATAATGACTTAATTTCACGTAAATACTCATACTTAATTTGTATATGTATATGTTTATCAGACTTTTAAAGCCTTTTCCAAAAAGACAGACCGATCTAAAGGTCCAAACATCCCCTAAACTCAATTTTAATTCTTCTATGGGTAAGAGCGTGAGGCTGAGTGAGATATGTATCAGAAAATATTGACTTTTTAAATATTTATTTATTCTTTATCTTTTGTTTAACAAAACTAAAAATGACGAAGATGGAATACTTATACGTTATAACTAGCTGTACCCTGCCACGTTTCGTTGTGGGACATTGTGATGCAAAAATTGAATAAAAACAATCCTTGATGTGGATTATACACATTCTAAAATTTCAGCTCGATCGGTGTAGAACATTTTGAGTTTTTGATGCGTACACAAACCAACATACCATTTTTATATATAGAGATTTATGTGCTTATAAGTTTCAACTAACATCTCGTCTATATACGATTTTTATGTAGATTTTACGCCACGATCCCCCACTCCGGAAGTTTGATGGTCTGTATCTCTGTCTATTTTTAATCCCCGACCAAAAAAGGGGTGTTATATGTTTGACGTCGAGTTCTGTCTGTCTGTGGATGTGTGCGGTTTTTATTGAAAGTTAATATCCGTGCGGATGTTCTTAGCCATGTTTGGTTAATATCGATTCAGATGGCCGCCTCCACAAAATGGCGGACCAAATATTTCTTTCCAACCTACTTCAATTTGGGTATCAAATGAAAGGGCTTGACTAGTAGAATACTATACACTATTAAAAAATCGAATCCAAGATGGCCGCCCCACAAAATGGCAAATTATATTATTTTTTCACTACTACCTCAATATGGGTATCAAACGGCTTTAGTAAGGCAAAGTAGAATACTTTGTATAAATTTCAAATACAACATGGCCGCTACCACAAAATGGCGAAATACATTTCTTTTTTCACAATCCCTTAATAGGGGTATCAAATGAAAGGGCTTGATTAGTAGAATGTTGTACAGATAACAAATCTAAGGTAATTAATAATAAGGGGGTCAATCAAAAATTTTAATTCTGTTCTTGTTAATAATTTGGTAGAACAAAAATTACGTGTCCTACATTTTTTCATCATCTACTTCACGGACTAATTTTAATGGTCTCTATGCTTTTGATCCATATACAGCATCATCTGTGATTAGTAAGTACCTATTTTAAAAAGGCGAATAAAGTATTGTTTTTTGTTATTTAATTTTTAATTGAAGTCGAGTTTTGTATTTTCGGAAAAAAATAAATTAACTACTGCTTACCGCATGGTCGCTAAATATCAAACAATGCAATGTACACACCGATGATGGTGATGTGTGTGTACGCCAGTAACCCTACCATATTTCAAAGTATTGTAAACACACACACATTGCTAAGACTCAGTATTATTTATTGAAATACCTGCGTACAATTGTCTAGAACACTGAGAACAAAAAAACTTGTATACTTTAATTTAAAAATTCTGGCAAGTAAAACGCATTTGCTCAGTGTTTGAACAACGAAATCTCTGCTCAGCTCAGAAGTCCTTCGATACAATCTACCTTTCTCGTTATCGATATTCTACAGATAAACATTTTATTCTCAACCTTCTATTTTTCTGTATCTCGCTACGTACAGAACGGAGCAGTAAGCTATGTTACAAGATGAAGCTGAAACAGCGAGCGTGAGGGCGGGGCTAGATTACGAATGGTGCTTTACTTTTTATGTATTAGTGATTTGGCTATGTAATAGTGCGGCTTTGTGCTAGTGTGCAACTTTCTCCTCCCGCAAGAAATTACATAAATATTTGAACAATATTTTGTAGCTAAAGCTTCCATGCTTGCGCTTGAGCATCTCGATCATGCGATCGAGATGCTCGATGAGCTGAAATGAGGCATTTACATAATCCAAAATATACCTGTCAAAGATAGTTGTCAATTCTGCTAAACCAAACCAAACTATTATCTAAGTATCTATGTGCTAAATTTCATCAAGATTTTTAGTAGTTTTTGCGTGAAACAGTAACATCACTAACTAACATCAAGACAAACTTTCGTGCGTGTAAATTTAGTAAAGATACTATTTAATTGGGCTAGGTTTAGAACCGACTAGCAGCATCCCTTGGCTTTACCCGTGTAGTTTCCGTTAATTCCTCGCGATAAAACCTATGTGCTATTGCAGACTGTAATCGAACTGAATCCTTAATTTCCATCAGATTCCATTCATCCGTTGCGCGTGATTGAGCAACAAACAGCCAAAGATAAAGTTTGATATTTTTAATATTAGTGTACGTTTACAGAAATGAATGAAAAAAACTAGATGAAATAAAATTGGCGGCACTTTTCGCGAAATTAATAACTATTTTTGACAGGTAGAAACGTTTGCTTTCTGGAAAACACCTCATTGCATTTGCAAAACAAGCCATACATAAACAGTCCACTAAAATGTTCCTACTGCTGGGACTCAAGGCCTTCTCTCGTAAGGAGAGAGTCAAGGCCATAATCCACTAAGCTGGCCCAGCGGGTTGGTGGGTGACACAGGACTTAGAAAGATTCTAGGTACATGTCGGTTTTTCTCACGATGTTTTCATTCACCGTTAAAGTTAGCTGCATTAATAACATTGAAAAGACAGTGGTGCGCGCGGATTTGAACCTGGGGTCTCCGGATCCGCAGTCGCCGTTCTCCTTTGAAACAAAAAACAAAGAACCACCTTAAGAACTAAATACAACATTTATAAACTCGCACACACACGCACACAAAGAGAGAGAGAGACAACAAGCTTTCAACAGCCTGTCATTTTTGTGTCGGGGATTGAAAATTAAAACAAAAAATTGGCAATCGTTGAAACTGGCGATAGAAGTGAAAACTTATAACTCAGAATTTGATAGCTCACTTTGGAGACTACGCGGGTGAAACCAGAGAGCGTGGCTGAATATCTATCTAGAAATGCTGACGCATTTTTGAATTCTAGCATCACGCTCGGGAATGATAAGATATCTTCTGGTAAACTCATTGACCATAGCCATCTTATCATTCTCGAGCGTGATGCTAGAATTCAATTCACAGCCCACGAAAAATCTGTCGTCTGTGGCGCGGCAAAAGAAGTTTTCTCTTCAAAAATCATCCTATATAACACACGTACTCACTCCGCCGCGCCCGCCAACGAAACTAGCTGACGAGCACGAGTCCCCTCACTGTTTGCACAGTCGGCGCCCTCACAGAATCACCTTGTACAAATCCCTCCTTTACGCTTATAAAATCTTATTTCACCGGCGAATCTGTTGCGAACGCAAACAGCTCGCGAATCGCGGCTTAAAAAACATCCTCGCAATTTATCTACGGTTTATTTCAAACATTTCAAAGAAAATATTGGAAAATTTCAAACAATAACTTTGTATTCTGTATCGTAAGGTTCGGAAATTTGAATATAAAAAGCTGCCGCCGGTCCGCTTCAGTGGCCGACGTCAAATATTCGTGTTTTATTTTCACGATTTGTCTTTGGCTTTGGTGTATTTTTGAGATGACAGAGAGTGTCACGTCAAATGTGCTTATCTTATACCTTTAAACACAGATTAAACGTCTTTAAACGAGCAATTCTTGTAGGTATGTATATAAATATAGAATCTGAATCTCGGAAACGGCTCGTACGATTTTCATGGAATGATGTACACAGAGGGTTTCGGGAACGCCGTTTTATGCGCGTTTTTAGACAATTAAAAACTGTTACAAAAGCATTAGAATGAGACGGTAAATTTCGCGACGTCGCGCGATAGCATATTAGCTCAGTCGAGAAGTTGGGCGGTGTAATATTATGGTAGATCCGGGTTCGAATCCCGCCGGCCGCCTTTCTTTTTTGAAGTTCCTTTTTTTGTTGTGAAAATCTGTGTGTATCTATGTAACCGAGCTAAGCTTGGCCACCCAAGTACTAGATACTTAATGAGGTAGATACATAAAGTGTATCCTGACAAACATATACCTAGATATACCACTGTAAATATCACTATATATAGTATATATCACAAATGAATGAGCACCACGAATGGCAACCTTATTCCCATACACAAACATGGTTCTGGGATAAGCAGTAATTTTAACCAAGTCGAGAGTGAGTGGGTTTCTTCTAGGTAATCACGATCCATTGTAGACCGCGTGGTCATTATCTTTAAAAAACAGTTATATTTCTCCGATTATTTCTCCGTTTGTATGGGTCAATTATTTAAATGTTTTGTGTCATCTTATCTTACCTGCAAACAGCAATAAAGATTTTTGTATTTGACTATACCACACATGAACAATCTGTTTTCTTATTGAAAGAAGTTGTAAAACTAACCCAATTTTTCAATCAACGAGAAATCAGTAAATTCTGAAGTTCGGATGTTCTGATGTTCGGACGCTAATTGCTCAATTACGTCGAAATACCTGACCGGTTTGGATTGAAATTTGGAACTCGGACAGAATAAAGTATGTATGAATTATATTCTAATGGAATATAATATTCAGGTAGGATGAAGAGTTACGTTGATTAAAAAACACAATGGGCTAATTTTCAATAACGGGAACGATAACTACGCGAGTAAAACCGCGGGGCACTGCTTGTAGATTTTTTTTTTCGCATAGAGTGACGAGACGAGCAGGACATGTGCCTGATGGTACATGTCTGCCACATAATAGCACAGTGACACACAGCTATTGGAACATGAGAAGTCCAAATCATTACCTAGCACTGCACTGCGCTCGTCACCCAGAGATCTAAGATGTTATATCTCTAAGCTCTGTAATTTCTCTGAAAGCGGCACCGTTTGATGGTGGATATTCCAAAGACACGGACGAAGAAGTTTGACTCTACGTTTGTGATAAGAACATCTAGGCTGTGGAATGAGCTGTCTGAATGGGTTTTTCCCGATTGTTATAATCTTGGTGTCTTCAAATCGAGAGTGAATCGGTTTCTTCTAGGTAAACACGCTGCATCGTCGACCGCATCGCTTAACATCAGGCGAGATGGCGGTCAAGTGTAAACCTATAAAAGTAAAAAAAAAACATTGCCCTTCAAACCGGAACACGGTAATGTTAGCATATTACTGCTTGGCGGTAGAATAACTGGCAAAGGTGTGGTATTTCCCCAGGCGGACTCTGCCTAGAGTCCTACCCATGGAGCTAGTATTAGCTCCGTGGTCCTACCACTACGAAATATATCGTAAACAATGCTTATGATCGCATCAAAGATATAACATTCCCGCCATGAAGTTAGTTTGAGCTATGTTCATCGCCGCCGAGTATCTACATAAACCGCGTCGGAATTTCGTTTAAAATGCATATTACGGAGTGAGAGCCTCTCTGTGCGGATAATCTGTTTACTGCGATATGGTTCACAGAAACTGGTCTGTTATGGAGCTGACGTCATTGTATATTGTAGGTACATAAATTGTAGCAATAAGCAACTCACTAAAAGTTGGCACAGCTACTGGGACGTGATATGAGGCCTTTTCTCGCAAGGAGATTTATGTAGTGGTAGGACTCTTAGCAGAGTCCGCCTGGGGAAGTACCACACATTTGCCAGTTATTCTAACGCCAAGCATTAATGTGCAAACATTACTGTGTTCCGGTTTGAAGGGCAATGTTTCCAGAGAAATTACAGGGCTTAGAGATATAATATCTTAGATCTTTGGGTGACGAGCGCAGTGCAGTGCTAGGTAATTATTTGGACTCTTCATGTTCCAATAGCTGCGTGTCACTTTCTTCTATTTTTAACCCCTGACCAAAAAAAGGGGTGTTATAAGTTTGACGTCGATGTCTGTCTGTCTGTCTGTCTGTCTATCTGTCTGTCTGTCTGTCTGTCTGTGTGTGTGTCTGTCTGTGGCATTGTAGAGCTCAAACGGATAGCACTGCGCTCGTCACCCAGAGATCTAAGATATTATATCTCTAAGCCCTGTAATTTATCTGGAAACATTGCCCTTCAAACCGGAACACAGTAATGTTTGCACATCGCTTGGCGGTAGAATAACTGGCAAAGGTGTGGTACTTCCCCAGGCGGACTCTGCCAATAGTCCTACCACTACTAAATAATAGTAAAATAATAATCAAGAGTGAATTACGTTTTTTCTACGTAAACAGCGTTACTTAACATCAAACGAGAAGCGGTTAAATGTAAACCTATTATAGTTTAATAAAAATTGGTTGCCTGTAAAGTCGGTATACGGGCGAAAGTTTTACGTGACAACGACTTTGAGTGGTAAAATAATTTTACGGAAGGGACGCGTGCCTTTCACTTTTTATGTCTGTCTCTCTCGCTCTTAGGCGGGCTAACCATGCCCGAGTGGAAGGGACGCGTGCCTCTCACTCGCTCTCGTTGTGAGCGCATAACGTGAGCGGAGCGTAACGCAGTTTCTTGAAGTGTCACCCGGCAAACCAATTTATAAGACGTTGTCACGTCAAAAGAAACATAAAGTTGGTTGCTCGTGTGTTATTTGTAAGTTTTTGCGTAAAACACACCCGCCGTCACATTACTTGTTGATTTTTAAAACGTACTTCAGACAACTGTTAACTTCTTCAACTGCTCGCTGAAGCGGAACGCAAGAAACGGCATCCAGGGCGGTAACGCTTTCACACTCCGCTGGGCGCGAAAAGATGGCCGCGCTCTGAGGTAGCCGGGCGCCGCCGCCGGGCGGGTTCAAATCATTCTACAGTTTTCACACACACATTTCTGAAGTGATAACTTTTTTAGTTGAGTTTTTGGTTAGGGAAAATTGCGTGAGTTGACGTTACTGACATGTTAATGTAGCGTTGCGTTGGAGCAGCGGAGCCGATGCACGTTAGAAGCGTTTTGAATGGATGAAATCTTGTGCCGGTAAAAAAAACCGTGAAAGAAAACAAACTGAGGAAACGACATGTTCTTAGAATATTTTGATGACATGTGTTAGTTTTCGTGGTAGATTATAGCCTGACTTTCCTTGACTCCTTGTGCCCCTAGTCCCAGCAGTGGAAACTGTAGGGGGCTGTTTTTAACCCCCGACCAAAAAAAGGAGTGTTATAAGTTTGACGTCGATGTCTGTCTGTCTGTCCGTCTGTGTGTGTGTCTGTGGCACCGTAGAGCTCAAACGGATAAGCCGATTTCGATGCGGTTTTTTTATTTGAAGGTAAATATCCGTGAGGATGTTCTTAGCTATGTTTGGTTAATATCGATTCAAGATGGCCGCCTCCACAAAATGGCGGACAAAATATTTCTTCACAACCTACCTTAATATGGATATCAAATGAAAAGGCTTGACTAGTAGCATACTATACACTATAACAAATTTCAAATCCAAGATGGCCGCCACCACAAAATGGCGAATTTTATTGGTTTTTTTCACTACTGCCTCAATATAGGTATCAAACGAAAGGGCTAAACTAGTAGAATACTTTGCACTATGACAAATTTCAAATCAAGATGGCCGCCACCATAAAATGGCGAATTACATTATTTTTTTCACTACTGCCTCAATATGGGTATCAAATGAAAGGGCTTGACTAGTAAAATGTTGTACAGATAACTGTCGTAGTCGGGGTTAATCAAAATTTTTAATTTTGTTCTTGTTGTGTTGTGTTGTTATTTGAAATCTTGAGATTACGCCTCACTGACATTTACGTAATAGCAGTATATCTATAGCTCTACTGATTCTCAAAGATAGGCATCCTGTTAGTGCTGTTTCAGACCTAAATTCTCAGTTATAAGATTTCACTTCTGTCGGCAGTCTGTAAGACTGACAATATTATTGTGGCGTTACGATGGTTTTACTATGTGATGTAGATATGTTTTGTTAGTATTTACGTTATTTTTGGATTAATTAACCAGAAGATTACTAATTCTACTATGCCTTTATTATATCGGAGTATCTAGCACAAGGGTACCTATGTGAAATACATTTCCTCTACATAAAATACGGAATGCATATCCGACAATATTTATGTTCTGCGTGAAAGTTATGGGAAGAGAGCTACGCGTAAAATCACCAGCACTACTATTGAAAAATAGTTTTGGTACAAAATGGAACCGCATGCAATTTGGTGCAGAGATAGATTATAGTCTAGAACAATACATAGGCTAGTTTTTCACGGGAACGGGACGGGATACAAAGCGGGTTAAAACGCGCATTGCTGCTATTAAAAAATATTGATGGCGCCATTTTAAATAAATTTCATATCATTTCAAAATTTAGGATAATGTTTGTCGCAGCTAACTAATGAACAGCTCTTAAAAAGCGTCGTTTAACTAACTTCCTGAACTGCATCACTAAGAAATTAAAAGTATACTTATGATGATCTCTGGGTTAAAATATATCATTATAATTAATTAGTAAATTAATGGAAAAATATCGAACTCGTATTGTTTGTTTTACCAAATTCTTAAAAACGCACAAAGATTTAGTTTAGTTATCAAAGTTTCGGAGCGGGGTGTTGTGAGTTGTGACGTCACATCTACAGGGTTCTTGGTAATCAGCCAGCATCCGTCTAAGAGGAGGTTAAGTACATTAAGTAATCAATTTGTTTTCTACAGTTTACAAAAATCGTATATTTTTTCCATTCAAAATAGAATAAAAGTGTATTTGCTCGTGCTAAAAGCATCTAACTTTTCGTAACAAGAGTGCGCGCGCTCTCTTACGCTCGATAAATGATGTGGCGAAGTGAATTTACACTAAACAGCCGCTAAAGAGAGCTAGAGAGGACAAAACCCCCAATTTTTTTAAAAGTTTTAGAACAAAAGTTGTTTGTTTAAATATGCAGACCATGTCGTTAAACGGACTCAGGTTGATCTCCAGTAACCCTGTACATCAAAATCGTATATGCGTGACGTCATTCGAAACTACTAAGCTCTATACCATCGAACTCTTAAAAACGCAGAAGCGGCAAACGCGCTTCTACTATGGCGATGCAAAATCAGGTGACGTCTCCTGATTTAGTCTCAGTCGCAACAAGGAGTTGTGTACGTTCGCTGACAATTCAATTTTCAAATTTTTCAAACAAATTTTCCCCACGTTTTGTTGTCTTTAGATTATAGCATACCTCATCTTCGTTTCTTTAATTATATCGATGCTCTATACTTTAGTGATTTTATATTTGTGAAACAAAAAAAACAATTCGTGTACAATATTTTTAGTAACCTAATTGACGGACCAATTAGTTTTTTTCTCACCAAGCCTATTATTCATTCACTTTTTAAAACGATTATACATAGACAAAAGATAACTCCACTGACACCAACAAACAGAATCGAGTTATTAGCTCGATAGAAATCAAACGGAAACTATTACTTACAACGGACCAATTTATAGCAAACTAATATTTGATCTGCGAGTTAAGGACGGGTTCAATATCCAATTATCGGAGCACAGGCTGCGTTCTGTGGTTTTACTTAGTTAGCCAGTAATCAGCGGGACTTGTTAGCTAACGTGGGTCATCAGGCTTCGAGGGAATGCGACAGGCTGACAGTCTAATACACACTAGATCTAAGAAAAAATATTTAGGTGTGTTGATTATTTTTAGCAAAGAGTTTACATATACTACGTATAAAGTAGGCACAAACGCTTTACACCGAAAGCACGTGTAGCATATTTCTTGCCTTGTCGCTCCTATGAAAGTGTCATACTTTTGTCGCGACACATCACTCTGTTGCCATAGAAAGTATGCACGTCATCTGCTTACGATTGACACAAAGGAACCGTGCGGAAAATCTAACTCTGTACTTAGTATATGTAAACTCTTTGATGTTTAGTGCTTTTAAACAATAGAGTGTCGAGACGAGCTGGACATGTGCCTGGTGGAAAACAACATTTCCGCCCATAACAGCACAGTGACCCACTGCTATTGGAAAATGAGGAGTCCGAATCATTACCTAGCTTGCACTGCGCTCGAGGCTATGATATGTCTGTGCTCTGTATTTTCACAACACGTCGACTGTTTAGTTACAGATGTATTTCTATAGTCTCTTCTATTTTTTATAGTATAGAGTGTCGAGAAGATCAGAACATGTGCCTGATGGTAAGCAACATGCCTGCCACATAACCACACCCCGGACCCTCCACTAAAACTCCATACAACAGCCGCTGTGGAGCTACCTACTCTTCACACAACTACGCAGATGTTGTTCGTACACACGCGTGAATGTGTGCGTTAGCGCTAGGGCTACTGAGTTATTTTATTGAATAGTTGTGCCCCTTGAGTTCACCTGGTGACGTAAAGTAGTTTATAAACTTTTTGTAATGTTGAGTTACATAAATAGAATGGTGCCAAATTTTACTATTCTAACTAAAAGTGTGTAGGTATGTATTGCCGCGTAAAATCAAACGAAACCGATGATCGATAGGTCCCTAGATATCTATTTTTGTTAGTAAGTACACATTTGCATATTATTTTACACTTACTCAAGAAGGAAACTTTATTCTGTCACTATAGTTATTCCTCCAGGCATTATCAATCCGTGCCCAAAACTGGTTGTGTAAGCTATGAGAAATTATTACTACGTAAATAATATTATCTCAATGTGTGTAAGTTACGAACTTTGAGTTAAACATTACTACGTTATTATAAAGCCACGTTATTTAAAAGTTTCTAATCTTACGTTATTTTATCCTTAGGAAATTAAATAAAGCTTTTATTCTTGTCCCGTTTATTTGACGGACAGCCGTAAACAGTACAGCAACCCACCATGATGATATTTCATTAGGAATTAGATGTTCGATACCAGCCCTTCGATGAGTGCTCCTAACGTATCCGAAACGGCCTGAGGGGTGAGGAAGCTTGAAATTGACGGGAGGTGGGGAGTGTCCGTTCTATATATATTATCTATTCTTTGACATAACACCACAGTAACACGCACAGAACATATCTGTTCTGTGGTGACACACAGCTATGGCAACGTTAAGAGTCCAAATCATTACGTAATACTGCACTGCGCTCGCCACCCGGAGATTTAAGATATTATGTATCTAAGCCCTGTAATTTATCTGGTAACATTGCCCTTCAAAGCGGAATACAGTAATGCTTGCTTATTACTGCTTGGCAGTAGAATAACTGGCAAAAGTGTGGTATTTCCCCAGGCGGACTTTACCAAGAGTCCGACCACTACTAAAACATCTCCGTCCCACCGCACATCGGTGTCATGTCGGTAACGCGATCCTATAAGATTTCCTTTAGTCTTCCTTTCTTAGTCCGCTTTAAAGGTCTGCGCCCACTTATAATACAACTCCGCTTCCGCCTGACAAATAAAATACACTCATATATGGACTTTATGCCAAGCCCATTGAGATAGAGATTACACTGGCAACATAAATTGACAGCCAGCGGACTGCTATTTTGTATTTCCAATGTGATATATATCTTGACGGGCATGGCATTAAGTCCATATTTGAATGTGTTTTATTTGTCGGGTGTGATCGAAAACGTATAGGTAAGTGGGCGCACCTTTAAAGTCGACTAAGGGAAATCTAATAGGATCGCGGAATCGTAATAATGGGCGAAATCTTTTCGCGTGGCTAGAGGATATTTCACTTCAAAAATCATCAGCCTATCTTAGACCGCAGCTGGGCATGGTTTCTTCCATGACACGCTTCTTGGCCACTCCGGCAGTTATGCCCGAGCTATACGAGGCCAGTTTCTCAAGCTAGGATAGCAAGCTATGTAGTGTTAGTAAGCTAGGTCTTCTAGCGTCGTGTAGACAACACTACGCAACGCTAGTTTTGTCCACACGATGCTAGAATCTATTATATCTACTAGTTACTACTAGTAGCTTAAAAAAACTAGCGTCGTGTGACTCGGGCATTATTTTTGTCACAAGCATAAGAGAAAGTCAAGCAAACAGACAAACAGCTTGCAGATGAAGGGATTAAGCACAAGGTCAGAGGGTGCGGGGCCTCTGCCACGGGCTGTGGGGTCCGCGATAGCGGCCCGGTTTGACGCCTTTCATTATGGGGACCCTGAATAAGATCGTGAATGAATCATGAGAAGGACACGTCAAATGTTCGAATTGAAAACTTATTTAAGCGTGTTTCCTACTTTTTGGAAATTCATAGAAATTTTGTCATCGTCACTTAACGCTTTCCGATTTGGATGAATAAATGGTGGAAATCGCGTTATTATTAAACGCTTTACGAAAATATTTTTTCTTTAATTACAGCGCCATCTGCGGTTTTAGCAAAGAAATACGTTAAGTGAGCTACCAAATTCTAAATCGTACGTTTTCACTTTTATCGCTAGTTCCTATGATTGCCAATTTTTTTCACTAAATTCTGGTCTCATTGATTAATTACATCGCGTATCAATTGTTTTTTTTTAATGGATATAGAGATAATAACTTAACGTAGTACAGTAGTATTTGACTAATCTCGTGACTTATTTGTTATTAAGTCTGCCCGCAAAACTGGAGTTTGTCGGTTCGATTTCCGCCAAGGATTTGATATGTATTTTAGTCTTTCTATGTCTCATAAGTATGTTTGTATTTACTACTTTATAAGATTTATATTATTTTATATTACTAAAGCTGCACTAGTAGGCTAATATCAGATTTGGCTGGGCAGGGAGAGGAAAACGAGTCGGGAAGGTGAGTGTTGAAGTACGTCAGAAAGGGGCCCCTTAAACCTAAGCCCGAGTCACAAGTCTCGGGATCTACTCACAGGCACTAGAACTCACATTGCCTTTTGAACTTTTTCATGTCCCACGGCTAATAGGTCCTTGCGTAAACATTAACTCCCAGAGTTATGAACACTTGTTTGGAAGTCGGGCCGGAGTGGCGATCAATTTGTGCCAAATTATGCTCCGATGTAGGACGGAATTTAATTTGGACTCCCTTTAAGCTGCACCCTGATATTTACTAAATAAATTTGATGCTTAATCTGAAAATAATTATTACTTCCTTGTGCTAAATCAATTGAAATATGGCTGGTGTAATGCTAGCTTAATGAGGAAGCTTTGAACTGATGTCTCATCACGAACACAACGGCAATCTGTATGCTAATTCTTCAGAAACATTTAAGTAATGTTAACGATTTGACTATTATTTCAAATGTTTATTGGAATTCACCCTTTTAGTGCTTGTTAATGTAAATTTTAGAATGCTATTTGTTCATTGTTATGAATGTAATTTTACTAATTTCGTTAAACCTCGAGCTTAGGAATGTTTCTAACGGACATACCAGTATCTAGCAATTAGCACCGCCCCATGGTTTTACCTGTGTAATTCTCGGTTTCGTTATTTTTCCGGGATAAAAAGTAATTTATATGTTCTTCCAGACTGTTATCGAATTGTGTTTATAATTTCAACCAGATCCATGAATATATTTTATAGAACGATGTATGTATATATAAATTTGTATTTTTTGTCACAATAAATAATTTGTAATTTTGTCATAAGTATGTATTTACAGCTATATAAGTATTATATCAGCTATCTGGCCGCCATGGTACAAGCTTTGCTTAGTTTGGGGTCACATGGTGCTGTATGTGAATTGTTCAGTTATATTTATTTAATTATTCAGGGCCTTTACTCACGAGGGAATCGGGGTCATAATCCATCACGCTGGCTAAGTGTGAGTTGGTAAATAACACTTATTCTCGAATACATAGATTCATGTCGGTTAGTAAAACTTTAGTTGGGTAATTTAGTTCAGACCGGGGTCTACCGCCGAATGAAAATGTCTTAGCTTTGATATTTTTCTGTCTCTCTTCTTTCCGTTTAAAATGATAGAGACCGCAATAGCAAAGTGAAAACCGATTTAGTTAGGCGGTAAAAGGGCGGGCATTCATAGACTCCTTACATTTAAACCGACTTCATAAAAGGAGATTTTTTGTATGTTGATATACGATAGCGTCGACAATTGTGAATCGATTTTGATGGTTGTTAATTTGTATTTAGTCGACGTAGTGATAGATTTCTATGGAATTTGGTCGAGTGTCTAAATTTACTTTTAAACATCGATATAAATCAGTGGAAGTGCCCTGAGCACCTTGAAATTGTTAAAAAGTAGCGTCTCTGCATGTAGCGTGAGTGGTTTACAACTATTACCAATCTAATTTACCCCTAGAATTGCTAGCGACGAGGTATGCTGTGATTCTACTTATTTTAGTTGTTGACAACAAATAGCTATAGGTGTAAACTTCCGGCGCTTCCTACAATGGACTAAAACGGAAAGAGTGAGCTCACTTTTCTTAACGATAACATAATTCCGTGCGCCTGAAGTTTGCGAGAGCACATCCATTGATTTATATCAAAGCTTTTAAATTGAAGTCGGATTTTGTTTTTTTTTTTCGAGAAAATAAATTATTTTTTATACGGAAGAAAGACGAGGTCAGTTTATTGGACACCTGAACTCCTTCTGCACCTCTCAGTGCTTTTCCAAATACAGTTGTACCATGGACATAAATCAATTAGTTGTTTATATCGATGAGTTGTACAAGTTTATGTTCAACACAGGTTTAAATCAACATATATTATATTCACAAAAGACAATAAGAATAGTGGGTACTCGCATTGCCATTTGTGAATAGAAAACGTTTATTGTATTTGCTAATTACACTCTCAAATTTTTTGAACTAAACGCCATTAGTGTTTCTATGCAGATTCGTCGAGTACGAATTAGTCAGCATTACATTTATCTTAACAAATCTAAACAAAGTCTAGAGAAAATCTAGGTAGGTATATTAACTAAAACTCTAAAGAGGCTGCGTGAATTTAAATGATAGATAGATTAACTGTTTATTGCACTTAATTTAAAAATAAACAAAAGTTACTTAATTTTTTTTACTTTTATATGTGTACATTTGACCGCCTTCTCGCCTTATGTTAAACGATGATGCGGTCTACGATGGAGCGTGTTCATCTAGAAGAAACCGATTCACTCTCGATTTGAAGACACAAAGATTGTAACTATCGGGAAAAAACCTCAGGCAACGTATTCCACAGCCTTGATGTTCTTATCACAAAAGTAGAGTCAAATCTCTTCGTTCGTGTCTTTGGAACATCAACCATGAAACGATATCGCGTTTTCGAGCTACAAATAAAATCAAATCAATTTATTTATTTGTCAGAACATGGCTACGAGGCTATGAGCATTCCGATAGAAAAAAGGGCAAGGTGGTATTAGATCGTACAAATCAGTTGCACACTCTCCGAAGTGTATAAGTGATAAAAAAACCGATAAACTAGCAATTTTCCGGCAATTTTCGAGACTTTGCAGTCTTTTTCGCACGAGTAATTAAATGTTTAAATAATGGTATCTAAACTAATATCACAGTCTGTAACTCTAAAGAGGCTGCATGAATTTAAATGATAGATTGAATAACTGTTTATTGCACTTAATTTAAAAATGAACAATAGTTACTTAAATGTTGGCTAAACTAATATCAAAGTCTATTATAGGATTTTTTTATTCTGTGCTGAAATTATAAAGCTGAAGAGCTTTGTTTGAACACGCTCATCTCAGAAACTACTGACCGATATCGAAAATTCTTTCACAGTTTATACGTAATCCATGAGTGATCTAGGTAGATTGTATATATATTATGTATAACGGGCGAAGCCGGGTCTGGCCGCTAGTTCGTAGTAAAAATGTTCAATATGTCTGTTTGTTATATGTCATAAAGTTGTTCCACATTTTTACGAAATGTCTTAAGTCAAAGAGTTTAAATAATACTCGTATGTAAACTCTTTGCTTTAAGTAAATTAAAATCGTGAACAAGCTGTAAAACAACATATTAATCAACTCAGCAAGAAAAGAGCGTTTTCGTCCTCCCTCTACCTCTACTAAAAAACTCGTTTGAATAAGTCTTCAATTTCTTGCAGTCAATAAAGGGAGTTGGTACAAATTCCAATAAAAAGTGCGTCGTGGCAACACTGGGGGTAGTTTGTGGTCACAGCCAGGGCCATATTCAGGGGGGCAAGCATCAAATACTCAACAGCTTATGTTGCGTGGTGCCGTATTGAGCGTTGAATTTGGAAGACTTGTTACTCGTAGATTAAATAAATAAATAAGTGAAGCGAAAGTAGAGATACAAATATTATAAATGTCAATGCACGGTTGTTTGGATATTTGGATGTTTGTTGCTCAATCACGTCGTAACGTATGAGCGGATCGAGTTGAAATTTGGAACACAGTTAGATTATAGTCTGGAAAACCCCAGGGAAATAACGATAATCAAACAGTTTACATTATTATACTTAACGTAAGCAAATAACGATTAGTACACACCGTCATTATAAAAGCACATTGTTTGTAGTAAGTACAACGAATGTCCCTAGTTTATTGAACGCCTTCAGAAAAGCAACATTTTCAATACGTGGAATTTTTAAAAGTAATCACGCCTGAAACGATTTGCTTTTTTTGTTTTACAAATAAATAATCTGATATTCATTTTATCGAAATTGACAGAATTGATTTTGGAGAATTAGCATTCATGGTTTTGTTTGGTAATCCAAAATCTCGCTGCCTCATTAGAGCTGTGCCGTTAGTTGGCCTGCGCATAATATTTAGTTTAAATTAGTACCCAAAACTAAACTCATACGATTTTAATTTTCAAATTCAAGTCAGTTTCTTAGTTTTATCAGTCAACAATCTTACCCATAGTATAAAGTATAAATGTCAAAATTGTTATATTTTTACTAAATCACGTTACTACTTCGAATGGATCAGGTTGAACGGTGAATGGTCTGGAACAACACGTCAATGGAATATGACGTTTTATCGCGAGAAAGTAACGATAACAAGAACAACGCGGGTAAAACCGCGTGATGCAACTAGTTCAAGTACTACAAATCTAAACTACATTTTAAAGGAAAGAAAATGGTAAGTTCGTAACATTGTCAGTATTTTTTTGGAAAACTTAAAAAATAAAGCAACCGATTCCACTGTAGGTACCCATCAAACTCTATCGAAAACCGACAACAAAAGTGTTTCCGCAACAACAAACCACGAAACTAAATACATCCATTCGATCAATAAGATCCATTTCATAACAATTCCGCCATCAAACGTCAGTACAAAGCGTCTCGGGGCATCACTCACATGCCCCCTTTGTACCCTTATTACGTCCTGAGTACGCCCTTTGTCGCGGTCGGCTGGGGCGGCGGTTTGATTAAAAGTTAAATTGGCGGGCACAGTGTGATTGGCGTCGCTTCCACTCAGACCGGTACTGGAGTACGCAGAAAGTATCGAGAACCTCATAACCATAAACAGCCTTCAACAGGGGTCAAATAAACCCCTATGAGACCTATGTAGGATGGTAGAAGGGTATAAAATAATATGATTTAGCATTATTCACGGGCCTGTAGTCTAATTGTACAGTATTGTATTGTAAGCTAGAGGTTCGTTCCGATTTCGTTTGGGTTGAACAACTAATTTAGAAATAGGAAAGAAAGATAAGTCTAGGCTGTGGAACGCGTTGCCTGAGTGGGGTTTTCCCGATGATTACAATCTTGATGTCTTCAAATCGAGAGTGATTACGTTTATTCTAGGTGAGCACGCTCCATCGTAAACCGCTTCCTAAAGTTAGTCAAAATTTTATTAAAATTTTAACTTACTTCAGGTTAATTCTTCCGTTGAATATATTTTTCCTAGCGACCCGCAACACACGGGTGCAGTGCTGATACTAAAAATACGAATAAAAATGGTTATTGTGGGTTATCCCTAAGAGATAGACACATACACTCCGCGAGGCATAAGCTGAGCTTTGCATTTGTGTGAGTGTACATGGATAGTGTAGGTGTGACAACCGGCCTTAGGCGCGGCGCCATTCTGTCTCGCCGCGCTCCTGCCTGATTGGTGATCACTCACACTAATGCAAAGCTCAGCCTATATCTCGCGGACAAAATTTCAAGCTCCTGCCTGATTGGTGATCACTCACACTAATGCAAAGCTCAGCTTATACCTCGCGGAGTGTACCACTGTTGACTTTTTTGTAGACCTTTTTAAGGGGTACAATTCTGCAGTATATTATTTTGATCCATCTCGTATGATCCAGCCAGCGTTTGCAAAGTAAGCGCAAAAAATGTGTTTATTTATGACATCACATTAAGAACCTTTAAAATTACTAGTGTTCCTTAACTGTTGTATGCCCATATATAGATATAAATCTTCCTCTTGAATCGCGCTATCTGTTTAAAAAACCACATCAAAATCTGTGTATTAGTTTTAAAAATCTAAGCATACATAGGGCTATAGGGACAGAGAAAGCGACTTTGTTTTATACTATGTAGTGATGATATATTAACCGTTCCCGTTATATTACCGGGATAAAAAGTAGTCTACGTGTTCTTCCATACTGTAATAAATAAAATATTAGTGGTCGATTCACACACAACACTGTGTGATCCCAAACTAAGCAAAGCTTGTACTATGGCGGCCAAATAGCTGAAATAATATTTATATAGTTTTAAATACATACTTAATATTCATAGAAACTCCCAGACATAGTACTAATACACATATGTATTTGAATTCATCACACAAATGGCACAAAATGCAGAGTTACTACCCACTAAGCCACTAGGCCAGTCTATAAACCATCTATCCATATTCCAAATTTCAGCTCAACACAGGTCACCCTAGTGTGGGGTCCAGTGCACACTAACACATTATACTAAACCTGTACCACCTACTATATTTTGTCGCATATCCTTTGTCATGTGTTTTTATTTTATGATTGTTTTCATTTGGCACAATAAACGATTTCATTTCATTCATATATAATATTATTAGATAGGAAGTAGGACATTAGTAGGAAGTGGAATTAATAGAATTATGCGGTAGAAGTTAATCTTCTTGTTACGAAGAATGAAGAAAAGAAGTACATTTTAACTTCTTGCTGGCGTACAAAAGTAGATACCTAAACTTTTCTTGAAATCTAAGATTGTTATGGTGAGTAGAAAGCACCCCTTCCCTTATAGGAAACCGTTTCTGCGTAATGCTATCCAGTACATTGTGGTAACCACAAAGATTTCCGCACTATGGGATGACGAAAATAACTTGTTTTTCTGTGTTGAGGGATTTTTAATGGCTACTTGTTTTGTAGGAGCGCCACAGGCTGGGTTAATATTTTTGAAAATAATTTTGAAACGAGGAATTTGAAAAACTTGATGATGCGAGACGCGGCCTGGTCTATTACTTTTTTGCAGTAAAAGTGTTAACAGCCTAAGATAATAAATGTTAAGAAATTAGAAGAAGAAGAAAGCAAGAATTTGATAACAATTAACGGGAAATTAATTAAATTATTGATATAATGCATGATGTATAATGGAAAAGGATTTTCTTCTATCGGACTTCTCGTTCCACAAAAGGGCTACATCGTTTCATGTTTGATGTTCCAAAAACACGAACGAAGAGGTTTGACTCCACGTTTGTGATAAGAGTGTCTAGGTTGTGGAATGCGTTGCCTGAGTGGGTTTTCCCCGATGGTTACAATCTTGGTGTCTTCAAATCGAGAGTGAATCGGTTTCTTCTAGGTAAGCACGCTCCATCGTAGATCGCATCATCCTTAACATCAGGCGAGATGGTGATCAAGTGCGAACCTATTATAGATAAAAAAAGGACTAGAGAGGAAATTCCTTAACACAGAGGTAGAGTGGATATTAAGACACAAATTGTTAGTTACGAGTATATAATTTATAAATCAAATATTCGTATGATCAAACAAAATCTCACAATACTACAGTCCTAAAGCTCCCTCCCGAAGTTCCCCGATCTCCCCCGAGTCCCCCCGAGCCGCGAAGGCTCGCAACTGCCGCCTACACTGTGTTCGTTTTATTGTACCGCCTATTTGCTGAGACCGCACTTATTTTTTATGAATGGGAATAAATATTTTCCCAGGATTTAGTGTCCGTGATCAAGGGGCAGACGGGCTTTTTGAATACTTTATGGGGTATTTATATGCGATCGACGGAGGGATAGTAATATTCTGTTAGCAAGTTTTCTTACACGAAGTTGAGATATCGCTTATCTATTTTGCTTTGTGATACTATTTCTATGTCGCATTCAATACGGTTATAACCGGTTATTCAAATGTTGGTTACATGTCCGGTTTTCATAGGATACATTTAACCTGTGATTAAAACCAAATGTTAAGACAAATTCTATTCATTTATTTCACTAGTTTATAGTTTTTTTTCTGCTGCCACGATTTTGTTTTAGTTGATAAACCTTCACTTATGATTTTGTTTGACAAAATTAACCTAAAACTTTTTGAGGGTAGATTTTTTTTTCACATGTTGAGTCATAGCCGGCGCCGAGCCGATATGGGTTCCGTGCCACTTGAGAATTTTGCAATGGTAGTCATTGCAGTGCCCGTCTGGTAGTAGTGGACTGCCGCTGACAGACGCTTTAAAGCTTCCAACTTCCAAAATTATAGAGTTTTAAAGCGTCTCTTATGCAAAATGGCTGATGGAAAGTCAATAATTGTTCTTAATAAAATCGTTTACAGACTGTACATTAAATATTTACTAGCATGTGACGACACCGGTATTGCTGGCCTTAACAGAGCGTTTACGTCGAAGATATTTTTTTTTTAGCGTCTGCACAAAAAAAATGTATGTGCTTAAGACTGCACGACATAACTGAAAACTAAAATAAGAAACAACTAGTAAAAACTATTGAATAATTTCGATAACTAAAAATAAAAACGTTTACATATACATGAATACTATAACTCTTGAGGCAAAGTTACGCTGGAAAACTCACGTCAAAAAAAAGAGAGAAGAACTAGCTATGCGCTACAAAAACATGTATTGGTTACTTGGTAGAAACTCCGTGCTGTTAATACATAACAAGCTGTTATTATATAAACAAGTCCTAATGCCAGTGTGGACTTTTGGTATACAGTTGTGGGGCTGTACCAAAAATAGCAACATTGAGATAATACAACGCTTTCAAAACAAAGTACTCAGGGATATTGTCAATGCGCCCTGGTATGTGAGAAATGCCGACATACATCGAGATCTTGGAATGGATCTTGTCGGCAAAGTGATAAAAAAGTACGCAGAAGCACATGAACGCAGGCTTCATCATCATGTGAATGTCGAGGCTATCCAGCTCCTTGATAACACGGACACAGTGAGGAGACTTAAAAGAATAAAACCTTTTGAGTTAACACAGTGTAGTGGCAGTGCAATACTATATAAAACAATTAAATGTACCAAGTCAAGTGAAATAAGTGACTTCCCCTTAACAGAGTCAATGAGAAAAGTGCTGATGAATACCTTCTTATATATTATGAACTATGTAGCAATTTAAGTTAGATATAAATTACTCATTAGCCTAGACTTAATAAATTAGGCTAGATTGTAATAAGTATTAGGATCCAAGGAAACTTGGTGAATAAATTAATAATAAAAAAAATATGTACATGAATACAGTAAACACAGCGACCCGACAGTGACAGATGCGGCTAAAGGATTAGTATCCATGGCCAAAATTATATTAAAAAAACACAGCATCAGCTGAATGTCTTTCTCCCTTTGGCACATTTGGCGGTCCTGAGTTCACCCGATAATTTATTTCATATCCGAACGCGGTGCTGAACACAATTCACAGCCCACGAAATATCTATTCAAAAATACACACAAAATTATAAAAAGTAGAGTAAATTTATTCATTTAATTTATTATCTGATAAGATGATCGTAATGTATGCTATATTTTCAACATTGCCAAAGTACCGTATTCCTTCTTATTGGCACTAGCTGGTCTATTCTTCAGATTGGGTTGCATAATATTTTTATTTATTCTATCAGCTCATAGCTTTCGAAAGGATAGGTCAATTTAGATTTTTAGTGAGAGGCTAGACTAGCTCTACTCTCATAGTATGTTTGAAACACGATCCAAGATGGCCGCCACTAAAAAATGTCGGATAACATATGTTTACGCAACTCCCTCAATAAGGGTATGTGAGAGCTAATCTAGTAAGTAGTAATCTTTACAATATGACAAATTTCAAATACAACATGGACGCTGTCACAAAATGTCGGACCGTTTTGAAAATTATATTATTTACTTACCTAAAGTTTAGTGGCACAGTTTAGATTTATATTGCCTTAACGTAAACTAAAATTAAAGGAGGAGGACCAATGATGATGATGACTCTAGAACCACGTTTTATAAAACGAAATGAGTCATATAATCCCGATTAACACACGATTTGAAGGCACGTTACTCTGCCTGTAAATGACGGCATTCGTGCGTTCGCTCGGAGCTCCCAGGCAATACGCGCCCGTCCATCAAACGCCATCTCGCGGCGAGAAATAAAACGAAATTATTCACTAACGTAGCTTTGTCGATCTTGGAACTGTTCAAGGTGGATACGTCACAAAATTTTCTTCAAGTAAAAGTTTTTGTTGTGGTAGTGGTAGTTTGCAGAGTCCAGCTGGGGAAGTACCACACCTTTGCCAGCTATTCTACCGCCAAGCAGCGATGTGCAAACATTCCTGTGTTCCGGTTTGAAGGGCAATGTTTCCAATGAAATTATAGGGGATAGTGATAAAACATCTCATATCTCTGGGTGACGAGCGCAGTGCAGTGCTAGGTTATGATTTGGACTCTTCATGTTCCAATAGCTGCGTGTCACGGTGCTGTTATATGGCAGGCATGTTGGTTACCATCAAGCACATGAACTGCTCGTCTCCTCACTCTTTATTTAAAAATAAGTATCTACAGAACAAAAAAATTACCTAGTGTAATTTAAAGAGTAGGTAGCATTATTTTCTTGAAACATGTCTTTATAAAACTAAAGAGGTCCGTTATTGTACAATTATCTTTGATCAATGATTATGTTATAATTACTTATTATTATTTTGCAATGGTTCCTAAGAAATTGTAACGATTATAAATTGATTGGCACCTGTCTGAGCTTTCAGACCTTTAAGAACTAACACGCTAGTTATAATGCATGCACGTAGGTATAAGATAGTCGGACGTAGTCTCGCTAAAACAAAAAGTGAGTCACTAGAGTCGGCCACATTTGCGCGTGTGCGTTGTCAGGTTGTCACTGATAGGCTGACACGCGCACATATACACAAGTAGCGTGTGTAAACCCACTGATGTGTGCGTGTCAGCCTGTATGTGACAGCGCACACTATTACACATATAACGTCCGACTTTTTTTAACCCCCGCCCAAAAAAGGGGTGTTATAAGTTTGACGTCGATGTCTGTATGTCTGTCTGTCTGTCTGTGTGTGTGTCTGTCTGTGGCACCGTAGAGCTCAAACGGATGGGCCGATTTCGATGCGGTTTTTTTTTATTTGAAGGTTAATATCCGTGCGGATGTTCTTAGCTATGTTTGGTTAATATCGATTCAAGATGGCCGCCTCCACAAAATGGCGGACAAACTATTTCTTCACAACCTACCTTAATATGGGTATCAAATAAAAGGGCTTGACTAGTAGAATACTATACACTATAACAAATTTTAAATCCAAGATAACAAATCTGAGGTAGTCGGGGGTTAATCAAAATTTTTAATTTTATTCTTGTTATACGTCCATGTCATAATGATTATGGAATACATAGTTACGAAGTTTCACTTAAATATTGTAAATAAATAAATAAGTAGGTATTATAAATAAATAAATAAATATGGACAACTCACAAACAAAACCGAACTAAGCAAAACTCATCGATCATTAGAATGCGTACAAAGTATAGTGACGGCAGGAGCAGGATACGTGACTGATGGTAAATAACACAGGCACAGCCTGCCTGGACAGCACAGTGACACGCAGCTATTGGAACATGAAGAGACCAAGTCATTACCTAGCACTGCACGGCGCTCTTCATCTAGGGATATTTATAAAAGGTTTTAACTTTTGAACTTTGAAAGGCTTTTGACAGGCCACGAGGCTTAGTGGGTAGTAACTCTGCCTGCGAAGCCGAAGGTCGTGGGTTCGATTCCCACACAGTGCAAATATTTGTGTGATGAATTCAAATATCTGTACTGCGTCTGGGTGTCTCTATGTATAAGTACCTATTATATCAGCTATCTGGCCGCCATATTACAAGGTTTGCTTAGTTTGGGTCAGATGATGTTGTTGTGTGAATTGTCCACCTATATTTATTTATTTATTTTATCTCTATACCCTATAAATTTACTTGATACATTGTTCTTCGAACCAGAAAATTGGAATCTAAAACATAACGACGAATAATCAACAAACCTATATCACAAAGAGAGTTGAAGAATTGCAGCGCTCTGCGTTTTTAACCGCGTAGTTACGTTAATATGTTTGACGTTTGTTGCTCAATCACCTCTGAACGGATCGAAATGAACTTTGAAGCACGGTTATACTCTGGAATAAAGTAAGCTATTTTGATCACGGAAAAATATTGGGAAGACATACTGCTTACGAAGTAACTATTTTCTGATCTGTGATACTGCGTCGGTAAAACTGCGGAGCATTCCTAGTTATCATAATCCTTCTAATATAAACGTCAATGTATAGATGTTTGGATGTTTGTTGCTCTACGTCGTAACGTATGAATGGATCGGGCTGAAATTTGGAACTTATCTGAAACAATATAAAGGCTACTTTTTATGCCAAGGTATCGACGGAAACGGGAACTACGCGCGTAAAACCGCAGGGCGCTGCTAGTGCTCGTAATATACCAGTAATATATCAAGACAAATTGTAATAATACAATTAAATATCATATTATTATTGATCACCACACAACCGTCTCACGTGGCGAACGAACGAGCCTCGCCTTGCGCGTCCGCTCCATGACCCTCGCTTATTTTTAGCATCCACCGCTCGCTACCTCTTCAACAAAAATAAATGTAACAGGAAAATTACAAAACCTGTATTATAAAAAAATAAACTTTACTACTACTAAATCTTTTTTTAAATAAACGTTACTTTCTGTTTTTTTTAAGTAAACACGCTTCATCGTAGACCGCATCATTGCTTAACATCAGGCAAGATGGTGGTCAAGCGTAAACTTATAAGAGGAAAAAAAAAACTTAGCGTAATCAGCCCAATAAAATTTCCCATTGCTGTAATTTGGGGTCTTCTCTCGTTCGGGATTCTTTCTTCTCTATCTCGGGATGTAGTCGATGGGAACCTTCACGTGACACCCTGAGCATCAAAACACAACTACATAACTTGGCATCTGATAGGCGTGACGGGAGATGCAATATCAACAATATATACATAACAACAATATCCTGATGAAACACAAGATGTTGGCGAAATTGTGCTCACCAAACATTTATCTCACACAAATATATATCACAACCAAATAGAAGCCAGAAATTAATCTAAGATGAAGAATCAGATGACATAAATAAAAACCAGAAATTAATAGAAGATGAGGAAGAAGAAGACTTTAATCAGCTGACTATTATTTAATTAATTTTTTATTTATAAATTACTAACAAATTGTCTTGCCAGACATATTGCATGCCTCTCGCAGAGGCCAGTTTGTATGGGGCAACTTTTAAAATGTTTTGTATCATCTTATCTCACCTACAAACAGCAATAAAGATTTTTGTATTTGTATTTGTATTTGCAATTATACTAAATTATTTGACATAATTACAGTATTTAAATAGAGTAGAGTAAAATATGTACCAATTTTAATTTTGATGTTTTGTATTGACTTACTTTATGATCATTCAAAGCTGGATGGCAAGTCCATTTTAAAAATACGAAATTATTAGAAAATGTATTTACCATTGGATAGCCCATTCAATTTCGAGTGACTTTTGTTATGAAACTATTTTCCTAAACGCAATGTTTAATATAACTACCATACAAACTTTACGCGCGACGCATAGAAGATACGACAGTGTGACGTCACGTTTCTGTAGTGATTTGTATGAAGCGTTTTTGGGAGAGTCCAAAATTGTGATTTTAAAATCGTGATATCACGGGAAGTTTTTAAGATAACAAAGTCATTCTTTCACCTTTGTTTCAGCTATTGAGTAGCCTTTTGATGGCACATTAAATCTAAATGAGTCGTCATGCCTATTGTATGATGGCTAATCCCGAGGAGGGAACTATTGCTAGCGTTCCTTTCCCTCTTGTGTTCAAGTTCAATCAATTTACAGCCCACGAAAAGTCTGTGTGTGGCGCGCTAAAAGATGTGTTCACTTGTCTTTAATAAATTAATGTAGGTATTCCATAAACATGGCTTGCTACACTTCCGTGTGTCCAGATAATGTAGAGCGCGTCAAAACAAACAATACCAAGAAAAGAGATTGCTGCCGAACAACAGTTTGTTTTTTTGTGCAAAAACGCTTAAAGGTAAATGTACTCATATCGTCAGACGATAACAGACCTTACTGTTATTGTCTGACGCTATAAATAATGTCTTGAACTATTTAATTTATTAGCTCCGCCAGTTAATAACCTTGTATGTAAATAATCAAAATCAATAATAATCATTAGATTATGAATATGTAAATAAATATTTTATTAGGTATCCTACCAATATTAAATACCACAATAACACATACAATATTATGTCAAAGTTTGTTATTGCTCAATCTAGCTGCGTGTCACTGTGCTGTTTTATTTATTTATTTATTTTATGTGTCAGGGTTGTTGCTTACCATCAGGCACATGTCCTGATCGTCACGTCACTCTTTATTAAAAAAAAATCTTAACTGGACACCTGAACGGACCGAGATGAAATTTGGAACACTGATAGATTATAAGGTGGATTATAGCATTTGATACTTTTTATCGCGGGAAAATAAAAATAACGTGAACTACGCGAGTGACACTCGCGGGGTACTTCTAATGTAATATTTGCGGTTTTTAGATAATTTAGCTTTTGCTAATGCAAAAAAGGCGTTTTTTCAGGAAGTTTATTTTCTGCAGTGACTGTGGTAATATGCTGCAGCAATTCCCTGATATTTTTTTTTTTTTTTTTTATTTAAATTAGCCACTCCACAGACTCCGGGGTCCGTGATCTTTGTCATTACAATTATATATTATTAATATTTTTACATATTTTGGATAAGGAGAAGAAGAGGAAAATAGGAGGGAGTTGGGTACATTTAATATCTAATTCTAGTGTTCGTTGTAGAGCCGATCACTACCGGCTGGGATTCCGCTAGTAATCGACTCGACATCGAGTGTTTGCCTAATTGCCTTTTGCCATTTGCCTAAGCTGCCTCCTCCCGGCCCAGAGCCTCCACAACGGCCGCATTTCTGTCCCTGATGGCCATCTGTAGGTTGAAATCTCGGATGGTCTTTGGTGATGCAGCCCACGCTCGCCGCACGAAACGACCGATGGCGTCGTCGGTGTCGTCAGCGTAGTATGTGAAGGTCCCCGTGTGCCGTGAGATTGCAACAACCGCATGGGGTACGCTCTCGTGCAGCTTCATGTTTGCCTTGGTTTTGCGATTACCGACTCGTATGTTAGTCCCTGAGCTTCATGGATGGTAAGGATGCGTGACCCGGTGCCTGACCCATAACCCTGGTTTGTCAGGGTCTCCTTCTCCTCTTGAGTGTGAACCAAGAAGAGGGTGTTTGGTATGTTGTTGGGTATTTGCGCTCCCTTATATCTTCTCTGCTCTAGGGACTTTATTCGGGGCGCTGAGGAGTACATACCGGAGTATATTTCCCTCAGCGCATATGCGACGTCCATTGGGTTTCGATGTGTGCAGAGCAACTCCTGGCTGATCTTTGTTACCAGGTTCGGGCGATGATACCTCATTTCGAAGAGATTTTCCCTGTCGATATAAGGCAACTGATTGACGTCTCCAATGAGGACAATTTCACCAACACCAGACAGCCTTGAAGCCATCACAATGGCTCCAAAATGGTTCATGAGAGCTTCGTCCACCATGAGGCGGCTGAAACTTTCTCTACCGAAACCATTTACCAGAGCAGAAGCCATGGTTCGCACTCTGGTTTTGACCAGGTTTCCGATTCGGTGCGATAGCTTTTCTCTTAGATCTTTTGCTGCCTCAGTTGTTGTAGTGATGATGGCGTCCTTGTCCACGTCGAAGTGTCTAATCACCCATGTTGTTTTTCCACATCCTGGAACTCCGTTGACCCACTGTATTCTCGGTACCTCCCAATTTTTCCCAACCTGCTTTGACGTTTCCGTTCCTTCGATGGTCTTGGCCATCTCTAGGATCTTATCGTCCAGCATAATCTTGGTGCATCGGGCAGTAACTACAATTGGGTTGTTTGGTGGTGTCGCATAAACAGGCACTCCCGCGCGCTCTCTCTCTCTCGTTCAGTGTCACGAAGCCATTTTCTGCACTGTAAGCTGCCATATACTGTCCTGTCATGGTTCCCTTGATGACCCGGGAAGTGACATTATTGTAAATGGCTGCTTCGGCCTCCTCGAGTTTCGCCTTTAAAAGGCTTTCACTTCCTAGCCTATAGGACTGCATGATGTTTTCGCAGGTCTTGAGGTTGACTTGTCGTGTCGCGCTCAGTGTGGCTATGAATTCGATGAAGGCGTTACGTGCATGGCTCCGCGGCTCCGAAGCCGTGACATAGCGGGGCGGTTCCACCTGTCCCATGTCGGCTCTCGTTCGGCTCATTTGTTGCTGTGAAGCTGCTTTGGGGTCTTTGACGTCAAGGGGGTGATGAATGGGATGTGATTCGGAGTACGCTCCTTGCTGCTGCGTTGAAGGCAGTCACGAACGCCGTGTTGGTGCCTCGGCTGCCAGTTAGATTGGCTGAGGCTTTTTCCGCGGCTGCCTTCTGTTGTGCTCTTTCGGAGCCGGTTTGGATGGTCGAACTAGGAACAGGATGTCCCCAGCTATCGGTTGCATTTGTTTGGTCGTGCGAAGGGGCTCTGAGGAAGCTCAGATTTTCTCCCTGTCTTCGTATACGACAATCTCATGATGTTTAGAGGCCTCAATGCAACCCAGCCGGTCTGCGACTCTTGCTCTTGAATATTCGATTGCCATCGCATCCACGCTTATCACCCGGGGTGCTTCACCTGCATTTCTGCTCAGATGTGCGAGCAGCGCACTTGCCTGTGTCCCTGATATTTAGAAACCCTTTCGTACTATGTACACCGGTGTACTGAAGTTGGTGTGTTTGGTGGCCGGTGTATGGAGTTTACATAAAATAATCTGATAAAACTGCTTCGAAATAAAGATCCTACTGCATTATTTAACCATAACAATGGTGCTGTACAGTTCTGCATTACCCTTGTCCGTGCCTATAATATACGCGTCGAATAATATCTATATATTTAGTTTTATTCCACCAAAGCTACTGTAGACAATCGTCAATAATTGTACGATACCATACTTACATTTATATATTGGCAGACATGTTTTTTACCATGAGACACACGTCCAGCTCTTCTCATAGTGATGAGTGCACTATACATAAAAGTACTATAAAAAATGTTATGAATTTTAATCTTTATAAACCATGTTTCAGAAGATAAAACCCTGCCTCCATATAATTACTCACCCACTTACTTACTCATCTGTACGTATTGTAGATTTAACTTGTTTTTGTCGGAAAAGTCTTGTTTAGAATGGGTTGTACTACATTAATTATTTAAAAAAAACACATTAATAATTGTTTATCCACTATGTTTACTTTCTATTAATCTTCAATTTTACTTTTAACTTTTAGTTATCAGCAAACTGTTTTCCCACACTTTATTTATCAAGTTCATATTTTTAGCGTCTGGTGCTTCTTCACTTATTTGACAATCCATAAAATATTTTCCTGAAATATTACTCACTTCTTCAGACACTGCTAAGTGTATAGTAGTCTGTGCCCCTTCTTCTGGGTTTTTGAAGAACGCTCCAATGACGGCGAGCACAAATTTATTCGTTTTTGGACCAAATTTGTTAAATATTTCAGTTTGGACTACCCCCGGATGCAAAACGTTAACTGTGACTCCGTTTGGGACGCGTTTAGCCAAAGCCTTGGCCCACATGACGTTAAGCAACTTTGTCTTAGCATAGATATTATACCAAGGGGCTGGTTTTTTGCATTGCAAGTCTTCTACGTCGAGTTTTCCGTATAGATGCGCTTTTGAAGAAACAATTACAATCCGGCTAGGTTTAGAATTAATTACTTTGTCTAAAAGTAAGTTGGTGAGTAAAAACGGTCCAAAATAGTTGATTTGTGTCACGACATCTATTCCATCATCTGTGAGTTTGTGTTTCAGTCCTCCCGTTCCGGAGTTATTGATAAGGATATCCAAACGGTCGTAAGCTTTGCTGAATTCTTCAGCGAAAGTTCTGACACTGCTGAATTCAGCTAGATCTAAATGCCGTTGTTCCACATTTTCGTTCCCTGTCTCGGCTATGATATCTGCTACAACCTTTTCTGATTTTACGACGTCTCTAGAAGCGATGATGACCTTGGCTCCTCTCCTGGCTAGATCCTTTGCTGTTTCCAGTCCGATGCCAGAATTCCCTCCAGTGATGAGCACCACTTTTCTGTCCAATCTCACTTTGCTTTTGCACTTTCCTATCGTGAACAAGCCATAGATTTTTAACACTGTCAGTATTACAATTATAAGAAAGATTAAAAATAAACTAATTGTAAAAAAAAATTTAATCAACGATAGTAGAACGGAAAACATGTTTATAGCTTGACTTGTCTTATTGAAGTAAACTGTATAAATGTGTCCACTCTGAACTGTTATTGCCGGCGCACTCGTCTACAAACAAAGTATCTTATTAATTTATTTCTAGGCGTACATTTATGTTTAAGTAATGACTCGAATCATGACATGTCTTAAACGGCTTCACTTGAACGACTAATTAATTCGTTGAACTTGTGTCCGCATGGTATATGATACGTTATACATTAATTATGCCAAAGTACAAAGTAAGTAGATAGAGTAAGTAATTACAAGTGATAGCGAAAGAATACGATGTAAATGATTGAATTTTTTCACAATAAAACAAACGCCGACTTCTATTTAAATAAGTAATAGTTACAAACTAAAGAACACGAAATTTCAGAAGATCTAATTAAAAAGTAAGAAAATAAATATGAATTAAGGATAGTGTGATTAACAATAAAATATATGTTTTAGTAAAAAGGCGCGGTGTTTGATACGAGTCTTTTTATAAGAGTAGTAATTTGAATTTTGAAAATATTTAAGAAAGCATTTAACTTTTTTTTTTTGTTATTAATACTATTCTAAAGTCCCATTTATATTTTTATTTTTTAGGTAGATCTTCTGTAAAAGCGTGTTTTTTAACTATTACTTTTTTACTTATTAGTTTGGTTATCTTCAAATGAGAATTTATGGTTTTTCTCGTGGACTAATTAATCTTTGAGGATTATTATGGTTAGTCTGAGGGACTAATTTAATCAAATCGACTGATTACGTGGTAACGAAACTTACTGACTGATGTCTGTAGCAGTCAGTATTGACTAATATAATACAGTAATTGAAAATGAAATGTAAACAAAATTATTAATCCTGATGGTCGTGGTGAGGGTGAATGGTTAGTGAGACAAACTGTACAGATCATTGCATCATCATCGGTCCTTGATAAGTGTTCAATGGTTGAGACCAATCCGTTGCCTAGAAAGTGGTGAAAATGACGTTCCAAGACTACGTTACATAGGTTGACTGCCCTAGTGGCTTAGTTGGTAGTAGCTCTGCCTGCGAAGCCGAGGGTCATGGGTTCGATCCCCACCCAGTGCAAATATTTGTGTGATGAATTCAAATATTTGCACTGTGTCTGGATGTTTCTATGTATAATAAGTATGTATTTATAACTATATAAGTATTATATCAGCTATCTGGCTGCCATCACACAAGCTTTGCTTAGTTTGGGGTCAGATGGTGTTGTGTGTGAATTGTCCACCAATATTTATTTATATTTATTATAGATTCATAGATACGTACTTACATGCCAAGAATAAAAGCGTGTTCATAAAATGAAACTCGAACACTCGACTATATTTGGTAAATTTTGTAAAACTTACTATAAACATACTGTTTGGATTGCAAATTTATAGGAATCGTCATAAATATGAGATTTCATCGATGTATGCAAATCTTAGATTTTTGTTGTTGGTTCAAAACCCGCTGCATGGATTTCTATAAAGTTTAAGCGGAATCACGTCTGTAATATTGTATTTTGATCTACGAAAAAATAAACAATCATCAAAATTAATTCACAATGGAAAGAGCTTACAAAATAACGTACAGCCAAATTAAGAACCTCTTCCTTTTCTAACGTCAATAAAAGCCAGTTCTTGGAGTATTATTTTAATAATATTCCGAGAGCTGCCAGCTAATTTTGCGGCATTATTTGAGGCAAGGTGGAAACTTGACTCATAGATCTGTTATACATAGGCTCATATAACCTTGCTATTGAGTAGCGGGGCAAAATAAATCAAATTATCTTTATTGTTGGAATATAAGTATTGGTTACCGATCTAAAATAATAAATTTAAGCAAGGTATATCCGAACCCATAGAGCATGCAAACATTACACATAAATACAAATAGTCTCAGTTATAACTCCAACTATACTCAATTTTACAATAATAACTTCATTAATTTCTGTATAATGTCAATTTAATTGTCAATTTTGTAAATATGCTTTGTCAATTAAAAAAGTCTTTAGTTTTATTTAAAAATATTATTATTGTCGGCCTCATTAGATTGAGGTATTTTGTTATAAATATCAACACAAATTATAAATACGCTGATACAAAACGACGCTTTAAATAAAGTTCAGTCTGCGATATTGTCTACTAAACTGGCAGTAGATTATTACATAGATGTTTATATACTGCTTTCCTAATCATTTTTTCTTTTTGGTTTTTTTTAACATTAGCCGCTGTACAATCCCTATAGGGGAATTCGCTGGTTTCCCATTTATATAAGAACACTGATCATGATCGTTACCCGCTATATAAACAGCTGGTCTTCTACTTAAGTAATCCAAGGAAAGAGAGTTTTTTCGTGCATTTGTTAGGCAGCAACACTGACGAATTCATTTTACGACGCAATAATCATAACCGCGCCGTGAATAGGAACGGGGATAAAATAGAATTACCGTGAGTAGCACACTTCTGAGTAACCTAGTTTTTTTGCTGACGGTCACAAGAACCTACGTACGTTAGTACGTTATGTACGTTAGGTACGTAGGTACGTTAAACTATGACGTAGTCTATGTAATCCAGTTCTTTGCAAGTAAGTGTTAATGGGAAGGTAAAGGTTAATTGTGCAGTTAAAGCAAATATCTCAAGTTTTAATTAACTAGCCACGTGGCTCAGTCGGTTGTGAGTCTGGTCACTGATGGTCTGGTCTGGTCGTAGTTAGTGGGTTCGTTTCCTATGCACAAAATTTGTGTGAGGTATATGTTGAGTCTGTGTATTTCTGTTTATCATAAGTGTTATGTACCCGCCTAACGCGACGCTCGGTTTTTTTTATAGTATAGAGTGACAAGATGAGCAGGTCATCTGCCTGATGGTAAACAACATGCCTGCCACGTAACAGCACAGTGACACGCAGCTATTGGAACACGAAGAGTTCAAATCATTACCTAGCACTGCATTGCACTCGTCACACAGAGATCTAAGATGTTATATCTCTAAGCCCTGTAATATCTCTGGATACATTGCCCTTCAAACCGGAACACAGTGATGTTGACACATTACTGCTTGGCGGTAGAATAACTGGCAAATGTGTGGTTTTTCTAGGCGGACTCTGCCAAGAGTCCTACCACTACGAAGTATGAAGTATTATTGTTTACAAATATTTAGAAACGTATTATTGTAGAGCTCGCAATATTAGTATTAAAAGGATTTATTGTGCGCGCGTGACAAACATACAGCACTCAGCAGACCGGGTTAATTAATAACACGGATCTGTTACAAGAAGGGCCCGGGCCGGGCCCGCGATACAGCGGGGACGATTTTGAGAGAAAATACTAAAATCTTTTATGTCCCTTTCATAAATATTGAAAACAACTTTCATTTAAAAACCCCGACTACAAAAAACGAACACAAAAAAACGTTATGTGAACTAAATTGTACCACATAATGTTTATTTTTATTCCATCCGGCCGTTTGGAGGATACGTGATAATAAAGAAATTTACAAACAATCAATCTTGATTGTTTGTAAATTTCGCATTATTACGTAGCACCTGGGTGAGCTTTGCTCGGTTACTTAGATACATACAGATTTTCTCAAAAAAAGAACTTGAAAAAAGAAAGGCCGTCGGCTGTATTCGAACCCGGACCTACCATGTTATGACCGCCCAACTTCCCGCCTGAGCTAAAATACTGCCGCGCGACGTCGGGAAATTTACCGTCGCATTCCAATGCGACGCTTATGTGACAGTTTTTCATTGTCTAAAAATGCGCATAAAACGGCGTTTTTTTTTAAATAAAACCTGGCTACATCGATTTATCGTCCCCGAAACCCCCTGTATACATAATTTCATGAAAATCGTTCGATCCGTTTCCGAGATTCAGATTCTATATGTATATACCTACAAGATTAGCTCGTTTGAAGGTATAGGATCTTATTTGTAAATTTCTTTATTATCGTATCTCTTTATTAGCGCGTATCGACGCGAGAAAAACATAACCCTTCTTTCCTTCGGGTATAAAGTATACATTTAGGTATCTAATTTATTTTATTCCAAAAAACAAATACCGACAATCAATCAAATTTCATAAGAATCTATTATAATATCGTCTAATTACGTTATAGCATTTTTTTGTATTTGTTCATATTTCAAAAACCATTACTCAGACTTGTGATTGTATTTTTTTTATAGCATTGGGTAACGAGACGAGCAGGACTTGTGCCTGATGGTAAGCAACATGCCTGCCACATATCCATGCCTATGGGAACACGAAAGTCCTAATCATTGCCTAGCACTGCACTGCTCTCGTCACCCTGACCTATGATTTACAAAAAAAAACAACAAAATTGATTCACATTACGGAGCAACATATATAGCGAAATCGAGAACCTTCTCATCTTTTGAAATCGGTTAACCTTCAATTAAAATTTAAAGTTCATTGAGCTGAGCTTATCAGATAAATTACAGGGCTTAGAGTTATATAATCTTA
The DNA here is from genome assembly GCA_017562165.1 of Ectropis grisescens. Classification (NCBI taxonomy): domain Eukaryota; kingdom Metazoa; phylum Arthropoda; class Insecta; order Lepidoptera; family Geometridae; genus Ectropis; species Ectropis grisescens. The sequence goes on along the minus strand of CM029787.1, from coordinate 25,736,140 downwards.
GGTCTCTGGGTGACGAGCGCAGTGCAGTGCTATGCAGTGTAGCATTTAGTATTTTTATTTTAGAACCAAATATTGAAATTTCAATTCAAATTTAAAATTTCACAATTTGTTGAAATGTCCGGGTAAACAAACTAAATAAGTTGGGGCACTGAGGCGCGGGAGCTCGTTAGAGAGTTAGGACAACGCATAAGGGAAAATGGCGGTGACTCCCGCTCCGGCTTGTACTTGGCACAAAGATTGTCTATCGCTATTCAGCGTGGTAATGCTGCCAGTGTAATGGGCACCTTTGAGCCAGGTACCGTTAGGGGTGGGATATGTGACTGATGAATTTATGATGTTATTTTTAATTGTGTGATTTAGTAGCTTATATCTTTATTTAAACTTTGTCAATTTATTATAATAAAATATGCAATTTGAATTAATTAATGAAATATCTATAAATAAAAAATGTCTGTACGAAGTTCGACAAGTCAACTAGCTTATAATTTTAGTAGGAAACAGGATAACATTATTTATTTAAAATGGGCGTTCTATAACCTTGTAGATACATGCAGAAAACAAAGAAGCCGGCAGTTTATTCTACCTTTATTTTTATGTATAAGGAAAATGACACAAAGCTAAGATTTCTTTGTGACGTCTTTCACCTTGGATATCTTTATTAGCATAATTCATCGTTAATTGTTTTGTTGACATAACATAATTATCGCAATCAAGCGAGTTGCAACGTGTAGGTAATATTGCTTCGAATCTAATAACGACACCTTATCTCGATGTAGCCGACCCGTGCCATGGCGTGCTGTGCTGTGCTGTGCCGTTCCGTGCCGTTCCACGCCGTGCCGTTCTGTGCCGTACCGCACCGTACCGCGCTTAACCATGACGCGCTGAGCCGTGCTGTGCCGTGCCGCGCTGTGCCGTGCCACGCCGTGCCGCGCTGTGCCGTGCGTCGCCGTGCCATGATGTGCCATGCCGTGCCGCGTTGTGTTACATAAGCAAAATCTCTTGTAATGCTTAGAAGCTTCGAGTGACGTCACGTCTATATATTATATTTTAAGTAGACGTGACGTCACAACCCCCTTCCCTCCATCAGAGTTATCATCATCATCATGGCCTCGTGGTTGTCCATTCTTCTTCTTCTTCTCCACTTCTGGCGGTCTTGTGCCCGACTCATCCAGTCTTGGGCTCCGTGTCGTCTGAATAACTGGCAAAGGTGTGGTACTACTTCACCAGGCGGACTCTGCAAAGTTTCCAAAACAAATAAATAGTCTATCGTAGTCTACTTGACGCATTAACTAAGATGGTATATTTTTGATCTAATCATCATTTTAATTAGCATATATACTCTTGTTAGCTCGTGAATATAAGAATCAATGAGTATTTTGTTGGTTCGCGAACTTTGTGGCCTGCCGTTAATAAATAGTTCACGTATCGCATCGCCGTAAATCCCGTAGATTGAACAGCGCGAGATTTCTTGAGCGAAACGCGTACGTGGCCCGCGTCTCACTGTTTACAGCAAACATTTACTGCAGCCGGGAAGGTAGACGTAACCTAAATAGTCTACGTATGTTTTTAACAAAACACGACCAGCCCACTAAATGTTCCCACTGCTGAGACTCGAAGCCTTCTCTCGCAAAGGAAAGTAAAGGCCATAATCCACCACGCTGGACTTCGAAAAGACAGTGGTGCCCGTGGGAATTGAACCCGGGGCTCCGGATGATCAGTCACCGTTCTCCCGATTAGACCAGCCGTAACTGACTAGACCATTAGACCAGCCGTAACTGACTAGACCATTAGACTAGCCGTAACTTGCCTAATGGTACTGTATCGTTCTCACTAGCGTTGTATTAATTTTGCGATTTTCGAACATGAGGGTAGTTCTAAGAAACGGCTCTAAACAGGCTGTCAAACATCGCGCATTCGTCTTTTGGGAGTTCAACTCGGTGGAAGTACTCAGAATATATCCTCATAAAGTGTTAAACACCTTGTCATCCATGATATAATTTGTGTCAGCAACATCAAGATAACCAATCGCAGGAACGTGTACTCTGCGAGGCATAAGCTGAGCTTTGCATTTGTGTGAGTGTACATGGATAGTGTAGGAGTGACAACCGGCCTTAGGCGCGGCGCCATTCTGTCTCGCCGCGCTCCTGCCTGATTGGTGATCACTCACACTAATGCAAAGCTCAGCCTATACCTCGCGCACAAAATTTCAAGCTCCTGCCTGATTGGTGATCACTCACACTAATGCAAAGCTCAGCATAAGCTGAGCGGAGTGTACTCGTATAATGGAATATACAATCTAGAAGTGAGCGCAGCCAAACGATTCGAGGAAACATCATCGAAGAGACGAGCAGTCCCATGTACGTGGTGCTTGATATTCGCTCTCTCTTGTTCATGGACATCGTAACTTTAATGTAACGTCTTATCCCAAGTATGTACAGACCTACTGGTGCGATGGTACAGGTGCCCTATAGCATATTCACCATTTTATGGAGTTTCACTTGTACGTCACGTTTTCACTTTGTCGTGCTTGATGGTAAACGACATGCCTGCCCTTAACAACACAGTGACACGGAGCTATTGGAACATGAATGCGTCCAAATCATTACCTAGCTCTGGACTGCGCTCGTCCGCCAGTGATGTTTTATCTCTATATTCTGGAATTTCTTTGGAAACATTGCCCTTCGAATTAGTCATGTTTGCACATTACTTTTTATTAAAATGTTTGTCGACAAGAAAACTTAAATTATATGAATTGGCATGGTGACTACAAAAAACTAGTCCGTGAGTACCGTCAGCGGCAGTCAAATCATTAAAAAATATTTCACTAGTATTTTTTTCTTTTGTTTTAACAAGAACAAAATTAAAAATTTTGACTAACCCCCGACTACCTAGGATTTGTTATCTGTACAACATTCTACTAGTCAAGCCCTTTCATTTGATACCCATATTAAGGAAGTTGTGAAAAATGAAATGTAATTCGCCATTTTGTAGTATCGGCCATCATGGATTTGAAATTTATCATAGTGCAAAGTATTCTACTAATCAAGCCCTTTCGTTTGATACCCATATTGAGGTAGTAGTGAAAAAAAAAAATATAATTCGCCATTTTTGTGGTGGCGGCCATCTTGAATTTGAAATTTGTTATAGCGTATAGTACTTTACTAGTTAACCCCTTTCATTTGATACCCATATTGAGGTAGGTTGTGAAGAAATATTTTATCCGCCATTTTGTGGAGGCGGCCATTTTGAATCGATATTAACCAAACATAGCTAAGAACACCCGCACGGTAATTAACTTTCAAATAAAAAAAACAGCATCGAAATCAGCCCATCCGTTTGAGCTTTACGGTGCCACAGACAGACACACACACAGACAGACAGACAGACATACAGACATCGACGTCAAACTTATAACACCCTTTTTTTTGGTCGGGGGTTAAAAACAAAAAACAACGAAGATATTATTAGTGGTTAGAAGGTTCCTTTGGCGTCATTTCTACATACGATTTTTATTTAGACATGACATCACAACCCCCACTCCGGAAGTTTGATGGTTCTATATTTTTTTCGATTTTTAATAATTTGATAAAACAAAAAGATTCGTTTCGCATATGTTTCAAAATCTGGATAGATTAGAATGGTACATGTTGACCCAGTCATCATCATTATCACAAAATTTCAATGGCAGGTAAACATTCCAAGCGTCGATCGAACGAAACTGCAAGAATACTTCTAAGCCCTCCCTCTCTCAGCCTCTAAATTTTGTTCTATGTCATGATTAGGTCGAGTATAAACATTTGGCCGGGAGCAAGCGACTTGGCCGTCTGTTTACGGCCTAATACGTATGGGAATAGGAGTTTTTATTGCAAGGTCTAAACGGAGCCGCGATCCTGAATACCAAGCAGCGGCTAATCCTGCCGGTAACTGCCTATTTATATGTCGCCCGAGTGGAGACAGTAAAACAGTTACTTAATTCGTCAACTCCGAAAGACGTCGCTTTATGAACGTTACGTTATTTTGGTTGGTTTTACTTTAGTGCTGTTTTCTTGAAGATCGAATAAAATAAATAAATGAAAAATATAAACATTTCCGGACATTCCTCACGCAGCACCATTTAGCCCAGCCTTTTCCAAAGTGGGCGATAACGCCCCCTGTGGGTGCTGCAGGCCTAAAGGGAGGTAAAAGACCTAGAAAAAAAATATCTACTGGGTTCAGGTCTCAAGTTAACTCTTGCGGGTTATAGTAAAAACCTCGTTTCGAATGAATAGTTTTCTTCGCTAGCTATCTAGCGCACAATAATTACATGTGTGAAAAAATTGGGGCGTTAAAAATAATTTATTGTCAAAGTGCCAGCCGACACAATAAGTTTGATAGCCCCTGATCTAGCCGCTAACTAAGCAAAGCTTAGCTTACTAATATTTTAAACGTGAAAGTGTGTGTGTATGGGTGTATATTTCTTACTCTTTCACGCAAAAACTACTGAGGGGATTTGGATGGAATTTGGTGCATAGATAAATAATGATCTACAATAAAACATAGGCTATTTTTTCCTAAGAAAATAACGGGATTGGGAACTACACGGGTGAAACCGCGGGGCGCTGCTCACACTTTTGTAATTGTAAATACATACATACGTGTTACATCTACATAGAGACAATCAGACATAGAACAAATATTTGTATTATTCACATAAATATTTACACTGGGTGGGAATTGAAAGCACGACCTATTGCTTCGTCAGACTTACTATCAACTAGGTTACCACCTTTGCTGGTTATTCTACCGGCAAGCAGCAAAATAATAAATAATAAATATAATAAATATTGGTGGATAATGCACACACAACACCATCTGACCCCAAACTAAGCAAAGCTTGTGCTATGGCGTCCAGATAGCTGATATAATACATATATAGTTTTAAATACATACTTATTATAAATAGAAACACCCAGACACAGTGTAAACATTTGGATTCATCACACAAATATTTGCACTGGGTGGGAATCGAATCCACGACCCTCGGCTTCGCAGGTAGAGTTACCACCAACTAAGCCACGAGGCCAGTCGGAATATAAAAGTATTAATATTCCGGTTTTCCGGCAATGTTTCCAGTGAAATTACAGGGCATAGAGATAAAACATCTTATACTTCTGGGTGACGAGCGCAGTGCAGTGCTAGGTAATGATTCGGACTCTTCATGTTCCAATAGCTGCATGTCGCTGTGTTGTTATGTGGCAGGCATGTTGCTTACCATCAGGCATAAGTCCTGTTCGTCTTGTCGCTCTATACTGTAAAAAAATGTCACGACGTGAATTTCGTTGAAGATCTCAGTTTGTCATTGTGCTTCGAAAGAGCGATAAAGTCCCCCTCTGATTCCCACCGACCGGCAGCCTGCTAACTGCTAACTGCTAAGCACAAAACACTGCAGTGTCCACAATATCTCCGGGACAATTATTTAACTGCACTGTCCGGAACTAACTATTGTCGTCATTATGTAATATGCGACTCACGACTAGAATAACGGCAATCGCGACTCTTGATCGTTCGTGTCAACTAGCATGTAGTTTGGCTTGACTCTCTACGTTTAAGGTACTTCAGTTGTGACAGACAAAAAAGACAGAGTGTTAAATGCTAACTCATTAACTACATAGTAATTAAAACTTTCTATGCAACGGGGTCAGCAGTACAATAGACCTGTCACGAAGTGTAATAAATTGCATTCTAGGGGTTCCCAAAGTACAGACGTAAGGCGCAACCTAGTGTTTTAGGATCCATTACATAAACTGCTAAGTTAGCTGGAATCTTAAAAACCTCTAAATTGGGCTGTCTGGGTCAAAAATGAATATAGCATTCTAATTAGTCAGTCAGGTTGATTGTGAAAAGTATGGGACACGCAGTTTTTGTTTAATCAAATTATTAATAACCGATAAAGATCATCAAATTTCTGGAGTTTTGTGACGTCGCGTCTACGTTAAAATCGTAAAAGTATGTAACGACACTCAAAAATTCTAAGCAACATACCTATATTTGTCGTGTTTTTCTTGTGATACAAAATAAAAAAATAACGTGTCTTTGCTACATTTTTTTAATAATTTAACCGACAGACTAATTTAATATTTTTAGTCATCATTTCAATTTTATCAATTGATCTACTTTTACATTCTTCTAGAAATTCATTTTTTCATAATTTAAGAGCGACACTCCGCCTTCTCCTTGACTTCCTGATACGACACTACATTTATCATCTCCTTCACTTGGTTCATGTAACTTCTCCTAGGTTTACCTCTCTTCCTCCTCCCTTCTAATTTACCTTCCATTATTGTTCTAATGAAGTTGTCGTGTCGTATCAGATGTCCCAACATCTTCCCTCTTCTGTTTTCTATTGTTCTAGAAATAAGCGACTTTTGTTTTTGTCGCAGGTTAGATAATAAGCCTCTCCGCTCAGTGGGTCGGCACTGAGCGGTCGCTTAATTCTGCCCCGAACTGGCGGCGTTTTGAAGCTCATACGATTACACTCGGAGACAAAATGGGGCGATTCGCGAAGAAATATATGGGAATTGTGTTTGGTGACGCGCCCGACTGGATACGGACGATATACGGAGCTGACGGTACGAAGGGTCTGGGCCATGAAGTCACTAACATATTTTTTTTTATTAAATGAAATTATTTATTTGGATACGTTTTCATCATTTCAATTCAACGTATTTGTAAGAGACTCTAAAAAAGAAGGTTCTCAATTCAGTTGGCTTTGAATTGAATTCTAGCATCACGCTCGGGAATGATAATAAATCTTCGGATAAACTCGGGACCATGGCCATTGCCCATCTAGAAATGTAGAAATGCGTCAGCATATCTAAATAGCCATGCTCACAGCCACGCCCTCCGGTTTCATGTTCCGGTTTCCATAGTTTCCAAAGTGAGCTATCAAATTCTGAGTTTATTAGTTTTCACTCCTATCGGCAGTTCCTATGACTGACAATCATTTTATGTGTGTGTGTTACACAATAGCGCCGACAACCGCCAATTGTGGATGTATTTTGATTGTTAGTAGATCTGTTTTGTTTCTATAATCTGTGGGTAGATCATAGTGCAGAAGTGATTCTATGTAAATTTTATCGAAATTGGTAATAAAATAAATTAAATTTGAGGTTTTTGAAATGAACAATAACCTAATATTTGCTTTCATGTATTTAAACGATGAAATGATTGATTCTGATGAATTTTCATCGAATGTCCGAATTTAATTTTAAGTTGAAGTCATTTTATGTTCTTTCGGCGAAAATAAATTATTTTGTCAATTTTATTAACCTATTAAGTTAGAGAAAAAAAAACAGCCGTGCACCGTTATATAACCTGATGCTACCAATGGTGCGGTCTACGATAAATGGTGCTGGCCTTGTAGAAACTGGTTCACTCTCGATTTGAAGACACCAAGGTTGGGATCATCGGAATTAACGGACGCCACACTAACATCAGGGTTTTGTTCCTGAACTTCCTGTTCCTGTTATTTTCTATTTGCTATTCTCCAAATTTTAATCCGAGTTGTTCAACCAACATTGAGCAAAAAACGTCTAAACTTATACTACTTAATATTTATGAACGCGAAACTAAGATTGTATGGATGTATGTAGTATGTTACACTTTCACTCAAAAACCACTGAAGGTATTTGGATAAAATTTGCTATTTATAGAATGATCTCGAATAAAACATAGGGTATTTTACCCGACTGAAAGAAGGGTTATGTTTTTCGCGCATATCTTGTATATTTCTTTATCCTCGTATCTTCCAAATTGTTGGATGGATATTGACAATTAAGATTTCGTTATTTTGATTGAGTTGTCTCAAACACCGATGTGCCCTTATAGTATGCTTTTTAGCAGTCAATCTTTTGCGGTCGGATTTTTGAAATTCAAGTTTTTTTTCCAGAAAATCAACAGGATCGACGAGATCAATCGAGAACTACGTGGTGCGTGGGCAAAGTTGCGGGGCATTGCTAGCTTATAAAGCAGCTGGCTTTGTAGAATATTAACAAAGTTAGTGCTCTGCAAACCAAAGGTAGAGGCAATTCTCGTTCCGATTCCGTGAGTCCGACTCTGCTCCCTGTCCGGCGCTCATCAGTTAGGGGATCCCGCGCGACGGGGACGGATGCCGGGGGGTGCGGATGTACGACACGGATGCACTTCAAGAATACTGCTCTAGTGTTACTAAGATAACGTATTGGAAACACTGTGGTTCAAGATTTGTTTTGTATTTAGGTACGTGATTCTACAAATTAGGAAACAAAAGTTTGAAATTACAGGGCTCTATACCCTGTAATTTCAAACTTTTGTTTCTTAAAACATCTTATATATCTGGATGACGAGCGCAGTAAAGTGCTAGGCTGCTATGTAATGATTAGCAATAGCAGTGTGTGCTGTATTTGTGCTGTGCTGTTATGAGCAGTCATGTTGCTTACTATCAGGCACATGCTCTGCGCGTCTTGCCACTCTATAGGTACTATAAAAAAGTTAACTAACCTTCCGTTTAGTGGTGGCAGCCAAAATGAATGATTTTTATCAAAAATAGCTAATAACACTAACTTTCAAACAAAAACTAATAATCGGCTTATACGTTTGGGAGCTACGATGCCACAGCACGCACACAGAGAGATACACTTTCAGAGTCAAACTTTTAACACACTGTCGTTTTTAGGTCGGAGGTTAAAAATAAACAGTCTGATACAAAGCATCCTTACAACTTTACAAACTACCTCATGCGTACGTTTCTTATTTTCACTGCAAACAAACGCATGCTTTAAATAAAAATTCATTCAGAAACAAAAAGGGTAACAAAATACGGCCTTATTCTAAAAGTAGTTGCCCTAATAAACCATCCTAGGGTTGACACAGAGCGCAGGGGCTGCCCCGCGCGGTACTTCGACACAGAATATGCATTAGTTTCCACAGTCAGGCTTCGATTCTTTACTACGTTCGACTGCTCGTCTTATGCGTGATGTTCCAAAGACTCAAAAAAGTAATTTCGAAAAAGATAATAAATATCTAAACTGAAATAAGTTGACTAGTACTCGTAGTACGAGGTCCGACTGCAAAATTTCAATATGAAACTAAGTTAACTGTCTAAAAATATAATTTTTACATATTTTGTATCTATATACAATTCAAGAAAAAAGAGAATTGTAAATATTAATATTTACAATTCTCTTTCCTCTTGAAGATTCCAAAAAATTGATTCCATGTATCCAAAAACCCATGTATGTGAAACTAAATTTGTATTTAGCGTTGATTTTTTTTCTGTACAATCCTATTATTTATGGAAAATACTCTACCGTTTTATTTTTGTGAGATAAAATATGTGGTGCTTTTATGCACAGTTAAAGTGACACCTACTCGTATTTAGTAGATCAAAAATATATATTATATTACCGCTAAGTAGTTGGCGAGTGATTTAAAAATTGATCCCCGTGCCGTAGATTTAGGAACAGTTGGTACCGGCCCGGCCGGTCAACTTATGGCGGTGGACATAAAGAAATGTATTCTTTGTAAAAGGCCCTAAATGGAAGGAAGGTGGGGCCATTTTTTAGGAAAAGGTGACAGTAGCAAGTTGCTGTTCAGTTATGGCGGATAAAGGACCCTACGTTTAAAATATCTATGTATTTGTGTAAAAAAGTTGGTGTTTGGTAAAGAAAGAGGTGTTGTGTTCTTAGTTTTATTACTACTCTATTATATTACAAAAACTGTCATCATATAACATTATTTTTGTAGTGATATGACTCTTTCAAGACTCCGCCGGGGGAAGTACCACACCTTTGCCAGTTATTCTACGTGAAAACATCGCTGTATTCCGGTTTTAAGAGCAATGTTTAAGAGAAATTACAGGGCATTGCCATAGAAACATTTTATAACACTGGATTATAAGCGCAGCGCAAGGTAATTATTAAAACTCTTCATGTCCCAATAGCTGCGTGCCACTGTGCTCCTATGGGCAGGCGTGTGGCCTACCATCAGGCACATATCTTGTTCGTTTCGTCACTCTATATGATAAAAAAATTACTAGGTATGAGATTGCGATGCACTGAAGAACTTTGCTGTTTGCACTACATAGGCTGCAAAGCATTGATTGTACCGCATTGATGCGAGCTACCGAGAACCTGAGCCCATGACCTACGTAATTATTCATAATTCATTATTCACTTATTTTGCCAACATCACTATGGTTCCTTCTCCCACTCTGTACAATGGATAGTCTATTTTGTCACACTGTGACTCAATAGGACATTTTTTCAGTCACACTGTTACTCGTTGCAACTTTTTTACTAGGTTATATTCCCATCGTGTCACACTATAATGCTAGTGTGACGCGTTGGGAAAAAAATCCCAACGTGTCATAGTGTCATGCGTTTAATGTGACTCGTTGGGACCCCAACGTGGCCACTTACTCGTTCAGTTACAGCGCTCAAAATTCAATGTTACACAGCGAGCTTTGGAAAGATCTAGATCTGGAGGTTCTTCAAAGAATCGTATTCGGAACGAAGGATCAGTTCGAGGACCAAAATTACTGATATAGTTCAACTGATGTGACAATCGGCCGGTCATATGCGGCCGGCCGGCTTTTACCCAATATCTCCAAATCTCTACTTTTTTAGACCTAGCAGCAATATGCAAAATGTGTTCCGGTTTGAAGGCCAATGTTTTCAGATAAATCACAGGACATAGAGATAAATTATCTTATACCTCAGTGTGGGCGAACCCAGTGCAGTTAGAATGATTTGGACTTTTCAGGTTCCAGTAGCTGCGTTATACTGTGTTGTTATGAGTTAGCACGTTTCTCACCATCAAACAAATGCCCAGCTCGTCACGTCATTTTATACAACAAAAATAAAAGATTACATATTTTTCTAAAATTTTCATTAAAGCGTATACCTGATCCAAAGTTCTTATCGCGCCCCTTTCATAAAACTGCAACGTAGTTTAAAATAATTTTCCTTAATCATTCCAAGTTTCCGAGCTAGATTTTTATCCAACACAAAAGTAAAACTAGTCTAAAAATACCTTCCCCGGAGGGCGCTTAAATATAATATTTTAACGCGAGCTTGTAGGCGCAGGCTTCGAGTAATAATGTGAAAAAATCTGCTCAAAAACTTGAAAAGCGGCGGCAAATCCCTCGTACGCGGTTTATGCTTTCTTTGGAGCTACTGTGGCCATAACGCGGTTGCAAAACATGAAACGCGTTTAAAAAAATATCTGGTTCAGAAAATAAAAGCATAAGTTAAAAAACATATACCTATACCTAATAGGTATGTTAGTTAGGTAAGTGGAGACAACGCCCATTTTATTATTAATTTTACTAATAACATATATTGTGAAGGAAAATATCGTTAGGAAACCGCTAAGTTTCAAGAAGCTTTTGAAGTGCGACTCTCTCCATGCGAGAGAAAGCCATGAGCTCCTGTAGTAAGAAGGGTGAGAGTTACGCTTGTGGTTTGTGGTAATTTAGGACCAGAAGTACAAATAGAAAGTTACGCTGTAAACTAAAACTACATACACTATAAAAAACGTTCTAGATGTCTAACTGATACACTCACTTTATGTATCCCAATAGCTTCTTATACCACATCATTTTCGCAGTACAGAAATGATCATTGTAATGTACGTACCAGCGAGCAACACGGAAGGGAGAAGGCATACACAGCGTTTCCCCTCTGTCAAAATACAAGTCCGCGTGGACCATGGAGTTTGATAATATACTGTGGCTGAGGGCGGGGCTAGATTTGTGACTGGTGCTTTATTTTTATGTGTTAGTGATTTGGCTGTGTGATTATGATCGGCAATGGATCGTTACAGGTATGTTTGTATGTAATAGTGCAGCTTTGCGCTAGTGTGCAACTTTCCCCTCCCGCAAGAAATGACAGAAAGATTTGAACAATATTTTTTAGCGTAGACTACTTACTCCCTACCGTGCTTGCGCGGAAGATCGAGTTGCTGGATGGTACGTACACACTAGATGAACTTTACAGTGATAGGTATTTTTAACCAAACTTCAAATATTACATTTATATTAAAATTTAAAAAAATAGTTGTTTTTGGGAAATGAACTTATGCTAGTTGGTTTTAGGTGGTCTGAACTACCTAGCCGCTTAATACACCGTGGTAACTATATTACACGAAATGACGAAAATCAACAAACTTTACGTTGCGTTTTTTGGCGGACTTTTTTTCGTATTTTTGTTTTGGAAATTATCCCTATAAACTTGCGTTTAATGGCGTCTACCTGAATCAGTCTTTATTTTGACGTAAACCACACTCAAATTTAAGTTTGTTACAATAGAAAAATCGTCACATTAAAAAAATATATAGGAATAGGAATGAGTATGCCACTCATCATTGGAGAGGAGAGATCTATGTCCAGCAGTTATTTGCCAGTTATTCTACCGCCAAGCAGTAATGTGTAAACATTACTGTGTTCCGGTTTGAAGGGCAATGTTTCCAGAGAAATTACAGGGCTTAGAGATATAAGATCTTAGATCTCTGAGTGACGAGCGCAGTGCAGTGCAGTGCTAGGTAATGATTTGGACTCTTCATGTTCCAATAGCTGCGTGTCACTGTGCTGTTATGTGTCAGGCATGTTGCTTACCATCAGGCACATGTCCTGATCGTCTCATCACTCTTTATTTAAAAAAAAAAAAGCAGTGGACTAGGGTTGACGATAATGATGATACATTAATCATACTCGAAACTGAAACGTACTTGAAAGCATTCCATACTTTTACAAGTACTTACCACACCCACATTTTCAACATTGACATTACACAAAAATAATGGCAGTCATAAGAACTGCCTATAGAAGTGAAAACTTATAACTCAGAATTTGATAGTTTACTTTGGAAAATACGCAGGTGAAACTGAAAGTCGTGGCCATGAACCATGAGCATGGCCATGGTCCCGAGTTTTCCCGAATTTTTTTTATAATTCCCAAGCTTGACGCTAGAATTAAATTCACAGCCCATGATAAATTTATCTGTGCTGCGCCAAAAGCAGTTTTTATTTCAAAAACGAAATTACACAGCTTCTGTCCCATACACCAGAAAATGAGAGCCTCTCTACATAGAGAGGTTTCTTTTTATACTTGACGAGAGGGAATTAAGCAATGCGAATGTCTGAGAGGGCTGAGAAGGGAATTCCGGTGGTAATCTTTAAGCAATTTGTTCGCGCGGTCCTCTGAGTTCCGGCCGCGTATTTATACTGCGAACTTGTATTGGACTGTCGGAGTTTTCATAACTTGCCGACTTACGAAACTAATTTTGCTTACTTTGGGCTTTAGAGCTTAGCATCTGCGGCCATTTTTAGAATTATTACTTTCCGGGAATATGAGATTTGTCTTTGGTACAAATAACTTTTTTTTTCTAATTTAGTCAGTGATGAGACAACCGAAACAAATGGCGGATTTTGAGATTCTCGCTGTTTGTACGTAAACAAAAGCGACATCGTTTCAATCGTGATGTTGAAAAGACTCGAACGAAGATTAAGATCACTTTCAATGTTTTTTTGAACATTATGCACCTCACTGCACGCACAGTGGGACATATACATACCATACCATACCTAGACTCCCCTTGATACGCATGCATAGACATAGTTCAATATCAAAGTTTATTGATCAAGTTGTTTGTTGATGAAGTTTAGACTTAAACTAACACTAAAATATCATAAGATTACAATCTTTCAAATTTTATAGATATATAAGTATGTATATTAGTTGTGAGTATTACTTATATGTTTATTCTTCGTCTGTATTTTGTAGCTATACAATACAATATGTTTAATAATGTTTTGTTTTTTCTTATTGTTTTTCATAAGTTTCTATAAATTGTTGTTTTGTAATTGTTATGCCTGGTACCCACGACACAGGTTGCCGTAGTGTGAGTACCAGTGTACATTTGTTTAAATATCTTTTGTGTTTATGAATAAGTAGATATTAACCTGTTTTTTTTTAAGTAATAGTGCTCTTGAACCGAATAAATTTCATTTCATTTCATTTCATTTCAAATCGAGAGTGCATCAGTTTTTTCTAAGAGGATTGCAGACTGTGAAAATGGCCGTTCTGTATGTCTTTTTTTTAACTTAGGTTTACACTTGACCGCCGTCTTACTTATTGTTAAGCGTCGATAAGATCGTGCGTGAGGAGCGTGCTCTCATAGAAGAAAAGATTGAAAGAATCGAAGAATTTGAATACAAACAAGAACAAAATTAAAAATTTTGATTACCCCCGACTACCTCGGATTTGTTATTTGTACGACATTTTACTAGTCAAGCTCTTTCATTTGATACCCATATTGAGGTAGTAGTGAAAAAAATAATATAATTCGCCATTTTGTGGTGGCGGCCATCTTGGATTTGAATTTTTTATAGTGTATAGTATTCTACTGGTCAAGCCCTTTCATTTGATACCCATATTGAGGTAAGTTGTGAAGAAATATTTTGTCCGCCATCTTGTGGAGGCGGCCATCTTGAATCAATATTAATCAAACATAGCAGCACATCCGCACGGATATTACACACACTACATGAACTTTAACCTTCAAATAAAAAAACCGTATCGAAATCGGTCAATCCGTTTGTGCTCTACGGTACCACAGACAGACACACACACAGACAGACAGACAGACAGGCAGACATCGAGGTCAAACTTATAACACCCCTTTTTTTGATCGAGGGTTAAAAATGGAAACTATCAGGAAACCCCCACTTAGCCAACGCATTACACAGCCTAGTTCTCGTCTGGGTGTTTCTACATGTCATGTCAGTTACGTATTTACTGCGTTGCTATCTAGCTCATACACTACAAATTCTTATTAGTGGGCGGCTAATTACTATCTAGTGAATGGACATTCACTAAATCCTTACTAGCCCCAATTCAACAATATTGTAATAATCCTACTTCTAGATACTTTAATTTCATAACAACTTTTTTTTTTATAATTTAGAGTGACGAGACGAGCCGGACATGTGCCTGATGATAAGCAAAATACCAGCCACATAACAGCACAGTGACACGCAGCTATTGGAACATGAAGAGTCCAAATAATTACCTAGCACTGCACTGCGCTCGTCACCCAGAGATCTAAGGTATTATATCTCTAAGCCCTGTAATTTCTCTGGTAACATTGCCCTTCAAACCGGAACACTGGAACATTACTGCTTGGCGGTAGAATAATTGGCAAAGGTGTGGTACTTCCCCAGACGGACTCTGTTAAGAGTACTACCACGGTTGCCTGGAAGAAATCGCTCTTAGCGATAAGGTCGCCCATTGTTACTTTGTTTTAAAATGTTTCTGTATTTTGTTTTATTATTTAAGTGCAATAAAGAGTTTATCTATCTATCTATCTATCTATCTACCACTATAAAATTATATTGATCCGTTAGAAGTGGTCGAGTGGAGTGACAACGATTACCAGTGGTATACGTAGTATAGTATAGTATAGTATAGGTCGATAACGATGACGATTTGATACATATAGTACGTTTCCATTTGAACAAATGATGCGGTACAAAGCCAACCCTTCCCAAAACTCATCTCAAATAACTAACTACATTTCCCCGGCACTCTATACCAAATAGAAAGGGGAAAAACCCTTTGAACCCGTGAAACAAGCCCCAAGATCACACGAATCACGAGATCTACTCGAATATTTAGTTTGACGTCGAAAGAGTTATCACCGAGGGACATCATTTAGCGGACTCGCAAATTACCTGCCTTCAAGCTTTTACCCGGCTTCACACAAAATTATCGTGGTTTTATATCTCGAAAGTTTGACAGACGGAGTTTTGGACGTACCTTGATTTTCAAGCAACGCATTGGGTGACGACGATTTTGAAATTGGAACACAAAAACGGATTTTGGGTTGTAGGTAATAAATATATCTATATTAATAATTTCGTCAAGGGGTACGTACGGTAGACTTTATCGATAACAAAATGAATAACAAAACATAGTTATGTCCACAAAATGCGGTTTATGGAGAATTTCGTTAAATTCTGATGGCACTGACAAACAAACCACTGTCGCCATCTTTGATGGGAAGCACGTTTCGTTCCATCAATCAACACATTGCGTGCGTCCGTCGCGCCAAAAAAGTATCCATCACAAAAAACTGTGACTACGTAAAACGAAACGTCTTGCCGCCGGACCGGAATTTTATTAGTAGGTACTAATATTTAGTAGGTATCAGCATTGCACCCGTGCGAAACCGGGGCGGGTCGCTAGTAAATATATATTGGTGGGCACTTCACAAACAACACAATCTGATACCAAACTCAGGAAAGTTTGTACTTTGGGAGCCAGAAAGCTGATAATATAATACCTATATATAATAATTGTAAACACATACTCACGATATATGTATAGAAACATTCTGAAATGAAAACAAATACTTGTATACTATAAATACTGCGTATACAGAGGCCAGACAAACAGAATAAAATCTTACTTCTTCTTCTCTTGAAAATGAGCTGAGTCTAAGGCAAGCCAAGAAATATGTAATAAGCACTAGCCATAGTTTTGTCTGCATAGTAGGTATTATTACGTTTCCGTAATATTCCCGAAAAGATAAAATTATAGCAAATATATTGTATACAATTCCAGATTATATCTAACCTGTAGGCATTTCAAATTTTAATCCTATCCGTTCAAGTGTTCTTACGTGATTGAGCAACAAACATACAAAATATAACATTTATTATATCCCAACAAACATACTTTTTTATTTTTTATTATGATACTGAAATATCCTCTTCCTCTGGGATTTTTATCGTCAAAAAGAATTTATTAAAATTGAGCATTATTCAAATTGAAGGGAGGTCAGAACAAGGGAGTAAATAATACTTCAGAGATGATTGTCTCGGCGGGCGAGTCGACTCCACCGGACTTTTCATTTTCTTTATCTGGACTCGATTATTGATTTAATTTTGATTTGTTTGATCTCGATCGTTGTAAAAATATACTCTGATTCCTACCGCCGCGGGGCAAACATTTAATCAGGTCTTATGGGGCTGTAAACTTGTGTTTTTGAACAAAATTATGTCGATAAAAAGTTAGCTCGATCAAACTGTAAGAGGTAAAGTTGAACTCAAGTTCAACATGCCTATTTTGGCAATAGGTACAGGCCTGACCTTGAAATTAAATAAATAAATATAAATATTGGTGGACAATTCACACACAACACTATCTGACCCCAAACTAAGCAAAGCTTGTGTGATGGAAGCCAGATAGCTGATATAATACTTATATAGTTTTAAATACATACTTATTATACATAGAAACACCCAGACACAGTGCAAACATTTGAATTCATCACACAAATATTTGCACTGGGTGGGGATCGAACCCACGACCCTCGGCTTCACAGGCAGAGCTACTACCAACTAAGCCACTAGGGCAGTCATTACTAACCATACCAACCAATACAAAACAATACTAACCATAAAACAGACTCCAGGGTCCACGACCTTTGTCGCTTTGGATTCTTATTTATCACATAAAATATATCTTGGATTGGGAGAAGAAATCATAGTAAGGGGGATTAGGCAACATTTTCAACTTAATTCTATTGCCAATTAATTCTTGTCCTAAGTCGCTTGGAGTCTCCACGGCCGCATTTCTGCCCCTAATGGCTATCTGTAAGTTGAACTCTCGGATGGTCTTCGGTGATGCCAACACTTGTCGTACAAACCGATGGATGGCGTCGTCGGTGTCGTCGAATCTATAATAATCTTATACCTTTAAACGACCAATTCTTGTAGATATATATATATATATAGAATCTCGGAAACGGCTCGAACAATTTACATGAAATTATGTATACAGGGGGTTTCGGAGACGATAAATCGATCTAGCTAGCTTTTTTTTTTTTTAAAAGATCATTTTATGCGCGTTTTTAGACAATGAAAAACTCCTACAATGTCATTAGAATCCGATAACTTATTTCGCCACTGTTCTTTAAGTCTAAATGGATCAGACGGAATATGCTCGCCCTCGGAGTCAACAGGCTTCGGTTCGAATCCTGATGGTTCAATCGGGATTTTTCTTTTTGTTATTTTTTTTTCTGAGAAAATCTAATACTTAATAAAAAAGAACCTTTAATAAACGCATTTAATTCGTATCCAAGTAGGTCTAAGTAGGTCATCACTACGTAATTCGTACCTGCCTAAATATCATTTAAAAAACCCGAGCAAAGCTCGGTCAACCAGGTACTATTTATTATATTAAAACGCGAAGCAAATACTTTTTACCCCTCTATAACGAAAATTGCGCGGACGGATGAGTAACAATTTTCCACATTTACCCTAATATAATGAATGCGTAAGTTTGGTTGCTTGGATTTTTATTGCAACAAAATAATAAGAGCGGGAACCACGCAGGTAAAACCAACGCGAGGGAAGTCGGGGAGAGCCGCTAGTTCTTGTATAAGAGAACTTACTCTCAAACTATACAATAATTCAGTTCCACTTTCTTTGCGCTAGCTCTCAAGTAACATTATTTACTCGGCCACGGTACATTGACCTCGAAACCTCCCAAAAAAATATATTCACTACCCTTGTTTACGTAGTTTGGAACGGCGACATCCAGTTCCGGTTCCGCTAATATTCAGCCGGAAGTCGCGTCGGTCCCGGGGGATATTGCGTGGACAGGAACGGGGGAAATATTGTCGCAGCTCGCACAAATACTCTGGAACTGGGGTATTTTAACAAGGTTTTTGGGGAGTGTATCGATTTACTTCGTTCTTTTTGAAGTGAGCTGCAAGCTTCGCTTAGTTTGGGGTCACATGGTGATGTGTGTGAATTGTCCACCAATATCTTTATTTTTTGCTTTTTATTCATATATATATTTTTTTTAAATCAGAAGGCACGAGATGAGCAGAAAATGTGCCTGATGGTAAGCAACATGCCTGCCACATAACAGCACAGTGACACGCAGTTATTGGAACATGAAGAGTCAAATCACTACCTAGCACTCCACTGCTTTCGTCACCCAGAAATCTAAGATGTTATATCTCTAAGCCCTGTAACTTCTCTGGATACATTGCCCTTCAAACCGGAACACAGTAATGTTTGCACATTACTGCTTGGCGGTAGAATAACTGGCAAAGGTGTGATACTTCCCCAGGCGGACTCTGCCAAGAGTCCAACCACTACAAAACAAAGTATATATAACAAAATATATTTACTTTAACGTGATTAAAAATAACTAAATTTAGCCAAGTGCAATAATCCTTTAAGATGTAAGTCGAGTGAATGTACTGCTAATGTCGTGAGTTGAATTCACCACATGTGTAGAAATCTCGGAAAAAGAGGTGTACCGACCGACCGACGAACTTACCGCTATTGTGGTTCGTAGGAAAACTATAGAACTGCCTTCAATTAATAGATCAGTGCCAAAGCCTCTGAAATTGGTAAAAAATGAAATTAATTAATTTTAGGATGAAACACATTGTAAAACAACAGATCTTTTTATTACCTACTACTTTGTTGTGCATTTTTATCCATAGGACTTTTATTTTTACCTTCCACTTCTCGACCTCAGATCGCCCGTAAATTATTTTTCCTTTCACTTTTGTCATATTCTCTTCTTTTTACAATGGGTTTCATCCTACTACTATTTTTTTACTGACTGAGACTGGTCTATTAAGAAAATCTTTTATTTTTATTTGATACAAGTAGTATTTTGATTTCATAAATAAGCTGTTATTAAACATGGTCTTAAGCTATCATGGTGTTTATGGTTTAAAGGCATTGATCATGCGACAGATTTAGAATAATAACGCCTATTTCTATCGCCATAGAGGCCAATGAGCCGAAACCATTTCGAATAGCATTTAGTTTTTTTTAATGTTCGTTTTAATTTTGTAGTTTGATGATGTGTTTTTCTAATTACTTAAGGTACAAGTTCGCCCGGAGACCGCGACACGAGACCGCGACAGGAGACCGAGACACGTGTCGCGAGACATGTATCGCGGTCTCGGCGCGAACGGGCGCCCATACAATTCTATAGAGTCAAGTGCCTGTCGCGGTCTCCGGTCTCGGTCTCGCGTCGCGGTTTCGTGTTGCGGTCTCCGGGCTGACTAAACGAACTCGCAACAGGTTTAGTGCAATTATGTTAATAAAACATTAAAGAGGGGCAGTCGTACGATCAGTCAAATGGGTATATTTTCTTTGCAACAGAGGCGACAGAAATCTGAGAGGAAGATATATTTACTCTTTAATTGAAACATGGGTACGCTTGGTACACAATTCATGCATAGCAAAATACGGACTGTATTTCCACAGAAGTTATGCAATGCGTCCTTTGGGAATAATTCTAATGTAAGTTTGTAACTACGGTCATGTAAAGGAAGCATTGGTCACGCAACAGCAAATTGGGTCACAGATATCTTCCTACTGTGGTTTGGATCAGAATTCAATTGCTACAGGACTTAAAGGCTTATTTTAGAGTTGGATAAATTCTAAATTTAGTGGCTGAAATCAGGAGAAGTTATACAAGTAAGTTAGGAGCAAGAAATCCTCGCTGCTGAATTTAGTAAGCTCAGTCGAATAACCTTGGTTCTAAAATTGCTTCAAAATTCAGTCACCATATTTAGCCAAATGTAATAAGCCATTTAAATGTTCATTTCACGTGTTTACATCTAAGTGGAGACAAACTTCTCAGTCATCGTAAAAATAGAACAAATTGAAACGGTCACAGATTAAACATGACAGTTCTATCACTCTTACATTGTCTATGGTTGCCCGTTCAGGTAAGTTCCCAAATAAAATGAAAGCAGTTCGGCGCCAACCCGATCAAAGTTTTAATCGATGTTGTTGCCGTGAACCAGACATTTTTGACTTGTAGTTGCAGGTGCTACTTTGTAACTATTTCCAAAAGTACAGGACAAGTTTAAATACGCTACTGCGCAAATAAGTCATAATAATAGTTTATTCCCAATTATATATTCTCTCGGAAAAAACAAAACCCAACTTCATACACCTGAGCACATTTCATAACCTCTACGCTGCGCCGCGTCGTCTAAATACATGCAAGCAAATTTTAGTTCCTCATATTTATAAAACTGCCTCACTTATTTCAATAAAACTTCCAGATTCTAATAAAGACAGCCTCTGAACTATGATCTATCAAACTAAAAAATAACCACCAAAATTGATCCAGAATTAACTATCGCGTCACATACATACAAAAACTCCTCAAATTGAAAACTCTTCCATTTTTTTTACTAGGTATTAAAACAGAATATATAATGATGATAAATTAGCATTAGCACGCAAATAACAAAATATCAGTTAGCTCAAAACTAGATTTTACCTTGTGATTTGATATTTATAATCCAAAACAAGATATCCTGATATATGTATATACGAAACATTTCTGTATTTAGAGAGCGCAGAAGAAGTAACTATTTTCTAATCTGTGGCTGAAGGCTGAAGATGAAACAATTTCCAAAAGTAAATTAATGTCAATACAAAAACATAATGAATGACTAGAGGTATTATACTACTACAGATTAAAATGTTAAACAAATCTGCAATTTTCAATTACTTTGGACAAAAATAGTTAGAACACAGCGGTTGGTTGGTAATTAAGTCTAGAGATGTTTTAAGCTATAGCTTAGCTAATTTATGTCCTTGATGTTTATATTACAGCTATGATTTTTCCGTCATGTCAAATTAAGACAAACAAATTGTTTTGCCAGACATATTGCATGTCTCCAGAAGAAGAGGCCAGTTTGTATGGGTCAACTTTTAAAATGTTTTGTATCATCTTATCTTACCTGCATACAGCAATAAAAATAGTCGTATTTGTATTCTTTATATAAAGCTAGAACAGTAATAATCAACATAGTGGGAATACTGAAATATCCAAGTCCAATATATATACATAATAAGAAAAAATCTGTTGCTCAAGGGCACAAACACAGACAATGTAATCGATCCAAAATAAATGTGATTAAAAACAGACTTACAGCTCTTAACAACAACACAATTTCAGAAAACAACCTACAGTAAATCCATTTGTTATTGTAGCCAGGACAAGTGTGTATATCAAAGCGACCTAGAATAACAAGAGGCCTGTCAGTCCCGATATTTCCAAGAAAAGTTGACGAAACACATTATAATGGATATATCGAATAGTTTTTGAGTAGTTCATTATTTTCTTTATAGAAAAAGTTGGTCTTCAGAAGTAACACAAAGAATATTCGAATAGCTTGTTGAGGAATCTGGGTTTTTGGACGAAATGAAAGAGTGTTTTGATACAATGACCTTTACACTAAAACAAAACATTTCTTTTGTACTACACGTAATATTAATATTGATTACGGGATTTATGGTGGTAAGGTGTGGTCTTGAAACTCCATCGAGAGGGGAAAATCGGAGACTCGCGCCAGTGTAAAACTACTGCTTCTACTCTAGTCTAGCAAATAATTATTGTTAATTGATATTTATTACATTTAGTTATATCACGAATTATATATTTATATTATTACATCAAAATAATATAATTCATGAAAAACATTTCAAATTTTAAGTCGGACATGACTAAATTTCATAAATTTTGTTAAATCAACTAAATAACTATTTTAATAAGACACCGAGGTTTTGTAGTTAAAAAAAAATACAGTTAATAATTATCGTCGAGGTATGCAAATAATATATTTTTGATGAATTTTCAAATGCCGCTACACTTATTTTGATGAAATTTATATGGGATCTCTGATCACCTACGTACAACAAAACCACACAACCAATTTAGAACCATTTTTTTTTCTGAAGTTGGTTAACGATAGGTATCATTTTTTTTTACTTTCCCGTTTATAAATAATACATCATTATATCATCATAAGAGTGAACAGCCCGGTCTGTTTTAACTCCGGTGCAAAGGACCCCAAAACGCAGCATTAATTCGCTAAATAGCAACTGCAAACCTCTCAACCAGGAACGAGCCGAATCAATCCAACGGTCACTGCCCTCAAATGGAAT
This sequence comes from Ectropis grisescens, assembly GCA_017562165.1. Lineage (NCBI taxonomy): Eukaryota > Metazoa > Arthropoda > Insecta > Lepidoptera > Geometridae > Ectropis > Ectropis grisescens. The sequence goes on along the minus strand of CM029787.1, from coordinate 25,713,118 downwards.
GTAACAATTACTTCGAGCTATTTCCGTTTAAAATGAATATTTATTTATTTAAATTATGTAAAACAGGTAAACGGGCTCACACTCAAAACAAACAAATAGAAGAAACTGATATACATTTTGTTTACAGTTAGGGAAAATGAATAAAAACATGACGATACCGGAAGTGTGGCAGCCTTCCTTCCAGAGAGTTGTTCCAATTACTCCCATTCCTGTATCCTTGAGGAACTTCCTTCGCAGGAATATATTCTTTGTGTTTATACATTTTCTAAGGAAGATTTGTTGTAATGTTGGAGATGTAAGATCTGCGACTGATCTAGAGTTCTGACCATCCCTCCCGTTGTAACGTGATGTTACCGTTAGTTAAGTTAGTAAGAATTACCGTTACGCACATGACTTCGAAAAGACAGTGGTGCGTGTGGGGTTTGAACCCGGGGTCTCCGGATCGGTAGGCGCTGTTCTCCCGACTAGACCAGCCGTGCTTACCGTGCTAGTACATACATGCATTTAATTTTAGGGGCTCTTCCAAAGTGGTATGTACGTTACCATGGAAACTACCAACGAAAATTGGTTTGAATGATATCTAGTAAGTAGTTTTATTTTAATACGTCATAAATTGACTATTGTTAAAACACTGATTATAGTAACAACGAAGTACAAGAACTTTTGTATTTTGTTACTTGCTGCTACGGAAGCCTACATGGGCGAGCCCGACTCGCACTTGACCACTTTTTTCATGTATAAATTTATAAGACAAATCAACGTTCACGGATCAGCTAATTGTAAAATACAATTGTTTATATTTCACTAGCAGTGCCCCGAGATTCTACCCGTGCCTATTATTTTCCCTATATAAAAATAGCGTATTTGTTCTTTAGAACTATAATTTAACTTCAAATTTTCAATTATTACGACGTGATTGAGCAACCAAAATCTAAACATCAAGTGGAAAACCCAAAATTAAAGGGGAATTTATAGACTTTCTTTACATTAGGGTTCAATTTTTCCACCTAAGGTGGAATTTCTAAGGGGAAACAGGAATAAGCCTGAAATATGTAGCTAATACTACAGAAACGGTCATCTAGTTCATAATAGCACCCGTTGTGCTTTTAACGTCTTATGTAAAAAAATAGAATAATCTATAGTTTTTCCTTGGTCTTTCGCTTCCAATATCCCTCGACAACACTAAAGCTCCCTAGCAACTAGAAAATAAATGTCTCAATTAAACTTTCTGCCCTCGCAGCTATTAGCCTAATACAGCGTTTCCGAAATGGTAGGCGCGACGCGGCCCAGTTCCAGGCCACATCTTGTAATGTACAGTCGCAGCTCCTACAGAAATTTTCTTGATAACTATTACTTTTTTCTATCTTTTTTTTTCTTTAATAATATACTTAACACAAGGGTACGCTTGTTTATTTTACAAACAACTAAAATGCTTGTCTATAATGATGATTCAAAAGTAACTTACTCAATTAACATGATATATTTTTTTTAATAAATACACAATGAACTCACGTTTGATACAACCACGTTAGTTTTTACACTAAGAAAAAATGTATCTCTTCGCTAAATTGCAAGCTTATTGATTTTTATCGTATACCCTTAGGAGAATGTGCAACTGATCTTCATAGTCTAACACCAACTTGCTTTTTATATCGGGCTGTACGTAGCGCAAAAAAGCGATATCGTTTCATTTTTTGCGGTTTAAAGACTGGATTGAAGAGTTTTGACTCTTGTTTTGTGAAAAGAACGTCTAAGCAGTTAACTGAATTTCCTTAATTATTATTTTTCAGACGGTTATAATACTGGTGTCTTTAAGTCAAAAGTGAATTATTAGATTTTCAAGTTCTATCGTAGACCGAGTCAGCGCTTAACATCAGGCAAAATGACGATAAAATACCTATTATAGTTAAAAAAATATTAGTACTTAAGTTTAGATTTACTCTTATTTTATTAACACATTAAATATATTCGAATGAAATAACAAACTATTTACTATTAATGAATGAATGAATGAATGAAAAACTCTTTATTGTTCACAACTTAAAATAACACATACAATATAGGAAAACAATAAAACTAGTGAAACAGCTGGCGGCCTTATCGCTGAAAGCGATTTCTTCCAGGCAACCTTGGGGTGGAGAAAATGATAAGGAATATAAAAAGCGTGGTGCGCAATAAAGACTATTACTACGAGATAAACGTACATTCTAATAGCATTACACACAAATACTTAAACTACTCAAAACATAATACACTAATAGATACAACTAATCATAACATATACCTACATAAACATACACACTAGTTGACAAGATGATAAATATAAGACAATTAACTTAAGAGAAATAAAGAACATGAATACAATATTTGACGTGATCACAGCAATCGAGCTAAATAAATAAATAGTAATACTAATGACAAGCCATTTCTAATACGCTAACATAGGTAATTTACATTCTCTTTGTACACTAAGAGAAAAAAAAAAAAAAACAATTACAAAGGTGGCAGCTTAGACAAATATAATTCTTTTACATGGTCTTTAAAGACAGGCAACGATTGCAATTTTCTAATATAGACTGGTAGCTCGTTCCACAATTTAACAGCCTGAAAAGCAAAGGATCTGCCATAAAAGTTTCAGAACGTGCAGAAGGGGCCATTAGGGTCAAGTTGGTTTTCGATCTTAGTGGAAGAGAATGACAATCCTGTAGTAAAGTAAACCGCTCTTTAAGGTAACGCGGTGTGCAGGGGTTAAATAAAACGTTGTATAGAAGAGAAAGAATATGTGCATTACGACGCTGGCGAATCGGTAACCACTTGAGTTTAGCGCGAAATTGGGAAATGTGATCAAATTTGCGTAAACCAAATATGAATCTAATGCAATAATTTTGAAGGCGCTCAAGTTTATTAAGCTGGTCCTCTCTCAGATCAAGAAAACAGACGTCAGCATAGTCCAAGATGGGGAGCAGGAGAGACTGTGCGAGTGCAACTTTAGTGGCAGTGGGTAAAAGTTTCGTAGACGCTAAGTGAAGCACCTGATGCAAACATCTTGCTGCTAATGGACTTAATGTGGCTGTCCCAAGAAAGAGTTCGATCTAATGTTATACCAAGATTCCTAACTGTGTCACTGAATGGTATCACAATGCCGTTAAACATAATGTTGGGAATCGTAGACCATTCAATTCTGGAGACCCAGTATGAACTACCGACTATTATAGCCTGTGATTTTGCGGGATTGACATCCAGACCAAAAGACTTGCTCCATTTCTGAATAGAAAATAAATCGGAATTAGTTTTTGAAATGGCTAAAGCAAGATCGAGGAATGAAGCTTGTGTATAAATTTGTAGATCGTCTGCATAAAGGTGGTAGGAAGAAGTAATGTGTTTAGAAATAGTGTTAATGAAAATAGCGAAAAGAAGAGGAGATAAGACACCGCCTTGAGGGACACCAGCAGTTGTATTACACCAAGAAGAAAAGGTATCTTCTAGGCGAATCCGTTGCCGGCGTCCTTGTAGATAACTACGAAACCAATCGATTACCGGTGGAGATATGTTAAGTGAGCGTAGCACTGCTAGTAAAATGTCGAAATTGACGGCGTTGAAAGCATTACTGAAGTCTAACAGAGCTAGAACAGTAAGCTTACCGTCATCCATCCCCAAGCGAATATCATCGGTGACTTTAATAAGTGCAGACACAGTGCTATGCCCTGGGCGGAAACCGGACTGGAATGGATTGAAGAGGTCTTGTCTATTAAGAAATTCATTCAACTGTTTGTGGACAAGACGCTCAAGGATCTTGGAAAGGAAAGGCAGGATAGAAATAGGACGAAATTCAGAAAAGGATTTAGGGTTTGACTTTTTAGGTAGTGGCAAAATTTGTGCGTCTTTCCAGATAGAAGGGAAAACACCACTTTGAGCTGAATTATTGAAAATGGAACACAGGGCGGGAAGGATTATATCAAGGATAGGCAATAACATGTTCCGACTTATATTGTCACCGCCTACCGCATTGGAAGAGATAGCCATGAAGCTCTTCTTAACATCACACTCGGTAAATCGATTAAATTCAAAAGAAGGAAATTGAGGTACAGGAATGGCAGATAGATTACTAATAGTTAAATTTTTTCTGTATCAGACATAGCAGATACAGAAGTGAAATGTTGATTGAGAGCGTTAAGATCAGTAATGTTAGAAGTGAGATTAGATCGTGATTTGCCAATTCCATAGACCTAAGGAATTTCCAGACTTTGGCTGGATTTTCATCCTCTACAGAAGCATGAATATGACGGCGTATTGCATCCCTACACACCTTATTGCAGCGATTACGGGCCTGGACATATTTAGTTTGATTTAATTCAGAAGAATGCAATTTGTATTTAGTTTTAGCTACTGCTTTTTTATGTATCAAAGTTTTAATATCATCAGTGAGCCATGGTGCTGGTAGATGTTTCATTTTGATGGCACGCATTGGTGCATGCACATCATAAAGTCCAATGATGAGAGTGTTAAAATGTTTAATTGTTCATCCACAGAATTAGCGTCAATGACAGAACGCCAATCAATGTTTTTGCTTCTTTAATAAGAGCGTCGGTATTCATGCCACTAAAATTGCGCTGCACAAGGATTTGAGGTTTGATTTTGGAGGTCGAATTTTATAAGATAGAAAAACTAAATCATGGTATGAAAATTATCAGCGGAATATTGACCATGTTTAGCGACATTATTTGGGGATGCGACTATCATCAAGTCAAGAAGAGATGGGGTGCAGTTTGGGAAATGATGTGTAGGATTTAGGGTAGTAGATGTAGATTAAAGGATTTAAGGGTGGATTCTAGTGACAAGCTGCGGTAATCTTTTCTGACAAGACACGTATTAAAATCACCCATAATGATGGAGTGATTATAGGAAGGAATTAAGTTAAATAAGATAGACTCGAAAGAAGAAAAATAATTAATATTACTGGATGGACAATAATAGACTCCGAGAAGAAGTTTTTTATGCGCGAGTGAAATTTCAATAAAAAGATGCTCGCCACCATTCACAGGAGGCGGCTGTGGCGATTGACTTAAAATTGAAAAAGGAATATTAGCTTTCAAGTAAATAGCCACACCGCCGCCACGACTGGCGCGATCATTTCTAATGAGAACAAAACCGGGAAGTGAATAGGAAGTCGTTGGAAGACTTGGGTGAAGCCAAGTTTCGGAGACTAAAATTGCATGGATATTGCTCTGATCGAGGGTTGCCAGCATTTCGGGATAACAAGATGGTATGCTCTGAGCATTAATGTGAACTACATTAAAGTTTCCAGATACGTCACTCAAATTGCTCTCAAGGAACTCAGAAAGTGGAAGTATGCTTGTAAAACTGTCATTGGTACTGCTCGAGTCCATATGAGATGCCGAATGAAATTCGTTATCACTGTCACCATTGTCATTGTCATAAATATTGATCATTTCAAACAAAAATATATAATAATAAATATATAAATAAATATATTTAAAAACCTAAGAACAATACTAATTATAAATAGATGTAATAGCTAAAAAAAATAAATTATAATAGTATATCACAAATAAATAAATAAACAGTTTAGAGTTAATATTAACAATTAATAAACCACCTGCCGGTTGTGCTGGGTAGAAAAATTAATTAAGTACTTAAACATTAGCAACACAAAAGGAAGCAAATAAAATGACATGAAAAAAAAAAATAGAAACAAATGGACTAAAGTTTTACAATTAAATATAAATAAATAATCTCAAACTTGACATGCCTAACAACAATTCAGTCCAAATACTATATTTGTAACTTGCAAAGTCATAGTAAGCGTTTTGGCAAAATATAAGTATGCGATACTACGAAAATGAATTACAAAAAAGTTCTTGACGTATTATTTTACATGGTACCTATAAAAAAAAGCAAAGGCGTAGAATCTTTTGACCCTACTTTGTTAAAAATTATGTTTAGCTCAAAATATTGCTTTTTAAATCGAGTCTGCAAACAAAAGTTAAAAACTATCACAACACCACAGACGCCTGATACAAAAAGAAGGGGAAAAACACTAAGATGTGCAAATCAACAAAAATAACAGTGTACAGAAATAAACAACAATGCAAGATTTATATAGAATTGGAATGAAAAGATTATTGTTTCATAGCGACTCGTCGTTTAGTGGGCATGACTTTCTTCCCAGCTACCGCAACAGTCTTCTTATTCATCGAGGACGGCGCAGGAGATGAAACCGGCACTTCGATGTTATCCAGATCGCTACGGGTGCTAAGTCGGTGTCGCGTGTTGTTAAGCCCGAGTACTATGACGAATCCATCCCGTGTCCAGCATTTTGTTACACCAAAACGATCTCGGGCTGCCATGAAGAGTTCATGTCGCGGCTTAGTCAGATACTCCGACATTGTGATTCCGGACGACTTTAAAGATGTTTTTGCGTACCACAACTTCTGTCGAAGGAGCATGCTGCTCAGCTTGATCAAAATTGGCCGCGGCCTATCCGAAGTAGCCGAGCGACCTAAACGATGACACCTACTAAAATCTGAGCTTTGGAAATTCAACAATTTGAGTTTCTCACATACCACTCGTACTGCGCAGGCTGCTGTGTCCTCACCTTTCTCTTCGGGCACACCGTGAAACAACAGGATCTTTCGACGGGACCTCATTTCAATATTGTCAGTGTCACGAGCCAACAAAGTAATCTGTGCCTGTAGCGACTTCACCGCTAACAGAATATGTTCTCGAAAAGAGTGAAATTCCTGTGCCAGAGATGAAGTTTTATCCGAGGGGTTCTGCTGTAATGCTGCTTCAAAGGTGTCCATCTTCTGAACAAACAGAGCCTGCAACTGCTCTTGGCTTTTCAGAACTGCTTCCATTTTTGTTGTACAAATAAGTGATGACAATGTGCTATTGTTATATGTTGCTTAATTCAAAGGAAAACACTCCCAGGCAGGTAATTTATGTTAACAATTTAAAAACACATAAAATTAAACTTTAAAATGCGTGTTTACTAATTAAAATATTAAATTTAATTCAAGAGCAAAATAGTTGTTGTTGTTATTGCAACTACCCACGAAGAAATAAATGAGTCATTCAAAGATAAAAAAAAACATGTTATCTGCTCATAAAATGACAAATATAGTCATATAGAATATAAGCCTACCGGGCCAGGGCAAACTACAGTTTGAGATACTCTGGGGCAGTCTATAGTACAACAGAAGTTGAGTGTACTTTAAGGTGATAAAAAGTCCATTGGCCGCCGGTAACCCTCTGGCCCTTAGTGTTCGGTAGCCGGTTTATGGGCCCTAATTGTCGTTTACGTTTTTATATCAGTTTTATTTTGGGCTAAAGAAAGCTAGATTTTCTTTTCAAGGACGTTGACTCTACAAAATTTCTTCCAAAGTATCTAAACCTTTACGTTACGTTTTACTGAAGTTAGCATATTCAAGAATATGTTTGCGTGAAAAATTTATTCTATTGATTGCTCACAGTATGATTTCATGGCGATTTATTGAATGTTGTTAGAGACCCTTTTTACAAATTTCTGTACAAAATTAACTCCATTATTTTAGTCATATTTGTTAGTTTTAATGATTAATCTTTAACATTTTTGCTCAGTTTTTTTTTTTCAACTTTTAGTGCCCCAGTATTAAACATAGTTATATCTATCTGTCCTAATTCATTGGTCCCCGTTACATTATACATTTTACCATAGAGTTAAATAGAAGATCATAGAAATGGTCGCTTATTAAATTATATTGAAATCGGTGTAGGAAACTACTAGCTAAATAACAATATAAATGTCTGCCATTTATCTGGGCAACGTAGTGATAGCTAGTCGAGTGACTGAATTTAATTTTTCATTGTTTTTGTTTTTTCAGAGAACATAAACTATTATTTTATTAAAAACAGATCTTTATATCACGGAAACAGAAACACCGCGGGTAAAACCGTGGGACACTGCCAGTAAAGAATATTATGGATTCTTTCACTTTAATGAAATTTACATTGCTAAGTGATTTTCTGAATCAATTAATCGAATATAAGAATTGGATTAAATACAATGCGATGGAATAGAATACAATGGAACAACTCTTTGATAAGACCTTCATTTTATTCTACCATTATTATTATGTAGGTCCATTGTCCGTGTTGTATTCATTGTAATTTTTCTGATTTCATTAATATCAAACCACTGTATTTTAACATAAACTATTTTTTACAAAAAATTAAACCGACTTCAACACCACAAATAGGCACTCAAAAGCGAAAAATAATTTAATACAGGTAATTATTATAACCTCTACTCACTCATCCATATGAAGTCGGTGCCAGGCTAGTTAAAAAGTTAGTAGATATATTATGTACGAGGTAGTAAGTAAGTAGGCATAGGTAAGTAGTATCTATCTACTACCTGTTAGATTTGGCTGGCACCGACTTCATATAGATGAGTGAGTAGAGGTTATAATAATTGCCTATATTAAATTATTTTTCGCTTTTGAGTGCCTATTTGTGGTGTTGAAGTCGGTTTAATTTTTTGTAAAAAATAGTTTAATTTACCCTTTTTAGTGCTAAACAAGTTTTCACTAATGCATTTACACGATTTCGTGTTGAGATCTCAATACATGAATTAAACCCAAACACTGGGTAGTTCCTGTAAACCGTTAAGAAATTCCCTTGACTGTCCTTTATCTTCATCATCAGACCACTAATGACAGTCACAACCCATCTATGTAAAAAGTTCTCATCAATACAAATTCATCAAGCCCAAACACAAGGTAACTACTATCTACCGTCGAGGAGTTCCCTCGACCGTCTTCCCGTTCCCTCATCAGATCGACTCCAGACCATCTTTAAACTATACTGCTTTAAAATGCTCAAGCAAAAACTTAACTAACAATCACTAACAGTCATCTGTACAATTTTCGAAAGTTATCCTCGATTTCTCTGGGATGCCATCATCAGATCCTGGTTTCCTTATCATGGTACCACCCTGGGAATATCTCCTTTACAACAAAAAAAGAATCATCAAAATCGGTTCATAAACGACGAAGTTATCCGCGAACACACATAAAAAAAAAAAAAAAAAAAAAAGGAACATACATACGGTCGAATTGAGAAACCTCCTTTTTTGAAGTCGGTTAAAAAAGCGTTTCTAGGTCCACATAGTTTGGAATGTAATACAGTTCTGTACAGTATACTCTTATGTTATAGTTTGTGTTTATTACATTCTGTTTTGTGTGCTCATTGAATGAATAAATAAATAAATAGATCGATACACTACACTACTGTACTTCGCTAGTAAATAAATACATGTTTCCAGTGAAATTACAGGGCAAAATAAATAAATATTGGTGGACAATTCACACACAAAATTATCCTATATATTTGGGTGACGAGCGCAGTGTGGTGCTAGGTAATGATTTGGACTCTTCATATTACAATAGCTCTGCGTGTTATTGTGTTATTCTGTAGCAGGTATGTTGCTTACCATCAGGCACAGTCCTGTTCGTCTCGTCACTCTTTACTATGAACTATTTTTTTTGAACATTTCTCTGACGTTACTATCTAGCCCCAGTTAAACAAAACTTGTACTGTGGTAACATAACAGCTTGTATAATGCTTATGTTACTGAAAACTCATATTTTTATTAAACAGAGGTTTATCTAGACACAAAACAAATACCAAACTTACAATGACCATAAAATAATTAAAATCACCACTTGATCTGTTTTGTATTAATAGGTTGTCTGGAAGAAATTGCTTTAAGCGATAAGACCGCCCTTTACTCTGCATAATTTATTATCGTTTTACTCAGCTCTAAGATTTATTGTGTAAATTTGTGGATGTAATAAAGAATTATATTATTATTATTATTTATTTTTACATTTTTATTTCTCTCGTTGTACGAGGATTCGACATTTTTCACGGGCTTTCGGCCAAGCGAAAAACTGTTTAAGCGTTATTGGTTCAGTGACAAAAATTCCGAACAATACGGCACGTATTTAGTATGGTTGCTTTTTGTAATGAAATGAATGTATTTCGATGTACCTATGTGCAGTGATTCTAAACTAGTAAAAAGAGTGTGTGGTATTACACCTGTAGTGGAGAGTATAATTGGGATGGTTCTAACTCTGTCCACTTTCCACTGTGTTTTGAGTTCTATTGCTAGATCTGTATATTTAGTAATTTTTTCGGTGTATGTGGTTGAAATGTTGTGCGTATTGGGAATGGCTATATCGATAAGGTAAACTATTTTGTTTCTTTTGTCGTGTAGGGTAATATCTGGTCTATTGAAATGTATTGTCTTATCCGTGAGAATCGTCCTGTCCCAGTAAAGTTTGTAGTCTGTAGAGTCGAGTACTATTTCAGGATTATGCGAAAGGCGGCATTTGTCTGTAACTAGTGATCCACTCCGGCTTTGCCTGGAGTACATAATATACAGCCGATAGCACTCAGAGATAAGGTACCTATCCAACGGTGAAATAATTTTTGAAATCAGTCCAGTAGTTCCTGAGATTAATTCTTCAATTCTTCAGCTTTATAATGTAAGTATAGATTTGGTCCAACTTGAGAGATAAGATAGGATAGCTTTTATTTTGATCAATGGCTTCACATGAACTGTCCAAGCGAAGCCGAAATGGACCGCTCGTCTATGTAAAAGTAAATTTACATGAAAATATCCGAGTGAAAACGGAATAATCAATATACTACAAACTTAGAAAATAATATGTGTTTACATACTTATCTTACGTACTTTACTTTTCTTCGACTACAAATAAGTACACTCAAAAGCTGTTCAACATTTTACAAATACGATTTCAAAGTAAAATTTAAATGTGACTAAACGGAGTGTGATTCCGCTACACGAAATCTCGAACGTTACCTGAGCCGGTGACATGTGAATGTTAGAAATGCCGACCCGCATGCCGCATGCCGCATGCCAGATGCCGCGCCGCGCGCATGCCTGCATGCCGGCACGACACAAAGGGCGCGCGTCAAAGCAACTTCCGCCTCGACGGACACAGGTTACTTTTAACCCTCAAAAGAGCACGTGCGGTGATTTTGCCGCCTTTTTTACAAAAAGATTCTCTGTATGCAATTCAAACTTGTTGGGTTATACGATAATAATTATATTTCAGATGTTTTTGTGACCATGGAAATGAGTTTAACTTAATTTTGTGTCCTTGAGCCCTTGAGCCTTGTAACAACTTTTTATTAAGTATTACAACATACAATTGTTTTCTATTTTACTCAGGGTCGGTTAAAGGGTACGATTATATTGTAAATTTGGAAACGGGCGCTATAAAACACAAGCTAACCCTCGTTTAGGGGTAGTCAAAAAATCTGTACTGACGACGTCAAAACTCTCCAACGAGTTTTATTCGTTGTACTGGTACTGATTTTACTGTCTATGTACTTACTGTCATCTTCTGCTATGGAAAAAAATATTTGATTCAATTTCTTGAAACTGATAGGCTACAGGCCCGTGAACAAAATTTAGGGATCATAAATATGAACCACCAGGAGATCTATGTAGGACGATAGAAGGGTATAAAATAATAAGATTCAGCACTATTGTATTAGTATGTAGTTGGCATTTGTAAGCTGTCCAACTGAGTGCAAGTTGCAACCCTCGATCATTTCTCCTTGTCGCATGATTTTGGTATGGTGTTGCGGAATAACGGACTACAAGAGGTAGCACAGCAATGCAAGAAAACAAGCAGATATGTATTGATATCTCTGGATGATAAGCGCGACGTAGATCTAGATAATGATTTGACATCTTCATGTTCCAATAGCTGCGTGTCACTGTGCTGACATGGGCAGGCGTGCTGCTTACCATCAAGCACATACCTTGCTCGTCTCGTTACTCTCCAATATGAAAAGAAATAATTTATTTTCTCCGAAAAAAACAATAACCGACAATTTAAAATTGCATTCACATATTCAGACATTCGAGCAAATTTCATAAGAAGCCATCACCGGGGTCAGTAAACTCTTGTTTTTGTACAACTCATTATTTTTAAGTTCCAAATAAACATGTTTCGAGACATATATATGAAAGTAAATTTTAGTTATTTGTAGTTTCATATTTCAAAAACCTATACAGCGATTTTGATTAAAAATATAGATGAGATTACCTCTGAACTATGATCTACCAAACAAAACGAGAACCGTCAACATTGATTCACATTTGGCAGAATTATCACGTAACATAATTAAAAAAAAACATGCAACCCAATTTAGAACCTCTTCATCTGTTAAAAACAAAGAACTTTAAAACGGATACACCACAGTTGTAGCGAATTACACTCACTCTCTTCACTCTACAAGCCTAACAATGCAGGAAAATGGGGCATAAAACCACACGCCTAAAATAATACGACATTATCTCTCTAAGAAAAATATTTAAGTAATTCTCTCTCCGCTGTAGGTGTCGTTGAGAGATTTCTTTTCAATCAGGAAATCTTATTTCTGAGGCTTATCTTGTAATCATGTTATGGAAGCTTAGCTCGCCTCGTGCAAGATATTTTCTTATATTTTGTACTTATCTAATTATTTAGGATCCTCAGAATTTGAGGCTGAGCCTACGGCATTTACTTTGAGGTATGTTTGCGGCTTTATACAAAACGCCTATACTGAACAACATTTGTGTATGTAATGACTGCAATGAAATTAATGTTAAAAAAACCCCTGTGTATGCAGAACGATTGTAGTTCCTGAAGTATTGGCGTATCGCAATGTACATCCTCCAGACCATATTTCAAAGAGCTTGGGATACTTACGTTACCTGCTATCTTGATATACCAAGTGCCTGTGTATGTCAGAAATAATCTAAGATCGTACAACACGCGATGAGAGAGACATTCTCGCAACAAACGCAACGCCAACCAGCTGGATGTTATACCACGCTCTCTCACGGGGTCACGGAAGTTGACTCAGATTATAGGACCGGATGTTTATAACTCTTCCGCGCTATACACGTTTCAAAAACAGTTTAAGGTGCTGGTTTGTCGATCAAGCTTTTAAAAGTTACAGCGAATTTTTAGAGAGTGATGGCAAAGTTCCCATAAAAATCTGCAACTGATCTGCATGATCTAATACCTCCTTGCCCTTTTTTCTATCGTACTTCTCGTAACTCAAAGAAGCGGCACCTTTTCATGGTGTATATTCAAAAAACACGGACGAAGATGTTTGACTCTACGTTTGTGATAAGAACATCTAGGCTGTGGAATGAGTTGCCTGAGTGGGTTTTTCCCGATAGTTATAATCTTGGTGTCTTCAAATCGAGAGTGAATCGCTTTCTTCTAAGTAAACACGCTCCATCGTAGACCGCATCGTCGCTTAACATCAGGCGAGATGGCGGTCAAGTGTAAACCTATAAAAGTAAAAAAAAATGTAAATAAATAAATTTGAAATGGGTCAGTAGAATTGTACTAAAGACATATTATACTCGTATAATGCTTGACAGTTTTCTGTACAATAATTATTATAATACAGTTAAGTAGTAATTTCAAACTTTGAAAGTGTTTACAATTTGTATGCTCTTTCTTTTGTTTTTGTTTATTATTAATTGACGTGTAAATTGTACATTTATGAATAGAGTACTTTGACTTTGACTAAGGAATGACTTCCTGGTCTTATCCAAACACTTTTATTTTTATTGTACCATCTCTGACAAAGCCCTTTTACAGCTGCAAAATCTGGACAAGGCCTCTTTACAGCCGCTTACTTTAAATGTTGATATTATTGATTAGTTTTGTATTCAAACTGTTTTCTTATCTATTTTTTTGTCATTGACGTTACCAAGTTTTTATTGTAAAATAATGGTTCGAAGTAATAAATTGAAATTGAAATTGAAATTAGGAACGCCTATGTATGTAGAATGACTGTAATTGCTGGTCTTAGGAACGCCGTGATGACACGAGAGGAACACAGTGATGTTTGCACATTACTACTTGATGGTAGAATAATTGGCAACAGTGCGATACTTCCCCAGGCAGACTCTGCAAAGAGTCTTACCACTACACTCCTGGAGCTTCCTCCGGACCCTTGTGAGACCAGCTCATGTTCCAGAAATAACAAAATAAAGTGAATTCCTAAAGCTAGTAGATAAACTACTAGCATCGCTCCAAGGATTTACCCGTGTCGTTCCGATTGACGCCCTTTACCGAGACAACAAGAATAAATATTCATATTAATTTTAATTATTATTAAAATTAATACTATAAATATTATTAAAATATTAATTCTGTACTACATTGTACTAGTCAAGCCCTTTCATTTGATACCCATATTAAGAGAGTTGTGAAAAAAGAAATGTATTTCGCCATTTTGTGGAAGCGGCCATCTTGGATTTGAAATTTTTCATAGTGCAATGTATTCTACTAGTCAAGCCCTTTCGTTTGATACCCATATTGAGGTATTAGTGAAAAAAATAATATAATTCGCCATTTTGTGGTGGCGGTCATCTTGGATTTGATTTTTTTATAATGTATAGTATTCTACTAGTCATGCCCATTCATTTGATAACCATATTGAGGTAGGTTGTAAAAAAACATTTTGTCCGCCATTTTGTTGCGGCGGCCATTTTGAATCGATATTAACCAAACATAGCTAAGAACATCCGCACGAATATTAACCATCAAATAAAAAAACCGCATCGAAATCGGCCCATCCGTTTGAGCTCTACGGTGCCACAGACAGACACACAGACAGAGAGACAGACAGACAGAGAGACAGACAGACAGACATCGACGTCAAACTTATAACACCCCTTTTTTGGTCGGGGGTGTGAAAAAGAAAGCATAAACGAGTAGACTTGTCCAGACTGTCTGTGTGTCAAATTTCAACCAGATCCACTCTGACATTCCAACGTCATTGAGCAACAAACTTTCAAACTTTTTCATTTTTTATAACATTAGTTTCTAACCGACTTAAAAACGGACGAACTTCTGCATACGGTTGTATGTTTCTTGTGTATGTATGTATGTATGTGCGATAGCTCCGGCATTTGTGAACCAAATTTGATGGTTCTTTTATTTGTATAGTAAAGCATAGTTCAAATATGACCACCTCGGTCATATTTAAATTTTATTGAAATCGGTATGGTGGTTTAAAAAATAGGAACAAAAATAACATTTATGATGAGAACGTCTAGGTTGTGGAATGCGTTGCCTGAGTACGTTTTCCCAGATAATTACAATTTTGGTGTCTTCAAATCGAGAGTGAATCGGTTTTTTCTAGGTAAGCACGCTCCACCGTAGACCGCATCGTCGCTTAACATCAGGTGAGATGGTGGTCAAGTGCGAATCTGTAATAGTTAAAAAAATACTTTCATTTACCTAGTTGACGTAGTGGTAAACTCTTATGAATCGGGTGTCTGAATTAAATTTTAAATATAATGTTGTTTTGTGTTTTTTCAGAGAAAGTAAATTACTATAACAGATAGAATAGTTCCGATTCAAAAACATAAAGTAGGATGTTTCTACCTATGTAATAGAGAGAGGCGCCACTACCGACTCTCCCTTACGCTACTGTAACACAATGTAAAAACTTCACGAACAATTCCCAATAACGCGACAAAAGGATCCCCGTGTCATTTCTTTATTCATATCTAATATCTAGATACTGGCCGACAACATTTTTCTCACAACGAAAGGTCACCAAATTTTTATAGAGCTACCATCGTTTGAACTGATTACGTAGCGCCGGGTCGGCTTAACCTGGTGATTATCACAGCCGATATAGAGCTCCGATATCGGTTCACTGTGTTATAAAACAAGGGTCAATTTTGACTGGTTATTGTGACCAAGAAGGATGGACGTACTAAGGACTTCTATAATATGGGTATTGGACATGTGAATTGATATGTAGAATAGACGTGACGATTAAATAGCTGAGTAAATAGTCTGTCAGTTAGATTAAAAAAAATATTGCAAATGATTTTTTTTTTTTTCGTTTCAGACATATAATTATTATTACATAATACATAAGGGGTATTTTTTTTATTTCATTTTTATCTTGTCAGAAATTTCAAAAATGGTTATGTAATGTTAATGTTGTAACCTACACAATATTTATGGTATTAACATTTTTAATAAAGAGTGACAAGACTATCAGGACATGTGCCTGATGTAAGCAAAATGCCTGCCACATAACATCACAGTGACACGCAGCTATTGGAACATGAAGAGTCCAAATCATTACCTAGCAGTGCACTGCGCTCGTCATCTAAAGATCTAAGATGTTACATCTCTAAGCTCTGTAAATTCTCTGGAAATATTGCCCTTCAAACCGGAACACATTGCACATTTGCTGGGCGGTAGAATAACTCGCAAAGGTATGGTACTTCCCCAGGCGAACTCTGCCAAGAGTCCTGCCACTACAAACTCTAAGATTCTTGTTGAGAACTAAATTGCTAAGCCAGAACCCCCCTGGGTCCGGCCGCCGGTCAGTATATCGCATGACAATGAGCGAGCACGCGCATCAATCACGAGACTCCGGCCGCATCCATCACCAGCCGGGGTCTGGAGACGCTCCACTCCGAACGGAAAATATTGAACTTCTAGAATTGATTGATTGGCCCCGGAGCCCGGTGATAGTTGCCCATGAATAAATGTCAATCTTGAAGTATTATTGAACCACAAAAAACGTCGTTTTCTTGTTAGACATTTTCAGAACAACAGATGTCCCCGGGCTTAGCTCCGACTTTGCTCGTATTGAGACACTTCTGACGAATATAATACTGTTAATGTTAGATGCTTAGATTTGATGCTCAATCACGACTGATGGATTTAAAATTAATTGAAATACAGTTAGGTTATAAAAAAGTACATTAAACTACACTACTTACTGATCGTACCTTTGGAAAAGGTCGGCTAAAAACCAGCTGAAAACTATGCACTCGATTGTGATATGTGATAAAAGGGTCATAGGCAACCACGCTCTTGTTCTAAAAATACTTCGAAATCTCGAACATCGGTGTAAATTGCTAGCTTATTAGGTTTTTATCGGATACACTTCGGAGAGTGTGCAACTGATGATCTAACACCACCTTGTCCATTTTTTTTTCAGGCTGTTCGTAGCTCGAAAATGCGATATCGTTTCATTGTTTTCGTTCCAAAAACTCGAAGGAAGGTTTGACTCTCCTTTTGTGGTAAAACCGTCAAAACTTCCGGGAATGCGTTGCCTGTCATTTACAAAAAATGTGCAATACTGTGTTCTATTAATTATTGTGTCTAAAGTCTTATATTTGCGGGTGACGATCTCAGTACAGGTTTAAGCAATGAAGCAGGGCTCTTCATGTCTAAATAGTACTGGCATGTTGTTATTTAACTTTGCTTGTTCTGTCCAAGTAAATATTTTTTAAATCGGTTGCTTTTATATTATCCGGTTTTTTCACTCTATCGCATACCGCATCTTTGTTTAGCATTAAATGAGATAGCGGTCAAGCTCAAACCTATTTAAAAAAATAAAGGCATAATGGCAGCTGATACTGAAACTATAATGCTTAACGTAGTTCGTCGCTAAAACCGCGAATAACGGTGTACTTTTTTTCTAACACAGAGAGATGAGACGAGCAGGACATGTGTCTGATGGTAATCAACATGCCTGTTCGTATTAAAGCTGTGACACGCGGCCGTTGGAGCTTAAAAAATGCAAATCGTTATCTAGCGCTGCACTGTACTCGTCACCCAGAGATATAAGATAATTTATTTCTATGTATGCCCTGTAATTTTACTGGAAGAATTACCCTTTATACCGGAACACAGTGATGTTTTCGCATTACTGCTCGGACTAAGGCGGTCTCTGCAAAGAGTCCTACCACTACAGAAAGTATCTGGTCAGGTTTAACTAGGGAAAGACGCAGGCGTGTCTGTTTTCCGCAAAAAGGAGTCCTTTCCAACAGACTCCTACTTTTCGCGGTGTATCCGTGCCGGTATCCGACCATCTCGAGCTGTTGGGCGTTACTTTGTCATCGACTCTCAACTTTGGCTCGTATATCGAATTTAAGGCTAAATTAGCTGCCAAGAAACTAGGTGTCCTCTCTAAGGTGCGAAGGTACTTCAAGTCTGAACAGTTGCTAACGTTATACCAAGCACAGATTCGCTCCTGTATGGAGTACTGTTCGCACCTTTGGGATGGATCGGCCAAGTATCAGCTAGAGGCTCTGGAATCGATCGAGAGACGTGCCAAAAGGCTCATAGGCAATGACATTCTCGTGCGAAAAAGACTGCAAAGTCTCGAACATCGCCGGAAAATTGCTAGCTTATCGGTTTTTTATCGGATACACTTCGGAGAGTGTGCGACTGATTTGTACGATCTAATACCACCTTGCCCTTTTTTCTATCGGAATGCTCGTAGCTCGAATAAGCGACATCGTTTCATGGTTGATGTTCCAAAGACACGAACGAAGAGATTTCGTCGAGAATTTTCGAAGAGAACGTCTAGGCTGTGGAATACGTTGCCTGAGAGGGTTTTTCCCGATAGTTGCAATCTTTGAGTTTTCAAATCGAGAGTGAATTGGTTTCTTCTAGATAAACACGCTCCATCGTCGATCGCATCATCGTTTAACATCAGGCGAGATGGTGGTCAAGTGTAACCTATAAAAAAAAAAAAGTATGTGTCTTCAGTTCTGTTAGTCGGATGGTGCCCCTTTGATACTATCCCTAGTTACCTCAGTGTCTAGTTGTCATTCGAATGCTGTGTCTTGTTCTGGGTATAAAGGTACAATGACAAGCACTTGCTCTACTCAGATGGCGCGTGTGACGCAACTGACGACTGTGGGCTCCATTTTTAAATACGCACTACTACACCGTAATCATCGAGTGGATAATAATTCACTCGACTAGACAACGAGTAAATAACCATCGTTAGTTCCATTGACACCACACGCTAAATAAAATCGGAGAACTATACGAACGACAAAGTACTCTTTATTTTTAAAGTAGTTGAAATATAAAAATATTGGTGGACAATTCACACACCATCTGACCCCAAACTAAGTAATTATTGTACTATGGCGGCCAGACAGCTGATATAATACCTATATATATTGTTTTTAAGCTTTCGCGATTTGAACACATAATGTTTATAATGTACAGGACTTAATCACGATTTAATTCATTGTTTAAATACCTCGACGTTTCGGCAGCGTTACAACCGCCGTGGTCACGAGAAGACTGAAGAAATTGCGGGTCGTCTCATTGCGAAATGAGGGGATCTAGATCTACCCTCATTTGGTTTTCAAAAATCGCAGGATTACCACCACGACACACAACACTAACCGTATCACCAGGCTTCTCCGAATCGCGGAGTGAGTTCTTGCAGCTCAGTTGGCAGTCTGCTTCCAGATCTTTCTGGTCGTGAGTTTGATCCCACATATGACAAATATCGTTGTTTTGAATACAGTTAACTATCTCTTGGTATACCTGTGTGTTTTAAATTGTAAATATGAATCTACGATTATATTCCTTATCTATACTCCTAATGCTACTTCTTACTAATATTATAAATATAAATTTTTGGATGTTTCTTACTCAATCACGTCATAACGTATAAACGGATGTAGCTGAAATTTGAATCACAGTCAGATTATATTCAGGAATAACAAATAAGCTTTTTATGCTGAACCCTTTATGTTGTTTTAATATGTAAATAATCTGTAATTAATTACATCACCAATATCGTATAGCAATACCGAGTGACCTGTGCTCACAGTCGCATGACTTTGAAAATAAGTTTCTGAGAGCCTTTGTCGAGCCTCGTCTCCTTGTTATCTGATACGAGTAGTGGTCTTTGTTCCTACGTCAGGGGGCGGGGGCGGACGGGGAGAGGGGTAACGCAGTCTTGACTACCTCTATACTAAATATAACTACTATGTTTTGCCGTAAAAAAATTACGAGCGACGTAGAAACATAGCTCCTAATTTATTCGTCGTCTTTCTAGACGGGGAAATACCATGGAATATATTTATGATCGCACGGTTGCTGAAAAAAAGGAACTGTGAAATAATTTAAATTGTATGTTCGAATGTTTGTTGTTCAATCACATGGGAATGTCCGAAAGGATCTGGTTGAAATTTGGAACACAGGTAGAGTATAGTCTCAAACAGCATATAACTAAATAAATACACGGGTAACTCACGTTTGATATAGTCAGCCCAGTCCGATCTTTTTCAAAGAGGGTGCGCGCCGTGCGGCTGCCCGCAGTGCTAAATGAGCTGCGAACACGCGCGCGCACTCTCCTTGAGAAAGTACGCCGTAAGTACCACGAGTAGTGGGAAAATAACGGAATCGGCGACTAAACGGGTAAAACCAAGGAGCACTGCTAGTATAAATAAATAAATGTGCCAAAAATAAATCACAACATAAATATGATACAAACACACCGCGGCACAAACTCGGTAAGAGCCACTTGTTTCGAGTGTCGGTGCTCTCGACTTGTCTAACATGTTTGCTTCAACTTTCTTCAACTTTGTACAACTTTCGAGAGTTCGCGAAAGAGCCTGTAATCAATTTTTCAACGATTATGAATCCATTTTTGTTTAACAGACAATTTTTGGGATCTTCCGGAGTTTTATTATTTTTGTGTGATCTTTGAAACAAGTTGGCCTGGTGACTAGAATATTCGATTTAGCACTGAGTACGTGGGGTCAAATTCCGCCCAAAGTTTCCTTGCGATCTCTAATCAAAAACATTTCGGAGAGTGTAAGTGATCTAACCGCCACGCGCTTATTTTATCGCATAAGCATAACCACAAACACATATGTAAATAGCTGACTAAATGTTTCCACTGCCTTCAAATAAACCACCAGGAGACCTATATAGGATGATAGAAGGGTATAAAGTAATAAGATTCAGCACTATGCCGTCACTTGTAAGCTGTCCAACTGAGTGCAATTGAAGATGGGGGGGGGGGTTCTAACCCTCGGTAATTTCTCCTTGTCCCGTGATTTTCGTACGGCGTTGCGGAATAATGGAATAAAAGAGAATATTTGCCACAAACGATTCTAGAAACATGCCGGTTTCCTTACGATATTTTCCACCACCGGTTTTAAGTCTGACTTTGGAAACACTGATGGTGGAATAACTAGCAAAAGTGTAGAACTTCCCCAGGTGGACTTTGCAAAGAGTCCTACATACAAAAACACTACATATGCATGTGCCTTATTTTTTATGCGTCGGCGTTGCGCGTAAAGTTTGTATGGTAGCTATATTAAATATTGCGTTAAGGAAACTTGTTTCGTAACAAAAGTCACTTGAAATTGAATGGGTTATTCAATGGTAAATACATTTTCTAATAACTTCGTACTTTTAAAATGGACTTGCCCATCCAGCTTTGAATGATCATAAAGTAAGTTAAACTAAACAAATATCAAAATTAAAATTGGTACATATATATTCTATTTAAATACTATCATTATTTGAAATAATTTAATATAATTGCCGGGCTTGTCGTCACGCCTATTATCAGGAGCTATTTCAGTAAACGTAATCTAGCTATATTCCAAGCTCATAACAGCCTGTGTTTCCAGCCACTCAGCGGTTGCAGCGCAGTCGGCAACTGTTTTTAAAGTCAATCGGCTGAAGCGCTTGTTAATAGCCGTGAAGTGCGCTTACTGCGCTGTTTTTGCATAAGTGGCGCTCTGGAGTGCAGTCGTATACAACAGTAGTTGCTAAATTGAATGTGCTGGAAAATCATACAGGTATTTCACGCTCATTATTCTGCTATTCTGCTAATAATTGAATGTTTATATGTTTCTTGCTCAATCACGTCGTAACAATTGAAGGAATCGGATTGAAATTTGGAACACATTTTAATTGTAGTCTAGAATAACATATAGGCTACTTTTTATTACAAGGAAATAAAGGTGCCACAGACAGACGGACATCGATGTCAAACTTATAACATCCCTATTTTTGGTCGGGGGTTAAAAAGAGCGCGCATAGCTAGCAGGCGCCTCTATCGGACAAATTTGGTGATATCCGTTATCATTATCCGTTCGTTTCATATTTTTTGGCTAAACTTAATGACAAAGTATTTTGTATTTGGAAATGAATATTAAAATGCACAATACGTCTCAAAAGGCATTTCAAATAAAATACAAAATGCTTTTTGCTAAAAGGTATTTAAATGCAAAATACAAAATAGGTATTTTGCATTTTGTATTTGCATTTTAAATAGAAGTATTTCAAATAAATCACATCTCTGGAAAATAAGCATAAATAACTTTTGATTACATAGTACATAGACTATTAAGATATTGCATTTGTGTTATATATATAGCTGGAGGATGAGGAAGAATGCTGAAATTGAAAACCTAGTGGCTGAACCTAACATCTTGGGTGAAACTAAATCTTATAGACTTCGCTGGCTCGGCCACGTAGAGAGAATGGGAGAGGATCAAGCTGCTAAGCGTGCCTATTTAGGTGTCTCAAATGGTCGACGACCGGTGGGACGTCCCAGATTCCGATGGAAAGACCAAGTGGAACGAGACATACGTGAGCTTCAAGCCTCTGTATCATGGCAGGAAAAGGCTCAAGACAGAGTTGAGTGGCGTCTTTTGGTGTCAGCGGCCAGGACCCACTTTGGGTCGTTGAGCCAAGTTAGTTAGTTAGTTATATATATATAGAGGTATGTTAAAAATATAATTCTTGAGTTATGTAAATTTATAGCAACACTTATAGATTATTTTGTTTTGTTTGTATATAATATTGCACGCCCGATACAACGGGTAATCTGTTGAAACTTGTAATATTTTAACATCTAGTGTACACAGATCTACGCAATAAAACATTTTGATTTTGAAGGAAAAGGGAAAAATGCGGGTGAAATCGTGGAGCGCTGCTAGTATAGAGTAATTGGGGTCACTTTGTTAAATAAATTAGTATATTGCGGAATATTTAGGTATCGTTGTACTGTGGTGAAATGAGTTCCTGGTATTTCGATGCAGTTGAACGCACTATATTACCAAATATAATACCACGGTAAATATCTCACAATTATTAGGTACCTAGCACTGCACCGAGCTCGTTACCCTGAGATATAAGATGATTTATTTCTATGCCCTGTAAGTTCTCGGGAATCATTGCCCTTCAAACCGGAACACTGTGATGTTTGCACATCACTGATTGGCGGCAGAATAAATGGCAAAGTTGTGGTACTTCCTCGGGTGGACAGTGCAAAGAGTCCTTCCTACTCCAAAATAATTACCCTGGGCTCGTAGCCCCGACATATACCTACACCTACTACTTATGAAAATTAGTCAGACAGATCAGTATGTTTGCAAAACACGATCTTTCTGTTGATCAATGTAGGCAGGCGACTTCTTACAAATTAATACTTTGTTTGAGTTTCACAGTGTTTTGTTTGATGTTGTTTATAGTATTTCTAGCGTTTTCTGTCATAAATCTAAATAAAGTGATTTTCACAAATACTACAAGTGGAATATTATAACTGGCCTTCTGAGCCTATTACGTTGCCATTTTTTTTTTTTTTTTTGTAGGTATCAACATTCCAAAATTTTATAAAATACTCGTATACTGATTCATCTTTTTACCCTGTAATTTCTAGGAGACATTGCAAACAATCCGGTAACATTAAATGCAGACGGCCATCATAGACAGAGCCACGGCGGAATAGAGGCAATGAATAGGGGGAGAATCACAATCAGCATGAGTATTTGTGTGTTATGTACATAGGTAGAGACTGTATATATGCCTCGAATACTCAAGATTTCTTCTCGCGGCGGCACCGTGCTGTAGGTCATCCTGTTCTTTAAATATGGTCAATAGATTGTTGGCAGATCGTCAATCATACTCGTGAACGGGTGCTGCTTGTGGCACGTATGCTACAAATAAATTAAAAATTAGGCCTAAGATGGGTTCCATAATGTCGCTTAAAAAAGTTAAAAATTAGATGAAAAGCACATAGGTATCTATCTACTCTATTCTATTTTTCTATCTATTTTTTTTTTCTGGCAACCCCAGCCTAGTAAACAAGTGCGATAATATCTCATCACATTTTATTTAATTAATTGCTACAAATGCAGTGTTTTTCTCAAGAATACTTACAATATCAGGAGTGCATTTGGACCTTCAAACCAAATCAAACATTAGGATATTGGTGAGATGATAAACTGTTGCTATATTTCTCTATTTTCATACGGAACATCCACTTGTTTTGAGAATAATACCGTTAAAACGTCTTTTGAACTGGACTTGTACTCAATTATAAGAAATTTCCGAAATATTTCATGACATTTATCTTCCAAACTACACGTAAATTTTATTATTACATCTGACTTTACAACTGTTTTGAATGATAATGAACAATGACAGTTTTTTGATGAATGACAACGACAATAACATGGAAGTTTGACATCTTGATACAGATTGATAGCAGGTTGACAACATAATTATATACTGATACAGATAAATAAGGATTTTGAAAATACGTACTGATAAGCTTACAAAGCAGATAAACAACACGAATTTAATACATATAACTAAGGAAATTATATAACCATAACCACAAACAAATAATCTAAGCATAAAGCCAGCCATACCTGACCGACCTTGCCTATAATATAATTATGGATTCGGAAAATATAACTTTTCGACCAATATTAAAATCGAGTTCTATGAGCAATTTATCGAGTTCTACATTATTTGAAAACACAATTTTAAGTCTACCCAGCAATACACTCAATGAGAGTTATACAGAATTAAATAAACAAATAGAGTTAATGTCCGTCAATCTGCAATCAGCTAACCAAGAAATCGATAATTTATGCTTAGAAATTAACCGATTAAATAAGGAGAACGAAATTCTTAAGAAAACTGTGGATAGGTATAAAAAGTAGGATATTCAGAAAGTCCTGTTCTGAATAGAAAGCGCAATATTGCTGCTAAAGATAGTCCAAAAGTGATGAGAAAACGTCTACGGGCTGTAAAGGTAAGTAAAGAGGCAAATAATCCACATACTGAAGAAGTACTATCTGACATCGAAACGCCCATTACACCTAAATCAACTACAACCCAATACCAACAGAAAAATTGACACATATATTATCTCCAGAACCAGGGATAACTTGTGATGATGAAACACAAACTTCCACATCTGTTGGTGATAAGCGTAGTCCACAAACATATTGTAAGCTCAACACAAGTGTAAACAATGCAAATGTAGAAGAAAAAACTACAACAAACAATGCAACTACAGTGGGTACTTGTAATAAATCAACAATAGACAAACAGATGGCTCAAAAATCAAAACATGACAATGAATCTCCACAAACGCTAAAAAGCAATCAACAGAAAGGAAATTTGAAGTGTGAAATTAAGAAAAAAATACTAATTCTTGCTGATGATCAAGGAAAATACTTTCAACAAACACTACAAAAGCTGTTAGGTGATGGATATGTGGTGAAATGTATATGGAAACCCGGAGCTCGGCTCAGTGACGTAATAAGCCAAACAGGTGCAATACACTAAAAACGATTCTATAGTTTTATTAGCTGGCACTAACGATGCTATTCCATATGAATTTCAATCAACCTTGCATTCGTGGTTAAAATCAGTAAAATATGCAAATGTAATAATACCGGAGATACCGTTTAATAAGCATCTCCGAGAACAAAAACTGAACGGCGAGTTGGAATTTATATGTAATCGGTATGATAATGCAACATTTGTAAATATGTCGTACAGTAAATATCGACCAGCAAAACGTCAGTTTTGCATAAATATATGTAGAAGTGTATTGAAAGAAATTTTGCACATTTCGTACAAGAATAACTTTATTGACTTTCAAAATAAAATTAATGACTTTAAAATATTTGCGAAAATACAAACATTGAACATTAGAGAGATAAGTACACAAACAGACAATGCCCATAATTTAAAAAATAAATGCGATACAGGTACTCAAACACGTTTCCATTCACTTCAAGTTGGTGATGAGATTGCCAATACCAATGAAACAAATCAGCTTTTTCGTGACCAATGAGTTACACCTCTTTCATCAAAATATAGACGGATTGTTAAGTAAATCTGACTTGGTTACTACTAATTTGGACATTCTAGAAAATGAAAATATAAAGTTAGATATAATTTGTATCTCTGAACACAATATGAAGGATATCGACAAGAAGTGTATTAACATACCAAATTTCGATCTTGGCTCCTCTTATTGTAGAAAGACTAGACGCGGTGGTTCCTGTATATTAGTGCGTAATACTCACCGTTTTAAACAACTAAGGGGAATTCAAAAATATAATGTTGAAACAGTTTTTTGAATGTTCTGGGATAGAACTGGTTGATCATAAAATCATTATTCTTTGTGTGTACAGACCACCACGAAACTTGAGACAACACTACAATACTTTCTTTGTGAACTTGAATGCTGTACTAGAAGAGCATGCCTTAAGCACTAAAAAAGTTATCTTATGTGGTGACTTTAATATAGATATGTTAAAATCGAATAATTTAGTTGATGAATTTAAACAACTAGCTAGCAATTACAATTTAAAATTTATAGTAAACAAGCCTACCAGAGTAGTTAGTGGCAAATGTCTTGATAACATTCTGTGTAATATACGAAAATGTAAGGGCGTGTTCTTGAACTTGCTTTGTCTGATCACTCAGGTCAACTACTAACTTTTCCTATTAAACCGACTTACAATATTAAGCACTGGTACATTGAGAGACGTGACTACTGTCGAGATAATATTAATAAATTTAAAGAATGCCTGAACTCCATCTCTCTTTTTCTAATATTTTTAACCAAAGTGACCCTAACGTAGCTTTCAATGACTTTCATGACGAATTAAAACTATTTCATGACATGTGTTTTCCCATACATAGAATAAAAATTACCTCTCGACAAAAACCAAAATGGCTTACAACTGGTATAAAAACTTGCTGTAAGAGGAAAAGAGTATTATTATGGCAATATCGCAAAAATAGAACTCAGGAAAACAAACGTAATTTTAAAGATGTGTCATTTAGATTAAACCGCATTATTAAACTCACCCAGAAGTCACAAAATGATTATAACATAAAAATGCTACCAATAAATGTAAAGCAATGTGGAAGATAATTAATGGAACAAAACACAATATTCCAAAAGAGCCTATAAAGCTAAACAATGATGGTGAATTGATAAAAGAACCCAGTACAGTAGCAAGTCTTTTTAATGATTATTTTATTAATCAGGCATCAAAATCAACCAGGACTGCAAATTATCCGTTAAACGTAAATGCCAACGGATCACTATTTATGCCCCCCACATTACCAGAAGACATTTATAAAATCATAATGGGGTTAAAAATACAAATAGTACAGGCTATGACGACATAAGTACCCAGGTCCTAAAAAGTGTAGCTGTTAATATATCACCGGTGCTAAGTTACATTACGAATTTGTGTATTACAAATGGTGTCTTTCCTGAAAAGTTAAAAAAGACAATAATTAAACCATTGTTTAAAATTAAAGACAAAGATGACATAAATTGCTATAGACCGATAGCGTTAGTCCCTGTTTTGTCTAAAGTGTTTGAAAGGGTAATTTATAATGGTATTTATGATTATTTTGAACAAAAAAATCTATTCGCAAAAGAGCAAATTGGCTTTCGAAAGAAAAAACTATTAACCTTGCAATATATAATTTTTAACTACTGTAATGACAAGTTTGGATAAAAAGTGCCTATTTGTGCTTTATACATGGACCTAACAAAGGCTTTCGACAATGTGGATCATGAAATGTTACTAACCAAATTGAATGCTTATGGTGTAAGAGGAAGTATAAATAATCTTGTTGAGTCTTATTTGACAAATCGACAGCAATCTACACAAATAAGCTATATTTGTCCAAAATTAAAGAAAGAAGTTAAACATAACTCAAAATATGAAATTACTAAGTGTGGTGTTCCACAAGGCAGTGTTCTTGGGCCACTACTATTTATCATATATATCAATGATCTTCCTAAGGCCACAAAAATTCTATGGTTCTGTTTGCAGACGACAGCACTATATTATTCACTGGCAAGGATAGTGATTGCATACAAAACAATATAAACGACACCCTTAATAGCATTATAAATTGGTTAACTCTAAATAATCTGAAATTAAATCTATGTAAAACAAAAATAATGTTATTCAGAAATAGAATTCAGAAATTGAGTAATCTTGACATTCGTTATTCTGGAAATATAATTGACACTGTGGATATCACAAAGTTTTAGGTTTGACTGTAGATTGCTGCTTAAATTGGAAGCACCATGTAGAAAACGTGAGGGCAAAATTAAGCAAATATTCATACGGGCTCTATTTACTTTAAAAACTGTAAACCAGTCTACTATGCTGACAGCGTATAATGGATATATCTCATCGCTACTTAGGTATGGAATTATGTTTTGGGGCAATAGCCCAAACAAATTAACTATATTTAGAGCTCAAAAAAAAAGTGTGTAAGGGCCATCTGCAAAATAAAACGAAGAGAAAGTTGCAAACCTTATTTTAAAAGTCTGAAAATTTTAACAGTACCTTGTCTCTATATATATGAGTGTGCTATGTTTGTACGCAATAACCTAGACTTATTTGAAAGTTTCAAAAGTGCTCGAAATTATTATAAACTCAACGAACCCAAAAGAAATACCACTTTACTTGCTAATAGCGCACTATGCATGGCGCCAATGATTTATAATCACCTTCCAAAAGAGTTGGTTACACTAGAGGGAAATAATAAATTCAGGTATAATTTGAAGTGTATTTTATTAGAAAAATCATACTACTCAATTCGTGAGTATTTATCAGATAAATTTTAACATTTACTATTTTCAACTAAATTGACAAAGTATATTATTGTAATAATTAATTGACATTTTTATTTTCTTCTATTGGTACGTTTATTACATTTTATGTATCGAATTAATCAAATATTGAAATTGACATTGATGTATTTATTTTGTATTTCATTTGTTTAATTTGTGACGAACCGATTTTGTAATTTTGTTGTGTCTAAGATAATAATTATCATAATAGTGTGACTAACATTTTAACGATGGGTTTGACTGTGTATGGTTAGTTTTATGCCGCTTCCGCTAAACAAAAACAAAAAAGTCCTTGACATTGACATAATTGTGATTTGTGAAATATTTAGTTAAATATTATTTTAAATTCTTAATTAATATAAACCAAAAGTTATTATCTTAATTTTCCAATTTCTTTGTTAATATTATTTGACTATTTTTTGTATTTTATATTGTAATTTGATTGATTTGTTGAAGTGTTGTAGTTTCAGTTATTTTTTCCATTTGCTGTGTTTTTGCATGCCGAAAGGCAGTGTATGGCGAACTGCTTCTTGTAACCATTCCATCTGTAAATGTACCCATGCTACGCAAATAAATAATTACTTTACTTTACTTTACTTTACTTTACTTTACTTTACTTTACTTTACTTTACTTACTCACGTGACTGTGGTAGCTAAAGTTTAAAAAAAATAAATCCTTATTGACGTTTATTTCTTTTGATTCTTAAATGTTTTTTTCAGAAATAGACCACAAAACATACGATGATGTGGATAGCATAAACACCACCTACTTTAAGCTCGCAGTGTTACAGCCTTTCTCTCTACAAAAAGGTCAAGGTCAAAATTCACTACGCTGGTCAGGTTTAGTATGGGTTAGCTGATGACGCATGTTCCCGAAGGTATTCTTACGACGTAGCAGTAAAGTGCAAACATTACTGTGTTCCGGATTGAAGGGCAATGTTTCCGGACTTCGAGATATAACATCTTAGATCTTTGGGTGACGATTTGGACTCTTCATGTTCCAATAGCTGGGTGTCACTGTGCTGTTATGTGGCAGACATGTTGCTTACCATCAGGCATATGTCCTGCTCATCTCACACTAAAAACACAAGTTTTTTTAAATTAAATTTAGCAACTCCACAGACTCCGGGGTCCGTGACTTTTGTCATTTGTTTTCTTTTTTACATGAATATTGGATTAGGAAGAAAAGGAAATAGGGGGGAGTAGGGAACATTTTCATTCTAATTCTAGGCCTATTTTATTTTCTAAACCGCCTCCTCCCGGCTCAGCGCCTCCACCACGACTGCATTTCTGTCTTTGATGGCCATCTGCAAATTGAACTCTCGGATGGTCTTCGGTGTTGCAGCCAACGCTCGCCGAACGAACCGACCGATAGCGTCGTCGGTGTCGTCAGCGTAGTACGTGAAGTCCCTTGTGTGCCGTGAGATTGCGACGACCGCATGGGGCACGCTCTCGTGCAGCTTCATGTTTGCCTTGGTTTTGATTACGATTACCGACTCGTATGTTCGTATGTCAGTCCCTGAGCTTCATGGATGGTAAGGATGCGTGACCCGGTGCCTGACCTATAACCCTGGTTTGTCAGGGTGTCCTTGTCCTCTTGAGTGTGAACTAAAAAGAGGGTGTTTGGTTGGGTGTAGGGTATTTGCGCTCCCTTATCTCGCTCTGCTCTAGGGACTTTACACGGGGCACCAAGGAGTACATACGCATATGCGACGTTCATTGGGCTTCGATGTGTGCAGAGCAACTCCTGGCTGATCTTTGCTACCAGGTTCGGGCGGTGATACCTCATTTCGAAGAGATTTTCCCTATCGATATAAGGCATCCCTATTGATTGACATCTCCGATGAGGACAATTTCGCCAACACCAGACAGCCGTGAGACCATTACAATGGCTCCAAAATGGTTCATGAGGGCTTCATCCACCATGAGGCGATTGAAACTCTCTTTTCCGAAACCATTTACCAGAGCAGAAGTCATGGTTTGCACCCTGGTTTTGACCAGGTTTCCGATACGGTGCGATAGCTTTTCTCTTAGATCTTTTGCTGCCTCAGTTGTTGTAGTGATGATAGCGTCCTTGTCCACGTCGAAGTGCCTAATTACCCATGTTGTCTTTCCACATCCTGGAACTCCATTTGGAACTCCATTGACCCATTGTATTCTCGGTACCTCCCAATTTCCCCAACCCGCTGTGACACTTGAGTTCCACACAAACACACAAGTTTCCTCGCAATGTTTTCAAATTATCATTCACTATAACAGCCAGTGTTAATTGTCCAGTTTTAGATCTGCACTTCAAAAACACTTAGTAGATTTTTATGGTATAAAGCGATGAAACGAACAGGACATATGCTTGATGGTAAGTAACATACCTGTCTATAACAGCACAGTGACACGCAAACGTAAACTTTTTACTTAAAAACAAACTTACTATTCATAAACTAGAGTTAATTTCAATATTTTTATTCATGATTGTACTAGGAACATAAATCTGCATTGGGAATGTAAATCCGCAGAAGTTGGTTCGCTAAGTTCCCGGGGTATTGCTCCGATTAATATGCAGAATTATGTAGCCGGCAAGTTTTCAAAATGTCTGGCAAGCGCTTTACATATTACCACGACATTTTGCAATCAATTAGTCTAATGTAGGCAAAGTTATACGACATCATTCTACCACCAACTATCCATAATACCTAAACTAAGTAAAAAATCAGCTATCTACCGGAAGTACATCATCATCCGTATCTTCCTTTCTTCCACTCCTATATATGGTATAGGCCTCTTTAATATTTATTGGAACGAAGTTGGAACGCGTTGTGAAAGGGGGCTAGACGGAAAAAATTCTTACGAAAAGTTGTCACGACACTTTTTGCTATTGTAAGCTGTGCGGCGTCGCATGTTTCTCTGTCTGTGTCTCTCTCTCTTATAGAAAGCAAGCCAGATATTTTCATTTCTATTTCGCATTGAACAATGTGGTGTCGCGACGATTATTTTTGTTGAGTGTATACAGGTTTTTTGTAAATAATAAAAAAAAAAATCTTTCACTAATTAATCGAAAGGAACTTCGTTCCATCCGGGTGTCCCTTGACACCTCTCAAGTTTTTTTTATTTAATCTCCACGGACTCCTCGGTCCACGCCTTTTTTAACTGGCTTCCAAAAAAGAGGAGGTTATCTATTCGACTATACCATTTTCCCACTATTAAAAAAAACTATGCTTCCTTTGCACCATGCTTTATGGCATCGATTTCAAGTAGATGAGTGAGTAGCGCTTATAATAATTGTATTAATTTTATTTTAGTTGTAAGAGCCTATTTGTGGTTTTGAAGGCGGTAAAATTTTTTGTATAAAAATAAATTATTATAATATACTAGCTGTACCCTGCCACGCTTCGCTATGGCACATTATGATGCAAAAATTAGATAAAAACAATCCTTGATGCGGATTATATATCATTGTAAAATTTCAGCTCGATCGGTGCAGAACTTTTTGAGTTTTTGAAGCGTACACAAACCAAGATAACATTTTTATATATAGAGATTACCTTCATTGTTTTTTCATTTGGAAGACCTCTTTTCAGGGTCTGTCTGTCTGTCCGACAGTATATCATAACGACTTTTTTCCGAAACTAAAAGAACTATACCGTTGAAACTTGGTAGATGTACTCTGTAAGCCGATTTTTACATAAAAATTTTAAAAAAAATTTTAGTGGTGGCCCGTACTTAGAACTGACACTCAACATTTTATTTTTATCAAGCCACTCCACAGCAGTCCCATGATTCTGCTGACAAAGCACGGCTGAAGAAATCTGTGAGGGGTTTATTTGGTAGGGGTAACCGACATAGTGTCTCTCAATGCGTCCCTGCACAGCGGACGATGCGTACTACATTATGCTTACACGTGAAAAAGCTTATAGCATACAATAATATTTGCATCGGGGGTTAAAAAAAACGTTCGTCATTTATCATTTAATTCGTGCGCAGAGGGGAACGTTCACAATCGTTACAATATTAATTCGAATCCTGTCTTTAACTCTTAATACTTTCCATGTTTACACCTACATAAATGTGGTTTTACCTTTTTATCCAATGGTTTTAATGGTAAAGAAAAGTATTGTGAGAAAAATTAGCATTCCAATAAGATCTTTTCTGAAGGTATGCGTCATCAGCTATCCTGAATTTGGCCTGCGATGTGGGTTATGGCTTCAAATTTCTCTTTGAGAGAGAAAGTCCCGGAACCCAGTTGTGGGAATATTCCCACAATAAATATAATTAAGGTAATACCTTAAAGCAGTCTAAGCTACTTAATATGAGAATATTAATAAACTAGCGACCCGCCCCGGCTTCGCGCGGGTGCAATGCTGATACTAAATATAAGTACCTACTAATAAAATTCCGGTCCGGCGGCAAGACGTTTCGTTTTACGTAGTCACATAAGTCACAGTTTTTTGTGATGGACACGTTTTTGGCGCGACGGACGAACGCAATGTGTTGATTGATGAAAATCAATATTTTTTTTTGTTTTGTTATTCATAATATAATGTTTCGATCAAGTCTACCGTACCCCTTGACGAAATTATTAATATAGATAACTTTAATTTAAAAAACCCGACTGTAAAAAAGCAACACATGAAAAACATCATGTGATACAATTTACTAACTAAAGACACTTGGGAGATTGAGACGAATCTAACGATATCTTATTTATCAAAATCCGTCAAGCCGTTTGGAAGAAAAAAAGTTTGGGAATAAAAAAAATTCCAAACATGCAAGATACGCGCGGAAAACATAACCCTTCTTTCAGTCGAGTAAAAATAACATTCATTCTTTGATAAAGACACTGTTCCTAAATAAGTAAAACCTTTCTAAACACCGAGTGCTTCGGTATGAAATATCACTCGCGCCGGTAATGCGGCCTCACCTTTACCTGTTGAAAGACATTCCCGTGTTTTTAATATCCCGCGATATTTCCCCGGTATAGAATCAATTTCCCCGCCTCCCGGGGGATTACCCGCTTTCCTCTTCGTTCCTTTTTAAATTAAAATAAAAAGACGAGAATTTTCGTAACGGAACGTGTAGGTGCCCGCAATGCGGCGCTTAAGGACTGAGATGTCATCTACACTCTGGTTATCATCATCAGCAGTATAACTTGTCCAGAGCTGGGTATTATTCCACGAGACAGGTTACCTGGAAGAGATAGCGTTTAGCGATAAGATCGCCTTGTGCGCCATTATGTTTTGCCTGTTTTTTAAGTTAATTGTTGTATTTTTTTGAATAAAGAGTGACGGACGAGCAGGACATTTCCCTGATGGTAAGCAACATGCCTGCCACATACCAGAACAGTGACACGCAGCTGTTGGAACATGAAGAGTCCAAATCATTACCTAGCACTGCACTGCGCTTGTCATGCAGTGATCTAAGATGTCATATCCCTAAGCCCTGTAATTTCTCTTGAAACATTGCTCTTCAAACCGGAACACAGTAATGTTTGTAGTGGTAGGACTCTTTACAGAGTCCGCCTGGGGAATTACCACACCTTTGCCAGTTATTCTACCGCCAAACAGTAATTTGAAAATATTACTGTGTTCCGGTTTGAGGGGCAATGTTTCCAGAGAAATTACAGGGCTTAGCGATATAACATCTTTGATCTCTGGGTGACGAGCGCAGTGCAGTGCTAGGTAATAATATGGACTCTTCATGTTCCAATAGCTGCGTGTCACTGTGCTGTTATGTGGCAGGCATGTTGCTTACCATCAGGCACAAGTCCTGATCGTTTCGTCACTTCTTATTTAAAAAAAAATGTTGCACATTACTGCTTGGTGGTATAATAACTGGCAAAGGTGTAATACTTCCCCAGGCGGACTCGGCTAAGAGTCCTGCCACTACAAGCCAATAAAGGGTTTTGTATCATATTGTACCTATTACGAGTATAGGTGGCTGTTCTGTGTTGCGACCTGTCAAAGGCGTTCGACGTGGCCGATCACACCGTGCTAGCGGAAAAGCTGAATTATTATGGCCAAGGCATGGTCCGAGGCAAAGTGCACTCGCTTTTGGTGGGTCTCATGCAGAATAGGTCACAAGCTGTTGTAACGTGCGGAGGGACGGAGAATTCTGATCTGCTCCACTCGGACACGGGAGTGGCTCAGGGCTTTTCCGTCTTCAATATACTCTTTTCCTGCTCCTAAACGATCTGCCGGGTGGTGTGAGCTCGGCGGAAACAGTCAGTTCAGTGTGTGGTTTGGAGAAAATGGCTTGGCGCTGAATTTGAGTAAGACTCATTTGATGCATTTCTGTCTATCGGGCCACCAGACGCGACCATTGGCAGTCCAAGTGGAGGCCAGACGGATTACGCAGGTCGATAGCATGACATTCCTCGGCTTCGAGATAGATCGGAGTCTAACATGGGAGCCGCACATTAATAAACTCTGCGGGAAGCTGGGG
This sequence comes from Ectropis grisescens, assembly GCA_017562165.1. Taxonomy (NCBI): domain Eukaryota; kingdom Metazoa; phylum Arthropoda; class Insecta; order Lepidoptera; family Geometridae; genus Ectropis; species Ectropis grisescens. The sequence continues at coordinate 25,677,841 of CM029787.1, read as the reverse complement.
AGCGCTTGTTTCACCTTGAGTCGTGTCGCTAAAGTTTTGCCTCCTGAAGCGGTAAGGGCTTGCTATTTCGCTACGGTACACTCCCTTCTTCAATACGGCACGGAACTGTACGGCAGAGCAGCTGAGTGGGAACGCGCATTTAAGCTCCAAAAACGAGTTATTCGAGCGATCGCTAAAATTCCAATGGACGAATCGGCTCGCCCACATTTTGGGAAACTTAGGATTATGACATTGCCGAGTCTGGTCATATTTCAGGTAGCAGTGTATGTTAGAATGAATCTGAATTCATACAAAAATCATACACTAACAAGTGCGCGTAATAAGGGCAGACTCGCAGAAGTCCGCCGGACGCTCGAGAAAACAGGCAAATCGACACACATTGTGGGTCCAACAGTGTATAATAAGCTGCCGAAGTCCATAACCACTGCGCCCTCTCTCGGTAGCTTTAAATTGAGGCTTAAACGCTGGCTTACCGAGCAGACGTTCTACACCTATGACGAATTCAATAAATTAAAAACGGAATATTGTAAATCATGACATATATTAAGTTGACATTTTCAATTATTCTTTAAATTGCAATTTTATTATTTAAATTGATATTAAATTTACATTATTTTGATTGACTGGATTGTTGGGTAAAGTGGGTAATACTGTCAATACCAGCATACAATGTATGATAATTATTTATTTTATTATATTGTAAAAAACAGGCTGACGTGTAACGAATGTTATAAATAAATTATTATGATTATTATATTATATTGTAGTGTGACTCTAAGCTCAACCTTCACCTTTACACTTCTATCTACTATTCTATCTACTATACAGGTTAACCTATATCGTCACTGTATTGAATATGTTTACTTATGCAGGGGTCCACACTCGTAAACCCTTCTACCCGTGATAGTATAAAAGTGAGTTTTTATTATCAATGGGTACACCTTAACAGTTGACGTTTTGGAGACATAAATAAGGTTTAAGCTGTATCAGTATGCGTCAAGCTATAGCTATGTTAGTAAATGCTGGACTACATATACAGCTGTAGTTCAACGTATACCGAGCGTTGAACTACAGCTGTATTTGCATACAGCATTCAGCTTTAGTTCATCATATAGCGTACATGTTATATTCTACAGGGGGGATCCAAAACCTAGGTAAAACACTAATTAAAACTCTCGCACGCACTTTTCGCACGATCGTCTGGCGTCATAGCTGGATCCGCTCTTGGCTGTATTCTGTAAGCCTTATCAGTATGCGTTGAAATAGGTTGAAATAGGTTGATATAGTGTAAGCTCTATCGGTATGTTATGAGTTGGTATGGTATGTGTATACGGTAGTCTATAGTAGTCTGTGAGAAGCAAGCTATTTAAACGCGCTGTTCTCAGGGTCTCAATTGGACTTTTGCTGAAGATACGAACAGATTCAGCTGGAAATACCAAGTGGGATGATATAGCCGCGGGCTTCTAGCTTCTGTCTAATGCCTAGGTACACGAGGCTAGTTTTTCAAGCTTGGATAGCAAGATAGTGTTAGCAAGCTAGCAGGATAGTACTTCTAGTGTTGATAACGCTAGTTTTGGCTACACGACGAAGGCTCAAGACCAAAGACAATGTACCAATTTGAGTGATCATACGACTGCCCCTCCTTAGCGTTTTAGCAGCATACATTTCACTAAACCTATTGCAAGTTGGGACAGTCAGTCTTTTGATTCCAACGAAAGAGTGCTCGCAAAAAAAAAAAAAAAAAAAAATAAAGTAAGTATGGGTTTCTGCTCAGTGAAATGGTGTGGAAAGAATAGCAGGGCATCCAGCATTACAAATGATGGTATATCATTTCACAATTATATACGAGTAATTTAAGGCAATAATTAGAAAATTATAACATCATCAATCTACAAAATTAAAACGAACAATAAAAAAACGAAATGGGAACCCGTTGATGTCTTTCTTTACATCCTGCTCTGTCCTTTGAAGTGTACATAGCTCTATCTCGTTTTGTCCTTATATCATTTGTGGAAAATAGTGCACGTCACATGGATATTCAGCTAATCACAGCGCGGGATTTTACGTCGTCCTGCGTCCCTCTGGTGAGTTGTGAATGTAGGCGAGGTTCGTAACATCGCCGATCAACAAGGTATGTGCCATGTGTCATCCACCAACCCGCACTGGGTGAGCGTGGTGGATTATGGTCTTGACTCTCTGCTTGCGAGAGAAGGACGTGAGTTCCAGTGCATGGAACATTTAGTAGGCTGCTTTGCTTATTGCTTATGCTATGCTAATATTTCATACTACAATACTAAGTTATACGTTTTCACTTCTTTCGGCAGTCCCTATGACTCTCCTAGTTTTATGTTTGAAGCTCTACATAGGAACAACAAGAGCTCGTGTGATTCCGTTTCCAGCAATGCCCTATAGTTCTCATTTATCGCGCCATGTGTCTTGATTCCTCGCACAAAAGAGCCCAGTAGATTGATGCGGTGCGGCCGCCGTATGTTTCAATCTGGGCCTACCGCGGTAGAGATGGCTGCGATTTAGATTCGGTTTAAAGTTGACCGAATAAAACGCCCACGATATAGGAACTGCCGATAGAAGTAAAAAATAATAACTCAGAATTTCTTAGCTCTCTTTGGAAACTACGCGGGTGAAACCGGATGGTGTAGTCATGACTATGGCCTTCTAAATCATCTGAGTTTACCCGAAGATTGTGACGCTTGAGGTCATATCACAGCTCACAGTAAAGCTGTACCTATGTGGTAAGCCAAAATAAATGTTCACTTCAAAAAAAACTGGACTGCGTTATTCATAGTAGGACTCTTTGCAGATACCCCCAAGGGAAATACTACCTTCTACCTCCTACCTAAATATAGAAAGTTATATAATATTAACAGTGTTCTGGTTTGAAAGGCAATATTTATCTGTGAGACGAGCGCAGTGCAGTGGTAAGTAGTGATTTGGTATCTTCAAGTTTAAATATTTGCCTGACACTGTACTGTGAGTAGGTATGTTGCTCGCCGTCAGGCCCATGTCTTGCTTGTCTCACTGAAATTATGAAAAAAAAACTATCTCCAAAAATGTACGTAACACTAAAACGGTGTTAACAACTATTTTTGGTGGGTTCCCAACGAGTCACACCAAACGAGTCACACTGTGACTCGATGGGATTTTTTTTTCCCAACGAGTCACACTATCGTAACAGTGTGACTCGATGGGAATTTAAACTATTAAAGAAAGTTGCAACGAGTAACAGTGTTACTGGTTGGGAAAAAAATTCCCATCGAGTCACAGTGTGAACGGTTGGGACATTATCCACCTTTACAGAGTGGGAGAAGTGATCATGTTGATATTGGTAAAATAAATGAACATGAATTCTTTTAAAATGATAAAAGCAAACAAATTATTTTATTGTATAAAAATATATTTATACAATAAAAATTCACAAAGTCAAATTGCAAGATGTAAGTACATTGTGCAAGGCTTTTCTTCATCGTATTTTCTTTGAAATAGTTTTGCTATTATCACGATTTATAATTTTAAACTTTTAGATTGTTTTCGCCTTCGATTTGTAAATAAACGGAAAGAAATAACGTGATGAATCTAATATTTTTTGAAGTTGCACTTCTTTTGGCGCGTTAGGGTAAAATTATGAGAATATTTTTTATGATGCGTGCACACACTGGCACGGAACACCGAAACCCTGTATTAGGCTAGTAAACGTTGTACCTAACTTCAGGTTAATACTTCTTTGCAATGAAGATATTCTATGATTGAAGTTAGACTTCTTAACAAGAGTAAAAAAAGAAAAAGTATTAATTTCTTACGTGCGTACATAAGTACACACACTTCTTTTCTCAAAGCTCAACAGTAACTATTGTCATAAAAGCTATGTAAATACAACTAGTTTATAACAATATTTTCGTAGTGGTAGGTAGGACTCAATTATAGGACAATTTACATGTCGATTAATAAAACATAAAAACAAAACTACTTTACTGTATTACAATAATTATTGTACAGAAAACTGTCAAGCATTATATGAGTATAATGTCTTTATTACAATTATACTGACCTATGTCAAATTATTTTTTTACATTTTTATGGGAACTTTGCCACCACTCTCTAAAAATTCACTGAAACTATAAAAAGTTTGATCGATAAGCCAGCACTTTAATGGCCCAATTAAAGAGGATAGGTGCGAAAAGGGGCCTTTTAGAAAGGGGAAAAACTAACTAACTAACTAAGCTAGCACTTTAATCGGTTTTTGAAGCTGCCGAAACTTGGGGCCGATATAACTATTTTGGGAAGAGTGTTATAAACTTCCGGTCCCATAATGTGAGTCAACTTCCGTGACCTCGTGAGAGAGTGTGGGATAACATCCAGCTTGTCGGCGTTGCGTATTTTGCGAGAATGTCTCTCTCCTCGCGTGTTGTACGATTCTAGATTATTTCTGACATAGACAGCCACTTGGTATATCAAGATAGCAGGTAACGTAAGTATACCAAGCTCCTTGAAATATGGTCTGACGGATGTACATTGCGATACGCCAACAATGGCACGTACGGCACGTTTTTGGGCGCGGAACGCACGCTCCCAGTCGGCATCGCGCGCGTATAGCTCGGCGCCGTATTGTAACCGAGAGTGCACTATGGCGCAGTAACATGCACGTGACACTTCCGTAGACACCACTCGGGATACTCGTCTTAGCGCAAAGCACGTACTGCTAACTTTAGCACACATCTTGTCGATGTGGTGTTTCCACGTCAAGCTGCAATCAATCTCGAACCCCAAAAATGCGGTGTTCTGTACCTGACTCTTTGCAGAGTCCGTCTGGGGAAGTACCACACCTTAGCCAGTTATTCTACCGTGTCAGTGTTCCGGTTCGAAGGGCAATGTTTCCAGTAAAATTACAGGGCATAGATATAAAAGACCTTATATCTCTGGGTGACGAGCGAAAGGCAGTGCTAGGTAATGGTTTGGACTCTTCATGCTCCAATAGCCACGTGTCACTGTGCTGTTATTTGGCAGGCATGTTGCTTACCATCAGGCTCATGTCCTGCTCGTCTCGTAACCCTAAACTTTATTTTTTTTTAAAACTAGACATCAAACAATAGAATTAAGCTATTACTTTGCTACATCTACGATTTTAAATGTTTTGTCGCAGTAATTATTCATAAAATATTATATTTCTAAGCCCTATAATTTCTCTCGAAACATTTCCCTTCAAACCCGAATACAGTTATGTTTGCATATTACTGCTTGGCGATAGAAGAACTGGCAAAGGCGTGGTCCTTCCCCAAGCGGACTCTGCCAAGAGTCCTACCACTACATATTCATCACAATCAACTTAGGTACTTATAATTTCGCAAAATTTCTAAGTGTTTCAATACTTAAAAACAATTCAAGCATCTTGCTTCAAAATGTGCAACAAGTCATCATATTTTATTTGGTTTTTTCCCCACGATTTTATATAATTTACTATGCCAAGACTCTAAAGCATTTGTCGTTCTGTGGGCTTCTCCAAAGACACAAAGTCGGTATAAAACCTTTTCTTAGCCATTGTTTTTCCATATACTTGACAAATTGTTCTGTTTCGAGATCTTTGGAACTATATTTATTATAGACTAGCTGAACCCGCTACTTCGTTCGCGTAAGCAGATGTTACTGACTTATACATTAATTGGAAGTATCGTACGTCAAATATTTGTATGAGTAGTCATTGAAAAACCTTTGAGTTTGAGTGAATTTGTTTTTCCACACAAAAATTTATTTAATTTTATCACATTTATTTTTCTTTTTTTAAACAAAATCAAACATACTTAGTAAGGTTTCGTAGTAACGAACATAGCCGCAAGTGTAAAATTTATAGGATTTTTATAGGATACATTATGAAAAGTCTGAAGCTAATGTGCATGATCTGATACCTACTTACCTATTTCTTTTTATCCGCAAGCTGTTTTCTAGCTGTTACCCGCGACTTCGCCGTAGTAAAATTTTGAACGAAGCCTGTATGGAATCAAAATAATTACAATTTTGAGTTTTAATGATATTCAAGCAAGTTGAACCCGTAAATCTAAGCCAAGCCCTAGTGGAATGTTAATGTATGAATTTAATTGTAGGTAACACAGAAAAATCAAGAACGAAAGAATCCAAATTTGGCATCATAATCCTTTTAGCAGCTAAAACTTATTAGTACAATTTAGAATACCAGTAACGCCACCTAGTGATGAAAGAAAAAATACATACCACAATAGCGAAACATCGATTTAAATGGCCTTTACTGCTTTTAGATTTAAACTGGCATTAGCGCCGTCTAATGAGAATATTATGTTGCTTGTTATTTTATTTGTGAACGCAAATCACCTATATTATCTACGCCAAAACGGGTGCATATATTTTTCATTTTGGCTTGTACCTTACCATCACATCAAGTTCCTTACGAAAATATATGCTTATATTAATATGGAGTTAAATGAAAATGTAGACTTAGTAGCCCATGTGAAATTTTAGACCCTAAACTATATGCGTTTCGTATGTCAACCCATATCGTTGTGCCGTTTTGACGTGATAGTTAATATTTGTTTCCTTAGGGCCCATGCTTCTTTTCAGGTTGATAGGTAATAAATACATAAATGTGGTATTTTAGACTATGAGTTATTTCTGTTTAAATTTTCTACCAAATTTGCTTAGTCTTTCCTACGTCACGGTAACCTATAAGTAACCGATTTGCTATTTCTGAGTTCAAACTACGTGTGTTTCGAATTCCATCCAAATATATTCACCCGTTCCAACGTTGTCCTGTAAATATTATGAATGTCACTGTTTGGATGTTTGTTACGTAATACATAGAGTACTTATACATAGGCAATGTTTAGCCTATGTGTTCTTCCAGACTGTAATCTAATTCTATTTCAAATTTCAACCCGATCACTTGATACTTTCCGCCATGATTAAAGCAGCAATAGAAATACATCATCTGCGAAAATATCAACTGTCTAGCTATCACCGTTCTTGAGATACAGCCTGGTGACAGACGGACGGACGGACGGACGGATAGCGAAGTCTCAGTAATAGGGTCCCGTTTTACCCTTTGTGTACGGAACCCTAACAACGGTCTGCTTCGGTCACCGAAGCTTGTTGAACACTACCTTTAAATTTTAAACAGTATTTGGATTGAAATAATACGTTTTCTAATAAGTTACGGCTGGTTTAGTAAGTTACAGCTGACCTAGTCGGGAGAACGGCGACTGTCGATCCGGAGACCCAGGGTTCAAAACCACGCGCACCACTATCTTTTCAGAGTCATGTTCGTAATGCCGGTAATTAAAACGGTGAAGGAAAACACCGTGAAGAAACCGAAATCTACCTATAATCTAAGTTCTAAGTCATATGTCATCCACCAACCGACACTGGGCCAGCGTGGTGGATTATAGCCTATCTCTCTTCTTGCCACAGAAGGCCCCGACGCCCAGCAGTGGGAACATTTAATGGGTTGTTTATGCTGCTACTTATTATGCTGATATGTTTTCTCCAAAATACAAAAATCTACTTCAATGACAGGTAATTTAATTTCTGTCATTCGACTAAATTAAGCTGATTTTAGTTTTTGTTGATATTTGAAAACTACCTCCCTGTTTTCGATATCTAAGATCACCTTTGAAGTATTTTCTACCAAACAAAAAGGAATTATCAAAATCAACTAACAATTAGCGGAGTTATCGCGTAAAATAAAACCAAATAAAAAACATGCAACCCGATTGAGAACATCCTCCTTGTTTGAAGTCGATTATAACCGAATGATGTTTGTTTTTCCACACAAAAATATATTTTTGACAATTATTTTGTCATCCAAGACGACGCGACGCGATCACGTGAGCACTTTCTAGAATCTAGAATCTAGATATTCTGTGGATCGTCTGTGATACACAGAATACTTAGAAGTTAGTATGTACCGAACGCGCCGCGCGTGTCGTTATTATTTAATGTTTGTGTAATTTCCGAACCAACAGACCGATATTATTCAAATTTTGACGGGACAATATAAAAAATGTGTTATTTCTAACAAAAAAAGAATTAATAAAATTAAACAACGCAAACATGAGTTACAACCAAATACACATTCTGACTTTCACCCCCTCCCGCAAGAAAACCGATCAGAATTTGGGGATCAAAAGTAGCCTACAGCAATGTCCTTAGTATAAACTAAAATCATGCCAAGTTTCAGCTGAATTGAATCAGTAGTTTCGGCGTGATGCGTGATCCCTATACAGAAAGACAGACAGACAGACAGACAGACAGACAGACAGACAGACATGAAAGAAAAAAAATGCAGTTTCGCCATCAGTATCGACTATGGAGTGCCCCAAAAAAAAAAATTTTCAAAATATCTTCAATGTACAGAATTCGACCCGTTACAGTTTTATTATAAGTATAGATTAGCGTTAATGTTCACCCAGTCGCTTATAATATTTGTTTGATGGGAGTAAAGGTAGAACTACACTTAGTTTTACCATACTTTTTTTATATCTTCAGAATGCGTCAATTTCAATTCGCAGGCTTCTTTAAAATGGCTTTGTTGTAGTGAAAGTAGCAATCCTTCACCACGACCCCGGGAAATATTTTCGCAAATGATTCATCGTTGCCATTTCGGAATCAGATTTAAAAGTTAGCCAAAATGTACACAGTAATAATTTTTCAGACATTTACCAGAGCAGAGTTGGGGTGCGTTTTCAACGAGTCACACTGTGACACGTTGGGATTTTTTTTCCCAACGAGTAACAGTGTGACTCGATTGGAATATAAACTAGTAAAGAAAGTTGCAACGAGTAACAGTGTGACTGGTTGGGAAAAAAAATTCCCATCGAGTCACAGTGTGACTCGTTTGGTGTGACTCGTTGGGAACCCACCCTATTTTTAACCCCCGACCAAAAAAAGGGTGTTATAAGTTTGACGTCGATGTCTGTCATGGTGTTTGTGTGTGTGTCTGTCTGTGGCACCGTAGAACTCAAACGGAGGCCCGATTTCGATGCGGTTTTTTAATTTGAAGGTGGTTAATATCCGTGCGGATGGTCTTAGCAATGTTTGGTTAATATAGATTCAAGATGGCCACCTCCACAGAATGGCGGACAAAAAATTTCTTTACAACCTACCTCAATTTTGGTATCAAACAAAAGGGCTTGACTAGTAGAATACTTTGCACTATGATTAATTGAAATCCAAGATGGCCGCTTCTACAAAATGGCGAAATACATTTATATTTTCACAACTCCCTTAAATGGGTATGAAATGAAAGGGCTTGACTAGTAGAATGTTGTACTCGTATACTCGTATACTGGGCAGAGCCTTTGTAGGTATACAAACTCAAATAACTACGACAAACTACACTACATAACAAATAACTCTGTATGTAATACATGTTCCAAAGACCGATTCAGACCTAGAGACAATCAGAATGATCGATCCAAAGTAGGTAAATATCTCAATATCCAACTTCCTACTAATCTTACAACTGTTAAAGTTTGGGGGTAAGTTGCTGAATCACGTCGGAGTTTCTCAACGGATTGAGTTGAAATTTGGAATACAGATAGGTTATAGTCAGGCGCGGATTCATGGGGCATGACCCCCCTCCCCTCTACCCACTGAACCCGTCCAGTACTTAGTTTGCACAGTTTTGTGACATGACCATGAATATGTGGCCCCCGTGACCTCCCTCCCTGGGGCATGTGACCTTCCCCCCCTGGGGTCATGTGACCCCCTAGAGCCAAAACTGAATCCGCCCTTGGTTATAGTATAGAATAACACAAATATAGGTAAAATAGCTGTAACGATAACTACGGTGGTAAAACCGCAAGGTGCTGCTAGTATATATTGTAATATTATAGGGTGAAGAGGTTTTTTGTTTGAACGCGCTAATCTCAGGAACTACAGAACTGATTTTAAATATTCTTTCACCTTTGGATATTTCCGTGATCCCCAAGTGCTATATAATGTATATATGTAACACGGGTGAAGCAGGGGCGGACCGCTGGTATAATATATTCGTCCTGGGTTCCCATCCCTACAGGCGCGGTAGTGCGGTGCCCCGAGGCTGTGGTCTCAGACAGATGAGTTTGTTTACTCGATACATCGCCGCGTTCGACTCGGATTAATAGACAATTAACTTTCCGGCCGCCATTACCGGCTAATGCATTACTTATGGAGATTGCGACTTACTTCCCCGTGTACGGATTGTAAGTACTGATTAAAGGACTTTCCGTCTATATGTTTATTTATTGCTCTTAAATACATACAATACTGAATAACAAATGTGAAAGTTTTTATGAAATATATTTATTTATTTATTTATTCACCAAGTTTTCTTGGATCCTAATACATATTACAATCTAGCCTAATTTATTAAGTCTAGGCTAATGAGTAATTTATATCTAACTTAAATTGCTACATAGTTCATAATATACAAGAAGGTGTCCATCAGCACTTTTCTCGTTGACTCTATTAAGGGCACAGATTTCTAAAACAAAAGGCAGATGGAACGTGCAGAACACAGATCCTTAGGTCCGGAAAGCAAATATTAAACGCCAAAGCAAATACAAACTCCAGTCAGTACGAAACTGACTTCCGTCTCGTACGGGAGTCCCGTGTGATTTTATGTTTTGTTTAAGGTTATGCCGTCTTGTGTCATCAAACATTGCAAACATTGTTCCCAAAAATAAAAAAAGGAAATTTCATAGGAAAGTTTGAATATTTTTACTGGTATTTATTAAATTTAGACGATTTTATTTCGATTGATGAATAGAAACACAACACCTCAACGAAAATAGGTCAGTGTTGCTATACTACATTGAAATTATTTTCCCTGAATTTAAGGTAAAATATAGATTCTAATTTTGTTTGGAAGATACTCGTAGACCAAATTATTGATGAACATTGTATAATTCAATTTTAAGCCCTATTTTTATAATCGTTATTTTTTATATTTAATGTGAATCGATGCCAAGAACAAATCCTCGCCGTTACTAGGGTTAATAAATATACTAATAGTGTTGATGAAAACTATAGTTATGAAACGAATAGCTAAGAACAAATCCTCGCCGTTATAAAACGTCTCGTCTATGACCTGTGGATTCTAACTTGATTTGTGCAGTGCTGTTAGCATATATATTTTTAATGATACGAACATATTTCTTTCTTACTCCTTGTTGAATTAGAGCCTCCCAGAGCAGATTGTGTTTGATTGAGTCGAAAGCTTTATTGTAGTCGACAAATGCAATGTATAGGTATTTCCCATACTCTTGAGATTTTCTATTAACTGTTTTAATACATGAATATGATCAATAGTTGAAAACCCTGCTCTAAAACCAGCTTGTTCAATAGGCTGTTCTTAATCTATAGTCCTTGATATTCTATTTAGGATCAGCTTTGAAAAAAATTTGTAAATGTTTGACATGAGGCTAATGGGTCTATAATTTTCAATTACGTTTCTGTCTCTTTTTGTGAAGCAAGTTATTAACAAGAAATCCTTGCATTATATATTATCGGTGTAATAATAAATTATTTAAAATAATATTTTATGCGTTTATTATACGTGAAAATTTCCAAAGCTTAACAACACATATTAAGGCACATATTGGTGGGATGCAAGGTGCTCCTTAATGAGGGTCATTACTCACGGCACCATGACAGAGTACTTGAAATCATACGTGAAGCCATGAGCCTTTCAGTAGCTAGAGCCCAAAAGGGATTGAAAAGTGAAAAGACAAATTAACTTTGTAAAAGAAGGCTCAACATCAAACTCCAGGAACAAGCCTTACTCAATCCTGGGTACAGCACCTGATTGGACTATTTTAATGGACACGTATGAAAAGCACTACAAAATCCCAGAGGATGTGGGTGTTTCGTCATCCAGACCGGACATTTTCCTTTTTTCTAGAGCTACGAAACGCATAGTCCTTGTAGAACTTACCGTACCGTGGGAAACTAATATACCTGAAGACCACGCGATGAAACAAAATAAGTATTACGACCTCCTAAACGAATTAACAAAAAATATGTAGTTAGTTTATACGCTGTAGAAGTGGGAGCGAGAGGTATAACGGCAAAATCTCTCTATAACCTGCTGAAAGACCTTGGCTTATCCGGAAGTGCAGTAAGTTCTATACTAGAACGAGGATCTAAAGCTGCACTAGTAGGCTCATATCAGATTTGGCTGGACAGGGAGAGAAATACGAGTAGTGAAGGTGAGTGTTGATGTACGTCAGAAAGGGGCCCCTTAAACCTACGCCCGAGTCACAAGTCTCGGGGTCTACTCGGGTTTTCTCTCTCTCTGCCACACGATGGACCCGGCACCCGCACGGTGAATCCATGGAATGCTAAGAAAATCGTCTCAACAATAGTGGGACTTTTTTCTTAAGACTGGGAACATTACACGCACACCAACGTGAGTCATTTGACAACGTCTGTGAGAGCTGTCACGCATACATAACTAATGACTGGCCTCACAGTGTTGTTCACGAAGGTTTCATCTGTTTAGAAATCTGTGATTAAGGGGAAGTCACTTATTTCACTTGACTTAGTACATTTAATTGTTTTATATACGAGGGTCAAACTGAAAGTTCTTAGAAAATCAAAAACTGATTACATTAGCCAGTTATTCGTTTTATTATATCTTTTCAAAATATTGTCCATTCACGTCAATACACCGCTGCATGCGATGGAACCACTGGGAAAAGCACTTTGCCCACTCGTCCTTAGGGGTCTCTTCAATGGCATCGCGATACGCAGCCACCGCTTCTTCAGTATTCATAAACCGCTTTCCTTTAAGTTTTTCTTTAATTTTTGAAAATAAATAAAAATCACAAGGCGCGAGGTCGGGGCTATACGGCGGGTGACCCAGTAATTCAACGTTTGATGTCGCCAAATAGTCGATCGTTCGCTTGGCGGTGTGCGATGAGGCGTTGTCGTGGTGAAGGAGGATCCTACTGCGAGGTCGTTTCTCTCGAACTTTTCTTCTTCTTCTCTCTAACACAATTGTTGCGAAATGATCTATCCTTCCAAAGAACGAGGCCACCATTTTTTTCCCCGCACTTCGATCTCTCTTCACTTTAGTTGGCAACTCCTCGAAAGGAAACACCCACTGAGCAGATTGTCTTTTGGTTTCAGGATCATAACAGTAAATCCAGCTTTCGTCACCTGTTAGTATGTCGAACACAGCATTTGAGTCACCTCCGTTAAATCTTTCAATCATTTTACGGCGCCAATCCACACGATGGAGTTTTTGAGCCTCAGTCAAATTATGAGGTATCCACCGGGCGCAAAGCTTCCTGACCGCTAAATGTTCGTGTAGGATTTTGTGCACTTGACTCATACCGATGCCTAAGCTTGTCCAAATCTGCTGATAGATCACTCTTTGTCAGTCTCTATCATACGCCGCACAACACAGATGTTATCTTCAGTCGTCGCCGTAGAAGGCCGTCCTCACGTAAATCATCAGTGAGATTAGTGCGACCACGTTTAAACTCATTAAACCAGTTGTAAACAGTCGCACGAGATGGGGCTTCATCGTGAAAGGCCAATCGTAGTCTATCATAACTTTCTTGTTGACTTAAATGACATCGAAAGTCATAAAAAATCATTGCACGAAAATTTTCTCGTGTTAAATTCATGTTGACGTGACACAGACAATTTTCAATTTGCCGCCAAATCGTAAAACAAATGACAAATGAATTAAGTATATACTCAGTAATATTGGCAAAGAGTTCTATTTTCAAATTATAGATTTTTTTTATATTGTTTATAAGTGGCCAGTTCTAAGAACTTTCAGTTTGACCCTCGTAGTATTGCACTGCCACTACACTATGTTAACTCAAAAGGTTTTATTCTTTTAAGTCTCTTCACTGTGTCCGTGTTATCAAGGAGCTGGATAGCCTCGTCATTCACATGATGATGAAGCCTGCGTTCATGTGCTTCTGCGTATTTTTTTTTCACTTTGCCGACAAGATCCATTCCAAGATCTCGATGTATATCGGCATTTCTCACATACCAGGGCGCATTGACAATATCCGTGAGTACTTTGTTTTGAAAGCATTGTATTATCTCGATGTTGCTATTTTTGGTACAGCCCCACAACTGTATACCATAAGTTTTTTTTTTTTTTAAATAAAGAGTGACGAGACGATCAGGACATGTGCCTGATGGTAAGCAACATGCCTGACACATAACAGCACAGTGACACGCAGCTATTGGAACATGAAGAGTCCAAATCATTACCTAGCACTGCACTGCGCTCGTCACCCAGAGATCTAAGATCTTAAGCCCTGTAATTTCTCTGGAAACATTGCCCTTCAAACCGGAACACAGTAATGTTTGCACATTACTGCTTGGCGGTAGAATAACTGGCAAAGGTGTGGTACTTCCCCAGGCGGACTCTGCCAAGAGTCCTACCACTACTCAAGTCCACACTGGCATTAGAACTTGTTTATATAATAACAGCTTGTTATGTATTGACAGCACGGAGTTTCTACCAAGTAACCAATACATGTTTTTGTAGCGCATAGCTAGTTCTTTAGCTTTTTTTTGACGTGAGTTTTCCAGCGTAACTTTGCATCAAGAGTTATGCCTAAATATTTGGCTTTATTTTCATATGGTATACATTGTCCATTTATGAATACTGGATGATATTGTTTTTTCTTGTTTGTGAAGTCTATATGAACAGTTTTGGACTCATTTAGCTTAATACGCCATATTCTAGTCCAGTCATGTATTTTATTAACTGCTATTTGCACCCTCTCTGTGGCTTCTGCGTGGGTGTCACCTATTGCCAAGATAGCAGTGTCATCTGCGAAGGTTGCGATAGTACTGTTTTCTAAAGCTGGGATATCACTAGTATATAATAAGTAAAGTACAGGCCCAAGTACACTTCTGTCATGATTTTTAGTCTTGATTCGTAATTTAGTCGAATTTTATTATTTCACATTATTAAACATGGCAACACTTGTGTTGAATTCCGGTAGTGCCAACCTACCAACTATTCGTTTCTTAACTACCATCCTGCAAGCAGCTATTTTACAGTGTACCAACCTACGAAGTTTAATAACATTCATATAAATAGTCTGGTAGTTGGCATACAAGATTCAATTCTCTTCTTCCCATCAGGGGCAAAAGATGGTCGGCAGCAATAATTGATGGCTTTGTCAAATCATGTTGTACCCATGTACGTTTGTGGAAATAAATGATAATACAAGTACAAGCGAATAACGGAGTTTCTTAAAACTTCCTTGTGGTATTCCCGCTTTAATTTCTTTAAGCGACGAATATGAGTCTTCTTGTTTAATTCTAAATAATCTGTTCGTAATGTATGATGTTAAAATATCAGAGAACTGTTTAGGTAACAGTAACTTTAAATTGGTGTGTTAACCCTTCATGCCACACTTTATCAAAAGCTTGCGCCACATCTAAAAATATTGTAGAGCACACTTTTTTTTCTTCAAGGGTTTCCTCTATAATTTTAGTGATCCTATGGACCTGATCTATCGTAGAATGTTTTTGCCTGAATCCAAACTGATGATCTGGTTTCAAGTTTTTGTTTTTTAGGATTGCTTTCAGTCTCTTTAGCAAAAGTTTCTCAAACAGTTTTGATATGACAGGCAACAGAGATATGGGCCTATATGACGCTGCTTCATGAGGAGGCTTGCTAGGTTTTGCTATCATTATAACTTCAGCTACTTTCCATAAGTCAGGCACATACCGCAGCCTGAAGGCAGCGTTGATAAGTGTGGTGAGTTTAACTATAGCTTTACGTGGTAGATGTCGTAATATGTCTCCCGTGATTAAATCATATCCGGGAGATTTCTTGGGTCTCATTTTTTAAATTTATCTCATTTAGTACTTCTTTGGGAGTAACTAGCTTTATCTCCAAGTCATCTTGCATTTCTTGATCTAGATTAGTTAGATTAGCAGCTGTTGTGACTCTTTCGTTAGGTTGGAAGATATTTTCCAAGTGTTGAGCAAACCTTTGGGCTTTTTGTTCATTGCTAATGGCCCATTTTCCATCCACCTCTTTTATAGGAGGAATATGGTTAGTTGGTCTTTATGAAATATGAAAATATTTTTGCTCAATCAATTGGCAGAACATTTCGGGTTTAAATTTGGAAGACAGGCTATAGTCAGTAGTTTAAACTCTTCGTGTTCTATGCGTCAATTTATAACTCTATTTCACCGATGATACGGTCATTGGTGGAGCACAGAAGCCTTTAAGAAACCAATTCACTCTAGATTTGAAAATACCAAGATCCAACTAAAATCTCACTTCTAAAAAAATACTCAGACGTGGAGGCGAGATTTGAATCTACGATCGTATGATCATGCACGTCACAGCCACTGAGCCACCATGGTGTTGTGTTTCTTTTAAGTTAAATTAAAATAATATTTATAGTCACATCTGTTTCAATATGTGTGTGAATTGTCCACCAATATTTATTTATTTATTATTTATTTAATAAAATGTATCAGATAACAAAATTGCAGCTCTACGTACAGATATGTATAGTCCTCTCTGCATACAGAATATAAGTCGTTATGTCTCAGAACCTCCAGCGAAATATAATATTTTAGCCAAAGATAAAATATAGATATAGAAAAGTGTGAATAAATCAAGCTTTTGGGAATGTCGCAGCTGCGTCTAGACCGTGGATTACCTCTCGATGGACAACGCCACCGCCAATAATGGGTATTTCTATGTAAAATTAAAATGTATTTACAATTTACATATATGTAAGTATTATATCAGTTATCTCGCCGCCATAGTACAAGCTTTGCTTAGTTTGGGGTCAGATGGTGTTGTGTGTGATGGGTGGACAACCAATATTTATTTATTATTTTATACATCCAAATCCAAAGTTATACTGGGCAACGCGCAAATATTGTTCAGTATACCCACAGTATAAAGAACACCCTACTAGTAGGAGAAACGACGTCTTTGAACTTACCGACAACGCGATGACGATTAGCGATGCTTATGAATATTTATTTTCCATCACTACCAGTCAGCCGCCACTCTATCATACACTTTGAAACATTTGTAAAAAAAATATATTCATACATATATATTGAAAACATTTATATATGATTAAATAATCCCGCGATCGTCAACTCCGCGACCAAATGTTCCCATCAGGCTTGCCGTATTTCCGCGCTGTATAGCCAGAGAAACGTTTTGGCACAAGTATTGCCCTGATCGAGGGTCTCGGCCACTCTCCCGCAGGCGTCGGCTCAACTCTGCGACAAAGATTTTGGCCTCCAAGCCCCACGGACCTGCTGCCTCAACCGCAAACATCTGTCATGACACTACTCTAGACTAGAAGGACTAGATAAAGAAATTATTTTAATATCGAACTCCTAAGTTAGGTAACTAATAAGTTAAGAACTAGTTTTTTTAATATAGTGACGAGATGAGTATGACATGTGTATGATAGTAAGTAACAAGTCTGCCACATAACAGCACAGTGACACGCAGCTATTGGGACTTGATGAATCCAAATCAAACACTGCACTGTGCTCATCACCCAGAGATCTAAGATGTTATATCTTTAAGCCCTGTAATTTCTCTTGTAACATTGCTTTTCAAACCGGAACACACTTGTGTTCTTTAATTTCATTTTAAACGATGATTTATACGCTGCCACTGTAACAAAACGAACACACTATGTTAGTTGTCTGAGTGAAGGACGTGTTAGCGAACTATCCAGATGTTGGGAAACTAAGTTAACACAAGGAAACACTCAGTCTAACTTAGTACACCTACTTAACTTACTAAGTATTTTGTTACCAACTTTATTTCCGATCGATGTAGACGAAGAACGCAGCTCAACTTTTAAGATAATAGCAAATTTATTTACTTTGTATCAGATCACCGATGTAGGCACATAATATTTCAAACACAGCACAACAGATTTCCATAAAAATATAAAGATTAGTAATTAGTGCTTGCTATTTTTCACACAACATTAACCGGTCCCAAATAAAGCGAAGTCTTTACGGTGGTACACTTTACCTACTCATCAAGTCAAATCAAAACAAATTTTTTATATTTCAATTAAGTATTAAAAAGTACACTTAATTATGATAACCATAACATTATATTAAAAAGTACCTGGTTGACCGAGCTCTGCTCGGTTTAAATGCGTTTATAAAGGGCTCTAAGTAAAAGATTTTTTCAGAAAAAAAAGAACAAAAAGAAAAGCCATCAGGATTCGAACCGGGGCCTGTTGACTCCGAGGGCGAGCATAATATTCCGTCTGAGCCATTTAGACTTAAATAACAATGGCGAAATAAGTTATCGTATTCTAATGAACTTGTAGGAGTTTTTCGTTGTCTAAAAACGCGCATAAAATGATATTTTACAAAAATAAAACTTAGCTAGATCGATTTATCGTCCCCGAAACCCCCCTGTATACATAATTTCATGAAAATCGTTCGAGCCGTTTCCGAGATTCAGATTCTATATATATATACCTTTATACCTACCAGAATTGGTCGTTTAAAAGTTTAAGATATTAATTAATTAATTACGTTAATACCAATATTTTCATACGTCAATATCAAAATACCATAAACTAAGTATTTAAATGTAATTACTAAAGTAATACTTATGAAAACTCAGACACAGAGCTAATATTTGTACCTATTTATATCACACAAATATGTATATTGTCCTGGATGCAACCTGGATGTGATTATGATAAATAGCAATGATGACGGGATGTGACGTCACAAGCCCCGCTCCGGAGGTTTTATGGTCTATACCAAGGGTCAGCAACAGGCGGACCGCGGTCCGTATCCGGACCGCGAAGGGTCGAACCTTGGACCGCCAATAAAAAATATTGTATAGTAAGGTCTAATCGGGAGAACGGCGACTGCCGGCGACCCTGGGTTCAAAACCACGCGCACCACTGTCTTTTCGAAGCCATGTTCATAATGCCGCTAACTTGAAACGGTGAAGAAAAACATCGTGAGAAAACCGACATGTACCTAGAATCTTTCGAATTCATGTGTCATCCACCAATCCGCGCTGGGCTAGCGTGGTGGATTATGGTCTTGTCTCTCTCCTTGCGAGGGAAGGCCCCGACGCCGAAGTTCAGCAGTAGGAACATTTAGTGGGCTGTTTAACCAATTCTTACCACTAGTTTTTTTCTGGACCTCGTTAAAATTTTTGCACTTCATCCGGACCCCGCCTAAAACTACTTGCCGACCCCTGGTCTATACATTTGTCAATTTTTAATGATTTATACTAAACAAAAAAACACGTGTCCGATTTTTGTCATTTTTTCATATTCTTCCTGATGGACAGGCATTCTATAAGTTCGATGAAATACTGAAAATGTCTTTAGTTTAAGTTATTGTAATTGGTTATTCTGAATTGATTCTCAAATTGTTATTATTAGTACTTTTTTATCTGACATGTTCATTTTTTTGTTTGTTTAATTATTATTATTAATTTGTTTGGATGTGGCATGTTTTATTATTGTTTGAGTGATATCAGTAATTTATTTTGATATGACATTTTACATTACTACCTGACATATTTATACATATTGTGTTAAATGTTTAGTTATAATAATTAATTCTCGGATATACCGATATATTTTTCATATAGGTACCTACTTTATTTTAAGTTTGACATGTAACATAAATGGTTATGAATAAATATACATACATACATAGACATATACGAATGATATATTTTTGACCGAGTCATAATTCCAATTAAAAGAGTGTTTGTTTATGAAATTGAATTCAGCTGGTTGGTTTTTTAGAAAAAAAATAATAGCCATAATTATTTTGTATAATATAATGTTATAAGATGCTAAAAGCCCCAGCTCTCTGAAGTGGAGCTGACCTTTAGTTCCGGCGAGGCTCATTATTCGAGCTAAACAGCAAAATAATGGAGGCCGCCCATTATTCCAGAAATTGCTCAGTACTTAGGTTTTTCAGTACAAGTGAAATAAGAATACACAAAGGATCTAATTATGTAGTAAGTCTGTTGGATAAAATAATAGGATACAAGTAACAAAAGAAGAAGCAATCACTGGACTATTGGATAATGTGACACATTCACATTATTTTGTGCAGATAATAATAATATAATGTGCACAAAGGATAGTTTACGACAGAAAACAAATCCTGCTAACATTATAAATGTGATAGTTTGGATGTTTGTTGCTCAATCGCGTGGAAACGTCTCAACGGATCGGGTTGAGATATGGAAGACAGATAGATTGTACGGGATAATATATTATAGGCTAATGAAGTTACTGAAGTGAATAAATAGGTCTAGTCGGGAGAACGGCGCCTGCCGATCCGGAGACCCCGGGTTCAAACCCCACACGCACCACTGTCTTTTAGATGTTATGTACGTGATGTGACGGCGCGTCGATTATTTTAGAGTGGCGAGGAACGTAACTGACAGGAACAGCTGCGATGACAGTGGACGTTTCTCCACTCTGACACAACTACGGACGCTAATGGGCAACGTGCGGGAAGCAAACGAAGATGGTGGTTGAAGTTTAAGGCTTTTAGCTCGAAATCGGTTTGCATCGCAAATGCGCATTACGTGTTCGGCGGAGTGTCGTTTGTATATCGTTTATTTAAGTATTGAGACTGCGTTTAAAGTGATATTTCGTAGAAATACTGTAAAACAGTTGATTAGAGTGTGTTGTACTAAAATTGTGGTTTCTATTCCTCTCGCCCGATAATCCACGCCCGTGTTTGAACATGGAGACTTCTGATAAAGACCCAGATATCGGCCAAGTGTCTTTATCAGAAGTGGGATACGCAGGGCTACGTTCAGAGGAGAATACATCAAGTAATGAAGCGCCTAACTCGTCCACGGCGCCTAACCTATTACTTCATATGGAGACATTGCTGTCCAGAGTATTGGCAAGTACTCAGCCTCGATCCACGAGCAGCTCGACAACGCAGTTGATCCGATTTGATCCCGATGATGCCGAAGCTGACATTGAAGGTTGGTGCAAAGTAACCGAGATAATAGTTAACAGCAGAAGTCTAGAAGGTGCCGAGTTATTGTTGTTGCTGACGCATGCCCTTAAAGGACGAGCTGCTACCTGCTTAACAAAACTACAAGCTTCCCAGCTGAAATGGCCTCAAATAAAAGAGCTGCTACTAGCAAAATTTGCCAAGCCCATGTTAGCTCAAGACTATTTTGATGAAGTGTTGCGTTTTCAAATCGCTCCAAAAGAAACTGCTTGCGAGGCGGCGATGCGTCTTTGGAGTATTATAGAGAGAATTCCACGTACGGAAATGGCCGAAGATATAGTAACGGGTTTTGTGGCTTCGGTATTGTGTCAAAAGGATGTTGTGATTCGAAGGGAGCTCCATTCGCATAACCCGACTACCAGATCTCAACTCTTTCGAGCGCTCAATGGAATTTCGCTCAAGCGGAAGTACGAGGGTAATGAAAATCACGAGTTTGATGTGAAAAGACCTCGCTACGGTGAATCTCGTTTTTCTGGAACATGTCATCGCTGTGGTACACCGGGGCACAGAGCCTTCGACTGCCGAAAGCGACGAGAAGAGCTTGCTGCTGTTGACAAGAATGTGAACCAAACGCCAAGGGTTATCGACAAAGCACGAACGATCACCTGTTTTGTGTGCGGACAACCGGGTCACCTTGCCTCAGCGTGTCCAGATCGGAAAGGAAGTGGTGCAGGTGGCGCAGCGGCGGTGAAAGAAGTTCATATCTGCGCAAAGCAACTAAGAGCACCTTGACTACATCATCTGGTGAGCTCGTTTCCTTTTTGTTTGATAGTGGATCAACCTGTTCGTTGTTGACGTGTAGCTTTGCCGAGAAGTTTCCGGGTACTTTGCATAATGATTTGGTATACCTTAAAGGTATATGTAGCGACAATGTGCAATGTGTTTCACAGGTTCTTAGCCCCATCAATGTACAAGGTTTCATATAGTGCCATCGCTGAGCCAGTACTCATAGCTAGAGACCTCTTATAAAGACCTTAGAAAATAAGATTGGAGTTAAAATTGACAATGAGCTTGTGATATTTTCGTTGCAAAAAGAGGTCAATGTGGCTGAAAAATTTAATAACTTTGATTTTACTGTCATTAACACTGACTTAGAAGGCGATGATGAATGATGAAAGTGCTTTAATTAAGATATTACAAGAGTATAGTGACTTTTTCATCGACGGCATACCGACACGACGTGTAACGAACGGTGTTCTGCGTATAAATCCCATTGATCCAAACAAAACTGTACAAAGGCGTCCTTATAGACTGGCTCCCGCGGAAAAAGAAATAGTTAGAGAAAAGGTAGAGTCATTGTTGCAGGCAGGTATTATTCGGGAAAGCACATCACCGTTTGCTAGTCCTATTCTGTTGGTCAAGAAAAAGGACGACACCGATAGGATGTGCGTAGATTATAGGGAATTCAATGCTAACACACGACCCGAGCACTATCCTTTACCTATAACTGACGAACAGATAGACCGGCTTCATGGGGCGCATTACTTCTCGTCATTAGACATGGCTTCGGGCTATCACCAAATCTTAGTTGATCCGGATGGTGACAGCATTGCGAGAACGGCATTTGTGACTCCAGATGGCCAGTACGAGTATCTGGCCATGCCTTTTGGTTTAAGGAATACAGCGTCAGTATACCAAAGGTGCATTAACAATGCTCTAGGGCCGCTTAAAGACCAGGCAGCACTGGCCTATATGACGTTTTATTCCTTGAAAGCTCTCTCTGACGCTAGGTTTTCATTTAACGTTAATAAATGTGCATTTATGAAAAGTGAAGTAGATTATCTGGGATACGTGATTAGGGCAGGAGAAGTTATTCCAAATCCTAGGAAAGTACAAGCATTGGTAGATGCTCCATCTCCTAAAACGGCTACCAATATTCGGCAATTCTTAGACCTTGCGTCCTATTTTAGGCGTTTTATACCAAACTTTACCCGTCTTGTAGGGCCGCTGTATCCACTAACCAAATTGAAAGGAAAATTTAGAGGTCCATTTATGATCATACGAGTTATAGATAACGATAGGTACGAGCACATTAGACACATTGAGAGACATTGATGGGTCTGATCGAACATACAAATATGCTCACGAAAATTTGCGTGCAGTACCCGGAGGCTATGATGGTTTAGTTGAAGCAGCCACTTGCTTAATAAACGACTCGGAGGAGGCCGAGACGGCGGTTCATAGTCAAGAGATTGAAGCGGTGCCATCTGATGATGATAGTTATACAGTTTCGGTATCTAGTCGCACCCTTACTGCTAGCTCTGGAACCCTCTCTGCCTCTGAGCGTGACGAGTAACAATGAGTTGTGAGTACCTACTTTATATGTGAATCCCAGTTTACTGTCCATGTTAATTCTCATGTCTCCATGTGGGCTTTTACGTGTGTATTTGTGTGACGGTAGAGTAGCTGGTCTACGGGACTGGCTCATATGGGTCGATGTCCTAATAGTCAGTCTACAATACCCGTGTGTGGCCTCGGTGTGGCCGTGTGGCTGTGTGGCCTCGGTGTGGCCTGTGTGTGGCACAGAGTGTGCCTGTTGTGTGCAGCTAGTGGACGGTCTAAGGGACTGGCTTATTCTGGCCGAAGTTCCGGATCATGTCGCTATGCTGGTGTTGGGTTGATGTTTGATGTGGCCTGGTCGAAGGGACGCCAGAGTTGGTTGTCCGGTCCAGTGTATTGTGATGCGAAGTGCCGTGATGGACAGATGTTGAGATGAGATTTAACGAGTAACTAATTGAGTAACAAATTGAGATACAGTGTCAGGAATAGGCGAGCGGTGATGAGTGTCCCAGCTGTGTTTCATCTTTGCAGATTAACTGAGGAGTGAGGGCTGTATCTACACCAGCGAACGCACGAGGACGTGCGAATGTCAGTCTGGCCGTGACGGCGCGTCGATTATTTTAGAGTGGCGAGGAACGTAACTGACAGGAACAGCTGCGATGACAGTGGACGTTTCTCCACTCTGACACAACTACGGACGCTAATGGGCAACGTGCGGGAAGCAAACGAAGATGGTGGTTTAAGTTTAAGGCTTTTAGCTCGAAATCGGTTTGCATCGCAAATGCGCATTACGTGTTCGGCGGAGTGTCGTTTGTATATCGTTTATTTAAGTATTGAGACTGCGTTTAAAGTGATATTTCGTAGAAATACTGTAAAACAGTTGATTAGAGTGTGTTGTACTAAAATTGTGGTTTCTATTCCTCTCGCCCGATAATCCACGCCCGTGTTTGAACATGGAGACTTCTGATAAAGACCCAGATATCGGCCAAGTGTCTTTAAGTCGTAACACAACGTACCCCAACATTTCAAAACTCACGAGACCGCTGATCTTCGCGGTTTCACAATAGCCGCGGGTCAGATTATCGCCCGCGACCGCAGCGGGCTCAGATGTAGCGGGTGACAGGCGGGCGGCGGGCGTAGCACGCTTCGTGAGTTGTGCTTTCAATTTTTACATATAATATTAAAATTAACGTGGTTGTTACACATATTTAATTGGATAACGGGGCACTCACGTATATACGGTCGGTCAATCCGACAATCCGAACGGCGGCCTTAAAAAAGGCCGCCGGACGCGGCCGAAACTCGAGTCGGATTGACCGACCGTATATACGTGAGTGTCCCGTTATCCAATTAAATATTTTACATACAAATTTACATTCTACAGAAGCTACGGCTACGCGGCGCTTATTGCTCGTACGCACCACAAATATCGTTCGTCACGAACCATATTCGAGCGTGTGGACGACACTGAAGGGATCACCCGTCCTCAATACTCACACTTTCAAAACAAATTTAATATCTCATCCTCGCTGTTTCTAAAATAATTAAAATTACGTAAAGTTAATGTTAACAATGTTTAAGTTTTCCCGAGTACTCGGTACAAATTCTCAATTATTTGGGTTCAGGGTCATCAAAAGGGACATTTGACATTCAAACTAATCTAGTTAATGAATTCGGTGTCTCATGTGGGTGTCAAACGTCTTCCTACACAGATAATGGCATCACCTCTCACATTTCTACACTCTTTTGCACAACATGTAACGTTACATATTGGCTTTAAACAATATGTAAGCGTACATTTCCTACTAAAATCATCATTCATTGGAGACTATGTAGAAACTTAGGTACTTACATAGTGAATTTCCATACAACTAATATCTGTTCTATCGTGTCCTCACGATAAAGCATATTTTTCTGATCGTAATATTAGTATTCTTCATGTATTATTTCTATTTTAAACTGTAGAAAACTACGTTTTTCTGAAAATTTTATTTATTTACTTCATGTCATAATATTTCAAAACATTAATTATTGCTAAGCAACCTCTACCATTTTCTTAAGGTTGTATAGTTTTTAGGTCTAATTCTCTCTGGCCGCTAATTATAAAATAAACTGTCTCTCATTCTAGATTTAAACTTGGAATAGTTTTCTTGTAAGGGCAAGGAACTGAGATGGGCAGTCAACATTTGGACTTCAAAGAAGAAGCATCACAGATACCCTGAAAGGTGCAACGTGAAAATAGGGCTACTAAACCCTCATGGTGTACCGCTAATGAGCTGCTGCAGCCAGGTTGATGTTGTGGACTGCTGTGGGCTGCTAATGTGATACTGATCCTGCTGCTACCGCTGCTGATCTCTGCTGCGAACTTAAACCTCAGGTTGATGTTGTGAACTACTGAACCTAAACCCAGATCCTGCTGTGCGCTGTCGTTCCCTGCTGCGAGTCACTGAACTCTACCGTGGGCTACTGATCCTGCTGTGGGCTACTGATCCTGCTGTGGGCTACTGATCCTGCTGTGGGCTACTGATCCTGCTGTGGGCTACTGATCCCGCTGTGGGCTACTGATCCTGCTGCGGGCCGCGGACCTCTCGAGCCCAGGAGCCATCAAATCCTACTAGTCAAGAAACCCTCTCAGTTCCTATTTTTCTTTATTTTTAAGTTACGTCTATTTTAATTTATTTCATTCCATTTCATCTTTTTTAAAATATACTTGTTTTCTTAACCTTTTTTATTTACCCCGTACCTATACCTCCCTACAAACCTTTTTATGTTCACTAGCGTGACAAACACCACCTTACCTGTGCAGTTGGTTAAATTAGTTTTCGATTTTTTTCGGTTGGTAAGTATTTATTTGCCATGTACCATGAAAATTTGAAAAAAAACAATAAATCCACATTTATCATTCGCACTGCGAAGCTATGGAATACTTGAGTCGAGATCCCAATGTGTACTGTTTGGGTGTTTCAAACCTGGAGTGAATACGTAAATAGGTATCTCCAAGGTACCTAAGCGGGATTCATTCTAGACCACGGCATTACTCTATATAAGTAATATGATAAGTTTGGATGTTTGTTGCTCAATATACATCGCTACGTACGACCGTACCATATCGCCTGCGCGAGACACCATCGATGCGAAGCGAAGTATTAGAAAATGTTTGTTAGCCGTTAAAAATGTTTGTTAACATTTCTAACGGCAGTGCCATTACCAATAACTTTGACTCGTTACTTAAAAGAAAACACCAAAGTCATAATTATTTCGGTAAGACTGTTGATTGCACACGAATACTTGTAGCGTCTGTTAAAAAAACGTAAATGGCTCCACAACCCAGTTGCGTTGTTAAACTGGTGTCTCCATACCATGAGTACTCACAGCTCTAAGCCCACGCAATATTGTAGGTATTTTCCCAGAAGTCTGCGCGTTCTAAGCCCCCAATATGAGGACGTAATAACATGAGCTTTCGGAATCTGTCTAAGATTTCGAGATTAATATGGCGAAAAGGTCACAGTGCGGTGCCACAGTAAGAATAACGTAGCAGGAATTGAATTACATCAGCATCAGCTAAAGTACCTCTACAGTTACTATTATCGCGTAGCTTAAGTAAAATCAGCGTATCGTATGTTCCCACTGCTGGGGCTAGGCTTTCTCTCACAAGCACAAAGTCAAGGCCATTACCCACTACATGGGCCAAGTGCATGTCACTGCAAGTCATTAAAGTTACCTGCACCCTGCACCGTTAAAGTTGCCGTTGACAAGCTTGTACATTTGCAATGGGGTGTTTTCAAGATGCAAAAAGTCCTGTCAAAGTCAGTTCCCAATTTCACCACTTGGCTGGTTTACCAAGACAACTTACAAGAAAAGTTAATAAATAATTATTTGATCAATACAAACATGCGCGGTCCGAGGGGGGCCGGGGTCACAGGGGACATGACCCACCCCACAATCGTATAAGTTAAACAAAAAAACAAAAAATCTAAGATAATTTAAATATCTAATAGTACAGAGACTATTTTTTAACGCGGGAAAACAACTTTGGGGCGCTACTAGTAAAGAATTTTTTGCTCGATTTATTGTATTTCTACTTGTGACCACCCCCAAAACCTGAGGCTGCGTACTGGTGACCCCCTCCAAAATCATAGGTGGCGCCAATGTCTTAATTTATTACAGAAATTTCGCAAAAACTAACAGTGGTGCCACATTTGGCAAAGTTTACAACTATATCTGACAAGTCAATTTGCATCTGGAGAACGCCTAATTAAATAATGTCATTTTCTGTGAAAAAACAACCGACTTTAATTTAAAATTAAACTGAAACACACGACTAATTTTCATATATTGTGTTAAATTAACTAAACCAATTTCGATAAAATGTAAGTAGGTTCATCACATCTCAAGGTCAAGTATGATCCGCTTCGTTCACTTTGGTAACTGACTGATTCGTAACCAGCTACGAAAAAAGAAATTTTTTCACTGTTTTGTAACCGGTTACTAATAAACACCGCTTCATCCACTTTCGTAACTGACTGATTCGTAACCAGCTACGTAAAAAGAATTTTCTTCACTATTTTGTAACTGGTTACTAATAAACACTGCTTCATCCACTTTGGTAACTGACTGATTCGTAACCAGCTACGTAAAAAGAATTTTCTTCACTTCGATATATTTTAAAATCAGTTATGAAAAGATACTTGTTCTCTGTTATGGAACCAGTGACTAAAACCTATTTTTCTAAATTCTGGCTGTATTCTTAATTATGGCATCTCATGAGTGATAGATCAATGTCAATCAATTCAAATGCAAATCGAGTGTCTCTTGTTTTCCGAATGGAAGCCAAAAGAAAAAGTTGAAGTGTCTCTTGTCTGCATTGATACTACGTTTTATTTCTACATTTACAATAAATTTGTGCTAATTTTATTGTTATGGAATATTTTCCTACAAAACGAGCAGGTACTAAGTTAGTATTCGAAGGCCGTGAGTACCATAAACGTAAAAAATATGTTAATGGCAGTACATTTTGGAAATGTACTAACAGCAATAAGCAGTGCCACGGAAATATGACAGTAAACTCTGAAAACGTAAAAATTAAAGAAAATCCGCACAGGTCGGATTGCTTACCGAATACGGCAAAGTGTAAAATTCGAAAAAATGACACAACTCAGACAAAAGGTTTGTGAGAATTATGAACCAATACAGAAACAGTTCGAAGAAGTCATATGTGAGCTAAAGGACGATGGTGTGGATTTGCTTGACGTAGAATTACCTAAATTTGAAAATATTAAAAGTGGCTTGTACAAAGCTAGAAATAAACAATTGCAAGTCCCCAAATTACATTTTAAACTACCAAAAGATGTGAAAGTACCGAGAAGTTTCATAAAATCCTTTTAGCGGACTACAATGACGAGATAAGAATTTTAATATTCTGCTCTCCTGATATTGAAGGCATTTTAAACAAAATTGACTTATTTTTGCTGGATGGAACTTTTAAAGCTAGTCCACCGCCCTTTAAGCAGATATATAGTATTCATGGATACAGTGCGGATACGAAAAAGTAATTCCCTTGTTTTTGCCTTCCTCGAAAATAAGAAACAAAAACTTATGAATTACTATTTGATATAATCAAATCCGATATCCAACATGGAGTCCATCCAAGATGTTACTTGATTACGAGAAACCGGCAATTAACGCGATTCGTAAAGAATTTCCGAATACCACAGTTAAAGGTTGTTTTTATCATTTATGTCGTAGCTTATTCAAAAAAGCCAAAAAGTTTGGAATCAAGTCGAGAGTGCAGAGGCGGCATGTTGCCCGATGTGCGGGTCTAGCTCGTTTGCCCTTTAAATATATTACATCCGGTTACCAATACATCATGAAAAAGTCGCCAAAAACTGAACCAGTACAGAAATTTAATTCTTATTTTGATCGTTTTTGGTTACACGACATTAAGTTCATTAAAATGTGGTGTTGTAATGAAGAAGAGATACGAAGTACAAATTATGTAGAAGGTTGGCATTCTCGGTTAAACCGGTATGTAGGTATTAAAAATCCATCTATCGCCAAAGTGCTTGATATTTTAGAAAAGAAATTAAGATAAAAATACTACTGGGAAGGCTAAAACCCGAAAAAGAGCAAGTATGAAGAAATCGATGAAGAAATAAATTCAGCCATAGAAGAGTTGAAGAATAAGAGAATTAGTGTTGGTCATTGCATAGAGATTATTGCCCCTTTTGTTTTTTAGTTCAAGTGAAAACTTGTTGTTTTGGCCTGGAAGATATTGCCCCTTTTGTTTTTCAGTTTAAGTAAATACCCACATTATTTCAAAAATATTTTTTTTGCATATTACAAATATAGTTTTGCAGCAGCCGCTAAATAGGTAAACCTGTATCGTGAGAGGCCTATCAGTTAATTTAGATAATTTAGAAACAAGAACAGCATAAAAAATATTTACTGTCTCTTATTTGTAACTAGCTGTGCCCTGCCACGCATCGCTGTGGCACATTGTGATGCAAAAGTAAGATAAAACAATCCTTGATGCGGAATATATATCATTATAAAATTTCAGCTCGATCGGTGCAGAACTTTTTGAGTTTTTGAAGCGTACACAAACCAACAACATTTTTATATATAGAGATTTGTCAAACACTACTATGGTCAAGCCTTTTCATTTGATATATTCCATGTTGAGGTAGTAGAAGTGAAGAAAAAAATCTAATTCGCCATTTTATGTTGGGGTCCATCTTGGATTTTAAATGTGTATAGTCTACTATAATCGTCAAACCCTTTCATTTGGTACCCATATTGAGGTAGTAGTAAAAAATATAATATATTTCGTCATTTTGTGGTGGCGGCCATCTTGGATTTGATATCTGTCATGGTATGTAGTATTTTACTAGTCAAACTCATATATTTGATACCCGTACTGAGGAGGTTGAAAAAATATTTTGTCCGCCATGTTGTGGAGGCGCCCATCGTGAACGCTTCGTTCACTTTGGTGAATTATATTTAACCAAACAGTGTTGGACGGCCTCCCACTAAATGGACAGATGACCTCACAAAGGTCGCTGGAAACCGCTGGTTGCAGGTTGCGCAGGACCGTTCGTTGTGGAAATCTAGGGGGGAGGCCTATGTTCAGCAGTGGACATCTTGCGGCTGATGATGATGATGAAACATTGCTAAGAACCACCGCACGAAAACTAACCTTCAAATAAAAACTGCATCGAAATCGGTCTATCCGTTGAACTCTGTGGTGCCACAGCACACACACACACAGACATAGACGTCAAACTCATAACACCACTTTTTATGGTCGGGGTTAAGGTTTTAGTCACTGGTAACATATAACATGAATAACCAGAACCAAGAAGTATTTTTTCATAACTAGTTATAAAATACTGAAAATTAGTGTTGATTAGTAACCGGTTACAAAACAGTGAAAAAAAATCTTTTTACGTAGCTGGTTACGAATCAGTCAGTTACGAAAGTGGATGAAGCGGTGTTTATTAGTAACCGGTTACAAAACAGTGAAAAAAATTCTTCTTTCGTAGCTGGTTACGAAACAGTCAGTTACCAAAGTGGACGAAGCGGTATGATCGATCAAACAAAACCAGAATCATCAAGATGGATTCACAACAGCAGCTGGCTAGGAGCCAGCTATTGTTTGCATGTTACGCGGAGCTACCGCGTAGAATGCAAACAAAAAAAATCGTACAACCAAATTGACCCTTGAAGTCTATTAAAAATATTCAGAGCGGGAATTATCGGACCTACGAGCTCAGGATATGGGAAGTCCGGCGTTCTTCTGTTATTGCCACTGGAACACCGGCTTATTATATGCCTAAACAAAGTTTCGATGATGTTTTGAATTTAATAGATATATATTTTCACCTTGAACTAATTATCACCTAAAAAATAGTTACATATAACGCTGGCTAATAAATGACGAAAGGGAGATATGATTTTATAGTAAGTAGGATTTCTCATGAATAGAATCATTTGCAGGAATAATTTTGAGTGAATTTAAATATAATCAAGAATAATTGTGAAGCCGCGGGTTACACCGCGGGGTGAAACTAGACGCTTATATAAATAAATCTATTTCTTGAAAAGTGTATCATAAAAATATGAAATCGTCTTAAAGACCGTCCTTTTTCCGGGAAGAGCGATCGCGTACGTCCAAGTTTGTGCTATAAATCCTGCACGGTGTTCGCGTTATGAACTTTTTGTTGTCTATTTGTTTTGTAGTGCGCAACTTTGGCGGGAAAAAGAGTTAAAAGAAACATGGCGCCGGTAAAACAAGATGGCGACGAATCCGAGGTGACGGAGACAGCAGATTGTCTTGCAGGCTCTTGCCAAAACGCTTTCTTGTGTACGACTGTCTTTTGAACTTAAATTACGGATAAAATATGGTTGCTCGTGGTAAACAGCATTCAGAATCAGAAATTCTATATTATAACAGACCCGCGGTTTTACCCGCACAGATTCCGTTAAAGTCAAAGTTCTTTATTGATAAATGTACAATTTAAAATATCACTCCAATTTTAGAAAAACCAAAATAAGAATATAGAGTGGAGTATAGGCCACATTGCCACCTTCTGCTCTACATTTTACAGTTTAAATTGAATATTCTATTGTACGATAATAAGTATTGTACAAATAAGTGTCAAAGATTAAAGTATATGTATTTATTACAATTTTAATGAACAATGTCAATTTTTTACAATTTTATTGTGAGTTTGCCATTACTTTCCCGAGATAGAAAAGGAGCCTATGCTATTCCTGACTATAATCTAACTATGGTAAAATTTCAACTTGTTGTACTCCGACGTGATTGAACACCAAGTATCGAAACTTTTCCATTTATTTATGTAATACCTACTAAGTAGTAAAATTCAAATACCTAGTGGTAACATAATTATGAGCAGCGCTGCTGCGACAGATAAATAAAGAAAATAATAATGCTGCGAAAGATATACCTATACATACTTTTCTAGTCTATCTATACTCAAGGACACTATCTAGGCTAACCCCATTGTTAGCCATTATCCAACTGTTAAGTAGTTGGCGAATAGACACATTCCCTCGCTCGTCTCGTCCAAAGAGTGACGAGACGTCATGATCGGGACGTCACGACGTCATCCGATGATGACGGGGGTCATGATCTCTCCCTGGGCTGGGTCCAGTACCTATGTGGACCACTAATTAAAACGCACGCATACACTTATTACACGGTCTTAAGACTTGGCCAATGACTATGACCCTCCCCTAGAACCAAAGCTGGATCTACCCTGGAAGTAGCACACCTTTGCTAGATATTCTAGGAGTAGGAATGCGCAAACATTACTGGGTCCCTTTTGAAGGACATTGATATCTAATAAACTACGTATCTGAATAGGTAAAAACAAATAGAAGTAAGCAAGCCTACCTATAGTAACTTAGGTAAACGAAACGTAGGTACTTGCAATTTTCGTGAAGTTTAGAAACAAAGGGAAAAACCCATCCTTTTCCTTCAAAACTACGCAACCGCTCGGGGTTCACAATTTAACTGTCAATAAACATTTACTTATTACTTCGCCCTTCGACGGCCAAACCCTAACGAGGCCGAGCCATACTGACAGCGGGTTTGTCGGCATCGGGGGCTTACCGCTGCGTTTCAACATTTATACCTACAGATATGTACTCAAAGTATTTATTTCTATTACTAATATCTAACATAAACAAAAGAACAAAATTAAAAATTTTGATTAACCCCCGACTACCTCAGATTTGTTATCTTTACAACATTCTACTAGTCAAGCCCTTTCATTTGATACCCATATTGAGGCAATTGTGAAAAAAGTGGCGAAATGTATTTCGCCATTTTGTGGTAGCAGCCATCTTGGATTTGAAATTTGTCTTAGTGCAAAGTATTCTACTAGTTAAGCCCTTTCGTTTGGTACCCTTATTGAGGTAGGAGTGAAAAAAATAATATAATTCGCCATTTTGTGGTGGCGGCCATCTTGGATTTGAACTTTTTATAGTGTATAGTATTCTACTAGTCAAGCCCTTTCATTTGATACCCATATTGAGGTAGTTTGTGAAGAAATATTTTGTCCGCCATTTTGTGGAGGCGGCCATCTTGAATCGATATTAACCATACATAGCTAAGAACATTCGCACGAATATTAACCTACAAATAAAAAAAACCGCATCGAAATCGGCCCATCCATTTGAGCTCTACAGACAGACAGACATCGACGTCAAACTTATAACACCCCTTTTTTGGTCGGGGTTAATGACAAATTTAAATGTTTCTTTCTCAAATACTCAAATCTTTCTTGCGTCATATGCATCATATCATAACGCGCCTAAAGAAGTATAACTTCAAAAAGTTGACCTGACCCATACAAACTGGCCTCTTCTTCTAGAGACGCAAGAAAGATTTGAGTATTTGAGAAAAAAACATTTAAATTTGTCATTAACCCCCGACCAAAAAAAGGGGTGTTATAAGTTTGACGTCGATGTCTGTCTGTCTGTAGAGCTCAAATGGATGGGCCGATTTCGATGCGGTTTTTTTATTTGTAGGTTAATATTCGTGCGAATGTTCTTAGCTATGTATGGTTAACATCGATTCAAGATGGCCGCCTCCACAAAATGGCGGACAAAATATTTCTTCACAAACTACCTCAATATGGGTATCAAATGAAAGGGCTTGACTAGTAGAATACTATACACTATAAAAAGTTCAAATCCAAGATGGCCGCCACCACAAAATGGCGAATTATATTATTTTTTTCACTCCTACCTCAATAAGGGTACCAAACGAAAGGGCTTAACTAGTAGAATACTTTGCACTAAGACAAATTTCAAATCCAAGATGGCCGCTACCACAAAATGGCGAAATACATTTCGCCACTTTTTTCACAATTACCTCAATATGGGTATCAAATGAAAGGGCTTGACTAGTAGAATGTTGTAAGTACAGATAACAAATCCGAGGGAGTCGGGGGTTAGTCACATTTTTAATTTTGTTCTTGTACCGATACAGATTCGAAGTCACCAATTAAACTAATACTTACCTAAATAAATAAGTAGTTGGTAAGTATTAATGGGCATTGTTCATACAACGCTATCTAGCCTTACACTATAACAAAACTTAGATAGCTTGATAAAAAAAGGTGTGCGCTTAAGACCGCACCGCAGGAGTAAAAACTAAAATAAAAAATACTTATATTTAAAGACCACTAAATAATTTTTAATAATTAAAAATAAAAATTGTTTAAAAGTTGAACATTAGAATATACGTAGGAAGCACAGTAACACGAGAATAACAAGGGGATGAATGAAAAGTCTATTAATATTATGTAAAATATGTACATATTAATATTATCATCATCATCAGCCGCAAGACGTCCACTGCTGAACATAGGCCTCCCCCCTAGATTTCCACAACGAACGGTCTTGCGCAACCTGAGACCAGCGGTTTCCAGCGACCTTTGTGAGGTCATCTGTCCATCTAGTGGGAGGCCGTCCAACACTGCGTCTTCCGGTTCGTGGTCGCCACTCGAGAACCTTTCTTCTCCATCCGTTGTCAGTTCTGCGAGCGATGTGGCCTGCCCATTGCCACTTCAGCTTGCTTACTCTTTGAGCTATGTTGGCTACTTTCGTTCTTTTGCGAATATTCTCATTACGGATTCTGTCGCGCAAAGAGACTCCGAGCATAGCCCTCTCCATAGCTCGCTGTGTGACTTTGAGCTTCGTTATGAGGCCCACAGTTAAGGATAATAATATTATATAGTATATTATAATAATAATATTATGTAGGTAGTATATTTTAAATATGTTAATAAAAATATTCTGTTCTATTAATGGCCAAGAAAATTTAAAAAAAATACGCGTTTTATCGTTTAACTGGCATTTTTTTTATTATTTGCTATTTATTTATTTTATAGGTATTTCGCTAAAAATGCATAAATTTGTTGTGTTTACCTATAGTGTATATAGTGTAGCCGTGATGAAAATAGATATCATTTTATCTGTTTACGTGTAAGTGCTGTGATAAAACAGTAATACGAGTATATTACAACACAAACTTTTTTGCAATAGATGTGAAATGCAAATTTAATATTTCGTGACAAGTTCCATTAATGTGGTAATTACCTAGAAGTTAATGTCGCGATAAAAATCTTCTATCGGACTTCTCGTTCCACAAAAGGGCGACATCGTTTCATGGTTGATGTTCCAAAAACGCGAACGAAGAGATTTGACTCCACGTTTCTGATAAGAACGTCTAGGTTGTGGAATGCGTTGCCTGAGTGGGTTTTCCCTGATGGTTACAATCTTGGTGTCTTCAAATCGAGAGTGAATCGGTTTTTTCTAGGTAAGCACGCTCCATCGTAGATCTCATCATCGCTTAACATCAGGCGAGATGGTGGTCAAGTGCGAACCTATTATAGTTAAAAAAAAAAAGACATAAATAAGAGCGTGACGCTAGATTTCAATTCACAGCCCACGAAAATTCTGTCTCGGCGCGCCACTTTTCACTTAAAAAAAAAATACGAGTGACTGTATTCCCGCTGCCGCTCATGCTAGCGACGCCAACCCGCTATCACAGCAGCTAGACCCTTCGCACAGCCCTTTCGCTGAAGTTACAACATCCCGATAGCCGGCCCCGACGCAATCAATTCGAGAAAACTACCGCTCGCCCTAAGTATACATTTTACTAACAATTTATTTAGGAGTCAGTTTCTATGAAGCCTTTATGAAAGTGTTCACGAGATACGAAAACTGGGGAAAATTAGATCCCGGTGTTAAACAAACACTCCCTCGACTGGTCTTTCCCATTTCCGGCGCGAGGGTAATGAAATTATGTAGATACTACTTATTATACGAGTAGGTAGCCGCCCAGAA
Source organism: Ectropis grisescens (assembly GCA_017562165.1). NCBI lineage: Eukaryota > Metazoa > Arthropoda > Insecta > Lepidoptera > Geometridae > Ectropis > Ectropis grisescens. Next base: position 25,641,640 of record CM029787.1, on the reverse strand, counting down.
AGCATGTGACCTATTTATATATTAGGTTACCTCGCCAATGATGTTCTACTATTAGGTACTACACATATTGTTAGTAGCCGCCGGCGGTTTTAATCACCTAGTTTCCGTTATTTATTCGCGATGAGACATAGCAATCCTGCTATTCCAGAGTTTCCAGACTATATTCTGTGTAATTTCAAAACGATTCATACAGGTGTTTCTATGTGATTGAGCAAACAACATCTTTTTTTTACATCTATAGGTAATGAATAATGAGAGATAGAAATTTTAATTACTTTAGTTTTTGAATTGAAAACTTCGTTTGGCGCGCCACATCATGGATAAAAAATCTTCGGGTAAACTTGGGACCATGGCCATTGCCAAGGCTATCTAGAAATGCGTCAGCGTTTCTCATTGGCCATCCAGAAATGCTGACGTCGTGACGACACATGACCATGCTCATGGCCATACCCTCCGGGTTCACTCGCGTAGTTTTCAAAGTAACCTATCAAATTCTGAGTCATAAGTTATCACTTCTATCGGCAGTTCCTGACTGCCAATATTTTTTTTACTATGTACACTCATCAATCATGACAATCATGCCTGATGTTAAGCGACGATGCGGTCTACGATGGAACGTGCTTATCTGGAAGAACCCGTTCACTCTCGATAGACAGTAAAATTGTAACCACTGAGAAAACCCCCACTCAGGCAACGCATTCCACAGCCTAAACGTCAAAAGTATCAAATGCTATAACTCTTAACATTCCGATAGCTGGAACAAATTTTTGGGTAGGTAGGTAATTGAGGCAAGCAGAAAACTTGTCATATAGGTACCTCTCCAATTAATTAATTGTTGATTGTCCAATTAATTGTTGACTTCAAATTGCTGGGACTCGGAGCCCCTCTCAAGAGAGAGTGAAGGTCGTAATCCATCACACTGCCCAAGTGCGGGTTGCAATTTTTTTAAATCTCTCGTCTTTATACCGAAGCTGTACTACAACTCGTCATTTTTTAACGGACAGTTTTTCTTCAAATAGGTTTTCCTTACCTCTACCCTCCATACTCATGACGTAATAAACGATACGAATCCGCCATTGCCATCTAGCTTTCTATGCCACAAAACACTGTGAATAGACTTCATATCTGAATAAGATATTGGCCACTTAATCTTACCATTATATATTATGTATCTACCTATACCTGATACCCAAAAGGTAATTTTGCTTCAGTAGTTAAGACTAGCTAGCTACAAAATGACTACCTAATGTTCTGAATAGAAATGGAAATGGCTTAATTACCTAAACAAAATCTATCAATCTTCCACAAAGCGGACTTAGTAATTAAGGAGCTTAACAAAGCGCAAAAAATTACCTACTTCGAGGCGGACTTAATTTCGGCGTATGACGAAGCACAACTGATGAAAAATAAGTGATTCTTGGCTAATCTACGCCATTAATGATATCTCCTGGCGAAAATCTAAAACTACACATTTGTAACAAGACTTTTGTTTTATGACAAATTAAAAAAACATTTATTTACATAAACATGCAATGGTTTTCCATTAAGTCAATTTTTATAAAGTAAGTATAGCCTATGTTTATGGGCAGCACAACATATAGAATGTACTGCAGCTCCCGCACTGCAACGCCTGTGACGCGGGAACCAAAATACGAATTTCCAAAATGATGAAACACCTACAATTTGAAATCGCTAAATACTAAAAATTATAAGATGGGACTGCGATAGTAGCGCCACCCGTAAGCGGAGAAGTTATGACTGGGGGTTCATTTGTGATGGAGATCGAAGATCGATTTGGCCCTAGAGTTCAATAGGCATGACGACTCATTTTTGATTTAATGTGCCATCAAAAGGCTACTCAATAACTGAACCATAGGTGAAAGAATTACTTTACTACTTATCGCGATTTTAAAATAAAAAACGCTTCATACAAAAACACTACAGAAGCGTGACGTCACAGTGCCGTATTTTCTATGCGTCGCGCGTAAAGTTTGTCATCATCATCATCAGCCGCAAGACGTCCACTGCTGAACATAGGCCTCCCCCTAGATTTCCACAACGAACGGTCCTGCGCAACCTTCAACCAGCGGTTTCCAGCGACCTTTGTGAAGTCATCTGTCCATCTAGTGGGAGGCCGTCCAACACTGCGTCTTCCGGTTCGTAGTCCCTACTCGAGAACCTTCCTTCCCCATCGGTTGTCAGTTCTGCGAGCGATGTGGCCTGCCCATTGCCACTTCAGCTTGCTTACTCTTTGAGCTATGTCGGCCACTTTCGTTCTTTTGCGAATATTCTCATTACGGATTCTGTCGCGCAAAGAGACTCCGAGCATAGCTCTCTCCATAGCTCGCTGTGTGACTTTGAGCTTCGTTATGACGCCCACAGTGAAAGACCACGTCTCAGTTCCATAAGACATCACTGGCAACACGCACTGTTAAAGACTTTCGTCTTTAGGCATTGGGGTATTATGGACTACGAGAACCCAGTTTCCCGAACGCTGCCCATCCGAGTTGGATTCTTCGCTGGACCTCTTTGTCGAAGTTGGATCTACCTAATTGGATCTTTTGACCCAGGTAGACGAATTCGTCAACAACTTCGTGTGGTATTTCCAACAATAACCAAAACAGGTGAGACATGAACATTTGACATGACCTTCGTCTTGTCCATATTCATCCTCAAACCTACCTGTTGGGAACCAACGCCTCGGTGCTATGCTCAGGTCCCTGAGCATAGCACCGAGGTCCTCCAGCGACTCCGCCACAATGACTATGTCGTTGGCATACCGAAGGTGAATGATGCATTCGCCGTTAATATTGATGTCATATCCGTTCCAGTCCAGTAGCTTGAAAACATCTTCCAGCGCGGCAGTAAACAGTTTCGGAGATATAACATCTCCCTGTCTCACGCCTTTCTGTAGCTGGATATGTTTTGTGCACTGGTCCTGTAATCGGACAGACAGTGTGGCTTTACTGTAGATACACTTCAACATTTAGATATAGCGATAGTCAATGCGGCATCGCTGGAGAGACTGAAGCACTGCCCAGGTCTCGATGGAATCGAAGGCTTTCTCATAGTCCACACACACGCTATACATAGTGGCCGATTATACTCCTCGGTTTTCTGTATAATCTGCCGAAGCGCATGGATGTGGTCTATGGCTTCTTCTGCTCCACGCTTCTGGCGTATTACCGTTAAGTATGACGGAGTCGAACAGCTTCTGGAGGACTTTAAGTACCGGTTTTCCACCCGCTCTCAGAAGCTCAGTCGTAATTCCGTCGTCGCCAGGTGCTTTGTTGTTTTTAAGTTGTTTGAGGGCCATCCTAATCTCAGACAGGCTGACTTCCGGGATATCTTCGGTAAAGTTTGTATGGTAGCTATATTAAATATTGCGTTTAGGAAACTGGTTTCATAACAAAAGTCACTTGAAATCACTTGGGTTATCCAATGGTAAATACATTTTCTAATAATTTCGTACTTTTCAAATGGGCTTGCCCATCCAGCTTTGAATGATCATAAAGTAAGTTAAACTAAAAAAATATAAAAATTAATATTGGTACATATTTTATTCTATTTAAATACTGTCATTAGATCAAACAATTTAATATAACTGCAGGACCTGTTGTCACGCCTATTACCTTCTTACCGAAAAACAATTAGGTATATCGTAATACGCGCCTAACGCAGCACGTAATCAGGATAATCATAGATAGATTCTTCTAGTTTATTACTCGTATTTTCTATTGTACATAATAGGCATGACGACTGATCCTGATTGATATAATGACAGTATTTAAATATAATAAATCAGGCCACATCGCTCGCAGAACCAAACCGCTCCCACTAGATGGACAGGTCGCAGGAAACCGCTGGTAGCAGGTTGCGCAGGACCGATCGTTGTGGAAATCTAGGGGGAGGCCTATGTTCAGCAGTGGACATCTTGCGGCTGATGATGTTGATGAGTAATATGCAAACATTAGTGTGTTCCGGTTTGAAGGGCAATATTTCCAGAGAAATTACAGGGCTTAGAGATATCTTAGATCTCTGGATGACGAGCGCAGTGCAGTGCTAGGTAATGATTTAGACTCTTCATGTCCCAATAGCAGCTTATCACTGTGATGATGAAGGAAAGCATTGTTAGGAAAGCACAATCATGTTTAGAGTTTTTCTACATCGTGCATCTTGTATTTATGTGCGAGGTATAAGCTGAGCTTATACCTCGCACATAAATACCTGTCTGGATATACTTGACCACCATCGGTGGTACACACCATAAATACGGAGTGTACTTGACCACCATCTCGCCTGATGTTAACGGACGATGCGGTCCCCGGTCCAACACGCTGGGCCAGTGTGGGTTTCAGAATGATGCACGATGTAGAAAAACTCGAAACATGATTGTGCTTTCCTAACAATGCTTTCCTTCATCATCACAGTGATAAGCTGCTATTGGGACATGAAGAGTCTAAATCATTACCTAGCACTGCACTGCGCTCGTCATCTAGAGATCTAAGATATCTCTAAGGTATTTATGTGCGAGGTATAAGCTGAGCTTATACCTCGCACATAAATACCTGCAATAGTGTGAGTGATCACCAATCAGGCAGGAGCTTGAAATTTTGTCCGCGAGGTATAGGCTGAGCTTTGCATTAGTGTGAGTGATCACCAATCAGGCAGGAGCGCGGCGAGACAGAATGGCGCCGCGCCTAAGGCCGGTTGTCACACCTACACTATCCATGTACACTCACACAAATGCAAAGCTCAGCTTATGCCTCGCGGAGTGTACTACACCCTATAATAGTAATAATAAAAACACTCATTGTGAAGGCAAGTCCCATTTTAGTCAACTGCTTGTTTTAAATAATTTCTCTTATTATTCTCCTCCATGACCAACTAGTTTTATAGAATGAAAAAAAAACAACTCAAGTAATTTACCACATTTTACTATCACTACTGTAGAATCTCACCAGATATGTGCAAGGAAAACATATTGACTTACTGTTTTTACTGATCTTCTCGGTACAGTACAGTGACATACGCCAACTTCTCATTGTGAAATTTATTTTTAACAGTTAGGTACATTTTGTCAAGAACTTTTACTTCACTCAAGGTATTTTAACCAACAGTCTAATCTTAAGGTATGTTCACTCATACTTAATCTCAGCCATTATCTTATTTTGTATCATAGTGCAGCCAAATAAACGCATTCACAATAACGTTCAGTGAGGAGTGAGTTACCAATTCAAGACTTGCAAATCTAACAGCAACAGTTGAGCTTCAAGCTTTGAGTCCACAAAAGCAATGCTTGAATTTTTGACAGCTTACTAGAATGGTTATCATAGCTTGCCAAAATATTGTCCCACAATTAACTTCAATCTGATAGGATAGCCAAATTAGGCTGTCTACAATGTCAAAGTAAGTTTTCCTTACCAACAGGATCCCAAATAGTTTGATAAAACACTCAAGAGATGAAATCCTATGGTGGGGATTTAAACTCTCCTGCAGCAATTACCACAAAAATTTTGTAATGTCTCTCTCACTCTGCACGCAGTCTGACACACTAACTCCGATTCCTTGGCATAGAGATCACTGTCTCAATTGGGAAGCCTCTTGTGTCAGTAGTCCATAGCTTTCCTTCTCCACATTTTGCGAAACAGCTGCAAGAGGTAAACACTTCAAATATCCTGCTCTGGAGTCTTCCTATGAGTTCATGCTGTTCACCGTGGAAACAGCTGGACCCTGGAGTTCTGAATCGACAGTTTCTTAAGCAGATGGGGCGTCATCTCCGTTCTCCGACGGCGCTCAAATCTCTATCTAGTCATACAGCGTAGAAGGCACTCGGCGTACACTCGGCAGCTGCTAAGCCTGAACCGACAACAGTTGCGACTGGTCACGGGCGCACTGACAGGTCACGGTTTGTACAATAAACACCTATTCACACTAGGTATTACTGACAGTCCTCTTTGCAGAGCTAAGAGAGCCTTGAGGCTGAAGAAACGGCCGCTCATGTGCTCATGGAGTGCACGGGAGTGGCGGCGCATCGAGCGAAGTTCCTGGGCACACCGGGGACGCTCCGTGAAGCATGCGGCAACGTGATGAACTGCTGGGCTTTCTGTTGGAGTTGTGTTGGCGGTAGTGAAGCCCACTTCCCACACGCAAAACAGGCGCACTGAGACGTCGAGTTGCGGAAAAAAAGCCCGCCCACGAAGCCTGAGCGGGAGCGCCACTACTGCTACTACTGTGCTGTGCACTTTCAGTCGTTTTGATTAGTACTGAGATTAGATTAAGGACTCCAAACTTGTATGTTTATTGACCATTTTAAAATATTTCAATATTAATGTAAAAAATACAAGTCCACAACGTCATGTTCTCTAGACTAATCCGTCCTGAACTGTTCCTGGTGCAAATATGCCACAAATGCTTGCCTCTCTGAAAGACGATGGCCGTCATCTGCCTCAGAACAGAGCCAGAGATTATATATCTCAGTTTGATAACAAATTATAGGTAATTGTCTGTTGTTAAACTATTTTGTCTTTCGTTATCCATTTGTCCAGTTTATTCTTAAAAGAGTTCAACGATTTTGGTGAAACAAAACTCTGGTTATGCGTGAAATGTCCACCATGTATTCCCCTACACATATCCAGCGAGACATTTACTGACTCCATCAAGCTTTATACACATCTGTGTGTTTATAGTTGATCTTCTTGTCGATCCCCATGAGTTGCCTGATGATGAACTCCGGGAGACGCTTGTGCCGCCAGTGCGTGGGGAGCGGCGTGTGGTTGGCGCGCTCGATCTTGGAGCGGACGTACTCCTCGGCGGAGAACTCTTCGGCTGCCTTCATCATGGACAGCAGCTCGTTCTGGAATATCTTCTCTTTCACTTGACGACGACGCTGCTTCACCTGGAAACCGGTGAAGAATACATCAGAATATGATATAAACTCAATACTATTACTATTAATCACACAGTATCACACGGCTATCGGAAAGTAAAGATTCTAATTTATTACCTAGCACTATACTGCGCTCATCACAGATGCAAGATTATTTATCTCTATGTCCAGTAATTTCACTGGAACCAATGTCCTTCAAACTGGAAAACAGTGATGTTTTCACATTATTGCTTTGTGGTAGAATAACTGGCAAAAATGTTACTTCCCCAGACAAACTCTGCAAAGAGTTTATACCACAGATTCAAACTAAGTGTTTTAAATCTATGTTTACCGTATGCAGTACAAAGCAGTGGAATAGTCTATTAGATTTTGTGTTGCCATATTGCCAGATCGGTACAGCCTCTAAAAAGATTTCAAAGCTTATTAACTAGTATTTCCTAGGTAACAAAGTTACATCCTAGGCAATCATCGGCCATATTGGTTAACAGGTAAATGCTTCATGCAAACATCAAACTATGTAAAGCTGTAAAGCTTCAATAAGTCAGGGGTTGTTTACCTGATAAGGTCCAACTTTGTCATCACTGCCAGCTTTAACAGACAACGAAAACAATAGCAGTAATCCAGCTGTGGGAATAAAGTGGCCTTGATGCTATGTAGAGTCAGAATACATAGCAGACTCTATTCTGAATTCACTCTTGTACACACTTACTCTGACACATATATGTATCCTGTTGCACTATCCTTCTTGCACCTGAGATGCACAAAGCGAGGCTAGGAAAATTAAAGTGCTAATACATAAATATTTAGTACGTATTCAACACATATAATAAATGGAAAATTGTGAATATAAATGTTAGTTACGCAATCACGGCAGGCAACCAGTGGTAGGACTCTTGGCAAAGTCCACCTTGGTACCACTCCTTTGCCAGTTATTCTACCGCCAAGCAGTAATGTGCAAACGTTACTGTGTTCCGGTTTGAAGGGCAATGTTTCTAGAGAAATTACAGGGCTTAGAGATTTAACATCTTAGATCTCTGGGTGACGAGCGCAGTGCAGTGCTAGGTAATGATTTTGACTCTTCATTTTCCAATAGCTGCATGCCACTGTGCTGTTATGTGGCAGGCATGTCACTTACCATCAGGCACATGTCCTGCTCGTCTCATCACATTTTATAAAAAAAAAAGATAAGGCTGAAATTTGGAACACTATTAGATTATAGACTGAAATTATACATAGGCTTACTACATAGGCATAGGCATACTTTTTATTGCAGGAAAATAGCAGAAACAGGAACTACGCGGGTAAAACTGCAGGGTGATGATAGTTGGTACATATCTTCCCTGCCCACCACTTGCAGTGCACCTATCTTAAATAGCTCACATTAATGTGGACATGGTAAATCAGTTTATAAATAGGGTTGTCTGTCACAGCGCTATTTATAATCAGCATTATCTACAGCAGCTACAAAGTTCGCAATTCTCAACTCACCCGAGCCCAACGATGCCTCATCCTTTTCCAGAGCTTCCTCCGCTGATGTTTCTTCATCTTCTTCTTCCTGATCACGATGAGCCGAGCAGCTTGTTTCTCCTCCTGCTCCAACGTCGGTAACCCGATCTCATCCTTTATCCCTCCTTCTATGAGCGGCAGAATTGAACGGGGATTGATTATCGGTACATATTTAATGGGTTCTTGCTGTATTCTATTTGTAATTTGGCCTATTGGGTATTTGTCCACGATCTCTACCCCGATACTTCTAGGAGCGAATGTCAGAACTCTAGAGTTTTGAGCTTCTGACTTGATCGTGTTGGTTATGTTTACGCTCGGTTTACATTCTTTACTAGCTTGAAGTACCGCTTTTAGGTTGATAAACCGCAAATCTGGAAATACGATTTGTAAAATTATTAAAAACTTCGATTTCGAAGTTGGCCATAGCATGATGTCATGGCTATCGTTTTTGCACTGTTGGGTATAGGTCTCATTCACCGTGCCATTTTCAAGCATAAATATATTTTATAATATATTTTTATATGATAAATTATAATAAATATATATTTTACGGCATAACATAACCTAAAATTTTACTTACATTTTGCGGTATTCTGGAAAGAATTCATCATCCTGATGAATTAAAACTTAGTTCCTTAATTCATGACCCATTCACAAAATAGTAAAGTTTTATAATAATCTACTTTGACATAATTGAATCTCGAAAACCTAGAAAATCTTGGAAAATATGATTTGTTTTTTTTTCTACTCAATGTTGCCATGACGCGACTGAATTTATCCAACTTTTTAGGCGCACGATAATAAAACAATTTTTAATCATGTCTTGATTGTATTGTGTCCCAAAAACAAACCATGCGCCTCGCATTATCATAAATACCTAATAAAGTAAGGACAATAACGTGTTACACTCACCTCATTTCACAGTTTAATAAGAAGGTTTTAAATAAATTGATACAAGTGGATGTCAATGTCACTGAGACTGGCATCCGTCACAACACGGTTACATTATTCTCATAAAATATGGAGAACGGACCGATGTGAACTGAGGTTTGTGATTATTATTTTTAATATAAAATGTATTTGTGAGACTGCAACAATAGTGAAATGTGATTAAAAAGCCAAAATGGATTTACTTCGTTTAATTTTATTCTACTTCTGAGGTGTTTATCAAACGATTTACAGCGGGAATGGAAAACGATAACATCTACACAAAGCAAAATATTGTTCGAAAGTATTTTGATGTTCCGTTGCCGTTAAAATACTTCGTTAAGAGTAGATCTTTGATAGATAGAGATAGAGAATCTATTTATCAAAGATCTACTCTTAACTATCTAGCTAGATAGATTAACTCTTTATTGCACCTAACAAGTAAACAAAGTTACAAACATATGTAAAACTTTAAGTAACAATTGGTGACCTTATTGCTAAAAGCGATCTCTCCCAGGCAACCGCTGCAGATTTGCAGGATCTGAATCAGAAAGACTGCTCTTTCTGACTCTCTCATAGAGAAATTCTCCTTCAAGTCAAAGGAAAAGTTTTCGTTATGGGAACACTTTGACGGGGGTTTTTGTCAGTGACATTTTAAATGAACCTTTTCTACTTTTTTTTTGTAAACGATTAGACGCCGCAAAGAAAGCTGACAAGCAAAAATACCCTTTGGGATGAAGTGCTAGGATAAGACCGTGTAATCGAAAAACACGTTCCTCCCGGTTAGAGCACTAAGTCCCGCACCTTGTTGTATCCCGGCAGCTGCAGGAGCAGAGGCCGTGCCGTCTGTGGCGCCCTCGCGTTAGCGGTCGTCACCCGTCGACCCGTCGTTACTTTCGGTTACTTTCCTCTATTATTATTGACCCCCCATTTGAGGCTGTGACCGCTCCTGGTCCGATGCACGCGCTCTACGAAAGCCCTAATGAAATGACTATGAACTGTAACTCAAAACTATCCGTTCCAATTAACACTCCAAGCATTCTAGTCACCTAAACGAACATCTACACGCAGCCCTCTAGAGTCTCCACCCAAACGCGGATCCAGTACCACCACTGATTTAAACAAGAACAAAATTAAAAATTTTGATTAACCCCCGACTACCTTAGATTTGTTATCTGTACAACATTCTACTAGTCAAGCCCTTTCATTTGAAACCCATATTAAGGAAGTTGTGAAAAAAAGAAATATAATTCGCCATTATGTGGTAGCGGCCATCTTGGATTTGAAATTTGTCATAGTACAAAGTATTCTACTAGTCAAACCCTTTCGTTTGATACCCATATTGCGGTAGTAGTGAAAAAAATATATAATTCGCCATTTTGTGGTGGCGGCCATCTTGGATTTGAAATTTGTTATAGCGTATAGTACTCTGCTAGTCAAGCCCTTTCATTTGATACCCATATTGAGGTAGGTTGTGAAGAAATATTTTGTCCGCCATTTTGTGGAGGCGGCCATTTTGAATCGATATTAACCAAACATAGCTAAGAACACCCGCACGGATATTAACTTTCAAATAAAAAAAACCGCATCGAAATCGGCCCAACCGTTTGAGCTCTACGGTGCCACAGACAGACACACACACAGACAGACAGACAGACAGACAGACAGACAGACAGACAAACAGACAGACAGACAGACAGATAGACAGACAGACAGACATCGACGTCAAACTTATAACACCCCTTTTTTGGTCGGGGGTTAAAAAAAACATGCATGTAATTATCGTACAGTTGTGTGACATGACCACCTCATGAAGGTCACATGGCCCCAGGGAGGGCCCTTTAATCTATATATCTACCTATCTATCTATCAATAATTTTTGTTTTATCACTTTGGGTCCTGCGCCTTTCACGCTAACGCAACAACTCCAATAAGTCGTAGTTATCTCGCAGTCAGCTCTCATAAGTCAATAAAAAAAGTGTTTATACCATCACTTGTAATTTGTAATAATAATTACAGGACATTTGATGTGTTTTACAAGGGAAGGGTCCTATGGCAGTTGGCCTTAAATGGTTTCCATACCTCTGCCTACTGCCCACCCAACTGTGCTATTAAAAGGTACTAAAGATAGGAGCGAGTTCCCGATATTTCGATGCAATTTCATGTACATACCAAGTTAAGGGGTAAACTGCCTTTAGGCGTTTCCTCATAAATTTAAACTATTATGGAATGTGATGTGCGCATGGGCCATTCCTACTAAACGGTAGGTAGGTACTGTTTTTTAATGTGTCTGTCACCTTCTTTTGGTAGGTATACATTTCTTTGTAATAAGGCTGTAAAATGGAAAAAATGATGATTCAGTTTTTAATAAAATAATGTGCAAGGAAAAGATTTCCTGTTAGCCAAAATACCGTCTGATGTGAATTAAAATAAAACATTTCTTTTTCTTATTAATTTTTTTATTAATTGTGATAATGCCACAATGTTCTTACATTATTCTTTGAGCAATATCTGTCATGACAATTTCTATTTGCTTCTGTATAAAGGCCATTTCACAGAATACTTTAACTAAGTGTACAGTGCCATAGAATAGACGACAGTGGGACCAACTTATCCGTAGAATATAGCGATGTAGCCACAATCGAAAAGTGCTGTCATCTATAACAAAATTTTTGTTAATACTTATATCTCAATAATAATTATCCTTTTGGCCGTTCTACAAATAAGTTGGCCGCAAGTTGTAAAGACGAAATCTGCCTTCTTTTCATGATTGATGTTTGTCGAATTCGCTTCCCGAACCAAAATGAGTAAACAGTTTACCAAGATCACATCAGTTCATGGAATTAGTTGACTTCGTACTTTCAAACTAACAGTTTACCTAGTTCTCAAATCCAAAGCGTTACACTCCGCGAGGCATAAGCTGAGCTTTGCATTTGTGTGAGTGTACATGGATAGTGTAGGTGTGACAACCGGCCTTGGCGCGGCGCCATTCTGTCTCGCCGCGCTCCTGCCTGATTGGTGACACTCACACTAATGCAAAGCTCAGCCTATACCTCGCGGACAAAATTTCAAGCTCCTGCCTGATTGGTGATCACTCACACTAATGCAAAGCTCAGCTTATACCTCGCGGAGTGTACCATAAGCGCAGCTAAGGGGAGCAGGGGTAGGAAACACTCCAGAAGCTTTAGTCTGGAGCAGAGGTAGGCAAAAACGTCGAAGGAGCAAAAAAATTCGAAATCTATGGGGGTAGGCAAGGCAAGGGGCCGCGACGGATTTAAAAAATAAGGTGTTACCATTTTAATAATTTATTCCCGGCACTAAAATATTATATTTTAAAATAAATTACGACTCTATCTCAATGTCGGTGGTACGTCCAATTGCAGATACAAGTCCAAGTACAATACAAGTCCAAGTACAGAGATGTAAGTTCAAGTCTTTTATCATCACTGGTTTTACCGTTGAAAGGATGGAAGGAAGGAAATGTCTTGGAACATGGTAATAAACTCGCCATGTTCCAAGACATTTGGGGCATATACTCACATCTACCCACATTTGACCCAAGTGACTCAATGACTGGACAATGTTTCCTTGTGACAGATGGCGCCGAGACCTACCCTATCAGTGAGGAATATAAATGAGCTGTTTTAGATATTACGTAGATTTTAAGAACTTTTTGAAGCTAGTAGCTAGAACGTGCGATTCAAGATCGGGAGGTCAATAAGTTCGAATCCCTCCTGCTTCTATGAGTATTTTCACCAGAATAGAGATGTACCTCGGTACCTATAAGTTTGTTTACACCGCTGGCTATGACGGTAAAGGAAAATATCGGCAGGAAACCGGCATGGTCCTAGAATCTTGTCGTTAATCCGCACTGAAGCCAACATTATAGATTATGGCCCCAATTATTTCCTTGTAAGCCGGCACATTGTAATTTTAATTCAATTTCAAATTCTATCATAATTACACCTGTAATAATTGATAGATAATTACAATATTACTTCTAACCTACCTACTTTTTATTTTTGATCAAAACAAGGTTGATCTCATGACACAACTGACATGTGACATCGATACGAATTTGAGCGAATGAGTGATGTTCATTCAATCAGACTGACGTACGACATTGACAGTTAATTGTGTTCAGAAACTGGTGGATCACAGTGGTGGATGCATTTCTGTTAAGGTACTTATTACACATTGTGAATATTGTTCCGAAATATAGTGCTTACTGTAAAAGCCTCTGATTTAACGGAATTCTTAATTACTCAACGCATATTGATTTAAAAACACATTGATACAATTTTTTGTTAACAATCAGCACTGGGGAAAAACATAATCATGAAAACCCGACAGGCATCGCTCCGAGAGCTAGAACAAAAATTAAAAGTGACTTTATACGATCTACAAGTAGAAAAAAACATAAATAATAAACTATTAACTGAGAGAGAAGAGGGAGAAGTTGAAATAAGAAATATGATTGACCAAAATACACGTCTTAAAAATAATATGTTGAAACTTGAGTCTGATTTATCAGATATGCAAATAGAACGAGATCAGCTTTTACATACATTATTTATCCATAAAAATAGTAGATCCGAATGCGACGAAGCTCATTTAAAAACACACAGCCTCCAGGAAAATCTTAGACAATCTAAAGCCCTTATAAACCACTTAAATGATCAGATTAATCAAAGAGAGCGTGAGGGTATTTTAAACCAGTATGACACATTAATATCAACATCAAATAAAAATACAGATATGTCTACCATTGATCTCACTTCAGAAAATAATGACTCGATTGCCCAAGATAATAACAAATACAGTTTTATGAATAGAAATAAACTAAAAAAATACATCAAAGTTAAAAAAAACTATAATGAAATGTAAGAAAAACCTAAAGCGTAATAACTACAGCAGTTTAATTCTTATCAAGCAAAAAATGAATTTAAGACAAATTATATATGAAAAAGAAAACATTATAACTAACCATCAAGAAGTTTATAACGAAAACATGGAAAGGATAATGAAATTAGAAAATGAACTTAAAGATATAAATTACAAATATTGCTTAGCGCAACGAGAAATTCAGGAATTGATATCGGCGATAAACAGTTTAGTAGGTCTGAATTCCCCTGAACGACGAAAATCATTAGCGAGCATAGAGACACCAATAACACTGGATATAACTATATCCGAAGAAACACAACCGAGTGTGAAAAACATACCTTTTAATCTATCGAACCAAGAAAACAATATATCGAAATCGTTAACTACCCCCTTCGACGCAAGAACATTCTAAGCTAACAGAAGAACCGAATGTACCACAAACAGGAAATAAAATTGGTGATATTGAGTTTTTCTGTGATAATATAGGCATTGGACTTGGAAGCATTTTTAACAATTGTGTCAATGAAAATGTAATAATAAATTGTATGCCAAACATAGACTTTAAGCAACTCATAGACAAAGTAGTGACGAAGAAATATGAACATAATACAAGCATAGTAATCATGATGGGACATACTTTTGGGGTTACGAAAAAAAAACTGATAAATTGTGTAGAATCACTCATTGAACTGTACAAAACTGGTGCTATAAACAAAATAGTACTATGTACATTCCTTATTTAGGCTCGCTAAACGAAGCACAGAGAAAGAGAATTTATTCCTTAAACCTTACTTTGTATAATCTCATATCAAATAAAAACAAGGAATTTTTAATGTTTGACATAAATGCTAGTGCAACTTTTAAATCACATCGTTTAGCTAGACAGCATAAAATTACGATTGCTAATTTGATATATTGTGCTTTGTTAAATCAGAGAAATAGATTAGACTCAAAAAACTGTAACGTTGTTATCACGATAGACACAAATCAAGATATCGCTTTAAACTAACATATTTGACAACAGGGAGACCTTGCGCTGTATTTAAAAGCAATCAAGTTCGCTCTGGCATCAAGAATGGAAACTTTAACATTTTATATCAAAATGTAAATAGGTTGTTAGGAAAACTACTGGAATTAGAGCTATTTTTAGAAAGTGAAAATCATGAAATATTATGTTTTACTGAGACATGGCTATCCAAATCTACACTAAACTTTAGTTTGAAAAATTATGATGTGGGTAGTATTTATTACAGAAGGAAATGCATTGGTGGTGGTTGTATAATTTTTGTTAAAAATAATATCAAATATAAAAATCGCAAGGATATAGAAAGACTTACTGAGGAATGTCACTGTGAACTTGCATGTGTCGAATTAGACACATACATTGTATTATGTGTATATAAACCACCTAGTGCTGACACAGACAAGTTTTTGGCTGTTCTGGAAGAAGCGTTATGTCGCATCACGAGTAAGTGTAAGGCGATTGTAATGTGCGGTGATTTTAATATCGACATGCTCAGGGAATCGTCTGTCAGGAACAAAATAAAGCTATTATGCCAGTCTTTTTGTTTGGTGGAAGTGTTTATGGAGCCTACTAGGGTTGCCACAACAAAAAGAGGTACTTCTGCGACCTGCATTGACAACTTTTTTGTGAACTGTGAGTATCAGGAAAGTAGAATTCTTGATCGTATCAAATCAGATCACAGAGGTCTAGTTTTAACTCTACTCTCTGATACAAAAAATCTGAGGTAAAGGTTAGGACTAGACCAATTACATCAACTCGAATAGAATCTTTAAAAGTGCTATTGATAATTATTTTTTGAATTTTGACTTTGACTTGATATTTAATGACCCAGATCGTAGTTTTAGTTTATTTTTTGACATGTTACAAAATGAATTTAATACAATTTTTAAAATCAAAGAGATCAATGTAAATAGAAAACCTACTTTTGCTGAATGGGCAACACCTGGTTTATTTATAAGCAGAAATATTCTGTACAGTCTATACGATTTGAGAAACATATGTACGGATGAGGCTACTTTGAGATATATAAAACAATACTCAAATATATTTAAAAAAGTATGTATCCAAGCAAAAACAATTTTTATAAGGGATCAATTAAAAAGATCGGAAAATGTTATCAAATCAGCATGGAACATAATAAATAGGGAGACAGGTAGATCTACCAAACAGGAAAAATGTAGAAAACTAAAGGTAAATGATTGTATTATTACAAACAAAAATTGTATAGCAAATGCTTTCGAAACTTACTTTGCAAGCATACCGATGGATACCACACGGCACTTGACATCTTCACCAGAATTAGCAGAAAAGACATTAAAGGAAAATGTCGAAAACCCACAACAACATTTGCTTTTCATGAGATTACGAGTAATGTCATAATGAAGACTTTCAAAACATAAAAATTAAGAAAACTGAAGACTTATGGGGACTTTCGACAAAAGTGCTTGAACACATAATTGCGAAGATTGCCCCTACCTTGCTCTGCTGTTCAACTCATGTATAAACACCGGTACATTTCCTAATATTATGAAACAGAGTAAGGTAGTGCCTCTATTCAAAGCTGGCAACAAAGACAATCCAGGCAACTATAGGCCTGTTTCGATCCTGCCCTGCTTTAGCAAAGTTTTTGAAAAAATCATGCTGGACCAACTAGTATCTTATTTTAATTTAAAAAAATTTGCTCCATGACCACCAATTTGGATTTACCAAGGGTAAATGCACTACTGACGCGGGCCTTAAGCTGATAAAATACATTCTGGAGGCTTGGGAGGATCGTCACGATGTCATTGGTGTGTTTTGCGACTTGTCGAAGGCTTTCGACTGTGTCAACCATCAAACGTTGTTAAATAAATTAGCACATTATGGGTTGGTAGACTCTGCATTGAGTATGGTCTCTTCCTATTTGGATGAACGAGTCCAAATAGTAGAAACCGACGGAGCCAGATCAAAAGGAGCTCCCATGGGTATAGGAGTACCGCAAGGATCCATATTGGGTCCTTTTTTATTTTTAGTATATGTGAACGATCTTCCACAATTAATAAAAGAGCAAACAGGCGCTGAAATAGTTTTATTTGCTGACGATACTTCAGTGTTATTTAAAGTTAAGAGAGGGGAGGGACAAATAAATTATTATTCTATAAATAAAATCTTAAATATATTGAGCAACTGGTTCGACGCCAACAACTTAGTTTTAAATCCAGAAAAAACAAAGTACATACGTTTTTCTCTACTAAATGTACAAAACTGTGATAGAAAAATTTATATAAAAAGATCAAGTGATTGAACCAGTTCAATCCACATTATTCTTAGGAATAAACATAGACTCCAAACTTCAATGGAGTCCTCAGATAAATAAATTGGCGGACAAACTCAGTTCAGCTGCACATGCTGTTCGCCAAATAAGAAGAATCTCAGATGTGGCAACTGCTAGGCTTGTTTACCATGGATACTTCCACAGTGTAATGTCTTATGGTATATTATTATGGGGTTCGGCGGCGGATAAAAATACCATATTTGTGCTACAAAAGAGAGCAATACGCGCTATATATAAGTTAGGTCCGAGACAATCTTTAAGAGAGCTGTTTAAAACAATTGGAATTCTCACAGTGCCATCGCTTTACATTTATGAGTGCATCATGTACGCTAGAAAAAATAGACACCACAATGCAAATAAGTCCGATATAACACACTATAGAAATAGACTTGTATATCCGCGTTGTAGACTACATAAAACAGACATTTCTTTCATAAGGAATAGTGTTCGCTTTTATAACATAATTCCAGAACAGGTAACAAACCTGACTGAATCCAAATTCAAAAGAGAAGTCAAAAAGTATTTGATGTGTAGGGCTTACTATGATGATAAACAATTCATAAAAGACATGAAAAATTGGAAAAAATCATATTTACATTGACATAAATTTTGTAAGTAATGTGTATATCTTAATTTCTAATTCAACATTTGATTTTATGCTATTTTATTTATACATGCTGACAACGCCTCTTTACAGCTGCATTGAACTGACAAGGCCACTATATAGCCGCTATTTGTTTTTAAATTTATTTTTGTATTTAGATTTTGTACTTGCACACATAATTTATTGACAATATTTTAAACTTTTATTTGAATTTTGTAAATGACGCTACCAAGTGTATATCTGTTATACCTAAGGTCTGAAATAAATGAATCTGAATCTGAAGCCGCCAGGGCGTAGCGGATCGACAGGTATGCGAAACGCATTCCTAGAACAATGAAAATAAGGTTTATTTCAATTCACATAATGTTTATATTGTACGGGGCATAATCACGATATAATTCATTGTACAACATACAATATAAACATACTACAATACATTATCGCGAAGGTTTCAAGACAATATTTCAATTCACGTTTCATCTGAGCACCAAAATAATGGTCGAGACGAATAAAATGATCTCAAATTCGATGGGGCAAAGTCGTTTAATTACCAAGTTCCTATGGCCATCTTGCAGCTTCATCCATGCCATCAAGCACCAAAATACTCATCAAGGTGAATAAAATGATCCCGGGATCGGGATACGTGAAAATAATAAGAAAAAGATTGTAAAACAACTCATGATGTGTGCTCGGACAATGTTGAAACACGCTGTACACATGGACGTATAAAAAACAACGTCCATGGCTGTACGTATAAAATATATCTTGCTATACCACAATTTAGTTTGGTGACATCACAAAAATATAAATTATAGCTTTGTGTGTGGACACTCGAATATTTGTATAGAAAATATACGGAAATATGTCCGAATAGAGAATAGATAGAGTGATTCAAGATAAAGGTTTATGTTTATAACACGTACATGCCAAAATAATGTATCCCTTCAGAATAGTCCAGACGGGGTAGACATTTAAATCGACAAAAATCCGGGGAGCGATTTTTTTTTAAACGTCGGGAATGGTTGGAAGGATAAATCTCGAGTTTTCTAACTAATGCGGGTAAAGGGTTCGCCGCCATCTTGTTTTAAAGTTAAATTTGTCGTGTTTCTGAAATAACTCTTTAATTTTCAACTTTAAAGCAAAAATGGTCGTATCCAAAGTTGTTGGAAATTTAATATCTCGCAAGTTTGGTCGTGATCTGGGGGCACGGCAATGCCCCCGCCAAGTCGAGCGCGAAGCAAACACTGCCTTACCATCCTTTACTGGAACCATTTCGCTGCATTTTCAGGCCCCTATTTGAGACCCTCTGGATAAGAACAGAACGCTGAAATTTTCGTCATCTAGTAAGCTATAATCACATGCTTAAAATCCAAAATTTAAAGTCTGTACGTCACATAGTTCCGAAGTTAAGCGAAGGCAAAGTTTCGCATTTTCGGCACTCACTCATGATCATCAAAATAGAACTAGTACTTCCCATAAACTCAGAGCGCTGAAATTTGGTACAGACTTAGGGTTTAATGCCCACACAAAGGGAAAACTATAAAAAATAGGAATATCGAAAATCTGGAGTACCTGGTGCCCCTTGTTTGAAAACACAAGAGCCCAACCAAACTACTAACTTGGCCGTTGAAGGGTATCAGCGGCTCGCCTACACATACATAAGTATTATTGAATTTTTTTATTGTTCACACCATATAGGATACATACAATTTAGGGAAAATAGTAAGACAAAAACAATTGACTGGTTATTAAATCAACGTTTTTCAAGTGGCCATTTTCCACTTGTGGTTCTGGGGACAGATTGGTGCAATGGTGTCATGGAGCACCTGGTTTTATACCCTTGTGTACCCTTCAACGGCCAAGTCACACAACATTATCTCGCAATGGCTCGATAATAATCTCCTGACGTTAAACGTAAATAAGTCAAATGTGATTGGTTTCCATATAAGTCGCGCTACAGAACCTAAAATAGAGAGTATAAAACTGCACAGCAGTTCTTGTGCAGCACACGCTGGTTCTGCTGGTGCTCATAATGACTGTTCTTGCCAGACCATTGGAAGAGTACCACACGTGAAGTACCTAGGTATTATTATTATTATTATTTTTTTTTTTTTTTAACTATAATAGGTTTGCACTTGACCACCATCTCGCCTGATGTTAAGCGATGATGAGATCTACGATGGAGCGTGCTTACCTAGAAGAAACCGATTCACTCTCGATTTGAAGACACCAAGATTGTAACCATCAGGGAAAGCCCACTCAGGCAACGCATTCCACAACCTAGACGTTCTTATCACAAACGTGGAGTCAAACCTCTTCGTTCGCGTTTATTATCATAGACGAGAATCTCACATTTGAACTATAAATAAAAACTCTCTCAAAAAGAGCTCGTAAGTTAATCCACCTTATGAAGTCTCTTAGAACAGTGGCTAGCACAGAAACCAGGAAACTAGTTTACACTTCACTTTGCCAATCCTTACTACAATACTGCATAGGAGTCTGGGGGGGTGCGGCCAAGTCATATATGATTGGTCTAGAAGGAGCACAACGTGCGGTATTAAAAGTAATGTCTGGGCTACCGCGGCGATATCCCACCGATCAACTATTCCGGGATACCGGAGTGCTCACAGTGAGACAATTGTTTTTGATGAGAGCGGTTGAGAAATCGCATAGTCTTTCACAGGCCCCACAAAGGAGATTAGCCCGCCCAAAATCCTTAATGCTGCCAAGAGTGAAAACTGTGTTTGTATCTCGTCTCTCTCCCTATATACACCGATTTGCATATAATGCAATCAATAGATTGTGTAGCCTTCATGATTGTTCCCACAGAGATATGCGAATTAATGAAAAGAGCTGGTTATCAAATAAATCATATTATGATGAAACAGAGGCTTTGGTCAAAGTTTATGATGTTGACTGTTAAAACTCACATTAACATACACACACTCACTCACACACAACTCACACGCATACACCCTCACCCACACACACCAACACACACATACCTATGCTTATACCTATTTAAAAAAAAACATTATTTTTAATTTTTGTTCTGTTTATTTTAATACTTAGTTTTCTTTTTTTGTATCTATTTATTTCTGCAAATCAATTTACATTTCTACAACATGTTCATGGTATCTTCAGCTAGTCGCGTTTAAAAGTGAATTGTACAATACGAACAGTGGGCGCCCAAGATACAGGCTCTGCCTAGTTTGGGGTCTATCGATATCTCAAAGCGAAACAATGTAACAAAGAAACCTGGCAATAATAGTTATAAGTGAATTGTATTGATATCTCTTAAAGGAAATAAATGATTATCTTATCTTATCTTATCTTATTATACATAATGTAATGTAATGTTTACATAACATACATAAATCATATGATGTGATGATGCAGTACAGTTATGAAGAGACGGCGACTGGATTTATCAGACAAGTATTTGCACTGAGTGGGGATCGACCCCACGACCCTCGGCTTCGCAGGCTTAGTGGGTAGAGACTCTCTCTATCCACTAAGCCACGAGGCCAGCCAAAATTGGATCAAGTTTTTGTCGCAATTGTTGTCGTTTGTCTTGTTAGGTAAAGTAGCTCACCGATGCAGTTCCTGGGCCCCTCCCCGAATGGCATGAAGGTGTATGGCTTGATGTTCTGCTCGTTCCCCGGCATGAACCGCTCGGGGTCGAAGGTGTCCGGCTCGGGGAAGTGCTCCGGGTCCATCATCAGCCCCGTCGCGTTCACGTACACCGGGGTGCCGGCGGGGATGGTGAGGTTATCGTCCAGCTTGTAGTCGTTGCTGGCGATGCGGTCCAACCAGCCCATGGGAGGGTATTTACGGAGAGTTTCTGAAAACCGATTTTATTTGATTGATGAAACCGATTCACTCTGAAGTTGAAGTACCAAGATTGTTACTATTCAGCAAGACACTACACAGCCTGGATCATCAACAGCCCACTAAACGTTCCCACTGCTGGGACACGGGCCTTCTCTCGCAAGGAGAGAGTTAAGGTCATAATCCACCACGCTGGCACAGTGGATTGGTGGATGACATATGACTTCGAAAGGGTTCGAAATGTCGGTTTCCTCACGATGTTTTCCTTCACTGTTTTAAGTTAGCGGCATTACATACATGACTTCGAAAAGATAGTGGTGCGCGTGCGGTTTGAACTCGGGGTCTCCGGATCGGCAGGCGCCGTTTTTCCGACTAGACCAGCCGTTATTAGCCGTTGGTATTTCACTACCAACTAAGCCACGAGGCTAGTCAGCTGGTTACAGTTTAAATACATTAAGGCATCCAGGCTGTTACGGTTGGTACGGTTAAGTTACGGCTGGTCTAGTCGGAAAAACGGCGCCTGCCGATCCGGAGACCCCGAGTTCAAACCACACACGCACCACTGTCTTTTCGAAGTCATGAATGTAATGTATCGAACTTAAAACGGTGAAGGTAAACGTCGTGAGGAAACTGTCATATATGAAAAACCTTTCGAGATCATGTTTCATTTATCAACTTGCTCTGGACCAGCGTGGTGGAGACAGGCCATTCTCCACCACGCTGGTCCAGAGCGAGTCCAGAGACTTGGGGTGCCATGTTTCATAAATTTATTTTTACAACTAGATGACCCGTTGAGCTTCATGTCAATTAAATGTGGAGCTATTTTATGGGCGGCTTATGCTATGCTAATTCTAATTCAGGGTGGGGGTGATAGACCTGCACTGACGCCCCGCTAGGGGTGTATTGTGCACTTCCCTCCGGCCAGCCTACCCAAACCAGCCTAGCTTTTTAAAATAGCGGAGCACGGCCTTGGGACGCTGGCATACTAGCTCCACACCCATATCGTCAGATGTTATTTCACTACATACTTTATTTGGAGTTTCTTCAAACAATCCCGATTCTACTCTTATACTTTTAGAGGCCTCACAGCGTCGCAGCACGTGCTCCATAGTTACATTCTCCCGCAAACAGCCTCTACACAGGGGACTGTCAGTAGATCCTATTTCGTTAAGATGGTAGTTTAACTCACAGTGACCTGTGATCAAACCTATCATAAGACGAAGATTTGATCTTGATAGATTTAGGAGTTTAGCTTATGCTATGCTTATACCAGTAGTTATATAAACGACAAACCTTTGATAACAGCATTCAGGTACGGTATCTCAGCCAGGGCGGCGGCATCGAACTCTCTGCCCAGATTCTCTCTGGCTTCCACCAACACTTGATATAATTTCTCCTGCAATGATCAGAAAATACAAAATAAATTATTTTGAGATAGGCCGTAACTATTTGAACTATGTTTACAAGTAAACATTAATAATCTTGGTTGCTCCTGTTTGACGTGAATACATCTTTAAAAGTGTTTCCATAAACAACGGGGGAAAGGAAAATAACGAATAATAGCAAAATCGGGGGATAGAATCAGGTAGCGCAGCTAAAGCATAATAATCTATTTTTTAATTCTTTGGTTTTGGGTTACCAACGGTTTTGGATAATTTCTATTATTTAGCGGAGTTTTATTTTAGACAGCGATTTGGGCTCTTCATCTTCAAATAACTGCGTATCACTGCAGAGCGAGCCTGAGCCGAAGTGGTCTGGGTGGCTCTATGGTAATCACAAGCCCGAAGCCTGAGGCCTTATCCTACGGCGCCGCACCGCATGCCCCGCAAGCCAGCCTTGAGGCCCTGCGTAGGCTGAGACCCGGCTGGCAAATGCCACCTCGCCTATATGGGCAATAGCACGCTGTATCACTGTGCTGCTATGGGCAGCGGATGCCTTTATCACCCCGTCACTCGATATAATTAAAAAAACCTTGGACCAAAGAGTTTACATATTTTATACTACGTATATAGTTCGCACGAACTCTTTACAATGAATGCACGGGTATCATTTTTCTTACCTTGTCGCTCTTGTGGAAGTGTCGTACTTTTGTCGCGGCACATCACTTTGTTGCCATAGAAATTATGCACGTCATCTGCTTATGATTGACATAAAGGAACCGTGCGGAAAATCTAACTCTATACGTAGTATATGTAAACTCTTTGCCTTGGACGGTTTCCGTGTTTGTTAGTATATAAACTGTAACTTTTAGAAGTCAGGTACCTGTATCAGCGGCGCGTGCGCCAATTCCTGGAAGAGCCAAGTGAGAGTGGAGCCCGTGGTGTCGAACCCGCCTTGGAGGAAGATGGTAGCCTGGGACAGGAGCAAGTCCTCAGCCATCTCTGCGGAAGGGATCGATGGCTGTTTAGATTACACTTTATTCAGGCATCATAAACACTAAGTACAATCCTACTAATATAACTCCAATAAGAAATAAAGATAAGGACGGACATTTACCTTCCTTTTCGAGTGCAGCATCTTGTCTCATCTTCAGCAGAGCATCCAATAAGTCTTTAGGTTCCTTGACAGGTTTGTTGAACCCTCCACGCTGGGCCACGATGCCACGGAACAGCTGCCGAAGGAAGTCAGTCGTCTTTTTCGGAAACATTGAGAACCTGGAAATTGCAATACGATTTTTATGATCAGATTGTTGCACTCGTAATGTCGTGGTGGCCTTGTGGCTAGAATTTGCGATTTAATCTTGAGATCATAAGTTCGATTCCATTATTTCTACAGTAGTTATAATAATAATAATTATAATAATCTATTTTCACCAAAAAAGAGATTCCGTTCGTTTTAAAATTTAATTCAGATATTCGATCACATTTCAAACGAATCTATTATAATATATCGTCTAAATACATAAAGTTAATTTCAGTTTTTTGTTCATATTTCAAAAACCTACATCGATATCAATAAAATTTACATGGGGCCACATCTGAGCTATGATCTACCAAACTAAAAAACATCATTGAAATCGATTCACAATTAGTGGCGCTATCGTGGGACAGTCCCACGATTGTTGTCTTTGTTTTCTTTTGTATGTATGTTCCACTGGCACATAGACACATACAAACAAAAAATACGATGGATGGAAGGCGGCGGATAACTGGCATAGGTGTGTTACTTCCCCAGGCGGACTCTGCCAAGAGTCCTATCACTACAAAATAATTGTTGTAATTATAATCCAACACTTCCAATGTAAAGGAAATTTGGGCTGCGATAGTGTAGCCAAAATATTATTTTTATAAAATAGAACAATGGGACGAGTAAGACTGCTGCTGGTGCTTTGTCGTAAGCAACACGGCAGCTCATTAAGACTCGATGCCCCGTAGTTATTGAACATGAAGAACCTACATATTTTAGGTATCCAGGAAACTAATATCTTAACCGACAAATCAATTATGAAATCAGTCGATCCTTTCCGCGAGCCATGAATTATATTGCAACAACTAATCAAGGCCATCATGGAAACTATTGCATGTATAAATAATACCAACAAATGTAGATAGAGAGATAGATAAACTCTTTGTGGCACTTAATAAAAACAAAAATACATATAAACTTAATGACTAAAATTAGAGTATCAATGGGCGACCTTATGCCTTAGAGCGATCTCTTCCAGCCAACCGTAGGATGGAAAAAGAGATACGAAAACAGGAAGACGGGAAGTACAAATAAAAAGTGGTGAATAACTCCATAATATTTCAAAATAAAACAAGCAGCTTACAGCTCAAGCACGACCTGCAGACTTAGAGAGATTCTGTCTGCAGGTGGTCTGCAGCTTGTCGAAAAGTAATATTTAACCACAGATAGGAAAGTGATATTTAACCCTAGACTAGCTCAACTCAACTAAACTGACTCAACAGGCCAATCAACAAATCAAAAAAGTTCTCACTCAGAGTCAGATCTGTGACTGGAGTGGTATAAGACCTACAGAACATTTTCTACTATGAAGCCCTATGGCTTCACATTTCACACTCACCACATTCATTTCACATTCACCACAGAGAAGTTAGAGTATCTTTGTACACTTTTAAACTGATCTGTGAGCCGGTTCGGATGCAGCTCAAAGATTTGAGCCGTGAGCTGAACCGCAGCTTAAGTTTTTCCAGTGAGTTACCCATGGCCTTACCCAAAGAGGTCGACAAGTGACGGCCAGAAGAAGATGCTGGACCAGCAGAGGCCGCGGAAGACGCTGTACTCCATGAACTCTCTGGTCACCTTCCTGATGATGGAGTCTCCGGTGCGCGCAGCCTGAGACTGCACGCCGAACGCCGCCTCGCCGATCACGTCCGTCGTGTAGTCAGAGTTGATCACCTGGCGTGGAAGTCAAACATCTTAAGGAGCGCTCAGCACTTTTTGAACTAGTTGAAGTTATGGCTGGTCTAGTCGGGAGAATGGCGTCTGCCGATCTGGAGCCCCTGACTCAGACCCCACGGCCACCACTGTATTTTCGAAGTCATATGCGTAATGCCGATAACTTACTACATTGATATTTGCACATTAGCTTCATTAGTATAATAACTGGCAAGGGTGTGGTACCTACTCTACAAACCTAACACTACAAAACTACATTGGTGCACAAGCTTGCACCAGACCCAAGAAAAGCTAGTAACAGTACTAGCAGTCTGACTTTAAAAGCGACTTACCCTGACGTTGATGTCATTGGGGTTGGTCTCCATCTCGGTCTTGTACCGCTGCACCAAGTCGTCGACCTTGGCCCTCACCAGCCCCTCCAGGTTCCTCAGCTTAGCGGCTGTGAAGACCGCCGTCAGCCTCCGGCGCACGTTGCTCCACGTCGGCTCCTGGGGAAACAGAAGTTTTCAAATTAAAGAAGACTAACCGCGACCGAATCTTAAATCAGACTGGGCTGACCATATCACACCTAAACTACCCATGAATTAAAACGACCTCATTAGTTTTCATACTGAAATTGGACATTTATCCCACCTCGAACTAAGCAAAAAATGTACGGTTTGGTTGGAGTAGATGAATTGATCGGAGTATAATTAGGGATGGATGAGACTGATTTTTATGCCGAATTATTAGTGTTGGATCAGTATATGTCAGTGTTGTGAGAGAAGTTAGCTCGGGGAAGAACAACATCACCTATGCCGGCGGCACAAGCACAAGGCAATGGCTCTGAAAAGGAGAAAAAATATTTTTGGAGAGATGGATGTTATGGATGTTATGCAATGAGACGAAATTTTATTTGAATCAGTGGCAGACAAGTAAAATGCCTATCTGAAGTTATGAGAGGTAATCGCTGCTTATGTGCATAGAAGACATTAAAGATGGTTTTCCACCCGGAGGTGCTTAAAGATTTTTGTTGTGATAGGACTCATAACACTTACTTTTGTCTGCTACTTAGCTGGTTTTTACGCTAAATAGCTCTGTGTAGCTGACTTTCACAAAAATAATACCTACATTGACAGTGAAAATGTTGAGTCCTCCAATAGGGTCTGTTTTCCCCGAGCCGAGGTAGCGGTTCCTGAAGTTATCAGCGTCCTTGACGAGGATCCTCCTGGCCAGGTCCGGGGAGTTGATGATCAGCGCCGGCTTCCAGAACAGCCACACGCCCACGTACGGGGTTTTGAACTGGTTGTACACTCTCCGCATCCAGTACACCTGATGAAGACGATCTTCATTAGATTAAAATCGGTCGATATTTTTGAAGTAAAATCTCGTTTTAGGCGCGTTGGGTATTTTGTGAGATGGAAGAAGATAAGGAAAATTATTAGACTCGCAACGCTGTTGCCGTTACCGATACTTTGTCCTTCTATACAACTTCCTACTAAGTATATTATACATGCGCATATTTGAATGTTCGTTGCTCCGTCACGTCGGAACGGCTGAAAGGATCCGAATTTAATATGGAATAGGTACAATTAGACTATAGTCTAGAATACAATGGAATACACATTGGCTACATTTTATCGCAAAATAACGGGAACCACACGAGTAAAACCACGGGGCACTGCTAGTAATATTTTAGAAATGCGAAATTTTCGATGTTTGTTGTTCAATCACGTCAGAACTCAGAACCCTATGTCCCTATATTATGACAGCCACGCGTAAAATGTTTTTCCTCCACAACATACACAGGATGGCAGTCCCCGCTGCCAGCGTCATTCTATGGTGAGGTTTTCAATCTGAGGTTAGGTTTATAATAATAAATAAATAAATAAATATTGGTGGACAATTTATTAACACACAACACCATCTGACCCCAAACTAAGCAAAGCTTGTAATATGGTGGACAGATAGCTGATATGATACTTATACATATAGTTGTAAATACTTACTTATTATACATAGAAACACCCAGACACAGTGCAAATATTTGAATTCATCACACAAATATTTGCACTGGGTGGGGATCGAACCCACGACCCTCGGCTTCGCAAGCAGAGTTACTACCCACTAAGCTACAAGGCCAGTGATAATAATGTGTTGATGATGCTGATGAGTGTTGATGCTTACATATACACATATTTAATTTTGAAGTCTCAATTTTTTGCGTCGTTTCATGCCAAGCGGACAGCCAAAAAATATGATGTCATGAATTTTGTGCATACTCTGGTCCGGTATACTTCTAGTTGACGTGGGTGTGTAGGTAGACACAATTTGTTTTTTCTTGTGATGCTTTATTGCCGAGTATTCTATCTGTATTCTACTTGTATCAATTAATTGTTAAAAAAATCTAAAAAGTATTGTTTATCACAGTTGCACTTTTTAATTTTTTTGTTGAATTTAAATTATTTTTTTACTTATTGTAAACTGGAAGTGAGTGGAGTCTTTTCAAATCGATTTTTGAGTAAAATCACAAAAAAAAAGAAATGCCCTTTTATAGGTTTACTCTGACCGCTTTCTCGCTTTTACGTTTAACTGTAAAAAAGTTAAGCATTCACTAATGCCCGAGCTATACGAGGCTAGTGTTTCAAGCTAGGATATCAAGCTAGTGTTAGCAAGTGTTACTTCTACCTTCATGTAGACAACGCTACGCAATGCTGGTTTTATTTACACGAAGCCAGTGGCGGATTAGCCATATAGCAAAGCTACGGGCCCCGCGCAAGCTAGGAGCCCCGCGCTCCGACGTCTGTCTGACTGTAAATATGTAGCGAAAATATCTGGCATAACTTGACCCTTCCTAAACCTAAGAAAACCAAGGGCCCCTTGACAGAAATTGCTACTGGCCCCGCGCTGGCTGCTACTAGCCTGCTAGCTTACTAACACTAGTTTGCTATTCTAGCTTGAAAAACTAGCCTCGTACACAGGCATTATTGTGAATAAATATCAATAAAGTAATTATGATTTCTTTTAAAAATAAATTTCAATGTATCGCTATTATATTTAATTCAATTCTTTATTTGCGCAGACACAGAAACAGAGCTCCATATTCCGCATATAAAAGAACAATAAAACAAAAAAAAAAAACTTTGCAATGATAAAAGAAATGGTTGCATGATTACAAAGAATAAACACAAATTTATATCAACGTGATTTCGTGTAATTATTAATGTCAAGGTTATAATACAATTGTAGTGTGTAATAAATGTCCTAAAGCATGTCAAAAAATGTATACAAAAATTTATATACAACTAACTTTTACATTAGGTCAAGTCAAGCAAACAGATTTGTCAATAATATACTCTTCGACACTGTAGTATGTCTTCTCTATGAGATAGCAATTAAGTTTGTATTTGAAGACATGTTCTACATCTATTAGTATATCAAGAATACTTTAAGGTAGATGGTTGTAAATGATGGGTGCCATACAAACAACACTGTTATGGAGCAGGGTAGTTCGGTTTGACGGAAGCTTATAACTGCTCTACAGTCCAAAGCAGAGTCGCGGTTTGAAGCTGTCCATCGTGGGCGGGAGTTAAGGCCAGGTAATTCTGTCAAAGTAGGCATTTAACGCTGTCTTGTTCTCGCGACCGTCACCGACCGCGGAATCGGTGCCACAGTGCAGAAATAACATTAAAATATTGGACTATGTAATTTAAACTCATTTTTTGTTCAAGATTTGTTTATGTTTGTTTGTTTATGATTAGAGTTTTGTTGCTATATAAACGAAGAAATATTAAATTTATCTATACTCGGTAGGTATACAAACCTCAACCTTTTCTTTTTTGGTCACACTATAAGTTGAGAACGGCTTTTCCAATTTCATGCATCTTTTTAAAATATTTACTAATAATTCACAAGTTCCTAACAATTTTCTTCTATGAGGTAAAGATCACTTACTGAGCATAAAATTACAAAATGCTCACAGATCCAGGTAGAGCTTCAAACGCTCATTGAGAAAAAAACTGTTTTAGCCGATATTTTAGAAACTATATATTTGGACAATAATTGTAGAAAATAAAATTTTGCATCTATTGTTGCTAGTAAACTTTTTTTGTAAAACTTAACCGTTTACGATTTATAACCTGTTCAAGCCGGAACCTTATTGCTCCGTAAATACGGTTGAAATTTCATACAATATAGTTTAAATATATTTTAGTTCCAAAAAATTGTACTAGATGGCGTTACCAGTAGATTCAGATGACGCTAACTCGCGGTAACGATATTTTTGTTGATTGTACCACATGTTTTTAAGTTTGTTGAATAAATTGTCTCAGAATAGTAGCCCATTGGGTATTATTTTCTCCCCTCGCTAGTGACGCTCTGTACATAAGGTCCTACGAGTCGGAGTATTTTGGAAGTATTGGTGGAACATCAGTGCTTCAGTGAAATAGCGCCATCTGGTGGAGAGACACCAGCGAGGAGAAGCAGTCGAGGACTTCAAAGCCAACGAAGTGGCAAGGATTGGGACTTGGAATTTTACTAGGAACTATATGACCAGGTTGGACTTTGAACCCAGGAAATTGATGTGGTATGGTACAAGATAAACTGTGAGTAAAATTTGTAAAAATATAGTAGTGAATCCCAAAAAGTTAGTTAATGCATGGACTTGTAAAATTTCTAAAAGTAGTTCGGGACTTAGAATAATTTCTCGAAAAACGACGAGACGGGGAACCTATGCCCAATTTCTGAGCGAAATAAATGCGTCCCAAACACTTAGAAAAATTCCATCGATTTTCAACTTAGAAAATTTTGAAGAACTTAGAAAAATTTGGTGAATTTTGGAAGAATTTTAAACTTGGAAAAAATTTGAAGAATTTAAGAACTAAAAAATTACGTCGGATTTTGGAAAATTTAAAAATAATAATAATAATAAGAAACGTCTCCAAACTAATTTACAACTATAATTACCACTACTAAACAAATTTGAGTAAACATGAATAAGGACATAAGAATATTGGAAGACTTGAAAACCCAGATTGAGAAGGGAAGATCTAACTTTAGAAAATCGCCAAAGGAACGAGTTACAGAACCATACATCTTGGCAAGGCTTGAAGGTTTGGAAGAGCTTATCAGCAAGTTAACGACCAAGAACGAAGATTTGATATCATCGTATGATAAGAAGGATCTGGATGCCACCGCTTACATGAAGAATGATGTGTTTGACGAAGCTTACGAAACATATATAGCGTACAAGACCGAGTTGAAGACTTCACTTCAGGCAGTTAGACCATCTACAAGTACTTGTTCTAATTTGTCTGTGCCAATGATAGACTCAGTAGTTCGGTTACCTAAGATTTCGATACCGGTTTTCAGTGGTTTATATTCTGAGTGGTCGTCATTTAAAGATCTATTTCTTTCACTGGTGCACAACAACACGAGACTCGATGACGTCCAACGTCTCCATTATTTGAAAACCCAAGTAAAAGGCGAAGCTGAACAACTGCTCAAGCATATTCCTATTACAACAGCTAATTATAAAAAATGTTGGGAATTGTTAACACATCGATACGATAACAAACGGTTTATAACGAATTGTATTTTAAAGCGACTGTTTAGTCAAAAACCAATGACTACAGAGTCTTCCCAATCCATAAAACTTTTAGTAGACACAACTTCGGATTGTATACATGAATTAGCAAATTTAGGCATAGTGGTCGAATCTTGGGATATAATTATCATATATATTGTAAGCGCCAAATTAGACGCAGAAACTCGAAAACAATGGGAACTTAGTGTTAGTCAGAATTTAGATGTATTGCCTACTTTCACTCAGTTCAGGGAGTTCTTGGAGTCAAGGTTTCGCGCTTTAGAATTAGTTGAACCTTCTTATGCAATCCATAGATGTAATAATTCCGGTAAATCGACCACTAAGGTTATGCATGTCACTTCCAGTAAAACCATTTCGCCTTGTCCTCTTTGTCAGGAGCCCCATCGTTTATACTCATGTGATCAGTTCGCAAAGGAAGATGTTGCAAGGCGACAAGAGATTACGAAGTCCCTCGGACTTTGTTTCAATTGTCTCGGCGGAGGTCACACGGGACGGTTTTGTCGAATATCTACAAAGTGCCGTCTATGTAAGGGGAACCATCACACTCTGCTTCATGGTCATGGTAGAGCGGCTTCACTGACAATTGCTACCGCAACTGAAATTCCGGAGTGTCCACCCAGGAAGCATCTGCCATGATAGACGGGACCACAACAATTGCCAACCATTTTGTAGCAGGCAAAGTTAACAATCACACCTTATTAACTACGGCTTTAGTCAAGGCCGAGTCAAATAAAGGTTATCCTCGGACATTTAGGGCTCTTCTTGATCAAGGATCACAAGGGTCATTTATTTCTGAAGCAGCCGTACGGCTATTACGGCTGAAGAAGGTTGCAGCTAAGTGCTGCATTTCTGGGTTAGGTGGAGGTCAGCGTGACTTAACCTCTAGGTATGTGGTTATGGTTAAAATTCAGTCACTTCATGATCCAGCCTTTCATTGGCATGTCCAAGCTCATGTACTGAATACCGTACCGTACCGTGAACGTGACAAGAACGCTTTACTAAAGAAGTCTTGGGTGACTTTGAGCCAACCCCTCTGCAATACAAGTTTTTGCCAGAGGAGAAAAAAAAACATGTGAAGAACACTTTGCTAAAACAACTCGAAGAGATATCAAGCTTCCGCTCCGCGGTAATAGTGAAAGCCATGATGGAAACACCCGAGCTGTTGGTGCAGTAAAGAGATCTCCAGATCAGAAGAAAGACTTCGACCATGTTCTAAAGGAGTACTTGGCTCTCAGACACATGCAAAAAGTGCCTTCAAAACTCTCAAACCATAAACTGGTCGGTCAGCCACATCACGCGGTAATCCGTAACGACAAGAGCACTGCTAAAATTGGAGTCGTCTCCAACGCATCGTGTAAAAACCATGCACGCAATCAGCCATTGAACGACACGCTGATGAGGGGACCGAAGTTACGACATACTAGAACCAGAGTTAAGACATACTAGTAGGCGTTGGCGTTTACACCCTGTTTGCATTTCGGCGGACATCGTCAAGTTGTGTCGACAGGGTCGTATTTCAGAAGAGCATGCAGATTACAAGAGGATAGTATGGAGAGAAAAGTCTCACCCGGATGAAGTACAGGATTACCGACTGTGAACGGTAATCTTCGGAACTTCAAGTACCCCATACTTAGCTGTTAAAGTTCTGCAGCAGATTGCCCCTGATGACGATTATCATTCCCATTGATTTGGCTTGGTTCGGTGACCCTCCGAATCGTTGGATGACTTTTGTTACGAAGCGTACTTCAGAGGTTTAAGCTTACTCGAAACAGCAGAATGATCACATATACAGTCCACTGACAATCCTGCAGACAGCGCATCCCGTGGGATCCTGCCTGCTGAGTTGCTTAAGAGTAAACTGTGGAAGTATAGACCTCACTGGCTTCGTGACAAAAGTATGCCGCCATATGGAAAACCAAAATCTATTGGTTCTAAGATGGAATGGTTGAAATACATGGTGATTTCAATCCTGACCAAAATGAAGAACTCTTCACTAGGTTTTCTTCGCTGAGAAGAATTGTACGAGTCATCACCTACTGCAGAAGGTTCTGAAAAAAGAAGAAGATTCGAATCCCACTGTCTAAGCCCTACTTTTTTGTTGTCGAATTCTCGAAGTCTTTTACATGTTGTATTAAATAGCGTCAATGTTGATCGTTCCCTGAAAAAATCACCTGTCTCCTGAAAGATCAAACTCACCAGAAAATAGCAAACATGCAATAGTCGTTTCTGGGGTTCTCACTTCGCAAAACTAACAATTGCAGTTGCTTTTGAACGAACTATACAGGTGATCACCAGTTACTACATTCGTGGTAAATTACATAGATTACAAGGTTTATTTTGAGGATACCTCCCGGTCAGGTCGGTAGCGATCGCGTGGTTACCTTGTCTTACAAGAACTCTTTGATTCTGCGTCCTATTGCTAAGTTGTGTCTTATCCCTGTAAGTTCAGATGGAAATGCATAGCAATTTCAATAGTATAAATGTTGTATGAAACGTATTATCTTTGTAGTGTATCTCTATAATATTATCTTTGAGTAAATTTAATTCATTTTGTAATGTATCTAACTTTGTAGACTCTTCACTTTAAGTTTTTTATATGTATAGTGAGAAGGACTATTCGTCCTTGGCGGGCGGTATGTTCAAGCCGGAACCTTATTGCTCCGTGAATACGGTTGAAATTTCATACAATATAGTTTAAATATATTTTAGTTCCAAAAAAATTGTACTAGATGGCGTTACCAGTAGATTCAGATGACGCTAACTCGCGGTAACGATATTTTTGTTGATTGTACCACATGTTTTTAAGTTTGTTGAATAAATTGTCTCAGAATAGTAGCCCATTGGGTATTATTTTCTCCCCTCGCTAGTGACGCTCTGTACATAACCCATTTAATGATACGGTTGCGATGATGCCGATAATAGTGGATGAAAATGATGTGGCGTATGATGGAACTTGCTTCTCTAATAGAAACAAACACAGTGTACCTGACAAAAAACCCACTCTGGCAATGCGTTTCACAGCTTAGTTATTCTTATTACAAAAGTGGAGACCAAACTCTTCGTTCAACTCTTCAATCATGATGATGAACGGTGCTGTTTATTCGAGCAACGAGCAATATGATAGAATAACTTTAATTTAAAACCCTCGACTCGTTTTTATCGCGTATAGGTCCGCGTTTGACCACCAACTCGCCTGATGGTAAGCGACGGTGTGGTCGAAGATGACGCACGTTGACCTAGAAGGTACCTATTCACTCTGACCTTGAAAAGTTCTAGATTGTATCTCTCAGGGAACAAGGAGGCCGGCAACTTATTCCACTCCAAAGCTGTACGTACGAGAAAAGGATTCAAACCTTTTAGTACGGATTTTGGGAATATCCACAGTGTATGGGTGGTAGTGAGCCGACTTACGACTTGTCCTGTAGTGGAAAGGGGAAGGCAATATCAGGTCGTGCAACTCCGCTGCACACTCTCCAAAATGTATGTGGAAATAAAAGTTTTACAAACATAAAGATACCTACGCGCGAAAAACATAACCCTTCTTCCATTCCGGTAAAAAAGACATGTTTATGCTACTGGGAACAGAATTCACATTATCATTAAATTGGACATAATAAATCGTAATCGGTAAGTTCGAAAAAAGTTTACTGGCAACAAAAGATGGGAAATTTTATTTTCTACAATAATAATAGGCTTTATAACTTTTTCGGAATATCGGCCAAGGCCAAAAACGTTTTTTCGAGCTGGCGCTTAAAGCTCCACCTGGATTTGTTATTATTTTGTAATTTTATGCTCAGGAAATGATTCTAAACCTTAGTGCAGAGTAAACCAGGAAATTTAGTGCAGAGTTAAATTCTACGAGTAATTTTACTGCCTAAAAGGCTTCAAATTTGGTCGAGTGTCTAAATTTCATTTTAAATAAGTTTTAAATGAACGAAGTTGGGTTTTAGGGATTCGTAGACAAATTTTAAAATATACGTTATGTCTGTCCATCCGTATGTGACAGCCATTTTTCTCCGAAGCTATAAGAAGTATACTATTAAAACTTGGTAAGTACATGTATTCTATGAACAATATTAACATTTTCATACAAAAAAAGGAAAAACAATAAATTTTGGTGGTGTCACAAACTTGGAAAAGAAATAAAAAAAAAATCTATCAAAATCATACGTGTATCTATGGATAGATGTTAAAAAATTGTATTGAAGTTCCTAAAATTTTTTTTCCAAACTGAATAGTTTGCGCAAGAGTTTCTTCCAGAGTGTAAAAAAAAAAGTGTGTGTGTTAAAATCTGTATGTGAGGACTTTTCTTCCAAGTACTAAGTACTTTACTACCAAATAATTTACCTAAATGGCATATAAATGCAAGTTAGGTATCATTTATGATACCTAACTTGCATTTATATTAGGGGATTTACGCAGAAGATTTCTCCCCTCTCATTATTTCCTTATCCCGATCTCTGATTTGACGCACGAATATTTTACCGATACTTATCTATTTTGCATTGAATTTTTTACTGATGTGTAATTGACGTCAGTTTTTTGAGACTCCCCTATTGGTCTACAACATAAAGTAAACAACGTACTAATTAGTATCAGCGTCTATTTGCAATTCCAATGAAAACGGTATCAAAAATCAAGATCATAGCGTGCTTCACTAGTAATACCTACTGATATTGTTATACTGTGGCACTATGATCGTAATATTTAAAATTTATTGGTTGTCAAAATTGCAAAATCAAGCACAGGCCCGTCGTCCGTGAGCGCCGAAACGCGACTGATCAGGCCTGCCGAACGGCGCGCTATATATATGGTAGATATTAAAACATAGTGAATAACTGATACTTTTTATCAAGTCAAACTCTGCGAATGCATCTATAACTTTTAGTGGCTTTCGTTGACTACAAAAATTTAGTAAAAAAATTCATTAGTTTAGTCATAAACTTGTAAAAACTTTTTGAAAAGGGGTAACTTTGGGATTTTTTTCTATCAAGTAAAATTCATTAAATCGTGTTATTGACTGCGAATTGCACTAGATTAGATCCTTAACTAATACATATATTTTTTTCAGAGTTTAATACACTATTTTAAAGGTCTTAAAGTTGTTTTAAAAATTCAAAATTACGGCCCACACGCCCTTAATATAGAACTACATCTGAGCCGGCGAACTTCGTACCGCCAGACAATCATATCTAAATTACAGTGATAAAACCGATAAACATTGTTCTAATTTTGTTTCCGTTGAACTCGATTTCTAAAATAGACGGTCAAAAATAAACGTACACGTTTTTTAATCCCCGACCAAAAAAGGGGTGTTATAAGTTTGACGTCGATGTCTGTCTGTCTGTGTGTCTGTCGGTATGTCCGTCTGTGTGTGTGTCTGCCGATTTCGATGCGGTTGTTTTATTTAAAATGAATATCTGTGCGGATGTTCTTAACTATGTTTGGTTAATATCGATTCAAGATGGCCGCCGCCACAAAATGGCGGACAAAATATTTCTGCACAACTTACCTCAATATGGGTATCAAATGAAAGGGCTTGACTAGTAGAATACTATATATACACTATAAAAAAAATTCAAGATGGCCGCCACCACAAAAAGGCGAATTATATTATTTTTTTCACTATTACCTCAATATGGGTATCAAACGAAAGGGCTTGACTAGTAGAATTCAATGCACTATGCCAAATATCAAATCCAAGATGGCCGCTTCCACAAAATGGCAAACTACATTTCTTTTTTCACAACTTCCTTAATATGGGTATCAAATGAAAGGGATTGACTAGTAGAATATTGTACAGATAACAAATCTGAGGTAGTCGGGGGATAATCAACATTTTTAAATTTGTTCTTGTTAATGTAATGTATATGGTATACTACTACCATTATATTTATACAGGTACAATCCGATATCTGTGGGTAGGTACAATGTATTACTTTCATTGGCATTTTGTGAAAAGTTATCAATTTGGAATTAGGTCCAATCAGCATCAATTTTATTTATATAGGTGCTACGTGGGACATGTCTGCCGCATGTGGGATCATTGGGGCAAATTATTATTCAGTACAATTCCGATCGCAAACGACGATGCGCCAGGCCAAGAAAGTGCCGACGGGGAGATCTTGACAGTTAAAAGACTCGGAGATATTAATACAACATAGAAGCAAATGGAGAGAGAATAGGAACAGCTTTGTCCAGCAATGGGAGAATATTGGCTCCAACTAAAAAGTAGTTACCTAGACACTACTGCTGGCGGCGCCACTTGTGACGACGCCATGGGTTTAATATTACTTAATCTCTCTATAATTTCAAACGAAAATATATACAGCAATATTAAAGCTAACGTTGATCATTTTTCGTGGGGCGGTAGACGTGTGTAACTTACATCTGATTCGGTTCAAATACTCGTATAAATATCATCACTACTTGCGTAGTATAAAACAAAGTCACTTCTCGCGTCTGTCCGTCCCTATGCTTAGGTCGTTAGAACTTTAATAAACCCATAAAATCTTGTCTTGGTGTCACTACAGTGCGTTTTCTAAGAGGCTCTGTTTGATTTGACGAATAGATAAAAAAATTGACGAAGAAGTGACATCGTTTCATGCTTGATATTCCAAAGGCACGAACGAAAATAATTGACTCTACTTTTGTGAATGGGTTTTCCTTGATGGTTAAAATCATTGTCTTCAAATCGAGAGTGAATTGGTTTCTTCTAGAAAACATGCTCCATCGTAGACCGCATCGTCGCTTAACATCAGCTGAGATCCAAACTGTTTGCACGAGAAATGAAGTAAATATAAATTGAGATCGAAACAATAAAATAAAAACTATTTAAAAACCAAAACATTGCTTAATATTTTGATGTTATATTCTTTATTTTTTGAGTTTCTTGGATAATTTACTTTCATTCATTTTCAAAATATTCATAACTCTCCCCACGATTTAAGTTTATATTGAAGGTTTAGATACCAACAGCCATAAAAACAGTAATTGTAGACTACTTAAATACTTGTTTTTAACCATTAAAAATAATGAGGCATTTTCCAGCACTTCTACCGCCTAACTAAATCGGTTTTCACTTTGAAATTGCGGTCACTGTCATTTCAAGCGGAAAGAAAAGAGAGAGAAATACTTGAAGGTGAGACCTTTTTCGTTCGGCTGCGGAAAATTGACTTGTCAAACATAGTTCTACATTTTTCCAAGTCTGGCACCACTGTTAGTTTTTGTGTAATTTATCTAACAAAATAAAACATTGGCGCCCCCTATGGTGTAATTGGGAACTGTCTTTGACAGGTTTTTTGCACCTTGAAAACGCATTACGAAAAAAAAATGTAATCAGTATATTGTTTTTAAACAGTAGGTATGTTTAGGAACCTTCTTGATGACCACTGCGAATCGCAAAATCTGTAGTTACATCTCATAACAATAAAAAAAACTTAATTGACACCGCACGACACAGACAGAAAATTACACGCAACAAAATAACACATCAACAAAAATAACCCGTAATTGCTTAAAAAGGTATTGTGAATGAAATCACGTTTTTTATCATCAAACCAAAAAAATTGCACGGAGGTCTCGCTATCACTGTTTTGGTCCAGAATACAGATTGTGTGTTTTTTTTAATCTTTATTATTCTTTGAGTATTTAACCGGTTTTAACTGAGTTATTGTTTGCATTTGGAAATGTTATTTATTCATTATCTACTATCGGTCCGCCCCGGCTTCGCCTTTGGTAGGTAGGTACATGTGTAATTTAGTTTAAAGTACAGGATCAGGTTCCAATATACATAATAAACAATGCAAACTTAAACAATGATGAAATTATTGAAAGAATTTTCGAAACCGGTTCAGTAGCTCCAGAGATTAGCGCGCTCCAACAAAAAAACTCTTCAGCTTTATTATAATACTAGATGCCCGCCTCGGCTTCGCCCGTGGTATATTATATAGCACTCATCGGGATCCCGTACAAATCCAACGGTGAAAGAATGACTGAAATCGGTTCACTCATTCCTGAGAATATCGATTTCAAACAAAAAACCTCTTCAGCTACCTGCTACGCCACCTGTCGGAAATTGGTCGTACCAACTCAGATTTAGAAAAAAAGCAAAGCAAGCAAACGTTTAATATTCAATGCACAGATTACTGAAATTCAATGACGCAATCTTTGACACATGCTGTCATGTGTCATGTCAAAGCATGAAACGTACGAAAACTCTCAAAAGGGGTTACCGATTTTGTTACATTCTTGTTTCACGCTCCGCTTCAATTAATAGTAGAGTAATTTTCTATAGCCTAAAGCCTTCCTGAATAAATGGACTATCCAATAGAAAAATAATCTTTTAATTCGGACCAGTACTTCCTGAGATCCTAGCGTTCAAACAAACAAACAAACTCTTCAGCTTTATAATATTAGTATAGATTTTATTATTATTATAGATTGTTATTCTATTCGCAGTCATAATTCTATTTTATTTGATGTTTTTTATAAAAATAGTTGTAAAAACTGTCAAATTGTACATTAAGCGGAACTTTGGATACTTAGTCGAGCCCCAAGTCGCAAAAAAACTAGAGAAGTATGGAATACGAGGAAATGCTCTTGACTGGATGGAGAGCTATTTAAAAGATAGGAAACAATGCACAGAGATAGTTAGACTTGTAGGGAGGGAAAGGAAGACGTTTAGATCGGAATATCTAGAAAATTCTAATGGTGTGCCTCAAGGTAGCATAGGTGGGCCACTTCTCTTTACAGCATATATAAACGACTTACCTGACACCACATCTCATAATTGTGTACAATTCGCTGATGATACAACGATCCTAATAAAATCCCGAAACAATGAAAATCTCGAAAAAGAAACCAATGAGACATTAAGTAGAGCAATTAAATACCTAAATGATAATGAATTAAATGTAAATCTTGGAAAAACCAATCTAATTAAATTTAAAACTAATAATTCCAAAGATGAACAATTAAATGTATTCAGTATTAATACAAAAATGTCTAAGGTCAATTGCACAAAATTTTTAGGGATTCATATAGACGATAAGTTAAACTGGAAAACTCATTGCACATCAGTCTGCGATATGTTGAACAGATTTGTTTTCGCACTCAGGCGACTAAGACAAGTTGTCTCAGAAAAAGCATCCTTATGTGGTGCCTATCATGGGTATGTGTCATCTGTACTCAACTATGGAATCATAATTTATGGGAATTTAGTGAATATAGGAAGTGTGTTTAAAGTACAGAAAAAATGTGTACGGGCAATATGTGGAGCTCGCTTTAGAGCTCATTGCAAACCTTTATTTAAGCGCCTTAAAATCCTTCCACTGGCTTGCATGTATATAAAAGAGATTAGTATTTTTGTAATGAAAAACAGACAATATTTTGAAAAAATAACTTCAACGAGAGTGGACAAATTGATATATCCTAAAAGAATAAGACTGGAACTTAGTCAAAGAAATACATATTGCATGGCGATTAAAATATTCAACAAATTACCCAATGACATAAAGAAATTGCCCTACAATAATTTTATACGAAAATTGACAGAATATTTACTTGACCACTGCTTTTATAAGGTTACGGATTATTTAAACCATCGCATATAAGCAATACTTGGTTTAACATCCTTTCTTTTTTTTTGTTTGTTTTGCTCAAATGTTATTTCTTGACTGTGAATGTTATTTTTTGACAAACGCGTTACTAACAACATTTTACTGACATGGTTATATTGGCTAATTTTAATTTAAAACAGTGTATAATTAATTCAGATTAATTAATTAAATAATTTATGTTCAAATTTTGCACGTCAGACATGACAGGATACAAATGGACCTCAAAGACAATGTAACATATACAAACAAACTACATGTATTCTTGCAAATAAATTTCATTTCATTTCATTTAATTTAATTTAATTTCATTTCATTTCAAAATATGTGTTTTTTCGCAGATTGCAGTAAAAGTTATTTAATTATTCATAGTGATGTTAATAACGTGATTCTTTCGTTTTAGCACACGTTCCGTATATAATACGAACTACCCATTAAAATATACTTATACCTACTACCAAGTCTCCAGACAGGGAAAATCTCTTCGAA
The DNA here is from genome assembly GCA_017562165.1 of Ectropis grisescens. Lineage (NCBI taxonomy): Eukaryota > Metazoa > Arthropoda > Insecta > Lepidoptera > Geometridae > Ectropis > Ectropis grisescens. The sequence goes on along the minus strand of CM029787.1, from coordinate 25,599,609 downwards.
ATGAGGTATCATCGCCCGAACCTGGTAACAAAGATCAGCCAGGAGTTGCTCTGCACACATCGAAACCCAATGGACGTCGCATATGCACTGAGGGAAATATACTCCGGTATGTACTCCTCAGCGTCCCGTATAAAGTCCCTAGAGCAGAGAAGATATAAGGGAGCGCAAATACCCAACACCCAACCAAACACCCTCTTCTTAGTTCACACTCAAGAGGAGAAGGAGACCCTGACAAACCAGGGTTATGGGTCAGGCACCGGGTCACGCATCCTTACCATCCATTAAGCTCAGGGACTAACATACGAGTCGGTAATCGTAATCAAAACCAAGGCAAACATGAAGCTGCACGAGAGCGTGCCACATGCGGTAGTTGCAATCTCACGGCACACGGGGACCTTCACATACTACGCTGACGACACCGACGACGCCATCGGTCGGTTCGTGCGGCGAGCGTGGGCTGCATCACCGAAGACCATCCGCGATTTCAACCTACAGATGGCCATCAGGGACAGAAATGCGGCCGTTGTGGAGGCTCTGGGCCGGGAGGAGGCAGCTTAGGCAAATGGCAAAAGGCAATTAGGCAAACACTCGATGTCGAGTCGATTACTAGCGGAATCCCAACCGGTAGTGATCGGCTCTACAGACGAGCACTAGAATTAGATTTTAAATGTACCCAAATCCCTTCTATTTTCCTCTTCTCCTTATCCAAGAAATGTGTAAAAAAAAGATTATTGTAATGACAAAGATCACGGACTCCGGAGTCTGCGGAGTAGATAATTTAAATTAAAAAAAAAAACCAAGTCTCCAGATAACTCTTTGAACACAATGTCATTGGAGATAAGACATTAGATAACTGCAAAATAAGTTATTTTAAGGATTAAAAAAATATGACTTTTTTTTAAACAAAGAGTTACGAGACGAGCAGGTCATGTGCCTGATGGTAAGCAACATGCCTGCCATATAACAGCACAGTGACACGCAGCTATTGGAACATGACGAGTCCAAATCATTACCTAGCACTGCACTGCGCTCATCACCCAGAGACCTAAGATGTTATATCTCTAACCCTGTAATTTCTCTGGAAACATTGCCCTTCAAACCGGAACACAGTAATGTTTTCACATCACTGCTTGGCGGTAGAATAACTGGCAAAGGTGTGGTACTTCTCGAGGCGGACTCTACTAGGAGTCCTACCACTACATACAACTGGCTTCCATAGTACAAGCTTTGCTTGTTTGGGGGTGTGTGAAATGACCACCAGTATTTATTAACAGCCAGATTCTAATTGTACATTGATGGCTGCCATATTCCCTTAGTAAGTAAATGGGCACGAGTGATGAGTACAGCATTTATTCTTTAATTTATACTATTTAAAATGTAATAATAAGTCATAGTTTCATGTGTTTTTTACAAAATGTGTGTTTTTTTCGGACATTGACAAGACAAAGGCGCCCTTACTATGTAAACAAACAAACAAAAATCTTTATTGCTGTTTGTAGGTAAGATAAGATGATACAAAACATTTTAAAAGTTGCCCCATACAAACTGGCCTCTGCGAGAGGCATGCAATATGTCTGGCAAGACAATTTGTTAGTAATTTATAAATAAATAAATAATTAAATAATAGTCAGCTGATTAAAGTCTTCTTCTTCCTCATCTTCTATTAATTTCTGGTTTTTATTTATGTCATCTGATTCTTCATCTTAGATTAATTTCTGGCTTCTATTTGGTTGTGATATATATTTGTGTGAGATAAATGTTTGGTGAGCACAATTTCGCCAACATCTTGTGTTTCATCAGGATATTGTCTTGTGTTTTTGAGTTTGATCAATATATCCATCCAGGGTCTAAGGTCTTGCATTAATGTAAATATAATAAGTTGTTGTATTTCACATATCAATAAATAATTATATTCTATTCTATTTTAATGAAACATAATACCAACATAGTTCGTTATATTCTCAATATTGTTCGATAATTCATTTTAGAATTATTTGAATTGCGCAGTTGATTGCCATCTGCAGTTACACAACCGCATGCCACGCTGTGATCACGTGGTAATGTGACGCTTCTTGGCATCTACATATCGATGAGCCAGAATGATATTTTATAATTCACACATATACTTGGCATCTTGAAATGACTATGACAGACGATTTAAGCAGTATCTGTGGGAACTTTAAGGGCACCTAAGGGCTAAAAAGACCAATACGGGACGGCCCATATTGGTATTTTAAGCCATCAAAAGAGGTCTCGATCACAAACACAATGTTTCCACAGAAATTACAGGGCTTAGAGATATAAGATCTTAGATCTCTGGGTGACGAGCGCAGTGCAGTGCTAGGTAATGATTTGGACTCTTCGTGTTCCAATAGCTGCGTGTCACTGTGCTGTTATGTGTCAGGCATGTTGCTTACCATCAGGCACATGTCCTGATCGTCTCGTCACTCTTTATTAAAAAAAAAACACAGGAGAGTTAAATTGTCTTTCATAGACGCCTCGCCACAAAGCATGCTCATCCGCATAGACTACAGGCCCGTGAAAATTTATGGGTCAAATGAACCACCAGGAGACCTATGTAGGATGATAGAAGGGAATAAAATAATAAAATTTAGCACTATGCCGTCACACTGTCCGACGGAAAGCTGTCCGACTGAGTTCAGGTGAAGATAGGGGGTTGCAACTCTCGATCACTTCTCCTTGTCACATGATTTTTGTACGGCATTGCGGAATAATGGATTAGAAGAAGTATAGACTCCATAGTAAAAATTATTTACAATTATTAGCGCATGGCAAAAGTAGCCCACTTTCCGTTCTTTCTCCTAGGATACTCTTCTCTGACAAGGAGAGAATCAATCCACCATATTGTCCAAGTGGATTTGATGCAGATAATACATCATGTCTTCAAAATACGTATTTCTTGTTCACGTAATACAGGGTTATTGGCAATCAGTCTGCATCCATTTAAGCGGATGTTGAGTACATTTAATGAGTCAACTCTTGTTCTACAGCTTATTAAAATTCGTACATTTTTATCCCATACAAAATAACATAAAGTGTATTTGCCGGGTCTAAAATCATCACACTCTTCGTAACAATTCGTAACAAGAGAGCGCGCGATCTTTAAAGCTTGATAAAAGATGTACCGAAGTGAATAAACGCTAAACAGTTGCTAAATAGTGCTAGAGAGGACAACAAACAGTTTTTTTTGGGATATGTAACGAGTTTAAACAAAAGTTGTTTGTTTAAATAAACAGAATATGCCCTTAAACTGCTGCAGTACAATTACCAATAACCCTGTATATTTGAATTTATCGGTTGTATTTTGCTGTACGCATTAATTGTTAATTATTTAATTAATTGTTATTGTTTAATTATTTGCCTGCGGGGTTCGAGGACCAATTTAAAAATAAAGTATGTTTTAAAATAGCTTTGAAAAAGCTTATGTTGGAGAGAATGAGCTGAGGGGATTGACTTTTTTCTAAATCACAATAGTTTTAAACATACCGCAGCCCCACAATGTAATAATGTATACCCACAATATCCGTGTGTATAAGTACATATAATTAAATTCTGAAATCAAAATGTTAGTATGCAAAGATAGATTTAATTTAAAAAATGATCTGAGAGCATTGCTGCCTACAAACTGCCGCGCAGTTTGGCAGAGTTGTATTTAGGTAAATGTTATTGTATATTTTGTGGATTAAATAAAAATAATAGTAAATTAATTAAATCATATGAGTGACTAACACAGGGTGTTCCGTTCGCTTTAGTCCAACTATTTTGGTTTTGGATAACAACAATATGATTGTCAGTTCATTATCATCCACTGTTGAGCATAGGCCGGTGTTCCTCCAAGCCTCGTCCCAACAGGTTGCCAGAGAGAGAAACATGATGGTGCTTACCGGGTTCTCCCGCTGCAGGAAGGTGAGGCTGCCCAGCAGGGGATGCGGCGCCTCGTGCGGCACCCCGCGCTCCGCCCAGTGCGCGCGCGCACGGCGCCCCAGCGCACGCGCACCCACAACAACACACTCACCAAAGCTACTAATAGATACACGAGCAACATTTCTGAATTTAACTACTCAATATTTTATAGAATATTCCCGACTGCGTTTTGTTTAATGGACAAGTTTTGTTCTCGGAGATCAAGCATTAATTGAAATCAAATTCATTCCGACTGTTTATTTATATCTCTCTGCCGTTGTCGCAATCGTTGTCTCAAACTTAATTCGCTAATCATGTCATGTTCGCATTTCACGACTATGTTTAAGCGAAAACGCTTGGACGATATTATAAAGCGGAATATGATGGTAGGTATATCTTATTTTCGCTTTTATTTGAATCACCTTAGACTTCATATTCATTTAATTCTTATAGGAAAATTTTCTCGTGCATTTGCTTGATTTCGCAGGGCTGAACTAAGTTCAGCGGCGCGTGGTTATTTAATTTTGAAACTGTGAAAGTTATTATTTCCGTACCAGGCATTTTTAAGTATCATAATTATCTTTATAGTTATCAGCTGTCTGGCTTCAGTATAGGCTTCGCTTAGTACCTATGGGGCTTGCGGACTTAGTAGCGACAAAATTCAGCTCTACTCATTTAAGTCTACTAAGCCTTTTAAAACAGAAACTCAATTTCTATTATTGTCAATTACGGGATAATTATTATATTGTAGGTGGAGCGAATACCTTATAGGTATTTTGATACACCTTCATGCACCATACAATTACTAATAGTGAGAGTTGATAAAAAATATTCCGTAACTAATAATACTAGGATTAAACAACCATAAATGATAATTTACAACAAAGTTAGAAACTGAATATTTCTTAACCTTACTAAGTATACTTCAACAGATGAGGTTATGCAAATGGATGACTGGGCCGGCACCGAGCAATTGATAGACAAGAACAAAATTAAAAATGTTGATTAACCCCCGACTATCTCAGATTTGTTATTGTATTATATTTGATATTGTACAACATTCTACTAGTCAATCCCTTTCATATGATACTTACCCATATTAAAATTAATACAGTATGTAGGTAATAGAGTTGTGAAAAATGAAATCTATTTCGCCATTATGTGGCAGCGGCCATCTTGGATTTGAAATTTTTCATAGTGCAAAGTATTCTACTTGTCAAGCCCTTTCATTTGATATCCATATTGAGGTAGGTTGTGAAGAAATATTTTGTCCGCCATTTTGTGGAGGTGGCCTCTTGAATAGATATTAACTAAACATAGCTAAGAACATCCGCACGGATATTAACCTTCAAATAAAAAAACCGCATTGAAATCGGCCCATCCGTTTGAGCTCTACGGTGTACAGACACACACACACAAACATCGACGTCAAACTTATCTATTTATTAAACCTTTTTTTGGTCGGGGTTAAAAAGATGCAAGATAGGCAAGTGCCAGCCTATCATTGTAAAAAAAACTTTCTTTATTAACGAGAATTTCACTGTACGAGTATTTCTCATATCTAGGATTATTATTTACTAGATGCCCGCCCCGGCTTCGCCCGTGGTATATTATATAGCACTCATCGGGATCCTGTACAAATCCAACGGTGAAAGAATGACTGAAATCGGTTCACTAATTCCTGAGAATATCAATTTCAAACAAAAAACCTCTTTAGCTACCTGCTACGCCACCTGTCGGAAATTGGTCGTACCAACTCAGATTTAGAAAAAAAAATTAGCAAAGGTTTATATTCAATGCACAGATTACTGAAATTCAATGACGCAATATTTGACACATGCTGTCATGTGTCATGTCACAGCACGAAACGTACGAAAACTCTCAAAAGGGGAATATTTTTTCCCGATTTTGTTATATTCTTGTTTAATGCTCCGCTTCAATTAATAGTAGAGTTATTTTCTATAGCCTAAAGCCTTCCTCGATAAATGGACTATCTAATAGAAAAATAATCTTTCAATTCGGACCAGTACTTCCCGAGATCCTAGCGTTCAAGCAAACAAACAAACAAACTCTTCAGCTTTATAATATTAGTATAGATTAGTATAGATATAGATAGTATAGATTAAGGCACGTGTTCTGTAATTCGAGTCTTTGGAACATACGAATAGAATTATTCTATGACAATCAAATGTTGCATTAACAAAAAAAAGTTTAACAAATTTCGATAAATAATTGATTTAGAACTACGAGAGGAGCCATCAAAACATCCTAGGCGAAGCCGCGATGACATCCTAGGAAGTAACTATTTTCTTATCTGTGTCCTAGGATACAGTCATAATGCATGTACTGAGATAAGTAGAAATTATCATGTTATAACAGAAGTTGTTACTCATATTATAACAGAAGTTGTTACTCATGTTATAACAGAAGTTGTTACTCATGTTATAACAGAAGTTGTTACTCATGTTATAACACAAGTTGTTACTCATGTTATAACATAAGTTGTTACTCATGTTATAACAGAAGTTGTTACTCATGTTATAACAGAAATTGTTACTCATGTTATAACATAAGTTGTTACTCATGTTATAACATAAGTTGTTACTCATGTTATAACAGAAGTTGTTACTCATGTTATAACATAAGTTGTTACTCATGTTATAACAGAAGTTGTTACTCATGTTATAACAGCTATTATGGTGACAATTTTAAAATCTAGTCGGTACCTACAAATATGTATATGTATGTAATATGTATTCTAATATCGTCTGGACGAAGCTCTCGGGAAGTTTTTTTGAAAATGATATGAGTTTTGGTCCTCACAGGACCAACATCGCCATACCAACCAGTTTCAAAGAGACATAGGTAATTGAATTATTCCGTTTGTATTCTGAACTAAACATATTTATAGAATTTCATTAAAATAATCTGAATATATAATTTAAACATAACTCAAATATATCAATTGTGATGCGGAATCTTCACTGAGAGAGTCCAACTCGAACCGACCGATTTATTGTTTATTTCGTATGATTATCATGCTCCTCCCCACCACCACCCCTCTTTGAACAATACTGTAGTTACCTTCGTGACTGGTAATTTAACATGCTTATCATACGTTGCTTTAACCCTTACCTGGCACAGTATTACAATATTTATTTATTTGTGAAATTTTCATATCAAAATATGTGTTTTATGTAATTTACTATGGTATTGCTTAATTTTAGACAATGTCATTCCCATAGAATTAACTTTCATTCTTCCAACATAACATTTCATCTGATTGACAAACAAATATAACTTTAGAGGGTAGATACAACCAATAAACTAGGTGTTACGTCGCGTCGGTGATCGCTGAACCCCACATCTGAGTTACCTATGTCATGGGTGATTATTTTAGTTTATTATTTTAGTAAAAAAATAGAATGTGCTTTGATTTAAGGATAACTAAATAACTGTTTTGTTGTATAAATGGCTAATCTTATCGTTCATGTGGAGTTGCGAAAAAGTTAAAGAGATTTTCAAAAAGTGTTCAAAGCGCATATTTTGGAGAAGTCAAACAATCACCCCAAAACTATGATGACACGCGATCTTCTTCTTCAATACCTAAGACAAAGTATTAAAACATCCAGTTTCATAGATCGTAGCAAAGAAGGAAATACGATGACATTAATAGAAAATATACATACCTACTCCATAATGCAAATTTTTGTTTTGAAAGCATCTCTTACGAGCTTGTTAGTTCTCGATTGCGTTAGGGGAACGTTATTATTGAATTTTATATCTTAATCTTTATATTTAATATCTTTCGTTTTGAAAACGACTTATTTATTATTTCAAATGTTGAAACTTAGTTATTAAAATAACAACTAGCACCCGTTACAAGTATTGCCTGCACGCCCATATTCCGCCAAGATTCAAAAGCATGTTGGAAGCCCCCGTATATGACCGTTTGCGTGACATAATTGCAAAATCACAACCAAAGAGTTTCCACATACTACGTATGGAGTAGATTTTCCGCACGGTTCCTTTGTGTCAATCGTAAGCAGATGACGTGCATACTTTCTATGGCAACAGAGTGAGCCGCGACAAAAGTATGACACTTCCACAAGAGCGCAAAGCAAGAAAGATGCCACCCGTCCTTTCGGTGTAAAGCGTTTGTGCCAACTCTATACGTAGTATATGTAAACTCTTTGATCGCAACACACAAGCGAAACAAATATGACAGACACTCACTATATTTTTAATTACTTAAGTTTGCAAGCCATTCGTTTCTTATTCAATGTATTTATCGTTACTCTACTGCATTTGTTCCTGATTAAAACATAGATATGTGACCCGACACTGCGTGTTTACATCTCATATCACAACCCGGATTGTTCTATCCCAATATTTTATATTCCTTACCAGCTCCATACCTTACCTTACTCCATACCAGCCAGTCAGCTAATTCCTAACCAGAAATATGGTCGGTATTTTCTTGCTATTTTACTTATCCTCATTTATTGTTATATCACACATAATTAAACATTACGTCTTGACAAAATTTTACACTAGGCGTTTTTTAGTCCCTGAAAATTGTGTGCCTTCCCAGCTACTTAGCTTCCCAGATTCCAGACAATGAGGTGGACTTCTAGGTGGAACTTTTTGGGTGGTACTTGTTAGTGACAGATGCGACAAGGCCAGCGAGCAACACGGAAGGGAGTAGGCATACACAGCGTTTCCCCTCTGTAAAAGTACAAGTCCGCGTGGACCATGGAGTTTGATAATATACTGTGGCTGAGGGCGGGGCTGGATTTGTGAATGGTGCTTTATTTTTTATGTGTTAGTGATTTGGCTGTGTGTCGAATATCCGTGGCTGTGTGAGTATGATCGGCAATGGATCGGTACAGGTATGTTTTGTATGTAATAGTGCGGCTTTGCGCTAGTGTGCAACTTTCACCTCCCGCAAGAAATGACAGAATGATTTGAACAATATTTTTAGCTAAGGCTACTCCCTTCCGTGCTTGCACGGAAGATCGAGTTGCTCAATGGACAAGGCCGATGGAACGATCTCGCATTCTTCCGCATCCGGGATACCTACTGCCGACCTAAGGGTTAACTTATTACGAAACAACATACGTAACATAACGATATATAATGATGAATTAACAATGACTTCTGAGTTTCATAGCATCATCGTAGCAGATGACGAAAGGGACTTGATAATTGTTATCAATAAAGTTTGCTAACATACTTTATTGATATAGGTACATATAATTACGATACATTTTGATGACACTAAAATACATGATGACTTTTAATTTTAAAAATTAAAAATCATGATATGTTGTAATCGGTGACTGACCAGAGGTACAAAAATGTACGAAGCATTACACAGTACTACGTAGGTATATTATAGTACTTCGTACATACATATATATAAATTAACTAGACGCTCCCTGCGGTGTAGTAACTCACGAAGTGAACTTTTTCAAATTTTGAATATAATAATATATTCAAGCTTTTAGCTTTCCAAATGTCGAACACTTACATATAAACAATCATTTCTTCTTTCAGCCCTTTACAACTCCTTTTTCGCAAAAAACAGTCTATGTCCTTTCTAAGGCTACGGACTATTTTCGTATCAAAATTCCATTTAAATCGGTTTAGTCGTGAAAGGATAACAGACAGACAGAGAGATCAGCGTTGATATCGCACTTATAATATCGGTAGAGATGTTTATCTAATAATAAAACTAGATCGTGAAGGGATCTGGACGACATTTGTTATGTTAAGAGATATAACCTGATTGATATAACTGTAACTATTTACATTCCGCTATCTGGCCGCCATAGTACAAACTTTGCTTAGTTTGGGGTCAGATAGTGTTGTATGTGAATTCTCCACCAATATTAAAACTCGTAAACTGGACCATGGCACAGGGTCACGCAGCTATTGGAACATGAAATCTCCAAATCACAACCTAGCACCGTAATGCGCTCGTCACCCATAGATCTAAGATGTTATATCTCTAAACCCTGTAATTTCTCTGAAAACATTGCCCTTTAAACCTTGGGCTTAATGAATATTATTATCGCATAATGTATGTTTATCTCTACCGATATTATAAGTGCGATAGCAACGCTGATCTCTCTGTCTGTCTGTTATCCTTTTACGACTAAACCGATTTTAAATGAAAACACGGGTAGCTCACGTTTGATAGAGTCAGTACAGGCCGACTCAAGCCGGACGCGATCGAAACTTGAGTCGGACTGGACTGACTATATCAAACGAGAGTTACCCGTGTATTTATTTATAAATTTGTGTAGGTGTTTGTTACTCTTTAATGTTAAAAGTACTGTAATCTGGATGGTATTTGGTACATACTTGCAAATAAATACTCTGGAATAAATAAAGAGAAAATGACGGGATTGGGGAATACGCAGGTATATCCGTAGAATGGTATTAGTAAACACAAACATGTCTCAGCTTTGAATATCAACACAGATAAGGATTAGATTTAAAATGGTTTTGTAATACGTAATATAAATGAACCAGCAACTATTTATGTTAAGTACCTATCGATGTGGCGACAATGAAAACAGCGCTTAATGTTGTGAGATTTTAATTATTTGATAATACATACTAACATTTAACACAAGTCATGTGTATGGTACAATATAATTTATCTATACAACAAAAACAGTTTTAAACGCCGTGTTTCAAACTTTTTCTCAAACGGATAGATTAAATTTGTATTGGACATATTTAGAATTAACATCAAAGGCTACTGTGAGAAATAAAGTTTTGCCATATCGGTGGATAAATGTTCGAGGGCAGTAAAAGATAACTGTGTGTTGAAAGTTACTACTACAAGTAAATAATTACAAAAATAAAAGTGGTCAAGTGGGAGTCAGACTCGCTCATGAATGCTTCCGTAGCAGCAAGTAACAAAATATAAAAGTTCTTGTAGTTCGTTGTTACTTGAATTAGTGTTTTAACAATAGCGAATTTATGGCGTATTAAAATAAATCTATTTACTAGATCTCATTCAAACCAATTTTCGTTGAAAGTTTACATGGTAATGTACATTATACGTTTTTCTTAGTTTTGTCATTCTCTTATATTAGAAGTTACAGGGGGGACACTTTGGAGGAATCTCTCGCGCAAACAATCTCAATATCATTTTTGAAGACCTATCCATAGATAACCCATACAAATAATGGTTGGATGGAAAAAAAATTGAATTCTAGCGTCACGCTTGGGTATGATAAGAGATTTTCGGGTAAACTCGGGATGCTAGAGCGAGAAACAAAATACAGTGAATAAGCGCGTCAGAGCGAGAAAGATAATAGCCCATATATCACATATATGTGTTTATTATATTTATGTATTTTTGTCGCGACATTAACTTCCAGATAGTTGCTTATTTTCTATGGTATGGTATTGCCTATTTTCATCACAGCACTTACAGATACACTATAACACAAACACAACATATTTATGCATTTTTAACGAAATACCTATAAAAAAAATAGCAAATTCTAAAAAATTTGCTAGTCAAACGCTATTTCAATTTCAATAATTGTTTTTAATTTTTACACATAATATATACACTAGTCATTCAGCCGCATGTTATTCTCGTGTTGCTGTGCTTACTAGGTAGGTATATTCTAATTTTCAATGTCTGAATAATTTTTATTTTTAATGATAATAATTATTTAGTAGTAAATTGTTTCTTATTTTAGTTCTCACTTCTGCCGCTGGTCAGCGCACACATTTTTTTTCTAATTTTTGTATGAAAAATCTTAATGCGGCTCACACAGTACATCTATTTACCAAGTTTTACTTCTTAGTTTAGTTATACTTCTTATAGTTTGGGATAAAAGTGGCTGTAACATACGGAAGGACAGACAGACAGACAGTCCTTCCTATCTATTAGGGTCCCGTATTTTGCCATTTGGCGACGGAACCCTATAAACATAAACGAGTTTCATTTTGAGTGTAAGCTGACACCTTTATAGCTTAGAGATGCTTATTATTAATGCAAGAGCTGGCAGCTAATTTTGGGTGGGTATTTTAGGCAAGCTGCAAGCTTGTCACATAGCTATTAAAGGCACCAACACAGAGGTGCAGATGAGCACGTCTACAGTTTTTCAACGAAAAACGAATTGTGCTAAATATATTATGTTTAGAACGATTTCTTCCAGGCAATGAAAGAACCCTAAGAAACGAGTTAATAAGCTTGGACCACCATCTCGGCTGATGTTAAGTGTGAAGGTTATGGATCTACAGAGTGAAATAAAATGCGCAGTGGTTGGGAGGAACGTATTTGGTTGTTTTTATTAGACTTTTATAAAATTACATCACCGCACAGCAAAAGGTAACATCACGCCATTTTTATTCTTAGATCAACAACATAGATAAAAGACTCTCGTTCCATAGACACTCAAAACTATCTTTCATAGAGTTGTGTTTATATTGCCAGTACAACATTAGGCAACGATATAGTTTACGATAGAGTGCTCTCACCTAGAATATAGGTACTGATTTTAAGACGCAAAGTTTGAGAAACCCCCACTCGGGCATCGCATTCTACACCTTAGACGTTTTTATTAAGTAGAGTCAAACCTCCTAGTTCGAGATTTGGAACATCAACTATAAAATGAAGTCGTTTTTTGACCTACAAGTAGTCCGATATAAAAATTAGCAAAGCGGCAGTAGATCATACAAGTCAGGCGTGAGTCAGGCAAATGCAGCCGATAAGCTTAAGTCAATTAAGCAGACTAACAGTAACCACATGACATTTACAAAACAGCGTCAGATGCTTTAGATCGTTCTACAGATAAATTGGTGGCACTGTATTTTGTTTTATAGTATAGAGTGGCGAGACGAGCAGGACATGTGCCTGATGGTAAGCAACATTCCTACCACATAACAACACAGTGACATGCAGCTGTTGAAATATGAAGAGAAAATAATTACCTAGCAATGCACTGGCTCGTCACCTAGATATATAAGATGTTTTATCTCTATGCCCTGTAATTTCACTGGCAACATTGCCTTCCAAACCGGAACACAGTAGGTAATGTTTGTACCTTACTGTTTGGCGGCAGAATAACTGGCGAAGGTGTGGTACTTCCCCAGGCGGACTCTGCAAAAAAGTCTTATCACTACAAATCACAAAGATCTGCTGGGAAATATTGGAAATAATACATTTATAGTTGATAGACAACGATCATACGATTGTTTTTTGTGTTGCAACTACATAGTTACAAAATCTCAATGTCTTTATCATCTCAGTTCCACTAATTAACACCGATGACTGGTCTGAATTACTTTTATCAATAAACTATTTTTAACAACAAATTAAACCGACTTCAACACCACAAATAGGCACTCAAAAGCGAAATATAAATTGATATAGGTAATTATTATAACCGCTACTCACTCATCCATATGAAGTCGGTGCCAGCCAAGTCTGTATGTGTGTGTAAGGTACCTGATTTCTCGAGAACGTCCGAACCAATTTTAATATTTCTGTTTTTGTTCGTTTGGATATGTTTCCCGAATAGACCCATATAAATTTTATCGAAATCGGTCTAGTCTTATTTGGAAAATGAACAAATAAAATTACCCTTTTTATTGCAAAACAAGTTTTCATTAATGCATTTACACAATTTACAATTTAAATAAAATAGCCAAATACATCCGCATAAAAATTAACCTTCTAATAAAAAAACCGCATCTCAATCGGCCCATCCGTTTGAGCTTCTTTTCTCTTTTCCGTCCCCCTCCACCAACTCCAAAGGATGTAAAATGATAAGATTCTGCACTATAATGACACAAATGATTGAAAACTCTTTATTGTGACACATGAATATTACAGGTATTACATTAAGTAAATAGGTAGTTAGATTAACACTTTATTGCACTTAACAAGTACACAGTTACAAAAATATACAAGGACAAAAAATAAACAAGCACTAATTTAAGATAATATAACCTTAAGAATAGTAGCTTACTTAATGAACCAAGCAACCTTATCCGTAAATAACGAAACTGTTATTTAAAATACAAAGAGCGACTTAATGAGCAATGTCTGAATTCCTGTCTATAAAGTGCAGGTTCATTTCCCCGGCGGGCATGAAGAACATTCCCCTTCTCTCCCCGGGCCACTGGTTGGGCAGGGGGGCGTCCGCGGGGGCACGCAGCTCAAAGTTGAGAACCACTGACGACAGGGCGTAGCGCATCGAGGTGTATGCGAAACGGACACCTGTATAAATTAAAATTACTGTTGAACAGATCCGAAGACATTGTATTTCTGGAACATCAAGCATCTTCATCATCAACAGCCCAGTAAATGTTCCCACTGCTGGGACTCGGGCCTTCTCTCGCAAGAAGATAGCTAATGCCAGAATCCACCACGCTGGCCCAGTCAGTGCGGGATGACACATGATTTCGAAAGATTCTAGGTACATGTCGGTTTCCTCGCGATGTTTTCCTTCACCGTTTTTTTAAGTTAGCGGCATTACGCACATGACTTCGAAAAGACGTGCGTGTGGGGTTTAAATTAAACCCGGGGTCTTCGGATCGGCAGGCGCCGTTCTCCCGACTAGACCAGCCGTAACTTCTGGAACATACCAAACCGAAATACATTTTTAAAGTGAAAACTTCGTTTGGCGCACCACAGGCACATTTTTCGTGGGCTGTGAATTGAATTCTAGCGTCACGCTCGGGAATGATAAGAAATTTTAGGGTGATCTCGGACCATGGGCATTAGCCATCTAGAAATGCGCCAGCATTTCCCATTGGCTATCTATAAATGCGACAGCATTTTTAGATGGCCATGCTCATGGCCACGCCCTGCGGTTTCACCCGCGTAGTTTCCAAAGTGAGCTATCAAATTCAGAGTTATAAGTTTTCACTTCTACCGGCAGTTCCTATAACGGACTATATTGTTTTTTTTTCCTTAGTACACTATACAATGACGATAATACACTAATAGCCAAAACGAGTACATACTGAACAGGAAACCGAAATGCTCACCAATACAACTTCTGGGCCCCTCCCCGAACGGCATGAAGGTGTATGGCTTGATGTTCTGCTCGTTCCCCGGCATGAACCGCTCGGGGTCGAAGGTGCCCGGGGCGGGGAAGTGCTCCGGGTCCGAGGCCATGCCCGCCGTGTTGACGTACACGGGGGTGCCGGCCGGCAGGGTGCACCGCTCGTCCAGGCTGTACGGCGCGGCCGCCACGCGGTCGAACCAACCCATCGCTGGGTACTTGCGGAAGCCTTCTGGAGGTTATACAACAGAGATAAAACCTAAAACAACTGATTATAATCACAGATTTCTAAAAATTGTAATTATAATATTAAAAAATATTGTACATACGTGTTTTTTGTTTTGTAAACATAAAATGACGAAGGTACAGCCAAAGAGTTTACATATACTACGTATAGAGTTGGCACAAACGCTTTACACCGAAAGCACGGGTAGCATCTTTCTTGCCTTGTCGCTCTTGTGGAAGTGGCATACTTTTGTCGCGGCTCATTCTTGTCCAAACTGTCCATACTGTTTGTAGCTTGCCCTTACTGATTGTACGGTAACAGACACGTGTGACACCATTAGGCTAAAACGCTGAGTCGAGTCAGCATGTTGATCGATAAATTGTTTACTTTATAATAATTTTACTAACCTTTTACATTTTAATTACATTTCAACTAACAAATATACCACATAAGCTATTTTATCAATATAATCGTCATATAATTTGTATATAAAAACTATCCATTTTTTAAATAAAAACATTCATCACTCAACCTGTGTTGGAATCACTCCAACTCCATCTCCGAGAAGACAGGCTAACCAGGCAGCCTCGGGACTGGCAGCAACAGTACCAGTCCCTCATCACCACCAGCGGCAGGTCAACTTGGCGACCGCCAGCCGTAACTTCCCTGGTACTTGGGAACCGGCACCTCCGCCCGTGGTGAGTCAACTCGGCGACCTCCACCCCGAACGCCCCGTACTGGACGTTCGGCTCACAATCGCGGTCGGTCAACCTGGGGACCACCGCTCGGACGCTCCCATACTGGAGACGTCCTCTTACCATCGTGCATCACGGGTTCGGTCGGACTAGCACCGGACTCCGCACACCACCACATCCAGAGCAGGCCATCAAGAGGAGGCCTGCCAAACAACGGACTCTGTACATAACATTACAAGTTGTTCATTTGGTCCTTCGAGAATTTTTGAACCCGCGGGAAATTTCGCGGTCCACTATACTTACTACTTAACTAAAAGACAGACTGACAGACACTTTGCCGTATCGCAGGCTAGCGTACATTAAAGCGCTAGTTTTGTAGTACGTCAAAGTACAGACATTTATTTAGCTGCCATCGGTCACAGCGGATCGGGGCCCGGCCTCCTGGAACCAGGAATCACCGGGTACTTAAGAAGTCGCACATGTGTACTGTGGTTAAGAAAAGCAGCTAAGTGTTAGATTAGGGAATTAGGGCTAGGGAAAGCAAGAAAGAAGATAGAAGCAAGAAAAAAGAAGAGAACCGAGAAGTTGAGATAAACAAAACTCAAGAAAAAGACACTATGGAGATAGTAGAAATTAACGAACTACTACTGAACCAAGAAAAACTTGCAAAAGAAATACAGGACTTATACAGAAACATAAAAAAAGATTCTGCGAATCGAAAAACAAAACGGTACGTTCAAGAAAAAAAAACAGAGTTAGCAAGAATTTTTAATGAAGCAAAAACGAATCACAACAAACTTGAAGAAGAACAACAATTAAAAGAACACGGCTATTTCAAGAGAAACTTTTTTTCCGAGATTCTTGAGGCATATAAAGATGCTGTAGATCACTTAGATAAATACGAAACTAAAGAAGTCCATCTACATACTACAGAACCATACACCAGACAACATGATGTCTTACAAACACAGTACTCTCCAAAGGTAGCAGCTCAAATAACAGAGATTGAAACGTTGAAAACGATGTTACAAGAAGCAGCAGAAGCGATGCACTCAGGAAACATAATAGATAAGCCGTATATCGAGTACTTAAATTCAAACATCCAAAATGCATGGAAAAACTTACAAGACGGCCATGCTAGGGTAATAGAACAGGAAACAGACTTTTAGAATGAGTACTTTCAACAAAAAATGTTCGGTAAAATTAGAACAGAAGTGAATATGACTATACAAGAACTTTGTAAGGTAATGAGGGTGCGAATACTCACCCAACGAGCCATCCAACGAACCGGAAGGTTGAGTTGCCAAAGATTATAATCCCAAGTTTCGATGGTAAATACGAGTCATGGAACTCATTTTGTGATTTATTTACAAACATAATACATAACGAGAAAAGTTTAACAGCAACCGAAAAAATGCAGTACTTAAAGACGTATATTAAAGGTGACGCTGCAAAATTAATAAGCCATCTCACGGTGTGCGAAACCCACTATTCAACTGCGTGGGATTTACTTAATAATCGGTACAGAAACGAAAGACTGTTGATAACCAAACACATAGATGCAATATTAAATACGCCAAAAATAGAGAAAATAACAGCCTACAGTCTAAGGAATTTACACGACTCCATAAACGAGAATCTGGAAGCAATAAGGAGCCAAGGAATAGATATCACAACCTGGGATCCGTTCCTTACAAGAATATTAGCTACCAAATGGGATGCCGAAACCAATGAAAAATATGAGCATCAATTACTGGACCCACATAAACTGCAGAGCTTCACAGATATGATGAATTTCTTAGAAAGAAGATTCATGTCTTATGAAACGTCTACCATAAGAACTATGACTAATTCACAAAAACCATCATCTGCATGGGGAGACAGTGTGAAAACAAGATACAGGACGGAATGTTGGTACTGCAATAAAAATGATCATATAATATTTACGTGTCAGCAGTTTCAAGCATTACAAAGTCATGAAAGAAACAAAATCGTTAATGAACGTCACAAGTGTAGAATATGCCTAAGCCACAAGAGAGAAATACAATGCTATAGCCTAAAAACGTGTAGTATATGTGGAAACCGAAACCATAATACACTACTGCACCAAGAGAGCTTAGCGCCAAATAACAAAAGAGGATTTGTACAGAGGAATTTTAACAAAGAATTGATACATAGAAGAGACAAAACGAACCGTTAGCTTCGTCAAGCAAACAAGAATTTAACACCAGATCTAATATGGCAACCGCACCAAACCAAGATGTTACATTATTAGCAACAGCGGTCATACAAATTAACGATGCTGTTGGAACTCCACATATGTTCAGAGCTCTGTGCGATCAAGGGTCAGAAGCATCATTTTGCACAGAACAGGTAGCTCAGCTATTAGCATACCCCCGTAATACCATTCAAGCAAAAATAAGTGGTATCGCGGATGATGAACCAAAGACTTCAAAACATTCTATAGATGTTACCATCAAACCAAGAGGTAACAGCAAATACGCGTTACCAGTAAATCTTATTATACTTCCAAGGTTAACCGGCGCATTACCAATAAATAGCATTCCGGAAGTAGAGACTGGTATTCAAGGAGAACATTTAGCAGACCCAACGTATTTCACACCGGCTCCTGTAGATATTATACTTGGAGCTAGAGAGTTTTGCACAATATTAACAACAAATTGCAAGAAAGTTAACGAAGGAATAGTAGCCCAAGAAACAGAACTGGGCTGGGTACTATCAGGAATAATTACCAGGAACATCAGTCCTATAAAAATAATAAGTTTGTCAACAACTACGAACGAACTGCACCTGCTTCATAAATTTTGGGAAGTTGAAGAAGTCAATAACATAAAGACAATGAGCCAAGAAGATCAAATATGCGAAACATATTACAAAAAAACGACGAAAAGAAATAAAGACGGAAGCTACACAGTTAAAATTCCGTTCAAAAACCAAAATGTAGAGTATGGAAACACAAGGAGGAAAGCAGTGGCAAGACTAATGCAACTAGAGAAAACGTTTTCAAAAAACACGAATTTACAAAAGCAGTATAAAATATTCTTAACAGAATACATCGAAATGGGACACATGAGAAAAGTTCCAAAAGCGGAAAACTTTCGGGGAAAATTTTACTTTCCACACCAACCAGTAATAAATGAAAACTCAATAACCACAAAATTACGAGTGGTTTTTGACGGCTCCAGTAAAGCAAGTAGAACCGACATAAGCCTAAACGACAACATGCTTACAGGTCCAAAATTACAACAAGACCTAACTACGATATTACTGCGATGGCGAAAACATAAAATTGTTTTTATGGCAGATATCGAAAAAATGTACCGCTTTATAAAAATAAACGAGAAAGATTTAACATTCCAACGAATACTGTGGAGAGACTCTCCACGTGAAAGCATAGATGAATACGAGTTAACTACAGTTACATATGGTACGGCATCAGCACCATATTTAGCCATTAAAACTTTGCAACAGTTAGCTATAGACGAGAAGAAGAGATTTCCAGTAGCCAGTGAAGTCGCTCTTAGAGACTTTTACGTCGATGATGTATTATCAGGACAAGATGATATTGAGTCAGCAAAATACCTGCAAAACGAACTTATTAAAATGCTACTAGCTGGAGGATTTAATCTAAGAAAATGGTCATCTAATTGTCAAGAATTAATCCAGAACTTACCAGAAGAACATAAAGAGGCAAAATTACAAAAAATACCATTAGATGAAACAAGAAAGTCGCTGGGAGTAATTTGGTCGCCATCGGAAGACAAATTCAGTTTTCAAGTTAAAGTAAACAAAGATGAAAAACCAACAAAACGATTTATACTGCCTGAAGTAGCAAAACTATTTGACCCATTAGGATGGCTCGCACCTATAGTCATAAAAATGAAGCTAATAATTCAAGAATTGTGGACAAATGGTACAGATTGGGATCAGCCAGTAGAAGGTACAATAAAATCAAGATGGTTGGAAATACAAGACCAACTTAAATCAATCGAGGATATAACAATTCCAAGATGGTGTCAGTTTACAAAGACCATAAAAATAGACCTACATGGGTTTAGTGACGCATCAGAGACAGCGTACGGAGCCGTAATATACAGCAGAGTACAAATAAATGAAAACAGATTTCATATTACGCTATTACAAGCAAAGTCAAAAGTAGCACCCAAGAAACTAAAAACTACGCTACCAAGGCTCGAGCTATGTGCAGCAGTTCTATTGGCACAACTAATGGAAAAAGTACTAAACGCACTAGAGTTAACAAATACAGAAGTACACTGTTGGACGGATTCAATGATAACGTTAGGTTGGATCAAAGGCCAACCAGAGAGATGGAAAACATTTGTGGCGAATAGAGTTTCTGAAATTCAAAGAGTATTACCACAAGCGAAATGGAACCATGTGGTCTCATCCGACAACCCAGCCGACTTAATATCTAGAGGATGTAACGCAAATAAATTACGTGAATTAAAGCTTTGGTGGAAAGGTCCAGAATGGCTGAAACAGGAAATCAGGCCTACAACTAAAACGATCCCAGAAATATGTGAAGAGATAAAACGCTCATTTCACATTGAAGTAACATCAAATTTTCAAAACGATTTTATAGAAAAAAATTCAAGTTTCCGTAAGATGGTAAGGGTAGTATCATATTGCCTAAGATGGAAATATAAAAACAAAAAATCTCTGAGCTGGGAAGAAATAAATAGAACAACTCAACAGATACTGAAACAAGTACAACAAACGGCATTTGACGACGAGTATAAATTAATAAAAAGTAATAAAACACTAAACAAGAAGAATAAATTGTCGAGTTTAGATCCATTTATTGATGAAAACGGACTAATCAGAGTAGGAGGAAGATTACAAAACTCGAATCTGCCGTATGATCAAAAACATCCAATTATTTTACCAAGCAACCATCATATATCAAAAATAATTATTAAAGATGCCCACTTAACAACACTGCATGGAACTAACAACCAGACACTAGCATACGTACGACAGAAATATTGGATACTGAGAGGAAAAGCAATGGTAAGACACTGTATCAGAAAATGTGTCAAATGCATACGGTATAATGCGTCACCATCAACACAGAAAATGGGCATGTTACCAAAAGCTAGAGTGACAGAATCATTTCCATTTAGTCACACGGGTGTGGACTTTGCAGGACCTATACAAGTTAGAGCTACAAAGGGAAGAGGTAACAGATCATACAAAGGATACATAGCTGTGTTTGTATGCTTATCAAGCAAAGCAATACACTTAGAAGCGGTAGGAGATCTATCAACAGAATCGTTCATAGCAGCACTTCGCCGGTTTACTGCACGACGGGGGCCAATTTCACATATTTATTGTGACAATGCTACAAACTTTGTTGGAACAGCAAATCTGTTATACCAGGAAGTACTAGAACTAAGCCAGTCTAACCAAACACAAGACATCATAACAGACATGGGAATACAGTTCCATTTCATACCGCCACTGGCGCCTAATTTTGGCGGATTATGGGAGGCAGGAGTAAAATCGATGAAACACCACTTACGAAGAGTTATAGGAGAACAAACATTGACCTTCGAAGAGCTAACAACGTTCTTAAGTCAAACCGAAGCATGCTTGAATTCCAGACCTCTATGTGCAACAAGTGAAGATATCAACGACGATACAATTTTAACGCCAAGTCACTTGTTGATTGGAAGAGAAGCAATAGGAATAGGAGACCCACTTACAAGTGTCTTCAAAAACTTATCAACAAGGTGGAAACAGATACAAAAAATGAAAAAAGATTTCTGGAAAAGCTGGACAAAAGATTATTTACACCAACTACAACAGAGATATAAATGGAAAAATAATGAAGAAAATTTAACAAAAGGTACAATTGTACTTATGAAAGACGAGAATATCAATCCCAGCAAATGGCCGATAGCAAAAATAATAGAAGTACACAAAGGCAAAGATAACTTAACAAGAGTTGTATCATTACGAAAAGCATCTGGATCAATAATAAAACGACCCAGTAATGTATTAATACCTCTAACAATAAACAATACAGAAGATGACACAGACGCAAGTCAAACAGTACAACATATACGTACAAATGTGGCGAAAATAAACTATGATCCAAAAGTCTTCGACGAACCATTAGAAAAGACAAGAAAAAATTTAGAAGAAACCACAAATAACAATAAAAACGAACAAGGAACAAAAAGGCACCAGAACAAAAATATCATTTATAATAAAGGAAAAATATCGTGTTGGTTAACATTGTTACTAGTAATCCAGGGCCTTGGAAATACATCCTCCATGTTCACTATAAAACCAGTGTCACCAGGATTCTACGTAGAACAAATAGGAACTGCAAGAATTGATCGAGGTGTATTTAGAATAGAAACGAATTACGAACGAAAACATATCGAAGAAGATTTGAATAAAATTATGTTAATAACGAAAGGCTTTTACAATTTATGTAACCAAACGGAAAACGCAGATAAAGATACACACTGTTACCAATTTTATCACTACTTAAGTGAACAACAATCAAAGTTCAGGAAAACTAAGGAATTTCTGACTGAAAGTAACCAAACGAGAAAGAAAAGAGGACTATTAGGCCAATTTTTGACCTCAGTCTTCGGAGTAAATGATGAAATATACCGAAACATAGATTCATTAAACAGAAATCAAGAAAATCTAATTGAAGCTGCAAATCACCAAACAAAGTTCATGATTTCAGCGTTAATTCAAATGAATAATACAGAAGATAGGATGAGAGCAAAGTTAGAGAAGTACCACACTAAGCTGAATCAAATCATTGACTACATGTCTAGCAATGACCATTGGTATTCATCAATTGACAGAAACAGTTTAAATATTCAAGTAATGCAAACTTACCAACTAGCGAGCAGTTACATTACAGAAATAATAGATTATTATACAGGAATAATGGAAATTTACTTATCAAGAGCTACAGTATACAGCATATTAACACCAAGTAATGTGAGCGATATTATTGACAAAGCAAATAAGAAATTACCTTCAAATCTAAGAATAGCTCAGCAGTATTTATTTGATACTAGAACGACCGAAAATTATACGCATATACAAGTGTATGCATATTTTCCTATTCAGGACATGACAAAGTATACATTTATGCACATTACCTCGGTTCCTAAGAAAAACAATGACAGTACATTTCAGAGCATAGAAGTTCAAAATACATACTTGGGGATAGATTATAACAACGAGTTATATTTTGATATTAACCATGAGGAGTTCAAAAGTTGTCTCCACAGGTCCAATAACTTCATTTGTTTTCCTGGAGTTGTGAAGAACATGCAATTACATGAAAATTGCATTGTTGACCAACTTTTTACCAACAATACAAAATCAAAGTGTAACACAAAGCTCTTCGAAATGACAAACCAAATATTATGGAAACAGCTGTACATGCAAAACACCTGGTTATTTATTGTTAAAGATCAAATAACAGCATCAATTATCTGCGACGGGCAACGAGAAGAAATTACCATGGCAGGCATTGGCGTCATCCGGATTTCAGACAACTGTGTGATTAAAACTTCGAATCATATTCTTTCTGCCCAAAGATTAGTTAACGTACAGATAGTAGCGTCATTTTCAAAACATATTAACTTTACAATACACACGTACGCATCTTCTTCCAGTAAGTTCAATGTCACTAAAGATATAATAGTCGATACGTCACAAGAAATTATACAACATCTAGTAAACAAAGAAAGTGCATTGCAAACAGAATTGAACAATACTTACTGGAAGAACATAACTGATCACACTTACATAGTTAGTTTTGGATGTTCACTAACAGTTTTGGCGAGTGTAGTATTAATGTATTATTCTGTCCCACGTATTGTACGGGGCGTAAGAGCAGTAGTACGTAGTCGTACAGCCCGCAGTAACGCAGAACGACCAACCGTAGCCCACTCGAATTCAAGTTCCACTACTCAAGATGCTGACAACGTGGTTGCCACAACAGCAAGAGCAAGACAGTCGAACACCGCAACTGTAGACCACCTGGAGTTATACCAAATGAATAACTCGTAACGATCATTCTTTGAGAGGTGGCAGAATGTCCAAACTGTCCATACTGTTTGTAGCTTGCCCTTACTGATTGTACGGTAACAGACACGTGTGACACCATTAGGCTAAAACGCTGAGTCGAGTCAGCATGTTGATCGATAAATTGTTTACTTTATAATAATTTTACTAACCTTTTACATTTTAATTACATTTCAACTAACAAATATACCACATAAGCTATTTTATCAATATAATCGTCATATAATTTGTATATAAAAACTATCCATTTTTTAAATAAAAACATTCATCACTCAACCTGTGTTTGAATCACTCCAACTCCATCTCCGAGAAGACAGGCTAACCAGGCAGCCTCGGGACTGGCAGCAACAGTACCAGTCCCTCATCACCACCAGCGGCAGGTCAACTTGGCGACCGCCAGCCGTAACTTCCCTGGTACTTGGGAACCGGCACCTCCGCCCGTGGTGAGTCAACTCGGCGACCTCCACCCCGAACGCCCCGTACTGGACGTTCGGCTCACAATCGCGGTCGGTCAACCTGGGGACCACCGCTCGGAGTCTCCCATACTGGAGACGTACTCTTACCATCGTGCATCACGGGTCCGGTCGGACTCCGCACCACCTCCACCCCGAACGCCCCGTACTGGACGTTCGGCTTACACTCGCGGTCGGTCAACCTGGGGACCACCGCTCGGAGTCTCCCGTACTGGAGACGTCCTCTTACTGGCGTGCAGCACGGGTCCGGTCGGACTAGCACCGGACTCCGCCACCACATCCAGAGCAGGCCATCAAGAGGAGGCCTGCCACCTGACATCACCCTCGTTGAGCATTGTCCAGCACACTTCCGCTGGACAGGTTGTATTCACACCTTCCTCCCACGGCGGCCAAGACACCTTGAGCCTAGCCTTCTGCGACCCTGACGTGAGCCTGCGTTGGGGGCTGTGGGAAAATCATACCTACATTGCACGACGCGTGTATCCTTATTCCTGCCTTGTCCGCCTGTCGTCTTAGGTCTCTTGGCGACAGGTATCCTGCCCCATTTATATACGTATTTATTACACTTATATGGTTAGGGTAGGATACACACAATCACACAAGTAGGGATAACTAGGTTACGTTCGATACCAAGTCAGGCAAGCGTTGAACAATACGTTGTTAGGCGCTTGCACTGACTTCTCTGGCAATTGTTAGTTTATCGACGATTCGATAGGCTAGCATTTGTTCAATTCTGTTGCCATAGAAAATATGGACGTCATCTTACTTACGATGCTTACGATTGACACAAAGGAAACGTGCGGAAAATCTAACTCTATACGTAGTATCTGTAAACTATTTGGGTACAGCGCTTAGAAGATTCGAATGATGACACTTCGTTGTATGAATTTTACAAAAACGTAACATCACAAGCCTCCCATATCGGAAGTCGATTTGTAAGGGTAGGATTTCATGGAGCGATTTCAAACCGCGCCCGCGCGGGCGCGGGCCCGCGTCTTCTGTAGGATGCAGATTTGTATGTAAAATTGAATTCAAAACTCACGAGGCGGTTTACGCCCGCGCTACCACGCGGGTGCCGCGCGGCGCCCGCGTGGCGACCGCGTGGTGCTCGCGTAGCGACCGCGCGGTTGCGCGCGCAGCGGCGCGGTAGCCGTCTGCAGCCAATGATTTCAAAAGGAAAGATGCACCCTACTATACATTTTTTAGAAAACTTCTTAATACAAGCTAAAACAGCGAGATCTGTAAATCATACGAACTACGTTAGTGCCGCGTTGACGACAAAAGACGGCATAGCATTGTACAAAAAAAACGTAATTTCATACATTTTTTTTTTACTTGCAATTGGAATAATATATGTGAATAAAATTTTTATTATACGTGTGCACACCAACAGCCAAAAAGCGTCATGTAGCTGTTAAATGTCTTTCAAGTTTCTGTGAAAACTCTAAACGAACTACATATGTATAGGTATTCAAAACAGTTTCTCAAATATTTAAATATCAATAACATAGCAAAAAGTATTTTTATTAATGTACGAGTATCATTCATTTTTTTTTCAAATCGGTTCATTAGTTTCGAATCCTATTCAATTCAAACACAAAATTGAAAGTATTTACGAATATTTCTCTTTGTAATGTACTCAAACCTAAGTGTAGATTAAACCTATTCAGTCTTATTCCAAAAAACTAAGATACTCGTAGTACAGGTTTAAACCAGGACTAACTAATCCAGGTTTGATACGGTTCCAATTACAAAACTCAGACTATCCAAAGACTACTTAGTCCAAGGTTAAACCTGAGATAGCCCAACGTTATACAACAATATTAACAATTTTTGGAACTGCTTTTATTTTGAAGATTGACCCTTGTTTACCGTGAAAAAATACATTTAATTTCAAAATATTAGTATTTTCGATGAGTAAATATACAATATTAGACTCATTTTGAAACACTAACAACTGACATGACGTCACTAGTCGCAAAATACTGTTCGCATTATGACTGTATGTTCAGGTTATGTGTTTTCTTATCATTACTTGAATACAAACAATCAAAATCGTTGTCGCTAAGATCGCAAAAAAAAAGCAGAAATGTAAACAGTTTAATCAGTTTTGACAGTTTGTTTTGCGACTAGTGACGTAATAATTCATATTGGTGTAGCCAGTCACGTGACAACAGATTAAAAATATAGGATTTAAAATCTTAAAATCGTAATATTAAATTATAATAATGTGATTTTCGATATTCTATTAATGCAAACTATCATAAAATTAACATTAAACATTAATATGTGATTAGTGTTAACATCCCTATTGCGAGAGTTCAAATCTATACTTATAATAAAACTGTAACGGGTCGAATTCTGTACATTGAAGATATTTTGAAAAATTTTTTTTGGGGCACTCCATAGTCGATACTGATTGCGAAACTGCATTTTTTTTCTTTCATGTCTGTCTGTCTGTCTGTCTGTCTGTCTGTCTGTCTGTCTTTCTGTATAGGGATCACGCATCACGCCGAAACTACTGATTCAATTCAGCTGAAACTTGGCATGATTTTAATATATACTAAGGACATTGCTGTAGGCTACTTTTGATCCCCAAATTCTGATCGGTTTTCTTGCAGGAGGGGGTGAAGGTCAGGATGTGTATTTGGTTGTAACTCATGTTTGCGTTGTGTAATTTCATTAATTTTTTTTTTTGTTAGAAGGAACACATTATTTATATTGTCCCGTCAAAATTTGAACAATATCGGTCTGTTGGTTCGAAAATTACATAAACATTAAATAATAACGACACGCGCGGCGCGTTCAGTACATACTAACTACTAAGTATTCTGTGTATCACAGACGATCCACAGAATATCTAGATTCTAGATTCTAGAAAGTGCCCACGTGATCGCTTCGCGTCGTTTTCGACTACAAAATAATTGTCAAAATATATTTTTTTGTGGAAAAACAAACATCATTCGGTTATAATCGACTTCAAACAAGGAGGATGTTCTCAATCGGGTTGCATGTTTTTTTTTATTTTACGCGATAACTCCGCTAATTGTTAGTTGATTTTGATAATTCCTTTTTTGTTTGGTAGAAAATACTTCAGAGGTGATCTTAGATATCGAAAACAGGGAGGTAGTTTTTCAAATATCAACAAAAAACTAAAATCAGCTTAGATTTTTTTTTTAACTTTTATAGGTTTACTTGACCGCCATCTCGCCTGATGTTAAACGACAATGCGGTCTACGATGGAGCGTGTTTACCTAGAAATAACCGATTCACTCTCGATTTGAAGACACAAAGATTGTAATCATCGGGGAAAACCCACTCAGGCAACGTATTCCACAGCCTAGATGTTCTTATCACAAAATTAGAGAAAAATCTCTTCGTCCGTGTCTTTGGAACAACAACCATGAAACGATGTCGCTTTTTCCAGCTACCAGCATTCCGATAAAAAAAAGGGCAAAGTGGTTGATGGAATTTCAGGTTTCTTCAAATGAAAAATAGCCCTTTTTATTCTTTTAAATGATTTATTGAATGACACAGCTGTTAACACACGTAAAATTAGTGAAAGAGTGAGATAACATTATATGTCAACGATAGTTGCCGACGATATCCGATGAAGCACGAACATACCCCCGGGCATTGAAAGCTGTAGCTTCAATCCTGAATTGGCAGAGGGCAAAGCTTACTGAACGCCCTTCGAATGACTCCAGTTACCGTCTTTATGTCAGCAACTCGGTTGACTCCATCACGTCCAGGATAAACATTAATAATGCGCCCAAGCTTCCATTTTAACGGTGGAAGGTTATCGTCTTTGACAAGGACCATCACGTTGACATCAAGAGGGTTATTGTCTGCGCGCCATTTAGTACGCTGTTGTAGTTCCGAAATGTATTCTTTGCTCCAACGTGTCCAGAAGTGTTGACGGAGTTGCTCCATGCGTTGATAACGCGTCAGATGAGGAGTAACACGGGAATCAACGTAATTTTCAGTCGGTAATGCGGTCATTGATCTTCCAATTATAAAATGACCAGGTGTAAGAGCCAGAAGATCATCAGGGCTTGATGAAAATGGAGTAAGGGGACGAGAGTTTAATACAGCCTCGATTTGAACGAGAACAGTGCTAAGTTCTTCATACGTCAAATTACAATTTCCCAGCACTCGATTTAAATGGTACTTAGTTGATTTGACTCCCGCTTCCATAAACCACCAAAGTGAGGAGCATACCCAGGAATGAAATGAAATTGGATACCCTCATTAGCAACGCTATCAGATAAAGAATCGCTGTTTGATTTTAAAATTTATTTAAATCGTTGAACGCGCCGACAAATGAAGTGCCGTTATCAGAAAAATGTTAAAGGGCTTGCCTCGTCTGGCAATAAAGCGCTGTAAACAAGACAAAAACACTTACTAGTTAAGTCACCCACCAATTCAAGGTGTATGGCTTTAGTCGCAAAGCAGACAAAAACGGCTGCATATACCTTTATGAGCCTGCATCCACGACCTTGACGGCTAGCGGCCATGAGTGGACCTGCATAATCCACACCTACATTTTCGAATGGAGAACCGCCACAGCGACCACGATGCTGTGGTAAATTGCCCATGATAGGTTCGATAGCCTTTGCTTTCATGCGATTGCAACGTATACAACTACGGTAACACAACCTGGCTAAATTACGACCACCTATTGGCCAAAATTTGTCTTTGACAGATGCAAGAAGTAGTTGTGGTCCAGCATGAAGCAAACGTAAATGTTCATGTCTGAATAATAATTTAGTGTAATGGTGATTGGACTGTATCAAAATAGGATGCTTTTTTTCATATGAAAACTCAGAATTACTTAATCTACCTCCAACTCTCATTATATTATCAGTATCTAGAAATACATTGAATTTCATAAGATGATTTTTATTTGGTAAACATTTCCTTTCCAGCAACATTTTATATTCAGGAAAAGATTCCTTTTGCACACATCTTATTATAACGTTAAAGGCTTTATTTAATTCGTCTACCGTGAGACTAGTTTTAAATTTGGGACTTGATTTACAATTACTAATAAATCTTAGTACGTACGCTATGGCACGAGTTAGTCTTGTCAAATTAGAATATCGGTTAAAATCAATCCAAGGTATCGTGTCAGTGGAAATGGCATTTAGTGTTGTTTCAGATCGTGTTTCTGGTAGTGCTTCTGAATTTACAAATTCAGGAGAGGGCCACAGTGATTCATCTTGAAGAAGGAAATCAGGGCCATACCACCAGTGGTCAAGGGTCTTCAATAAAGCTGCATCCACACCTCGAGAAACATAATCAGCTGAATCATTTCTTGTTTCCACGTGCCTCCAAATGCAGTGATTAGTTTTATCTAAAATTTCAGCTACACGGTTACGTACAAATGGCTGTAGCCTATTTGGATGCATCTTTATCCAACCAAGGACAATGGTGGAATCGGTCCAGAAAGTACATTGAGTTACCTTCATTCGAAACGAGCTCACTACTTTTTTTCATATAATCGTGCGCCCACCAACGCACCACAGAGTTCCAGCCGCGGAATAGTTGTGGGTTTAATTGGGGCGACTCGACTTTTGGCAATGAGCAATCGAGATGACACCACACCACTGTCATTGACACTTCTGACATACACACAAGCGCCATATGCATCCTGTGATGCATCTGTAAAAATATGCAACTGAATAATGATTTGATTGTCACAAATAACATGCCTGGGAATACGGATTTCATTTAGAACAGACAAGTTTTTTATTGCTTTAGCCCAATGTTGGTTTATTTCTGACGGAATCATTTCGTCCCATGACAATTTATGTAACCACAATTTTTGTAAAATAATTTTAAACATTATGACGCAAGGGGAAAGCAATCCCATGGGATCAAATATTTGCGAAATCAAAGAAAGCATGGACCGCTTAGTGATAGCATCAGGTACTTTGAAATTAATTGAAAAGTATAACTCATCACTGCACGGATGCCAACCGAGACCTAATGTTTTGCTTGATTCCAAAGCACCAATGTTTAAATCAAGACACGAATCATTAGCTTCATCAGTCAACAATAGAGGCTCATTTGATTTCCATTTACGTAATGGCATACAGGCAGATCTAAGAGCTTCAGTCACTTTAGCACGTATTTCAAGACCTTGCTCTATGGAATTCGTTCCAGTCAGTAAATCATCAACATAAAAATCATGAATTATGATTTCTGCTATACCTTCGTCACGGCAATTAAGTCCTATTTCCTTGAGACACCTAATAGCAAGAAATGGAGCACTTGCTGTACCGTAGGTGACAGTGTTGAGTTGGTATACCTTCAAAGTATCTGAAGGATCATTTCGCCAAAATATTTGCTGTAAATGTCTGTCAGAGGGATGTACCATCACTTGGCGATACATTTTCTCCACATCTGCAGCTAATATGTATTTATGCTCCCTGAATCGTATAAGAATGGATAACAAATCATCCTGTATAGTTGGACCTACCATTTGTATACTATTCAATGATTCGCCTGACGAAGTAGGACTGCTGCCATTGAACACTACTCGTAGCTTAGTAGTGATACTACTATCACGAATAACACCGTGATGAGGTATAAAATAAGAAAACTGTTGTTGATTTTGTAGACATTCAGACATATGCCCAAGTTCCAAGTATTCCGTCATAAAATCAATGTACATTTTTTTGAAAATTGCGTTATTTTGCATTTTGCGTTCTAAGGAGAGAAAACAATATTTTGCTCGTTCTGATGAATATCCTAGTGAATTTGTAGCTTTTTTAAAAGGAATTTTTACACAAAAACGACCGTTTTCTAATCTCGTGACATTATTTACAAAATGAATTTCACACATATTCTCCTCCTTAGTATAATATGTCGGTTTATGATTAACTTCTTCAAGTTCCCAAAAATAGGTCAATTGGGTTTGTATATTTTCAAAGAAGGGAGTACTGTGGTCGAACGAATGAACATTTGTAAATTACATTTAATAGGATGTGTGTCTTGCCATAAATTAGTAATACTAACTGGACCTGACACTAGCCATCCTAATTTGGTTTCATAAAGAATAGGCTTACCGCTGCCTAAATTAATCTTTTGCGAGCCCAATAAATCCCAGAAAACATCGGCACCAATAATTAATTCTACATCAGATGGTGTATGAAACTTAGGGTCGCATAGAGTGATATTAGTTGGAATATTTATTTCTGATATGTCTATTGCACGACACGGTACTTCGTCCGTGATCGTAGGTAAAACAAAACAATTAATATTTGTATTAAAGTCTGAATTACATGAATGTAAATTTGGTTGACACATTTTTCCGACTTGTGATAGGGAATTATTAATACCTAAAACAGTTTTATTTACTTGTACCGCGGGCAAATTTAATTTTTGAAACAAACGTTCAGTCATCAAACATGACGTGCTACCGCTATCGAGTACAGCTCGAGCGATGTGCTCATTATTGTCATGATCGTATAACTTGACCAATGCTGTGGATAACAATACTGTGGTCGCACCACTCATAGTGTTCATTTTCGCTGAAAGCGTGATATCGCTTGCTGTATCAGGTACACCAGGCAAGTGTTTCTCGCAACTAGAATCGCTTATATCGGATGAGGTAGTTACTAATACACGCTCACTTATGTCAGATGGCCGCCTGCTATCAGTGATATGAATTAGTGAATTATGTCTTCGCTTACATATCTTACAACCGCCCTTTTTGCACTGATTAGCGTAATGCCCTTTTCGAAAGCAATTAAAACAAATTTTAAGCGCTGGTAATAATTTAAGACGCTCCTCACTAGTGAGCGCCAGAAACTCAGGACAATCCTGAAGCCAATGGTCGCTATTACACATCATACAGTTATTAATGGTTGCCTTATCATTACAGGAATCAACTGGCGGATCTGTAAGCGACAGCATGCTCTTGATCTTAGCATTATTGCCACCCTTATTCACATTTGACTGATTGCTATTTTGATGGTTATGTGACAATTCTAAAGACTCGAGAAGATCGGCTTTATTTCGTAAAAACGTAACAAAAACATCTAAAGTGATGGTTTTAATTTTGTCCAACTTGCTCTTGGCCTCTTCCCACTCACGATAGGATTTTTGATCGATTGATGATTGAATTTATTAGATATTAAGTGAATGAGAAGTGTATCCCAGTGCTCGGTAGGTTCTTTAAGCGATTCTAATGCTCGAAGATTTTTATTTAAATCATCTAATATACGGCGAATATTAATTGATGATTCTTTAGTTATAGATGCAATGTTAAATAAGGCAGAGACATGATTGTGTATTAAAAGGCGTCGATTTTCATATCTGTCACACAAAAGCTGCCATGCGACTTGATAGTTAGTAGCTGAGAATGGTATAGACTGTATTACCACAGCCGCGCTTCCTGCAAAGAGGCTCTCAAATAGTGGAACTTATTTATATTTGAGATATTATTATTAGTATGGATGAGGCTCATAAAGGTATCGTGATATTCTAACCAGGAGTCATAGGACCCGCTAAACTGAGGTAAAGAAATAGTGGGTAACTTAACTGAGTCCTTAAACGATTCACGAAGTGGTGAATAGTGCTCACTCTCTGACCGAAATGATTGATCTACTTGAGAATTAATTGATATTATCTCCTGTGCCTGAGCTATTACTTTATAATATATTGACTCAAAGGTGGTCCTTTCTGCGAGTTGAGGGTCCACATCTTCTACAATACACTCGAGTTTGGTCTGCACTTCATCGTATAACTCATACAACTTTAACATTTTGTCAACGCGTAATTGCAATTCATTTACCTGAGAACGATCCAACGAAGGGCTCAGATTGTTTAAATAGTTAGTAAATGATGTAACACGTCCTTTATAGCTCCCACGCTTTTTTATTAGCTCCTTTTCCTCTTTAGAATCTGCCATAATGGGAAACGGTAGTTTAATCTGGAATTGACAATAGGTACAATGTAAGTTTAAACGTAATACTATACCTAAATGTTTACTTACAGACAGATGTTATTTGCTTTAAATTAATTTAAATACTCAACATGACACTATTATAAGCGATTTTTACTTCAAAGTTTGTACATTGTTTAGATAATATTCGAAACAAAAATAAACGAGATCTTCACTTACATAACGTCCCAATCTTATTGTACTGTAATAAACACTTTCGTCAATGTTTTCTGAGTACGCACTGATGTATGCCTAACTGCAAACCACTATTGTATGCAAGAATAAATATAATACCATGCAAGAAAACTGGTTTAATATACAATTAACCAAAAAAACGTTTAGGTTAAACTGCGCAGTATGCAATAGATCAATGCAAAAGACATCAACGCTCGGTGCATTGGAATGTAATCTGAAGTTAGCAATTAATTAGCGTAGCATTAAATCGACTTTAACATGATAAACGTTAAGTATATAATATTGCCTACACTATGCTGCTATATCGTATCCAATTGTTTTGATGCTTGATGCTCATTAAACAAATTTAATGAATAATAGTGATATAAAATATAGGTACATACCAAAAATGATGTTACCTGACTCTTTGACCTAGTAAAGGAGTGTTGGGTGATTAACTAGTTAAATCAAAACATTTACACTACAATAAGCACTATTCCACGTCCTGACTTACTTTCCGTGAAGCCCGTGTGAATTATTTAAACAATGATGTGCAATTGTAAGGTTCTTCTTCCCAATGATCTTTGTCCTCTAGGTCCAATATGACACCGCGTGGTAGATTAGCTTGTGTCTTCGTAAAATTGGTATTTTTTCCTGGCGAATCCGGCTTCGTGAGGCCCAATGATGGAATTTCAGGTTTCTTCAAATGAAAAATAGCCCTTTTTATTCTTTTAAATGATTTATTGAATGACACAGCTGTTAACACACGTAAAATTAGTGAAAGAGTGAGATAACATTATATGTCAACGATAGTTGCCGACGATATCCGATGAAGCACGAACAGTGGTATCAGATCATGCAAATCAGTCGCACACTCTCCGAAGTGTATCCGATAAAAAAACCCGATAGGCTAGCTAAGATTTATCTGTACGACATAGTTATACCTTCTTATAAAATTTAGTCGAATGACAGAATTAAATTACCTGTCATTGAAGTAGATTTTTGTATTTTGGAGAAAACATATCAGCATAATAAGTAGCAGCATAAACAGCCCATTAAATGTTCCCACTGCTGGGCGTCGGGGCCTTCTCTCGCAAGGAGAGAGACAAGGCTATAATCCACCACGCTGGCCCAGTGTCGGTTGGTGGATAACATATGACTTAGAACTTAGATTATAGGTAGATTTCGGTTTCTTCACGGTGTTTTCCTTCACCGTTTTAATTACCGGCATTACGAACATGACTCTGAAAAGATAGTGGTGCTCGTGATTTTGAACCCTGGGTCTCC
The DNA here is from genome assembly GCA_017562165.1 of Ectropis grisescens. Taxonomy (NCBI): domain Eukaryota; kingdom Metazoa; phylum Arthropoda; class Insecta; order Lepidoptera; family Geometridae; genus Ectropis; species Ectropis grisescens. The sequence goes on along the minus strand of CM029787.1, from coordinate 25,564,720 downwards.
GGATCGACAGCGGCCGTTCTCTCGACTAGGTCAGCTGTAACTTACTAGACCAAACTTATTAGAAAACGTATTATTTCAATCCAAATACTGTTTAAAATTTAAAGGTAGTGTTCAACAAGCTTCGGTGACCGAAGCAGACCGTTGTTAGGGTTCCGTACACAAAGGGTAAAAACGGGACCCTATTACTGAGACTTCGCTATCCGTCCGTCCGTCCGTCCGTCTGTCACCAGGCTGTATCTCAAGAACGGTGATAGCTAGACAGTTGAAATTTTCGCAGATGATGTATTTCTATTGCCGATTTAATCATGGCGGAACGTATCAAGTGATCGGGTTGAAATTTGAAATAGAATTAGGTTACAGTCTGGAAGAACACATAGGCTAAACATTGCCTATGTATAAGTACTCTATGTATTACGTAACAAACATCCAAACAGTGACATACATAATATTTACAGGACACGTTGGAACGGCTGAACATATTTGGATGGAATTCGAAACACAAGTAGTTTGAACTCAGAAATAACAAATCGGTTACTTATAGGTTACTGTGACGTAGGAAAGACTAAGCAAATTTGGTAGGAAATTGAAACAGAAATAACTCAATGTCTGAAATACCACATTTATGTATTTATTACCTATCAACCTGAAAAGAAGCATGGGCCCTAAGGAAACAAATATTAACTATCACGTCAAAACGGCACAACGATATGGGTTGACATACGAAACACATATAGTTTAGAGTCTAAAATTTCACATGGGCTAATAAGTCTACATTTTCATTTAACTCCATATTAATTTAAGCATATATTTTCGTCAGGAACTTGATGTGATGGTAAGGTAAAAGCCAAAAATGAAAAATATGTGCACCCGTTATGGCGTAGATAATATAGGTGATTTGCGTTCACAATCAAAATAACAAGCAACATAATATTCTCATTAGACGGCGCTAATGCCAGTTTAAATCTAAAAGCACTAAAGGCCATTTAAATCGATGTTTTGCTATTGTGGTATGTATTTTTTTTTTCATCACTAGGTGGCGTTACTGGTATTCTAAATTGTACTAATAAGTTTTGGCTGCTAAAAGGATTATGATGCCAAATTTGGATTCATTCGTTCTTGATTTTTTTCTGTGTTACCTACAATTAAATTCATACATTAACATTTCACTAGGACTTGGCTTAGATTTACGGGTTCAACTTGCTTGAATATCATTAAAACTCAAAATTTTAATTATTTTGATTCCACACAGGCTTCGTTCAAAATTTTACGCCGGCAAAGTTGCGGGTAACAGCTAGAAAACAGCTTGCGGATAAAAAGAAATAGGTAAGTAGGTATCAGATCATGCACATTAGCTTCAGACTTTTCATAATGTATCCTATAAAATCCTACAAACTTAACACTTGCGGCTATGTTCGATACTACGAAACCTTACTAAGTATGTTTGATTTTGTTTAAAAAAAGAAAAATAAAGATGATAAAATTAAATAATTTTTGTGTGGAAAAACAAATTCACTCAAACTCAAAGGTTTTTCAATGACTAATACTATCCAAATATTTGACGTACGATAGTTCCAATTAATGTATAAGTCAGTATCATCTGCTTGCGCGAACGAAGTAGCGGGTTCAGCTAGTTATTAAATATGGAAGAAACAAGTGTTGTCCAACCTTAAAATGACAGATGCGAAGTAAGTCCATAATTAAACTAGGGGTTCGATGGTTAATCTTTAGGATCATAGATAGTACGTGGCTTAAAGAAAAACTTCGATTTGTAATAACGCTTAGACTTAGACTTGGTTTAAACCTGGCTTAATTCCAGTACTATAATTAGTCCGTGTTTTGGAATAAGACGGATTACGTTTTGTTATATTATTAAATCCCAAAATTCAAAATCACTTGCACTAAATTCGATAACAATAAAACAACAACAAAAATCACGTTTGTACAAGGCTACTTCGTCCACTTCACGCGTTCAATGGCGGCTATTTTGTGGAAATCCGTAGAAAAATAATATCACTTTAAAAATGTATGCCTATTAATCTAACAGCAACAAAAGGAAATTAAGGTTAAATACTTACTGATGATACCATATCCCATCTTTCTTTGTGTCGTAGTTTTTGCAACCTTTTAGCACACAATTATGTATTTTAATGCCCACCAAATACTCGTTCGCTTCCGCGTACTGAACGCTGTGAACTGAGTCACACTGGCCCTAAAAATGTTTTTAGGGCCAATGCGGTGTTTTTTTTCGTACGGTTGGTCTGGTCCTTACTTATATAAGTCAATGTTCTGGCAGTCGGTTGAGGGGCGGGAGAAACAAAAATAGTGCTGCCCTTAGTAATTTACTTTTCGCTTTTGAATGCCTTTTGTGGTTTTGAAGTCGGTTATTTTAAACGTAACTTTTATGTTTTTTATTTTAACTTTTGTACTTTTTAGTGTTTGTAGGCTATTCTGTAAAATAGGATAGGGTTTTTTTACCTCTCGAATACATCAAGTATGTGCTTGCTTGTAATCTATTATCTGCAATAAAATATAAGTTTATTGCAGATTAGATAATAGATTATATATAGGCTACTTTTCATCACATGAAAATAACGGGAACTAGTTTTAATAAATAATGTAATATGGCTAAATGAATTTCACTAGAACTAGTCAGTTTTTAATGCCTGGCGGAACATTTTTGTATGATTTAAGGTTAAGGTAAAAAACCTGTGTTTATTTTAGTTTCTTTTTCATTACCAACGCATCAGTTATGTCAAGTTTTACTGAAACATGCTAAACTTATGGTTGACCTCGAGGACACAGTCAACTTCCGCTTGTTTTAATACGTTGAGCTATGTCAATAACTTTGGTCCACTGACGGATGACTTCGTTTCGTATACGATCACTCAAAAAAACACCAACCATTGTTCGTTTCACAGCACGCTTTTCAACTGGTGCACGGTTTTATAAAGGTTCATTTGGAGACCGATGCGCTGGGAGGGCGTAAACAAGGCCCATCAGTATCTCTTGTAGATCCCCCAGCATTTCGGCCATTACGACGATATCGTTTGGTGAGATATGTCTGTTGCCGTAATTATAAATGTCACGTCCAGTCTAATCCAGCGAGTTTCGAACTTGAACAGTCATAGTTGCGGCAATATACACATATCTCATTACCTCGATATATCTCGGCTTCTCGGCAGTCAATTTGGCATCGCTGTAGGGATTCCATGACCAACCAGACTTTCACAGAGTTTGCTTTCCGTCATGCTTTCTCATAGCCCACAAACGCTATGTTAAGGGGCTGATTGTACTCATTGGTCTTCTATTCAATTTGCCACACAGCTTAAATAGATTCTTCTTCTTCCATCATTTCCAGAGTCTGTTTCGAACGCTTCGACTTTAATCTTAATCTTACGCCTTATCGCAAAACATTTCGTGGCCTCCTCCCGCAAGACTCTACGAGTAGAGATTCACTCTGACAAGTTCTTGGTCAATATCGTCGGAGTCAAAAAAAAGTTTTTCAGAAATCGTCACAGAATAAGAAATTAAAACAATTTGTGGAATAAAATACATATACAGATTACAGATAATACAAGTTTTTCTTAATTTGCGGCTGCGAAATAATGTTTTTTATGTGTTGATTTTTTGCAGTCGGGTTTTTTAAATTAAAGTTTTTCTATCGTGTTGCTAGTTGCTCGAAAAAAATAACATCGTTCATCATTGAGTAAAGAATCTAACAAAGAGTTTTATCTCCACCTTTGTAATAAGAAGGACTACTTAGGCTGTGAAACGCATTGCCAGAGTGAGTTTTTCGTGATGGTTCGAACCTTGGGATTTTCGAGTCGAGAGTGAATTTGTTTCTGTTAGAGAAGTAAGCGCCGTCGTAGACCATATCATATTCGTCCACCATCATCGGCATTAACACAACCGTATCGTTAATGAAGTTTCTGCACAATTTACTTTTTTCTTATTTTGGACAAATCTACGAAGTATAAGGCAACATTTTAAACAATGAATGGAATTGGTAATGCCGGTCTCAACTTAAAGCGTCAAAAAAGAAAAGGTTAATTTTAGTATACCTACGAGTGTAGATAAATATTTCCTGGTTTATAAAGAAACAAAACTCTTATCACAATTATAAACATATTTTGAACAAAAAATAAGTTTAAACTAGTACTTAGTTCAATTTATTCAATACTTTAGTGTTATTTCTGCACTGTGGCACCCATTCCGCACAAAGCGGGGCATCAGAGCGAGGCAGCGTAAATGCCTACCTTGGCAGAAAAACCTGACCTTAAATATATTATTATTTAATCTAAAATTTACCACCCCCTCAAAAGTGCCGCCCCAAGCGGGCCGCCCCTACCGCCCTCCCTACGCTATGCTACTGACTTCCAACCGCACGTCCGCGCGGTTTCCAACCGCGCCCGCGCGCGGGCGCGAACCGCTACAATCAGCGGTCTCGTGAGTTTTGAAAAAAAATCGTCGCCCGCCGCTCCATAAAACCGCTCCATGAAATCCTACCCTAAGATCGATTTGCGTACAGGGTTTAAAGGCTTCGTACTAAAGTATTAGCGAGGTACTCTAGCAATAGTCTTAGTCTAGGAGCTTAAGTACTCGTTAGTTAGTTAGTCGTTGAGTATGGTAAGCGGGTATGATAAGCGGATAGAATGCAGGTAGGTATGCGTCGAGTATATACAAATACAAATACAAAAATCTTTATTGCTGTTTGTAGTTAAGATAAGATGATACAAAACATTTTAAGAGTTGCCCCATACAAACTGGCCTCTGCGAGAGGCGAGCAATATGTCTGGCAAGCAATATGTTTCATGTATGCTTTCAGCTATATTACATGTTAGCAGTCAATTTAGTTACTAAGCTTTGGTAAATATTTCTTTAAACGTACCTTTGATGGTGGCATTGAGGTAGGGGATGGCAGCCAGAGCTTCGTCGTCCAATTCCCGGCCGAGACTCTCTCTGGCTTCCACCAACACTCGGTGCAATTTTTCCTATAATAAAATATAGTAACAGTGAGCCGTGGTAGCAGAGAGACTAGAATGTGCAAGTCATTATTGTGGCATCGGAAGTTCGAGTCCCGCCAGCCCTCTGATTATTTTACCAAGTGCAGTGTACGTTGTCATCACCACTGCTATCACTAATAGTAGTGATAGCAGTAGTAGTCATAGGACCACAGCGGTTGTAACGCTGCCGAAACGTCGAGAAAATCTTACTAATATTACTAATATCAAATATTGGAGATCTGTGTGTCTCTATTACGTGGAAACATCTTTTTTTTTTAAATAAAGAGTGACGAGACGAGCAGGACATGTGCGTGATGGAAAGTAGCATGCCTGACACATAACAGCACAGTGACACGCAGCTATCGAACATGACGAGTCCAAATCATTACCTAGCACTGCATTGCGCTCGTCACCCAGAGATCTAAGATGTTATATCTCTAAGCCCTGTAATCTGGAAACATTGCCCTTCAAACCGGAACACTGTAATGTTTGCACATTGCTGCTCGGTGGTAGAATAACTGGTAGAATAAGATCTGAACGAATCGGACTGTAATTCAGAACAGTTAGCCTTTTATCCCTGTACAATAACAGGATCGAGAATTCCGCGGGGCGACGCTGCCGTGTTTAAGCCCTGCATTATGTTTACACTATGAGTTCAGATCTCTAAAGTTTTAAAACTAATATATAAAGTGATACCGTACCTAAACGTAGGGAGAATGTTTTCTTTCCTTTAAGTACCTACCTTAACGCCTTTGAGAGGAGCCCTAGTTTTTGAGGTGACAACGTCTAATAAATCGTTGAAGGCGTAAACGAACTAGCTATGTATACACTTTCGAAGGCTGCACGCAAGTGTCCCGTTACGCTCATTGTCCCGTTACGCTCATTGACCCGTGACCCTCATTGTCCCGTTACACTCATTGCACGCTTGCGCCGCATCTATCTCTTCCACTCGAGTGCATTGTATATAATAATTACATCAATGTTTATTATGACGTTATCACGTAAAATTTTTCGTAAACCGATTTTACAAACATCCAATTTTTTTGGGAGCTAATCTAGGCTAAGCCTTGGTATCGATGACAAGGCCAAGTAGAGAGAGTGCGCCAGTTCCTGAAGTACCTTCGCACGTTTGAGATGTGATGTCCATCTAGGGTCGTGGCAGCTAATAAACACAAGGCCAAGTATTTTATTTAGTTATTTAGGATTACAACGCTTTACAATGAGACAACATTGGTGTGACAATGCGATACACATTATACCCTGTATAATGTACATAGGTTGTTGCGTATAGTAAAAATTGCTTATAACTAACTTATTAAATATAATTCGAGGTACAGGGGTTGTTAGATTGGTGACCTTGAAACATTTTGTCAGGCAGTAAGTCACCTATTTTGTAATGGCACTTTTTAATAAAATGTCTTTCAGTATTTTTTTTGAATTTTTTGGAATTGAATTTTGTTTTTTTTTTTAAGTACTATTAATACAGCACCTGAACGTTAGGTGAGTGCGCCAGTTCCTTGAAGAGCCACGTGAGGCCGGAGCCCGAGGTGTCGAAGCCGGCCTGCAGCAGGCCCGCCGCCTGCGCCAGCATCAGGTCCTCGTCCATGGCTGCACACACAGGACTCACTATCAAGCTCATGGCTGTTATGGCTTGTAAATTATATAGCCTTTTGATGAATGTGTCTGAGACGTCATGCAATCAGCTCAGTGCCCATAATAGTTAAGTGCTACATCTAGATATTTGAGCATAAAGAGCCCAAATCACTCCCTAGCGCTATGTGATATGATATTTCTAGTGGAATTTTACAATATCTTTTCTAGTGGAAAGAGTCGAACATTTTTTGCGCGTATATGTTCGCATTTCATCACAAACTCTCCTGATGGGGAGCGACATGACGGTGTAATCGAAGATGACACATGGTGACCCAGAATTGACATACATATACTCTCTGACCTTGGAAAGTTCTAGATTAAAAATCTAAGGGAATAATGAGGTCAGCAACTTATTCCACTCTAATATGACGAAAATGGACTCAAACCATTTAGGACGGGTTTTTGGGAATATCTAAAATGTACGAGTGGTATGTAGTACTTCGAAAACATACAAGGGTACTCTAAAGCTGGGTGAATATCAGAGACAGAAATATGGTTAATATTTCCAAAGAAATTAAAGAGCATAGAGATAGATCATCTTATATCTCGACGAGAGTAATGAGCGCAGCGCAATGCTAGGTTACGATTTGGACTCTTCATGTTCCAATAGCTACGTGTCGTTGTGCTGTTATGTGGCAGGCATGTTGCTTACCATCAGGCACATGTACTGCTCGTCACTCTATACAATAAAAATAAAAGTGGTCAAGTGCGAGTTGGACTCGCCTGTGAAGGCTTCCGTAGCAGCAAGTAATATAATATAGGTTCTTGTAGTTCGTTGTTACTTTAATCAATGTTTTAATAATAGTGAATTTGTGACGTATTAAAATAAAACTACTTACTAGATCTCATTCAAACTAATTTTCGTTGATAGTTTACATGGTAATGTACATCATACACTTTTTTTATTTTTGTCATTATCTTATTTTAGAAGTTACGGGGGAAGGGGGGACACTTTTTACCACTTTGGAAGAGTCTCTCGCGCAAACTATTCAGAATCAGAATCAGAATCATTTATTGCAAAACTGTGTATAAATAAGACATAATTATAGAAACAACAGTTCTACCCTTTGCGGGCATGCAAATATAAGGCCTCATTGGCATGAGGTTACAAAAATATCACAACGATTTACACAAATAATAATAAATTTTATCAAAATTTGGAACTAATTAGTATTTTTTTCAGTTTAGAAAAAATACGTTAGAAACCTCAATATCATTGGCCTATCCATAGATAGCCCACACGTATAGGTTTGAATTTTTTTTGAGTTTAAGTTCTAAGAATGAGACACCCCTAAAATTTTTGTTTTTTTCTATTTTTGTATCAAAATCTTGATGCGGTTCACAGATTACATCTACTTACCAAGTTTCAATAGTATAGCTCTTATAGTTTCGGAGAAAAGTGGCTGTGACATACGGACGGACAGACAGACAGACATGACGAATCTATAAGGGTCCCGTATTTTGCCATTTGGCTACGGAACCCTATAAAGGATTGCGGTTGTGGTACGAGCTCTAAAGAGTTTGTGTATGTACCGTCTCCGTCGCCAGCCGCGTCGCGCTGCGCCCGCCGCATGCCGTGGAGGAAGTCCCGGGGCTCCGCTGGTGCCCCGGGCTCCGGCGCCGGCCCGCGCCGTGACGTCACCGCGCGGAACAGCCGCCGAAGTAGCTGTGTCGACTTCTTGGGGAACATCGAGAACCTGAAACGAGGGACATCAGACTAAGCTAACATGTCGTCGAAGTGTTCGTTGTAGACATTCTTTGCAGAGTCCGCCTGGGGAAGTTCCACACCTTTGCCATTATGTTACCACTAAGCAGTGTTGTGTGTTTCAATTTGAAGGGCATTGTTTTCAAAGATTTTACATAAAAATCTTATACATCTGGACGACAAACGCAGTGCCGTGTTAGGTATTGATTCGGACTCTCCATGTTCAAGTATGATTCATGTACAATGATTTGTAGTGGTAGGACTCTTGGCAGAGTCCGCCTGGAGAAGTACCACACACTTGTCAGTTATTCTACCGCCAAGTAGTAATGTGCGAACATTACTGTGTTCCGGTTTGAAGGGAAATGTTTTCAGAGACATTACAGGGCTAAGAGATATAATATCTTAGATCTCTGGGGGACGAGCGCAGTGCAGTGGTAGGCTGGTATGTAATGATTTGGACTCTTCGTTTCCCAATAACTGTGTTTCACTGCGCTACTATGTGATAGGTACGTTGCTTACCATCAGGCAGATGTCCTGCTCGTCTCGTAAATAAAAATATAAAAATAAATAATCTATCTATCTATAAATAGTCTATAATATAAAAATAAAATAAACAAAAAATTGGAGTGTAGTTCTTACTGTACTGTAATGAGCAGGCATACCTATTACTGACCATCAAGAGCAAATCTTAGTCGTTTTGCCTTGATGTATATATCGACTTAGGAAATATAATTACCTAATGTATTCGTGTACTCTCATTCTTCATGTCACAAATTTTGGATCGCTATAGTCTTAAGGAATTATCTTCTTTTATTAATACTACAAAATAAATGTTGCGAGTCTGACATCACCCCCGGCCCTCACCTGAAGACGTCGACAAGGGAGGGGCAGAAGAATATAGCGGTCCAGTTGATCCCGCGGTAGATGCTGAACTCCATGAAATCTCTGGTGATCTTGCGGATGATGCTGTCTCCAGTCCGCGTGGCTTCGCACCTCACGCCGAAGGTCGCCTCGCCGATCAGGTCCGTCGTGTAGTCTGTGTTTATTACCTATGAAACAAATTATAAATACAAAAATCTTTATTACTGTTTGCAGATAAGTTAAAATGAAAAAGATGAAACTTGCAGATGTAGCCTCAAGTTCTCGGCCAAGAGGTCGGTTTCCTCTTCAAAAAGCATGCGAAATGTTTGGCAGTACACAGTGTTTTAGTGTTAGTTTATAATTATAATGAGCGTAAAAAATAGTCAAATAATTATAGTTCTTACTATTTCTACTCGTATTCGGTTGTATGACCACAGTTACGCCAACGTCTTGTGTTTCTGCAGGATATTTTTTTAGATTTTAGAGTTTGATCAGTTTGAACCGTAGATCTTGCCGTTGGTTGGTGACAGTGAGTAAAGTCAAAGAAGGTCAACGGAAACAGAGCAATCTGCATAAATCGATAGATACAGTGCAATCTTTTTCGTTGGTCTGAAAATCTTTTTTGGTTAATCGGAGAGTGCAATCTGTATGTTATGTTCTTAAGCACTTTCTCCAAAAAGCAAGCGTACCTTGGGGCGATGCTTCAGGGTGTACAACTAAACAAGAGCTTTGTCGCCTATGAGTATTTCGGCATGTGGTGGTGTCGGAAGGAGCCACCTGCGCTGGTCCTTTTTAATTTGATAAATTTGTGGACTGTAAGTAGCGGTGTTGATTTTTATCTGCGAGGGATTTCTCTGTCTCGATGGAAAGGGTAAGAAAGAAGGGAAACAGAAAGGGACTCACCGTGCACCAGCTCGCGGCGTATCGGAAACTTGTCCCGAACTTGTGTCCTTAATGTCCTTACGTCCACAGAAAACCTTCGCAGACACTTCACTACATATGGTTAAAGTTTTGGTTAGGTTAATTAATTATTTTTGTATAAGACGGCATCCCGTGCGCCCGATTAGATATTTGACTTGAGAGTGTTAATTTTACAATGCGGCGGTTACGACCGAATAAAGCATAAACGGTAAATCTTCCTTCTTGCTTAGGTGCGTTGTTTGAGCGGTGCGGGAGAAAGACAAAGGATAGGATTTGAAAGGAGTGACCAGAGATATCAACTCGAGCGGTATTTTTAAATTAACTATGATTATATTTTATTTTTAATTAGCGGCGCGAACAGCATGCTTCTCCATCATATCTACACCCTTGAGATGGTATTAGACTAAACAGTTGCAAATGTGATATTCTTCTATTCTTGTGTCAGGATAAGGCGACTGCCGGTCTGGAGCCCCGAGCTCGAATCTCACGCGCATTTCTGTATTTTCGAACGATGTGCGTGATGCCGCCTACTTAAAAACGGTAAATGTGAAGAAAACATCGTGAAGAAAACCGGCACGTACGTAGAATCTTTCCATAGGTCACGTCATCCACCAACCTGCACTGAATGGCTGACCTTGATACTTGCGGAAGTAGGCCCCAATTTCCTGCAGTTTAGGGAGCATTTTACTGGACTGCTTATGCAACCAGATCCATAGCAATAAGTGTGTACCCTGACGTTGATGGCCGCGGGGTTGTCCGCCATCTCTCGCCGGTAGCGCTCCACCAGCAGGCCCGCCTTCCCCCGCACCAGCCCCTCCAGGGGCCGCAGCCGCGCCGCCGTGAACATCGGCGACAGGCGGCGCCGCACCACCGACCACAGCGGGTCCTACGGAGAAACATCTGTTTATTTATCATTTATTCTTTATCCCACTGCTGGGTATATGCCAATCTTTTATCAGGCCATCTCCTTCGCTCCTATGCCAATCGACTCCAGGTTCGACCAGCGATAAAGACGGCATCGTCGCGCTTTCTTGCTGCTGGACCACTATCCTACTCACCCTAAAACTCTTTCTTTGTACACACGAAGAAACACTTCCAGATATTAAAATGAATTTAAGCGTAAATATGACGCCGTACGAAACTCAAAGTAGGAACGATGAGTACAGTCATGTACTTGTATCTAAGAATAATCAAGAATGAGTATTGAGTAGGTATTGTAAGATTAACTGCCTTGGAACCGCGCGAAGTGTCAGGCATTGCACGGCAGCACTTTTAAATTTTATTTTAGATAACATTTCATAAAATTGATTTTTTTTTATAAAGAAGATGAAATATTTTTTTACTGTTTTCATAATACTTGTTAACTGCCAAAGCCACTAAAGGTACTTCCCAACATCCCAATAACATTTTGTGGCATCTCTCTGTGATGTTAACCATATTTTATTATAAACTAGCTGTACCCTACCACGCTTCGCTGTGCCACATTATGATGCAAAAATTAGATAAAAACAATCCTTGATGCGGATTGTATATCATTGTAAAATTTCAGCTCGATCGGTGCAGAACTGTTTGAGTTTTTGAAGCGTACACAAACCAACATAACATTTTTATATATAGAGATTATGATGATCGATCGATCGAGTTTTTTTATTATAGTCCTCGTCTATAGCATCCTACCCGTCACGTCACTCTAGACGAGCAGGACATGTGCCTGATGGCAAGCAACATGGCTGCCACATAACAGCACAGTGACACGCAGCTATTAGAACATGAAGAGTCCAAATCATTTCCTAGCACTGCACTGCGCTCGTCAGCCAGAGATATGATATGTTTTATCTCTGTGCCCTGTAATTTCATTGGAAACATTGCCCTTTACACCGGAACACAGTAATGTTTCCACATTGCTGCTTGGCGGTAGAATAACGTGCAAAGGTGTGGTACTTCTCCAAGCGGACAAGCGGCAAGGAGTCTTACTACTACAAAGAGTTTAGAGTTGGTAAAATACTTACATTAACAGTTAACAAATTTAGTGCCCCAATGGGGTCATGCTTCCCCCGAGCTCAAGAAGCGGTTCCTGAAATTATCGGAGTCTCTGACAAGGATCCTCCTGGCCAGCTCCGGGGAGTTGATGACCACCGCCGGTCTCCAGAACAGCCACACGCCCACGTACGGGGCTCCGGCCGGGCCGAGGGAAAACTTTTTATAGAGACGCCGCATCCAGTAGATCTGCAGTGTTATTGAAGGAAGGACAGAAGATTGAAGGTAACGTGGAATAAAGATTAAGGTGCGTCCCCCAGCAAAAGGAGTTTTTAGTCCAGTTTTTAGAGCTGATAAAAAATACATTAAATTGCTACAATTTATTGGCTCAAAATGGTAATTTCTTTTTTTAACCCCCGGCCAAAAAAGGGATCCAGCTTTGACTTCAGGGGGGTTACGAGGGTCACATAGCCGTGGTCATGTCACAAAACAGTGTGATAAGTACATGCTTGCCTTTGAATCAGTGGTCCACCTAGGTACTGTTCCCAGCCCAGGGGAGTCATGATGTATCCGCGCTTGGTCTGTCTGTGTGTGTGTCTGTCTGTCTGTGTCAGACACACGTCTGTCTGTGGCACCGTAACGCTCAAACGAATGGGCTGATTTCGATGCGGTTTTTTTATTTGAAGTTTGATATCCGTCCAGATGTTTTAGCTATGTTTGGTTAATATCGATTCAAGATGACCGCCTCCACAAAATGGCGGACAAAATATTTCTGCACAACCTACCTTAATATGGGTATCAAATGAAAGAGCTGGACTAGTAGAATGTTGTAACAAATCCAAGGTTGTCGGGAGTTATTTTTTTTTTAATTTTGTTCTTGTTATTAATGAATTTATTGTTTGAATAATCTCTTCACAACGAACCATAAAAAAATTTAATTATCATGCATCTACTAGAAAAAACGCCATTTTTGTACTTACACCAACTTATACCAACAACAAAATTACCTGTGAAATGATATACCGTCCTTTGTAAAGATGTTATATCTTTCTGTTCTTTCTTTTATGTGTTGCTATTCTTTTAACAAGAGCAGAAACAAATATTTGATTTTTTTCACGGATTTTTTGCCAACACTTTTTCGTCGAAATCAAAAGCTGACTCGCAACAAGTATAATGCAATTATGCTCATAAAACGCTAAGGAGGGCAGTCGTACGATCAGTCAAATGGGTATAATGTCTTTGGCGTCGCTATACCAGCGTGTCACATATGATCAAGTGCCTGACTTAATTCACTTCGTTTTCACATTATTTATTTGCGTACGAGTATTAGCAAACAAATGAATAAATAACCTTGATCGAAATATAATATAAACATGCTGTAAGTTAATTGATGTAGGTGATTGACCTGAATGTCCTTCATATTGTCAGTAAGGTTGTATTGTGTCCGTAGTTAGTCGTATTTCTTACGAAGTATATTTTTGTATGTATATTGCTATGAAATTCAGTAGCAAGACTACATATTTAGTCTTGCTACTGAATTCAGTCATCGTAAGCAGGCCACAAAATTTTCCCATTCCTGGGACTCGGCGTATTCTCTCACAAGGAACAAGGAAAGAAAGTTAAGACCATAATCCACCACGCTGTTACTGTGCGGGTCCAGTGGAATTTCGACCAGGGGTTTCAGATAAATTTCGGAGAGTCTGATCTGCATAATTCCACTTCAAAGTTAAAAAAGCCTATTTTAGTAATTTCATCGTTTTTCATTCCAATAATCTACGTAGAAAAAGCCACGTGCTGTACAACCGTTAGAGAAATCGAGGATCATACTCATTATGCTTTTTAGACAATCTGGGCTTTATCATGTCTGAAGCCGTTGCAATAACTTCAGATTATCGATTATGTGTGTAGTAAATATCGATTATTCCACGACCAAAAAACGGTAATTTGTTCGTGTTTGGCGTTCCAAAGAATCGAACAAAGAAGTTTGACTCCTCTTCGGTAATAATAATAACGTCTGGGCTGTGGAATGCGCTGCCTGAGTGGGTTTGTCCTGGTAGATACAATGTTTGTTTTAAAGTTTATGACTGAATGAGTTTCTTCGAGTATGCACGCGCCATCACAGACCGCAACATTATTTTAACATCAAATCTATTAAAACAAATCAATCAATAAAAAAAGTGTGCGCGTGTGCGACCGCACGGCAGAAGTGAAAACTAAAACAAGAACAAAATTAAAAATTTTGACTAACCCCCGACTACCTAAGATATGTTATCTGTACAACATTCTACTAGTCAAGCCCTTTCATTTGATATCCATATTAAGGGAGCTGTGAAAAAAGAAATATAATTCGCCATTTTGTGGTATCGGCCATCTTGGATTTGACATTTGTCATAGTGCAAAGTATTCTACTAATCAAGCCCTTTCGTTTGATACCCATATTGAGGTTGTAGTGAAAAAAAATATCCAAATCGCCATTTTGTGGTATCGGCCATCTTGGATTTGACATTTGTCATAGTGCAAAGTATTCTACTAATCAAGCCCTTTCGTTTGATACCCATATTGAGGTTGTAGTGAAAAAAAATATCCAAATCGCCATTTTATGGTGGCGGCCATCTTGGATTTGATTTTTTTTATAGCGTATAGTACTCTACTAGTTAAGCCCTTTTATTTGATACCCATATTGAGGTAGGTTGTGAAGAAATATTTTATCCGCCATTTTGTGGAGGCGGCCATTTTGAATCGATATTAACCAAACATAGCTAAGAACACCCTAATTAACTTTCAAATAAAAAAACCGCATCGAAATCGGCCCATCCGTTTGAGCTCTACGGTGCCACAGACAGACACACACACAGACAGACAGACAGACAGACAGACAGACATCGACGTCAAACTTATAACACCCCTTTTTTTGGTCGGGGGTTAATGAGAAATACTTATTTTTAAAGACCATTAAATCATTTCAATAAATAAAAATTATTTAGAAATTTAAAATTAGTATATACCTAGTAAGCAACACGAGAATAACATGTGGCGAAATGATTAATATCTAAGAATATCTAAATTGAAAAAAAATACGCAGTTCGGAAATAGCGGAAATAGGGTTTGCAATTTTTTTAGTATTTGCTATTTATTTATTTTATAGGTATTTCGCTAAAAATGCATATATATGTTGTGTTTAAAGTGTATGTGTAAGTGCTGTGATGAAAATAGGTATAATTTTGTGTGTTTACGTAGTGTAGGTAAGTGCTGTGATAAAACAGTAATACAAGTAAGTATATTCCAACAAAAACTTTTTTGCAATGGATGTGAAATGCAAATTTAATATTTCGTTACAAGTTCAATTAATGACATTAATTTGGTAAGTACCTAAAAGTTAATGTCGGTATAAAAAAATATAAATATAATAAGCACAGGTACACAGTGACTATATTATCTTTCTAGCTCTGACGCGCTTGTTCACTGTATTTAGTTTCTCGCTCTAGCATCCCGAGTTTACCCGAAAAGATATTATCATACCCGAGCGTGACGGTTGATTTCAATTCACAGCTCACGAAAATTCTGTCCTAGGCGCGCCCAGAGAAGTTTTCACTTCAAAAACTACTAACGATCCTAAACAACTCTATTCAACAGGTCGAAATTCTTCTCAATGTCTGTACTTAATTAAGAATTCGGTGTGTTTCCCTTTCCAGGGTGCATCTTTCCCTATCTCACCCACAACTAGGTACGTTAAAAGCTTATTACCCTTGGCTAAATTTTAAGGGTACTAAATTCAGTGAAGTGAATAATAGCATTCAGTAAGCTAAGTATGCGAAGCTCAGATGCGAGGATTGCTTGGTTCTAAACTGGCGTCTGAAGACAGACGAACAGGCAGACCAAAAAACATCTGCATTTAGCCAAATGTAATAAGCCCATTAACTTACTCAGTAAAACTACCAGTACTTTTTAGTACGAAAACTAACGTGGTTATTACACATCTCTTATATAAAAAACGTAATGTTGTTTTTTTTTAAATAAGAAGTGACGAGACGAGCAGGACATTTGCCTGATGGTAAGCGACATGCCTGCCACATAACAGCACAGTGACACGCAGCTATTGGAACATGAAGAGTCCAAATCATTAGGTAGAATAACTGGCATAGGTGTGGTACTTCCCCAGGCGGACTCTGCCAAGAGTCCTACCACTACAAAATCTTTCCCTATCTCACCCACAACTATGTACGTTAAGATCTTATTACCCTTGGCTAAATTTTATGGCTACTGAATTCAGTGAAGTGAATAATATTCATTCATTCATCAATTCAGTAAACTAAGTATGCTAAACTCAGAAGCGAGGATTTCTGGCTTTTAAACTTGCTTTTGAATTCAGTCGACTAAATTTACCCAAATGTACTATGTAAAATCTACTTAGGTACTCAGTAAAACTACCAGTACTAGGACTACTAACCGGGTTCTCCCGCTGCAGGAAGGTGAGGCTGCCCAGCAGGGGATGCGGCGCCTCGTGCGGCACCCCGCGCTCCGCCCAGTACGCGCGCACTTTACCCCATCTCACCCGCAGCCATATCAAAACACTCAGAAAAACTATCGCCAGATACACTAGTAACATTTTACTTGCGCTAAGAAAATTTTATGAAAATATACGATGGACAAGCCATTGAGGCATCAATATATAGAGGATGATATGCAAACATTGGTTAGGGGTCAGTGTCTTTTCAATATCATCACAGCTTGAGGACATGTATGTTTGTAGGCGCCTAGTCGTGGAAATAAGGTAGTTAGAGGCACTAGATGCTTATAATTGGATCTGATGGTTCCATTTATAGGTCTCACTCATCACGAAATGTCAGTAACTTTTATTTTCTACATTTTTAGCCAATACACAGACTCCGGGGTCCGTGATCTTTGTCATTACAATTAAGTTATTTTTAACCCCCGACCAAAAAAAGGGGTGTTATAAGTTTGACGTCGATGTCTGTCTGTCTGTCTGTCTGTCTGTCTGTCTATCTGTCTGTCTGTCTGTCTGCTGTCTGTCTGTCTGTCTGTCTGTGTGTGTGTCTGTCTGTGGCACCGTAGAGCTCAAACGGATGAGCTGATTTCAATGCAGTTTTTTTTATTTGAAAGTTAATTACCGTGCGGGTGTTCTTAGCTATGTTTGGTTAATATCGATTCAAAATGGCCGCCTCCACAAAATGGCGGAAAAAATATTTCTTCACAACCTACCTCAATATGGGTATCAAATGAAAGGGCTTAATTAGTAGAGTACTATACGCTATTACAAATTTCAAATCCAAGATGGCCGCCACCACAAAATGGCGAATTATATATTTTTTTCACTACTACCTCAATATGGGTATCAAACGAAAGGGCTTGATTAGTAGAATACTTTGCACTATGACAAATTTCAAATCCAAGATGGCCGCCACCACAAAATGGCGAATTATATATTTTTTTCACTACTACCTCAATATGGGTATCAAACGAAAGGGCTTGATTAGTAGAATACTTTGCACTATGACAAATTTCAAATCCAAGATGGCCGATACCACAAAATGGCGAATTATATTTCTTTTTTCACAACTCCCTTAATATGGGTATCAAATGAAAAGGCTTGACTAGTAGAATGTTGTACAGATAACAAATCTTAGGTAGTCGGGGGTTAGTCAAAATTTTTAATTTGGTTCTTGTTTACCTACATATTTCTTGGATTGGTAGAAGAAAGGGAAAACAGAGGGGTGTTGTGAACATTTTGAACCTAAGCCTAGTACTAGTCTACTAGTCAGTCGGATTTCGTCTGTTGAACCAATCACTACCGGTTGGGAGTCCGATAGTAATCGACTCCACATCGTCTTTTGCCTAAGCCGCCTGTATATCGGTGTAAAGTAATAAACCATTCGCATCTCAGCTGTTATACGAGTGTCTCATTGGTTCCCGATTCCCGTAATAAATAAGTAAGCCATGATATCACAGTGGCGACGAGGATAAAACCTGTGTTTATCGCGTAATCGTGTGTTTGTGCATTAGTTTACCAATAACAAACAATGTCGTACGGCAAAATAAATGAATTTAACGTGAATGTTGGCAATTGGACTTTGTACTGCGAACGTGTCGAAATGTGTTTTCATGCAAATGGAATAACACAAAGGACGACTTGAAACTCCCTATGCTAAGGGAAAGCGATGAGTTTAGCGACAGCGCTCGAGGCTGCGGAGAGGGGACGCGGCGGTCGTGGATGCGACGGTGGCGTCTGGCAGCGGAGCGGCCATCACGAGCGCGGTGCACGCGCTGCGTGTGTCGGCGCGCGGCCGCACGTAGCATAGCACGTAGGCGCTCAGTAAGACGGGAGGGTGAATAAAGGGATGAAACGGTTATAGTGGTAGGATTCTTGGCAGACTCCACCTGGGGAAGTACCACACCTTTGCCAGTTGTTCTACAGCCAAGCAGTAATGTGCAAACATTAATGTTCCGGTTGGAAGAGCAATGGTTCCAGAGAAATTACGGGGCTTAGAGACATAACATCTTAGCTCTCTGGGTAAACAGTGCAGTGCAGTGGTAGGTGATGATATGGACTCTTCATGTTCCAATAGCTGCGTGTCACTGTGCTGTTATGTGGGACGCATGTAGCTTACATCAGGCACAAGTATTGCTCGACCCGTCACTCTTCATTTAATAAAAATCTCGGGGCATTGTGCGGTGACACACCAGACAGTATTTTCTATCGTGGGTAGGTGAAAATGGAGTTGCGCTAGAGATGGATAAGAATGTTCCAAAAAACTATCGACATCTCGATATTTTCCTCGCGTCATCATCATAATATTGTCATTTAACCATAATTTAGCCAATATTTAATTATTTCCGAAATATTATGTCGTAACAGAACTGATATTGAATAGTGGAAATCATAAATCTTATGATTTATACACACTACTTTTTGAAGTGATAACATCTTTTGATGCACCACACACAGATTTTTCGTGAGCTATGAACGAAGCACATCGTCACGCTCGTAAATGCAAGAAAACTACGGATGTACGCGGAACTATTAAATAAGTGATATATCGTAAACGGTAAGTTTTGGTAGGGGAAAGGTGTACAAGTTGATCCCAACGGGTAAGATGATCCCTTTAGATTGCAAGCAAACGGCTAACGCCATCTTCTTTATTTCTTTTGCAAAACGTAGCCCCGCATGCCCCCTCACCTCAGTTCAATAGCAATGGCCGAGTGAGCGGCGCGTACGTTTTTTACGTAGCAAAATATAAATTCTGGGCATTATATCTAAGGTAAGATGAACTTTAACCTCATTTCACGGGAAACATTGCCCTTCAAACTGGAACACAGCAAAATTATATATATTAAACAGAACTGAATCACGAACTAAAATTATTTAATTAGATAAAATAAATAATATGTGTTTAAATCGCGAAAGTTTAAAAACAATATAGGTAGGAACACAGCAATGTTTGCACATTACTGCTTGGTGGTAGAATAATGGTGGTGGGAAATGTAGTACTTCTTCAGGCAGACTGCAAAGAATCATATCACTACTAAAATTGCATAAATACACATTTATGTAAACACATTTTTTTCAGGATTTTAGTCAAATATGCCGCGTAAATATATAAAGTTTATATATTTACGCGGCATATTTATTTTTTATATTATAAACCACTCGAGGTGACTGGAATGATTCATCAATGACAGCTGCACTCTGATTTAATCTTTTGTGTGTATAGTGTACCTACTGTACCCGTTGATTTTGTTGAGTTTATAAACCGTAGCTCACGTTAAGTTGTATTTCTGAGATTATCCTAAATAAATACGTATAATTTTAATACATTTTTATTTACCTTTTTTATTTTTAAATAAAATTAGAAAAAAGAAGGGTAAGATGATCAGTGGAATCATCTTACCCCAACCACACGGATCATCTTATCAACCGGGGTGTATAAGATGATTACTTTGTAGTATTTAAAAAAAACAAATATATTTTTACGAAAACTTAAAAAGTTAAATATTCTGAGTATAACAAAAGTTAGATAGATATATTTGACAGAAGTAAACGCCATTCTGTTTATTCCACATAGAAATATGCATGTCTTACTTCGATTCTTGCTTAAGGGGATCATCTTGTACACCTTTCCCCTAGATATCTCGGTAACTATGCCTTTTAAGGCGAAAGTCATTGAGGGCATTATTGTAGAAAATAACATTTTGCATCTTTTGTTCTCTAACTAACGAAGCAATTAAACTGATATTTTAAGAGTTATCGGTCACAATTGAAAAACTGGTTCAGAAAATAAGCAATAAACCGAAAGAGGAATTTTTTCAGGGTGACAGTCTAAGTTCCCTATGGTTCTGCCTAAGTCTGAATCCTCTCAGCACTCTGCTGAAGGATTCAGAGTTAGGTTATCGTCTTCGTAGAGGAGGTGAGGTTATATCTCATTTGTTGTACATGGACGACCTCAAACTTTTTGCACCGAAACGCCAAGACTTGTTGGAGCTATTGAAAACCACGGGGGTTTTTAGTAACGCCATCAAGATGGAGTTCGGTGTAGACAAGTGTGCGGTCATGCATGTACAGCGAGGGAAAGTAGTAAATTCAGAGAATTTACAACTTTCCGAGACTATAACTCTCAGATCTCTCTCCGAAGACGAGACCTACAAATATCTCGCTATGTCACAGTCCTTGGGTATATCAGCAGATGACATTAAGAAATCGGTGAAGGAGCGCTTCTTGTGCCGGCTGACAAAAATACTCAAAAGTCTTCTGTCAGGCGGTAACAAAGCGCGAGCCTTCAACGGTTGGGTAATGCTTCTGCTGATATACTCCTTTGGCATACTGAGATGGACTCAGACTGAGCTCGACGCCCTGGATAGAAAGGTCCGTCAACTGCTCACAACTCATCGCATGCTACACCCGCGCTCGTCTGTTATGAGACTGTATATTCCGCGGAAGTGGGGAGGTCGAAGCTTTTTAAATGCCAAGAACCTACACAACCGCGAGGTATGCAGTCTCAGGGATTATTTCCGCAACAGCGAGTCAGGGATGCATCGCGATGTTGTGGCAGTTGACAGAAACTTCACGCCTCTTTCATTGGCAAACGAGAACTGGCGCAAATCATCGGTGCTCAGCATTGATGATCGCAAGGAAGTGTGGAAGAGCAAGGAGCTGCATGGGCGATTCTATCGGGCCCTGATGTGAATCTGCTCGCGTCGGTGAACTGGCTGCGCTTCGGGGACCTCTTCGGAGAAACCGAGGGTTTTGCCTGTGCAATTGCAGACGAAGTTATCAAGACGAACAATTACTGGAAATACATAATGAAGGACGGTACGGTCGACATTTCTCGGGCATGCCGCCGTCCAGGCGAATCTCTTCGTCATGTTATTTCCAGTTATTCGCATCTTGCTAACGGCGAGTACTTGCACAGACATAACCTAGTAGCCAGGATCATCCATCAGCAACTTGCTCTTCGACACGGCCTTGTCGAGTCCGAGGTGCCGTACTATAAGTACGCACCTCAGCCAGTTCTCGAGAATGGTCGTGCGTTGCTCTACTGGGACCGCTCTATCATCACGGACAGGACTATTGTCGCCAATAAGCCTGATATCGTGCTGGTAGCCTGTCTCAGCGTCGGGTTGTGATCGTCGATATCACCATACCACATGACGAGAACCTCGTGAAAGCTGAGAAGGACAAGCTTAGCAAGTACCTTGACTTGGCTAACGAGGTTACCGCCATGTGGGATGTTGATTCCACGATCATAGTCCCCATAGTCGTGTCGGCAAACGGCCTTATAGCGAAAAGTCTCGACCAACATCTCAAGAGACTTTCGCTAGACGGTTGGATCAAGGGTCAGATGCAGAAGGCGGTTATCCTTGACACAGCGCGCATCGTCAGGAGGTTCCTCAGTCTGCAGCCCTAACCACCGGTAGCTTGGGCCCTGCCCCGCTGCTGGCGGCAAAGTAGGTTTAGGTTTTATAATGTTTTTATATAAATTTTGTAAAAACTTAGACTTAACGAAATACGTAAATAATAATAAAGCCTTTTTATTTCCATGCACATTACATTAAGTTTAAACAATTATAATTAGTGCTGTAAATTGTATAACGTGTGTTTGGGGCATGGCTCCTCTCTCTGGATATAGGCCTCCTCCAACTGTTTCCATAATCTACGATTTACCGCCTTCGTCATCCAGTCTTCACCGGCTGTAGTTTTTATTTCATCAACCCATCGATCTTTAGGCCTTCCTCTGTTTCTTTTTCCATTGGGTCCCATCCATTTGGTGACTCGTTTAACCCATCTCTTGTCTGTACTCTGTACGATGTGGCCAGCCCATCTCCATTTTAACTGTTGTGCGTGACGTTCTGCATCTATTAATTTTGTTTTCTTGCGAATTTCTTCGCTCTTGATTTTATCGCTAAGCTTTATACCTAGCATGCTTCTTTCTATCGCCCGCTGGCACGAACGAATTTTACGCTTAGTTTTCTCTTCCAAGTTTGTGCTCCATATGACAAGCATGGTAACAAGCAGGTATCTACAACTTTCTTTTTGAGTTTTAATGGAAGTTTCGCTTTTAGAATTTCTTTGAGGCTCCAGTATTTTTTCCAAGTTATGCTGATACGACGCTCTATTTCATCTTCATGTCGCGATTTCTTGAATGAAATTTGTTTTCCAAGGTACCTACACATAACTGTCCACATGCTCTATCGGTGTTCCATTTACTATTATAGCCTTTTTATACTATTTGTAGAGAATTTTACTACTTTTACTAGCTGTCCCTGCCAAGCTTCGCTGTGGCACATTGTGATGCAAAAATTAGATAAAAACAATCCTTGATGCGGATTATGTATCATTGTAAAATTTCAGCTCGATCGGTGCAGAACTTTTTGAGTTTTTGAAGCGTACACAAACCAACATTTTTATATATAGAGATAGTAGTATTCTACTGGTCAAGCCCTTTCATTTGATACCCATATTGAGGTAGGTTGTGAAAAACAAAAAAAACTACCTAATGAGCAAAGCATATTACACTGTAGATGATTTTGTAAAGGACAGCAATATTTGGAAAAGGAATATGTCAAAATTAGAACTATCGAGTAAAGTAGAATAATACTAAACATTAATGTAAATTTGTTTAAGTACTGTATGTATTCATTATTTGGATAATTTGTTTTTTCACCATGACAAAGCCTTTTTACAGCTGCACCTAAATGACAAGGCCCCTTTACAGCTGATTATTTTTTAATTTACATTATTCTTTAGTATTATTTTATTATGTACACAGATTATTTATGTACTATATAATTTTATTGTAAGTGACGTTACCAAGTGTTCTTTTGAAATAATGGTTCGAATAAATAAATTTAATTGAATTGAATTGAAAAAAACAATATTTTGTCCGCCATTTTGTGGAGGCGGCCATCTTGAATCGATATTCACCAAACATAGGTAAGAACATCCACACGGACTTTAACCTTCAAATAAAAAAACCGCATCGAAATCAGCCCATCCGTTTGAGCTCTACGGTGCCACAGAAAGACACACACACAGACAGACAGACAGACTGACAGACAGACAGACATCGACGTCAACAAAATCTTAATGCGGTTTACAGATTACATCTTCTTACCAAGTTTCAATAGTATAGCTCTCATAGTTTCGGAGAAAAGTGGCTGTGACATACGAACATGACGGAGTCATGACGAATCTATAAGGGTCCCCGTATTTTGCCATTTGGCTACGAAACCCTAAGAACTAGCTGTACACTCCGCGAGGCATAAGCTGAGCTTTGCATTTGTGTGAGTGTACATGGATAGTGTAGGTGTGACAACCGGCCTTAGGCGCGGCGCCATTCTGTCTCGCCGCGCTCCTGCCTGATTGGTGATCACTCACACTAATGCAAAGCTCAGCCTATACCTCGCGGACAAAATTTCAAGCTCCTGCCTGATTGGTGATCACTCACACTAATGCAAAGCTCAGCTTATACCTCGCGGAGTGTACCCTGCTACGCTTCGCTGTGGCACATTGTAATGCAAAAATTAGATAAAAATAATTCTTGATGCGGATAAGATTATATAGATAGATAGATAGATATATACTCTTTATTGTACACACCAAAAACAAAACAAAAAACACTTATACAGGAGAGAAGAACAATAAATAATAGTGTTACAATCGGCGGCCTTATCGCTAAAAGCGATGTCTTCCAGGCAACCTTAGGATGGAAAAATATTAAAATGCGGGGTGTGTATCTAAAAAAAATGTATCTAAATATTTCAGCAATTACAGTTACATACACTAAAAATAAAAATACATACTAATACTTACGATACTTGTAAAATATACTAATATATAATATGAATATGATGAATACGACAAATAAATTGGTATACCTACATAAAATAAACCAAGATAATAATGTAAGCAATGACATGAAAAATATTTTTATAGAATAAAATTGACTAAGATTAATTGGATAAGATTATATAAGTATCATTCTAAAATTTCAGCTCGATCGGTGCGGAATTTTTTGAGTTTTTGAAGCGCACACAAACCAACATAACATTTTACGTAAAATGTAGAGATTACTAGTTTTTATTGACTCATTACTTTGTGTTCACCCAATTACCTATCCGGATGCCTTGAACTTTCAATGTCATCTGGAACTGGGTGAAATCTTTTATACAGCTTGATTAAAATGACGATTTTTTGGACGTTAATTTCTAAATAACCATTGAAGGTTTTTTGTGAAATTTGGAGTACATATTCTGCAAACCTAAGTGTGTGAGCAATGTCACAAGTTAATGTGAACTAAGTTTTTAACCCCGACCAAAAAAAGGTGTTATAAGTTTGACGTCGATGTCTGTCTGTCTGTCTATCTGTCTGTCTGTCTGTCTGTCTGTCTGTCTGTCTGTGTGTGTGTCTTTGTTGCTAGGGATGAATCTGCTAAGGTTATAACGCATGAAATAAATAAATTCTTTGTTGGCATAGGTAAAAGTCTTGCCGATAAAATAACACCAAATTCGTCAACCTCAGTCTTAACAAAAAGCTCACCGATTTCCCCTAACTCATTTGTCTTACTGGAAACGGACACGGTGGAGGTACTTCATACTCTCCTTAACTTGAAAGCCGAAAGTGCAACAGGCTGGGATTGTATCCCTTCGGCCATTTTAAAACAAAACGCTGCTATATTAGCACCAAGTATCTGCCATATATGTAACTTGAGCTTTAGTACGGGTATATTTCCAACGGCACTTAAAAAAGCACTGGTTCACCCAATTCACAAGAATGGAGACAAAACTGTCTATACCAACTATAGGCCTATTTCTATTCTACCTGCACTATCCAAAGTTCTGGAGCGATTGTTGAACAAGCGTCTAGTGAGCTACTTAGAAAAATACAAGCTTTTTAGCCCTAATCAGTTCGGATTTCGTCGCGGAGTTTCAACGGCAGATGCTGTATACGAATTGACCAACTCGATTATAAGGGATATAGACAGAGGAAACAAGACCCTGGCTATATTTTTAGACTTACAAAAGGCCTTTGATACAGTCCAAACTGTAGGCCTCATACAGAAGCTGGAAAACCTTGGGATTCGTGGCCTGCCGCTGAAGCTCCTTAAAAACTATCTTACAGACCGGATGCAGTGTGTTAAAATTGGAAATTCAATGCGTGAATTCATACCGATTGTTCACGGTGTGCCTCAAGGTAGCATTTTAGGACCGACCCTGTTTCTATGTTTTATAAATGAGCTCTGTAATCTTAAACTTCCTAATACCAAAATAATAACTTTTGCCGATGATACAGTTCTACTGTTTAATGAAAGGTCTTGGCTTAGGGTGTACTTAGCTGCTCAGGCTGGTTTTAACAGGGTGAATTCATGGCTGTATTCAAATTGTTTGAGCCTTAATGTGGAAAAAACCAAGTATATAACTTTCTCACTACAAAACAGCACTCAACCATCTGAATCAGAATTTCTCAAGCTACGAGTTCATAATCCAAACTGAGAACAATTTAATTGCTCCTGTACAGTCCTACTTCGTACTGCTTCTATAAAGTATTTGGGTGTGGTCGTGGATGGTAATCTTTCTTTTCAGCAGCATATAGGAATTCTAAAAGGTCGTATAAGAAAATTACTTCCTATATTTAAAACTAATGTATAATAAACATGTGGCCGACCCTGAATTATTGAAGACCATGTATTTTACCCTATGTCAGTCACTACTCACGTACTGTATTTCTAGTTGGGGAGGAACATATAAAAGTAACCTAAAACCACTAGAATGCGCCCAAAGAGCGGTGTTAAAGGTTGCAAATTTTAAGCCTAGATTATACCCCACATCTAGTCTTTTTGATGAGTGCAAAGTACTAACAGTTCGTCAGCTTTTTGTACTGCGGGTGGCTTTGTGTCAACATGTAAATAGTAATTCTGAACCAGAGACGACTCAGGTCCGAGGTCGTAAAGCAAAAAAATACTCCAGAATTTGTTACAAAGTCCCTAAGACACGAACTAAATCTGCCGAGAGATTCGGTTATTTTCTGGGTCCATATTTATATAATAAAATCAACGCTGATTGTAACATAGTTTCATTAAATTATTACAGGTGTAAAACTAAAATGTCAGAATATCTCAAAACCATGGACTACAATACTACAGAACTATATCTGAAGTAGTATGCACTATCGTATGTTGTGATTGGCAATTTTAGTAGTAGTTCTTTTGATTAATACGTCCCAAGTATCTACAATAAATATTTAATAAATAGTAATTTTTAGTTTGTATCAATAATTGTCTAATACACTAATTCATAAACACTAATTTTCAAATTGTAGCATATTTATTATATATGTTCGATTCTTATAATTGTTTTACACTATTATTTTGTTCATTTCGTTAATTCACTACGTACTAACAAATTATTTTAATATTAATTCAAATATTTGTAACTTAATTATTTTTTCATGTACAAGTTGGAAGATGCCACTGGTTTCCGAAACACAGTTCTAACTAGCTCGGGGCCAGTGGACACCTGTTTTGTATAGACTCATTATTTTTAAGTTCCAAATAAATAAATAAATTTGTCTGTGGCACCATAGAGCTCAAACGGATGGGCCGATTTCGATGCGTTTTTTTTTTTTAAGGTGCGGATGTTCTTAGCTATGTTTGGTTAATATCGATTCAAAATGGCCGCCTCCACAAAATGGCGGACAAAATATTTCTTCACGACCTACCTCAATATGGGTATTAAATGAAAGGGCTTGACGAGTAGAACAC
The DNA here is from genome assembly GCA_017562165.1 of Ectropis grisescens. Lineage (NCBI taxonomy): Eukaryota > Metazoa > Arthropoda > Insecta > Lepidoptera > Geometridae > Ectropis > Ectropis grisescens. The sequence continues at coordinate 25,537,328 of CM029787.1, read as the reverse complement.
TATTCACTATAACAAATTTAAAATCCAAGATGGCCGCCACCACAAAATGGCGAATTATATTATTTTTTTCATTACTACCACAATATGGGTATCAAACGAAAGGGCTTGACTAGTAGAATACTTTGCACTATGACAAATTTCAAATCCAAGATGGCCGCTTCCACAAAATGGCGAAATACATTTTTTTTTCTAAACTTCCTTAATATGGGTATCAAATGAAAGGGCTTGACTAGTAGAACGTTGTACAGATATCAAATCCGAGGTAGTCGGGGGTTAGTCAAAATTTTTAATTTTGTTCTTGTTAAGTGATGAGGAGGACAAAAGTAGCTCCAAAGGGTTCGTGTAATATTACACGAGGTGCGGCTCGCCAGTTTTCTGGAATGAACTTGGCTGGCCACACTGCCGTGTGTCTTCTACCAAATTTTTTTTTTTTTTTTAATAAATATTGGTGGACAATTCACACACAACACCATCTGACCCCAAACTAAGCAAAGCTTGTGTGATGGCAGCCAGATAGCTGATATAATACTCATATAGTTACACTCATATACATACTTATTATACATAGAAACACCCAGACACAGTGCAAACATTTGAATTCATTACACAAATATTTGCACTGGGTGGGGATCGAACCCACGACCCTCGGCTTCGCAGGTAGAGCTACTACCAACTAAGCCACCAGGGCAGTCAATTTTGTATTTGGTAAAATTGGTATTGTTTAATTTCTAAACCTATTAACATTATAAGGTCCCAAGTCTTTAGTTACTATAAGGATTTTTTAATTTACAAGGAGATACTAAGATTCAAGATGAATCAACTATTTACATAATCGGCATTAATGTAAATTATTAAAAGTTCCAGTGTTTCTTCTCTCCATTATGAATATAATAAATTGATGGGATATTTAAAGACCTAAATGGAGAGATAACTAATTTAACTTATACCGCAATTGATGTTAATGTGTACTGTACCTACCTATTATAATTATTACATTCTTACGAATTTAAATTGCACTTAGGATTAGCTTACGAAGTTGAAATTTCTCAAGGAACGGGGAACCTATTAGTTTGACATGGCACCACCAGTCGCGCGCAGAGTTATCTTGCGCGCACTATAAGGTACTATTATAGTGATAGAGTCATTAGTATCCAAAGAAGTTGGAAAATTAATAGAGCAAGAGCCCACGACGGCCAGAACTTCCTTATTTTATAAAAGTTGAAATTTTCTCTGTACATGTCTCCTATACAGGGTATACAGGTAAGAACGACCAGCGACTATAGAGTTTGGGTTGTGGTTACCTGGGCAGGTAACTTTTTTTTGCCACAAAACCAATACTTTTGTTATGAAAAAATTTTTGAATTGGCGGGCCGTTTGAACCATCTCTACTTAGTCTGTGGTTTGAACTGCCGTGACCCCAGATTATATTTTAAAAACATGTTCTTTCAGTTTAGTTTTGTTTCCTAACAATCTTGATGTCTGAACGGGCCTTTTATTTTTTGAAAAGTTTAGTAGTGCCATGGGCACTTACGAAGTAACTATTTTCTGATCTGTGCCATGGGTAATGAGGTAATCCACGGAAAATTTTACATTATGCATTTAATCAGCCAATAAGAGCAGTAGTGCCACGGGAAAATAAAATTTCCCATCACACTACCAGTAGTGCCAAGCGGTAGTGTCAAAGGAAATAAACGAACACGTAGTAAAGGTGTATAAAATAGTACTTAAAATTTGTTAGAGCATAAAGCTCAATTGTTTTATATTTTATTCGGAACAACTTTAGAAATCTCGTCCACCATTGCCAGACACTTATGACAGTTGCTAGCCCCTGCCAGACACCCCTAAACTTTGACAAAATACAATTATACTTTCGTTATAGTATAAAAGCTAAATTTTATATTTGTTACTTGGGGACCTATAAAAAGATGTTACCTTAATAGCCGGACAGTTTTCGTGGTTTTTACATCTTGCCAGACACATTGAAAGTCCTCTGTAGGTGCGAGCGTGAATGCTTAGCCGATTTTTTTTAAGATATCTATATCTATCTAAGTCTATAGTCGCTGATCGTTCTTACCTGTATTACTTTGAATTATAATTAATAATTATATTTTAAAAAATTATAATTATTAAGTACTTACTTTTTATCATCGATATAAACCAATGAATGTGCCCTGAGTAACTTGAAATAAGTAATAAACTGCGTCTGTGTGTGTCGTAAGTAGTTTACACATAACCAATCTACTTGACTCCTAAAATCGCTAGCGGCGCGATATGCTGTGGTTCTACTTATTTTGGTAGTTGACAACGAATAATGATGAGTAAATACGTCCGGCGTTCACCGCTTCCTGCAACCGACTGGAACGGAATGATTGAGCTCATTCTTCCCAACAATGACATGATTCCGTGCGCCCTGAAGGGAGGGGGAAGGCTCATCTGGGTATCGAGATCTTTGCTTTTTATTATATTTTTATGATATAAACGAATATTTTTTACTTTAGACAACATGGCTATGTCGGTAATAAAAAATTTTGTCTTAAAAAAAATCGACTAAGTATTCGCGCTCGCACCTACAGAGGACTTTCAATGTGTCTGGCAAGATGTAAAAACCACGAAAACTGTCCGGCTATTGAGGTAACATCTTTTTATAGGTCCCTAAGTAACATATATAAAATTTATTTAGCTTTTATACTAAAACGAAATTATAATTGTACCTAATTTGTTAAAGTTTAGGTGTGTCTGGCAGGGGGTAGCAACTGTCATAAGTGTCTGGCAATGGAGGACGAGATTTCTAACGTTATCCCGAAGAAAATATAAAAAAAATTTAGCTTTATGCTCTAACAAATTTTAAGTATTATTTTATACACCTTTACTACCTATTACCTGACCAGATAACCACAACCCAAACTCTATAGTCGCTGGTCGCTGGTCGTTCTTACCTGTATAGGAGACATGTACAGAGAAAATTTCAACTTTTATAAAATAAGGAAGGTCTGGCCGTCGTGGGCTCTTGGGCTATACTATAACAAAAAAGTTGGAAAATTAGTATCTGTCTTCTTAGTCTGTGCTCTCTACTTACTACTTAGTCTGTACAAAGAGTATGTACAGAGTATTTTTAAATGTTCCTTTTACTTGTGCTTAGTTTGTGTCTCTGCATCGAGAGTTTTAAAGATTTTTATTGAAAACCGAATCTGATCAGTAACGATCTTTTATCCATTATCAATTTAATTGACTATTTGTATTCCCCATATTTTATGTTAACACTAAAAAAGAAGATTTTTTTTTATAATGAAATTTTTTCTTCGAGTATTTAGGGTTTATAGAAGGTAAACAAACCAAACACATCAGTAGAGCTGATAAGAAAATTATAATTTATCTAAAATAAGTGATGTGTTCGGGAAACCTCCAACATTTTTAGTTATCGCAAATAATTTAGATTTACACTTTTTCCTGAACATTGGGAGGGGCTTCATAGTAATTACACTTTTGAGAGTCTATGGCACAGACAAATCTTTTTGAAATTCCACACCGCCATCTAGTGCGTACTTTGGAGCTATTTTTGTCTCGTCGGAAAACGGCTCATTATAAATTAGTGTAATCTGTGATGGTCATATTTACATTCTCTTTGGTGATGGTAGTCTGTGAATCAGCTGTGCAAATATTGCAAATGCAAACGTGTGATTAAATACCTAATAAGTACATATCTTACTTAAATCAGTTTACTCATATCAATAATTATTATAATTGTATTGTCTTGGCTCGTTCGTTTGGTTTAAAATGCCGAGGGACGCTGAACCAAGGAACACAGCAGAGTCAAAGACTGACATCTCGCTAACTGATAACTCCAGCAGAGACGAGAGCATACCTGAAGCAGTAATTCTGCTTTTTGTACAGGAACACAGCCATACCATGTGCGGCACAACACCTTCTCACAGTGCCGTAAACGAGCATGTCCAGATACACTCCGAAAGAAAATCATTACAATGTGATACTAATACATGTGGTTATAAACCAACTGAAATATGTTATTTAAAGGAAAAAGGAATGTCACTTGCTGGAGGAAAATCATTTGAATGTGATATATGTCACTTTAGAACATCACAAGCAGCCTACTTGAAGAGACATAAATTAACACATACTGAACACAAACCATTTGAATGTGATATGTGTGATTATAGATCGTTGCGAGCAGGCGATTTAAAACAACACAAATTAACACATACTGGAGAAAAATCATTTAAATGTGAAATGTGTGATTATAGAGCATCACTAGCTGGTCATTTAAAACATCACAAATTAACACATACTGGAGAAAAACCATTTGAATGTGATATGTGTGATTATAGAGCATCACAAGCTGTCCATTTAAAACAACACAAATTAACACATACAGGAGAAAAACCATTTGAATGTGATATGTGTGATTACAGAGCATCACGAGCATCCAGTGTAAAACAACACAAATTGACACATACTGGAGTAAAGCCATATGAATGTGATATGTGTGATTATAGATCAGCACGCTCATCCGGTCTAAAACAACACAAATTAACACATACTGCAGAAAGAAAATATAATTGTGAAATGTGTGATTACAGATCATACCAAGTATCTGTCTTGAAAAGACACAAATTAACACATACTGGTGAAAAACCCTATAAATGTGATATGTGTGATTATAGAGCATCACAAACATATAGTGTAGAACAACACAAATTAACACATACTGGGGAAAAAAAGTATGAATGTGATATATGTCACTACAGAACATCACAATCAGGCCACTTACACAGACATAAAATAACACATACTAGACATAAATAATAGACTGCTATGGTAGCCCAATTGGACTGCTATGGTAGCCCGATTTTTCAATTGTAGAGGACAATGCATCAGAATGCAAATCAAAAATAGATAGATTTATGATGAAGTTTTGTAAAACTGGAATAGTATTGTTATTTTATCTTTTATTTTACTTTAGTTCACTCAATCTATGAGTTGTAATGTTATTAATTATTATTACTTTACTTGAAATAAACATATTTTATAAACCATTTGAAAGTAATATGTGTGATTATTGAGTAAAACAACACATATCGGAGAAACCCCATTTGAATGTGATATGTGTGATTACAGAACACCATGAGTAGCCAACTTGAAAAGACACAAATCAACACATACTGGAGAAAAGTGATATTATGTGTGATAGAGCATCCATTTAAAACAACACAAATTAACACATACAGGAGAAAAACCGTTTGAATGTGCTATGTGTGATTACAGAACATCACCAGCATCCAGTGTAAAACAACACAAATTAACACATACTGGAGAAAAAGAATTTCAAATCGCCAATTAATGTATAGGTAGGAATAGTCATGTAAGTCAAATTTGTGTAATTCGGGTTAAATTTTGTATATTAATGTGTTAAGTTGTGTAATCAAGACCTTAGGACATGTTCAGTCAGATAACTGAATCAATTTCAATTACTGTAAATAAAACATTGTAAACCAAAGTTATTTGGGTAACACCATGATGTTTACTAATAATGCCCGAATTCAAAGATCGGGAGCCATTTACAGCTTTTGTATTATTATTCCTTACTTTTTATATATGTTCAAATGTTGCCAATACACAAATTTTTATTGAAGTGAAAACTTCTTTTGACACGCTTCAGACAGAAGTTTTGTGGGCTTTGAATTAAATGAGGCATTTTCCAGACGCAAAAAGACTTGTCAAAGATATTTCTTTAAATATTGCCAAGTGTGGCACCACTGTCGATTGTTGTGAAAGGACAATGCCCACGTCCTATACATTGAGTCCCCTGTCAAAAATTATTTGATACTGAAAGTGTCTAATTAGAATTGTAAATGCTTCTAAAAACGTTTGCTGTCGGTGTTTTTCATTTCCCAAATACCAAAAATGAGCTACAGTTAAACCAAAAGTAAGGTTATGTTTACTGTCAAATTACATTCGAACTATGTTTTCTTTCGGATTAGAACAGAAAAGAAAAGAAATAACTGTGGTTTTATTACTGAAAACGTTTTTCATAACAGAATAAATAGGAATAATAGTAGTTCTCACTACCAACTGATTACCATGAAGTAGTTCTCGGATAGAATTTTCATAGTTTCACAAGGCTTAAAGTAACAAGCTCAGTGCAGGGCTAGATGATTTGGACTCATGTCATCATGTTCCAATAATTTGTGAAACTGTGTTGTTATAGGCAAGCATATTATGTTTGCTTACCTTCATGCACATTATTTCTTGCTCATCCTGTCATTTTATACAAAAACAAAACTTAAATCAGTGTAGATAATTCTATTCACCGATATCTTTCCACTGAATCTATATTCAAACCAATGCAAGAGAGGATAAATAAAAGACATAGTTTGCGATAATATTTATTTACATTTAATAATAATGTTATATATTTAATAGTCCAAAACTGCTCCATAGCCCAAGAACCCTGCTGGTGGATTTATCTGGTGGTCCTGGTATCTGGCCCATCCTAGGTATCTCACTTAAGACTCTCCGCAATGCAAGTACAGCAGTACTGAGGGAAGGCCTCTGCTGTTCATATCATTTTCCATTCAATATAGGTACATAATATACTTCTTCACACTGGTTGATTTTGCTTGAGCAGCAGTCAGCTGGTGCCTGTGTTCTAAAACTAATTCTGGGGTTTCAAATTGGTAATTGCATAGGTTTTGTGGCAAGTCAGCGGTATCCTGGAATTTCCTGTCTAGGATGAACAATTAGGAATTAAGTTGTTGTGACTTAAGGTTTCTAGACATTTTTTCAATAATTTGTGTTAGCATCTGTCCTTATATATCTCTACGCACTTCAAAAATTCCTCATATTACTGCAATAAAGTTAAAAAAAAAGTCATCTTCCTGGAGCAGTCTGTTCTGAACAATCGGAATAAATCGGTAATCACCCACACTTCAGCATACTTAGATGACCGCGAGGAGAAGGCCCTTCTCCTCGCACATCAACATCAATTGAACTATGCTCGTCAAGTTAAGCATTAATTGCTTGTACAGCTAAATCATTTTTCAAGTTTTGCCACTACAGAATGATAAATGCTGCAATAACTCAACAATGCTAACGATAATACCAATCTTTTGTCTTATGCTGCATTGCAATAAGCACAGTATTTGCTGGGATTCTTCCGTCGTACGTAGTTTGAGGTGGTATACAATGCACAAACTATTATTACACCGCTTAAGAGGCTTAAGAAATCAACAAAACTAGTGGTAGGTAATCAAAGAATAAAGAAAACTTAGAAAACAATTCAATTATGTAATTAATTCATTTTGTTTATTTTTTACTTTTTTTATTTGACATCACAGACTAAGCAGATGTTTGACATTGACCAATTTGAGATAACCGTTCCGTTTCACGATTGCGAGCCAACTTCTTTGTCATTTACATTTCTATAAAAAGCTTTGATAGTTTTCATGTCATCATGTTTAATTATATACGTTATTAAACTATGTAGTAAGTAGTAATTGAACGACATTGTGAAAGAAATTGGTAAACATAACATCTCAATTTATCGCGGATCACTAAAACGAAACGTAAGTACCGATTCGTATTGCAATATTTTCCAATTTCAGCTTTGTTGGTAAATGATAAGTTTAATTTATACAAATGCAAATTATTATTTTTTGCAATGTCAGAAAGTTATATAAATTCTCAATTGAGTACAACAAAAAATCACCGATTTTTTAGTATATAACTCATATGTATCTACGACAACTGCTTAGACAGGGTAAAAATGGACATTGTCCTTTCTCTAGCAAAATAAAACATGTGGCGTCACCTACGGTAAAATTGGGAACCGTATTTGACAGGTCTTTTTATGTCTTAAAAACGTCCCATTCTAGCGGCACCCTTGGGAATGATAAGAAATTTAAAACTAAACTCGAGACCATTGCCATTGGGCATCTAGAAATGCGTCAGCATTTCCCATTAGCAGACACATTTCTAGATGGCCATGCTCATGGCCATGCCCTCCGGTTTCACCCGCATACTTTCCAAAGTAAGCTATCAAATTCTGAGTTATAAGTTTTAACTTCTATTGGCAGTTCCTAACACTGCCAATATTTTTTTATTCAATGTCTTTGATAATGTTTATTGTATGCTCCAAAGACAGTGTTATTGGAATTTTCTTGTTGGGTTCAAATGACTTTGTCTTGTCTTTTGGGTGGCATAATACAAATACAAAAATCTTTATTGGGGTTTGCAGGTAATAAAAAACATTCTAGCAGTTGATCCATACAAACTGGCCTCTTTTTCTAGAGGGATGCAATACAATACAAAAACACTTTATTATACCACAAAACAATACAGAAATACAGTGATTATACTTAAAATTTAGACATTTTGGGCACAAAAGGTGATCAATAAATCATGCAATATGTCTGTCAACACAGTTTCTATTCTATAGGTCTGAATTTATACAATGATAATAATAGTCAGCAGATAAAGTCTTCTTCTTTTTTCATTTTTAGCTTTTAATCGGTTGTTTCACGGATATTCGGGGGATATGCCTTGAATGCCAATTTAGTTAGAAACCTAGTGTCTCCAGTCTCCTCCCACCTAAATAATTACAACATAAACAAAAGTAATAATTACGACACACAACTGCATATTTTAGCACCCACACTAATTAATTATGATTGCGCTTTTTATGACAACATTCATAAAATAAGCAATAAGCGGAACATTTCCGTATAGGTAAACAAATAATTTTGTCTATGTAAAAGGAGTCACTCAACGCTCACACACGTAACTAGGGATTGAAATTAGTGATTGCAAAATTTATTCGACATTTTATTTTGGGCTGTATTATTATATTTACATTTTCTAAGTTTTACTAATATTCAAATGTATATATATACGCATTGTTATATATTTATATAAATACGCATTTGAATATTAGTAAATTTGAATATTATTTATAATTATACATATATATATCTTAATACATATAAATCTCGTGTCACAATGTTTGTCCTCAATGGACTCCTAAACCACTTAACCGATTATAATAAAATTCGCACACCATGTGCAGTTCGATCCAACTTAAAAGTTAAACTTTATCTAAACTACTTTATTTAAACTATCCAGGATAGTTTTTATTTCGATTAATGGGCTTTATGTGACAATATCCGAGCGAAGCCGGAACGGGCCGACTCGGTCTTCAATCGTTGAGGACCGGTATCTTTTCGAGACCGATACTGAAATCTATAGTCGGGTCCAGTCGGGTCATTTTAACAGGTAACATTTGACGTTTGTCAGTTATGTCGTCATAGTGAGGTGACCTGGGTAGCGATTCACAATCCATTCGGTTGCACCCGAATCGACTCAATCGGTAGCGGTCCCGCACCCGAATGGATCGGACTTTGCGATTCTCGACGCCAATCGGGATGGCATAGGAATGTCTTTTTGGCCAAACCAAAGACAAGCTACTCTATCTAGTTTTCAAATATGGTAGAAATGTTAACTCATGGTAGAAATATACAAATCGTCAAATAACTGTATTTCGGTTTATGTATTTAGGTGCTCAATTGCTACCTTATATTTAAAAATGCATAATAAACAAGTAAATCAAACAATAACCTTAGGAAATTTGCATTTGAAAAATAATAAATCATACATTTTTCGTACCTACATACTTTTTACTTGTCAATCTGTTGATGTTGTCAAAGTCAACGGAATCATTCTTTGTTTTGTTTCGAAATCATAAACCTTAACAACAAAAAAGTTTATAGTTTTAACTCATAAAACACTCAATAACCGTAGCAGGCAGATCAACAAATGTGATCAATTTCCTATTCATTGTCTAAAAGGACTGTTATGTCCAAAACGACCGTGATGTCGTAGTAACCGTGATGTTGCTTAACAACAAAAAGTTTATAGTCTTAATCATAAACCACCCAATAACCGTATCAAGCAAACACCATCAATATTACTGTTCCTACAAATGTGATCCATTACCTATTCATTGTCTAAAAGGACTGTGATGTCCAAAACGACCGTGATGTCGTGGTAACCGTGATGTTGCTTGAAATGCGAATGTCAAGCAACTTGGATGCAAATCATATGGAAGACTCATAAAATTGTCAAGAGAAGAAGAAGAGAACTTATAATATAATACTCCATACAAGAAGCCAGCAAATGTGATTATACATATGTGTAAAACGACTTGGTGATGTCGCGCTAACCTCAACTCGCATTTTCAAGCAAATTGGATGCAAAGCATATGGAAAAATCATAAAATTGTTTAGAAGAGAAGTTTTAATAATACAATACTCCATACAAGAAGCCAGAGAGTTTTCGTTTTCATTGAACTCACATTGAAGATGAAGGCAAATTTTCAGTAAAAATATTCACTTACCTACTGATTTCAAACCTATTATCCAATTTCATTTTGTAAGAATATGATATTATATAATAGATACCATTCATAACATCAATTGTGATTTAACTTAAATTAGTTTTCTCTCTATTTAGGTAGGTATTTTAATAAAATCAATAAATGTTGATTTGGTGAAGAAACATGGTAACTTTTTATAAAGTGTATTGCATATTACATAAATAATTATTTTGTCTTAAATCTTAGTATCTCTTATTAATTAAAAATCCTTGTATTGCACTAAAGAGTTGGGATCATCATAATTTGAATAAGTTTACAATTACATTACAATATCCCAGTTAGGTATTATGTAGTTTAGTATTGAAAAGTTAACTGAATCAGCTATATTGTATTATGTCTACAATTATAACAAATACTTTAATTATAATAAATTAGGAAAATAAAACATTTGGTGTGTACAAAAATCTAAATGTTTTATTGACTCCGGATTATACTTTAGTACGGAGAGCATTTTATGATTAATTCATTTTTACAATTTTCTGTTTGGTCTCTTATTAATAGTTGTTCTCAATGGTAAAAACAGCACCTTCCACCATCTCTGTTTTTAAACTTTATTGCTAAATTATGTTGAATATAAAGCATCAAAAAATTCTTCAGATTAATTATTAAAATATATACTGTAATAAATAATGTTTCATTTGAACTTTTAGTTATAATAATCACCTTGTACATTAGTACCGAATAAATTAGATTTACCTTTTATGAAATACCAGGAAACTTTAATGAGGCCACGGCCCAAAGAGTTTACTTATACTTTACTTAAGCGACGGCTTCATGAATGTAGATGTAAGAGGTATTAGCTAACAGGAACATTACATAATATTCAGTAAGATTAAATTATACATAGTTTGTGATACATGTTTACTTCATACTTTTATTTACAAAACATATCTTGCTCTATCTAGGTCTATAATGGTAATGGAGGACATAGGTAAGTAAATGTTTGTTGAATCAAACGTGCGGTACAATGGCAAGATTCTACTTACATAATATGTGTACCAGTTCTGCATTGTCATAATTGCCAATGTCATGAAGATGTTGAAGTCATGGCCGAACCATGGCATACATACATCTATTGGCACAATATCATTCAGAAAAGCGTCTCATTGGTACCTATACCTTCTGGTAGCAGTCCTTTGCTTCATCAAGTATAATGATATGATCTTAGCATTCCATGGATTCACCGTGCAAGTGCTGACTTCATCATGTGGCAGAGAGAGAAATCCCGAGTAGATCCCGAGACTTGTGACACGGGTGTAGGTTTAAGGGGCCCCTTTCTGAGGTGCATCAACACTCACCTTCACTGCTCGAATTTCTCTCCCTGCCCAGCCAAAACTGATATAAGCCTACTAGTGCAGCTTCAGATATTCGTTCTAGTATAGAACTTACTGCACTTCTGGAGAAGCCAAGGCCTTTCAGCAGGTTATAGAGAGATTTTTCTGGTATACCTCTCGCTCCCACTTCTACAGCGTACGAGGGTCAAACTGAAAGTTCTTAGAACTGGCCACTTATCTATACTAATATTATAAAGAGGAAAGATTTGTATTTTTGTATTTTTGTATGGCACGAATAAACTCAAAAACTACTGGACCGATTTCAAAAATTCTTTTGCCAATAGAAAGCTACATTATCACTGAGTAACATAGGCTATGTTTATCACGAAAAAAAATGAGATATCTACGTAAATTTTACTAAAACCAACGCAAGGTATAAAAACAGTCATAAATGGCTTTCATCGCATACGCTGCAGAAAGTACTAATGATAGACCAAAACAATTTTCTACAATATTATAGAGCGTATTAAAATCTACAAAAAACCTCGCGAGACCATTTGTCTAACTTCAGTAATTACCTCGCAACAACTACTTTTTTACATTTTAAAAGTAAGTAAAAATGCCTATCAAATTCAGACCATGTTATCAACACATTTGTATTAATTCTTATCCAAATAAATTATTTCTTATTCAAGACTCTTTTAATACCTATTGATTACTTTTTGAATTATTGAAGTCGGACATTCCATTCAAAATATTTAACGAAATTAAAAATATCAATCCTATCAAAATGCGGCGCCGCGCGGCGCAACAGCGATAGAGGGGACACCGAGGCACGGGGGAGAGGTGTTCGCAGCTAAGAAATAGGTAAGTACGAGTAGCCGCGCGCGCGTCTACTAATTCGCGTGGTCGCCTCGCTACGTAGGTAGTGGACGCAAATGATATTAAATATTTTTCGTAACACTTTTTATGTTCCTATCAAAATGTTCTTTTCAGAACTACTTTTGTATAAGTTTATTCTACCTTTACTGTTATTGTTCAAGTTTTCTCGCACTGTTCTACACAGTATTACATTAAATTTATTCCATTTCGGTTTCCTCACGATGTTTTCTTTTACCGTTTTAAATTGGAGGCATTACGGACATGCCTTCGAAAAAATAGTGATACGCGTGTAATTTGAGCTGGGGGATAGGATACGATATAGGTCATCCCCAAAGGTCCCCTTTATTCTACCTACTAAAGTAGAATAAAACGGAGCATTAAGGACTACGATGATGAGACGATCAGAAATCTAGCTGTGTCAATAGATTCAATAAGCAGCCCACTAAATATTCCTACTACTGGGACTCGGGGCTCTCTCTCGCAAGAGAGAGTCAAATCCATAATCCACCACGCTGGCCCAGTGCGGGCTGGTGGATGACACATGACCTCAAAAGATTCTAAGTACATGGCGATTTCTTCACGATGTTTTTCTTCACCGTTTTAAGTTAGCGTTATTACGCATATTACTCCGAAAAGACAGTGGTGCCTGGTGCACGTGGGATTTAAAACCGGGGCTCCAGATCGGCCGCCGCCGTTCTCCCGACTAGACCAGCCGTAACTATTTAGTACGTATTTAGAACTAATAGACTTTAGTACCTACATAAAACATTGCACAACCATAAACTACGTCGTAGGTGGCATTCGCAGATTTTTAACACTAAATTACAACAATTAAATATTTACTGATTTAATTTTTGATTTGATGCGTAAAAGTAAAAGGGTAATAACAACGACGCCAGACACGCCTAAAGTTTTTAGGACTAATGATAATATACCATAACAACTAACGCATAACAGTTTTCGCATAATTTTTGCTACCGTATATAGCATAAACATAACTTAGCATAATGTTAACTTAGCTTAATGACACATATTGAGAGAAGCATAACAATACCTAAACATAACAATTGGTCCTATTAGGGTCTATCACTGAGGTACGACTCCGGGTGAGCTCCTGGAGCCAGAAGCTCTATGTCCTTGAGTGTAACCTCTCGCTACGGCGACGACCTCGCTTGGCTCGCTCCTCTCAGGACCTCCCTTGAGCTTCTGGCTCCCGCATTTTTTTTATAAAGTAAAATAGGCAAAAAAGCATGCGTTTTAAATGATAAACAGATTGGGATTGTTTGTTTTGTCTTATGTCCTAAGCATGGCAATTCTGCCAAGAGTGTGTTAAAATTTGTAAGTCTAATAATTTTGTTTTATACTTATTTTCCATAACACCCGTGCGAAGCCGGGGCGGGCTGCTAGTAAACAATATAATAAAAAAATAATTCTATAATTTGAAAATAGAACTCTTTGCCAATATTACTGAGTATATACTTCATTCATTTGTCATTTGTTTTACGATTTGGCGGCAAATCGAAAATTGTCTGTGTCACGTCAACATGAAAATTTTCGTGCAATGATTTTTATGACTTTCGATGTCATTTAAGTCAACAAGAAAGTTATGATAGACTACGATTGGCCTTTCACGATGAAGCCCCATCTCGTGCGACTGTTTACAACTGGTTTAATGAGTTTAAACGTGGTCGCACTAATCTCACTGATGATTTACGTGAAGGACGGCCTTCTACGGCGACGACTGAAGATAACATCTGTGTTGTGCGGCGTATGATAGAGACTGACAAAAGAGTGACCTATCAGCAGATTCGGACAAGCTTAGGCATCGGTATGAGTCAAGTGCACAAAATCCTACACGAACATTTAGCGGTCAGGAAGCTTTGCGCCCGGTGGATACCTCATAATTTGACTGAGGCTCAAAAACTCCATCGTGTGGATTGGTGCCGTAAAATGATTGAAAGATTTAACGGAGGTGACTCAAATGCTGTGTTCGACATACTAACAGGTGACGAAAGCTGGATTTACTGTTATGATCCTGAAACCAAAAGACAATCTGCTCAGTGGGTGTTTCCTTTCGAGGAGTTGCCAACTAAAGTGAAGAGAGATCGAAGTGCGGGGAAAAAATGGTGGCCTCGTTCTTTGGAAGGATAGGTCATTTCGCAACAATTGTGTTAGAGTATCAAAAAACAGTTTCTGCAGAATGGTACACTACCAATTGTTTGCCACTTGTCTTGGAAAAAGTTCGAGAGAAACGACCTCGCAGTAGGATCCTCCTTCACCACGACAACGCCTCATCGCACACCGCCAAGCGAACGATCGACTATTTGGCGACATCAAACGTTGAATTACTGGGTCACCCGCCGTATAGCCCCGACCTCGCACCTTGTGATTTTTATTTATTTTCAAAATTAAAGAAAAACTTAAAGGAAAGCGGTTTATGAATGCTGAAGAAGCGGTGGCTGCGTATCGCGATGCCATTGAAGAGACCCCTAAGGACGAGTAGGCAAAGTGCTTTTCCCAGTGGTTCCATCGCATGCAGCGGTGTATTGACGTGAATGGACAATATTTTGAAAAGATATAATAAAACTAATAACTGGCTAATGTAATCAGTTTTTGATTTTCTAAGAACTTTCAGTTTGACCCTCGTATAAATTAACTACACAGCCGTGTTTTGTTAAATCTAAAGCTAAAGTTGAACAGGATACGAAAATACTGTCTGTTATACAAGGACGGATCCAGAGAGGGTCAAGGGGTCATCACCACTCTTAGGCTGGTTCCAGAACCTAGGTAGACCACTAATTAAAACACACGCACGCACTTATCGTTCTTACTTGGCCCGACTATGTGACCCCCACCTGGGTTCAAAGCTGGATCCGCTCTTGCTGTTAGGTATATCGTATATGACATGATGTCTCGTATCTCCAAAGTTTCTTGGTGGTTTCTTGCCTTTTTGCTCAATCATCACATGTTTCATCATTTCATCTCAAAAAATAAACAATAACAAATCAATTATGGCAATAATCCATTTCTAGCAATTTTTTAGAGCACAAGCTTAACTTCAAACCCCAAAATTTCAAAAACTATACACATATTATACATTAAAGTAAACAAGAACTCGTTTAGTGTCCATAATCTTACAAACATATTGAGAAAAACAGAGAAAAATTCAGTAAATACAATAATCTGAAAATCGGATTTAGCTATCCACGATAAAAAAGCTGTCCGAATCTCAACCGAATAGAAACAGCTGGTAGTCGGTTGCAAACGTCAAAAGTAATCGGAATCTCCGTTGTGAATCACAAATTGCCCAAACCAGTCGGTAGCGGCCCGTTTCCGTGGCTCAGCGAATGGATTGTGAATCGCTACGCTCTGTACTGGCACGAAAGCACCAGTTGGCAAATTAAATCTATGTGTTGATGCAGTTTGTGTAATTTAAAAAAAAAAAGAAAAAGTCTCATCATTGATTACACACCTCGCGATATCCAAAGTTCATGCTACTATAGTGCTTCCTTGGTCCTTCCCGTTCTTTCACATTCAATTTTATTCAATACACAAAAAGTATTGCCATAAAGAAAATATTCCGCTGGATAAGGGTAGTGCTGCAATAGTTTTATGAACTCAGCCCGTGTTCTATCCATTCTAAAATTACATTTTAAAAACAGGTTTCATGTAATGTAATGTAAAATACAAGAACAAAATTAACACAATAACTCCCGACTACCTCGGATTTGAGAGTTCTCACAGTGCAAAATATTCTACTAGTCGAGCAATCCCTTTCGTTTGAGATAGTAGTGAAGAAAATAATATAATTCGCCATTTTGGATTTGAAATTTGTTGTAGTGTATAGTATTTTACTAGTCAAGCCCTTTCATTTGATACCCATATTGAGGTAGGGTGTGAAGAAATATTTTGTCCGCCATTTTGAGTTGATATTAACCAAACATAGCTAAAAGATCTGCACGGATAAAAATCCACAAATAAAAATCCGCATTGAAATCAGCCCATCCGTTTGAGCTCTACGGTGCCACAGACAGACACGCACACAGTCAGACAGACACAGACAAACAGACATCGACGTCAAACTTATGACACCCCTATTTTGGTCGGGGGTTAAAATAGGAGGGACTTAAATAAATAATCAAAAACAGGGCAATAAAACATTTATTTCAAATTATACTTTTTACATTCAATATTATGGTTCGCCCGTCAAATTTATACCATAGTAGCAGCTCGCCCAGGCTTCGCACGGGTACTCGAAACTTAGGTATTGAACAAAAATTTAACTTTTTCATGTTAGAAGACCTTGTTGCAGGTAGTATACAGGCTACTATTAGATGTGGTAATTCAGGATGATATTGATTTATTTTGCACTTCATGAAAAATTATGCTTTTTATTCACCCAATATTTTATCCTATTCTTCAGAGTGGCAAATCTGCGAAATGATAATTAATTTATAAAAATACATTAATCCAAATTATTACCAGAAATCTAGTGATAAATAAAATTTAAGTTGCACAATAATTTTTGTTAAAGTTCCAACAAAATGCTTAAATTAGAGGTGAAAAATTGTAAAAATATTTTTATTTTTAAAGCTATTGACTCTATACTCCATACCTACATTACCTACTCACACAACAGACATACTTTTTACTAAATGTATCATTTAAACTCGTTAGAATGGGACGTGATCTGTAAGTAGGAATCAGAAGGATAGCGATAGTGCGTGAGTGTGTAATTGGTAACGGGGAAAAGAATTTTCTCAATTGTGTCAATCAATTTGTAAATCTTCCAAAGCACTGTCACATAAATAAGTCTTCTAAGCTATCTAGACCAAGGGTCAGCAACAGGCGGACCGCGGTCCGTATCCGGACCGCGAAGGGTCGATCCTCGGACCGCCCATAAAAAATATTGTATTGTATTGTAAGCCAAGTATACATTTTAAAATATAGATAAGTTATCTTTATTAATTTAAATAATATTTTTTGCCACAATGAATCTACCTTAGTATATAAATTATTTTTCTATTGAATATTTTTCGCAAAGCGGCTAAGAGAAACTCCACACTTTCAAATACACGCTCCTCTCCGCCACTACACGCTACCTCGCTGTTCGTGGACACAGACGTGGAATGCGGTCCCCGCCCAAGATAGCTCCTCAAAGAGCATCTCCATCTAGTAACTACTAGAGAACGCAGACAGAAGAGAGGCAGAGATCCGTATCTGCGGAGTGGCTCTCTTCATGGACAGCTACAAAGAAAGATTGGGAATAAGCTTTTGCTTTGTCTGGGAACGGAAACGAGCCCGTTTGTCACCTGGATAGTCTTGCCTGCTCAATGGCAGTACCGCAAAAGTCACAATGAAGAGCGAAACCTACGAAGTAATGTGTGCGAGGTAGACGGCCACCGATTTCGGTGCGAAGGTGCGATCGAAAACTTAATAGAGTACTCGAAAGATCGAACGCCTTGAACTTACGCAAGAGCGCTGCTCGCATATCTGAGCTGAAGTGCTGGTAAACATCATGAGGTTGTCGTATATGAAGATAGGGGAAAAATCTGAGCTTCCTCCCTACTTTTCCTTCCCTTTGCACATTCAAACAAATGCAACTGACATATTGCCTACACCTGTTCCTAGTTCGACCATACAAACCGGTTCCGAAAGAGTCCAGCTAAAGACAGCCGCGGCCAACCAACGACGGAGCCACGGAGTCACGCACTTTATGCCTTCTTCGAATTTATAGCCTCACTGACAGCGACAAGACAAGTCAATGACAAGATCTGCGAAAACAGCATGCAGTAAGTAAGGAAGTGAAAATCTCTTAAAGGCGAAATTGAGGAGACTGAAGCAGTCATTTACAATAATGTCACTTCCCGGGTCATCAAGAGAAAGGGGAAGAGTGTAGAAAATGGCTTTGTGACACTGAGCAAAAAAAGATGGAGCGCAAGGGAAGACCTGTTTATGAGACACCTCCAAACGACCCAATTGTAGTTACTGCCCGATGCACCAAGATTATGCTGGACGATAAAATCCTAAACATGGCCAAGATCATCGAAAAGAACTCAAACGTCAAATCTGATTAGCTGAAAAAACTGTCAAAACTGGGAGATATCGAGAATACAGTCGGTCAACGGAG
Source organism: Ectropis grisescens (assembly GCA_017562165.1). Taxonomy (NCBI): domain Eukaryota; kingdom Metazoa; phylum Arthropoda; class Insecta; order Lepidoptera; family Geometridae; genus Ectropis; species Ectropis grisescens. Next base: position 25,518,598 of record CM029787.1, on the reverse strand, counting down.
TTCCAGGATGGATGGATGTGGAAAGACAACATGAGTGATTAGAAACTTCGACGTGGACAAGGACACCATCATCACCACAACAACTAAGGCACCAAAAGGTGTAAGAGAAAAGCTATCGCACCGTATCGGAAACCATGGCTTCTTCTTGGTGTCAGCCACAATGGCTCCAAAATGGTTCATGAGAGCTTCGTCCACCATAATGCAACTTAAACTGAAGGCGTTCCGAAACAATTTACCAGCTCTGGTAAATGGTTTCGGAACACCTTCAGTCGAACGACTCTGGCTCTGGACGGAACTCTCATGAACCATTTTGGAGCCATTGTGGCTGACACACTGCCAAATTGTTTTATTTGTCAAAGGTTTCACTTCAAATATTTGATATTCAAGAAGTATCTGTATCTATATAGTATATATAGTATAGATACATATAAGTATATATGTATCTTCTCAAATGTATAAAACTGTATGCAATGAAGAATTTTGGGCCAAACACATATCAGAAAAATACGGAAATCGCAAAAAACTAGCTATCAATTTGGTTACTATGTTTGTTTCGACTTACGTATGTGGGTCATCTTTCTCAATTTTAAACAAATAAATTTCGAGATTAACCCCCTCCCAATTACTTGTAAAAGACACACGTCGAATTGGATATTCTTCTCGAGGGCAAACTATAAAGAGCTGGCTCAAGAGGATCAGTGTAATTTGTCGCATTGATTTTAGGTCTGTGTTTTTTATTATTACTAGATGAGTTTGATACCGTACAATAAATAAGTAGCACTTAATTGTTACCAAGTTTCGGCGGGTCTAATCGGGAGAACGGCGACTGCCGTTCCGGATACCCTGGGTTTAAAACCACGTACACCACTGTCTTTTCGAAGTCATGTTCATAATGCCGCTAACTTAAAACGGTGAAGGAAAATATCGTGAGGAAACCGACATGTATCTAGAATCTTTCGAAGTCGTGTGTCATCAACCAATCCGCACTGGGCCAGCGTGGTGGATTATGGTGTTGACTCTCTCCTTGCGAGGGAAGCCCCGACCCCGAGGTTCAGCAGTAGGAACATTTAGTGGGCTGTTTAGCACTAGTGGTATTATAGTAGGAAGTGGTATTAGCTAATAATACCATTACCTACTATAATACCATTAGTTTTTTTTCTGGACCTCGTCAAAATTTCTGCACTTCATCCGGACCCCGCCTAAAACTACTTGCCGACCCCTGATCTAGACTAAATATGTGTCATGGTAACCTTGGTAGCACGCCATGGTTATCTAAAATGTTTACGCATGTCTGACCATAGTCCTGACTTCATCCGAATATTTCTTTCATTCCCAAGCGTGACGTTTGAGCTCAATTTACGGCCCACGAAAAATCTGTATGTGGTGCGCCAAATGAAGTTATCACTTCAATAACTAACAGGCCCAATATAGCACTTATCATTAGTAAACGGGCAGTAAAAAAACTGTCCATTATGTACCTACTTGTATATTTCATGGGTAAGTAAGAAATACCTGCGGGCCTAAAACGGCCGCTTTAGACGAATCGTCATAGGATCCTATTACGATTCATTTGACAATCCGTAAAATGGTAACAAACTGGCAATTCCTATAGCGAATCATAATAGGAATTGGATTGAATTTGACAGTTTTGTATGGATTTCCGTAAAATGGAACACAAAAGAGGAATTGCTTTGAATTCCTTAGATGAATTGTCAGAAGATACTAGAGATCATCTTTTTGCAGTTCATTTTTTCTGTTTTCGGTGTGTAATCGTTGTTGATATTAGCGTTGTTATTGTTTTTTGTTATTAGCGTTGTTATTACCTATTAAAATGGCTGATCTTGGCCTCTACTCAAATTTTTTGGAACACGCACGTATCTCGGAAAATATAAATTATAATCGCCGTAGTGTACTATTGCGAAATGAAGATTTGGCTTTCGATATGCCGGAGTCGGAGTTTGTAGGGCTTTATAGACTCGATAAGAGATTGTGACGCGACCTTATTGTGGAGTTGGAGCCCTACTTACCCAGTAGTCGAGGAGGTTTAAGTATTACCGCCAAGGTAAGGCAGTATTTTAATATCATATAGGTACATGTACCTACATAAAGACCCTAAACTTGTAATATGTAGGTATCAAGCCATTAGAAATGTAAATTGATTTACCTACATGCATTCCAATTTGTATTTACCATAGGCATAGCCTAGGAAGGCCTAGCTATAATATGTATTAATATATGCATATGGGTTGATATTGCCTTCCTTATGTACTATTTTAAACTTTATAGGAAACATTAATTTTTAGAACTTTAACACATTCCTAAACATTCTTGTTCTACTAATATACTTATTTACATTTTATTTATATGATGGGATGATATTAAATATGGGTAGACTAACTTTTATTTGCCTTCCACTTTAATGCCTGTGTAGATATATATATACTAGGTACAATGTGTGCAAGTATTCCTAAAACTCCTTCAAATTGAAACAGCAGCAATTTATACAATTTATACTGGTCACACTATTTTTGTTTATTTTGGTACCTATGAAGGTTATGTTTACATTTTACATATTTTGCAAATTTTGTTCTAGAAACTGCTGTTATTGTGTAGATTGAATAAGTACACATTGATTTCTAGTAGGAAATTCTATCAGGTCGTCATTTTAAATATTGTCTACTTACGAGTAAAATGAGATTCCCATGAATTTTTCTTTCACAGCGGCTATTGCAGCTTATAACACTACAACCGCACATTGTATAACATACATATCACCGATCTCTTAAAAGTCTTTCACTAACAAGTTGTAAATGTTCTTTTAATGAACACAATATTAATTTAAAGCTAAAATTCTGAGTCGGAGTTTTGAACAGACTTTTGATTGGGAACTCGGTGTCAGATTTGTGACTTAGCAACTTAGCATGACTTAGCCTTAGCCTTAGCCATGGACGTATGAATAACACGGACAGAACCATCCATAGACAAACTTGAGGCTTTGAAGACACCAAAAAAGGTCCCAAAATGGCGGCGGCTTTTTAAGGGCGTGTGGGCCGTAATTTTGAATTTTTAAAACAACTTTAAGACCTTTAAAATAGTGTATTAAACTTTGAAAAAAATATATGTAATAGTTAAGGATCTAATCTAGTGCAATTCGCAGTCAATAACACGATTTAATTAATTTTACTTGATAAAAAAAAAACCCAAAGTTACCCCTTTTCAAAAAGTTTTTTCAAGTTTGTGACTAAACTAATGAATTTTTTTACTAAATTTTTGTACTCAACGAAAGCCACTAAAAAGTTATAGATGCATTCGCAGAGTTTGACTTGATAAAAAGTATCAGTTATTCACTATGTTTTAATATCTACCATATATATAGCGCGCCGTTCGGCAGGCCTGATCAGTCGCGTTTCGGCGCTCACGGACGACGGGCCTGTGCTTGATTTTGCAATTTTGACAACCGATAAATTTTAAATATTATGATCATAGTGCCACAGTATAACAATATCAGTAAGTATTACTAGTGAAGCACGCTATGATCTTGATCTTTGATAACGTTCTCATTGGAACTAAAAATAGACCCTGATACTAATTAGTACGCTGTTTACTTTATGTTGTAGACCAAAAGGGGAGTCTCAAAAAACTGACGTCGATAACACATCAGTAAAAAAATTCAATGCGGATGCAATGGAAAATAGCTAAGTATCGGTAAAATATTCGTCCGTTAAATCAGAGATCGGGATAAGGAAATAATGAGAGGGGAGAAATCCCCTGCGTAAATCCCCTAATATAAATGCAAGTTAGGTATCATTTATGATTTACATTTATATGCCATAAGTTATCATTTATGATACCTAACTTGCTCACGTTATACAAAGCACAGATTCGCTCCTGTATGGAGTACTGTTCGCACCTTTGGGATGGATTGGCTAAGTATCAGCTGGGGACTCTGGAATCGATTGAGAGACGTGCCAAAAGACTCAAAGGTAATGACGCTCTTGTCCGTAAAAGACTTCAAAGTCTTGATCATCGCCGCAAAATCGCTAGCTTATCGGTTTTTTATCGGATACACTTCGGAGAGTGTGCAACTGATCTGCATGATCTAATACCACCTTGCCCTTTCTTCTATCGGACTTCTCGTTCCACAAAAGGGCGGCATCGTTTCATGGTCGATGTTCCAAAAACGCGAACGAAGAGATTTGACTCCACGTTTGTGATAAGAACGTCTAGGTTGTGGAATGCGTTGCCTGAGTGGGTTTTCCCTGATGGTTACAATCTTGGTGTCTTCAAATCGAGAGTGAATCGGTTTTTTCTAGGTAAGCACGTTCCATCGTAGACCGCATCGTCGCTTAACATCAGGCGAGATGGTGGTCAAGTGCGACCTATTATAGTAAAAAAAAATATATATATGCCATTTAGGTAAATTCTTTGGTAATAAGGTACTTAGTACTGGGCAGAAAAGTCCTCACATACAGATTTTACCACTTTGGAAGAGACTTTCGCGCAAAGTATTCAGTTTAGAAAAAAAATGTTAGGAACTTCAATACAACTTTGAACACCTTTCCATAGATACACGTATGGTTTTGTTAGAATTTTTATTTTTTTCGTTCTTTTCCAAGTTTGTGACACCACCAAAATTTATTGTTTTTTCTTTTTTTTGTATGAAAATGTTAATATTGTTCATAGAAATTTAGACACTCGACCAAATTTGATAAGAAGCCTTTTAGGCAGTAAAATTACTCGTAGAATTTAACTCTGCACTTGACCCTTGAGGCAGTCTCTAAATGGGGCGATGCCAATCTGGTCAGGTTTAACGAGGGAAAGACGCAGGCGTGTCTGTTCTCCGCAAAAAGGAGTCCTTCCAACAGACTCCTACTTTTCGCGGTGTATCCGTGCCGGTATCCGACCATCTCGAGCTGTTGGGGGTTACTTTGTCATCGACTCTCAACTTTGGCTCGTATATCGAATCTAAGGCTAAATTAGCTGCCAAAAAACTAGGTGTCCTCTCAAAGGTGCGAAGGTACTTTAAGTCTGAACAGTTGCTCACGTTATACCAAGCACAGATTCGCTCCTGTATGGAGTACTGCTCGCACCTTTGGGATGGATCGGCTAAGTATCAGCTGGAAGCTCTGGAATCGATCGAGAGACGTGCCAAAAGGCTCATAGGCAATGACATTCTCGTGCGAAAAAGACTGCAAAGTCTCGAACATCGCCGGAAAATTGCTAGCTTATCGGTTTTTTATCGGATACACTTCGGAGAGTGTGCCACTGATTTATACGATCTAATACCACCTTGCCCATTTTTCTATCGGAATGCTCGTAGCTCGAAAAAGCGACATCGTTTCATGGTTGATGTTCCAAAGACACGAACGAAGAGATTTGACTCTACTTTTGTGATAAGAACGTCTAGTCTGTGGAATACGTTGCCTGAGAGGGTTTTTCCCGATAGTTACAATCTTTGTGTCTTCAAATCGAGAGTGAATCGGTTTCTTCTAGGTAAACACGCTTCATCGTAGACCGCATCATCGTTTAACATCAGGCGAGATGGCGGTCAAGTGTAAACCTATAAAAGTTAAAAAAAAAATAAAAATATACGAATCTTCCGATTCGTATTTTTTATATAAGCCTTTTTACCGGAATGGAAGAAGGGTTATGTTTTTCGCGCGTATCTTTATGTTTGTAAAACTTTTATTTCCACATATCTTCCAAACGGCTGGATGGATTTTGGTAACTAAGATATTCTAAGACTAGTCTCATTCGCCAAAGTGTCCTTAGATAGTAGGTAATATTTTTTACGTGTAGAATTTTTTTGTAGTCGGGGTTTTTAAATTAAAGTTATTCTATCATATTGCTCGTTGCTCGAATAAACAGCACCGTTCATCATCATGATTGAAGAGTTGAACGAAGAGTTTGGCCTCCACTTTTGTAATAAATAAGAATAACACTTAAGTAATAAGAACAACTAAGCTTTGAAACGCATTGCCAGAGTGGGTTTTTGTCGAAGGTTCGAACCTTGGGGTTACGAGGTACACTGTGCTTGTTTCTATTAGAGAAACAAATTCCATCGTAGACCATATCATTTTCATCCACTATTATCGGCATCATCGCAATCGTATCATTAAATGGGTTATAAATCGTAAACGGTAAGTTTTACAAAAAAAGTTTTCTAGCAACAAAAGATACAAAATTTTATTTACTACAATTATTGTCAAAATATAAAACAGTTTTTTTCAATTGGCGTTTGAAGCTCTACCTGGATCTGTGAGCATTTTGTAATTTTATGCTCAGTAAGTGATCTTTACCTCATAGAAAAAAAATTGATTAGAAATTTAGTGCAAAGTTGACCAAAAACCTTCTATTTTTACTGGCCTTTCATTACGTTTCAGCACATTTTTTTAAAATTTTTGACGAACTTGTGAATTATTAGGAAACATTTTAAAAAGATGCATGAAATTGGAAAAGCCGTTCTCAACTTATAGTGTGACCAAAAAGAAAAGGTTGAGTTTTGTATATCTACGAGTATAGATAAATTTTATATTTCTTCGTTTATATATCAAAAAAACTCTTATCACTTCACAATTCACAAAATTGTTATCACTAGGATAAACAAATCTTGAACAAAAAATGAGTTTAAATTACATAGTTCAATATTTTAATGTTATTTCTGCACTGTGGCACCGATTCCGCGGTCGGTGACGGTCGCGAGAACAAGACAGCGTTAAATGCCTAATTTGACAGAACTACCTGGCCTTAATGTGTGAAGGAATTCTGAGTTGCCATGTTAGCCAAATTAGCACCACAAAAAACACAAACACGTAATCAATATTTTATTCTTCTTACTGCTTAACCTTAGATAGAACATTTAGCCATTGGAGGGAGGTAAATTAGAAGTTAGATTTTTTTCTTTCTTAACAACTTTATCACATTATTTGCAGGGCGCGAGGGAAACGTATAAATCACACAATTTTAACTTAAACTCGCACAAAATCAACAAATCTCTGTTTGATACTTATAGTAGGTAGGTACCTAATATTATTAGTAACAATATTAATTATTAACGATACTAAAAACAAACAGCATATACTTAAGATTAGTAGTCAATTTGGATCGATTCTATTGATTGTTACGGCACTTAAAAGGTAAAATTTACTAGAAAATGTAAGGTTCTGTTCTATTCGGGAGAATGGTGCCTGCCGATCCGAAGACCCCGGGTTTAAATCACACGCGCACCACTATCTTTTCGAAGTCATGCGCATAATGCTGCTAACTTGAAAGGGTGAAGGTAAACATCGTGAGGAAACCGACATGTACCTAGAATCTTTCGAGGTCATGTGTCATCCACTAACCCGCACTGGGCCAGTGTGGTGGATTATGGGCTTAAGTACCTCCTTGTGAGAGAAGACACCGAGTCCCAGCAGTAGGAACACTTATAGGGCTGCTTATGCTGCTAGAAAATATGTAAAAATGTTATAATATTCATAATAAATTCATATTGCCGGACATTTCACCCATCACAAACTAAGCAAAGCTTGTACTTACTGTGGGAGCCAGATAGCTCTGATGTAATACCGATCAATATATTTATTTGATACATACCTACTTATTGTATACCTACTTAAAAACCACCAGACATAAAACAAATAATATTCATCGCACAAATATTTGCACCGGGTGGGAATCGAATCCACGACTCTCGGCTTCGCAAGCAGACTTACTACCTAAACACACTAAGATTTTTGGGGACGGGGAAGGCCTAACATGAGCCAAAATATAGCTCGTTAATATCAGATCCCCTTTTGTCAGAAATGATACCGGATACGTGCATAGCTACACAGATGTCTACATTTTCACTTCACACGTCCTATCACCTTTCACGTCGAACCCCGCACGGCCACTGAGCACCCTAACCGCGATTAGACGACACGATTCATCGGGACTTAAGGCTTGTTCGCATTAGGCTAGTAATTTAGCCTAGTGGCGAGTAATTTAGCAACTAAACGTGTGTGAACAGTGAAAATTTAGTCGAGTAGTTTAGGAAGTGATTTAGTCGAGTCAATCCATTTTGTTCTATTTTCAACGGGCGAGTAGCACCCCCCACCACGCGTTCGTTGGAAGCGGTGCGCTCATTGGCTCGCCGGTTAAACAGGTTCGAACTTGTAGAATTAGATATCTATTCTGTGGAATTAGTCTGGAGAGTAAAATATCTTCAAACAATTTTCCATATACGAAATTGTCTGTGGAATAACTTATTTTATTGATCAAACAAATTTCCTAATTCACCTCTTCTAAAATAGCCATTACGATTCGACAAGATTAGCTTATTCATTCATTTATTTTATTGCGTTGTAGGATCTTCATGTCGCGAAACGCTACTCACTTGTGAACTGTACTAAAGCACGGTGCGAACGATTTTTGAATAGTAGCGAGTATTTTAGCTACTAAATTACTCTCTACTAGACTAATTTGCTAGCCTAATGCGAACAAGGCTTTAAGGCTTGTTCGCACTAGGCTAGTAATTTAGCCTAGTGGCGAGTAATTTAGCAACTAAACGTGTATGAACAGTGAAAATTTAGTCGAGTAGTTTAGGAAGTGATTTAGTCGAGTCAATCCATTTTGTTCTATTTTCAACGGGCGAGTAGCACCCCCCACCACGCGTTCGTTGCGAGCGGTGCGCTCATTGGCTCGCCGATTAAACAGGTTCGAACTTGTCGAATTATACTGGAGAGAAAAATAACTTCAAACAAATGCGTTGTAGGATCTTCATGTTGCGAAACGCTACTCACTTGTGAACTGTACTAAAGCACGGTGCGAACGATTTTTGAATAGTAGCGAGTATTTTAGCTACTAAATTACTCTCTACTATACTAATTTGCTAGCCTAATGCGAACAAGCCTTTAGGGAGTTAAGACTTGTTCGCATTAAAGGGTTGTTCGCATTAGGCTAGTATATTAGTCTAGTAGCGAGTAATTTAGTGGCTAAACGTGTCTGAACACTGAAACTTTAGTCGAGTAGTTTAGTAAGTGATTTAGTCGAGTCAATCCATTTTGTTCTATTTTCAACGGGCGAGTAGCACCCCCCACCACGCGTTCGTTGCGAGCGGTGCACTCATTGGCTCGCCGATTAAACAGGTTCGAACTTGTCGAATTAGTCTGGAGAGAAAAATAACTTCAAACAATTTTCCAAATACGAAATGGTATGTGGAATAACTTGTTTTATTGATCACACAAATTTCCTCATTCACCTCTTCTAAAATAGCCATTACGATTCGATAAAATTAGCTTATTCATTCATTTATTTTATTGCGTTGTAGGACCTTCATGTTGCGAAACGCTACTCACTTGTGAACTGTACTAAAGCACGGTGCGAACGATTTTTGAATAGTAGCGAGTATTTTAGCTACTAAATTACTCTCTACTAGACTAATTTGCTAGCCCAATGCGAACAAGCCTTAAGGCTTGTTCGCACTAGGCTAGTAATTTAGCCTAGTGGCGAGTAATTTAGCAACTAAACGTGTATGAACAGTGAAAATTTAGTCGAGTAATTTAGGAAGTGATTTAGTCGAGTCAATCCATTTTGTTCTATTTTCAACGGGCGAGTAGCACCCCCCACCACGCGTTCGATGCGAGCGGTGCGCTCATTGGCTCGCCGATTAAACAGGTTAGAACTTGTCGAATTAGTCTGGAGAGAAAAATAACTTCAAACAAATGCGTTGTAGGATCTTCATGTTGCGAAACGCTACTCACTTGTGAACTGTACTAAAGCACGGTGCGAACGATTTTTGAATAGTAGCGAGTATTTTAGCTACTAAATTACTCTCTACTAGACTAATTTGCTAGCCTAATGCGAACAAGCCTTTAGGCTAGTAAATTAGTCTAGTAGAGAGTAATTTAGTAGCTAAAATACTCGCTACTATTCAAAAATCGTTCGCACCGTGCTTTAGTGCAGTTCACAAGTGAGTAGCGTTTCGCAACATGAAGATCCTACAACGCAATAAAATAAATGAATGAATAAGCTAATCTTATCGAATCGTAATGGCTATTTTAGAAGAGGTGAATAAGGAAATTTGTGTGATCAATAAAATAAGTTATTCCACAGACAATTTCGTATTTGGAAAATTGTTTGAAGTTATTTTTCTCTCCAGACTAATTCGACGAGTTCGTACCTGTTTATTCGGCGAGCCAATAAGCGCACCGCTCGCAACGAACGCGTGGGGGGTGATACTCGCCCGTTGAAAATAGAACAAAATGGATTGACTCGACTAAATCATTTCCTAAGCTACTCGACTAAATTTTCACTGTTCATACACGCTTAGTTGCTAAATTACTCGCCACTAAGCTAAATTACTAGCATAATGCGAACAAGCCGGGCACACTCGATCGACCGATTTAGTCACACTAACAGCCTAAGAGCGATTACACTACACAATCCATCGGGACTTAGGGACTTAGTGCATGATGAATCGTGTCGTCTAATCGCTTCTTATATCATTTTCAGCACAGATTAAGTAGATTTAGTCTAGTAACCATAGACCAATTTTCCTCTTTCCCGACATGTCTGTCTGAGTGTATCTCTCGTATCTCTCTAGAGGTGGGACGCACAGACTAAGTAGTACACTGTGGGACGGTGGGTCGTTGATAGTATTTCCGTCAACATAATTTAAATTCAATCCAATCCAACTGTTTGCGCAAACCTGTTCAGTGTTTCCACAATGAGGGGAACTTCCCCTTTTGAGGGGAAATTAGGGTCCAGAGGGAAATAAAAAGGGGAAAGAGATGTAAAGGGGAAATCATGCCTAATCAAACAAATACAAAAACTTCGTCATGTTGAGGAAAATTTTCGTATAATTAGTCAGATATCAGACTGTTTTGCACATTAATAAGAAGCTGTTAATGCGTTGATCAGCGAAAAGCCGTTGAAAAAAACAGTTCGTTGAATTAACGCCCACCTCTGTATCTCTCTACTTAGTCTGTGGTTAGTGCTAATATGATGATTACGATCTGTAATTCTGTTTGTGTGATTAAATGTCGCCGCTACACCGCTACAGGTTAAATTAACTTAAATTTGTCTCGTTTGTTTGGTACAAAATGGCGAGTGACGCTGAACCAAGGAACATAGCAGATACAAAGACTGACTTCTCGCTAACTGATAACTCCAGCAGAGACGAGAGCATACCTGAAGCAGTAAATCTGCCTTTCGTACAGGAACACCGCCACACCATGTGCGGCACAACACCACACAGTGGCGTAAACGACCATGTCCAGATACACTCCGAAGGAAAATCATTACAATGTGATACTAATACATGTGGTTATAAACCAATTGAAATATGTTATTTAAAGGAAAAAAGAAAGTTTCTTGCTGGAGGAAAATCATTTGAATGTGATATATGTCACTTTAGAACATCACAAGCAGTCTACTTGAAGAGACATAAATTAAAACATACTGGAAACAAACCATTTGAATGTGATATGTGTGATTATAAATCATTGCGAGCAAGCGACTTAAAACAACACAAATTAACACATACTGGAGAAAAACCATTTGAATGTGATATGTGTGATTATAGAGCAACACAAGCTGCCCATTTAAAACATCACAAATTAACACATACTGGAGAAAAACCATTTGAATGTGATATGTGTGATTACAGAGCATTCCAAGCTGTCAATTTAAAACAACACAAATTAACACATACGGGAGAAAAACCATTTGAATGTGATATGTGTGATTATAAATCATTGCGAGCAAGCGAGTTAAAACAACACAAATTAACACATACTGGAGAAAAACCATTTGAGTGTGATATGTGTGATTATAGAGCAACACAAGCTGCCCATTTAAAACATCACAAATTAACGCATACTGGAGAAAAACCATTTGAATGTGATATGTGTGAGTACAGAGCATCACGAGCATCCAGTGTAAAACAACACAAATTGACACATACTGGAGTAAAGCCATATGAATGTGATATGTGTGATTACAGAGCATCACGAGCATCCAGTGTAAAACAACACAAATTGACACATACTGGAGTAAAGCCATATGAATGTGATATGTGTGATTACAGAGCATTACATGCTCCCAATTTAAAACGACACAAATTAACACATATGGGAGAAAAATTATATGAATGTGGTTTGTGTAATTATAGAGCATCTTTCGCAGGTAATTTAAAACAACACAAATTAACTCATACAGAAAACCCATTTGAATGTGATATATGTCACTTTAGAACATCACAAGCAGTCTACTTGAAGAGACATAAATTAAAACATACTGGACACAAACCATTTGAATGCGATATGTGTGATTATAGAGCATCACAAGAAGCGCACTTGAAAAGACATATATTAACACATACTGGAGAAAAACCCTATAAATGTGATATGTGTGATTATAGAGCAGCAGATGCATCCAGTGTAAAACTACACAAGTATACACATACTGGAGAAAAAATGTATGATTGTGATATGTGTGATTACAGAACAACACGAGTAGCCTACTTGAAACGACACAAATTAACACATAGTGGAATAAAACCATTTGAATGTGATATGTGTGATTATAGAGCATCGCAAGCAAATAGTTTAAAACAACACAAATTAAGACATACTGGAGAAAAACCATATAAATGCGATATGTGTGATTACAGAACATCACAAGCTCGCCATTTAAAACAACACAAATTAAGACATACTGGAGAAAAACCATATGAATGTGATATCTGTGATTATAGAGCATCAGTATTAGTAAACTTGAAAAGCCACAAATTAATACATACTGGAGAAAAACCCTATAAATGTGACATATGTGATTATAGATCAGCACACTCATACAGTCTAAAACAACACAAATTAACACATACTGCAGAAAGAAAATATAATTGTGATATGTGTGATTACAGAGCATACCATGTAGCTGTCTTGAAAAGACACAAATTAACACATACTGGTGAAAAACCCTATAAATGTGATATGTGTGATTATAGATCAGCACAAACATCCACTTTACAAAAACACACATTAACACATACTGGGGAAAAAAAGTATGAATGTGAAATATGCCACTACAGAACATCACACACAGGCCGCTTGAAGAAACATAAATTAACACATAAAATGTAAAGTGTTATTATGTGTGATTATAGAACATCATAAGCATCCAGTGTAAAACAACACAAATTAACACAAACTGGAGAAAAGAATTTCAAATCACCAATTAATGTAGGTAGTAATACCCCAGACCTATGTGATGTGATAGATGGAACCTAGGATTAGTCATGTTTAAATCAAATTTGTGTAATTCGGGTTCAATTTTGTAGATGCCAATGTCATAAAGATATTGAAGTCATGGTTCGGATTGGCACATCCGGCTGATCCCTCTACTCTTTTTAGGGATCACAATAGTTTTGGGCTGAAACTAAAGAAACCGTCTGAACTTTACAAACACCTAAGAGTTACAAAAACGCATGTTTTGGGAAAGTCGCAAGACGAATTAATTACATCTCTCCCAAAAGACAAAACTGCTTCAGACCTGGAATCTAGACTTCAATTCCATAAACAATTTATGGCAGGTGCACAAGTAAATACTGCTGGGTTGGGTGCGAGAAAAAAGGAAGACCGAGACATGGTAAAAACCTTTCTACAACAAGACGAAAATGACGGTTACAAAGTGCACGCTATGAATTTAGAAATGCAAAGTGAGTGGTTAACCATAGGTGAGTTCTGTATCCCATTAGCTCTAAAATGGCGCACCTTGATCTATGACTGGTCCCCTGCCTTATTAAAATTTTATCTAAATGCATTCAAATGACCCTCCCTGACCAGAGTAACTTGGTAAGGTGGGGAAAAGCCTCTGAAAATGTTGCTATACTTGTGGAGAGGCGATATGTACAGCAAGGCACATATTGGTGGGATGCAAGGTGCTCCTTAATGGGGTCATTACTCACGGCGTCATGACAGAGTACTTGAAATCATACGTGAAGCCATGAGCCTTTCGGTAGCTAGAGCCCAAAAGGATTGACGACAAACAACAGACAAATTAACTTTGTAAAAGAAGGCTCAACTTCAAACTCCAGGAACAAGCCTTACTCAATCCTGGGTACAGCACCTGATTGGACTATTTTAATGGACACGTATGAAAAGCACTACAAAATCCCAGAGGATGTGGGTGTTTCGTCATCCAGACCGGACATTTTCCTTTTTCTAGAGCTACGAAACGCATAGTCCTTGTAGAACTTACCGTACCGTGGAAACTAATATACCTAAAGACCACGCGATGAAACAAAATAAGTATTACGACCTCCTAAACGAATTAACAAAAACGGCTATGTAGTTAGTTTATACGCTGTAGAAGTGGGAGCGAGAGGTATACCAGCAAAATCTCTCTATAACCTACTGAAAGACCTTGGCTTATCCAGAAGTGCTGTAAGTTCTATACTAGAACGTGTATCTAAAGCTGCACTAGTAGGCTCATATCAGATTTGGCTGGGCAGGGAGAAAAACGAGTGGTGAAGGTGAGTGTTGATGTACGTCAGAAAGGGCCCCTTAAACCTACGCCCGAGTCACAAGTCTCGGGAACTACTCGAGTTTTTCTCTCTCTGCCACACGATGGACCCGGCACCCGCACGGTAAATCCATGGAATGCTAAGAAGATCGTCTCTGTATTAAGTTGTGTAATCAAAACCTTAGACGTGTTCAGTTAGATAACTGAATCAATTTTTATTAAGAACTATGAATAAAAAATTGTAAACCGAGTTTATTTTGGTAACACCATGATGTTTACAAATGATGCCTGAGCCTGAATTCAAAGATCGGGAAGTATTCACAGCTTCTGTATTTTTTACATTTAACACAGTATGTGCATATTAGGTTTGTTAGTTTACGCTAAGGACCCCTTTCGGGTATAGGCCTCCTCCCATTCTTGCCAATTGTTTCTGTCTTTGGCTCGGTTGAACCAGTTTGATCCTGCTGTAATCTGGATATCATCCACCCATCTCGTTTTAGGTCTTCTTACTTTTCTCTTTCCTCGTGGGCCTAAACATTTGGTAACTCTGGTGGTCCATGTATTGTTGGTCATTTGTGCTAAGTGGCCAGCCCATCTCCATTTTTTAACACCCCCACCAAAGAAGGGGTGTTATAAGTTTGACGTCAATGTCTGTCTGTCTGTGGCACTGTAGAGCTCAAACGGATAAGCCGATTGCAATGCGTTTTTTTTATTATGACGGACAAAATATTTCTTCACAACCTACCTCAATATGGGTATCAAATGAAAGAGCTTGACTAGTATAAAACTGTACACTATGTTATAAGATTTAGTTATTGGCAAACTTTTACTTAATTTTATTTTCATAGTGACCCGACAAGTGATTGTTTTAAGTAGAAAACTTTGTACCTATATATATATATGTTTTATGATTATTTTATCATTAGACTTTGTTTGTACATTATTTTATTATATACTTATATATTATTTACACACATATATTTTTATAATTATTGTAGTTTTATTTATTTATTGTATTTGTTAATAGTATCATGTTAAACATATTTAGCGACAATGACTGTAACAGTGATAATGAATCTGTATCATCCTCATCTGGTTCTACAAGCAGCAATCACAGTATTAACATTGCTCAACCCTTGTCTGACTTTTTGGAATACAATTTTTCAGGTATGCCTAAAAATTTTAACGTCATTCACATTAATGCGCAGAGCATTCCGTCTTCCTATCCAGAAATGTTGGCGTCCCTTGATAATAATAACATCCGTGCTATTCTAGTCTCCGAGACCTGGCTTCGTCCGTGTCTTCCTTCGACATCTTATTCTTTGCCCGGTTTCATACTAATAAGAAATGATCGCGTGGGCCGTGTTGGTGGAGGTGTGGCTATTTACCTCAAGGCCAATATTCCTTTCTCAGTTCTAAGCAAATCGCCACAACCGCCACCGACATGTGCCGGTGAGCATCTTCTTATTGAAGTAATTCTCTCACACACGAAAGTTCTTCTCGGAGTCTATTATAGCCCTTCTAAAAACGTCAACTATTTTCCTTCATTTGAGAGTCTGCTAAATGAGTTTATTCCCACTTACAATCATTCCATTATTATGGGTGATTTCAACACTTGCCTTTTAAGAAATGATGTACGCTCTTCTTCACTCCAATCTGTTGTCAATTCCTATAACTTACACATTCTTCCTCTAAATTCTACTCACCATTTTCCCAACAGTGCTCCATCTCTATTAGATCTAATGTTTGTCTCTTCTCCTAATAATGTTTCTTTACATGGTCAGTACTCTGCTGACGAATTCTCATATCATGATCTAATATTTCTATCATATAAAATTAAGCCTCCTAAATCTAAACCTAAGGTCATTCTTCAACGCAATTTTGGTAGTATGGATCATGCATCTCTTCTTGATGACGCTAAGAAGATTGACTGGGAACCCGTCATTAATACTGAATCGGTAGATGACCAAATTGCTATTTTTAACACTCTAATCACGAAGCTTTACGATGTTCACGCACCTCTGCGGAAAATAAAAATTAAACATCTCCCTGCCCCTTGGCTCACTGCTGATATTAAATTACTAATCCATAAGAAGGCAGCAGCAAAATCACGGTTTAAATCGCGTCCTACTGATACTAATAGAGATAAATACGTTCAGGCCCGTAATCGCTGCAATAAGGTGTGTAGAGATGCAATGCGCCGACATGTTCACAAAGCTGTCAATAATGAAAATCCAAGTAAAGTCTGGAAATTCCTCAAGTCTATGGGAGTTGGCAAATCACCTCAAAATTCTATTTCAAATAAAATTGATATAAACGCTTTAAACACACATTTTTCTTCTGCATCCACTATGACGAATGCGGTAAAAAATTCTACAATAAATTATCTTTCTGCCATTCCAACTCCTGATTATTCTCCTTTTTCTTTCAATCGGTTCACTGAAGGTGATGTTAAGAAGAGTGTAATGTCGATTTCCTCCAATGCTGTTGGCGGTGATAGTATCAGTCGCAACATGCTATTGCCCATTCTTGACGCAATCCTTCCCATCTTGTGTGTCATCTTTAATAATTCCATATCCTGTGGTGTTTTCCCAGCTATCTGGAAAGATGCCCACCTTATTCCTTTACCAAAGAAACCAAACCCTACTTCCTTATCCGAATATCGCCCTATATCTATCCTTCCTTTCTTATCCAAAGTCCTCGAGCGTCTTGTCCACTCTCAAGTTAACCAGTTTCTTAACAGACAAGACCTTCTCAACCCTTTCCAATCCGGATTCCGTCCTGGGCATAGCACTGTGTCTGCTCTTGTTAGGATCACCGACGACATTCGCAAAGGTATGGACGACGGCAGGCTTACTGTTCTAGCTCTGTTAGATTTCAGTAATGCCTTCAATGCCGTCGACTTCGATATCTTGCTGGCGACGTTGCGTTCTATTAACATTTCTCCATCGGTGATAAATTGGTTTCACAGTTACTTGTATGGACGCCGACAACGTGTTCGCCTCGACGAGGTTTTCTCGTCTTGGTGTAATACAAATGCTGGAGTCCCTCAAGGCGGCGTGCTATCTCCACTTCTTTTTGCCATCTTTATCAATTCCATTTCAAATTATTTAAATTCTTCCTACCACCTTTATGCAGACGATCTCCAAATTTACTCGCAAGCTCGGCTCTCTGACTTGAGTGTGGCCATTGACATGGTAAACGCCGATCTACAGCAAATTGTCCGTTGGAGTAATTCTTTCGGCTTAAATGTAAATCCCACTAAGACTCAGGTTATAATACTAGGTAGTGCTCATATGATATCCAGAGTCGACTGGGCCACAATCCCTCAAATTGTTTTTAACGGGGTCGTTGTACCTTACAGCGATTCAGTCAAGAATCTTGGCGTTGTCTTAGACCGCACGTTGAGCTGGGAACCTCATCTTAAATCGATTAGCTCTAAACTTTTTGCATCTGGCGGGGCGCTGAGGCGATTGCGAAATTTTTTACCTACTGCTACCAAAATTGCGCTTGCACAATCCCTTCTTCTCCCTATCCTGGACTATGCAGACGTCTGCTACCTCGACCTCAAAGAAGATCAGCTAGATAAACTTGAGCGTCTTCAAAATTATTGTATAAGATTCATATTTGGATTACGCAAGTATGATCATGTGTCTCAATTTCGTATACAGCTCAAGTGGCTCCCCATTCGCTTTCGTCGGAATGCTCATATTATGATTATTATGTCACTTCTCTATAACGTGTTATTTAACCCCAGTTTTCCGCGGTATTTGAAGAAACTTTTTACCTTTTGGAGCAAAGCACATAATCTACCTCTCAGGTCAAAATATAACTTGTTCCTTCAAACACCGTCGGCGCGCAGTGAAACTTTTTATGGCAAGTCATTTGGTTTTCAAGCTGTCCAGCTGTAGAACGCCTTGCCGGTCAACATTAGGCAAGCTCCATCTCTTGCTGTCTTTAAGGACCAAGTCAAACAATTCTATTTGTTGCAGTCATCAGCAAGTTGAATTCATTATTTATGATATAATATATTTGTAATTGTTTAATTTAATTGTCGGAATTGTTTTTCTGTATGCATATATTCTTGTTAGTTATACGTTATATATATTAGTTTTATTATACTTATTTGTGTATTAGGATGTAAAATTATTAATGTTTAATAGTGGTATATTATTATTATTGTATAGAATTAAATTAAATATGTTAGTAGTTATTAGTATATTACTATACAGAAGTGTAAGCTTCTATGTACTCCTAATTGTACCCCCGTCATCCATTACTTATATCTTCTTCACCATCCCACGGTTGCCTGGAAGAAATCGCTCTTAGCGATAAGGTCGCCCATTGTTACTTTGTTTTAAAATGTTTCTGTATTTTGTTTTATTATTTAAGTGCTATAAAGAGTTTATCTATCTATCTATCTATCTACACTGTAACAAATTTCAAATCCAAGGTGGCTGCCACCACAAAATGGCGAATTATGTTATTTTTTTCACTACTACCTCAATATGGGTATCAAACGAAAAGGCTTGATTAGTACAATACTTACTAAAACTGTTCCATCGCGTGAATATGGTCTATTGTTGAAAATCCTGTACGAAAACCAGCTTGTTCTGTGGGTTGGTAGTTGGTAGGCATCTATTATATTGTGATTCTACTTAGAAGCTGTGCAGTGAAGAGCTTGTATATACTAGATAGTAAGCTTATTGGTCTGTAATTTGCAATATTTTTAGAGTCTCCCTTCTTGTATAAGGAAAATGTCTTATGAGTACCAGTTTTTTTGGTACTGTTCCATTGTCTATAATCATGTTAAATAGTTTGGCTAGAGGTGTACAGAGCAGTTTAGCACCTACTACTAGTAGCTCATTACTAATGCCATCAGGCCCGGGCTTTTCTTAGGTTTGAGCTTCGTTATGTGAGACATACTGGGGATGTCTCTTTCCTCTATTATGTCAGCAGGGGTATTTATATGCTTTATATTAACTGATTGTTGCTTTGTGATTCGTCATTACCTTTGTCGCTAGGTGATGTTGCATATAAATGTTTTATAATAGTTAGTAGCAGTGTCTAAATTTCTTGTTCTAGCTTCCTTTTTGTTATTTTTGAGTTCTTGTATCCAATTCTTTTTTGAATCAAGTTCTTTGAAAGCCTTTTGTGTACTTTGGTATAGTGTTACTTATTTTCTATAATTTGATTTCTGTGATTTTTGTAGTCTTTTCTTATATCGTTTTCGTCTGTTGTCCGACTAGGGTTGTTTAGTGTTTTAGTTCTTTTATGTGTTTTTGTTTAGTGTTTGTATGCTCTTGTAGAATATCATTTCTAGATCGAACTTGGTTTACTGTGGATTTTGCTGCCAATGTCTTACTTTCTTGTATCTTATTGTAATAGTCTTGTATAGCCTCAGGAGGATCAACTGAAAGTTTAGTCAAGGTTTCATAAAAATTTTTGTTATAGCGTTTAATATCTACATCTGTTTTAGGTTTCTGTGAGATAGGTCTAAATTTCTAAATTTCTACTTTTGTGAAATGATGTGAAAGTTGCTCTTATAATTTTGTTTTGCCTGCAACCTTCAGTGTTTCTCCATTCCATTGAATGTGCTTTCTCAGTATTTTCCTGCAGCCATGTTTTTATTTGGGCCTGAGGTATAGGCATTAACGGTTCCGGTCCATATACTACCGCCTTTGCTCCTCTTTTGGCCAGTTCATCAGCTGCATCGTTACCTAGTGAGTCGCTATGTCCTTTGATCCATTGGAGGGTTACTCTATTCGTCCCTGCTATGGATTGGAGTGCATTGTGGCATTCCAATATAAGGACAGAAGTTATGGTATTATTTTTTAGGGCTTGAAGCACTGACGCGCTGTCGGAGACGATTTTGATATTCAGGTCCCCAACATCTCTGGCTGCAACCGCCTGTGCCGCCCTGGTGATGCCAATACATTCGGCTTGAAATATTGTGTTGAAATTACTTAGTGTTGTTGATATTTTTATGTTTAGGTCATTTGAGAAGACACCGGCCCCTGTACCTTGTGTGGTTTTGGAGCCGTCTGTGTATATCCTTACTTCTCTGCTGCCAGAGCTGTCTTTTAATTCTGCATTAAGTTGGATATTGTATCTTCGATCAAAGACATGTTGGCATAATGTTCTGTCCATGGGTGCCTCGAGAAATGGTATTTCTTTCAGCACCCGTTGCAGAACTTTTGCGTGTTCTGTTTCTATATTTTGTTTCCACAGTCCGTTTGCTCTTAGTCGCAGGGCGGTTGCCGTGGCCTCCTCCTGTATGACTAAGTGTAGAGGTCTCAAACTTAAGAGATATTCCAAAGCGGCTGAAGGTGTTGTTTTCATGCATCCAGTAGCTGCTATGCTTGCCAGGCGTTGCAGACTTTGGAGTTTAGCTTTCACTGTGGTTAGTTGTGTTCTGGGCCACTACACAACCGATCCATAGGTCAAAGAGGGTCTGATCACTGAGGTGTACAACCACAGTGCTATTTTTGGATTGAGACCCCATTTTCTCCCGATGAGTCTCCGGTATTGCCAAAAAGTTAGGCAGGCCCTCTTAATTTTTGTA
This sequence comes from Ectropis grisescens, assembly GCA_017562165.1. NCBI lineage: Eukaryota > Metazoa > Arthropoda > Insecta > Lepidoptera > Geometridae > Ectropis > Ectropis grisescens. The sequence goes on along the minus strand of CM029787.1, from coordinate 25,497,528 downwards.
TCAATATGACTCGCCCAGTTCAGTTTATTGTCAAGGATGACGCCCAGGTACTTCACTTGAGGTGATAGGGTGAGTTTGGTATTAAATAGTTTTGGGAGTTGTAGTTCTGGTAACTTTCTTTTGTTTGTGAAAAGAATGAGTTCTGTTTTTCTCGGATTTACTGACAGTTGATGTTCGCCACACCATTTCTCCACAATCTGAAGAGCCGCACGCATGGACTTACAAAGCACATTTTCAGCGCTTCCGCTTATCAGTATTGTGAGGTCATCCGCATAACCAATAGTAGTGTATCCTCTATTGTTTAACGTCTTTAAGAGGCTGTCCACTACTATATTCCACAATAGTGGTGACAGGACGCCGCCCTGGGGGCATCCTTTTACTACCCTCGCCCTCATGGTAGTATTCATCACTATCTGGACCGCTCTTTTGCTAATCAACTCAGTGATCCAGTTCCTCATCACTGGTTCGACCTTGAGTTTGCAAAGGGCGTGGTTAATGCTGTTGTGCGTTGTTTTATCAAAAGCCCCCTCTATGTCGATAAAGGCGGCAAGTGTTGAGAGCTTGTGAGAGCCGATTCTATTTTGTGTACGACCATATGAAGTGCCGACTCTGTTGATCTACCTTTCCTGTATGCATGTTGGTGAGGATGTAGTTGTTTGTGTTTTAGTGTCCCGTCTCTTAAGTGTCGGTCCACTAATCGTTCTAAAGTTTTAGAAGGAATGACGTTAGACTGATAGGCCTGAACGATTTGGCGTCCGTGTAGTCTTCCTTGCCAGGTTTTGGTAGAAAATTACCTTCGCCTCCTCCATGTTTTCGGAATATATTTAAAAGCTAAACAGGCCCTATAGATTGGTAGTAGGTGCTCTGTTGCCTGGTTTGATTGCCATTGTAGTAATGCAGGAAATATGCCATCCAGACCTGCGGATTTGAAAGGTTTAAAGCTTTTAGTGCCCATTTTATTCTATCCGCAGTTACTACCTTGTTTGCGACTTCCCATTCTTGGGTTGTTGGTTTGCAGTAGTTTTCTTCTGGCCACTCTGTATCTCCTGTGAGCTGGCAACCAGGAAAATGTGTCTCTAGAAGTACTGCACTTGTTTCTTTATCTGTATTTGTGTAAGTGCCGTCTTCCTTTTTTAAGGAGCCCGGGAGGTTAAGCTCACCCTTTGCTAGGACTTTCTTTATTCTGGCGGCTTGGTTTGTCGAGTTTATGCTATTACAGAAGTTGTGCCAAGATTCTGTTCTCCGGAACCTGATTCGCTTCTTGTAATGCTTTTGTGCAGTTTTATAGTTATCCCAGTCTTCAATGGATCTGGTGTTTTTTGCCCGGTTATAAAGCGTCCTTAGTTTATGGCGTAGTCTATCAAGTTCTGGCCCCCACCAGGAACTCTTATAACCTACGTTATTTGAATTTACCACAGGACAAGCTAGTTCGTAACTATTCAAGAGTTTGGTTAGGAGATGTACGTTAGTTTCTATATTGTCTGTACTAAGTGTTGCGTCAGTTAGATGTATATTACATAGTGTTTGGTTTACTGCTGTTGTGTACCTTGTTATATCGGTTTTACGGGGGTTGCGATATGGAACAGGGCCTGTTGACTTATGTTGTAATTGGAAACAAACGCGGCGGTGGTCCGCAAACGATGGCTCGTTTGATACGTGCCATCCCTTGATTTGGCCAGCCACCGCGTTGGTTGCCAGTGTAATGTCTATGATAGTTTGGTACCTAGAGCTTACAAAAGTAGGTTCCGTACCCTGTTCATAATATTCAGATTGGTCTGGAATAGATATTCAGCTAAAGACTCACCCCTTTTGTTAGTGTTTTACTACCCCACAGAGAGTGATGAGCGTTGCAGTCGGCAGATGCGATCAGGTCCCAGTCGTGTGTTTCGCAGTGTTGCACCAGGTCGGCCAGCTCTTTTGGGGGAATATCACCCTCACCCGGCAGGTACACTGATGCTAGTACTAGGACGGTTTGATTTTCTGTGGTGAGTCTCACTGCTGTAAGGTCTCAAGAACAGAATTGGTTAAGCAGAGTGGTTGTTATAGATTTAGGCATATAAATGCAGGTTCTTGGGTTTTCGACAGTAGTATCTACCATTAACTTACCGCCGATGTTATTGAGACCGCAGATTTTGTTGTTTTTGATCCAGGGTTCCTGGATCATGGCGACGGTCTTGTTATTTTTCTCCAGCACTCTGCGTAAAGTGGCCGCCGCTATTTGCTTGTGCTGGAGATTGGTCTGTATGAAATTGAGAGGGCTATGGGCTACGCAGGACGTCATCTTCGTCACTGCTAGAGCACCCCTCACTTTGCAGCGGTGAAACTGTTTCCACTTCGCTCTGGCTCGGTTTGGGAGCAGAAGTGGATGGCTCCGGAGTCGAAGTCTCCTTTGCCTCTGTTTCACCCGCTGTGTTGGTCTTTTCGGGTTGCTGTACGGCCGTTTTCGCTTCTTCTGAGGAGAAGAAGCGGATGTACCCACTTCCCGAAATGTGGGGCACCCGGCGGTCCCTGTCCAGGATTGTTTGCTTTTGGTCCTCGGGTATTCCCAGGATGAGGTGCACTACCTTTTCCTTGGAGCCCGTGACCTCCTGTGGTTTGTCATCTACCGTCATTTCGTAGCACTGCCACGAGTCCACCTTGTACCACGGGTTTTGGGCACAGAGGACTCGGTGGAGTGTGGCAGCGTCGGTAATACGGGTATGAATCAGAAGCCCTGCTTTGAGCCTCTTCTTCATATCAGACTGCCTCATGACCGTTAGAGTGGTGTTTGCTATTGGTGATGGTAGGGTTCTGACCGTTTCATTCAGCCAGCTAAGTGAGTTCGCATCCTCGCACCACATCGCTAGCGCCCCGTCCAGCAGGAAGGGTCGACCGCGGAAAGCCGGTGCGGGCGATCTCGTAGAGGATGGAGACAAAATGGCCTGGAGAATGCTGTCGTCGACAGCCTCCCGAACCGCCGTTTACCGCGAGCACCTCTCGGGTTCCGTTTCCTCCTCATTTGGCTGGGAACAGATGGTGGTGGTGGTTGTGGTGGTGGTGGTTGTGGTGGTGGTTGTGGTGGTGTTAGTGTTGGTGCCACCCCTGTGGAGGTGGATGGTAATACTTCGCGCTGCGTTTTCGCTGCTGCGATGGTGTTTGGTTTACTAGGCTGAAGTGCTTTCCTGCTCGCGCGCCTGTTGTGGCGACTGCGTTCCGGTCCGCTCTTCTGCCCTTTTTTCAGGTTTCAGCCTTCGGGTGCGTGGACTCCCTTTTGCAAGGGCGCTTATGCGATACTACGGTCCACTGCGACTCGAAGGTGGTTTGGTTGTTGGGTATGGCCTTCATGAGGCCTGATAAATCCAGGCTGGAGCCTGGTTGAGAGCACAAGTTGCCCCCAGAATACGAGGGGCAGACCGAGCTAGGCTCGGTGAGGGATTCTCCTCTAGTAGAACTAGCGGTACCCTCCTGGGGTAGATTCTGTTTACGTTGTGCTGACATCTTTGGGTTTTTGAGCTGGTGTAAGAACTCACACACTACCCGCCCTTGGTAGGTGTGGTGCAGATTTTTGGGGGTATTTAATGCCCCAGGGTCTTGCTAGCCCAGGAAGTGGGTACGCCGCCACGGTTCGGCTCTGGGTTTGGGAAAAGGAAGTTAAGGAATAGGTTGAAATGGGATAAAAGGGGACTTCCCCACCACTGGGACCCATTCCTATCCCAATGTCTTCTCCCTATACCAACTCCCCCAACCTATCCCAGTTTCTCCCCACCTTATCCTGTTAGTTAGTATGTAGTCGATTTCATTTTTTGATTTCTGGTCTGGCGAAATCCACGTCCACCTGTGCTTGTTCTGTATGTAGAAAAGAGTATTCATAATTTTCATTCAATGTTCCATAGCTCGCTACTTACAGATGGTACTATCTCAGCTTCTAACCACTTGCTGTAGCTACCAATAACAACAAAGAAAGTATTTCCCTGGAATGGCCCTGTAAAATCGACATGTTGAATGTAAGGGACAAAACATGGGTTTTCAGGAGAGCCAAAAAACAATTTAATTTTTTTAATCTGTCTTATATATAACTTTTTTACTATAGACTCCAATTTTTCCAATAGGCATGTCGACTCATGTTTTATTTAATGTGCCATCAACAGGCTACTCAATAATTGAAACATAGGTGAAAGAATTAAACTTCCCGTGATATCACAATTTTGGGCGGGGGAGTGATCAAGCAATACTGTATTGATTGATGACTCCCCTACTCCTAGTATCTGTCCGATGCTGGGAGTGGCGAACGGTTTTAGGGAGGAGCGCAAGTCGCAAAGATCCCCTGAAACAAGGCCAGTGGACTATCCTTCCCGAGGTTGCCGCCTGTTTTTGGCCAAGAACCTTCTGTTATTGGTATAACAAAAACCTCTGGCCGTCCCCCAACACCCCTTCCCCAATCCCTATCCCAGCTTCCCTAATCCTATCCTAACTTTTCAACTTCCAATCCCAACCTCCTTAATCCTGTCCCAACTTCTTAAATCCCTTTCGAATCTCCTCTCCGAAATCACTCCTCACCCAGATCCCGCAGAGCAGAGCCGAACCGTGGCGGCGCATAACCACACATCAGGTCTACACGGCCATGGGGCACTAAATACCCCCAAAAAGTATGTACCACACCTATCGAGGGCGGATAGTGTGTGAGTTTTTCACCATCAGCTCAAACTCCCTTTTTAAGATGAACGCACAAAATAAAAAAAGACTACCCCAGGAGGGTACCACTAGCACCGCTAGTGGAGAATCCCTCACCGGGCCTAGCCCGGTCTGCCCCTCGTACTCTGGGGAGGGCAACTTGTGCTCCAAATCAGGCTCCAGCCTAGATTTGTCCGGCCTCATGGAGGCCATACCAAACACCACCACAACATCAACCACAACCAATACAACAACCTTTGAGTCACAATGGACCGTAATTGCTGGAAAGCGCCCTTGCAAAAGGGGGTCCTCCCACACAAACTCGGGAAAAACCAAAAAGGGTCCGAAAGGCAACCCAGATCACAGTCGCCCACCCAGGCGTGTGAGAAGGGAGGCTCTTCAGCCCAAAATCAAACCAAATACTGGTACGGACGTCGCAGCAGCGGAAACGCAGCGCGGGACCACACCGTCCACCTCGAAAGAGGAGTTACCACCACCACCACCACCAACACCACAACTACCAACACCACCACCACCACTACCACCACCACCACCACCACCATCCGGCCGACAGAAGAAGAAACGGAAAACGAGAGGTGCTCGAGGCGGGCGGATCGCAGCGGCGGCTTCTATTGCACCTGAAAGGAACAATCTGGGAGCGGAAACGTGCTGGACGAAAAGGCTTCCTCGAAGCGTGCTCGTCTGGACGAGACCTATTCTCCCAGGGGCGACGCCAAACGCGCGAAAACCGACCGTAAACCAACACGGACGGAGAGCTACGCAGACGCGGCTCAATCGCACCTGAAGGTGGCGATTATCACCGTCCCGCCGAGGGACCTCTCGCAAATCCAGGCGAAAATGGTTGGGGAGGCTGTCGATGACAGTATCCTTCAAACCGTTCTAGCACCATCTTCTCCAAGCGCACTAGCCCCATCCTTCCGCGGTCGACCCTTCCTAATGGACGGGGCGTTAGCGATGTGGTGTGAGAATGCAAGTGCGCTAAGTTGGCTGGAAGGAGCGGTCAAAACTATCCCATCACCAATACCAAACACCACCCTGGAGGTTATCAAGCGGTCGGAAATGAAGAAGAAGCTCAAGGCAGGGCTTCTTGTTCATACCTGCATAACTGACGCCACCACACTGCACCGAGTTCTTTGTGCCCAAAACCCATGGTACAAAGTAAACTCGTGGCAGTGTTACGAGATGACGGTGGATGATAACCCCCAGGAACAGGACTCTAAGGAGAAGGTGGTCCACCTTATCCTCGGAATACCGGAAGACCAAAAACAGTCCATTTTGGACAGAGACCGCCGGGTAGCCCACATGTCGGGAAGTGGGTACATCCGATTCTTCTCTCCAGAAGAAGATAAGGCCGAGAAAAAAGTCGAGTTGACCACCACAGCGACGGAGACCATGGTAACGGAGACATCAACTCCGGAACCATCCACCTCTGCTCCCAAAAGAGTCAGAGCGAGGTGGTAGCAGTCTCACCGCTGGAAATTGAGGGTGCTCCAGTGACGAAGATGACGTCCTGCGTAGTCCTTAGCCCCTCAATTTCATCCAAACCAACCTCCAGCACAAACAAATAGCGGCGGCCACGCTACGCAGAGTGCTGGAGACAAATAAAATGACCGTCGCTATGATCCAGGAACCCTGGGTCAGAAACAACAAAATCTGCGGTCTAAATAACACCAACGGTAAGTTAATGGTCGATACTACTGTTGAAAACCCAAGAACTTGCATTTTATGCCTAACTCTGTAAACACCACCTTGCTTAACCAATTCTGTTCTAGAGACCTAACCGCAGTGAAACTCATTACGGAAAAACAAACTGTCCTAGTCCTAGCATCAGCGTACCTGCCGGGCGAGGAGAAATTCCTTCAAGAGAACTTGCGGAACTGGTGCAACACTGCGAAATGCACGACTGGGATCTAATTATATCTGCCGACTGCAATGCTCATCACTCTCTGTGGGAAGTAAGAATACCAACAAAAGGGTGAGTCTTTAGCCGAATATTTATTTCAAACAAATTTAAACATTATGAACAGAGGTGCGGAACCAACTTTTGTAAGTTCCAGGTACCAAACTATCATAGACATTACCTTGGCAACCAACTCGGCGGCTAGTCAAATCGAGGGATGGCACGTATCAGACGAGCCGTCATTCGCGGATCACCGCCGCGTTTGTTTTCAACTACAATACAAATCAACAAACCCTGTCCCATATCGTAACCCCGTAAAACTGATATAACAAGGTACACAAAACTACTAAACCAAGCACTAGGTGACATACATCCAACTGACACAACACTTAGTACAGACAATATAGAATCAAACGTACAGCATCTCACGGCAACTCTCATAAAAGTTATGAATTGGCATGTCCTGCTGTTAAACCAAATGACGTAGGAAAAAGATCTTGGTGGGGCCAGAACTTGAAAGACTACGTCAAGGACTCCGAGCCCTTTTCAACCGGGCAAAAATACCAGGACTAGTGAGGACTGGGACAAATACAAACAAGCACAAAACACTACAAGAAGCGAATCAGATTCAGAAGAACAGAATCCTGGCAAAACTTCTGTAGTAGTATAGACTCAACAAACCAAGCCGGAAGAATAAAGAAAATCCTAGCTAAAGGGAGCCAAATCATATGGGATCCCTAAAAAGGAAGACGGCACTTATACTAACACAGACAATGAAACCAATGAAGTACTCCTGAAACCCACTTCCCTGGATGTCAAGTCACAGGAGACCAGGAGTGGCCAGACGAGCACTATAGCACACCAACAACCCAGGAATGGGAAGTAGCAAACAAGATAGTAACTGCAGACAGAATAGAATGGGCACTGAGAAGTTTCAAACCCTTCAAATCTGCAGGGCTGGATGGCATATTCCCAGCACTACTACAATGGCAACCAAAGCAAGCTATAAAGCAGCTACTACCAATCTATAGGGCCTGTATAGCCTTCAAATATATACCAAAAAAGTGGAGGGAGGCGAAGGTAGTATTCTTACCAAAACCTGGTAAGGAAGACTATACACACGCTAAATCGTTTAGACCCATCAGTCTAACGTCGTTCCTTTTAAAAACACTAGAAAGATTAGTGGACCGATACCTAAGAGACGGAGCACTAAAACACAAACAACTGCATCCTCAGCAGCATGCTTACAGGAAAGGCAGATCAACAGAGTCGGCACTACACATGGTAGTACACAAAATAGAATCGGCTACCACAAACAAGCTATCAACACTTGCCGCTTTCATAGACATAGAAGGGGCATTTGATAAAACCGTGCATAACAGCATAAACCACGCCCTCCGGAGACTCAAGGTAGAACCAGTGATTAGGAACTGGATCACCGAACTGGTCAGCAAGAGGGCGGTCCAGATAGTGATGAATACTACTACGAGGGCAAAAGTAGTCAAGGGATGTCCCCAGGGCGGCGTCCTATCACCACTATTATGGAACATAGTAGTGGACAGCCTCCTAAAGGCACTTAACGAAAAGGGTACACTACTATTGGTTATGCGGATGACCTTACGATACTGATAAGTGGGAGCGCGGAAAACATGCTATGTAAAGTCATGCGTTCAGCCCTTCAGATTGTAGAAAAATGGTGTGACGAACATCAACTGTCAGTAAATCCAAGGAAAACAGAACTTATTCTTTTCACCAACAAAAGGAAGTTACCTGAACTACACCTACCAAAACTATTTAATACCAAACTCTCCCTATCATCTGAAGTGAAATATTTGGGTGTCACTCTTGATAACAAATTGAACTGGGCGAGCCATATCGATACAAAAATAAAAAGGGCCTGCATGACTTTTGGCAATGCCGGAGACTTGTTGGGAAGAAATGGGGTCTCAATCCAAAAATCACACTTTGGTTATACACATCAGTCATCAGGCCTTCTTTGACCTATGGGTCAGTTGTGTGGTGGCCCAGAACACAACTGACCACCGCGAAAGATAAACTCCAGAGTCTACAACGCCTAGCGAGTGTAACAGCGACTGGATGCATGAAAACCACACCATCAGCTGCATTAGAGTATCTCTTAAATCTGAGACCTCTACATTTGGTCGTACAGGAGGAGGCCACGGCAGCCGCCCTAAGACTAAAAGCAAACGGACTGTGGAAACAAAACATAGAAACACGACACTCAAAAGTTCTGCATCGGGTCCTGAAAGAAACACCACTTCTTGAGGCACCCATGGACAGAACAACATGCCAACATGTCTTTGATCGTAAATACAATATCCAACTCAATGCAGAATCGAAAGATAGCTCTGGCAGCAGAGAAGTTAGGATATATACTGACGGCTCCAAAACCGCATTCGGAACAGGAGCTGGTGTCTTCTCAAATGACTTAAACATAAAGATATCAACCACTTTAAGCAACTTAAACACAATATTTCAAGCCGAATGTATCGGCATCACCAGGGCAGCACAGGCAGTCGCAGCCAGAGATGTTGGAGACCTAAACATCAAAATTGTCTCCGACAGCGCCTCCGTGCTTCAAGCCCTTAAAAATAATACTATAACCTCTGTCCTTATACTGGAATGCCACAATGCACTCCAATCCATAGCGAGTGCAAACAAAATAACCTTGCAATGGATTAAAGGACATAGCGACTCACTAGGTAATGACGCAGCAGATGAACTAGCCAAGAGGGAGCAAAGGCAAAGGCATATGGACCGGAACCACTAATGCCTATACCCCAGGCTCAAATAAAAACGTGGCTGCGCAGAAATACTGAAAAATCCCATTTAACAGAATGGAATAACAGTGAAGGATGCAGGCAAACAAAAAATGCTGTTCCGGAAGCATCGAAAAAACTTGCCCGCAACCTCATGAGATTAAACAGGGACAAAATTCGTAAAGTCATAGGTATAATAACTGGTCACTGTCCCTTAAATAAGCACCTATTTACCATAGGTGTAACAGACAGTCCTCTATGCAGAGGATGCATGGAGGAAGAAGAAACGCCACAGCATGTACTCATGGAATGCAGCAGTGTGGCGAATCAACGGGCAGAATTCCTCCAATCTCCGTCGTCTGTTCCGGATGCCTGTCGCAACCTTAATAGGATGCTCGCCTTCTGGGACGGCCTAGGCTGGTTGGAGTAGAAAGGGAAGTATGAGTCACGTACAATGGCCCAATAAAGAGGCTAGGTGCGGAAAAGGCCCCGCTAAACTAACTAACTAACTAACTATCACAATTTTGGACTCTCCCAAAAAAGCTTCATACAAATCACTACAGAAACGTGACGTCACACTCTCGTATTTTCTATGCGTCGTGCGTAAAGTTTCTATGGTAGCTATATTAAATATTGCGTTTAGGAAACTGGTTTCATAGCAAAAGTAACTTGAAATTGAATGGGTTATCCAATGGTAAATACATTTTCTAATAATTTCGTACTTTTAAAATGGACTTGCCCATCCATCTTTGAATGATCATAAAGTAAGTGTAACTAAAAAATATCAAAATTATAATTGGTACAATATTTTATTCTATTTAAATACTGCCATTATATCAAATAATTTAATATAATTGCAGGACCTGTCGTCACGCCTATTGTGTGCACATTTTTCATGCTATAAACGAAAGATTTAGAGGTATACCTAGCGGTTTAAAATATACCTAGTATTCCCCTTACATTAAAAAAATATGTTTAGTTGTGCCTTACGCTACTTATATTTTATGTGTAAACCTTCAAGCATAGTGTAAGCAGCAAGAGCAATAGAAAATTATGCATAATTCTATTGTAAAGGACTTATAAAGTGTTGCAGTTTGATGTAACCATAGAGTGTCTACTAAAATTATGGTATGTTAACATTAACACCATGGAAATAGGTTTTTTGCATGATTAATGTAAGTTTCAGCTTCGCTATCACAGATTTAAATAAAATTTAGGGACACAAAATTAAAACTTCATTTTTAATATATTTTTTTATTTCCAACTACCTACCTACTTATTTATGTCTGCGTAACTATTATAAATTCAACACACTAATCAGTCTTTTTTTTTTTTTTAAGTTAATTTTTTTTTATAAGAAGTGATGAGACGAGCCTGACATGTGCCTGATAGTAAGCAACATGCCTGCCACATAACAGCACAGTGACCCGCAGCTATTGGAACATGAAGAGTCCAAATCATTACCTAGCACTGCACTGCGCTCATCACCCAGAGATCTAAGATGTTATATCTCTAAGCCCTGTAATTTCTCTGGAAAAATCTAAATTCTAGAATTATAAAAGTAACAGTGCTGTAATTAACAGTCATACACGCCTAGTTATCAATGTATCTCTTTAAATTAACAGTCCTACAAACTCTGTACCTTTCCTAATAACGTTTAATTAGCTTTATAATTATAATCACCAAATTAAAAAAAAATGTTTTCTCACTTAATCAAGTCTTATTTATTAAGTACCTAAGTAATTTAATGTATGTACTGGAAACGAAAGACAAATGAACAAATATGAATAGACCGAAAGATGAATGAATAAAATAATGTAAATAGTATTAATATTTATCAAAGTGATATATATTATTACAAGAATAAATAATCAGGTATGGGCAGACAGATTATGATGATAACTATTAGTAAATTAAACTATTTTAATGGCGATTTTGAAATGTTTGCAATAACTTTTTATATTTGGTATTTCATTTAGTTATCATCATCAGCTGTCATCACATCTTCATCGTCGTCGGTTTTATTGAAGGTATCTTTAACTGGCGGTTTATTCGGAAGGTTTAAATATTCACCATGAAATATTTTTGCTATTATGTCTCAGTAGGTAGACGGTAGGTACGGTAGGTAGGTAGAACTCTGAATAAACACTTGCCAAATGCTTATAATTAGGTAATGCCATAGACCAATCAGACAACAGTGTATTAATAGACGCGGGTAATAGTGTACCGTTAAATAGTAGGTACGCGGAGCAACGATTTGCCCATTTGTGGATGATTTTAGTTGCGGAAAAATCGTAATTTATTAAATGACGGCCAGGCACCGTTAGTTGATCAATTAACGTAAATTCATTGCGTTAATTAATAAATTTCAATCACCGTTTGCTATTTTCCGAAAGTTGGTCAACTACCTAGTGAATTGATCAATTAACGCTTCTTGTTATTTTCCGGTGACATAAATATACAACTAGGGATCCGCACCGGCTTCGCCACTAATAAAAATGGCTATCGTTGGTTATTCCTAAGAAATATAGGTACATATACTATTGCAGACATTTTTGTAGACCTTTTGAAGGGGTACAATATTGCTGTACATTATTTTGATCTAGCTCATAAGGTTCAGCCAGCGTTTGCAGTGTAAGCGCAAAAAATGTGTTTATTTATGACATTAGGTACATTCGAAACCTTTAAAATTATCCATGTTTCTCTGCTATTTTACATACATATAAACCTATCTCTTGAATCACTCTATCTATTTAAAAAAATCCGCATCAAAATCTGTATGGTGGATTTAAAGTTTAAAGGTCTAAGGATATAATACAAGGAAAAGACAATATTTCTTCCTGTTTTTGTTACATTCTTCATTCATGTTTCGCTCCTATTGATAGTAGCGTAATGTTATATTTATTATATATATAAGTAGCCAATGATGTTTTGTATTCCCAAACTTAGCGCACTCGATGTTCTAAATTCAAATTTACTGTACCTACTCTCCAGAGGGTTCAATTTCAAAAGATCTTTATTAAAACTTCAAAAATATTAACGTGTACAAATACTAGTGTACGTTAAATCCTAGTAGTACAGCTTAGTAATAATTAATAATGTTTTACGAGCCATAAGCTCATTTAAAAACTTAGAAACAATAATACATATAAAAATAATAATGACAATAACAATAGGAATGACTTTGACTTCCTAACAGGTATGAAATATTTTATTTTTTAAAGTATGTAATGCTATTAGACTGTATTACATTTTATGCATTGAGTTCGAATGATAAAAATTAATAGACGGTAAGCAGAATAAATTTTTATAAGAGCGGACCGGCGGCCGGCGCCGGCGATCGGCCGGCCGCGCCAGGGCAGTCGCAGGAGCAACACAGGTAGTCGGCGCAGTGGCGCGCGCCGTCTCGTTCTCTTCTCCTCTCCAGAGGGTTAAAAATGACTTGCACTCAGAAAGTACCTACCTACTGTTTCCGAGATAAAAATTTTTTCACTACCTCCCTCAATATGGGTCTCAAACTATCAAATAAAACGGCTTGACCAGTAGAATACAATACACTATAATACATTTTAAATCCAAGATAGCCGCGACCCGCCACAACAAATTCGTGCTTGTTTTCACAACTCCCTCAATATGGGTATAAATGAAAGCGCTTGTTGTAGAATACTGAAGTAAACTATTAGAATACTGTAAAAAAAATTCAAATCCAAAGCAGTCGGGAGTTATACATAGTATTTTTTTTTTAATTTTGTTCTTGTAAGGAAACGCGCTCGTCCAAACGGTCAAACAATCCCCACATATTCACGGAGCCTCATATGAGGATCACACCAATTGCCGAAGAAAAAAAGCAAAACAAACACAAGCCAGTGATGAATTCAAATATTTGCAGTGTCTGGGTGTTTCTATGTATAATAAGTATGTATTTACAATTAAATAAGTATAATATCAATTATGTGGCCGCCATAGTACAAGCTTTGCTTAGTTTGGGGTCAGACGGTGTTGTGTGTGAATTGTCCAACAAAAATAAAAAAGCTAGTAGAAAAATACTCTTTTTTATTTTCTCTAAGTTTTAATCCCGTAAGAAATAATACAAATTTTCATTGTTAAACCATATTTCTCTTCTTATGAATTTTGTCCGCACCGTACAGGAGATCAGTAAGCGTCATTGGGAGTGCTGTTTCCCCTATGGTTTCAAACTAATAGGTCTACTTCAGTTCGTAGATATTATTTAGAAACTATAAGCTCCCTGCCTATAATGTGACCTGTAATTTATATAGGTACATATATTAAGATATCGTTTTTATCACTGTACAAGGTTGAGTTGTTGTAAGGCCGTCGGAGTCGTCGGATGGCCGCAGTGTGTCAGGTCAGTTCCCACGCAGCAGCTCCCTGTCATGCGGCACCGCGCCCACGTCGCCCACCACCGCCATCGACATCATACAGCCTGCAAATAGGAGGAATTGTCTAGTAAAATAAAAATTAAATAAATATTGGTGGTCAATAGGCGTGACGACAGGTCCTGCAATTATATTAAATTATTTGATAAAATGACAGTATTTAAATAGAATAAAACATCTACCAATTTTAATTTTGATATTTTTTAGTTTAACTTTCTTTATGATCATTCAAAGCTGGATGGACAAGTCCATTTTAAAAGAAGAAATTATAGATGTGAAAAAAATAAATGTGTTCCGTCTTTTGTGGTAGCGGCCATCTTGGATTTAAATTTGTTATAGTGCAAAGTACTCTACTAGTCAAGCCCTTTCATTTGATACCCATATTGAGATAGTAGTTAAAAAAAAAATACAATTCGGCATTTTGTGGTGGCGGCCATCTTGGATTTGAAATTTGTTATAGCGTATAGTATTCTGCTATTCAAGTCCATTCATTTGATACCCATATTGAGGTAGGTTGTGAAGAAATATTTTGTCCGCCATTTTGTGGAGGCGGCAATTTTGAATCGATATTAACCAAACATAGCTAAGAACATCCGCATGGATATTAACCTTCAAATAACAAGAACAAAATAAAAAATTTTGATTAACCCTCGACTACCTTGGATTTGTTATCTGTACAACATTCTACCACTCAAGCCCTTTCATTTGATACCCATATTAAGGAAGTTGTGTAAAAATTAATGTAATTCGCCATTTTGTGGTAGCGGCCATCTTGGATTTGAAATTTGTCATAGTGCAAAGTATTCTACTAGTCAAGCCCTTTCATTTGATACCCATATTGAGGTAGGTTGTGAAGAAATATTTTGTCCGCCATTTTGTGGAGGCGGCCATATTGAATCGACATTAACCAAACATAGCTAAGAACATCCGCACGGATATTAACTTTCAAATAAAAAAAACTGCATTGAAATCGGCCCATCCGTTTGAGCTCTACGGTGCCACAGACAGACAGACGGACGGACGGACGGACGGACGGACGGACGGACGGACAGACAGACAGACAGACAGACAGATAGACAGACGGACAGACAGACAGACAGACAGATAGACAGATAGACAGACGGACAGACAGACAGACAGACAGACAGACATCGACGTCAAACTTATAACACCCCTTTTTTTGGTCGGGGGTTAAAAATGAGTCGTCACTCGTCATGCCTATTCACACACAACACTATCTGACCCCAAACTAAGCAAAGCTTGTACTATGACAGCCAAATAGCTGCTATTATACGAGATAATTGTAGTTGGGGTATTGTGAAGCGGTGGTTGTTTTGTAGTGGTAGGGCTCTTTGGAGGGAAGTACCACACCTTTGTCAACGATACTGCCGCCAAGCAGTAATGTGAAAACCTCAGTGTGTTCCAGTTTAAGGCAATGTTTCCAGAGCTTAGAGATAAAACATCTTACAAATATCATTATCAAAGTAGGTATGTAGGTAATCTTAGATGATCTAGGTAATGATTCTGATGTTCCGATTGCTGCGTAACACTGTGCTGCTATGGCCAGATATGCTACTTACCATCAGACACGTGCCCTGCTCGTCATGCCACTTTAAACTAAAAAGAAAAGAAAAAACGTAGTAGGTGGTAGTTTTGGTGCTGTAAAGTAGTAGGTATTTGTTTTGTAGTGGTAGGACTCCTTGCAGGGACTCCGCCTGGGGAAGTGCCACTTTTGCTAAAAAGTTAATTAAAAAGTAAACCATCAGATCTGATAAAATATAGATAAATAAACAACCGTGCTACCCGCAGGTGCCTCGAGTGCGTCACCAGTATGCAGCCTCAGATTTTGAGGTCACCAGTATATATATAGTACACTTATAAATATACAATATATAATATAATACAATAAATCGAGGAAAAAGACTTTACTGGGAGCGCTCCTCGAATTTATCCGCATTGTTGCCGTTTCAGTTGTTTTCCCACGATAATTCTATTCCATTATTACCGTTATCCTGCCGCCAAGCAGTTATGTGCAAACATTTATGTTCCGGTTTGAAGGGCAATGTTTCCAGTGAAATTACAGTGTATTTATCTCTAAAACATCTAATATGTCTGGGTGACGAGCGCAGTGTAGTGCTACAGGTAATGATTCGGACTCTTAATGTTCTAATAGCTGCGTGTCAGTGTCACTGTGCTGTTTTATGGTAGGCATGTTGCTTACCATCAGGCTCATGTCCTGCTCGTCTCGTCAAACTATACAACAACAAAAAAATATTTAAAATAACGTATTTACTATTAGATATTTTTAAATTTAACGTACCTATACGATTTAGCATGGGCCCGAGTTTACCGGAAGATTTCTTTCATTTACGAAAATGACGCTTGAGCTCCATTCGTAGCACGAAAAATCTGCTTGTGGAGCGCCAAAAGAAGTTTTTCACTTTTTTTTTCTAACGGACCTATAGTAGCTGGCGGTGGGTGCCTCTACTATCTACCGGACTTTGGGGTTAGCGCGGAAGTGCAGGACCCCCCTAAACCTAACTTAAAGCCTAACATACTTACGCTAATTAGCATACACCCTGATACCTGAAAAAATTCGAACTAAGCCCTAGCCTAGAGTCGAACTATCTAACTTCCATACATACATACCGAGTGCACAAGCACCCTTGTCGTGTCAAGTGCTATCGAGCTCGTTCGCCCGCTTGCGGCGCTAGAGCGCTCGCTATCAGCAGGCGGTGACGCGTAACGACCGCGCGCGAGCGGGCGCCAGAGGGCATCGACCTCGGCGGCCGGCTATGCAAATGGTTCGGCGTTTTTCACTTCCAATGTTAAACTTTGTATACCTACTGGGGTGATTGGTACAGGACCCGCCATAGCAACATCACGTATGCAGGAGGTCATATGCTACTTTGAAGGCTACTTTCTCTAACCAAAGTTTCATAGTTTAGGAGATAGATAATTTTTAAACCTTTTTAAGATATTCCCGAAATTTGACTTTAAAGCTGCTATAACTTTTTTATTTATTTAAAGTTCTACTGTTTTTTTTGTCAGTACAGATAAATGTTTGATTAAACTATGTCGGAACTCCGCTCACACAAGTACCAAAAAAAAGATTTTAGGTACGTATGAAAAAGGAAAATTACCGAAAATTAAAACATTAAGATCAAATTTATTTTTAGTAATTAAAAAAACTACTAAGGTCCAAAAATTTATTATACTCTAAATAATTTATCTTTTTAAGATTCTGCTCGAATTGCTATCCGTGATTTCTAATACATGACATCTCTTCCTAATTTCTGTCGTAGTTACATTTATTCTTATCTCCTCTTTCATAGTCACAAAAGCATTATTTTAATTCTTTGTATCAACTCCTCTTTTGTATTAATTTGTTCTTGATTGTAGGCCAACTCTTTGGCCCGACCCCAAACGTAGAAATGCGGAGGTGTTAAATCTGGGGATTGGGCCGGCCATTCAGTTGCCCACCTCTCCCTATCCATGACTCAGGAAATGTGTTGTTGAGTAGTTCTCGGACGTCCAGCCTGAAATGAGCCGGGCACCCATCATGTTGAAACACAAGGGGCATATCGTCGTCTAAAATTTGCGACAGCAGATCAGGCAAGACGTCCATTAAAAATTCAAGGTAATTTTCGTCTGGCGGCCCTTGGATCTTACTCTATAGAACTTTAAATAAATAAAAAAGTTATAGCAAAAGGTATAAATATTAAGGTCAAATTTTGGGAAAATCTTAAAAAAGTTTAAAAATCTCCTAAATTATAAAACTTTGGTTAGAGAAAGTAACCTTCATTAGGTAGCATAATATATGACCTCCTCCATACGTGATGTTGCCATGGCGGGTCCTGTACCATTCACCCTGTATAAGATGTCCGTACTTTTGCTCGAGAGGGTCTGGGCAACGCGACAGACCTCCTCGCTGGGGATGGCGTCGACGAGCGCCATGGCGCTGCGAGCGTCGTCGATCACCACGTTATTGGCGATCTGCAGCGCCAGCCCTTCGCACGTCCTCACGCAGTCTTCATCTTGTAGCGCCAGGCTCAGTTCTGTTCGACAGAAGTAACACATATTTTTTTAATTTAACCTCAGCTCTCCCACTTCTGGCCATAGGTCTCCCCCAATTCCCTCCACTTTATCCGATCCTGAGCTGCCATCATCCAATTATTTTTCAATTTTAAGTTTTAATTTTTCAGGTCGGTTTTGTTTTTCAGAGAAAATCCTACTATCCTAATAATCCTAATCCTAATAACAATATTATAAATCACAATGTATGGATGTTTGGATATTTGGATGTTTGTTGTTCAATCACGTCATAGCGTATTAATATATCGAGGTGAAATTTGGAATACAGTTAAATTATAGCCTGGAATAACATACATATAAGCTTTCTATCCCGGGAAAATAACAAGAACGGGAACTACGCGGGTAACACCGCTGACACTGCGAAAAAAATTATATAAACTGCTGTATAATTATTATATTTGTGTAACAAGTGTGCCAGAGTAGTGACTCACTGAGGCGGGCCTTCCAATGCAGATCTGCTTGGAGTCGAGTTGGGTAACAAGTGTGCCAGAGTAGTGACTCACTGAGGCGGGCCTTTCCAATGCAGATCTGCTTGGAGTCGAGTTGGGTAACAAGTGTGCCAGAGTAGTGACTCACTGAGGCGGGCCTTCCAATGCAGATCTGCTTGGAGTCGAGTTGGGTAACAAGTGTGCCAGAGTAGTGACTCACTGAGGCGGGCCTTTCCAATGCAGATCTGCTTGGAGTCGAGTTGGGTAACAAGTGTGCCAGAGTAGTGACTCACTGAGGCGGGCCTTTCCAATGCAGATCTGCTTGGAGTCGAGTTGGGTAACAAGTGTGCCAGAGTAGTGACTCACTGAGGCGGGCCTTTCCAATGCAGATCTGCTTGGAGTCGAGTTGGGTAACAAGTGTGCCAGAGTAGTGACTCACTGAGGCGGGCCTTTCCAATGCAGATCTGCTTGGAGTCGAGTTGGGTAACAAGTGTGCCAGAGTAGTGACTCACTGAGGCGGGCCTTTCCAATGCAGATCTGCTTGGAGTCGAGTTGGGTAACAAGTGTGCCAGAGTAGTGACTCACTGAGGTGGGCCTTTCCAATGCAGATCTGCTTGGAGTCGAGTTGGGTAACAAGTGTGCCAGAGTAGTGACTCACTGAGGTGGGCCTTTCCAATGCAGATCTGCTTGGAGTCGAGTTGGGTAACAAGTGTGCCAGAGTAGTGACTCACTGAGGCGGGCCTTTCCAATGCAGATCTGCTTGGAGTCGAGTCGAGTTGGGTGAACAAGTGTGCCAGAGTAGTGACTCACTGCCAGAGGCGGGCCTTCCAATGCAGATCTGCTTGGAGTCGAGTTGGGTAACAAGTGTGCCAGAGTAGTGACTCACTGAGGCGGGCCTTTCCAATGCAGATCTGCTTGGAGTCGAGTTGGGTAACAAGTGTGCCAGAGTAGTGACTCACTGAGGCGGGCCTTTCCAATGCAGATCTGCTTGGAGTCGAGTTGGGTAACAAGTGTGCCAGAGTAGTGACTCACTGAGGCGGGCCTTTCCAATGCAGATCTGCTTGGAGTCGAGTTGGGTAACAAGTGTGCCAGAGTAGTGACTCACTGAGGCGGGCCTTTCCAATGCAGATCTGCTTGGAGTCGAGTTGGGTAACAAGTGTGCCAGAGTAGTGACTCACTGAGGCGGGCCTTTCCAATGCAGATCTGCTTGGAGTCGAGTTGGGTAACAAGTGTGCCAGAGTGAGTGACTCACTGAGGCGGGCCTTTCCAATGCAGATCTGCTTTTGGAGTCGAGTTGGGTAACAAGTGTGCCAGAGTAGTGACTCACTGAGGCGGGCCTTTCCAATGCAGATCTGCTTGGAGTCGAGTTGGGTAACAAGTGTGCCAGAGTAGTGACTCACTGAGGCGGGCCTTTCCAATGCAGATCTGCTTGGAGTCGAGTTGGGTAACAAGTGTGCCAGAGTAGTGACTCACTGAGGCGGGCCTTTCCAATGCAGATCTGCTTGGAGTCGAGTTGGGTAACAAGTGTGCCAGAGTAGTGACTCACTGAGGCGGGCCTTTCCAATGCAGATCTGCTTGTAGTTGAGTTGTCCGACGTTGCAGAGGAACCCGAGGCCGCGAGCGTGGCGTCCCACGCCGTGGCCGCGCGCGTGCGCACCAGGATGCCTGCGTGAGAGTAACTTTAGCAAGTTTATTCAAATTACATTTAGTTAATTCATTCAACAAAATTACTAATATTTAATTAAGTTAACGGGTAACTTACGTGTCACGGTCGTATCACACTTTTTTTAAACTATATTACAGGTTCGCACTTGATCACCATCTCGCCTGATGTTAAGCGATCTACGATGGAGCGTGATTACCTACCGATTCACTCTCGATTTGAAGACACTAAGATTGTAAGATTGTAACTATCGGGGAAAACCCACTCAGGCAACGCATTCGACAACCTAGATGTCACAAACACTCCACGTTTGTGGAAAAACTCCGCAGCAAATAAAGTGAGGTTCTAGGTCGTATGTTCAAATCTCGCCTGTAGTCCAAGCGCCGCAGCAAATAAAGTAGGTTTGTAATGCAAAGTACGGGGGACCCGGGATTTTTTTTTTGGGATATGTTCAAGAATGACCTCTGCATGTAAATCCAAGTTGGCGCGGCGGGCGGGGGTTCACTTCAGCCGCCATCTTGGAAAACACGTTTTTTTAATATCCCGCGAACCGCGCATCGTACGATAAAAACTGTCGAAATCATTATTATAATCGAATTCATTATTATAGTAATTTATAGGTCATTTCATGCTCTACAATTCAGTTACCATTATTTTTAATTTATAAACTAAACATGAAGCTAAAACCATATTTAGTAAAAACCATACTGTAACAAGCTTGGAGCGCTATAATTAAAAACCTATGCGTTAAATAACAAAAGTTTAAAATAAAAAAGATGACAAATATCTATAATATGTATAATATCTACAATAAGGATTTCGCCAATTTTTATCGTACGATGCGCGGTTCGCGAGATATTCAATAAAAAGTGTTTTCCAAGATGGCGGCTGAAGTGAACCCTCTTCCGCCGCGCCAACTTGGATTTACATTCAGGGGGCATTCTTGAACATATATCCCAAAAAAAACCAGGTCCCGTACGTTGCATTACAAACCTACTTTATTTGCTGCGGCGCTTGGACTACAGGCGAGATTTGAACATACGACCTAGAACCTCAGTTTGTGGAATCCACTGGTGGACTCGGACGTTATAGCACGGCTTGTTGGGAAACAAAAGGCCGGCAAAGTGAGAGTACTTTATTCATAAATGTACCATTTTCACGTCATTTATGAAAAATTAAAACAAAAGAAAGAGGATGTATGCTCCGTTCTTTTGTTTTGTAAACATTTTCAAAGAAATTATCACTTCACTATATGTATTACGAGTATCATAATTATCGTACAGAAAACTGTCAAGCATTAAACGAGTATAATATATTACAAGTTGTGTTAAGTACAATTAATTATTGTACAATCGAATTAGACCCGTGTCAATTTTTGAAGCGAGAACTTTTTGGGCACACCACATGGTTTTTCTGTGGACTATGCATTGAGTTGAGTTCAATCGTCACGTTCAGAAATGAAAGAAATCTTCGGGTAATCTCGTATGATCTAGATGACGTGGCGTGGTCAAGGCAGCTAGCAACCGCATTGCGACTGTATCATTTTAACCCCCGACCAAAAAGAGGGATGTTATAAGTTTAACGTCAATGTCAGGGTGTCTTTGTGTGTATCTGTCTGTGGCACCGTAGAGCTCAAACGGATCGACCGATGACAATACAGTTTTTTTTAGTTAACATGGATTCAAGATGGCGGCTTTCACAAAATTGCGGATAAAATAATGGTATCAATATGGGTATCAAATGAAAGGGCTTGACTAGTAGAATACTAAAAATTTAAATAAATAAATAAATACTGTACAAATTTTAAACTGAGGTTGTTTTTTGTAACTTTTATTACAGGTTAACGCATGTGACCACCTTCTCGTCTCGGTCTACGATGGAGCGTGCTTATTTAGAAGACACCGATTGACTCTCGATTTGAAGACACTAAGATTGTAACCGTCACCTCACTCAGGCAACACATTCCACAACTTAGACGTTCTTATCATATAGAGTCAAACCTCTTCATTCGAGTCGAACGGCCACAGTTGTATCGATCCAGACGCGCATCTAGGCTAGATGGCCATGGTTACATGTGTAATGGTAACCCACCATGGTCATCTAGAAATACATCAGCCATGATCCCGAGCTCACCCGAAGCATTCACGAGCGTGACGCTTGAGCTCAATTCACAGGCCACGAAAAATCGGTGTGTGATGCGTCAAAGAAGTTTTCACTTAAAAAATCGCCGTGGACGCGGAGCTAAAAAGACTTACCGAAGATCCCCGATTCCCTGTAGGAGATGTTGAAGGCCCGGAACTGCGTGTAGATGTCGTCGGCCGCCAGCGTCGGCAGCGGCGACTGCGGCGCGCGGTCCAGCCGGTGCGAGCCGCGGGACACGTCGCCCGCGCCGCACGCCTCCACGATGATGGCGTGCTTCAGCAGGTAGCTGGAGGGAACAAAATTTATAGCCTACTAGCTGTACCCTGCCCCGCTTCGCTGTGGCACATTGTGATGCAAAAATTAGATAAAAACAATCCTTGATGCGGATTATATATAATTCTAAAATTTCAGCACGATCGGCGGAGAACTTTTCGAGTTTTTGAAGCGTACACAAACCAACATAACATTTTTATGTATAAAGATTATAGTATATCCGAGTTTTTAACTCACGACATGAGAACCTTCGAGGATGAAAACCTGGTAATTGACTGTGAAACATAACATTTCGCTCCAAAACGATAATTGAATTGCAATGCCCGATTGGGTACATTACATATGTTGCGACTTAATTTTGTACTAAATTCTATCTGTATACCTAATTAATTATATCTGTAACATAATGAAGCAATAAACGATTGAGTATTGAAATGGTTCAACAGGTAGCTGGAGAGAACAAAATGCTTCAGCAGGTAGCTGAAGAGAACAAAATGCTTCAGCAGGTAGCTGGAGAGAACAAAATGCTTCAGCAGGTAGCTGGGGAGAACAAAATGCTTCAGCAGGTAGCTGGAGAGAACAAAATGCTTCAGCAGGTAGCTGGAGAGAACAAAATGCTTCAGCAGGTAGCTGGAGAGAACAAAATGCTTCAGCAGGTAGCTGGAGAGAACAAAATGCTTCAGCAGGTAGCTGGAGAGAACAAAATGCTTCAGCAGGTAGCTGGAGAGAACAAAATGCTTCAGCAGGTAGCTGGAGAGAACAAAATGCTTCAGCAGGTAGCTGGAGAGAACAAAATGCTTCAGCAGGTAGAACAAAATGCTTCAGCAGGTAGCTGGAGAGAACAAAATGCTTCAGCAGGTAGCTGGAGAGAACAAAATGCAGGTAGCTCAGCAGGTAGCTGGAGAGAACAAAATGCTTCAGCAGGTAGCTGGAGAGAACAAAATGCTTCAGCAGGTAGCTGGAGAGAACAAAATGCTTCAGCAGGTAGCTGGAGAACAAAATGCTTCAGCAGGTAGCTGGAGAGAACAAAATGCTTCAGCAGGTAGCTGGAGAGAACAAAATGCTTCAGCAGGTAGCTGGAGAGAACAAAATGCTTCAGCAGGTAGCTGGAGAGAACAAAATGCTTCAGCAGGTAGCAGGGAGAGAACAAAATGCTTCAGCAGGTAGCTGGAGAGAACAAAATGCTTCAGCAGGTAGCTGGAGAGAACAAAATGCTTCAGCAGGTAGCTGGAGAGAACAAAATGCTTCAGCAGGTAGCTGGAGAGAACAAAATGCTTCAGCAGGTAGCTGGAGAGAACAAAATGCTTCAGCAGGTAGCTGGGGAGAACAAAATGCTTCAGCAGGTAGCTGGGGAGAACAAAATGCTTCAGCAGGTAGCTGGAGAGAACAAAATGCTTCAGCAGGTAGCTGGAGAGAACAAAATGCTTCAGCAGGTAGCTGGAGAGAACAAAATGCTTCAGCAGGTAGCTGGAGAGAACAAAATGCTTCAGCAGGTAGCTGGAGAGAACGAAATGCTTCAGCAGGTAGCTGGAGAGAACAAAATGCTTCAGCAGGTAGCTGGGGAGAACAAAATGCTTCAGCAGGTAGCTGGAGAGAACAGCTTGCTTCAACAGGAAGCTGGAGATATAATGTAGTAATATTTTATTATGATTAATTTTATTAAAAGAGCTTATATGCTTTTCCAGATTTTTTTTTAAGTGGGATGACATCGGGTTATGTCGGACTGGGTCACAGACAAACATGGTGCCTATCAGTATCTATAGTATATATTTGACCCAGTCATAATTCCTATAGAATATTCCCTGTACATATACTATACCGGACAACATTTGAACCACCAGGAGACCTAGGTAATGAAGGGTATCAAATAATAACATTCAGTACTATGCAGTCAATTGTAAGCTGTCCAACTGAGCTAGGGGGTTCCAACCCTCGATATTTTTCCCTTGTCGTTTGATTTTGTACAGCGTTGCGGAGTAATGGATTAGAAAAGGTATTATTATTTGATAGCTCACTTAAGAAACTACGCGGGTGAAACTGGAGGGCGCAGTCTGGAATAAATTTTCAAAGTATTGTCGTATAAATAAGTATTCTGGCCATGGTCATCTGGATGGCCACGGTTAGATGTGTAATGGTAACCATAATAATACGCCATCTAGCAAATCTCAACGAATTTCCTACGCTAGATGACCACGATCCCGAGTTCACCCGAAGATTTCTTTCACTTACGAACGTGACGCTTGAGGTCAATTCACAGGCCACGAAAAATCCGTGTGTGGTGCGGCAAAAGAAGTGTTCACTTCAGAAATTTTAGAAACAGAGTTAGTGAACCGCGGAGCGATGGAATAGAAGCTGAAGCCTGAAGAACTGACTCGAGGTTGTCGCAGGAGCAGCAGCCAGGCACGGCCATCGCCACCCAGGTCTCCGCGCCGCGCCCGAGGTCGTGGGCCTCGAACCCGGCGCGGTGCTGCGCCGCCGGCACCAAGCGCGGCTTCACACGCTCCTGGAAAAACTAAAAATTTTTACAACACAAAACAACACAATCACAAAATTAAAAATTTTGGTTAATCCCCGACTACCTCAGATTTGTTATCTGTACAACATTCTACTAGTCAAGCCCTTTCATTTGATACCCTTAAGGAAGTTGTGAAAAAAGAAATGTAATTCGCCATTTTGTGGTAGCGGCCATCTTGGATTTGAAATTTGCCATAGTGCAAAGTAGTCTACTAGTCAAGACCTTTCATCGGATACCCATATTGAGGTAGTACTAAAAAAAATTAGGTATGTGTTTCGCCATTTTGTGGTGGCAGCCATCTTGGATTTGAAATTTGCCATAGTGTATATATAGTATTCTACTAGTCAAGCCCTTTCATTTGATACCCATATTAAGGTAGGTTGTTAAGAAATATTTTGTCCGCCATTTTGTAGAGGCGGCCATCTTGAATCGATATTAACTAAACATAGCTAAAAACATCCGCACGGTTAACCTTCAAATAAAAAAAAACTCCATCGAAATCGACCTATCCGTTTGAGCTCTACGGTGCCACAGACAGAAAGACAGACATCGACGTCAAACTTATAACACCCCTTTTTTTGGTCGGGGGTTAAAAAGGACTGCTTCATGAGGTGTTTACCTTTATTTAAGTGTGCCCCATACAATTGAAATCACCGACAGTTTAAATTACGCGTGAAATTAAAGACTTACCTACGCAAGGAAAGTTTATAATGAAGTTTGAAGTTGGGTACGAATGCACCCTGGGCATTATACAACAACTTGCCCTGGTGACTGGTGACATCTTGTTGTGCGATGGCTAATCCCGGCCGGGGAAGAGACTTCGCGCTCCTAGCTCTTAGAGCAGCGTGTCTAGAAGTTCGTAAGTAGTAAGGGAATGAAAGACTTGGGAAGGTTACTCGGCTGATACTCATACCGACCAAGTAAAATTCCTAAGTTTTCTAGAGGATGACCTGCCGCAAGCACTCTGATGTCTCTGATTAGCAGAGTGTTCAGTGGAAGGACGAGAGCCGCGATGTGGTCATAGAGGCTATCTCTAGCCGCGGTTGTGAGGCTGGAACTCTCACTGCCGACCATTCTTAGCCAATATGCTCGACAGTGAGAGGTCATGTGAGGTGGAGGAGCGAGAACAGGCCAGGACCTCTGGATGAGCATATCCAAAGACGCGACGGTAAAGTGTTTTCTTATCTTATCTTAAATTGGGTACAGAGGCGAGTCCACACCCTGGTTCGTATCTCTCTCCACCGGCACCGGAGGGCAGACTAAATGCATTTCTCCCAATTAAAAACATCTATAATCGTTAGATTACAATCTGACAGTATTTACATACAATTTTACGGTGGCCTAAGTAATCATGGATCTTCTGCGCGTGTGTTTGTTATTATAAGTACTCTTCTTAAATGGATGGACCGAGTTTGATGATTTTTGTGCGTATTCAAGTAGATTCGAGAACGGCTTCTCGGCCAGACTTAGAATCGGCTAAGCCATGAGGCCACCCAAAGTTTGCCACTCGACAGCCAGTAGATGGCGGTCGAGCAAAATTTAATCTATTATCGATTAAAAAATTGGCTGTCACAGACTGCGATAAAAGTGCACACTTAAACTTAAAATTGTAGTAAGTAACACCATTAATGTTGTACAATACGTCGCCTGTATAACTACAAGTATACTGCTATTACGTATACTGGTGACGCGCTGACGCGATCTCACAAAGTTGCACCCGCAGAACATACATCTGTTCTGTAGTTGCACCCGTCTAAGCTCTATTTCTTCGCATTTTTTTGTTTATGAAACAAAAGAAAAATACGTGTGGTAGGTACATCATTTTTAACTAAATATACGAGTAATTTAAATCTAACTTACGGGCTGATTAGTTTCCTCCCGGCCACGTGGTTTGGCTTTATAATTTCTTCAAAAACAGTCCGTCCACTTACCCGTCTAAACTCCAACAGCTCAGCCAGTTTGATGGTCTCTTCGAACGGTATCCCGACGCTCGCGACGCTGAGCTCGTCCGCGCGGTAGTGCGTGGACGCGAAGCAGTTGAGGTCGTCTTCGTGCATGGAGCCGATGCGCTCCTCCTCGCAGTACAGCGAGTTCCCGAGCCCGGCCGTCCAGGACGCGGTCTGGATGAGGTCCATGACGCGCGCGCGGGGGCTCAGCCGGACCAGCTCGTCGCGCACCATCTGCCGCCGGTCGTCCACTTCCCAACCGTGGAAACAGCATCTTACAACAAAACAAGTGTAGTTTAGTGTAACAGGAAGCCTAGCAGCTTCACGTTGCCGCAAGCTTCACGGAGCGTCCCCGGAGTCCCCAGGAACTTCGCCCGATGAGCCGCCACTCCCGTGCACTCCATGAGCACGTGAGCGGCCGTTTCTTCAGCCTCAAGGCAAGAACGGCCACTATCGATCCGCAGCCCCCGGGTTCAGATCACACATGCACTACCGTCTATGCCGATCTATGAGTCATTTCCGTAATGCCGCTAACTTAAAACGGTGAAGGAAAACAACACGTACCTAGAATATTTCGAGGTCATGTGTCATTAATCCGCTCTCGGCCAGAGTGGTGGATTATGGCTTTGACTCTCTCCTTGCGAGAGAAGGCATCGCAGTGAGAACATTTAGTTGGCTGCTTATTCTTAGTAGTACATAGTTGCAGTTTTGCGAAGTTCTGATGAAGCACCACACTTTTGCCAGTTATTATACCGACAAGGAGTAATGGAACGACTCTGTGTTAGTGTTTGAAGAAATGTTGGCAGAAAAATTACAGGGCAGACATAAAACCTCGTTTGTACTACGCGTGCTAGTGCAGTTGCAGTGCTAGGTAATGACTTGGACTCTTCATATTCCATTAGTGTGTCGCTGCATCAGATGGTTGCCCTGCTCGTCTCCTTACTGTATACTCATTTTATACTATAAAATAAGTTTACCTCCCGTCCCCGGTCGTAGGTACCAACTGGCACTAGGTAGTCCACCACAAAGCCACTGGAAGGTGCGATTCAGATTCGTGAGGTTGTAGGCTCGGATCCCGCCTGCAACTCTAAGTAGTACCTTTCTAAGCACAAATTTGTCATCACCAAAATGCGACGAAATCGGAATATCGCCTAATTCTGTCGAAGTCATGTATCAACCCACTCTCGTTCAGCGAGGTCTTGGAAATCTCCTTCCGGGAGAAGGCCCCCAGCCCCAGCAGTGGAAACAATTATTAATTCGTGGGCTGCTTATGCACGATAAGCAGTTTACGGTAAAAATATAACGACGCGACGTATAACAAGAACAAAATTAAAAATTTTGATTAACCCCCGACTACCTCGGATCTCGGATTTGTAATCTGTACAACATTCTGCTAGTCAAGCCCTTTCATTTGATACCCATATTGTGGTAGTAGTGAAAAAAATAATGTAATTCGCCATTTTGTGGTGGCGGCCATCTTGGATTTGAGATTTGTTATTATGTATTGTATTCTACTAGTCAAGCCCTTTCATTTGATACCCATATTGAGATAAGTTGTGAAGAAATATTTTGTCCGCCATTTTGTGGAGGCGGCCATCTTGAATCGATATTAACCAAACATAGCTAAGAACATCCGCACGGATATCAACCTTCGAATAAAAAAAACCGCATTGAAATCGGTCCATCCGTTTGAGCTCTACGGTGCCACAGACAGACACACACACAGACAGACAGACAGACAGACAGACAGACAGACCGACAGACAGACAGACAGACAGACATCGACGTCAAACTTATAACACCCCTTTTTTTGGTCGGGGGTTAAAAACAGTAACTTGCTAATTTGTACGCTCTGATATTTTGCTATTCACTTTCTGCAGGCACTTTAATTTTTATGTAAATAAGCTGACTACAAGCTATTGCCAAGTGAAGCGGAAGCATCGTCAGCGTCAATCATCGTTGGTGTGATCGAGTGTGACGGCGCGGCGGTCCTGCGACTCGACTTGTGGAACGAGAAGAGAAGAAAGGGCAAGGTGGTATTAGATCATGCAGATCAGTTGCACACTCTCCGAAGTGTATCCGATAAAAAACCGATAAGCTAGCGATTTTGCGGCGATGATCAAGACTTTGAAGTCCTTTACGCACAAGAGTGTCATTGCCTATGAGTCTTTTGGCACGTCTCTCAATAGATTCCAGAGTCCCCAGCTGATACTTAGCCGATCCATCCCAAAGGTGCGAACAGTACTCCATACAGGAGCAAATCTGTGCTTTGTATAACGTGAGCAACTGTTCAGAATTGAAGTATCTTCGCACCTTTGAGAGGACACCCAGCTATTATTAATTATAATAAGCTATTATAAATTACCTACAACTCGACTGGTCTAAGTCTCTAACTTACGGATAGTCTAATCGGGAGAATGGCAACTGCTACTGGGTTATGGCCTTGACTCTTCTTGCGTGAGAAGGCTCAGAGCCCCAGTAGTAGGAACATTTCTTCTTCTTCTTAAGTCCATTATCGTCCACTGCTAAGAATAGGGCTCTCTTTGTGTACTCCACTTGTATCGATCCTTTGCTAGTTTCATCCATGCACGAGACTGGCAAAAGATCGATACAAGTCGGTCGGTCAGTCGGCATGATGACGTGCCGGTGGGCGCCCAACACTTCTCCTGCCCTCCATCGGCCACCGATCTGCCACCTGCCATCTCCTGCCTGGCAACGTATCCAGCCCGATTCTAATTGAGAGAAGTGATCGCTTTACATTATATTAACAGAATATTGGACATTGCTTGCAGATGGTTTGACGCAAATAATTTGGCACTGAATCCAAACAAAACAAAATGCATAAAATTTACATTATCTAATGTACCAAGCCCTAAACTTAATATAAATTTAATTAATAAGACTATAGAACCAGTGCAGTCTACAGTTTTTTTTGGGTGTTACTATAGATGCGAAACTCCAATGGAGTCCACATATTGAACAGCTCGCAAATAAGCTAAGCTCAGCTGCCCATGCCATTCGACAGATTAGGAAAATCTCAGATGTCACCACCGCTAGATTAGTTTATTATGGGTATTTTCATAGCATCATGTCCTATGGAATTCTATTATGGGGGTCGGCAGCGGACAGAAATTCAGTTTTCATATTACAAAAAACGAGCAATCCGCGCAATGTACAAATTACCCGCTAGAGAATCTTTGAGAAAGGTTTTTAAAAATATAAATATTTTAACAGCCCCTGCCCTGTATATTTATGAATGCATAATGTATGCCAGAAAGAATAGGGAAAGCATTGGTAAAGTGTCTGATAAAAACCCTAAGGCACACTACAAAGACAAATTGGTAATTCCCAAGTGTAGACTACAAAAAACATGTAATTCTTTTATAGGAAACAGTGTTCGCTTCTATAATGTCATACCAGATCAGTTGGCAGGTCTCAATGAAAAAAGGTTCAAAAATATTGTAAAGACCTATTTAATGGATAAAGCCTATTATAATGTTGATGATTTTATTAAGGACAAAAATGTATGGCAAAAAAATGTGTCACAAATGTAACTACCAAATTATTAAGAGTATTTTAACATTGTAATTTAAAATTTTTGTTTACAATTTTTTTTTTTTTTTTTTTTGCTTTTTTACAAAGCTTTTGACAAAGGATTTAGCTAATTTACTGAATCCGTTGGACAAGGCCTCTTTACAGCCGCTTACTGTTAAATATTGTCACTTGTTTATTTATGTATTTAAACTGTTTTATTATTATTTTGTAATTGACGTTACCAAGTTTTCTTTGTAAAATAATGGTTCGAAGAAATAAATTGAATTGAATTGAATTGAATTGAATTGAATTTAGTCGGCTGCTCATGCTACTAAGCTCACCTGGCGGCCACGTCGTGGAGGTAATGCTTGACCTTGGGGAAGGTGGTGGGCGGCGTGCGCAGCGTGTAGGCCACGGTCTGGCGGTCGGCGGCGCAGGTCACGGCCACGCCGTAGTGCTGGGGGATCCGCATCTTCAGGAACGAGCTGAACCCGCAGCCGGACGCCGGCGAGCACACGCGCATGAAGTGCGACGCTCCCAGCTGCCTGTCCGTCTCGAACCGAGACCCGGCCTGGGGAACCAACCACTAATACATTAGCGGGCGTTCAAGTTATATATGTGATGTAGTAGAACCTTTGTAGAGTCTAGGGAAGTACCTTTACCAGTTATTTTGCCGGCAAGCAGTAGTGTGCAACAATTACTGTGGTCCGGTTTGAAGGGTAATGTTTCTAGTGGCATTACAGGGCATACAAAACATCTTATATTTCTGAGTGATAAACATAATGCAGCGCTAGGGTATAAATAATGGTGTGAGATTCGAACCAGAGGCTCCGGATAGCCCAGCCGTAACTTTCTAGCCCAGCCGTAACTGACTAGCCCAGTTGTAACTATCTAAACCAGCCGTAATATACTAGCCCAGCTGTAGCTTTCTAGCCCAGCCGTAATTGACTAGCCCAGTCGTAAGTTTCTAGACCAGCCGTAACTTACTAACCCAGCCCCAGCCGTTACTTTCTAGACTAGCCGTAACTTACTAGCCCAGCCGTAACTTTCTAGAACAGCCGTAACCTTCTAGACCACCCGTAACGTTCTAGATCAGCCGTAACTGTCTAGCCCAGCCGTTTTTCCCGTCCCCGTTATTTTCCCGGTACAAAAAGACGCTTATGTGTTCTGCCAGACTATGACTATGTTCCAAATTTCAGCCCGATCCGTTCATGCGTTACGACATGATTGAACAACAAATATCCAAACATTGACATTTATAATATTACTAAGAAGTAGGATTAAAATTTGACATGCGTATTAACGTTGAAATTTTTGTGTATTTTCAACATCTAAAAAACTGGTAGCACTCTTAGTTATTTTTTCAGGGATGTTTCAGTAATTTCTACCAGGAATCCCGCCTACAAAAAAAACAAAAGATTTTAGTATTAAAATTAACGTGGTTGTTACACATATTTAATTGGATAACGGGACGTAATACGTGAGTGTCCCGTTATCCAATTAAATATCTACAAAAGTTATATACCTGAAACATGATCGTGCAAATTGCAAGGACATGACCTGAGAAGGATGGCTTCTCAGCCGCCACGCTGGTGCCATTGACCAGCCTCCATTGGATTTCCTCCCTGTCCGGCTTCGACAGTACAGTACAGTGGGTAGGCAACCATTGCAACATGAAGAGTCCAATTCACTACGAAGCACTGCACTGCGCTCATTACCCAAATATAAATGATGAAAGATCTCTATACCATGTAATCTCTCTGGAAACGAAAGAGAGAGAGAGAACCGGAACATAGTTTGGACATTACTGCTTGGCGGTAGAATAGTTATTTTACTGCCAAGCAGTACCACACCTTAGCCAGTTGGTTCTTCCCCTAAAGGGGTCTGCTAATAGATCTACTGCAATACCATACCTGAAACATGATCGTGCAAGCCGCGAGGACATGACCCAAGGGTTTGGCAGCCGCCACTCTGGTGCCATTGAGCAGGGCGCTGCGCACCACCTCCAAGGGCCCGTAGTCCGGCCTCGGCAGCGCCGTGGGCAGGCACCCGTACAGCCGGCCCGCGCCCGCCGGCCTGCGGGGACAGAGCTTCACCAGACCTGGTTTCAATACATGGTGCATGGCAATATGTTCTTAATTAAAATTATAGTAATAAATAGCCTTTGTAAGCGATAATAAAAATATTGCTGTGTTGTTATTGTTGATATATCAATGACAGAATCAGGTGACTTTGACGGAGTCCAAAGAGAATGTAAATTACTACGTAACCAAAGAAGTTGGAAAATTAATACGTAACGGAGTCATTAACAGAAAGTACAACAAAATAGAATGTACGATGATCTACGAGTACTAATATTATAAAAGAGTAAGATCCCAGAGCCGCCAGACGTCACGTATTTTCTGATGGATCTGATCTGATCTGATCATAGATTTCGTTTTTTTTTTCTACGCAACGATGTCTTTGGATGAAATGTGGACAATTGAGTAGAGCTAGTACGTACTAAGAAAACATGCCTACCCGCTAACTTAGGTACTTAGACGGCTAATGTTGAGAAATGGGGTCCAAAAGATACATTACTTACCTACTTCAAGTATTTTCTGATAACTGATTTTCACGTATGTTATAGGCAATATCTTTAACCCCCCAATACTCCCAGACACTTTCCGTTGGCCGTTTTGCTTAGCAAACGCTTTAAAACTCCCAAAATAATAGAGTTCTTAACTCTACTCAATCGTCCACATTTCATCCAACAGAAAATAAGTAACGTCTGGCGGCTCTGGGATCTTGGACTATAAAGGCGAAAGTGTGTGAATGTCTATGTATTGTTACTTCGTCACATCTAAACGACTGAAGCGATTTTAGTAAAATTTGGTATGAGTTATATAACACACTGGATTAACACAGGCTACTTTTAATCCCAAAAATACGGGAACGGGAACTACGCGAGTAAAACCGCGGGGTGTTGTTAGTATATTATAAAGCCTAAGAGTTTTTTTTTTGAACACTCTAATCTCAGGAACTAAGTACTAAATCGTTTTCAAAAATTCTTTCACCGTTTTATGCAGGTATGTGTTGAATGATATAAACTTATAACCCATGTTTTGTGCCACAGACAAAGCCGGGGCGGACACTTAGTGCCTAGTGTAATTAATTACATTATGTAATCAAGTCTTTGAGCCTTTCTCTAATCGTCTCTCTTCTCGCTAATCTTTATTATGAGAATCAAAGAGATAACTATACCTCGAGAATATGCAAATACCCTCATGATGCAAACTACAACTTACCAGTTTTTGACTCAGACAAATTGTTATTGCTTTAAGGTTTTAAAGTGTAAGGTATCAAATGAAAGGCCTTGATCCTTGATTAGTAGAATAGGCGTGACGACAGGTCCTGCAATTAATTTAAAATTATTTGATAAAATGGGAGTATTTAAATAGAATGAAATATGCCCCAATTTTAACTTTGATATTTATAGCTTGACTTACTTTATGGTCATTCAAAGCTGGATGGGCAAGCCCATTTTAAAAGTACGAAATAATTAGTTAATGTATTTACCATTGGATAACCCATTAAATTTTTAAGTAACTTTTGTTCTGATACCAGTTTCCTAAACGCAATATTTAAAATAACTACCATACAAACTTTACGCGCGACGCATAGAAAATACGGCAGTGTGACGTCACGTTTCTGTAGTGATTTGTATGAAGCGTTTTTGGGAGAGTCCAAAATTGTGCTTTTAAAATCGTGATATCACGGGAATTTTTAAGATAACAAAGTAATTATTTCACCTATGTTTCAGTTATTGATTAGCCTTTTGACGGCACGTTAAATAAAAAATGAGTCGACACGCCTATTTTGTGCACTATGACAAATTTCAAATCCAAGATGGCCGCTACCACAAAATGGTGAAATATGTTTCTTTTTTATCTTCCTTCTCAATATGGGTATCAAATGAAAAGGCTTGACTAGTAAAATACTATTCCCTATGAAGAATTTAAAACCCAAGATGGCCGCCACCACAAAATAACGAATGATTTTCAACTTTTTTGCGAATTACATTATTTTATCACTATTACTTCAATATAGTATCAAATGAAAGGGCATGTCTAGTACAATACAGTGACATCTCAGCCGCTCGCCGCGCGCGATCTCCGTGGAACGGGCGACGGTTGCGACGAAGCGGGGGCGAAACCTGCAGGTCTACTACGAAGTCCGATAAACGATATATCGGCCGAAGTTATGGACGTTTTGTACCACGAAACACAATCGATCGCCCCTTAAGGACCACGTCTCAGTTCCATAAGCCATCGCTGGTATCACGCACTGATTGAAGACTTTCGTCTTCAGCCACTGGGGTATTTTGGACTCAAAGATACGCCGTAATTTTCCGAACGCCACCCACATTTACCCAGGTAGACATATTCGTCAACAACTTCGAGTGTGATATTCTCATATACCCAGCAATAACCGGTACTAAGTACCGATATTAAGTACAACGTAAACACTTAAAAGTTAGAGCAAATTAAAAATATTATTATCGAATGATGTGCGTAATGATAAGTACCTCGTTGACCGAACTTTGCTCGGTTTAAATGCGGTTATAAAGAGCTCTAAGTAAAAGATTTTCTCAGAAAAAAAAGAACAAAAAGAAAAGACCTGAGTGTAAACATCAGGATTCGAACCTTTTGACTCCGAAGGCGAGCATATTCCGTCTGAACCATTTAGACTTAAAGGACAGTGGTGAAATAAGATATCGTATTCTAATGACATTGTAGGAGTTTTTCATAGCCTAAAAACGCGCATAAAATTATGTTTTAAAAAAATTAAACCTAGCTAGATCGATTTATCGTCCCCGAAACCCCCTGTATACATAATTCCATGAAAATCGTTCGAGCCGTTTCCGAGATTCAGATTCTATATATATACATACCTACAAGAATTGGTCGTTTAAAGGTATAAGATTACGCGAATTACTCAATGCCACATGGCATTGTCGCAATTGAAAATTTAATGAAAAATTGATTAGCGACCTGACATCCACAGACTCATCACTCGTGACTTTAGCGTACCCTTCCCTATCTATTATCAGCTAATCTATTCTCGATAAGACCCAACAAATCCCTCGCAAATAAAACCTCCGTTAGAACGTATTTATCGGTCATAACAACTAGCAGTACTTTAATCTTTTTATTGAACACTCGCATTATAGGCTAACGACAATAATTTATTACTCAGAACCAGGGCCTTGAAATTATTACTATCTGGGTTACAGGGTGTATCGGACGTTGATTTTTACGATACCTACTGCTGTTTTATCTTTTGAAAAAGCGTCAGATTTTGATTTTTCTACTTTTTTTTTATTTAAATAAAAAGTGACGAGACGAGCAGGACATGTGCCTGATGGTAAGCAACATGCCTGCCACGTAACAGCACAGTGACACGCAGCTATTGGAACAGGAAGAGTCCAAATCATTACCTAGCACTGCACTGCGCTTGTCACCCAGAGATCTAAGATGTTTTATCTCTAAGCGACAAGACGTTGGCGTAATTGTGCTCACCAAACATATCACACTAACATAACACAACGGGATAGAAGCCAGAAATTAATGAATTTCTCTGGAAACATTGCCCTTCAAACCGGAACACAGTAATGTTTGCACATTACTGCGTGGCGGTAGAATAACTGTCAAAGGTGTGGTACTTTCCCAGGCGGACTCTGCCAAGAGTCCTACCACTACTAAATGATGCCCCTTGGTTATTGTCTTTCATTTGAAAAGTGTACTGTGCTGCCAACAATTAGTGTAACTGGGTCAAAAATAAAACATTCCAATTAATCCGGCAACTAGATCATGGATATATAATGGGATACGTTTATTTTATCAAATTATTAAAAACTAGCTGTACCCTGCCACGCTTCGCTGTGGCATATTGTGATGTAAACATTAGATGAAAACAATCCTTGATGCGGATTTTATATCATTCTAAGATATTTCAGCTCGATTGGTGCAGAACTTTGTGAGTTTTTGAAGCGTACACAAACCAACATAACGTTTTTATATATAGAGATTGACAAAGATATCGATCATCAAACTTCCAAATGGGGGGGTGGGGTGGGGGGAGTGGGATCGTGACGTCACTCGTGGATAAAAATCGTACCCACAAGTGACGTCACGCGAAACTTGTAAACACTGTATCTTTGTCAATTTTTATTTGTGAAGTAAATTCTTTTGTTAAATTACGTAAATAAAAATACGTGCACATTAATTTTTGCTATCTAACTGGCGGACTAATTAGTTTTTTAAGGATTGTACCCCATTACACAAAAAAATACAGTCATAGAGACTGTCAATAGCAGTGAAAACTTTTAACATAGAACAAAATCCAGCCCCGCTGCTCCGCCGCCGCTCCGGCGCTACGCTGCTGGACCGCTACATTACCATGTTGGTGACTCGGTCCAATTAGATTTCCCCTCTCTCTAAAGTGTGCTCAACGCCGGTAAAGAAACTTTGCTCTCGTTTCAATAATTCCATTGAAATCGGTTGAGCCATCATCGCTTAACATCAGGCGAGATGGTGGTCAAGTGCGAACCTATTATAGTTAAAAAAAAGCCTTATCTGAGGCAGATGAACACAAGAATCGATACAAGAAAATATTATATAGCATAAGCACCATTAAATGTCCCACTGCTGGGACCCCGGGCTCAGGGCCTTCTCTCACAAGGAGAGAGTCAATACAATCCACCACGCTGGCCCAGTGCGCGTTGGTGGATGATATTTTATATTAACTACCTGCGCCCCGAGGTTTCACCCGCGTAGTCCCCGTTCCCGTTATTTTTGCGGGATAAAAAGTAGTCTACGTGTTCATCCAGACTACATTCTAACTTTATTCCAAATTTCAGCTCGATCCGTTACGACGTGATTGAGCAACAAACATAAAAAAATGTAATACTTATATATTCTTAAATACATACTTATACTTATTGCACATAGAAAACACCCAGGTAGAGTATAAATATTTGTATTGATCACACAAATAGTTGCACTGGGTGGGGATCGAACCCACGACCCACGGCTTCGCGACTTACAACCAACTAAGCCACCAGGCCAGCCGACAGTAAGTAGGAATACCTCACCCTTTCTCACCGACCAATTGGCGATGACGATGCTTTGACAACCAGAGCGGTGTTTAAAAACATCAATCCAGGTTGTCTCAAGCTCAAAGACGTTAGCAGAAAAATTCGAAATCTATGCTCAAGCTACGTTTTTGAAATGTGTCTCGATGTGTGATAAAATAAAGCAACCGATTTGCAGTTTGATTTGAATTTTTTTCAGGAATCTTTGCAGTTCTAATTCACATACAGCTTATAAGTACCAGTAGAAGCCTCCAGGTCAGTGGCGTTGCATGCCTGGACCAAAACCAGTCGGGATTGGGGCGGTTCAAATAGAGGATAAATATTGGAGATAACATTAACTATTTTTGCTTACAAATGTTGGGGTCTTCTGATGCCCAGGGCCCGGATTAATGATATGGCGGTAGCTACGGTCTTGACAGCTAATACAGCAGAACTGGAAGTCGCGACCGGTCGCATCCGTACCGGCGCTTACCTTCGATGGCTCACGATGTAAACAATGTGTATAATTAGCCTCAACTACGTCACTGAATGACAATCGGCTGCCAGTGTTTCCGATGCAGAGATTGTTGCAATTTCAAATAACAGTATCAACCTATCACTTTTATTATTTTACGATCGGTAAATACTCCTTATCATGAGTTTATCCGGCGCTAGAGACACCACGGTTTTGTACATTACATTTATATTGTAGGTTTGTACATTGTACATTTCTTGTTTATAATTTTGAAATTTCTAAGTATGAAATCTGAACAGCTGAGAAATGCTGACCACTCTGCGATGTAACCGGCAAGTAGATAATCATTACGTTTGGAATACGGAACTCGGGAACCTCCACCTGGTGCATCCTGGGCATCCCACAACAACTTGCCGCAGTGGCATTTTGTTGTGTTCTAGTGTGATAACTATGATGTTAGAACTTAGATGTTACCCCGAAGACATGCGAAAACTTCCGCGCACTTTGTACCGGCGAGAAGGGCTTCGGTTACAAAGGCTCCACCTTCCACCGTGTCATCCCCAACTTCATGTTGCAAGGCGGTGACTTCACGAACCACAACGGTACCGGTGGCAAGTCCATCTATGGTGAAAAGTTCGCTGATGAGAACTTCGTCCTGAAGCACACCGGCCCCGGAGTCTTGTCCATGGCCAATGCTGGCCCCAACACTAATGGATCCCAGTTCTTCATCACCACTGTGAAGACTTCTTGGCTCGACGGCAGGCACGTCGTTTTTGGCAATGTAGTCGAAGGCTTGGATGTTGTTAAGCAAGTTGAAAACCTTGGTACCCAGTCTGGCAAGACAACAAAGAAAATTGTTATTGCCGACTGTGGACAGCTTTCCTAAATTTATTCTTTAATATTGATTAAAGTATAACGCAATATTTTAAGTTAAACACTACATATGATGTCCTCCTAAGTAGGTAATACCTTCCCAGTTCTATTGAGAATAAACTAACTGTGGTCATTCCAATTATGTAATGTAATTATTGCTATGTTTTAGGACACAAACTAAGGATTGCATTTTATTCTGTGCATTGTTTATTCATAATAAAATTAATTAACTTAACGTAACTAATCCCGCGGTAGGGGACTTCTATTCGCACTCCTTGCTCTCGGAGTAGCACGTCTAGACGTTTAAGGCAAGGAACTAGAAATCTTGGGAAGGTCACTCTGCTGATAATCTTCTCGGTCAAGTCAATTACCTAAATCTACCAGATGAGGGTCCGCAATCACTCTGATTGCATAGTGCTCAGCGGAAGGAAAGTATGGCTACTTTCGCTCTCGCAGCCAACCTCTCAGCCAAGAAGCTTTTTTTTTTTATTTGAATTTAGCAACTCCACAGACTCCGGGGTCCGTGACCTTTGTCATTTGTTTTCTTTTTACATGATTCTTGGGTTAGGAGGAAAAAAGGAAATAGGACGGAGTAGGGAACATTTTCATTCTAATTCTAGGCATTTCTGTCTTTGATGGCCATCTATCTGCAAATTGAACTCTCGGATGGTCTTCGGTGTTGCAGCCAACGCTCGCCGTACGAACCGACCGATGGCGTCGTCGGTGTCGTCAGCGTAGTACGTGAAGTCCCTTGTGTGCCGAGAGATTGCGACGACCGCATGGGGCACGCTCTCGTGCAGCTTCATGTTTTCCTTAGTTTTTATAACGATTACCGACTCGTATGTCAGCCAAGATGCTAGACAGTGAGAAGTTTTATGAGGCGGAGGAGTGAGAAAAAGCAGTGACCTCTCGCTCATTGAACGAAGTGAAAGTGACCACAGGGGTGAGCCCACATCCTGGCACGAATCCTGGTTCCACTGAAGTGTCTGGGGCATCGGACGTTTAGGACAGTTCGACACCCCACCTAGATAGAAGCTTACCTGACGAGATGATGTGCTTGCTGGTTTCTGGCATGTCACAGGAGCCAAAAGCGGGTTCTGACGCCCCTCGCAAGGTCGGCGATATCAATGGCAGGGTCACAGATAATCTTATGTATCTGAGTCCTAATACTCCGAGAGCTGGTAGCAATATTTGGGAAGGTATTTTTTGAGACAAGCTGAAAACTTGTCACATAGCTCTCCTATTATATCCCTACACGGAGGGCCGACCTGGCTGGTGAGTACCGGGGCAAAATGAATCCCTCAATTTAGATCACCTGGCATATAGATAATAGTCCCTCAAACCCATTTTATATATTTTTTACAAAACATATTTGCACGCGCCTGGCAATGTTAAAACCCCGACTAAATCTTATTATTTTATTCAGTTTTTTTCATTCATTAAACTACAACATGTAAAAATTCCATATTGCTTCAAACTAATTCACTGAATAAAATAATTTCACGGATTCATTTTGTCCCGCCTCTCACCAGCCAGGTCTGCACCTCTGCAGTCTGCTGGAATAATAGGAGAGCTATATCATGTGTTCAGTTTGCCTCAAATACCTACCCAACATTTGCTAGTAGCTAGCTCTCGGAATATAAGGAAGTAAGGAGTATTTGACTCGATGGAAGCCGGACCTTGCACCTACTATTATAAATATGGCGGCCCTTGCGTTACCTTGTACCTACTATTATAAATATAGTGGCCCTAGCGGTACCTTACACCTACTATACCTAATAAATATGGCGGCCCTAGCGGTACCTTGCACCTTCATATTATAAATATAGCGGCCCTAGCGGTACCTTGCACCTACATATTATAAATATGGCGGCCCTAGCGGCACCTTGCACCTACATATTATAAATATGGCGGCCCTAGCGGTACCTTGCACCTACTATTATAAATATGGCGGCCCTTGCGGTGCCTTGTACCTACTATTATAAATATGGCGGCCCCAGCGGTACCTTACACCTACTATAATAAATATGGCGGCCCTAGCGGTACCTTGCACCTACATATTGTAAATATGGCGGCCCTAGCGGTACCTTGCACCTACGTATTATAAATATGGCGGCCCTAGCGGTACCTTACACCTATAATAAATATGGCGGCCCTAACGGTACCTTGCACCTACATATTATAAATATGGCGGCCCTAGCGGTACCTTACACCTATAATAAATATGGCGGCCCTAGCGGTACCTTGCACCTACATATTATAAATATGGCGGCCCTAGCGGTACCTTGCACCTACATATTATAAATATGGCGGCCCTAGCGGAACCTATGCGCATGCAGTAGACACCAGAAGGAAGCTAAATTGTTTAAGGAAGTTTTAGGTCAATCGTGGAGATGTAGAGGTAGGTATTCCATTCTTCTGCCAATTAACTACTTGTAAATGGTTTAATTCTATTGCAGTAAATAATTGTTATTTCGGATGGGCAGGGTTCGGGAAACTTTGGCACATCTTTGAGTCCAAAATACCCCAAAGCCTAAAGACTCTAACTAGTCCAGAAAGTCTTTAACCAGTGCGTGTTGCCAGTGATGGCTTATGGAACCGAGACGTGGTCCTTAACTGTGGGCCTCGTAACGAAGCTCAAAGTCATACAGCGAGGTATGGAGAGGGCTATGCTTGGAGTCTCTTTGCGTGACAGAATCCGTAATGAGGATATTCGCAAAAGAACGAAAGTGGCCGACATAGCTCAAAGAGTAAGCCAGCTGAAGTGGCAATGGGAAGGCCACATCGCTCGCAGAACTGACAACCGATAGGGAAGAAAGGTTCTCGAGTGGCGACCACGAACCGGAAGACGCAGTGTTGAACGGCCTCCCACTAGATGGACAGATGACCTCACAAAGGTTGCTGGAAACCGCTGGTTGTAAATCGCGCAGGACCATTTGAGAATTGCTCGTTTAAAGGTATAAGATGTACATGTATCAATGTTACCACACCACTGCCCTAATTTATTGCATTGTCATATTAATAACCAAAAGGTTATTTATCTGGGCAGAGCCTTTATTAGCAAAACTAAAATACAATGAGAACTACATACACTACACTACAAACCTAACTAACTACTTACACTAAGCACACCTGAATTATCTATAGACCACTGTAGGTCTATAGATAATCAAGATGTTCAAGCCCACTACCAATCGGAAGCGTACCCAGCATGCTGGCGGCATTACCACGCTGAATGGCAATGCTTATGCGTTGGGCCAAATAAACGCCAGCATTTTGGTCACGCGTCGCGTCGACCAAGCGCTCGGATAGGCTTTTGAAAATGAGGTGAGCTCCCGGCCCCCACGGTCCCAATGTCTCAACCCCAAAGGGCTCAAATATGTAACCACTTCCGAGGGTTGCATATTTGCGCCGTTTGAGTCGCTCAGCTGAATTAGCCGCTGCACCGGCCCTACTATGTGTCTCTGGAAGATGTGATGGTGCCAGAGTATCGACGCAAGTTGCGTCCCATACTAAGGGCCGACCCAACTTCCAAGGCACAACAGTCATGCCGTCAGGTCTTTTGCCATCGTCACGCGCAAGACCACTCGGTTCGAGTATGGCTGGGACATTGGCGGTGGAAAAAGCCCGGCGTATGATGTCGTTCAGGCAGGCGTGGCGGCCAATACGACCCGCGCTTTTCGAGCAAGAGAGACCATGGTGACCGAGTTGGTCAGTACCACAATGGCAGCGATGGGCTTCATAGCACCTGGCACCCAAGCGCAAGCTAACAGCTAGACGAAATGCAGTTGGATCTAATAGGCTACCGGTATTGAAAGATGGCAAAGCTTGTAACCAAAGGCCCGATTCCCACACAGACACAGCAAGGATACGAGCACGATCCGCGATACTAGGACACGTATCGAGAAGAGAGTTCCGTGCTAGATCGCAGATCGGTCGATCCCACTGTCTCTGAGATGACAGACATCTGGGAAATCGTTGTTTGGACAAGCCAGCCTCAAGCATTCTTAGCCTCGCACAAATTAGCTACTACTACATCCGAATGGCCTAATGAGGGTGCGAGAATTTTTCGATTAGATTTTGAGTACTATGAACTGAGGACAAGAATGCCGGTAAAGCTACACTTGAAATTTGGCGGACCCTAGGCCTCCCAACCTTATGGGTAGTGAGGCTTGTGACCATGCCCTCCCACTCAGGTCCACATTCAACACCGATATTAAAGATTCCTTTACGACATTGTCTAAGCTCCAAAGGAGCTCACCATGTTTCCACAGTGGACTACATCGTAAAGCGTACATAAATTTCGGAACAAAGAGACAATGCCGAATAATTGTAAACGCCATATGGGCGTTTACTTTGAGTAGCCTATCGGAGGCTCTCGTAAAATTTTGAATTTTTCCTCGACAAAAGGTGTAAACGACTCATCTAATATCGGTGAACCCAGGAGGCGCAAGGAATGTTTGTCAACTGATTTGATGTTGGGGCCAGATCATTAAATTTCTGTATTATCGAATCTTTATCTGGACATGTGTCGCAAACGAAAAGTTCGCATTTTGAGAAATTTAGTTCCAAACCAATGAGACGAAAACCGTCTATAAGTTTTTTGTAAATCAGTTAAAACAGTGTTCACATCGCCCCCAACGTTCCGTCGTCCAAGTACCAAACGTTTAGTTTGGACTGGAGACGTTGAATGATAGGGTGAATGGCCAGGGCGAAGGTCGCAGGGCCGAAGGGATCACCCTGTTGACAGCCAACGGAGGATAACATATGATTGTTTTGATAAGTCAATTTTGTGGGCTCGCCATAACATTGCCAAAGAAAATTGTACAGATCAGGAATTTTATCCTTCACTTGGGCCAACAGGGCTCCTCGATCAACCGAATTAAAAGCGTTTTTGACGTCCACCTTTAACAGCACCTCTCCGCAATTTTGGTGAAGGA
The DNA here is from genome assembly GCA_017562165.1 of Ectropis grisescens. Classification (NCBI taxonomy): domain Eukaryota; kingdom Metazoa; phylum Arthropoda; class Insecta; order Lepidoptera; family Geometridae; genus Ectropis; species Ectropis grisescens. Next base: position 25,453,782 of record CM029787.1, on the reverse strand, counting down.
AGGTCCGGACAGAATGAACGGCAGCCTCACATCCACCCGCGAACCAAAGCCGAGTTGTATTGGTTGGAAGGGAGCTCAAAAGAGCAACCTTTTTCCTACAACCCACCTTGGCAGCAAGGCGACGATATGTGGTGCCGACAGCGATTGGCCTGATCCCACCATCTTTTTTGGAAAGTGCGCACAGATTAGCGCCGTACAAAACTTCGACAATATCACTACTGACTCGACCAGATAACATGAGATTAACTAAAGAGGTTAGATCTCTCAAGAGGGACTCTCCGACCTCACCAGAGCTAAAAGATAGAAGATATTTTAGATGTTGAGGTGTCAGGCCATCTAGGCCTCCGGCTGAGCCACTCAAAAAAGATGTAATCGCAGCCGTAACCTCCTGCGATGTGGCCTCAATAGTGACGTCATCTGATTGTGGGGGATCAGGGAGGTGGAGATTAGCTGTCGCAGGTGGATGTTTGTCACGAAGTGACTGAATGGTGTGTGTTGTATTTGGCGCAATAGTGTCACTGGAAAACAGAATACGTGCAGCGCCTTTGATGTCGCCATCGCTAATTTTGTTCTCTACTATCTTAATTATAGCCGAATCATCACTTTTTAGAATTTATGTTATTCCGCTGCTTAGGCGGAATAAAACTACTCAAATCTAAAGGGGTTTCCACTGATGCAGTGTACTTAATGCAATTTTCCTTGACCCTAGTGGTAAGGGACTTTTTGTTCGACGGTTCTAAAGGTACATAAAGTACACTGTATGGGAAAGTGAGTAAATGTTCCCAAGCATCTTTCGAATTTTGTGACAGAACAGTTTTGATAACAAACGATAAACTTTGAGCCACCGAAACACGAGCACCACGCGGGATGCGCTAAGGATCGGAAATGAATTTTTCAGTGAGCTCAACACTTCCCAAAAAGGTTGGGAAGGCGTAGCAGCGCTCACGAAGCTGCCACTTGGGGTCTGCTGACCCTCAATCGGAGCCGAAAGCGGAATTTGCAAATTTTTGTGGCATTTAGCCCGATGAATTTTGAGCCCTTTTGTCCCTTAAAAGTCGCACTTGGGAACATTCTGTGCACTGTATCATGGGTTCCAACGACACTATATTAGACAACGCATTGCGTCCAACCGGGGTGCAAGATGCCATACTATGACTAAAACTAAAAATAAATAAAAATTATCTTAGTGTCCCTAAATGACGACCGCAAGACAGCGAGACGTCAGGCGATGACGTTGCCTGAGGAGCGCGCAGGCTCGCCGGATGGCGTCGTCATGGAAACAGAAAAACACAACTAAGCGGTAATCTGTCAAAATATATGGAAATTATAAGAACTATGAAAAACTAATATCTGGACTATCCCCAGCTCTACAAACAATACCTTGCAAAAATCCTTAAATATACTTGCGGCTGATATAAAGAAACCAGCCTAAAAACGAAGAAAAGCTGAAAGAAAAAATAAACCGAAAATTTGCCAACTTGCGTTGACAAGTCTTTTTTTTTTTTTTTTTTTTAAAGGTTATTAATAGATATAATAATATAAGAATGCCTGGTATACCCAAAATGTATTCATTTTAAATTTAATCACTACTTTAATGTATTTTTTGTGATAAGTATAAGTAATATGGTATTTTTATAATGTGTAAACCCTACTGTTTCTTAATCAAGGCCTGAAAATAAAATAAAATCGTACATCATACCTCTACATACAGCCCTATTATTATTTCTTTCTATAAATAATACGAAAATGTTATAAAGACATTGTTGGTTGCGAGTTTTCCCAAGAAAAAACTTACTCTAACAATGAAAATGTTTTTAACGACGAAGTATTAAGTCAATAAAATCGTGATCAAATTTTTATGAAATACCTACGTTTATTCAGAAAGTATTATTGTCATAACAATGAGAAATCTGGTGCCATAATTGTAAATTTTACTATAATTGTAGTTATTAAATAAATTACTTCACTCTATAAAACATTCTTTGAAAGAATCTCGTTATCACGGCATAACTTTTATACTAAGTATTAGGCTGTAGTTGGTTCTGGCTAAATGGTCTAATAATCTCGAGGAAATCGGTCTCGTCACGCTATAGTTGTAGCAAAATATTTTAATTAAATCAGACCGGTAGGTACCCACCGGTCTAATTAAATGCAAATAAAAATCTTTAAATCATGGAGCCACTAGTTCCAGCCCCCAGTACGCAGCTCCCAGCCATAACACCTACTACGACATTTATTTGCAAGCTAAAATAGAATACCTATAGATAGGATCTCAGTGATAAACTGCCAAGTATTTAAACGTTGGAACATAGTATATTAATGTTCAGTTCCGTAAACCAACCAAGACTATTAATACTTACCAGTTCTTCAATTTAATTTGCAATTTATACCAAATCGTATCGTTTATATTTCTTCAAGAAGCTCAAAATGAAAAATATGGATCCTAAATTCATAGCCGGTCGGCACTATCCAGTGCTGATGGACAATAATGATAAACTTGGGCATTTCAAGCAAAGGTTTTATATCAAGGAAGGAATGATATACATGTGCGGAAACTCACTAGGTCTCTGCTCTAGAGACGCGGAAGAATCAGTCTTAAAGGTCATCGAAGAATGGAAGGTGGAAGGCATCAAAATATGGGGAATTCAAAATAGCAAATACTTTCTTTACTCCAAGAACCTCGCTCAGCTGATGGCACCGCTGATCAACGCCCAACCAGAAGAGGTGGCAATTACGGGCTCCACGACCATCAATATCCATCAAGCCATCAGTACCCTGTACAAGCCTACGAAAGAAAGATACAAAATCCTGGTGGATGAACTGAATTTCCCTACTGACAGGTACGCAGTTGACAGCCAACTGAGAGCCAAGGGTTACGACCCCAAGGATGCCATTAAATTAGTTAAAAGTCGCGACGGTAGGATCATTAACGAGGACGATGTAATCGCTGCGATGACAGAAGACGTCGCCTTGGCGTTGCTGCCAAAAGTTTTGTACAGAAGCGCTCAAGTATTGGACATGGATAAAATCAGCCGTGCAGCCAAAAAGAGAGATATTATTATTGGATGGGACCTCTGCCACGCGATAGGGGTCCTAGAAATAGATTTCAAACGAGTCGAAGTTGACTTTGCGGTCTGGTGCACCTACAAATACTTGAATGGAGGACCGGGCTCATCGGCTGCTATGTACATAAATAAAAAACACTTCAAGAAACTCCCGGGCTTGGCCGGTTGGTATGGTAACAAGCCAGAAACTCAGTTTCTGTTGCGACAAGAATTTGACCACCAGCAAGATGCGAACGGCATGCAAATCGGAACTCCTGCAATTTTATCGATGGCGACTCTCGAAGGTGCATTGAAGATCATTCAAGAAGCCGGAATTAGCAATATTCGGAAGAAGTCCTTGCACATTACGGGGTATTTGATGTACTTGATCGAGACGAAGCTCGGAAAATATGGATTTACGATAGGAAATTTAAAGGAGGACAGTAAACGGGGTGGTCATGTCTGTGCGGAGCACGACGAGGGTTACAGGATCAGCTTGGCTCTGAAAGCGCGAGGCGTGGTGGCCGACTTCAGGGAGCCGAACGTGATCAGGGTCACTCCTGTGGCGCTCTACACGAGCTACGCCGACGTCTACAACTTAGTCGAGATCTTGTTGGATATAATGCAAACTGAAAGTTACAAGAAATTTGGTAACAAGAAAGATTTTGTCGTGTAGGCAACGAATATCCTAATTTCGAAATAAGAAGCTATTCCGAAACTGGGATATTTAGATTTTACCACAGTTCGTGGTACTCAACACTTCAATATTTAGATCTCGCATTACAAGTTCAAGTTATCAAGTTGATTGTGTCAAGAAAGAGCTAACTGTAATAGCACCCTATAGCAATTTAATTGTGAATCTGACTTTCAATGGAAATAATGTGAAAATTTATAATGTTTGTAAACATACATGTTTGTATAATCATAATAATTTATTAATAACATCTGTTACACGTCAATTCAAGTACCTATTAATCAAATTAAAAATAATAATGTACAATTATGTGTACCTACTGCTGTACTTCCAGTATGATATTAAATAGTCAAATATGATAATAACTACTTACCTGTGCCTATTTACCATGTGCCTACATAGCATCAATCTACTAACTTTTTGACTTTACTGGCACCGACTTCAAATAGATGAGTGAGTAGCGCTTATAATAATGATTTTAGTTTATTTTTCGCTTTTGAGTGCCTATTTGTGGTTTTGAAGTCGGTTTAATTTTTTGTACGAAAATAGTTTATTTTACCCTTTTTAGTGTACAAGAACAAAATTAAAAATTTTGATTAACCCCCGACTACCTTGGATATATTATCTGTACAACATTATACTACTCAAGCCCTTTCGTTTGATACCCATATTGAGGTAGTAATGAAAAATATAATCTAATTCGCCATTTTGTGGTGGCGGCCATTTTGGATTTGAAATTTGTTATAGTGTATAGTGTTCTCCTAGTCAAGCGCTTTCGTTTGATACCCATATTGAGGAAGGTTGTGAAGAAATATTTTGTCCGCTATTTTGTGAAGGCGGCCATCTTGAATCGACATTAACCAGACATAGCTAAGAACATCCGCTAGGGTATTAACCTTGAATTTTAAAAAACCGCATCGAAATCGGCCCATCCGTTTGAGCTCTACTACGGTGCCACAGCAGACAGACAGACAGACAGACAGACAGACAGACAGACAGACAGACAGACAGACAGACATCGACGTCACTTATAACACTCCGTTTTTGGTCGGGGGCTTAAAACAAGTTTTTATTAAACCATTTACACAACTTTGTATTGACGGGGTCGAGCTTCATAACTTTTGTGAAATCGACAACTAGGTATGTCATCCAGAAAATTGTACGCAAATTTTAGTTTTTGGTTAATATTTCAAAAACCAATTGACTGATTTCAAAAAGATTTATTTCTCGAGAAATCAGGTAACATATACAAAAAAAAAAATAGGGTCGAATTGATAACCTCCTTTTTTTGGAAGTCGGTTAAAAATAGATACGAAATATATTTGCAAGGACTGCCGATAGAAGTGAAAACTTATAACTCAGAAATCAGAATGAGGCGTTTTCCAGATGCAAATTGACTTGTCTTGTCAATGATAGTTATAAATTTTGCCATGTGTGGCACCACTGTTTGTTTTTGTGTAATTTCTCTAACAAAATAAAACATTGGCGCCACCTATTATAGTGCAATTGAGAACTATATTTGACAGGTCTTTTTGCATCTTGAAAACGCCCATCTGTAAGAATTATATTATAAGTGAAATGAAAGAAATTGGGTTTTATTCAATTCCTTTCCATTCAATTTCAATGACAAGAACAAAATTAAAAATTTAGATTAACCCCCGACTACCTCAGATTTGTTATCTATACAACATTCTACTAGTCAAGCCCTTTCATTTGTTACCCATTTTGAGGGAGTTATGAAAATGAAATGTATTTCACCATTTTGTGGTAGCGGCCATCTTGGATTTCAAAGTGGTCATAGTGCAAAGTATTCTATTAGTTAAGCCATTTTGTGGTGGCGGCAATCTTGGATTTGAAATTTGTTATAGTGTATAGTATTCTACTAGTCAAGCCCTTTCATTTGATACCCATATTGAGGTAGGTTGTGAAGAAATATTTCGTTCGCCATTTTGTGGAGGCGGCCATCTTGAATCGATATTAACCAAACATAGCTAAGAACATCCGCACGGATATTAACCTTCAAATTAAAAAAACGCATCGAAATCGGCCCATCCGTTTGAGCTCTACGGTGCCACGGACAGACACACACAGACAGACAGACAGACAGACAGACAGAAGACAGACATCGACGTCAAACTTATAACACCCTTTTTTGGTCGGGGGTTAAAAAATAGCCACACATGCTACTAGAAATATTATTTCGCTAGTAGTTTCACGGGAAATATATTTCCTGTGACACTACTAGCGGCAGTGTAGTGTCACGGGTAATGTGCTTTTACCCGTTAAAGTAAAATTTCCCATCGCTCTACCAGTAGTGCCAAGCGGTAGTGTCAAAGGAAATAAACGCCCATTTGATAGCTCACTTTGGAAACTACGTGGGTAAAACCGGAGGGCGATACTTGTCTGGAACAAATCTTCAAAGTATTGTCGTCTAAATAAGTTTTATAAGCATGTCATCAGTCCTAGATAGACCATTTAGAAATGCTTATTTATATCTAGCCATGGTAACATGTGTTATGGTACCTAATCATGGTAACATGGTACCGAATTCACCCAAAGGTTTTTTTTATTTACAAACGTGACGCTGGAGTCTAATTCACAGCCCATGAATATCTGTGTGGGGTGCTGCAAAAGTTTTCACTTCAATATGGTACCGGTAACTGGTAAGCACCAATGACCATGAGGTATTAATGCTACATACATTGTTGGCAGCAAGCACCGTTATGTAAGTAATGCTGTCAACATTACGACAAAGGGATAACTTAGGCTAAACGCAGTATATTATATCCAAATTATATTTGTAATAACTTTTGTTTTTTAATAATAAAACTATATGAAAGTTAAAACAGGTATTTCTTATTATAGTTTTCACTTCAGCTGTGATATGCTAAGCACCACATTTTTATTTCATGAATGTTACGCGACAGCTCCGCCATTGGCAGTCTATTTTGATGACTTTTTTTATTGGTAGACAATACTTCAGAGTGGTTTCATATACATACATTTTATCGTAATCGGTGTAGCTGGTTTTTGAAATATGAACAAAAACCTAAAATTTGCAACCAAGACGACTCAATGATAGCTCGAAATTTAAAGATAGATTCTCAAAAATTAGTCAAAACAAATGACAACCTTATCGCTAAGGGCAACCGTATCGCTAAAAGCGATCTCTTTCAGGCACCCACAAGAAATATCATTTTTAGAAAGATAATTTGGGACGGTCTTCCTCGTACAAATATACTGTAGCATGTATGTATTTCAAACATAAAAAACAAATAAAATAAAACAAAATATGTTGTTTATTTTTATATTTTTAAATTCAAAATAGGCTTAAACTATCTGCTCCGGTTGTAATGTGATTATAATTAACTATCACACATATAGAATTTGTAGACTTATTCTTCTGAGATTATTTAAAAAATATTTTTCTATATAATCACACCACAACTTTCATTTTATAAATTAAAAAAATAATGTAAATTAATTTATTAATAACAAAATATGTCAAAACGTCGTACCATTGTCGCGGAGAGTTCTGATGCGGCTTCGTACTTACAACTTACACTGGAAGTCAATGAAGCTGCGAGAACTATTAAGGAGGATTCACACTGCGCCGGGGCCCCGAACAGACCGTACAGGGCCCCACACAGAACGTGCGGCGGCCACTGTACAGAGTCGCTGACGTGTACTGAGCCTACACAACCAGATTAACACTATGTACCTACCATGTATTACTATGAACAACCTTCACTGTGGTCCATACAAAAATACACGTTGGAACCGGTAAAATGAACCTAGTGGTAGCATATAATAAAAGCCCATAATAAAGCAGTTCGAAATAACGAGTGGAAAACGATTCTCTTATCAGTACAAACGTTTTTCGTAACACTGGATGAAATATGAATCGTGTTTCAAATTGAAAAAAACTTTGATAATTTGCAAATGTCTTTCAGGTTCTATTATACAAAAACCAATAAAATCGTGTGTTAAAGTTAATTCTTGTAATCCATCTTATATCACAAACAAATCTGGCGTCAACTATCAACCACTATGAGTAATTCTTACGTCTTAACATACTTAAAGACGTATATGCACATGAAACGTGATTGACAACCATTTCGCCATTATTGATATGAAAAAAATGCATCGTCATAATTTAAATGATGTGTGGTCAGAACGAATCCCATTTGCCACACCTTTCGTTTAAAACATATTTATCTTATAAAAGCGCGTTATAACATCCCACTTTTTGTATGATACCACAACAAACCTAGACAGGGGCCCGTGCAGTGTGAATCAACCCTAAGAAAGTAGACCTTAGAATTAAACACTTGTATGTTATCTATTATGACTATTTACAGTAATTTACATCACAAAAAGCCATTTCGTATGGTGGCCAATAAGTAACTAAGCTAGAAGGAACTAAAGTACAATCCGAACAAATTATTTGCGAGTTGAATGCGGGGGGAGCCATAAACGTAATTTTTCGACGACTTTGTCATCTTATATGATTCACATTATCACTTCCTCCAAATCCGCTCAGACAAGTTGGTCGGATTGTAAGACTGCAGATTTTCAAAACTACCCTAAGTATGTTTTTTTTTTCGTGTGATTTTATCGTGATTTCCCTAATCACTTCCGATTTAAACTATACACGATTTACACGAAATTTTAAATGAGAAAACCTGAGAACTAAACGTAAATAGGTATTTATTTATGTTTTACGATTTTTTTGTTAGATTTTGTTTGTTGTTGGAGATGTCTGAAGCTGTACGAAAGAGACACACGTATCACCTACACTATAAAGTTACCAAGTCAGTCTATTACGACCAATTGACAAAAGTGAATCCAGTCGGAAAATTTATAAAGGTCCATTATTCCTTTGCGTGAAGAACAAACATATTACATATCCGCACCAATTTTAATATTTTTTAATTTTTTTAAGAATATTTTAAACAATACGGGACAGTTTATTGTGTTTTCTATTTCTTAAACAGCAGTAATAGTAACTGTTTCTTGTAAATGCAATACCAACATTGTTTTATTCCTTTGTCCAGGCAATGAGACGTTTTTAAACGAGACAAAAATATACTTTCCAAAAAACTATAAAAGATGGCGCGTGTCAAAACATCAAGATTTCTATATTTTTTATGAAATCGAAAGTTCCACCGTAAATTTGAATAATTAACGTTTCTCACACTGGCAATATTGTTTGGTTGTGGCGGGACACCGGTACCGGCTTTCGGTTACCTCTTTACTGCTCCACATCCACAGCTCGATACGAAAGAACCAAATAATACTAGTTCTTGTTCTGTTATTCCCGTGAAATTTACGTATTTTCCTTAAAATCAAATAAGAAAAACATTGGTAGTGAGAGCGCACCTAGCAGGTACTAAAACATACACTATCGCATTTAGTACGTATTACGGCACCTTTACCTTTTTGTAGTACCTTTTTTCTTTCAAAAACGGGATTCTAGTCTGACTAGAATTAACACAAAACGTTGCAACTAAAATGTATTTCTTAATCGTTTATAAATATATAAGATAGAAGTCGTTTTAGATATTTTCAGGTAAATATATAAAGCGTTTTGTGATTTCGTCGCACAGCTAAATGACGAATACAGGAAGCATACGTATTGAAGTATTACGCTAAAACGGTTGGGCTAGAGCTGCTAAATAATGATTTCGGCTGAAACGGATTCAGTCATTTATTCCATCAACAGTTAGTAGCATGCCCCTAAGCACACAACCATTTAGACTTGTCCGATTAGGGAATACTTAGTGTCAAATATATAAAAACATGCCCCTTATGAACGTGTAAATTGTACATTTATGAATTCAAGAACTTTGATTTATTCATAGGCCACGTTTTTGTAATCAATTTAAAACATGTTTGAAACCGTAAAAGTAAAAAGAACACAGTAACATAAGCGCTCTACAATTTTTATGATAAAAAAACACAGAATGAAAGTTATTACTTAGAAACTGAGTTAATACGACGAAATCATTAACCTCATTAACCTTGGAACGTATCCTGTTTGATAAAACCTCTACCGATGTCTGCCGTGTTGCCAGTTGTAAGCACGTCACGTCAAACAATGACACGTTTTCACTTTGACAGATGATGACAGATGGCGCCTGTCTGAAGATTAACGAGATGTGAAGCTTCAACTTCAACTCTTGGTTAGTGGCTTTTATTGTGGTTTAGCCTCACAATTCCGCCAATGTCACAAGATGTGAAGCTAACCTACGAGTATCTTTCCCATATCTAAGGCCCCGTCAATGTCAATTGGGTTAAATGACGTAAAATTATGATATAACTGACATTTTTGTTGGTTCTGTCAATGTCAATTGGGTTAAGTGACGTATATTTTGACAAGTTATTTATTTGCGTTTCTGTTTTGTTACGGCTATGTTTTTGATTTATTTTGATTTGATTCGCCGTTTACTTTCCGCGTCGTCACATTTCTTTGTTATTAGTATATTTTGCCAATCTGCAATAATCGAATGTAGAACTAAAGAAATAAGTGCGTGGTTCGGAACTAGTGTTTGCCTTCTGAAAAGGTCAAATTGCCAAATTTATTATTATTGATATTATTTACCATACTGTGACCAAATTCAGCTATGTCGGTATGTGTCGATTTGTAGCTTTGAAACTTCACGACATACCATTATATTCTCACTCTCTGTCTACAGTTTAAAAAGTGAGACACACAATAAAAACACTTGTAGAAATCATTTCAGAAATTAGGACCAATAAATTTATATTTATAAATTTATAAGATTAGTATTGAATCTGTGTAACAAAGTATGTAAGTCCGTGCAGCGTGTGGGTCGGTTGGTGGCGAGGGGAGGGAGGGAGGGGAGGGTGGGGAGGTAGCGTCAGCGTCCGTGCGTGGCCACCATACGAGCCCGCTCGCGCGCGCCGGCCGGCCGCGGGCCTGGGGGCTCAGCTTCAGCCTCTGTGAACAACACAATACCAAATCTTATGTATAGGTATATCATCAACAGCCCACTAAATGTTCCCACTGCTGGACTCGGGCCTTCTCTCGCAAGAAGAAAGTTAAGGCCATAATCCACCACGCTGGCACAGTGCGGGTTGGTGGTTGACACATGACTTCGAAAGGTTCTAGGTACATAATAGGTTTCCTCACGATGTTTTCCTTCACCGTTTTATGTATTATGCACATGACTTCAAAAAGACAGTGGTGCGTGTGGGGTTTGAACCTGGGGTCTCCGGATCGCAGGCGCCGTTCTCCCGACTAGACCAGCCGTAACTTACACAACTAACAACACAATAATACCAAATCTTATGTAAATATATATAACACAAAATTAAAAATGCTGATTTACCCCCGATGACATCGCATTGGTAATCTGTACAACAATCTACTAGTCAAGCCGTTTCATTTGATACCCATATTGAGGGAGTGGTGAAAAAAGAAATGTAATTCGCCATTTTGTGGTGGCGGCCATTTTGGATTTTAATTTTGTGTATAGTATTCTACTAGTCAAGCTCTTTCATTTGATACCCATATTGAGGTAGGTTGTGAAGAAATATTTTGTCAGCCATTTTGTGGAGGCAGGCAGCTTGAATCGATATTAATCAAGTAGCTAGTGGTATAATAAGACTAAGATCTACTACTATGGGTTGTACGGTGCAAATGATTAGTTTTATGTCTTATTGTTACTCCCCCCTATTTTATTTTTCTTATATCTTATCCAGGATTTATGGTAAAAAACGAACCCAAGCGGAAAGGACTTTCAGTAGTAGTAACACTCTTTGCAGAGGCCGGCTGGGGGAGTACCATACCTATACCAGTTATTCTACCGCCAAGCAGTCATGTGCAAACATTACTGTGTTCCGGTTTGAAAGTCAATGTCTCCAGTGAAGTTACCGGGCATAGAGATAACATCAAAGTAAAATTAACTTATATTTCTGGGTAGTGAGCGCGGTGCAGTGCTAGGTAATGATTTGGACTCGTCACGTTCCAAGAGCTGCGTGTCACTGTGCTGTTATGTACCAGGCATGTTGCTTACCATCAGTCAGATGTCCTGCTCGTATTGTCACTCTATACTTAAAAAAAAGGTTACTGACTCATTGTGGAGTTGCTAAACTAAATAAAAAACAACTAAACTTAAACTTAAATAGATAAGTGAAATTTTTTATTGCACTTATATAACGTGTGGCGGAAAGGTCCAACAATATTTGAATAGGTCATTCCAACACTGATGTGGACTTCATCTCCGAAGGTGTCTTTCCCCTCAGCACTTTAGATCGCGAGATAATACGAGTCAAAGTTTAATGTAAAATTGACCAGCTTCAACCCTAATGCGCGGCGGCGCGGCGTGCGACGACGGAGCGGCGCGCGGCGCGGCGCGGTCACTGACCGCCGGCCGCCGCGCGCCGCTGATTAGGGTTGTCAAATAAAATACAAAACAACGAATTTTTTACTTTGTATGGAAAAAAAATATTGTGCTTTCATGTCTAATATTCACATATATGATTCGATACGTAGTATAGATGAACTACAATAAATATTGTTGGACCTTTCCGCCACACGGTGTATAAATCAAAAACAAACTTCAGCACATGGAAACCTAATAGCTAAATGATGGAGAAATAATTTTAGAGAGGTGTCAGTACACCACCAAAGATTAAATAGATACCTACTGAAAACATATAATGTATAACCTCAATTTATTTACTGGTACATGGAAATTGATTCGCAATGAAAATACGAACTAAGAACAAATATATCATCTTATGTAGATGATATATTATCGGAATTTACTCGAGCTCACAAAACAACAGGACTTTAGTCCGGTCAAATTCGTCCTATAAACAAGAGCACGAAATAGAAAGAGCACGACCAAGAAGGCACGAAAATTCTCCCACAAAGCTGAAAATCAGTAAAATTATTCAAAATATATTACAATGTGCTGCTAGCGATATACGAAAATAGATATAAACGAAAACTAGATAGTTATTTTTGGTAACGTCTACTTTAAATTACGTTACGCTTACGTTCTGTTATCTGGTAAAGCCTTATTAACGACACTGGCTATCTCTTTCACTGACCTCTCTTCGTCTACATATCACAATGCATTATATCTATAGTTCTATAGTACACTAGTTGTACCCTGCCACGCTTCGCTGTGGCACATTGTGATGCAAAAATTAGATAAAAACAATCCTTGATGCGGATTACATATCATTGTAAAATTTCAGCTCGATCGGTGCAGAACTTTTTGAGTTTTTTAAGTGTACACAAACCATCATAACGTTTTTATATATAGAGATATACAAATACTACAGCTGACATAATACATAGATAGCGATGGGTAAAGTCACAGAGTCCTCCGGGCAACAATTACTTGTGATACACAACAAAAACACTTCACTAATGAGTACGAATTGTGAAGCTTAAAAGTTACAAAAACAAATACTACTCAACGAATTTGGTTGCAAATGTACAGCAGTGGACATCAGAATAACAATCAGGCTAGCTTTATCCTGAAAGTAGCTATATATATATCCTGAAAGTAACAAACTATATTCTGAAAGTAACTAACTACATTCTGAAAGTAGCTAACTATATCCTGAAAGGAACTAACTACAATCTGAAAGTAGCTAACTATATTCTGAAAGCAGGTAACTACATTCTGAAAGTAGTTAACTGTAACCTGAAATTAGGTAACTACATTCTGAAAGATGCTAACTGTATCTTGATAGTAACTAACTACATTCTGAAAGTAACTAACTACATTCTGAAAGTAGATAACTATATCCTGAAAGTAGGTACCTACATTCTGAAAGTAGCTATCTACATTCTGAACGTAACGAACTGTAAATTTGGATAGTAGCTAACTACATTCTGAACGTAACTAACTGTATATTTTGATAGTAGCTAACTACATTCTGAGAGTAGCTAACTACATTCTGAACGTAACTAACTGTATATTCTGATAGTAGCTAACTACATTCTGAAAGTAACAAACTGTATATTTTGATAGTAGCTAACTACATTCTGAACGTAACTAACTGTATATTCTGAAAGTAGCTAACTACATTCTAAAAGAAGCTAACTACATTCTGAAAGTAACTAACTGTATATTTTGATAGTAGCTAACTACATTCTGAAAGTAACAAACTATATTTTGATAGTAGCTAATTACATTCTGAAAGTAGCTAACTACACCCTGAGAGTTTACTCGAGCTTATACTGAAAGTTAACTTTATACTGAAAATAGCTAACTGTACCCTGAAAGTAGCCAACTAAATTCTGAAAGTAGGTAACTACACCCTGAGAGTTTACTCGAGCTTATACTGAAAGTTAACTTTATACTGAAAATAGCTAACTGTACCCTGAAAGTAGCCAACTAAATTCTGAAAGTAGGTAACTAAGTGTCGACCATCATCAAGTGTCATGGCTTCGTGTTCTGTAGCTAGTTATCTACATAGAAACAGGAACAATCGAGACTAACGTGACGTCGTAGCGAGCGCCCGTGGTGCCGCTACCACACCGCTGCCGCCGCGGTCGGTATACTCTGCAACATTGGGCACACGTCAACTGGTGCTCGGATTACTCGACAAACCCTCCACATACGACATCTTCCTAAAAGTACAAGTTCGCCCGGAGACCGCGACAGGCACTTGACTCTATGGAATTGTATGGACGCCAGTTTGCGTCGAGAACGCGACAGGAGACCGAGACATGTGTCGCGGTCTCGGCGCGAACTGGCGCCCATACAATTCTATAGAGTCAAGTGCTTGTCGCGGTCTCGTGTCGCGGTCTAGGGGCGAACTTGTAAGGTACAAGTGGTAACAGGCATGATGACTGGGTATACAAAATTATACCATTTTGAATCAAATGGAAAAAGAAATAAAGTCAGTCAGGTAGATTTAAAAAAAAATATGGGACACTTTTTTTTTCAAATTTTGAAGAATCGAGAACGATATAGACCATCAAACTTACTAAGTAGGGGGTTGGAGACGTCTAGTCTTCACAAAAATCGTATATAGATGTGACTTCAGACTAAAATTCTAAGCACTATGATGATATGATCGTATTTTTTTGTCTTCGAAACAAAAGAAAAAATACGAAATAGATAAAGTTCTGTAATAACAAACAGACTAAGACTTTTTAATTATTTTTTTGGAAAATTATGGGATCGTGATCGTGTTATTAATGAATAAAAATCGTTGTTTTTTATTAAAGGAACCTGCTTGCTCTCAAGTGGTCTCTATTTTCTACGGAACCTCAGACTAGAGGAGGCGCAGGGCCTTATATAACACCCCATGTCATCATGTATGTCCCCATTCAACTCTTCACAAAGCTAATATTCATAAATAAAAGCCATATTCACGAAAGTTGGCATTAACTGTGTAATTTGTCCTAAGTCGAGAGATAGGATAATAGTTTTTAATTCGATTAACGGTCTCAATAAATTATAATTACCAATTAAAGTGATTACTAATGGTGAATGTAGTTATTGATCGTCAGTTTTAGTATCAATCAGATGGCGCCAAAAGTAAAACAAAATTTTGTTGTGTACGCAGCGACTATACCCCGGTAACCACGACGATCCCTGGGCTGAACTAGCGAAGGGGGTTGTCAACTATCAGTCACAGGGCGAGCCTCCGCGCGACACTCAGCCTGTTACGGCAAGACGGCAACATCATCATTAACAGACCACTGTCTTCAGTTACCTTGGCGTCACAACAAGGCTGCGTGGAATGACTAATAGAGTTTTAGCGTTTTGCACTCACTCTTTACTGTCTCATGGGTCAATAGGAAAGTAAGAACAGGGTGTGTACCTGCGCAACCGCACACAGTATAAATACTTTTCACGCGATGATGACCCTTGCTACGAGTATTCTTTCAGAATCGAGCTTTTTAAAAGTATTTTGGCGATGATATAAAGGCTGTTGATGTTTTGGCGATGATGTAAAGATGGGGTTTATAGGGTGAGTATGGTCTAAGCATCACTAACACATTCCGGCTCACAAATAAATTTAAGACTCCTGGATGCTTCCTAGATCAAGACACCGGCATCTCTTCGATCGTGTTATTGTTCGGCGAAAGAATCTCAATGACATTATGATAAACGGAGCGATGCGAGGAGCAGTGAGTTGGACTGACCATCGGCTTATAAGATCGAAGATTTTCTCGATGAAAGCGCCACGTCGGGCGCCTCAGAGAATCACTCCGCGTCTGGCCTTCCAAAGTCTGACGCTTTCTGCAGAACTGGGTAAGCCGGTAGATAGGGCGCTCGGGGCGTGCGGGGCGTGCGGGGCGTGCGGGGCGGCGTGGGCGTGTGGGGCGGCGCGGGCTTCGGCTGCCGCACAAATTTCAGGCACTGAGGACGAACGGAAAGCTTTTTCGAGAAATCTCTAAGATAGCGTTCTAGAGATCGTTGGAAGACAACGTCAGAAGAACCAGGACTGGTTTGATGCATCGGATACTGAGATCTCCGTGTTAGTTGAAAAACAACACGATCTCAAAGATGGTGAATTAAATTCGAAATAATCAACCAGCAAAAGAAGACTCAATATAATCTACGATGCAGGGTGCGTGCTCTCGTGGACGGTGGTGGCGGGACGGGGCAGCTGAATCGCAACTTTGTACGGATACTCATCAAACTGACCACTTGAACAACTGAAATTTTGTTGATCCTGGCCAGGATCAACAAAATTGTGACAAATTGAGCGATCCGCTATCTTTTGACGAGTTCGTGCAAGCAAGAAAGCGCCTTAAGAACGCAAAAGCGCCTGGAAAGTTTGCCACCAACCTCCGAAGTGCGTCAAGTGTTGCTGAGAGTCATACTGCCCTAAGCACTCTGATGCCCCTCCAACCTACGCCAACTACAAAGGACAGCATGTGACTAACAGTAGGTAGCGCACTGCTTTTAGAGCACAATAAAGGCTCGGAAGAGTAAAATAAAATTCCTGGAGACTTCCAACTTACCCAACAGCCTACACAGTTCACGGCGCAAAAACGCGAGAAGAGTCTTCTCGGACACGTCCCAATCGCATGTCAGCCTCACAACCACTGTCACAAAGAACGAACCTAATGCCGTTATTTCCGCTGGTAATACCGGCAGAACCAGAGGGATGGAAAAGGTCAGTGCTTCCTCATTCAACACCCAAAATGGCAGTTTGGACAAGAAGAAAAAGATCCCAATAAAGAAGAAAATCGAAGAGAAACCACACCTCAAACAGCCTCTACACCAATTCCGCAAGTTGACAAACCACCAGCATTCATCCAGATGAGATAGTGGAGCAACCAACGCCAAAAGGAGCTACTGCAAAGCAAATTGTTCAATCCCGAGAAAAGCGCAAGCGAGAGAGGGAGAAAAAGAACCAGTATCAATTTAAAAGCAGCTGAATGTGGAGATAGATTTGACGGACCACAGCCTCAAGCGTTCTGGTCCCTCTCGGCCCGAAAATGCTTCCTCCGCCCCGCTGCAAACACAATCGACGACGCGTCCGAAACCTACACACCCGCTTAAGCAGCCCCTGGACTTGAGAGTCTTACGCCAAGTTCCGTCTTATGGATATGACCCATGCACGCCATATTGGAATTCCGACGAATCAGAGGTGATACAGGACCTTCGGTAACCAACAAACTTCATCAACCTAGTTCGTCAGTTTCAGGACGGTTTCCGTACGCGGGTTCAGCATGTAAATGGTTTTTATGATGGAATTTCTATTGACATTGAAGTAAAGCAAGGTTGCTTGATGGCTCTCTCTTTTTGCGTTGTTATTTGCTGTTGTAATTAGAGACGCCGGTTTTCGAGATGTCTATTGTATAGATACTATAAGCTGACGATGTGTCTGATGTCGGATAACATGATATATCTTCCGAGCCTGCGTGAATGTTTTGGCCGAGCCTTTAATTTAGTCTGGTCATAAGTGATTCCAAAACTCCAGTCCTCAAGATTCGCCCCGGGGTAGACGGTGCATTACTTAATCCAGATGGGAAACCGCTTGACCAAGCAAACCAGTTTAGTTATTTGGGGAGCGTTATTCCATCTGATTACACCCTAGCTTTAGAAATTCCATAGCGTATTATCTGGGATGGGCGTTGCACGACTTTAAAATGAAAACCAAAGTGCTGGTTACATCAGTTTTGTACACATCGGCGACAGTGTCTCTATCACGGAGATATCTAAAAGTTGGACTTATTTCATCACGTATTGTTTTCATCAGGTGTTTGAAGTCATTTTGGAATTTCAATGGCAAGACAAGGTGCTAAATTTCGAGGTTCTACGTTGAACTAAAATGCACGGCATTGAGGCTATCTTGATGAAACGTCAGCTCAGATGGTATAGGCACGAGCTGTGCTTGGAAAACCATCGCTTGCCTGACGTCGTTCTCTACTCTGAGATGGATGAGGGTAAGCGTAAACATGGAGACCAGCACTTTCGCTATAAAAACATAATTAAGAGGCATCCTGACGCCTGCGCAACAAACTCGCATCGTGGGAGAGGCTGTCATCGGATAGGTCATCGTGGCGAACTACAATCTAAATCTAAAAATATGAATGCGTTTGAGGAGAATCGTCTCACTAAGACTAAGACCAGAACCGCCAAAAGCCGCGGAGATACGAGCGATATTTCCTACTGTTACACATATAATTCATAAGCAACCTTTATTGTATTATTTGCAACTGAATATTTACAACTACGTTTGGTTATGGGAGTCACTTTACGGCGCAGAAACAGTTAGGGGTCGCCGTCCTCGAAAACGTTGAGGACCACATACGAGTGTGTGAGGACCGCGAGAGGTTGAACCTCGGACCGAATATAATTATATTTGAAAGAAATCAAATCATTAATGGCAGCCCTTAATTATGGTCATGTAATTTTCAGCTCACTTTAAAAAACTCCAGCAGTATCCACAGCCCACCTAAAATGACTTCCCGACCCCTGTTAGGCGGTAGAAGTAGCAGACCCGTATACGCAGACGTAATGAGGGACGCAGTGAGGGACAGGTTGGCTACGTACATTTGTGGATTTGTCCCCCCCTCGTGCCAGCGCATGAGTTGTGGGGACAGGGAGGGGCGCCGGGGATCTAGCTACGTACAGTTGTGGAGCTGACACGAGGGGGACACAGGGAGGGGCGCCGGGGGAGCTAGCTACATAGAGTTGTGGAGCTGGCACGGGACACACACTCAGGGAGGGGCGCCGGGGGAGCTAGCTACGTACAGTTGTGCACCCGCACCGAGGGCCAGTCGCGCGCGCGCGCGGGCGGCGGGTCGCCGCGCCGGCGCACGAGCGCGGGCGGCTCGGCGCGCGCCACGCAGCCCTCGTGCACGTGCACGGACCCGATGTCCGAGCCGGGGATCTCGAACATCACTTCCAGCAGCAGGTTCTCCTGTAACACCACACATACAGAACGTTACATCGCTACAACAGGGGATCTGCACCATCCCGGCAACCATAATAAATTAAAGAAATACTGTTGGAATCTTCACACACAACACCATCGGCCCCAAAACTAAGCAGAGCTTGTACTATGGAAGCCAGTAACTGATAATTATTACTTATAAAATTGTAAATACATACTTATTATTCATAAAACACATACAGACACAGAACAAATACTTGTATTCATCACACCAATATTTGCACTGGGTGGAAATCGAATCCACGACCCTCGCCTTCGCAGGCAGACTTACTGCTTACATCCCTGAAATCACTATCAATATCGCAATCTGATCATATTATGACGTACCTGGGATCACTACTAGTGCCATTAAGGTACTTAACTAATTATATTGTAGATCAATCAGTAAAAAAAAAAGGTGAAAGGGGTATTTATGGATTTCGTTAAAGCGTTCGATACTGTCTCTATGCAATTGAAAATGTTGAAAATAATGCGCATTATTACTTTAAACTTCTAAAAGAACGACAGGGAGGACCCAGAGGACTAGAATTGGTGCTTTGTCGAGTTCGGAAGCTTCTGTTATACTAGGTGTACCACAGGGCAGCGTTTTGGTTCCTAATTTGTTATTTAAATCTTTGTAAGCTGAGAAAACGTCAGTATACAATATTTTACTATGCTGTTGACACAACTATAAGTTTTTGTAAGCACGTAATGGGACTGTAGTTTTTTGGTTCAAGGACTTACGAGTAACCTGCAACCACCGGTTTCCTTTGTGAGGTCATCTGTCCATCTGCGTCTTCCGGTTCGTGGTCGCCACTCGAGAACCTTTCTTCCCCATCGGTTGCCAGTTCTACGAGCGATGTGGCCTGCCCATTGCCACTTCAGTTTGCTTACTCTTTGAGCTACGAGTATGTCGGCTATTTTCGTTCTTTTGCGATTATCCTCATTTCAGATTCTATTGCGCAAAGAAACTCCGAGCATAGCTCTCTCCATAGCTCGCTGTGCGACTTTGGGCTATGTTATAACGCCCACAGTTAAGGACCACGTCTCAGTTCCATTAGCCATCACTGGCAACACGCACTGATTGAAGACTTTCGTCTTTAGGCATTTAAGTATTTTGGACTCGAAGATATGCCGAAGTTGCCCGAACGTGGCCCATCCGAGTTAGAGCCTTGTCTGGACCTCTTTGTCGAAGTTGAATCTACCTAATGAGGCGTTTTCCGACGAGATAAAAAAATGGTTCGAAAAAAGGACGATAGGAGGCGCTTGTAAGTTTTAGATTGCGATGTCAATGTCAAAAGCCACTGAGCCACATAGTGAGGCCACTGGGAACGCTGAACTTAGCTCGCATACCTGTGTCGAACTAGTTCGCTCCCATCTTTCGTTCGTTCGGATTTTTTTTTAATATTTTAGAAGACAATATTGCAATTTTTTAATTCTAACTACGCTCCAATATTTAACTATTTCATATAATGTAAAATGTTCCGGCTGGTTTCGTCGGGAGAATGGCAACTGCCGATTGGTATCCTATCGTTTCGAAGATAATAATATGTGCGTAATGCCGCTAACTTAAAACGGTTAAGGACAACTTCGTGAGGAAACCGACATGTACCTAGAATTCTTCGAGGTCGTGACTGTGTCATCAGTGTGGATTGGTACACTGCGCCGACGTGGTGCCAAATCGCAACGATGCTAAAGAAATGTTCACTACAAAAATTCGAAATATATTAAAATCGTTGAATACGTAACATACAATTCGGGTAAGAGCGAACTAAATCAGTCAGTTGACTATGCGGCATTACTGAACAATAGTGGATCGCCGAAAAATAACGGTCACAGAACCAGATAATCGATGAGCTAATTCGCATAGTTCACTAAAACTTAACTAAAAGGAGCTGTTCTGTATACTCGTCGTTTGGTAACTAATGTCCCATAGATATCTTGGCCATAGATATCACAAATCACTAGATCACCACAGACTAAGTAGAGAGAATAGATAATAGTCCTTCAGCCACAGATAAATATTTTCGTATCAGTGTTGCAATTAATATTTTGAATCTTCCTTTTACTTGTGCTTAGTTTGTGTCTCAGCATCGAGAGTTTTAAAGATTTTATTGAAAATCGAATGTGATCAGCAACGATTTTTTTTCCATTATCAAAATTATTTTAGAATGAAATTTTTTCTTCAAGTATTTAGGGTTTATAGAAGGTAAATAAACCAAACACATCAGCTGAGAAGAAAATTATAATTTATCTAAAATAAGTGATGTGTTTGGGAAACCTCCAACATTTTAGTCATCGCAAATAATTTAGATTTACACTTTTCCCTGAACATTGGGAGGGGCTTCATAGTTTACACTTTTGAGAGTCTATGGTACAGACAAATCTTTTTGAAATTCCACACCGCCATCTAGCGCGTACTTTGGAACTATTTTTGTCTCGTCGGAAAACGGCTCATCAGATTGTTTGACCCAGGTAGACGTATTTGTCAACAACTTGGAGTGTGGTATTCCCAACAATAACCGGTACAAGGTGAGAGATGAATCAAATCAGTTCTATTATGATTCCTTCAAAACTCAACACTTTTCTCATAGTAATCCTTTTTAATGGATCTCTTGTAAAAATTCTTCAAGAGTAATTCCGTCAATGTAGCACAAAATTGAGCGTTGGTGTTAAAAGTACAATTATACTATACAATACAATTAAAGAAATGTAATCCTCTACAATATTTACAAAATATAAATAGCACCAAATCTCATAAGAAACGAGATATTGTTCTTCTCTCCTGTATAAGTGTTTTTTGTTTTGTTTTTGGTGTGTACAATAAAGAGTATCTATCTATCTATATTTGCAATAAAAAATAGATTTGTGGACCTTTGACGTAGAGACACAGACACGATATGTAGGTTTTAAGGCGAAGTTTTAGACCAAAATAGAGGTTTTTACAAGTTTATAGCCAGCTATCTCTCATTCCGAGGTGAAATCATAACTTCTCAGGACTATAGTGTCATTTGCTGGTGACATAGTCCCCAGTGCCGGCCACGCCGCGTACTCACCATGATGGCCCGCAGTCCGCGCGCGCCGGTCTTGCGCTCCATGGCGAGCGCGGCGACCGCCTTCAGAGCCTCGTCGCTGAACGACAACTCGCACTTGTCCATCGCGAACAGCAGCTTGTATTGTGACACCTGGCCGACAAACGATAACTCGCATTCAACAGACGGACAAATACATTTACAAAAATCCTTTCGTAAAAAATTGGCAGTCATAGGAACTGCCGATAGAAAAGAAAACTTCTCAGAATTTGGTAGTTTACTTTGGAAACTACGCGGGTGGAACCGGAGAGCGTGGCGGAGAGCAAGCTCATATTACCGAGTTTACCCGAAGATTCTTACATTTACGAACGTGACGCTTGAGCTCAATTCACCGCCCGCGGGAAATCTGTATTTTGTGCGCCAAAAGATTTCACTTTAAGAAGATCGTGTTTTTTTTTTAAATAAAGAGTGACTAGACGATCAGTACATGTGCCTGATGGTAAGCAACATGCCTGACACATAACAGCACAGTGACACGCAGCTATTGGAACATGAAGAGTCCAAATCATTACCTAGCACTGCGCTCGTCACCCAGAGATCTAAGATCTTATATCTCTAAGGTCTGTAATTTTTCTGGAAACATTGCCCTTCAAACCGGAACACAGTAATGTTTGCCCATTACTGCTTGGCGGTAGAATAACTGGCAAAGGTGTGGTACTTCCCCAGGCGGACTCTGCCAAGAGCCCTGCCACTACAAAAAAAATTGGACGAAATATTTTTTAAGTAAAACATTGGTTGTCTGTGAAGTCGGTTGGTTTACGGACGCTAGTTTAACGTGACAACGTCATAACAACATTTATAGACGAGACGGAAACTTACAATGAGCGTAATGGGACATAACGGGACACATTTTCGTGCATGCAACCGGCGTTCATCGATTTATTAGACGTTGTCACGTCAAAAACTTTGTTTGGCGCACCACATACAGATTTCCTGTGAACTGTGAATTGAGCTCACGTTCGTAAATGAAAGAATCTTCGGGTAAACTCGGATGACCTAGATGGCCACGGCCATGCCCACGCCCTCTGGTTTCACACGCTTAGTTTCCAAAGTGAGCTACCAGCTACTGAGTTGACAGATTTTTCTCTTATATCGGCAGACTTTATGACTGCCATTTTTTTTATTATTATTTTCTTCACAAGTGTTTTCTAAGCTATTGCATAGCTTTTATCGCGGGCCTGAGGACCGAATTTTAGTGATCGTGCATCTCTTTCTTATGTTCACAAGAAAGAGGGATGGAAGACCGTAACGCCGTCCTCCCCACTCGGTCATTCGACTTTGAATCTTATCTGTATTAGCTTTACAGACTAAATGCTCTTAGCTGTCGAAGACTGACTAGATTGTATACTTCTCTGCATTTTTTTATGGTAAACAAACGTCACTCTTTCAAAATAAAAGCAATTCCGAAAAATTGTTAACATGCCTATTGCTTATGTTGATAAAAATGCATGCAACATGCAATAGCTTTACCGCGCAAGTCCCCGAGTGCCACACTTCTTTTTTTTAAATAATAAGTGACGAGACGAGCAGGACATGTGCCTGATGGTAAGCAACATGCCTGCCACATAACAGCACAGTGACACGCAGTGTGTTGGAAAACATCGTATGATACACGTGTGCATTGATGATTACCGGCCTCGTCTCTCTTAATACCCTCGCCTAGCGGCTCGGGTCTCAATGGCACCTCAGCGATAATCACGAACATTACAAACTTTTACACTTTACACGCTAATCAAAAGATAAACAAACTAAAATAACAACTAAAATATAACAGGTGTAATGAAATAAATTATGCAACGTTACGTATTACGTATTCGACTCACCATCGCGTTCTTGGGCTCGGTGAGTATCCGCACGAGCAGGTCCTGGTTGAGGCTGTGGAAGGGCACCAGCACTGGGAACCGACCCACGAACTCCTGCGGACGAGGACGACACACATCACTCACTCACTCGTTACATCGCAACTTATCGTACTTATCAATAGGCCAGTAAGAATTTGTATCGAACTATGCACTTAATTTCCGATCCCTATTTTTTTATGTAAGGATTAGAATCATTTACTGAGCATAAAATCACAAGCTGACAGATTCAGGTGGAACTTCAAGCGCCATGTTGAAAACACGTTTTTGCCCGATATCTCCAAAACTATGCACTTTAGAGGAAAAGTTACCGAGACTATTACTGTAGAAAATAAAATTTCGCATCTTTTGTTTTCAGCAAACCTTTTTACAACGTTTACGATTTATTATGATTAATTATCATAACAAACCTTTAAACGATCATTTGCAAACTGGCTGAACGTAGCGCGGCATAGCAGCGCGTAGCAGTGGCGCTACGTACCGGGGTGTAGCAGGGTAGTGGCGCTACGTACCGGGGTGTAGCAGGGTAGTGGCGCTACGTACCGGGGTGTAGCAGGGCAGTGGCGCTACGTACCGGGGTGTAGCAGGGTAGTGGCGCTACGTACCGGGGTGTAGCAGGGTAGTGGCGCTACGTACCGAGGTGTAGCAGGGTAGTGGCGCTACGTACCGGGGTGTAGCAGGGTAGTGGCGTTACGTACCGGGGTGTAGCAGGGTAGTGGCGCTACGTACCGGGGTGTAGCAGGGCAGTGGCGCTACGTACCGGGGTGTAGCAGGGTAGTGACGCTACGTACCGGGATCATGCCGAAGTCGATGAGGTCGCGCGCCTGCACCTTGCGCAGCCAGCCGTCGCGCTCGTCGTTCTCGTCGCGCGCGGAGTCGAGCGGCGACGCGTCGTTGGCGGCGGCCTGCACGGCGGCGCGCCGGCCCGAGCGCGCGTCCCACGCGCCGAACCCGAGGTACTTCTCGTTGTTGCGCCGCTGCACCAGCCTGGTACGACACACGCCAAGCATTCACGTTAACGCTCTTTTACATTTATCGTACATTTATGAATAAAGATAAGTATCAAAGAAAAACAACACTGAGGACTTTTAAAAGGAACTATAGAAGCCACAGATTTCTAAACAGATGAAACCTTCGTGAACGACACTGTGAGGCCAGTCATTAGTTATGTATGCGTGACAGCTCTCACCGACGTTGTCAAATTACTCACGTTGGTGTGCGTGTAATGTTCCCAGTCTTAAGAAAAAAATCCCACTATATTGTTGTCTTAGCTTCGGAAATCTTCGCGTATAATAAACACATATATTATAATGTTAAAATAATTGATTGTTACACCGATTGTATATTATGGAAGGATTTCTTGTTGTTACTATTTCCATCCTATGAATTTTGATTTTGCATGCAACTAAAAATTCGAATATTCGTACAGAAAATTCGGAATAAAAAAACAACGCCTAATAATAGTAAAAGTCATGTGTGTGTTTACTTTGAGTATTCTATCGGAGCTTCTTGTGAAATTTTGAATATTATGCTTGACAAAAGGTGGCAACTACCTACTCATTTAATATCGGTGAACACAGGAGGTGCAGAGAATTTTTGTCAACTGATTTGATGTTGGGTGGCCAGATCATTCAATTTGTTTAATATCCAATCTTTGTCTGGACGCGTGTCGAAAATGAAAAGTTCACCTTTTTAAAAATGTTGATACAAACCAACGAAAACCGTCTAAGAGTTTTTGTAAATCAGTTGAACATTATTCACATCGCCACCCAAAGTTACGTCGTCCAAATACCTAACGTTTATATTGGACTAGAGACGTTTAATGATAGAGCGAATGGCCAGGGCGAAGGTCGCATGGCCGAAGATTCACCAAGTTGATAGCCAACGGAAGATAGCATAGGATTGTTTTGATAATTTTGTGGGTCTGCCATAACATTGCCAAAGAAAATTGTAGAAGTCAAGATATTTATTCTTCACTTCGGACAACGGGGCTCCACGATCAACCAAATGAAAGGCGTTTTTGACGTACACCTTTAACAGTCTTCTCCCCAATTTTGGACAAAGAAAGTCAGGACAGAATGAACAGCAGCCTCACGTCCACTCAGAGAACCAAAATCAAGTTTGTTGGGACAGAGAGCTCGAAAGTGCAACGTTTTATACCTACAACCCACCTTGGCAGCAAGGACAGTATATGTGGTGCCAACAGCGATTGGCCTGATCCCAACATCTTTTTTGGGTAAGTATGTACGCACAAATTAGCACCGTATAAAACTTCGACAATGTCACTACTGACTCGACCAGATAACATGAGGTTGATTAAAACGATTAGATCTCTCAAAAGAACTCGCCTACTTTTTTAAGCTCCACTATACCTACTTACAAGTATTAAAACTTGCTTCATAACTATAGTTTTCATCAACACTATTAGTATTTTTATAACCACTAGTAATAACGTGGATTTGTGCTAAGCATCGATTGACATTAAATTGAAAAAATACGATTATAAAAATAGGGTTTAAAATAGAATAATACAAACTGCTTAAGTACATAAATAATTTGGTCTACGAGTATCTTCAAAAAAATCATAATCTATATTTTACCTTAACTTTAGGGAAAATAATTTCAATTTAGTACAAGAACACTAACCCATTTTCGTTGAGGTGTTGTGTTTCTATTCATCAATCGAAATGAAATCGCCTAAATTATACAAAAAGCAGTAAAAATATTCAAACTTTCCTATGAAATGATATTCCTCTTTCCTTTTCTTATTTTTGGGAACAATGTTTGCAATATTTGAAGACACAAGACGGCATAATCTTGTACAAAACTTAAAATCACACGGGACTCCCGTACGAGACGGAAGTCCGTTTCGTACTGACTGGAGTTTGTATTTGCTTTGGCGTTTGATATTTGTTTTCTGGACCTAAGGATCTGTGTTCTGCACGTTCCATCTGCCTTTTGTTTTAGAAATCTGTGATAGAAGCCATATAACTTGTGTTTTAGAGGCATTACATAATAGACACGATGACCAGCAAAATCCCGATCTCCTCCGGGCTTGCCGTAAGGAACTTCTAAATCTTTCTAAATATTTCAAAAACACAGTGTTTAGAAGCTTCGAGTGACATCACGTTATTATACGATTTTTAGTTCCACGTTACGTCACTACCTCCACTCCGGGAGTTTGAGGATCTGTAATTTTTTAATCATTTGGTAAAACAAAAAATAAGGAACTAATTAAAATGACAATGGAGCCGCAGTAGTTTTTTGTTCTACCTACACAATCCTCTCGACACTTTGGTAGTAGCATTCGTATCTTTTTTCACTGCGGAGCGTGAAAATGTAGTACTTTTCTGTATTGAAATTGTTATAAAGTTTTAATATGTTAAATAGTTAATTTACTTGGATAGTTCACGAAAATGATGAAAATGAAGATGGAAGCCATAGGGTTGTCGTTGTCTATGAAAGTGAAAAACTATATAACTCAGAATTTATATAATAAATAATATTATACATAGCTCACTTTGGAAACTACGCGAGTGAAACGCGAGTCGATTACTAGCGGAATCCCAACCGCTAATGATCGGCTCTACATACGAGCACTAGAATTAGATTTGAAATGTACCCAACTCCCCCCTATTTTCCTCTTCTTCTTCTTCTTATCCAAGAAATGTGTAAAAATAGACAATAGGCGTGTCGACTCATTTTTGATTTAATGTGCCATCAAAAGGCTACTCAATAACTAAAACATAGGCGAAAGAATTACTTTGTTATCTTAAAAACTTCCCGTGATATCACGAGTTTAAAATCACAATTTTGGACTCTCCCAAAAACACTTCATACAAATCACTACAGAAACGTGACGTCACTGAGTATTTTCTATGCGTCGCGCGTAAAGTTTGTATGGTAGCTATATTAAATATTGCGTTTAGGAAACTGGTTTCATAGCAAAAGTAACTTGAAATTGAATGGGTTATCCAATGGTATAATACATTTTCTAATAATTTCGTACTTTTAAAATGGACTTGCCCATCCAGCTTTGAATGATCAAAAAGTAAGTTAAACTAAAAATATATCAAAATTAAAATTGGTACATATTTTATTCTATTTAAATACTGTCATTATATCAAATAATTTAATATAATTGCAGGACCTGTTTACACGCCTATTGTAATGACAAAGATCACGGAGCCTGTGGAGTGGCAAATTTATAAAAATAAACCAAAGAAACGATGAAAAATGAGAATGAGATGTGGAGGCCGACCTGTCGAGGCCGTTGTAGGCGCCGCTGGCCACGAACAGGATGTTGGTGGTGTCGACCTGCACGGCGTCGCCGCGCAGCTTGCGCGAGTTGATGTGGTACCTGTCGAGGCCGTTGTAGGCGCCGCTGGCCACGAACAGGATGTTGGTGGTGTCGACCTGCACGGCGTCGCCGCGCAGCTTGCGCGAGTTGATGTGGTACCTGTCGAGGCCGTTGTAGGCGCCGCTGGCCACGAACAGGATGTTGGTGGTGTCGACCTGCACGGCGTCGCCGCGCAGCTTGCGCGAGTTGATGTGGTACCTGTCGAGGCCGTTGTAGGCGCCGCTGGCCACGAACAGGATGTTGGTGGTGTCGACCTGCACGGCGTCGCCGCGCAGCTTGCGCGAGTTGATGTGGT
This sequence comes from Ectropis grisescens, assembly GCA_017562165.1. Taxonomy (NCBI): domain Eukaryota; kingdom Metazoa; phylum Arthropoda; class Insecta; order Lepidoptera; family Geometridae; genus Ectropis; species Ectropis grisescens. The sequence goes on along the minus strand of CM029787.1, from coordinate 25,425,042 downwards.
ACCTGTCGAGGCCGTTGTAGGCGCCGCTGGCCACGAACAGGATGTTGGTGGTGTCGACCTGCACGGCGTCGCCGCGCAGCTTGCGCGAGTTGATGTGGTACCTGTCGAGGCCGTTGTAGGCGCCGCTGGCCACGAACAGGATGTTGGTGGTGTCGACCTGCACGGCGTCGCCGCGCAGCTTGCGCGAGTTGATGTGGTACCTGTCGAGGCCGTTGTAGGCGCCGCTGGCCACGAACAGGATGTTGGTGGTGTCGACCTGCACGGCGTCGCCGCGCAGCTTGCGCGAGTTGATGTGGTACCTGTCGAGGCCGTTGTAGGCGCCGCTGGCCACGAACAGGATGTTGGTGGTGTCGACCTGCACGGCGTCGCCGCGCAGCTTGCGCGAGTTGATGTGGTACCTGTCGAGGCCGTTGTGTGGCGCCGCTGGCCACGAACAGGATGTTGGTGGTGTCGACCTGCACGGCGTCGCCGCGCAGCTTGCGCGAGTTGATGTGGTACCTGTCGAGGCCGTTGTAGGCGCCGCTGGCCACGAACAGGATGTTGGTGGTGTCGACCTGCACGGCGTCGCCGCGCAGCTTGCGCGAGTTGATGTGGTACCTGTCGAGGCCGTTGTAGGCGCCGCTGGCCACGAACAGGATGTTGGTGGTGTCGACCTGCACGGCGTCGCCGCGCAGCTTGCGCGAGTTGATGTGGTACCTGTCGAGGCCGTTGTAGGCGCCGCTGGCCACGAACAGGATGTTGGTGGTGTCGACCTGCACGGCGTCGCCGCGCAGCTTGCGCGAGTTGATGTGGTACCTGTCGAGGCCGTTGTAGGCGCCGCTGGCCACGAACAGGATGTTGGTGGTGTCGACCTGCACGGCGTCGCCGCGCAGCTTGCGCGAGTTGATGTGGTACCTGTCGAGGCCGTTGTGAGGCGCCGCTGGCCACGAACAGGATGTTGGTGGTGTCGACCTGCACGGCGTCGCCGCGCAGCTTGCGCGAGTTGATGTGGTACCTGTCGAGGCCGTTGTAGGCGCCGCTGGCCACGAACAGGATGTTGGTGGTGTCGACCTGCACGGCGTCGCCGCGCAGCTTGCGCGAGTTGATGTGGTACCTGTCGAGGCCGTTGTAGGCGCCGCTGGCCACGAACAGGATGTTGGTGGTGTCGACCTGCACGGCGTCGCCGCGCAGCTTGCGCGAGTTGATGTGGTACCTGTCGAGGCCGTTGTAGGCGCCGCTGGCCACGAACAGGATGTTGGTGGTGTCGACCTGCACGGCGTCGCCGCGCAGCTTGCGCGAGTTGCGCTCGGGCACCGACACCACCGCGCCCTCCAGCATCTTCAGCATGCCCTGCTGCACGCCCTCGCCTGACCCAAACACACACTCCAATAAATAAATAAATAAATATCGGTGGACAACTCACACACAACACCATGTGACCCCAAACTAAGCAAAGCTTGTACTATGGCGGCCAAATAGCTCATATAATACATATACAGTTTTAAATACATACTTATTAAAAATAGAAACACCCAGACACAGTGCAAACATTTGAATTCATCACACAAATATTTGCACTGGGTGGTAATCGAACCCACGACCCTCGGCTTCGCAGGCAGAGTTACTACCCACTAAGCCACGAGGGCAGTCAAGTCAAAGTACTTTAATTCATAAATGTACAATTTACACGCCAATTAATAAAAAATAAAACCAAAAGAAAGAGCATACAAATTGAATACATTTTCAAAGTTCGAAATGACTACTTTACTGTATTACAATAATTATTGTACAGAAAACTGCCAAGCATTATACGAGTATAATATGTCTTTATTACAATTGTACTGACCCATGTCAAATTTATTTCTTTACATTTTTATGGGAACTTTGACATCACTCTCTAACAAGAACAAAATTAAAAATTTTGATTAACCCCCGACTACCTTAGATTTGTTATCTGTAGAACATTCTACTAGTCAAGCCCTTTCATTTGATACCCATATTAAGGGAATTGTGAAAAAGGAAATGTAATTCGCCATTTTGTGGTAGCGGCCATCTTGGATTTGAAATTTGTCATAGTGCAAAGTATTCTACTAATCAAGCCCTTTCATTTGATACCCATATTGAGGCAGTAGTGAAAAATATTATATAATTCGCCATTTTGGATGGCGATGGCGATGGCGATGGATTGGACGCCATGGTGGCGGCCATCTTGGATTTGAAATTTGTTATAGCGTTTAGTACTCTACTAGTCAAGCCCTTTCATTTGATACCCATATTGAGGTAGGTTGTGAAGAAATATTTTGTCCGCCATTTTGTGGAGGCGGCCATTTTGAATCGATATTAACCAAACATAGCTAAGAACACCCGCACGGATATTAACTTTCAAATAAAAAAAACCGCATCGAAATCGGCCCATCCGTTTGAGCTCTACGGTGCCACAGACAGACACACACACACAGACAGACAGACAGACAGACCGACAGACAGACAGACAGACAGACATCGACGTCAAACTTATAACACCCCTTTTTTTTGTCGGGGGTTAAAAAAATTCGCTGTAACTATAAAAAGTTTGATCGTAAGTCGTTGAAAATCGTTGAAGTCGGAGCCGGGGGAGAGTGTGAGTGGTACACCAAAACAACTTTCCATTTTAATAGTAACAAGACAAATAAATTGATAGTCATAGGAACTGTCGATAGAAGTAAAAACTTGTAACTCAGAATTTGATAGCTCACTTTGGAAACTACGCGGGTGAAAACGGAGGGCGTGGCCATGAGCATGGACATCTAGAAATGTTCACGCTTTTCTAGATGACCAATGGGAAATGCTGACGCATTTCTAGATGGCCAGTGGCCATGGTCCCGAGTTTACCCGAAGATTTCTTATCATTGCCGAGCGTGACGCTAGAATTCAATTCACATCCCACGAAAAACCAAATCAAAAATATTGCTGGACACTCACACCACACCATCTGACCCCAAACTAAGCAAAGTTTGTACTATGGAAGCCAGCTAGCTGATGTAATGCATACATAATTTTAAAAACATACTTTTTATACATAGAACCCAGACACGATATAAATATTTATGTTCATCACGCAAATATTTGCACAGGGTGGGGATCGAACCCACTACCCTCGGCTTAGCAGGTAGACTAACTAACCAAACTTACGAACTAAGCCACGAGCCCAGTCATATTTTAATCAAGTTACGGCTAATCTGTAAGTTACAGCTGCTCTAGTAAATTACGACTAAACAGCGACTGCCTACTTGGAGCCCCTGAATGAAGGAAAACATCTTGAGGAAACCGGTATATTCCAAGAATCTTTCAGAGGTCATGCATCATCCACCATCCCGCACTGGGGCAGCGTGGTAGATTATGACCTTGACTCTCTCCTTGCGAGACAAGGTCACGAATCCCAGCAGTGGAAACATTTACTGGGGCTGCTTGCGCTGTTTTCAAGGAACTATCATTCATTCGACAATTATATTTTACTATATAATTACACTAGCTATTATTCGCGACTTCGTCAGCGCGAAATAAATATTAAGATAACTGAAGCAGTATTTGCACTTATCATGTCTTTATTTTTTAGCTATAATGAATTTACCTCCGACATCTCTTAATTGGTGTATCCCGGGTACGGCACCAATTTTGTCAACTTCGTCCAGGAATACGATGCCGGTCTGCGCTCGCTCCACGCTGAAATCACGCAAAATGGAAGTCAATGCCACTGTAGGGATTTTCTCGTGTACATGTGCAGATCAAAATAAATAACATATTATTATATCGACGAGAATCTCCTGAAGGTCGAGAAGGACAAGGTCAATAAGCATATTGGCATAGGTTTATCCTACAATCTCGATAGCCTAGGTGGATACCGCTTTATAGGATGCTGTTTGACGATCATAGCCCTGGAATTCCATTGCGTAACTAAAATGAATATAGTCTTGATTTCACACAAGTTTCGTAACAATAGTAGGTATTTCGTACTAAAAAAAATACGAAGATAATAGCGCTTAGAAGTTTCGGATGTCATCACGTCTATATACAATTTTTACGTAGACGTGACGTCACAACCCTCCACTCCGGAAGTTTCATGATCTTTTTCGAATTTTACAAATTTCAAAGAATAAAAAAGTATTGTCTCCTCCGATATTTTACCATAATTCTACTCTGCGAACTAGCAGAGAAAGCAGGCTGTAAAAAACACCAAAAGTACGCGACAATGGAACCACAGTATTATTTTGTACCAGTAGCCGTGGAAACCTTGGGCAGTTGGGGAGCCGAGGCTAAAACCTCGGTGAGAGACATTGGTACATTGGACGTATTCGCGGTAAAAGCGGTGACTCCCGGTCTGCCTCGTTTCTGGTGAAAAGGATTTCTATTGCAATGCATCGGGCTCGCCGAGCTCGCCCTGAGCCGAGTTACGTACTCGAAGCCGCGTAACGAACTCGAAGTCACGTAACGTACTCGAAGCCGCGTAACGTACTCGAAACCGTGTAACGTACTCGAAGCCGTGTAACGTACTCGAAGTCACGTAACGTACTCGAAGCCGCGTAACGTACTCGAAACCGTGTAACGTACTCGAAGCCGTGTAACGTACTCGAAGTCACGTAACGTACTCGAAACCGTGTAACGTACTCGAAGCCGCGTAACGTACTCGAAACCGTGTAACGTACTCGAAGCCGTGTAACGTACTCGAAGCCGTACTCGAAGCCGCGTAACGTACTCGAAGCCGTGTAACGTACTCGAAGCCGCGTAACGTACTCGAAACCGTGTAACGTACTCGAAACCGTGTAACGTACTCGAAGCCGCGTAACGTTGAAACCGTGTAACATACTCGAAGCCGCGTAACGTACTCGAAGCCGCGTAACGTACTCGAAGCCGCGTAACGTACTCGAAGCCGCGTAACGTACTCGAAGCCGCGTAACGTACTCGAAGCCGCGTAACGTACTCGAAGCCGCGTAACGTACTCGAAGCCGCGTAACGTACTCGAAGCCGCGTAACGTACTCGAAGCCGCGTAACGTACTCGAAGCCGCGTAACGTACTCGAAGCCGCGTAACGTACTCGAAGCCGTGTAACGTACTTGAAGTTGGCGTCCTGCAGCAGCTTGGCGATGACGCTCTCGATGTCCTCCCCGACGTAGCCAGCCTGCGTCAGCGTGGTGCAGTCGCAGATCGCGAACGGCACGTCCAGGCACTGCGCTATCGTCTGCGCCAGCAGCGTCTTACCTGGAAACAACAATTACGATGCTATCAATCTGCGATCATCACTTAGTTGACATACATGAACCTAAAGAAAAGAAAGCTCAAGCTACCTAGGGGTCCAGAAGATACATTACTTACTTAAAATCAGTTATTTGGACATTTCCTATGACTGCCAATTTATTATTATTACTATTGAAGTGGAAAGTTGTTTTGGTGTACCACTCACACTCTCCCCCGGCGGGAAATACGTGAAGTAATGTATCTTCTGGACTCCATATCTCAAAATTGACCGTCTAAGCAAGTGAGCGGGTAAGCATGTGTTCTTAGTACGTACTAACTCTACTCAATCGTCCACATTTCATCTATCAGAAAATACGTGACGTCTGGCGGCTCTGGGATCTTGCTCTATAACTAGGGGCTCAAGATCACATTTTGGCCCATTGTTTTTCAATAGGTTTATCAACGGATCAGTCCAAGAGGACTATTATGGTTATCGTTATGTTTCGATGATGTATATGCATAAGTATAGTTAGTAAAGAAGTTTAAGTAATAAGGTTCAGGTAATAGGTATTAGGGCCTATGTCTTCGCTAGCCCAAAGTTCTGCAGGCAGAGAATCCATCTGAGACCATTAAAATAAATGTCCTGCATAACCTCGTATAAGACGGCACAGCGGTCTAACGATATGTAGTTAAAAACTAGAACTACTTAAAAGAGTTCAAACAAATTAATGTTTAAAATCTGCGATATTTTACGAAACGACAATGTAAATAAAGCTGATGAAAAATGTCATCGTACCGGGAAATCACGAATGAAACAACAGTACCTACATACATTGAAGATCATTCGACATATTATGTATGTAATGAAAAACTTAATTTTGTAATTTATTGAGCTGACATTTCAGACATACACAGAGTTAATTTACACCGACGCGGCACATACGCGACGGCGTAATTACCGCCCGGCCTTTCTGGGAAACGATCACAATGGCTCCAAAGATCCTTTAACTTATTACAATAATTAATACAATTATAAAAGGATAATTGTGTTAATTATTGACTGGTCTTGTGGCTTAGTGGGTAGTAACTCTGCCTGCGAAGCCGAGGGCCGTGGGTTCGATTCCTACCCAGTGCAAATATTTGTGTGATGAATTCAAATATTTGTACTGTGTCTGGGTGTGTTCTATGTATAATATATATTTAAAAACGATTAACTAAGTATTATACCAGCTATCTGGCTTCCATAGTACAACAAGCTTTGCTTAGTATGGGGTCAGATGGTGTTGTGTGTGAATTGTCTACCAATATTTATTTATTACTAGAGGCCCGCCCCGGCTTCGCCCGTGGTACATATATATAACCTACAGCATTCAAGGATTACGTACATATGAAAGAACGGTCAACGTTTTTTAAATCGATCCAGTAGTTCCCGAGATTAGCGTGTTCAAACTATATATATGCCATAGGTTACTTTTGATTCCCAAATTATCGTGCTGTTTACTGGGTCAGAAGTGACACCTGTCGACAACTGGCGGGGATAACTAATTAAATGACGATTGATCAGTTATCGACCGGGGATGAAAAATGATTAAATTACTAAAATGGCTATTAAAAAATAGGGGTTGATCGTAGAAGAGTGAAAACTGAGGATTGTATGTATTTTTGTATGTTGTATCATAAAAAAATAGAAATTAAAAATTTTGTCTAAAAAATAAAAATAAAAAATTTAGGGGTGGTCTACCCCTAAAATTTAAGAGGATGAAAAATAGATGTTGGCCGATTCTCATAGATACCGGATAAGCACAAAAAATTTCATCAAAATCGGTCAAGCTGTTTCGGAGGAGTATGGCAACGAAAACTGTGACACGAGAATTTTATATATTAGATTTATAATAATTAGTACCTGGTTGACCGAGCTTTGCTCGGTTTTTTAAAATGATATTTAGGCAGGTACGAATTACGTAGTGATGACTTACTTAGACCTACTTAAATACGAATTAAATGCGTTTATAAAAGGCTCCAAGTGTAAGATTTACTCAAAAAAAATAATATCCTGAGTGAAAACATCAGGATTCGAACCGAGGCCTGTTGACTCCGAGGGCGAGCATATTCCGTCTGAGCCATTTAGACTTAAATAAAAGTGGCGAAATAAGTTATCGTATTCAAATGACATTGTAGGAGTTTTTCATTGTCTAAAAACGCGCATAAAATGATGTTTTTAAAAAATAAAACCTAGCTAGATCGATTTATCGTCCCCAAAACCCCTTGTATACATAATTTCATGAAAATCGTTCGAGCCGTTTCCGAGATTCAGATTCTATATACTATATACCTACAAGAATTGGTCGTTTAAAGGTATAAGATATTATACAAATACAAAAATCTTTATTGCTGTTTGTAGGTAAGATAAGATGATACAAACATTTTAAAAATTGCCCCATACAAACTGGCCTCTTTTTTTTATTACAGCAAAACATTTAATCACAGCATTATTTTATTTCACTACAAGCTGTGCCACACGGTTTCACTTAGTTGTTTTTTTATTAGCCACACCACAGACTCCGGGCTCCGTAACCTTTGTCATTTGGGTTCTTAACATAAATATATATTTATATCGTGGATCAAAAGTGGAGCAAAAGAAAAGAAAAATAATTTCAACCTAATTTCTAGTGCTCTTTAGTCCGGCTTCGTCTGTTGATCCGATAGCTACCGGTTGTGACTCCGCTAGTATGGAATCGACACGACATCGCCATTTTGCTATTTCCTAAGTCGCCTCCTCCAAGCTCAGAGCCTTCACCTTTACCACGGATGCATTTCTATCCCTGATGGCCATCTATACTCAGAGCCACCACCACGGCCGCATTACTGTCCCTGATGACCATCTGTAGATGTACACTTGGGTGGTTTTCGGTGATGCAGTCAACGTTCGCCCGTTCGCCGTAGAAACTCCGGGTCTCGACAAATGATCGATTGTAGTTGGCTTGTTGTCTAATGTCTAGTGTCTAGTGTAAACTGTAAATTTAACCTCCCACAGTGCGAACTGTAAGGAGGTATCACAAAAATGCCTGATATTAAGCGACGATGCTACGATGTAGCACTTGACAAATATACATCTGCACGCCAAAAGATTAACCTATTCTGCGCTAGTAACACGCCACCGAGTTTTAGCCGCAGACAGCGCCATCTAGTTTCAAACTAAATTACAAGTACCCAGGTATTTAAGGTACGTTGGGGTAAGATCGGATATGGGGTAAGACCATATGAATTGTTTTTTGATCTAATTTCGAATAATTTTCAAACACTCGTAAGATTAAATAAAACGCCATTTTATGGTCCCGCGACCCATAGTTTCTGCTTATCGCTCCGGCAAATCAGAAATGTGCTGTGTGTGAATTAGTAAATTATGCAAAATATTTAGTTTAGAAAGTGAAAGATCGGATGTATTCTTCTAATGGAATCTGTCTTCTAAGCAATAGAGGCTACTATTAATTGCAGTCCGAACTTGCCCTTCGGTGGTAAATATGTTATCGTGATCATAAAAGATAAAGTTTGTTTTGGCAAACGTCTACAACAAAAACTATTAGGCCTGTAAGACAGACAAAATTCACACTTATACTCTGTCTATCCATTAAGCATTGTAGATTTATTTTAAAGATCTGGCATACATTGATCTCCAGAAATTAAATAAATCGCAAGACTATGCTAACTAGTCAAAAATCTGTCCGGAGTTACCCCAACGCACCTTATAGGTCGGCCGCTTTTTTTTTTTTTTGTTCTGCTATTGTATTGTACTATTGCTATAGTATTGGCGGTATCTACTATTGTACGAAGGGACGAATTGGTATTTTTTATGAAGGCGAACCGAACATGACTTGTGTTTTGATATTTTATTCCAATGATGAGAAAACATTTACTATCATCACAGTCTATTAAATCATACAGTCGTTCGACGAATTCGTTTAGACGGGGCAATCGTGTGGGACGTGCGGGGTGAGACGCGGGAAGCGCTCCTGCAGTGCCTGCATTACAATGTTAGTATTGCAGGAGCGCGGCTCTGGGCTGACGCCTTCCGTATGTTTTAATTTTATTTTGGTAATAAGCATTTTTGTTTGCGACAACCCTACCCGTGTCTAGGCATTATCGGCGTTTCTCCCAAGATCAAAGGCGATTAACTACTGGTAGTATTTCTTTATACTGTGTTATTATTATATTATATGAAAGTTAAGTACATAGTTGGGTATTTGCTCAGAATACAGAACAAGGCAATTTTATTCTATAATAATCTGAGGTTATATGCAAATATTTTACAATGATCCGGGTACAGGAGACTATTAACTGAACTATTTGGCAAAAAGCTTTCAGCTTCTGTTACTGTACGATACTCGTACTACAAAATCACCACCACTTCAGCGGCAGCCGAATTCGTACTGTTTGCGGTGTCATTTTGATAGACATTGTATGATGAGTACCTACCCTACAATTACTGAGTAAGGTAAGTATAATTTTTATACTACATAAGTGTAAACGTAAATAAAAATTAAATAAATAGATACATAAATATCACTTTCAAGAATATAGCTTGACTTAAGAAGAAGAAGAGAAGAGTTCGCTTGGAACAAACACCACGACGCTAAATGTTTTTTTAATAAAAACATACATACGGTCGAATTGAGAAACCTCCTTTTTTGAAGTCGGTTAAAAAATAAAGATAAAACCCTCCCAGACCGTCATAACTCCCTTTAGAATAATTCATTGCTGGACAATTCACACACAATTACCATCTGACCCCAAAATAAGCAAAGCTTGTACTATGGCGGCCAGATAGCTGATATAATACTTATGTAAATACGTCCTTAATATACATAGAAACACCCAGACACAGTACAAGCATTTGAATTCATCACACAAATATTTGCACTGGGTGGGAATTGAAACCACGACCCTCGGCTTCGCAGGCAGTGTGAATGTGTGATTTGCATCGAAAACGGTTTTAAACGTTACACTTGTATTGCAACTATAAAAACTTAAATCACTTGTACTTTCTTTCCTAGCGTATTATAACTTCATTTAAAATAGCATATGTATGTTACATCAAAAACGATTTTAAACTTTATAGTTTTCCACTACAAAAACTTAATCGCGTGTACGTTTGTCTTCTTTCTATCAGGTCATCTTTCCTAGCGTACTATAATTCAATTTAAAAACAGAATATTTTTGTTACATCGAAAACGATTTTAAACTATAGAGTTTTCCACAATAAAAACTTAATCGCGTGTACGTTTGTCTTCTTTCTATCTGGCCATCTTTCCAATATTTATGTTACATCGAAAACGAGTTTAAACTTTATAGCTTTCGACTATAAAACTCAGATCGCATGTAATTTTGTGTTATTTCTACCAAGCCCTCTTTCCCAGCGTACCACCACGCGCCTACGATCTCGCAACAAGTGCGCACGCGGTGCCAATTTGCCGACATCCGTCGTCTCGCATACCAATAGAACCTGCGCTAGTTGTGATTGCGAGCGCTCGTCTCATTATTATTTACCCGACTACGCAACATGATGGAAGGTATTGTTCTTACTACGTGTGTTTTTGAAAAAACTTCATGTGGTGCGCCCCAGACAGATTTTTTCGTGGGATGTGAATTGAACTCAAGCATCACGCTCGGGAATGAAAGAAATCTTCGGGTAAGCTCGGGACCATGGTCATGGCCACACCCTCCGGTTTCGGCCGCGTAGTTTCCAAAGTAAGCTATCAAATTCTGAGTTATAAGTTTTTCACTTTTATCGGCAGCTCCTATCACTGTCATTTTTTAACCCCCGACCAAAAAAAGGGGTGTTATAAGTTTGACGTCGATGTCTGTCTGTCTGTCTGTCTGTGTGTGTGTCTGTCTGTGGCACCGTAGAGCTCAAATGGATGGGCCGATTTCGATGCAGTATTTTTTATTTGAAAGTTAATATCCGTGCGGATGTTCTTAGCTATGATTGGTTAATATCGATTCTTGAATCGAAGGCCGCCGCCACAAAATGGCGGAACAAATATTTCTTTACAACCTACCTCAATATGGGTATCAAATAAAAGGGCTTGAATAGTAGAATACTATAAATTAAAAAAAAAACTAATCTAAGATGGCCGCTACTACAAAATGGCGAATTATATTATTTTTTTCACTACTCTCTCAATATGGGTATCAAACGAAAGGGCTTGACTAGTAGAATACATTGCACTATGACAAATTTCAAATCCAAGATGGCCGCTTCCACAAAAGGGCGAAATACATTTCTTTTTCCACAACTCCCTTAATATGGGTATTAAATGAAAGGGCTTGACTAGTAGAATGTTGTACAGATAACAAATCTGAGGTAGTCGGGGGTTAATCAAAATTTTTAATTTTGTTCTTGTTTATTTTCAATTATCTTTTCGTTGGGAAGAGTGAACTCACACTTTCCGTTTTATTTGATTATAGGAAGCGGTGAACGCCGGACGTTTACACCTATCGCTATTCGTTCTACAACCAAAATAAGTGGAACCGCAGTATACCCCGCCGCTAGTGATTCTAACGGGTCAAGTAGATTGGCAGCTGGAAACCACTCGCGCTACACACAGAGACGCAATTCGTTAACAATTTTAAGGTGCTCAATTTATAGAGCACATCATTCGATTTATATCCATGGTTTAGTTCTAGTTTTGTAATAGAATGGTAAAGTGGGATTTGTTGCGTCTGCGCAGAATAGTTCAGTCGCGGTCTCGTAACACGAGTGGGTCTGCGCTGCCGGTCTCGTCTCCCGCGCCGCATACCAATAGCCCCCGAGCTAGTTGAGAGTCCGCGTGGCGGCCGCCCACCCGGTTATTTATGCCACCCAGGTCTTCAAATGGATTTTAGATAGAGTCTTATTTGATCGTACTAATGCATTTTACATCGCGTTTGGAAACTTACGACCGATGATCGGGCTGAGTGGCGTATTATTATAGGAGAGGCCTATGTCCAGCAGTGGACCAACACAGGCTGATGATGATGATGATGATGAAATACTCGTAGTGGCGTTTAGATGAATTTAAAGATGGCAGAAATGTAGAAACCGCTTAATCGATAGTTAATGTCAAATCTAGCATCCTACAAAACAATCTTCATAGGTACATCTCTCTAAGCTAGCACCATCATCGTGGTCCTCATTTACGTATTCGTCAACAGCGAACCCTGGTAGGTTGTGCGCGCGAACATAGCAATAAAGGGCGGGTCTTCTGCCGCCTAAATAAATCGGCTTTAGCCAATCACCAATCATAACCTACATACTATATGATTGGTGATTTATGGTTCGATGTTGGCTCCGCCCCACTACTTTTACGTCATTTTCTCTGATTTTAGGACTCGTGTGTGGACGCTTTTAGGCGGTAGACCTCCGGCCCTTCAACCGCCTAACTAAATCGGCTTTCGCTTTGCTATTGCAGTCTCTATCATTTCAAGCGGAAAGAAAAGAGAGATAAATATCAAACCTTTTCTTCGTTCTGCGATGGACCCCCGGGTCTCGCAACAACAATCGTATTTTGCTCGTACATTAATATTACTGGTTGAAGGCATATTTATTGATTTGAATAAAAAAATGATAAAATAAAACAAAACTAGTAATAGTTATGTTAAATTATTTTGAACACAGTCTTGACCTTGGCAGACGAGTTTGTATCGGGCGTACGTTACATAATGAATGTAACCAGATTGATGTTTTAATACAATGTTAAGTTATGTAAATTCTTCCACCAAGGTGCTAAGAACATAATATAAGTTTCCATTTGCGTGGTAAGTTTCAACGAGAAAAATGTTCCAGCTTCTTAATAAGGGTACAAATCTACAAACAAATATAAGGTCAAGCTCATAATACTGAAATCTGACGACGAACCAAAGTTCGGGACGTCTGAACATCCGGGGCAAAACTAGAACAAAGTTGCACAAGATATTGTTCAATACTCAATCGTTTATTGCTTCATTATGTTACAGATAGTATGAATTAGGTATACAGATAGAATTTAGTATAAAATTAAGTCGCAACACAATATCCAATCGGGCATTGCAATTCAATTATCGTTTTGGAGCGAAGTGTTACGTTTCACAGTCAATTACCAAGTTTTCATCCTCGAAGGTTCTCAGGTCGTCAGTTCAAAACTCGGATATACTATAATAGGCTTTGGACAGCAGCAGATTTCTCAAAGTCCTAATAAATTTATGCTCATCTTCGATTTCCTTTAATTTGATGGGAAGCTTATTATATATTTTTATAGCCATCGCATGCGGACCGGTACTATGTAACGTAAGTTTTGATGTCGGTATGTTCAAATTATATTTATAGAATGTCCTAATAGGGTAGCGCCGGTTGTCTGCTTGTTAGGCAGTGTGACGAAAGATGGAGCAAAGTTGTGATGGAATGATGGCCGAACCAAGGTCCGAGTGTTGTAGTGAAGAAGAGTCGATTATTTGTACGTATAGCGGATCGACTCCAGGCTCGATATGCACAGAACTCGATTGACCTACCTACCCTTTGTAATTTAAACACGGTCGAACAGTTTTTGACAAATCAACAAAAAATTTAAAAATTGAACACATTGAAACCTCGCTGTATCTTAGGAACAGTGCGTTATTGATATCGAATTATCGAAATATTACTTGGGTTTCACAAATTTTGCAAAAATTAAATGAATGCTGAACTGTGAACTAGGTATATACTTTTTGTTGAATGTTGAAATGTGAACTATGTACATACTTTTTAGATTCAACCTTCGATATTATACAGTGCTACAAATTATTTTGTATTTCCATTTCTGTTGTGATTTTGCATTTTAGAAGTAGAAACAAATGCAATGTTATGACCCCTTAATCCTTTTTGTTTGATATATAAGTATCATCATCAATAGCCCATTAGATGTTCCCACTGCTGGGACTCGGGGCCTTCTCTCGCAAGGAGATAGTTAAGGCCATAATCCACCACGCTGGCCTAGTGCGGGTTGGTGGATGACACATGACCTCGAAAGATTCTAGGTACATGTTGGTTTCCTCACGATGTTTTTCTTCACCGGTTTTAAGTTAGCGGCATTTTGCACATGACTTCGAAAAGACAGTGGTGCGTGTGGTGGGATTCGAAACCAGGGGTTCCGGATCGGCAGTCGCCGTTCTCCCGACTAGACCAGCCGCAACTGCAAACCTTCTATCGATAAAAAAAGAATAGAATTTATTTGATTTGTTTTAATACGCTAACCTGATCTAAACACAGAGTTTACATTTACTACGTATAGAGTTAGAACAAACGCTTTACACCGAAAGCACGGGTCTGATCGCTCTTGCCTTGTCGCTCTTGTGGAAGTGTCATACTTTTGTCGCGGCACATCACTATGTAGCCATAGCTAACATACGCCTCATTGGTACAAAGGAACCGTGCGGAAACCCCCTTATCTATTTACTTATTCTGTATCTAAAAGGCTCTAAATAAAAAAACAGTAATATTTCAACCATTTCCATGAGACGCAATGTGGGCAACTTACTAACTGGCAGGTGTAATCGTTTACCTTTCACGACAAGTTACGGTGAAACAATATCAACAACATTTCCTCACCGATAAATAAGATTATAATTAAAAGAGTACGTAAATTGCAAGTATCAAAGCAATACTTTCAAGGAGTTCTCCAATCACTTCGAAAACAATACGAGTGAGTGAGAAATGGCACTAACCCGCCTTGGAAAGTAAATTGTATTACATACTTAATTATATATGAGAAAGTTATGTCTGTGTGTTTATTTATTTATTTATTTACAATTTAAACATGGAACTTACAGTAAAAACCAACGCATTACATGTTTGAGCTAATATAGGCAAGGACTTCGGCCCTGAAATTGCCCAAATTATCGAAGATAATGTCCAAATCTGGATAAATGTGTTACTTTTTCCCGTGTCATTTTGTCAAGTGTTAATTCCCAAATCGGTAGCTCGATTGCATTTAATTTTCGGATGCCGGGTACCGACGGCCTCGCCAAACTCACCAGCCAGGGGAGACGACTTCAGAATACAATGCCCTTCCTTCCACTCGACACCACCAAAACGACACCATCGGTGGTGTCGTATGGAATCACTAGTCCATACGACACCACCGACTAATAGTGAGGTTACCTACATACAAAGTTGTTGATATGAAAACTCCAATTAAGTTCAAGCAGTTTCATTAATGCGGTATGTCATTTGATAAAGTTTATATTTATCTGTCACTCAAATGGTCATCTTGACATTGTTCATTGCAATTTGCATATTATTGTCTTTCCGTCCGAATATTTTAATTTTTCACAATGGACATGAATACTAATACTGACGACATAAAATACATAAAAACTAATGGCGGAACACCACATCACTAGGGTGGTGTCGTATGGACTAGTGATTCCATACTACACCACCGATGGTGTCGTTTTGGTGGTGTCGAGTGGAAGGAAGGTACAATGCAATATCTCTTTGCTAAAAATAGCTTTTTGCAAAGCACAAAAACATAAAAATGAACAAAATTAAAAAAAATGATTAACCCCCGACTACCTCAGATTTGTTATCTGTACAACATTCTACTAGTCAAGCCCTTTAATTTGATACCCATATTAAGGGAGTTGTGAAAAAAGAAATGTATTTCGTCATTTTGTGGAAGCGGCCATCTTGGATTTGAAATTTGTCTTAGGGCAATGTATTCTACTTGTCAAGCCCTTTCGTTTGATACCCATATTGAGGTAGTAGTGAAAAAATCCTACAATTCGCCATTTTGTGGTGGCGGCCATCTTCGATTAGATTTTTTTTATAGTGTATAGTGTTCTACTAGTCAAGTCCTTTTATTTGATACCCATATTGAGGTAGGTTGTGAAGAAATATTTTGCCCGCCATTTTGTGGCGGCGGCCATCTTAAATCGGTATTAACCAAACATAGCTAAGAACATCCGCACGGATATTAACTTTCAAATAAAAGAAACCGCATCGAAATCGGCCCATCCGTTTGAGCTCTACGGTGTCACAGACAGACACACATACACAGACAGACAGACAGACATCGACGTCAAACTTATAACACCCCTTTTTTTGGTCGGGGGTTAAAAAACAGAATCTATCAGCAAATCTATTCGCTTTTGGCCTTCGATAAAGAATAAGTACCTAGAATAAATGGATCTGTTTTTTTCCGCACGGTTCCTTTGTGCCAATCGTAAGCAGATGAGATGTGTATATGTTAGCTATGGCGACATAGCGATGTGCCGCGACATAAGTATGACACTTCCACAAGAGCAACAAAACAAGAGCTATCAGACCCGTGCTTTCGGTGTAGAGCGTTTTAACTCAGTACGTAGTATATACATGTAAACTCTTTGTTTTTGGCCAATAATAATAAGTGAGCCGGCACCAGTACCAATCCCTCAAACAAAGTGCCTGGTGACTCTGCATCATTGTAAAATAATAGTCGAAAAAAAAACATTTTTTCAAAGTTAATGAACACTGTGAAAACCTATTAAACGGCGCATACGGTGCGTGGTGTTACGTAATTTAGCACCTTAGCGTGTTAAGTTTAAGGTTGCTTCTGTATATTTGCATACGTGAATCATTAGTATTATCTAATTTTATCGACTGGTTATGTTATGTTAAAATTACATTATTTATTTAAAAGCCAATAAAACTCTAATATCATTCATAAATTCAAAAGTGTGTTTTTGGTACAACTACCGCAAATGAAATGGTTTTTAACCGACTTCAAAAATGGAGGTGGTTATTTTCTATGTTTGTTATCTGAAGCTTTTGACTGGGTGAACCGATTTTAGCATTTCTTTTTTTGTTAGAAAGGGGAGACTTCCCTAATGTTCGCATATAAACATTGTCTGAATACATTTTATTTAATTCCTTCTCGAATATATAAAGAAATTGATAAAATAATTATTATATAAAAAAAACAAATCTCCGAACAACCCACCCTTGACTGTTCCCGGCGCAAAAGTGGCCATGACGATGACGCTCGCTGCGGTCCCACGTTGAAGGGCAATGACCAACCGCCGCGCCGGAGCGGGTTCACTCGTGTTCTCCCTGAGCCTGAGCCCTGATTCTGAGAACCCTTTTCGCATGTAAATGTTACCGAAATTGGTACAGCGTTTTCTCTTATATCAATAAAAATAAAGTGTTTTAGTAAAATGAAACATTTTTGTTGATATTAGAAAAGACGTCAACGATTTATTAGTTTACTATTCGAAATAGTGAACTGTGTGAGTTCATTTTTAAATTAAAATCGGTTGCTTCAAATTTCATAAAAAATTAATTAGGTATTCATCGATCTGGTGTTTTAAATCTACGCAAAATACAACATCAGCCATAGCAAACACCAACAAAGTGGCAACTTCCGTGGAGTAAGTGAACTAATAATGACTACGAGAAATTATGAGTTTTGTGGTTGAACTACGTAAGTGACGCCGCAGTTGATCGTCCACGTGATCAACCAGTAATTACCATGTTATGAGACTAGCTTTCCTAGGCGAAACGAAAGTGAAACTCGAGCGGTAAACGCGGGCGAGATAGCGGCTGTGTTACAAGGAATACCTACGTATATGCCGAACCTAAAAGGTTTTGGTGTACTATTATTTGTGGTTAAGGTGCGTCCCCCAGAAAACGAGTTTTTTATCAAATTTTCAGAGCTATCTACTCATTAGCTAAAACTCAACTGGTAAAAACTACATTATATTTCTACAATTTCTTGGCTTCAAAACGGTAGTTTTTTTTTGTTAATGTTTTACATTTATTGTTTAAATAATCTCACAACGAAACCACAAAAAATATATATATTTTGTACTTACACCAACGGATAGGCAATTCCATTACGAACATTTTGGTGGAAATATTTTTTCAAACGACCTAAATCTGATTTTATAAAGAGTTTATTCTAAAATTTGAGCGTGAAACAGTGACAAATCCTACTGTTTTTCTTTTATACACTTACGCCTACATTTGAGCTATAACGCAAGTAAACAAATATGTGTAATCTTTAATTCTTTTGTTGCTATTATTTACCAAAAATTATTGTAGCTGTATTTTAATTTTATTTTTAGTGACTAACTATTTTCTAGTGTTTAGTTCTAGCTATATTTTGTTTTTATTCCTTTTTCATTACTTTTTAAGTAATTAAAAGTTTTTAAAGTTGAATTTGTGCAATCAGCGGGGAACCTGGATTCCACAACACAGGTAGCCCTAGTGTGGGATCCAGTGCACGCTGGCAAAACATTGTAATTTGTCAGTCAACCATTGTGAACCTAGTATTTGTATCAATAAACGTTTTTTTCATTTTTAATTTCTCTTGAACTTTCTTGCGGTGTGAGGTAAGAAATACTCAAGGTCGGGATTCGGCCTTAAGTAATAGTGACATATGAAATAATTATCATATTATTATATTTACGGCACCGCCAAATTGTAATTACTTTTTCTATAGTAGGTACAAAACCCCCCGACCCAAAAAAGCTGTGTTATAAGTTTGAGGTCGATGTCTGTCTGAGTGTATGTCTCTGTGGCACCGTAGATCTCAAACGGTTGGACCGATTTCAATGCGTTTTTTTTCACTTGATAGCTAGTTTCCGTGCGGTGGTTCTTAGCTATGTTATTTAATATATCGATTCAATATGGCCTCTTCTACAAGATGGCGGCTACAATACTATTTCACAACCTCACTCAATATGGGTATCAAATGAAGTAATATGAATGTGATAAATTACTGAACAAATTTTAAATCCAAGGTAGTCGGGGTTAATCAATTTTTTTAATTTTGTTGTTGTTGCAAATTGAGTAGCTTCTACATAAATATTGCTACATCTTAATAAGTAGTCATGTTCTCAATTTGTCCGTTTCGGAATGTCATTTTCGAGATTTGTCCTTTTCGGAATTTGTCTTTTTTGGAATGGACGTTTTAGGAAGTTTTCATTTTAGGAAATTGTCGTTTTAGGAGATTGTCGCTCTCAGCCTGAGGGATCCGAAGTAAATAGTTCCTACCTGGCGTCCCCCGACACCGCAGCTCGTTTAGTGAGTCACCGCAGCCGGTGGGTCCCAGTAGCAGCACGTTGCTCTTGTCGAGCCGCAGCTCGTTTAGTGACTCACCGCAGCCGGTGGGTCCCAGCAACACGTTGCTCTTGTCGAGCCGCAGCTCGTTTAGTGACTCACCACCAGCCGGTGGGTCCCAGTAGCAACACGTTGCTCTTGTCGAGCCGCAGCTCGTTTAGTGAGTCACCGCAGCCGGTGGGTCCCAGTAGCAACACGTTGCTCTTGTCGAGCCGCAGCTCGTTTAGTGACTCACCGCAGCCGGTGGGTCCCAGTAGCAGCACGTTGCTCTTGTCGAGCCGCAGCTCGTTTAGTGACTCACCGCAGCCGGTGGGTCCCAGTAGCAGCACGTTGCTCTTGTCGAGCCGCAGCTCGTTTAGTGAGTCACCGCAGCCGGTGGGTCCCAGTAGCAACACGTTGCTCTTGTCGAGCCGCAGCTCGTTTAGTGACTCACCGCAGCCGGTGGGTCCCAGTAGCAACACGTTGCTCTTGTCGAGCCGCAGCTCGTTTAGTGACTCACCGCAGCCGGTGGGTCCCAGTAGCACACGTTGCTCTTGTCGAGCCGCAGCTCGTTTAGTGACTCACCGCAGCCGGTGGGTCCCAGTAGCAACACGTTGCTCTTGTCGAGCCGCAGCTCGTTTAGTGACTCACCGCAGCCGGTGGGTCCCAGTAGCAACACGTTGCTCTTGTCGAGCCGCAGCTCGTTTAGTGACTCACCGCAGCCGGTGGGTCCCAGTAGCAGCACGTTGCTCTTGTCGAGCCGCAGCTCGTTTAGTGACTCACCGCAGCCGGTGGGTCCCAGTAGCAACACGTTGCTCTTGTCGAGCCGCAGCTCGTTTAGTGACTCACCGCAGCCGGTGGGTCCCAGTAGCAACACGTTGCTCTTGTCGAGCCGCAGCTCGTTTAGTGACTCACCGCAGCCGGTGGGTCCCAGTAGCAACACGTTGCTCTTGTCGAGCCGCAGCTCGTTTAGTGACTCACCGCAGCCGGTGGGTCCCAGTAGCAGCACGTTGCTCTTGTCGAGCCGCAGCTCGTTTAGTGACTCACCGCAGCCGGTGGGTCCCAGTAGCAACACGTTGCTCTTGTCGAGCCGCAGCTCGTTTAGTGACTCACCGCAGCCGGTGGGTCCCAGTAGCAACACGTTGCTCTTGTCGAGCCGCAGCTCGTTTAGTGAGTCACCGCAGCCGGTGGGTCCCAGTAGCAGCACGTTGCTCTTGTCGAGCCGCAGCTCGTTTAGTGACTCACCGCAGCCGGTGGGGGTCCACGTTGTCTTGTCACGCAGCTCGTTTAGTGTCGAGCCGCAGCTCGTTTAGTGCTCTTGTCACCGCAGCCGTTTGGGACTCACCGCCCAGTGGGTCCCAGTAGCAGCACGTTGCTCTTGTCGAGCCGCAGCTCGTTTAGTGACTCACCGCAGCCGGTGGGTCCCAGTAGCAGCACGTTGCTCTTGTCGAGCCGCAGCTCGTTTAGTGACTCACCGCAGCCGGTGGGTCCCAGTAGCAGCACGTTGCTCTTGTCGAGCCGCAGCTCGTTTAGTGACTCACCGCAGCCGGTGGGTCCCAGTAGCAACACGTTGCTCTTGTCGAGCCGCAGCTCGTTTAGTGACTCACCGCAGCCGGTGGGTCCCAGTAGCAGCACGTTGCTCTTGTCGAGCCGCAGCTCGTTTAGTGACTCACCGCAGCCGGTGGGTCCCAGTAGCAGCACGTTGCTCTTGTCGAGCCGCAGCTCGTTTAGTGACTCACCGCAGCCGGTGGGTCCCAGTAGCGCACGTTGCTCTTGTCGAGCCGCAGCTCGTTTAGTGACTCACCGCAGCCGGTGGGTCCCAGTAGCAGCACGTTGCTCTTGTCGAGCCGCAGCTCGTTTAGTGACTCACCGCAGCCGGTGGGTCCCAGTAGCAGCACGTTGCTCTTGTCGAGCCGCAGCTCGTTTAGTGACTCACCGCAGCCGGTGGGTCCCAGTAGCAGCACGTTGCTCTTGTCGAGCCGCAGCTCGTTTAGTGACTCACCGCAGCCGGTGGGTCCCAGTAGCAGCACGTTGCTCTTGTCGAGCCGCAGCTCGTTTAGTGACTCACCGCAGCCGGTGGGTCCCAGTAGCAGCACGTTGCTCTTGTCGAGCCGCAGCTCGTTTAGTGACTCACCGCAGCCGGTGGGTCCCAGTAGCAGCACGTTGCTCTTGTCGAGCCGCAGCTCGTTTAGTGACTCACCGCAGCCGGTGGGTCCCAGTAGCAGCACGTTGCTCTTGTCGAGCCGCAGCTCGTTTAGTGACTCACCGCAGCCGGTGGGTCCCAGTAGCAACACGTTGCTCTTGTCGAGCCGCAGCTCGTTTAGTGACTCACCGCAGCCGGTGGGTCCCAGTAGCAGCACGTTGCTCTTGTCGAGCCGCAGCTCGTTTAGTGACTCACCGCAGCCGGTGGGTCCCAGTAGCAGCACGTTGCTCTTGTCGAGCCGCAGCTCGTTTAGTGACTCACCCGCGGTGGGCCGCACGTTGTGTCGGTCGCAGCAGTTTAGTGACTCACCGCAGCCGGTGGGTCCCAGTAGCAACACGTTGCTCTTGTCGAGCCGCAGCTCGTTTAGTGACTCACCGCAGCCGGTGGGTCCCAGTAGCAGCACGTTGCTCTTGTCGAGCCGCAGCTCGTTTAGTGACTCACCGCAGCCGGTGGGTCCCAGTAGCAGCACGTTGCTCTTGTCGAGCCGCAGCTCGTTTAGTGACTCACCGCAGCCGGTGGGTCCCAGTAGCAACACGTTGCTCTTGTCGAGCCGCAGCTCGTTTAGTGACTCACCGCAGCCGGTGGGTCCCAGTAGCAGCACGTTGCTCTTGTCGAGCCGCAGCTCGTTTAGTGACTCACCGCAGCCGGTGGGTCCCAGTAGCAGCACGTTGCTCTTGTCGAGCCGCAGCTCGTTTAGTGACTCACCGCAGCCGGTGGGTCCCAGTAGCAACACGTTGCAGCTCGTCGAGTGACTCACCGCAGCCGGTGGGTCCCAGTGCAGTCACTTGCAGCCGCTCGTAGTGACTCACCGCAGCCGGTGGGTCCCAGTAGCAGCACGTTGCTCTTGTCGAGCCGCAGCTCGTTTAGTGACTCACCGCAGCCGGTGGGTCCCAGTAGCAACACGTTGCTCTTGTCGAGCCGCAGCTCGTTTAGTGACTCACCGCAGCCGGTGGGTCCCCAGTAACAGCACGTTGCTCTTGTCGAGCCGCAGCTCGTTTAGTGACTCACCGCAGCCGGTGGGTCCCAGTAGCAGCACGTTGCTCTTGTCGAGCCGCAGCTCGTTTAGTGACTCACCGCAGCCGGTGGGTCCCAGTAGCAGCACGTTGCTCTTGTCGAGCCGCAGCTCGTTTAGTGACTCACCGCAGCCGGTGGGTCCCAGTAGCAACACGTTGCTCTTGTCGAGCCGCAGCTCGTTTAGTGACTCACCGCAGCCGGTGGGTCCCAGTAGCAACACGTTGCTCTTGTCGAGCCGCAGCTCGTTTAGTGACTCACCGCAGCCGGTGGGTCCCAGTAGCAACACGTTGCTCTTGTCGAGCCGCAGCTCGTTTAGTGACTCACCGCAGCCGGTGGGTCCCAGTAGCAGCACGTTGCTCTTGTCGAGCCGCAGCTCGTTAGTGACTCACCGCAGCCGGTGGGTCCCAGTAGCAGCACGTTGCTCTTGTCGAGCCGCAGCTCGTTTAGTGACTCACCGCAGCCGGTGGGTCCCAGTAGCAACACGTTGCTCTTGTCGAGCCGCAGCTCGTTTAGTGACTCACCGCAGCCGGTGGGTCCCAGTAGCTTGTCACGTTGCTCTTGTCGAGCCGCAGCTCGTTTAGTGACTCACCGCAGCCGGTGGGTCCCAGTAGCAGCACGTTGCTCTTGTCGAGCCGCAGCTCGTTTAGTGACTCACCGCAGCCGGTGGGTCCCAGTAGCAGCACGTTGCTCTTGTCGAGCCGCAGCTCGTTTAGTGACTCACCGCAGCCGGTGGGTCCCAGTAGCAGCACGTTGCTCTTGTCGAGCCGCAGCTCGTTTAGTGACTCACCGCAGCCGGTGGGTCCCAGTAGCAGCACGTTGCTCTTGTCGAGCCGCAGCTCGTTTAGTGACTCACCGCAGCCGGTGGGTCCCAGTAGCAGCACGTTGCTCTTGTCGAGCCGCAGCTCGTTTAGTGACTCACCGCAGCCGGTGGGTCCCAGTAGCAGCACGTTGCTCTTGTCGAGCCGCAGCTCGTTTAGTGACTCACCGCAGCCGGTGGGTCCCAGTAGCAGCACGTTGCTCTTGTCGAGCCGCAGCTCGTTTAGTGACTCACCGCCGCAGCCGGTGGGTCCCAGCCAACGTTGCTCTTGTCGAGCCGCAGCTCGTTTAGTGACTCACCGCAGCCGGTGGGTCCCAGTAGCAGCACGTTGCTCTTGTCGAGCCGCAGCTCGTTTAGTGACTCACCGCAGCCGGTGGGTCCCAGTAGCAACACGTTGCTCTTGTCGAGCCGCAGCTCGTTTAGTGACTCACCGCAGCCGGTGGGTCCCAGTAGCAGCACGTTGCTCTTGTCGAGCCGCAGCTCGTTTAGTGACTCACCGCAGCCGGTGGGTCCCAGTAGCAGCACGTTGCTCTTGTCGAGCCGCAGCTCGTTTAGTGACTCACCGCAGCCGGTGGGTCCCAGTAGCAGCACGTTGCTCTTGTCGAGCCGCAGCTCGTTTAGTGACTCACCGCAGCCGGTGGGTCCCAGTAGCAGCACGTTGCTCTTGTCGAGCCGCAGCTCGTTTAGTGACTCACCGCAGCCGGTGGGTCCCAGTAGCAGCCGCAGCTCGTTGCTCTTGTCGAGCCGCAGCTCGTTTAGTGACTCACCGCAGCCGGTGGGTCCCAGTCGAGCCGCAGCTCGTTTAGTGACTCTTCACCGCACGTTGCTCTTGTCGAGCCGCAGCTCGTTTAGTGACTCACCGCAGCCGGTGGGTCCCAGTAGCAGCACGTTGCTCTTGTCGAGCCGCAGCTCGTTTAGTGACTCACCGCAGCCGGTGGGTCCCAGTAGCAGCACGTTGCTCTTGTCGAGCCGCAGCTCGTTTAGTGACTCACCGCAGCCGGTGGGTCCCAGTAGCAGCACGTTGCTCTTGTCGAGCCGCAGCTCGTGTTGCTGCTGCTCCAGCACCTCTGCGCCGCCCGCGACGCCCGTCGCGTGCCCCAGGTGTAACAGATCTGCAAACATCACATCCATATTTGTTTTGTTACCAACATTCTACCAAAAAATTTGAAAAACGGTACAAGACGTCTACTTGTACCTTTTTTCCACAGGGAAAATTATTCAAGAATTCCACCAGAGAGAGCAATGGTGCCCTACCCACTAAAAAAATCTTTTCTATATCTATGCGCCATCCATGTTTAACGTCCACCTCCGAGACGTCACAGATCCTCCTGCGACGCCCAGGCCGACGTTGCCGCGTCGGGAGATACAAGCTCTCTCATTCCCACTGCGGCTGTTTCCTTCTGGAACATAACCTGTTATCAGAATGAAACAGCCGCCTCTCATGATGTACTAAAGAACTAACTTCTATGAATAAAATATTTTTACTAAATCTTTTCAAAGAACTCTCCACTAGCCTCTATACAAGTTTCATGCGTCTGAACCAATTTACATAACATTTTTTTCAGTCTACCTGCGGAGGCACCTCTTCCACGGCCTTCTCAAACGCTAGCGCTTCTTCCGGCGATGAAAACTGTATACCATTGAGCTGATTTTTCATATTAGGGAAAGAAAGCAATTACATAGCAACAACAATAACAATAGCTTCAGCAATATTTTTTGCGAGTAAATGTGCTGGTCTAAGTTTTGTGGCAAAAATAAAATAGAATCCAATGTCTCAGCCGAATTTTCGAACCAAGTGGCAAGCGCAAGATCGCTTAACCATGGCTAAAGTCCGGACGGCAAGACTTTTCTGTCTTGGAAGTTAGGTTGGCCCCTAGTGAAGGACGTTGCGTTGATACTTTGGCAACATCGCATCTTCGAGAGACACAGTAGGGCCGGTGCAGCGGCTAATTCAGCTGAGCGTCTTAAACGGCGCAAATATGCAACCCTTGGAAGTGGCTACATATTTGAGCCGTTTGGTGTTGGGACCATTGATTGGGTCCGTGGGGACCGGGAGCTCATTTCATTTTCAAAAGCCTTTCCGAGCGCTTTGTCGACGCGACGCGTGAACAAAATGCTAGCGTTTATTTGGTCCAACGAATAAGCATTGCCATTCAGCGTGGTAATGCCTTGACCTTGATTTTATTTACACCTTCATTGGGCTATGGATAATTTAGATGTACTTTGTGTAAGTAGTTAGGTACACAATGTAGCGTAGTGTAGTTCTCATAGTAATTTAGTTTTGTTAATAAAGACTCTGCCCATAAAAGTATAATCCAATGTTTACGTTCGTATAGAGAACACGCTGGAGGACTGTCGTTTTAACAGAACGAGATAATGCGTCGTTATCACAACAACATCACGTTTCCCGGCGGTACGTGCCTAGCTCGCGGGGTCTGACCCGTCTGACGCCAGTCCGCCTCTACTGGACCGCGGTAACGGCAACTAAGGCAGATGACGCAATAGAACGAAAGTGTACGAAGTCGATGTTTTTTTTAACTTTTAACCATTTATAGTTCCAGTGAAGTCGAAAAATCACCATCGTTAATGGTTGACGTTCCAAATACTCCAACGAGGTTTGATTCCCAATCTATACTCCTATACTAATATTACAGAGCTGAAGAGGAGTTTTGTTTAAACGCGCTATTCTCAGGAACTACTGGACCGATTTCAAAAACTCTTCCACCATTGGTTATTTACGGGATCTCTGACTTTTATAGACATATATTATGTACCACGAGCGAATCCGGGACGGGCCGCTAGTTTCGTAAGTTGAAATACTAGTCCTTAGTTATAAACTATAATATGTATGATGTTCGTCCGGGTTCGCCCGTGGCACACATTTAAACTCACTCACACCACGTACATATCCAACGATGAAAGAATTTTTAAAATCGGTCCCGTAGTTCCTAGGAACAGCGCGTTCAAACAAATTAACTCTTCACCTATATAATATTAGTATAGATTATTATTTGTATGATGTGATTAAAATCCTTTATTGTTCGTATGTACGTAGTCACTTAGAATATGCTTCGCAAGTATGGAACCCGAGATATGATGTCTATCGATCGCGCATTGAGCGTATTCAGAAGCGGTTTTTACGACATCTGCAATTTAAAATCAAAGATTATTTGCCAGACTATAGAAACCGTTGTCGTAAATTCCACATTCTTCCTTTGTATATAAGACGTGACATAGCAGATGTGGGCTACTTGCTGAAGATAGCTAACGGTGCAGTGGACTGCCCTGAGCTGCTGGAGCGAGTAGGTCTCAGAGTGACCGCTGATCCTAGGAGGAGGCCGTGCTCACCCTTATACCCTTAGCTAACACTAACTACAGGCAAAATAGTTACCTGCTGAGAGCGAGCCGGAGTTTCAACAGTCTGCTTGCAAAACATGATCTTGACGTATTTAATACTTCTGTTAAACAATGCAAGAGACTTCTAACACAGGAGTACTTTGTTTAGATACAATGTGTTATGTGGTTTTGTTTAAACCTTTTTTTTTTTGCTATTTTTATGTTTGTTTTTATGTTAAAAGTCTACTAGATTTATTTATTCTTTACTTTTATTTACAAGTGGAATTTTATAATTGGCCTTTTGGACCTATTATGTTATAATTTTTTGTACCTAGCTGTAAGATTCCCTAACTTAGTAAAATAAAATAAATAAATAAAATAAATAAATGGCAGATATGAGCATTGTTCGCCCCCACAATAAAACAGCTCCAAACGTTGGTCCGTGGTGTAATCCAGCGGCTGCCGGCAGATTCGCCACACTTTCTCGGTCGACGGCCGACGGCCGGCGCCGGCTTTCAGGTGGAAAGTAAGGACCACATCTACATAAAAGGTTTTAGGAGAAAGCTTACACGGTTCACTGGAGCGCTGCTTCACCAGACAGACGTTTCATAGAGAAGGGCAAATAAACACAAAACGGAATCGGTAACGAACACTCTTGACGCTATATTTTTAAACCATTCTTTTTCAGGTATCACAAGATATATTATATCTCAGGTACGCTGTTTAGCGTATTTAGTATGTTAGTTTGTAAATTAGGATTAGGTTTTCGGGTCCTGTGACTTTTTTAACGTACCTATACACTTCTCCCTGGCGGATACGGTCGGGGTATGTCAGAGTCGACACTCCATGGGAACCCTGCGGGGGAATCCATTGACGCACCGTCTACTGTGTAGGGTCACAGGTGTGTCACACCACTAAAAGTTATGCCCCTACCGACTAAAACCCCCATAGGTTTCTCCGGCATGGCAGTGGATGAAAGTCGGGGGATCACTATCACTATATCGCACCCCCTCCGACGACTCTGACCCAAAACCCTTGAGGGCCCGCCTCGCGAGGGGACGGGAACCCGCATTTGGCTACAGTGACGCACCGGAAACCAGCGGTGCGTCCCCGCCTCGGGAGGGCCTATCTCTAGGTCGGATGCCGGGCGGCCCTAATCGCCCCCGTGTCCGCGGTCTAGTCCACGAAGGAGCGAGAGGATCCATCTCCCTCTCTCACTCCTCGGCCTACCTCCGCGACATGACTGTCTCGCAGAAGGAGAGCATCTTTGCTAAGATGGTCGGCAGTGAGAGGTCCGCTCCCATTCGCGGGGGAACCCTGCGCCTTCTGCGTTAATCCAAAAATCCGTTAGGCAGTAGAGGCACCCACCGCCAGCTACGATAGATTCATAAAAACTAGGAATAAATTATACGTTTTTTTTTTACTTTACGTAATAGGTTTTGCACTTGACCGCCACCTCGCCTGATGTTAAGCGATGATGCGATCTACGACGGAGCGTGCTCACCTAGAAGAAACCGATTCACTCTCGACTTGATGACACCAAGATTGTAACCATCGGGGACAACCCGATGCAACAAATTCCACAATCTAGACGTTCTTATCACAAACGTAGAGTCAAACCTCTTCGTTCGTGTTTTTTGGAACATCAACCATGAAACGATGTCGCTTTTTTGAGATACGAGAAGTCCGAAAAAGAAAGGGCAAGGTGCTATTAGATCATGCAGATCAGTTGCACACACTCCGAAGTGTATCCGATAAAAAACCGATAAACTAGCAATTTTGCGGCGATGATCAAGACTTTGAAGTCTTTTACGCACACGAGTGTCATTGCCTATAAGCCTTATTATATTATACGTAGTGTCCGGCACGCCACTCACCTCGGTGCGTGTGGTGCAGCGGGTGGTGCGCGTCGGGCGCGCCCGCGGTCACGTTGTTGTATATCCGCTTGTAGTGGTTGTACACGGCCACCGACAGCACCTTCTTGGCGTACTCCTGACCGACCACGTGCTTGTTCAGGTACTCGAATATCTTCTTCGGAGGCGGCGGCGGTTTTCTGCAACAAAAATAAACGTCAAAAGTTAGTCAAACTACTTCCTATCAGTACCGCGTAACTAAATCATCTCTATATCTGATGTTGCTGTCTCTATAATCAGTCACAAAGTCATAACCCACCAAGCAGGCTAATCCGAGTTCTTGACTGACGCATGACCTAGAAAGATTCTAGGTCCATGTCGGTTTCCTCACGATGTTTTTTAACCCCCGACCAAAAAAGGGGTATTATAAGTTTGACGTCGATGTCTGTCTGTCTATCTGTCTGTCTGTCTGTCTGTCTGTCTATCTATCTGTCTGTCTGTCTGTCTGTCTGTCTGTCTGTCTGTCTGTCTGTCTGTCTGTCTGGCTGTCTGTCTGTGTGTGTGCCTGTCTGTGGCACCGTAGAGCTCAAACGGATAGGCCGATTTCGATGCGGTTTTTTTTTATTTGAAAGTTAATATCCGTGCGGATGTTCTTAGCTATGTTTGGTTAATATAAATTCAAGATGGCCGCCGCCACAAAACGGCGGACAAAATATTTCTTCACAACCTACCTCAATATGGGTATCAAATGAAAGGGCTTGACTAGTAGAATACTATACGCTATAAAAAAATCAAATCCAAGATGGCCGCCACCACAAAATGGCGAATTATATTATTTTTTCACTACTACCTCAATATGGGTATCAAACGAAAGGGCTTGACTAGTAGAATACATTGCACTATGACAAATTTCAAATCCAAGATGGCCGCTTCCACAAAATGGCGAAATACATTTCTTTTTTCACAACTCCCTTAATATGGGTATCAAATGAAAGGGCTTGACTAGTAGAATGTTGTACAGATAACAAATCTGAGGTAGTCGGGGGTTAGTCAAAAATTTTAATTTTGTTCTTGTCTTTATCGTTTTTAAGGTAGTGGCGTTACGACATGGCTTCTAAAACAGAGTGGTATGGGAGGGTTTTCCCGACTGGACTAGCCGGTAACTTCTTTACTAAAAACCTCCTATCCAATTCTTGAGTAAAATTAAGCAAGTGCAGAAATATCAACGCTCATGATTTCCAAGGCCTAGATGAGATAAAAAAAAACAAATATGTATGTGTACTTATTCTATTTACGTACGCGCAATAGTCTACATTTTATTCCTCGTGCTAAGAAGACTAATTAACCGACTTCAAAAAAGGAAGACGTTCTCTATTCGGCTGTATATATTTTTTTCAACCGTAGAATTGGTAATATCTTCAACGAAAGAAGTGTTAAGTTTGAAGTTACAATGTTCACTGAAATGTTGTAGCTAACTTCAGGGTGTTGGTTTTGCGTGAGCGGCGCGGCGTGAGCGCATCGTACAAACTTACTCTCGTTTCTCCCTAACGCGACAAAAGACAATAGAGTAATAAATAGAAGTATAACTTCAGTAAGATTAAGAATTTAAAAAAAATTGGTTGCCTGTAAAGTCGGTATACGGGCGAAAGTTTTACGTCACAACGACTTTGAGTGGTAAAATAATTTTACGGAAGGGACGCGTGCCTTTCACTTTTTATGTCTGTCTCTCTCGCTCTTAGGTGGGCTAACCATGCCCGAGTGGAAGGGACGCGTGCCTCTCACTCGCTCTCGTTGTGAGCGCATAACGTGAGCGGAGCGTAACGCAGTTTCTTGAAGTGTCACCCGGCAAACCAATTTATAAGACGTTGTCACGTCAAAATAAATATTTAGTTAACCCGTTTTATTGAAATACCCGTATTGTCATCAGAACTACAGCTAGCCACGAAATTTCAGATCAATGTAACAAGAAGGGGTTAAAACTCAAAACTGTTAAGTTTAAACATATAGTAATGCGTTAACTTCCAAAACGATTAATAATTTACTGTCTCCGAAAAAACCTAAAAAAAGCAAAAAATTCATTCCAATTTCAAATTAAATTCAGACACTCGAACCAAACTTCATAAAAAGCTTTCAACCAATAAGTGGTCTAGATAATTGAGAGTAAATTTTAGTTTTTTGTTCTCATTTCAAAAACCGCTCCACCGATTTGGATAAATATAAATATAAATATTGGTGGACTATTCACACACAACACTATCTGACCCCAAACTAAGCAAAGCTTGTGTGATGGCAGCCAGATAGCTGATATAATACTTATATAGTTGAAAATACATACTTATTATACATAGAAACACCCAGACACAGTGCAAACATTTGAATTCATCACACAAATATTTGCACTGGGTGGGAATCGAACCCACGACCCTCGGCTTCGCAGGCAGAGCTACTACCAACTAAGCCACTAGGCCAGTCAAACCAAATGATATGGGACCACCTCTGAACTATGACCTACCAAACAAAAAAAGAACCATCATAAACTATTTTCGTACAAAAAATTAAACCGACTTCAAAACCACAAATAGGCACTCAAAAGCGAAAAATACATTAATATCTATATAACAAGTGCTATTCACTAATCTATGTATTTGTATCGGTGCCAGTCAGGCCAAAAATACTATGTAGGCACGTGGTAGGTAGGCGTATTCACTACCTGTTAGACTTGGCTAGCGCCAACTTCGACATACGAAAAATCATACACCCGATATGGGAACTACCTTCTTTTTAAAGTTCTAAAATACAACCATGGTTCCCTTTGTCAAAAAAAACCTAAAACTTGACTTGACTGCCCTAGTGGCTTAGTTGGTAGTAGCTCTGCCTGCGAAGCCGAGGGTTGTGGGTTCGATCCCCACCCAGTGCAAATATTTGTGTGATGAATTCAAATGTTTGCACTGTGTCTGGGTGTTTCTATGTATAATAAGTATGTATTTAAAACTATATAAGTATTATATCAGCTATCTGGCTGCCATCACACAAGCTTTGCTTAGTTTGGGGTCAGATAGTGTTGTGTGTGAATTGTCCACCAATATTTATTTATTTATTATAGCATCTGCACGTCACTCAATCCTGCCCCCCACGGTCGACGCGTGCCCCTCACCGCCTCACTAACCCCAGCTGTGATCCAGCTACCCTCATGTTTGTTCCCCTTGTTTGCGATAGTACCCCCTGTTCGTTGGACAATTCACAGATAACGGAAACTCAAATATGATACTTGAACTTTTACAAAACTGTTCACTTTAATTTTTGACATGAGGATTTTTTTTGTCTGTATCTTCTGTAAATTGAATTCTAGCATCACGCTCGGGAATGTTAAGAAATCTTCGGGTAAACTCGGGACTATGGCCATTGGCCATCTAGAAATGTGCCAGCATTTCACACATATCATCCATCATAATACAATATTTTTTTCCTGGGGAACGTGAACTACGCGGGTAAAACCGCGGGCGTTGCTAGTTTGAACATGAATAGTCCAAATCTGCACTGCGCTAGACTCACAGGATATAAGAAAACATTTATCTTCGTATCTTCGCGCTGTAGTTTCTCTATTTCCGTGGTTTATAACACAGCTCTCACGTAGCATCGTAGATATAAGACAGTCGCCTTGTGGGGACACAAAGTTATGACGAACAAACCAACAGTTTGACAGCTTTATTACTGAGGTAAATAATTTAACGGCGTGCTAATTGCTAACTACATCTAACTGGTTAATGCCAGCGCTCGGACTTGTGGTTTACACGAGAGTGCGAGTGCGTTGATTTACCCGTATCGTAGGTATACGTAGAGGCTGTCCATTGTTATAAGAATCCTACTAATATTATAAACGCGGTGCGGTCCATAATGGTGCACGCTAATCTTCGTAGCTCGAAGAAGCGGCATCGTTTCACGGTTGATGTTCCGAAGACACGAACATTTTGTGATAAGAACGTCTGTAGAATGTGTTGCCTGAGTGAGTTTTTTCCCGATGATTGTAATCTTGGTGTCTTCAAATCGAGAGTGAATCGGTTTCTTATAGGTAAACACGTTCCATCGTAGACCGCATCATCGCTTAACATCAGGTCCGATGGCGGTCAAGTGTAAAACTATAAAAGTTAAAAAACCGATTCACTATCCACCTGAAGAAACCCCATCATAACAGAAAATACCCACTCACTGTAATTACGAAGGTGTCCCCCCCCCCCCCCCGCTGAACTATGATCTATCAAAGAAAAACCACCTCTGAACTATGATCTATCAAAGAAAAACCACCTCTGAACTATGATCTATCCAAGAAAAACCACCTCTGAACTATGATCTACCAAAGAAAAACCACCTCTGAACTATGATCCATCAAAGAAAAACCACCTCTGAACTATGATCTATCAAAGAAAAACCACCTCTGAACTATGATCTACCAAAGAAAAACCACCTCTGAACTATGATCCATCAAAGAAAAACCACCTCTGAACTGTGATCTATCCAAGAAAAACCACCTCTGAACTATGGTCTATCAAAGAAAAACCACCTCTGAACTATGATCCATCAAAGAAAAACCACCTCTGAACTGTGATCTATCCAAGAAAAACCACCTCTGAACTATGGTCTATCAAAGAAAAACCACCTCTGAACTATAATCTATTAAAGAAAAACCACCTCTGAACTGTGATCTATCCAAGAAAAACCACCTCTGAACTATGGTCTATCAAAGAAAAAAGGAACCATCAAAATAGATTCGCAATTGGCGGAATTATCAAGTAACATACCTACAAAAACACCCTCTTTTATTGAAATTGGTTAACATAATTCATTTATCCGCAAAAAAACAAAAACCGGCATAAATTTAAAATTAAATTCAGGCATTCCACCAAATTCAATAGCAATCAATAAGTCATCGAGGAAACGAAAGCAAATTTTAGTAGTTTTTTGTTCATATTTCAAAATCCGCTACACCGATTTCGATAAAACTTTTAAGGAACCACATCTGAATGATCAAAATCGATTCACAATCGGCGTAGCTATCGCGTAACGTACATACAAAACAACATTATGCTTTATTGAAATAGGCTAACAAGATGACGACAGCGCCGTCATCGAATCAAGAGTCGCGATAAAAAGGTGTTTACTCACATTTTAGCAACAAATTACGAGACTCACATTGTAAGCGCTGCGCTGCTTCGCTCAGTCGAGCAGTGAGTCCGAGCCGAAGGGTCGACGACCTCATGACTTTGCTATTTTAATATACTTTTTATTTGTCTTCAAATTAATGTGCACGTAACTAAATCAATCTTGGTGTCATCAAATCGAGAGTGAATCGGTTTTTTCTAGGTAAACACGCGCTATCGCAGCCCGTAGGGTCGCTTTATCAGGCGAGATGGCGGTCAAGTGTTAACCTAAAAATGTCTAGTGGGCTTTTTGGGGAAGTACCTCACCTTTGTCAGTTATTCTAACGCCAAGCAGTAATGTGAACACAGCGCTGTGTTCCGGTTTGAAGGGATCTTTCCAGTGAAATAACAGGTCATAGAGATAAAACGTCTTCTATACCTGGGTGACAATTCTATAAATGGGTAATGGTTTGGACTGTTATGTTCCAATAGCTGCGTGTCACTGTGCTGTTATGGGGAGGCGTGTTGGTTACCATCAGGTACATTTTTTTTTTTTTACTATAATAGGTTCGCACTTGACCACCATCTCGCCTGATGTTAAGCGATGATGAGATCTACGATGGAGCGTGCTTACCTAGAAAAAACCGATTCACTCCCCGATTTGAAGACATCAGGAAAACCCACTCAGGCAACGCATTCCACAACCTAGACGTTCTTATCACAAACGTGGAGTCAAATCTCTTCGTTCGCGTTTTTGGAACATCAACCATGAAACGATGCCGCCCTTTTGTGGAACGAGAATTCCGATAGAAGAAAGGGCAAGGTGGTATTAGATCACGCAGATCAGTTGCACACTCTCCGAAGTGTATCCGATAAAAAACCGATAAGCTAGCGATTTTGCGGCGATGATCAATGTACATGTCCTGCTCGTATATATTATATATATATATGTGTATATAAAAACTACTGACAGTTAAACCGTAGCTGTTTAGGATCACTTTCTCCGCGGCTTTTGCGAATGCTGTAACCACAGTTGTGCAACCAGATATCGTGTTTAATTACATCTTATCATGCAACAGTTATCTCTCAGAGCCTCCGCCAGAAGCCTCACTCAATTAGATTTTTACGCGAGATACAGTATTGTTGTAAAGTTCGAGATAAAATGGAAGTACCTGCTGCCGCTATGAGGTTGTAAACAAACTGGAATGTGTACTGCGGACATGAGTAAGTAAGTAAGGGAACTGGCGGTATGCTATTTTTTTTAAAAGTAACGAGACGAGCAGGACTTGTGCGTGATGGTAAGCAACATGCCTGCCACATAACAGGACAGTGGCACGCAGCTATTGGAACATGAAGAGTCTAAATCATTACCTAGCACTGCACTGCGCTCATCACCCAGAGATCTAAGATGTTATATCTCTAAGCCCTGTAATTTCTCTCGAAACATTGCCGTTCAAACCGGAACACAGTAATGTTTTCACATTACTGCTTGGCGGTAGAATAACTGCCAAAGGTGTGGTACTTCCCCAGGCGGACTCTAGAACGTCTAGGCTGTGGAATACGTTGCCTGAGTGGGGTTTCCCCGATGGTTATAATCTTTGTGTCTTCAAATCGAGAGTGAATCGGTTTCTTCTAGGTAAACACGCTCCATCGTAGACCGCATCATCGCTTAACATCAGGCGAGATGGCGGTCAAGTGTAAGCCTATAAAAGGTAAAAAAAATTAAAAAATATATTTATCTACTCATTAAGATGCGACTGTTTGTCATAAATAAATAAAGCTCCATTCGCTTAAAATATCTTTAGATGCTCTGATGACGATCTTGCACAAAAATTTGATCTAAAATATTTTTAAAAAATACGATGTGATATAATTTGTTTTATATTATAACAGTTATGTACAAGTTCCATGTTTAGGTAATACTTCCCTGGTAAGTTACATCAGCGCCGGCGCCAGTTAAATGGGTTTCAAATGTTAAAAATTTCCCCTATAGATGGTACTTATGCACAATTGCATATTATAATTTTACATGCAAATATACATGTAGGATGCAACACTTGTTTTTCTGAACGCATCTTAATTGTAATATGCTATCACAGAATGCAGCTGAGAGTGAATGATAAGAATGTGTGAGATGGAAGAACGAGCGAGTGAGTGAACGATGTAAGATTGATGCTTTTTTTTTATAATGGAGGAATTGAAGACGAAAGACGTTGAATTAGTTGTTTTTTTTTGTAATTTTATTATAAGTTGATACGAGCCAAAAAATAAAGAAGAAATTCAAGCAGTAAAAAGACGTTTGATTCACCACATTCCACATACATGTATATACTTAATGTTACCTACCCACATTTTTTTTTTTTTTAAGTTTATCAGCATTTAAAAAGAGTGGCAAAGATATGGTACTTCGCCAGGCGGGCTCTGCGAAATATCTTATCGCAAGTCTTCCGCACTGTAACTGCGCTGTTGCCGTATCGTTAAACGAGTGAAAGGATGCGAAGGTAAGTTTAACTACATCATATCATGCAATACTTTCAAGAGCCTACACGAGTACATACAACCAATTATAATAACACGAGCAAAACAGTTTGTCCGCTGTGTGCGATAGAAGTTAAGTAGTGTGGCGTTTAGCATCTGGGACTCGGGGTTTTCTCTCACAACGAGAGTGGCAAGACAATCATCCACCACGCTGGCCTCTTGGCCACGGATGACGCATGCCCTCGAAGGATATATTTCACAACATCCAAAATTATACATTACGATATTTGACCGTCAAAATCACGGGTAACAATAAAATTGACCACATGATCTTGAAAAAATACTGCAGAACTGGATAGAATCCACGACTTTGCCATTTTAAAATCGGGAGGTCCGTTTCTAGGCCACTGTGGGTTCCTATACTTTATATACCTCGCATAAAATGTACGCTAATACATTAGAGATAAGAGCATGACTACTTTGTTACCTTATCAGATAACAGATACAAGTTAATGCACGTGAACTGAAAGTGCTATGTGAAAGTGTTAATCTTATCACACAGTCATAGAGTTGATAATAAAGTTGTTTATTGTTATTTCTATCGATCGAGGAGCTAAATTGAAATATTAGTGGATTCTGTATTCGCCTTTGTTAGACTTAGTAGTTTTTTAACCGACTTCAAAAGAAAACTCGTCTCAGTTCGCTCCGCCAACTGTGAATCATGTTTTTTGCAATGAAAAATGAAAAAAAAAATGAAAAAAATTTATTACTACAAAAATTACCAAGATATACAAGACAAAGGTAGAACAATCACATCGATTTTTGGATTTTTGTACACAATTATCAAAATAATATAGTAATATCCGTTGGTTTCCCACTAGGCAAGCCTGTATCGGGAAAACCAAAATCCAGAGGAAACAATAACAATTAGACCAAGTCTCGCATTCAAGACAGACAACATTTGACAGGTTAAACTAAATGAATGATTATTACATTATTACAATGAATATGTGGGTACTAGGTAGGTACAAAAGACTTACACAAAACTTAAATAAATTTAAAATTTAAAATCCCCTTTTCAGTATAGCTTCTGTTTCATTATAATTTAGTGTTTTGAGCCAACTTCGGATGATATGCTTAGATTCGTAAACTTTTTTGCTTTTCATGTCACAGAACTTAGTAAACTTCGTTTGGCTTT
Source organism: Ectropis grisescens (assembly GCA_017562165.1). Taxonomy (NCBI): domain Eukaryota; kingdom Metazoa; phylum Arthropoda; class Insecta; order Lepidoptera; family Geometridae; genus Ectropis; species Ectropis grisescens. The sequence continues at coordinate 25,387,750 of CM029787.1, read as the reverse complement.
AGGCAGATTTTTCTTCGGCTGTGAATTGAATTTTAGCGTCACGCTCGGTTATGATAAGAGATTTTCGGATAAACTCGGAACGCTAGAGCGAGAAACAAAATACAGTTCACAATCGCGTCAGAGCGAGGAAGATAATAAATATAGTCCCTGTGTTTAATTATATTTCTGTCTTTTTATCGCTACATTAAATTCTAGGGACCTACTTACCACATTAATTGAACTTGTCACGAAATATTACATTTGTCTTTCACATCCATTCCAAAAAAGTTTTTGTTGTAATATACTCGTATTACTGTTTTATCTCAGCACTTACGTAAACACACAATCAGTCTTTAAATAGTTAAGTATTTCTTATTTTAGTCTTCACTTTGTAACGGGCCATGTACGACCTCGTTATCAGAATTCAAATCAAACTTCTTTAAAGTATTGCGTTTCAATTTTATTTTTAAATATTCCAATTATGGGATTCTTTTGTTTTTGGATGTCAAAAAATTAATTAGGGACGTCACTCGGTGACTCGGAAGACTCGGGAAAACGCTCACGAAAAAGAAACTCGAAAAAAAATGAATTTTCAAGTATAAATTTACAAGAGAATATCCTTAAATAAGTGTTAAAAGTGCTACTAAGTTTCGTATCAACATAGAGATATTGTTGTAATTTGGAGCTAAAATGAGGCATCGTGTAAAATAGACGAGGAAAGAAGGAAAGATCCTTCATATGTGAGTACTGTACTAACATTTATATATTTTGCAGCATTTTTAGACCCAGGAATCCTGAGTCGAGTCCAGGCGTGTCTTATGTCTTGGAAGACAGTCACGTATTTTACGGAGAAGCTACAGAGCTCTGGTTCTAGTCCAGGCATGTCAACGTATTTCTGAAGGAAGTCAATGAAGTGCTCTTTTAAAAATAAAAAAAATAGTTTCTAGTCCGTTTCTAAATTTCATATGTGCAACATCGGAGTGAAGAGATATAACCATGAATATCTGATGCAGAATGACGCTTTAGTTCAAATGAGGCTTTAAAGTCAATTCATATAATTGGTTAATTTTGATTGCAATCAGCAAATAGAAATGAGTCTATTATGATTCACATTGAATCTTGATGTTTCCTAAGTGTTTTAAGATGACAGCGGTTATTCAGAATATGTATTAACTTTTGTACAGAATTTTGTAATCATTGATTAATTAAGTTGTATGTTAGTTTATTCCTTGGGGTTTATAAAACTCTTAGTTCTTCAACTCTAATAGAATGAGTATTTTGGACTGCCAGACTTGGAAGACGGTCTGAGAGCCAAGCATAGCCGAGCTCGTTAGTTTCCTGTTACTTAGAACGGACAGGATTCTGACACTGTGACTTTCCTTCCGAACTTGCAGAGCATTATCCTGATTTTATTACTATCTAGGTAGTAGTAGATTAGATTATAATCCCCAAAGAATACTTTTTTTTGGGTAAAGTGTAGTCACTTACCCCGATTTGAGGTTTTCTTTGTTATTTTATTTCCTCAAGTCTAGGGCCTTGCGAAAATAACGGTCACAAACTTTGCAATGAGACGTGAGCATCTCTCTCGGAGTCCGTCTATGCTGTTTAAGCCAAAAATAATAAACCAAACTAAAATTCATATACTTGTTTTTCATTTGTAGTAAAAGTAGCTAGCTATATAATTCTGTAGGCAGGCAGGTTTCAATATCGATTACTTATCTTACCATAAGTAGGACTGTTGAACTTTTAGATTTAAACTCACAAAACTTCTTTTACAGATACCTAAATTTTGCGACCGATTGTTCTGTCGTTAACTATTATTTATGTTTAACTGTAGAGTTCATTTGCAGTTTCACATATTAATGCTCTTGTTTTGTGAATTTGATCGAGATTTCAAATAACTTCAGATGCCCTTAACTATTCTTTCTTTGTAGGTACAATTACTTCTAACTTTACAGTTCTCTAAATTCGGAGACCTGTAGGCTAATGAAATATCTTTCTTTAGTTTGTTATCTTTTGATTCAGCCAAGTTTTCAGTAAGATCTAAATTTAGTATATTTCTATATTCGAGACTTTAAATTAGTACTGTGGATTAATAAAGAAGCGATGTTAACTTTGATAGAATGAATTTCATTCTAAGACTTGGTTGATTCTAGAGTTCACAAACTGCATTCTAAACATTTAGACAGACTAAAATCTACATCGATGACGAGCTGGAAGTTCTGCTGCTGCTGCTACTACAAACTTCTAACTGTAGGTATATCTAGGGTTTTCTCTAACTGTATTTTAGTAGGTAAATTATACAAGGTTTCTTTCTTAATTCTTTATTTCTTAGGAATATTTAGGTAAACCGGTCTTTTCATAGAACTATGGGTATGGCGGCTACAATGTAGGTCCTTTAGGTTTCATTAGATGATCACTTCGGCCAATCTAACAATCTTCTATCAACAAACTTAATAATCTTTTAAATTCAAATCCTTAACTATATCCAATTTACATAATTCTTTACTTAAAAAGCCTTCAGCTTAATTTAATATGTTTTGGCCTTCAGCCAGAGTAGTTCTTTAAATTACTCATTTTATTTGGACTCTCCCAGCAGAGAACAGCTCCTTGGAGTTGCAGCGGCGATCATTTACAAATTGGTGAGCCGTGTCCAGGATGAAAAGAAAGTATAATATATATCTTGAGCTTTGAACCTTTTACAATTTGGTGCCGACCGACCAGGATTAGAACTACTAGAACTACTTTAAACTACTTTATAAATTCACTTATTCAGTAGGGTTTCTTTCAATTTACAAGTTTCAGTTTTCAAAAAAAAAAAAAAAATCAAGTAAAACCAAACTCACACATTTTTCTGTAGTAGGTAATATTATAAGTTCAAAAACACAATTTTGCTCTTAGGTTAGAATCACACACAAGGTTCAATTTATTTGGACCAATTTGCTGTTCGTGAAATGGATGTGAAAGGACCGGTTTAGATTATTGACACATTAAAATAAGTAGCGGTATTTTTTCTTTTGAAGTCGGTTAAAAACTTTAAAAAAATCAAATTTTAAAATATTGGGGGTTGGAATTATGAGTAGGTTAAAATAAATTGATCTAGAAATCTTTAGGAAACTTCTAAGGTAATTTTAAATCCAAAACAAAGATTAATATTTAATCTTGCTCAATAACATGTTAGTTTTCTTCAGTCGGTTAAAATGTCATTCAGTACAATTTGTGATAATGCATAAAAAATCATAACTATTAAGTGCCTTACGTTATCACAAATATATATTGCATAACTTCCTTTCCTTTTGTATTCGGGTATTTAGTTAGGGCTATTCTCTTTGTAGTGGTAGACTCTTGCAGAGTTCATTTGGAGAAGTATCACACTTCCACCAGTTAATCTACCACCAAGTAGTATTTTGCAAACATCATGGTGTTCCAAGATGAAGGGCAATGGTTTCAGAAAGGTACGGGAATAGAAGATCTACATCTTCTTATTTTTGGGGTGACGAGCGCAGTATAGTGTTACGTAAAGATGTTCGCTTAAACTCGTGATTCGTACTTGTTACACGGTACTGTTTTGGTCAGGCGAGTAGCTTACCACCAGGAACTCGTCTTGCTCGTTCAAACACTTCATAAAAAAATTGGTAACCGCTCTTCACTAGACATTAGACAACAATAGGTAAGAGTATCTAATACATACATATTAAGTTTATTTAGCATAAATTATTTTCAGATTTTGTTACATAGTTTTTCATGTAGTTGGGTAAATTTGTGGTTTTAGAAAGTAGTTAGAGAATAAACATCTTATAGCAAAATAATAATCATTTATTTTGGTTGTTTTATTTAATATTTTCATTTCTGTGTTTCTAGTTCTTCTAGTTCAGGATGTATTGTGAGGATGATTACTTCAAGTGCTGAACTGAAAATAATGTTATAAGGTCAGCTAATAAGGTTGTCTAAAACTAGAAAGTCCCCACTATCAGGTTTAGCGGTGATAGAAAACATTGTGAGAAAACTGGTACGTTCCAAGAATGTATTTTGTAGTTATTGTACCTTTTGTTGGTAGTGAAGGGAAACATCGTGAAGAAACTGACAGATTGAAAGTTTTATAGCTGTAGGTCATTCACTAGCGGTGAAGGACAGCAATGTGAGGAAATTGATTTTTGTTTGATAGCTCATTATTATAGCATTCATCAATCACTGCCGGAGAAGGAAAGCGTCGTGAGGAAATTCCAAGTTCAATAAATTATAGTAATTATTTGATCTTTGCTAACCCATAATTAGTAAGAGTAGAGACCTTCGTTCATGACTTTCTCACAGAAAAAGGCTTCGAGTTTTAGCGATGAATATATCGGGTTAATGTTTAACTTTAGAGTGACTTACTGCAATTCCGCCAACCCGCATTGGCTAGCGTGTTAGGTTATGGTCTTGAGTCTTTCCTTGTGAAGGAAGATCAAGTTCCAGCAGTGGGAACATTACATTTAGTGAGCGGCTATCCATATTGAGTTATGTACTCGTACTTATTTGAAATTAGGCACAACTTCAAACAACCTTGTTTTATTTTTACAATCGAGTAAAGATTACTGAAATGGGGTTGATTCTGTTTAATATTTTTTGTGTTTCTTTAGTCATTGAATATTTAATTTGTTTACCTTTAATGTTAATCATCTTGTTATGACAGTTTTGATTTTTATTAAAATGACAGTTCACTTTTAAACAATTTGTTATCATGGCAACTAACAGTAAATAGTTTCAATACATAGTTTCTACCTTTAATATTTATTTTAAGATTGAGGACAGTATTAGAATAGAGCGAATGTTCTTGTGGTTCAGTAGGTAACGAGTCAAAATGAAGAGTTGGGTTCGATTCCCATCTAGGAAAAAAAAAAAGTTTGTATGACTTTCATAGATATTCCTATAAGAGTATTTATATTATGTAAACATAAGTATATGGTATATATATGTATTACTTTAGGTTTCGAGTTTCATAGTAGATCTAAACATTGTGTGTGTTATATATTTATTAAAATTTTGACTAAATAATACATTTGAGTTCATCTTAATGTTACTAACTTAGAAACTGCTTTTGTCTTTGTTGTTTGATGATGTTGTCAATTTACTTGGGAATTACTTCATGGTTCATAAATGATGGGTAAAAACATAGTCTTTTGGTTCAGGTAATTAAGATGGGTTTATCAAAATGGGGGTTGGGTTGTTCTGGGAGTGGAATGATTTGGCAATGTACACAAATTTATAAATAATTGCACTTTGTAGCTTTTCACTTATGACATCTAGTTCCACCTATCAGGATGAGTAAATTTATTATTCGTATAATTTCGTGCAGGAATTTTGACAGTACAGTTGGTGGCTATTTTGATTTAGTGTATTAGCTTTGGATATTTTAACATAGTCCTTTATATTTTTGTACTAAGATTCAAGAAAGAGTTGATTTCTCGATTTGACTAGTTTCTGGAATATTAGTTATCCAGAATAGTCATTGCCACTTTGAATAAAAATAGTTTTGTGTGGATTATTGTCAAACTAGGGGTTTAAAATAAATATTTTGCGAAATATGATTGGGGAGTACATCTAATAGGTATTTAAATGTATTATACTTTACATTCACGTTGTTTGTCCGCTAAGAACTTTTAAATTATTTAACCGATTTCAGTCAAATTTGAACACCGTGAGTACTACACTGATCCAACTTGAAAGATAGGATAGGTTATTTCGAATAATATTTTGTATGACAATATCCGAACTAAGTCGGAACGGGACGCTAGTAGGATGTACATTTATGAATGTTAACTAATAGTAGGTACGGCGTTATTTGGAAATGTAATCTTATGTAATATTTATTTTTGGAAATAGGTTAATTCATAGGTACGGTTATTGATAGAAGGTTAACGATAGATTCCAATTGGGAAGTTTTTCATGATGTCATTTTCTTTCGGATTTGTTTAATTATTATTAGATAGACGTCATATTTTGTTAGCGGGTATTTGGATTAGGGTTATTAATATGTAACATTATTTAATGAACATATTAGGAATAGGGTTACCAAGTGGAGGAAATAATTTACCCTAATTAAGGAATTTAAAAAGACGTTTCAGTAAATATTATTTTTAAAAAGGTGCATCTTGAGTTTTGGATCTTGATCATTGGTTTGCTTGCTTTGTGTTTTGCTATAAATGTTTTAATAAATTTTAAAATGTTTCAGGACTTTGTAAGTGACTTTTGTTTAGGAACTACATTTCAATTGAATGCGAAGTTTTTTCAAGGATTGCCTAAATTGATGTATGTGAATATGAGGGTATAACAGTCACTTAAGGAAGGAGGAGTTATTATGAACAAAAAGAAGAGGAATAAATCACAGGAATTTCTCCACCTTTTGAGAACTTAATGAAAAAAAATTAATCCCATTTTTTCTTTCAGAGAGTTATTGGTAATGTATTATACTAATATTTTATTTACCTTCAGCAATAATATTTAACATTTATCTGTTCTTGAACAAAATAATGAGCACCAAATTTTTTTTAAAAATTCTTGTTGATATTTATCTATATTGATAAAAATGGGGTCGTACTGGTCATTTACAAATAAAATAAATATTTTATCAAATGTTGTTTGATATAAAATGATGTAAGATTTAATGGGGTTCAACTTAACATTTAATAGTAAATTAAATTATATGCGCGAAATACATAAAATAGTTTCAACGTAGTCTCATACCCTAGCCAACAGTTGCTGATGGAATGAGTCAGCGTGTTCCGATGGAAGTTGGGGAATGAACAGCTTTTCGAAAGAATTAATTGAAGTTTAATTGAAGCTGAAAGGCGAAGGGTGTTTGTATTTTGAATTTACTTTTGCATTTGCGAGGGGCTTGGGACATTAGCACTGTTAGATATGAGACAATTTGTCAAAAGTTAAGTGGCGGCATCTACACTTTTCAAATCGTTTTCAGGGAAGGAGACTTTGGTGTTAGGTAGAGACCTTAATTGGTAAAATTCACTGCAAATTGCAGTTTCCTGATTACGGTACGTTACACGCGGCTAATACTATTACCCACACTATTCATGTTCCAACTATGAACCATTTGATTGAGGTCTACGACTCTTGATGGGGTATTTGTTATATTGTGGCTTACTATCTGTATGCATGAGCCACATCTGTGATTCGCGGAATGGGACAGCAACACGTAGTTAAACAGGAGTTTTAGTTATTTGAGGCTGTTTTGGTGCCGGTAGGGCCGAGTGGGATTCACAACCCCGCTTTTCCGTAGAGAGCAGAGTGTCGACTGGATAGTAATATACGGTATGGCTATTTTACCAACAAATCTTGAGTCTGAGATGTCATGACAATAGTTCTTGGGTGGTTTAAAAACACAATCATATTGTTGTAGGGATACATTTACATTATTTACACATAATTATGTTGCTGTTACTTGAATTTTGACAAATCTATTCGTTTTATTAGGTTATGTTTTGTGCTTTAATTGGTTTTGTTAGTTTATTTTCTTGGGAAAAAATTACTCCGTGTAAATTTTAAAACCTACGTAATTTTTTGGGGGTTGACTGTAACGGGCCATGTACGACCTCGTTATCAGAATTCAAATCAAACTTCTTTAAAGTATTGCGTTTCAATTTTATTTTTAAATATTCCAATTATGGGATTCTTTTGTTTTTGGATGTCAAAAAATTAATTAGGGACGTCACTCGGTGACTCGGAAGACTCGGGAAAACGCTCACGAAAAAGAAACTCGAAAAAAAATGAATTTTCAAGTATAAATTTACAAGAGAATATCCTTAAATAAGTGTTAAAAGTGCTACTAAGTTTCGTATCAACATAGAGATATTGTTGTAATTTGGAGCTAAAATGAGGCATCGTGTAAAATAGACGAGGAAAGAAGGAAAGATCCTTCATATGTGAGTACTGTACTAACATTTATATATTTTGCAGCATTTTTAGACCCAGGAATCCTGAGTCGAGTCCAGGCGTGTCTTATGTCTTGGAAGACAGTCACGTATTTTACGGAGAAGCTACAGAGCTCTGGTTCTAGTCCAGGCATGTCAACGTATTTCTGAAGGAAGTCAATGAAGTGCTCTTTTAAAAAAATAAAAAATAGTTTCTAGTCCGTTTCTAAATTTCATATGTGCAACATCGGAGTGAAGAGATATAACCATGAATATCTGATGCAGAATGACGCTTTAGTTCAAATGAGGCTTTAAAGTCAATTCATATAATTGGTTAATTTTGATTGCAATCAGCAAATAGAAATGAGTCTATTATGATTCACATTGAATCTTGATGTTTCCTAAGTGTTTTAAGATGACAGCGGTTATTCAGAATATGTATTAACTTTTGTACAGAATTTTGTAATCATTGATTAATTAAGTTGTATGTTAGTTTATTCCTTGGGGTTTATAAAACTCTTAGTTCTTCAACTCTAATAGAATGAGTATTTTGGACTGCCAGACTTGGAAGACGGTCTGAGAGCCAAGCATAGCCGAGCTCGTTAGTTTCCTGTTACTTAGAACGGACAGGATTCTGACACTGTGACTTTCCTTCCGAACTTGCAGAGCATTATCCTGATTTTATTACTATCTAGGTAGTAGTAGATTAGATTATAATCCCCAAAGAATACTTTTTTGGGTAAAGTGTAGTCACTTACCCCGATTTGAGGTTTTCTTTGTTATTTTATTTCCTCAAGTCTAGGGCCTTGCGAAAATAACGGTCACAAACTTTGCAATGAGACGTGAGCATCCTCTCGAGTCCGTCTATGCTGTTTAAGCCAAAAATAATAAACCAAACTAAAATTCATATACTTGTTTTTCATTTGTAGTAAAAGTAGCTAGCTATATAATTCTGTAGGCAGGCAGGTTTCAATATCGATTACTTATCTTACCATAAGTAGGACTGTTGAACTTTTAGATTTAAACTCACAAAACTTCTTTTACAGATACCTAAATTTTGCGACCGATTGTTCTGTCGTTAACTATTATTTATGTTTAACTGTAGAGTTCATTTGCAGTTTCACATATTAATGCTCTTGTTTTGTGAATTTGATCGAGATTTCAAATAACTTCAGATGCCCTTAACTATTCTTTCTTTGTAGGTACAATTACTTCTAACTTTACAGTTCTCTAAATTCGGAGACCTGTAGGCTAATGAAATATCTTTCTTTAGTTTGTTATCTTTTGATTCAGCCAAGTTTTCAGTAAGATCTAAATTTAGTATATTTCTATATTCGAGACTTTAAATTAGTACTGTGGATTAATAAAGAAGCGATGTTAACTTTGATAGAATGAATTTCATTCTAAGACTTGGTTGATTCTAGAGTTCACAAACTGCATTCTAAACATTTAGACAGACTAAAATCTACATCGATGACGAGCTGGAAGTTCTGCTGCTGCTGCTACTACAAACTTCTAACTGTAGGTATATCTAGGGTTTTCTCTAACTGTATTTTAGTAGGTAAATTATACAAGGTTTCTTTCTTAATTCTTTATTTCTTAGGAATATTTAGGTAAACCGGTCTTTTCATAGAACTATGGGTATGGCGGCTACAATGTAGGTCCTTTAGGTTTCATTAGATGATCACTTCGGCCAATCTAACAATCTTCTATCAACAAACTTAATAATCTTTTAAATTCAAATCCTTAACTATATCCAATTTACATAATTCTTTACTTAAAAAGCCTTCAGCTTAATTTAATATGTTTTGGCCTTCAGCCAGAGTAGTTCTTTAAATTACTCATTTTATTTGGACTCTCCCAGCAGAGAACAGCTCCTTGGAGTTGCAGCGGCGATCATTTACAAATTGGTGAGCCGTGTCCAGGATGAAAAGAAAGTATAATATATATCTTGAGCTTTGAACCTTTTACAATTTGGTGCCGACCGACCAGGATTAGAACTACTAGAACTACTTTAAACTACTTTATAAATTCACTTATTCAGTAGGGTTTCTTTCAATTTACAAGTTTCAGTTTTCAAAAAAAAAAAAAAATCAAGTAAAACCAAACTCACACATTTTCTGTAGTAGGTAATATTATAAGTTCAAAACACAATTTTGCTCTTAGGTTAGAATCACACACAAGGTTCAATTTATTTGGACCAATTTGCTGTTCGTGAAATGGATGTGAAAGGACCGGTTTAGATTATTGACACATTAAAATAAGTAGCGGTATTTTTTCTTTTGAAGTCGGTTAAAAAAACTAAAAAAATCAAATTTTAAAATATTGGGGGTTGGAATTATGAGTAGGTTAAAATAAATTGATCTAGAAATCTTTAGGAAACTTCTAAGGTAATTTTAAATCCAAAACAAAGATTAATATTTAATCTTGCTCAATAACATGTTAGTTTTCTTCAGTCGGTTAAAATGTCATTCAGTACAATTTGTGATAATGCATAAAAAATCATAACTATTAAGTGCCTTACGTTATCACAAATATATATTGCATAACTTCCTTTCCTTTTGTATTCGGGTATTTAGTTAGGGCTATTCTCTTTGTAGTGGTAGACTCTTGCAGAGTTCATTTGGAGAAGTATCACACTTCCACCAGTTAATCTACCACCAAGTAGTATTTTGCAAACATCATGGTGTTCCAAGATGAAGGGCAATGGTTTCAGAAAGGTACGGGAATAGAAGATCTACATCTTCTTATTTTTGGGGTGACGAGCGCAGTATAGTGTTACGTAAAGATGTTCGCTTAAACTCGTGATTCGTACTTGTTACACGGTACTGTTTTGGTCAGGCGAGTAGCTTACCACCAGGAACTCGTCTTGCTCGTTCAAACACTTTCAAAAAAATTGGTAACCGCTCTTCACTAGACATTAGACAACAATAGGTAAGAGTATCTAATACATACATATTAAGTTTATTTAGCATAAATTATTTTCAGATTTTGTTACATAGTTTTTCATGTAGTTGGGTAAATTTGTGGTTTTAGAAAGTAGTTAGAGAATAAACATCTTATAGCAAAATAATAATCATTTATTTTGGTTGTTTTATTTTAATATTTTCATTTCTGTGTTTCTAGTTCTTCTAGTTCAGGATGTATTGTGAGGATGATTACTTCAAGTGCTGAACTGAAAATAATGTTATAAGGTCAGCTAATAAGGTTGTCTAAAACTAGAAAGTCCCCACTATCAGGTTTAGCGGTGATAGAAAACATTGTGAGAAAACTGGTACGTTCCAAGAATGTATTTTGTAGTTATTGTACCTTTTGTTGGTAGTGAAGGAAACATCGTGAAGAAACTGACAGATTGAAAGTTTTATAGCTGTAGGTCATTCACTAGCGGTGAAGGACAGCAATGTGAGGAAATTGATTTTTGTTTGATAGCTCATTATTATAGCATTCATCAATCACTGCCGGAGAAGGAAAGCGTCGTGAGGAAATTCCAAGTTCAATAAATTATAGTAATTATTTGATCTTTGCTAACCCATAATTAGTAAGAGTAGAGACCTTCGTTCATGACTTTCTCACAGAAAAAGGCTTCGAGTTTTAGCGATGAATATATCGGGTTAATGTTTAACTTTAGAGTGACTTACTGCAATTCCGCCAACCCGCATTGGCTAGCGTGTTAGGTTATGGTCTTGAGTCTTTCCTTGTGAAGGAAGATCAAGTTCCAGCAGTGGGAACATTACATTTAGTGAGCGGCTATCCATATTGAGTTATGTACTCGTACTTATTTGAAATTAGGCACAACTTCAAACAACCTTGTTTTATTTTTACAATCGAGTAAAGATTACTGAAATGGGGTTGATTCTGTTTAATATTTTTTGTGTTTCTTTAGTCATTGAATATTTAATTTGTTTACCTTTAATGTTAATCATCTTGTTATGACAGTTTTGATTTTTATTAAAATGACAGTTCACTTTTAAACAATTTGTTATCATGGCAACTAACAGTAAATAGTTTCAATACATAGTTTCTACCTTTAATATTTATTTTAAGATTGAGGACAGTATTAGAATAGAGCGAATGTTCTTGTGGTTCAGTAGGTAACGAGTCAAAATGAAGAGTTGGGTTCGATTCCCATCTAGAAAAAAAAAAAAGTTTGTATGACTTTCATAGATATTCCTATAAGAGTATTTATATTATGTAAACATAAGTATATGGTATATATATGTATTACTTTAGGTTTCGAGTTTCATAGTAGATCTAAACATTGTGTGTGTTATATATTTATTAAAATTTTGACTAAATAATACATTTGAGTTCATCTTAATGTTACTAACTTAGAAACTGCTTTTGTCTTTGTTGTTTGATGATGTTGTCAATTTACTTGGGAATTACTTCATGGTTCATAAATGATGGGTAAAAACATAGTCTTTTGGTTCAGGTAATTAAGATGGGTTTATCAAAATGGGGGTTGGGTTGTTCTGGGAGTGGAATGATTTGGCAATGTACACAAATTTATAAATAATTGCACTTTGTAGCTTTTCACTTATGACATCTAGTTCCACCTATCAGGATGAGTAAATTTATTATTCGTATAATTTCGTGCGGGAATTTTGACAGTACAGTTGGTGGCTATTTTGATTTAGTGTATTAGCTTTGGATATTTTTAACATAGTCCTTTATATTTTTGTACTAAGATTCAAGAAAGAGTTGATTTCTCGATTTGACTAGTTTCTGGAATATTAGTTATCCAGAATAGTCATTGCCACTTTGAATAAAAATAGTTTTGTGTGGATTATTGTCAAACTAGGGGTTTAAAAATAAATATTTTGCGAAATATGATTGGGGAGTACATCTAATAGGTATTTAAATGTATTATACTTTACATTCACGTTGTTTGTCCGCTAAGAACTTTTAAATTATTTAACCGATTTCAGTCAAATTTGAACACCGTGAGTACTACACTGATCCAACTTGAAAGATAGGATAGGTTATTTCGAATAATATTTTTGTATGACAATATCCGAACTAAGTCGGAACGGGACGCTAGTAGGATGTACATTTATGAATGTTAACTAATAGTAGGTACGGCGTTATTTGGAAATGTAATCTTATGTAATATTTATTTTTGGAAATAGGTTAATTCATAGGTACGGTTATTGATAGAAGGTTAACGATAGATTCCAATTGGGAAGTTTTTCATGATGTCATTTTCTTTCGGATTTGTTTAATTATTATTAGATAGACGTCATATTTTGTTAGCGGGTATTTGGATTAGGGTTATTAATATGTAACATTATTTAATGAACATATTAGGAATAGGGTTACCAAGTGGAGGAAATAATTTACCCTAATTAAGGAATTTAAAAAGACGTTTCAGTAAATATTATTTTTAAAAAGGTGCATCTTGAGTTTTGGATCTTGATCATTGGTTTGCTTGCTTTGTGTTTTGCTATAAATGTTTTAATAAATTTTAAAATGTTTCAGGACTTTGTAAGTGACTTTTGTTTAGGAACTACATTTCAATTGAATGCGAAGTTTTTTCAAGGATTGCCTAAATTGATGTATGTGAATATGAGGGTATAACAGTCACTTAAGGAAGGAGGAGTTATTATGAACAAAAAGAAGAGGAATAAATCACAGGAATTTCTCCACCTTTTGAGAACTTAATGAAAAAAAATTAATCCCATTTTTTTCTTTCAGAGAGTTATTGGTAATGTATTATACTAATATTTTATTTACCTTCAGCAATAATATTTAACATTTATCTGTTCTTGAACAAAATAATGAGCACCAAATTTTTTTTAAAAATTCTTGTTGATATTTATCTATATTGATAAAAATGGGGTCGTACTGGTCATTTACAAATAAAAATAAATATTTTATCAAATGTTGTTTGATATAAAAATGATGTAAGATTTAATGGGGTTCAACTTAACATTTAATAGTAAATTAAATTATATGCGCGAAATACATAAAATAGTTTCAACGTAGTCTCATACCCTAGCCAACAGTTGCTGATGGAATGAGTCAGCGTGTTCCGATGGAAGTTGGGGGAATGAACAGCTTTTCGAAAGAATTAATTGAAGTTTAATTGAAGCTGAAAGGCGAAGGGTGTTTGTATTTTTGAATTTACTTTTGCATTTGCGAGGGGCTTGGGACATTAGCACTGTTAGATATGAGACAATTTGTCAAAAGTTAAGTGGCGGCATCTACACTTTTCAAATCGTTTTCAGGGAAGGAGACTTTGGTGTTAGGTAGAGAGACCTTAATTGGTAAAATTCACTGCAAATTGCAGTTTCCCTGATTACGGTACGTTACACGCGGCTAATACTATTACCCACACTATTCATGTTCCAACTATGAACCATTTGATTGAGGTCTACGACTCTTGATGGGGTATTTGTTATATTGTGGCTTACTATCTGTATGCATGAGCCACATCTGTGATTCGCGGAATGGGACAGCAACACGTAGTTAAACAGGAGTTTTAGTTATTTGAGGCTGTTTTGGTGCCGGTAGGGCCGAGTGGGATTCACAACCCCGCTTTTCCGTAGAGAGCAGAGTGTCGACTGGATAGTAATATACGGTATGGCTATTTTACCAACAAATCTTGAGTCTGAGATGTCATGACAATAGTTCTTGGGTGGTTTAAAAACACAATCATATTGTTGTAGGGATACATTTACATTATTTACACATAATTATGTTGCTGTTACTTGAATTTTGACAAATCTATTCGTTTTATTAGGTTATGTTTTGTGCTTTAATTGGTTTTTGTTAGTTTATTTTCTTGGGAAAAAATTACTCCGTGTAAATTTTAAAACCTACGTAATTTTTTGGGGGTTGACTGTAACGGGCCATGTACGACCTCGTTATCAGAATTCAAATCAAACTTCTTTAAAGTATTGCGTTTCAATTTTATTTTTAAATATTCCAATTATGGGATTCTTTTGTTTTTGGATGTCAAAAAATTAATTAGGGACGTCACTCGGTGACTCGGAAGACTCGGGAAAACGCTCACGAAAAAGAAACTCGAAAAAAAATGAATTTTCAAGTATAAATTTACAAGAGAATATCCTTAAATAAGTGTTAAAAGTGCTACTAAGTTTCGTATCAACATAGAGATATTGTTGTAATTGGAGCTAAAATGAGGCATCGTGTAAAATAGACGAGGAAAGAAGGAAAGATCCTTCATATGTGAGTACTGTACTAACATTTATATATTTTGCAGCATTTTAGACCCAGGAATCCTGAGTCGAGTCCAGGCGTGTCTTATGTCTTGGAAGACAGTCACGTATTTTACGGAGAAGCTACAGAGCTCTGGTTCTAGTCCAGGCATGTCAACGTATTTCTGAAGGAAGTCAATGAAGTGCTCTTTTAAAAATAAAAAAATAGTTTCTAGTCCGTTTCTAAATTTCATATGTGCAACATCGGAGTGAAGAGATATAACCATGAATATCTGATGCAGAATGACGCTTTAGTTCAAATGAGGCTTTAAAGTCAATTCATATAATTGGTTAATTTTGATTGCAATCAGCAAATAGAAATGAGTCTATTATGATTCACATTGAATCTTGATGTTTCCTAAGTGTTTTAAGATGACAGCGGTTATTCAGAATATGTATTAACTTTTGTACAGAATTTTGTAATCATTGATTAATTAAGTTGTATGTTAGTTTATTCCTTGGGGTTTATAAAACTCTTAGTTCTTCAACTCTAATAGAATGAGTATTTTGGACTGCCAGACTTGGAAGACGGTCTGAGAGCCAAGCATAGCCGAGCTCGTTAGTTTCCTGTTACTTAGAACGGACAGGATTCTGACACTGTGACTTTCCTTCCGAACTTGCAGAGCATTATCCTGATTTTATTACTATCTAGGTAGTAGTAGATTAGATTATAATCCCCAAAGAATACTTTTTTTTGGGTAAAGTGTAGTCACTTACCCCGATTTGAGGTTTTCTTTGTTATTTTATTTCCTCAAGTCTAGGGCCTTGCGAAAATAACGGTCACAAACTTTGCAATGAGACGTGAGCATCCTCTCGGAGTCCGTCTATGCTGTTTAAGCCAAAAATAATAAACCAAACTAAAATTCATATACTTGTTTTTCATTTGTAGTAAAAGTAGCTAGCTATATAATTCTGTAGGCAGGCAGGTTTCAATATCGATTACTTATCTTACCATAAGTAGGACTGTTGAACTTTTAGATTTAAACTCACAAAACTTCTTTTACAGATACCTAAATTTTGCGACCGATTGTTCTGTCGTTAACTATTATTTATGTTTAACTGTAGAGTTCATTTGCAGTTTCACATATTAATGCTCTTGTTTTGTGAATTTGATCGAGATTTCAAATAACTTCAGATGCCCTTAACTATTCTTTCTTTGTAGGTACAATTACTTCTAACTTTACAGTTCTCTAAATTCGGAGACCTGTAGGCTAATGAAATATCTTTCTTTAGTTTGTTATCTTTTGATTCAGCCAAGTTTTCAGTAAGATCTAAATTTAGTATATTTCTATATTCGAGACTTTAAATTAGTACTGTGGATTAATAAAGAAGCGATGTTAACTTTGATAGAATGAATTTCATTCTAAGACTTGGTTGATTCTAGAGTTCACAAACTGCATTCTAAACATTTAGACAGACTAAAATCTACATCGATGACGAGCTGGAAGTTCTGCTGCTGCTGCTACTACAAACTTCTAACTGTAGGTATATCTAGGGTTTTCTCTAACTGTATTTTAGTAGGTAAATTATACAAGGTTTCTTTCTTAATTCTTTATTTCTTAGGAATATTTAGGTAAACCGGTCTTTTCATAGAACTATGGGTATGGCGGCTACAATGTAGGTCCTTTAGGTTTCATTAGATGATCACTTCGGCCAATCTAACAATCTTCTATCAACAAACTTAATAATCTTTTAAATTCAAATCCTTAACTATATCCAATTTACATAATTCTTTACTTAAAAAGCCTTCAGCTTAATTTAATATGTTTTGGCCTTCAGCCAGAGTAGTTCTTTAAATTACTCATTTTATTTGGACTCTCCCAGCAGAGAACAGCTCCTTGGAGTTGCAGCGGCGATCATTTACAAATTGGTGAGCCGTGTCCAGGATGAAAAGAAAGTATAATATATATCTTGAGCTTTGAACCTTTTACAACTTCTACCGTGTGGTCTTAAGTGCACACTTTTTTTTTGTTTGGAAGATTAGTTTAGATGCATATATAAATTTTATAGAAATCGGTGTAGTGGTTTTTTTGTTTTTATCAACAAACTAGCTGTACACTCCGCGAGGTATAAGCTGAGCTTTGCATTAGTGTGAGTGATCACCAATCAGGCAGGAGCTTGAAATTTTGTCCGCGAGGTACAGGCTGAGCTTTGCATTAGTGTGAGTGATCACCAATCAGGCAGGAGCTTGAAATTTTGTCCGCGAGGTATAGGCTGAGCTTTGCATTAGTGTGAGTGATCACCAATCAGGCAGGAGCTTGAAATTTTGTCCGCGAGGTATAGGCTGAGCTTTGCATTAGTGTGAGTGATCACCAATCAGGCAGGAGCTTGAAATTTTGTCCGCGAGGTATAGGCTGAGCTTTGCATTAGTGTGAGTGATCACCAATCAGGCAGGAGCTTGAAATTTTGTCCGCGAGGTATAGGCTGAGCTTTGCATTAGTGTGAGTGATCACCAATCTGGCAGGAGCGCGGCGAGACAGAATGGCGCCGCGCCTAAGGCCGGTTGTCACACCTACACTATCCATGTACACTCACACAAATGCAAAGCTCAGCTTATGCCTCGCGGAGTGTACCCTGCCACGCATCGCTGTGGCACATTATAATGCAAAAATTAGATAAAAACAATCTTTGATGCGGATTATATTTATATCATTGTAAAATTTCAGCTCGATCAGTGCAGAACTTTTTGAGTTTTTGAAGCGTACACAAACCAACATAACATTTTTATATACAGAGATATATAAAATGTGCTTATCTCGATTATAAATTCGCATTACCTCTTGTACTATTGGAACAATGTGTTTATGGTTGATTACATAAAATTATTAAGCTATTGCATAGCTTTCATCGCGGGCCTGGGGACCGAATTTTAGTGATCGTGCATCTCTTTCTTATGTTCACAAGAAAGAGGGATGGAAGACCGTAACGCCGTCCTCCCCACTCGGTCATTCGACTTTGAATCTTATTTGTATTAGCTTTACAGACTAAATGCTATTAGCAGTGTTACCAACTTAACGGATTTCCCGTGATATTTTTTATGGTAAACAAATGTCACTCTTCAAAATAAAATCAATTCCGAAAAATTGTTAACATCCCTATTGCCTATGTTGATAAAAATGCATGCAACATGCAATAGCTTTACCGCGGAAGTCCCCGAGTGACACACTTCTTTTTATTATTACCTCTTTCATCGTCAGTTTCTATTCGTGTTTAGAAGACAAAGTCATGTCCATGCCTAATCACTCGATTCTATAAGATTTTTTTATTCTATAAGTAGATAGATAGATACTCTTTATTGTACTCACCAAAAACAAAGAAAAAACACGTATACAGGATAAGAAAAACAATAAAAACTAGTGTTACAATCGGCGGTCTTATCGCTAATAGCGATCTCTTCCAGGCAACCTTAGGATGGAAATGGTTTGTAAGAATATATTATGAAGCGGGGTGTGTAGGTATCTAAATATATATTTAAGCAATTAATTCTATTCATAATTAATTCTATAGTTTAGTGTCAAGACAAGTAGGACATGTGCCTGGTGTGTTGCGGTAAGCAACACCCCTACCCATGACGGCCCAGTGTCACGCCACTATTGGAACAAGAAGAGTACAAATCATACCTAACACTGCACTACGCTCATCAACCTGAGATATAAAACTATTTATATCTTAAATCAACCTGAAATATACAGCACAGTGACACGCAGCTATTGGAATATGAAGAGTGCAAATCAATAACTAGCACTGAAGTGCGCTCATTGCCCAGCGATATAAGATGTTTGATCGCTATGCCCTGTAATTTCTCTACAGTCATTGCCCCTCAAACCGGAAAACAGTGATGTTTTCACATTGATGCTTGGCGGTAGAATAGTTGGCAAAGGTATGGTACAGCCAAGTAGTAATGTGCAACATCCACACATTACTACCGGAATAACTGACAAAAGTGTCTAAAAATCAAGTATTTCTAATCGTTTCTAGCAGACAAAGCCATGTCTAATCACTCGATTCGTCTGAGCTCGATTAGATGTAATAAATACGCTATTGACCCGGCTGCATGTCTTTGTCCCGTCTTTAATAAGATTCGCTGGTTTACTTAGCAACAATACGAACAAAATGTTTACAGGTCATTGTATTTCAAATGAAGTTGACAAGGGTACATTTAACGACAGTTTACTATTGTTTTGTGTATATTTTCATTTTAATGTCGTAGTGTTATGCAGTGGTATGACTTACAGGGTCTGCCTAGGGAAACACCACACCTTTGCCAGTTATTCTACCGCCAAGCAATAATGTGCAAACATGACTGTGTTCCGGTTTGAAGGGCAATGTTTCCAGAGAAATAACAGGGCTTAGAGATATAACATCTTAGATCTCCGGGTGGCGAGCGCAGTGCAGTAGGTAATTATTTGGAGTCTTCACGTTCCAATAGCTGCATGTCACTGCTCTGTTATGCGGCAGGCATGTTGTTTACCATCAGGCACATGTGCTGCTCGTCTCGTCACTTTTTAGCAGCAGCAGGCAGGTAGCAGCCCGCAGGGTTCAAGCTAGTAAAAGATAAGAACGCGTCACTGACCTATAGAAGCCCGACTTGTTCTCCGCGTTGTCCTTGATCGTCTTCTTGGTGTCGACCTCGCTCAGCACGACGAAGAAGTGGTGGCACTTGTCGCACTTGACGAACCGCGTGGAGCTGACGAACGTCTCCACGTGCGTGCACGGGTCGCCGCACTTCGGGCACGTGAGCACGCCGCTGCCGCCTGACTTCTTGCCGCCTGACGAGGATCCTGACGGCGAACGGTCAACTCACTCTCAAACAAATAAGCATAAAAGCAAAAGCAGCCTACTAAATCCCCCCCTGTACGATCAGTGGGGCCCAAACTTAGCTCTCAACTTTTTTTTAAACTATAATAGGTTCGCACTTTACCACCATCTCGCCTGATGTTAAGCGATGATGCGATCTACGATGGAGCTAAGCACGCTCCATCTAGAAGAAACCGATTCAGTCTCGATTTGAAGACACCAAGATTGTTACCATCGGGAAAAACCCAGTCAGGCAACGCATTCCACAACCTAGACGTTCTTATCACAAACGTGGAGTCAGCTTGTATCTTGAGACTCGAGTGTGCGGTAACAGTAATTCTGCCGTCCACAAGCTAAAATGTCGCTAACTACCAAAACTAGCTTTCGAGTTATATGCGAAAAACCAAAAGTATGTAAACAATACTACCATTTGAGAACCAATTAACTTGTGAAAAACTTGATAATATGGAAATATACCTAGAGCTAAATAAGTACTTCATGATTAGCTATAGTCACAGATTCTTAGGGTTATTTTTGGTAATGGTAGTTTACAGACCTCTATGTGTTGAAGTAGTGTCCATGGGTAAGTCACTTTTGACGACATTTATCATATTTCTAAATCAAAAACTACAGCTGCTAGGAAGATACTGATTAGATAGAGATACATTTTTTTATAACAAGATGGCATTTAAAAGTCAATTTCGAATTCGAAATAAACATCGAAATCTGACTGAAGAAGAACATCGCAAGAAAATTACAACCGCTTTGCTCAGCGCCATATCTACTTGTCGCTGTTAATGCCGGTTCTGTCTGCCTGCCAAACTTACATGCAGTTCCATAGAAATACATTTTTAGAAGTAAATCCCAGACGTTTTTTAATTTAAATTAAAGATCGGGGAAGCTCATGTCATAGCTTAACTATTGTCCTTTTTAATTAGTGAGAAAATATCACAGCCCTGGGCTTAGAAATAAGACCTTAGTTGGGCGGTAGACCCCCGTATACAGTAGGAGCGGTAGGTACAGGTGAGTGGTGAGCGGTGGAGTATACCTGAGCTGATGGAGTCCTTGGGGCTGTGCGGATGCGGCGGCTGGTCGGTGGAGCTCTTGCACATCACCACGCATGTGCTGAACTGGCGCGGGCAGGCGCGCCGCAGCGGCCGGCAGGGCTGCACTCCTGCGCGGAAACCAACCTTATCTATACATGGTTACACTCAAACAGTTACACATACTACGTACAGAGTTGGAACATACGCTTTACACCGAGAGCACGGGTCTGCTCGCTCTTGCGGAAATGTCACACTTTTGTCGCGGCACATCACTCTGCTGCCATAGCAAGTATGCACGTCATCTGCTTACGATTGGTACAAAGGAACCGTGCGGAAAACCTGATCTATTTACTTATTCTCTATCTAAGGTTACAGTATACAATCTTTATTCTACATCTTGGCATCTTTCATCACATTGTCAACTTATGATACAGTGCAACCAACTTATTTAAAGAACGACCAATAGCGGAACTACTTTTTTTAAAGTGATGGGACGAGCAGTCCATGTGGCTGATGGTAAAGAAACACGCCTGTCCATAACAGTAGAGCGTCACACAGCTATTGGAAAACGAAGAAGAGTCCGGGGTCTACCGCCGAACAAGAAATGTCTTAGCTTTATAATTCCTCTCTTTTTCTTTCCGCTTGAAATGATAGAGACCGCAATAGCAAAGCGAAAGCCGATTTAGCTAGGCGGTAGAAGGGCTGATCATTATCACACCGTTCACAACAAAAATAGGGGAGGGCTATTTTCTTTTTCTTCTCCTAATCCAAGAAAAACGAAAAAAAATATTATTGTAATGACAAAGGTAAAGGACCCCGGAGTCTGTGGAGTGCCTAAATTAAATAAAAAAGTCAAATTAATAAAAAAAACATTGCACTGCACTCGTCACCATGATTTACATATAAGATGATTTATCTCTATACCCTGTAATTGAGTTTTTAATTTATAAAGAGTGTCGAGACGAGCAGCACATGTGCCTGATGGTAAGCAACATGCCTGCCACATAACAGCACAGTGACACGCAGCTATTGGAACATGAATAGACCAAATCATTACCTAGCACTGCACTGCGCTCGTCACCCAGAGACCTAAGATGTTATATCTCTCTAAGCCCTGTAGTTTCTCTGGAAACATTGCCCTACAACCCTACATTGAGTTACGAGTATTTAAGAACACAGAAGTTGTCCAATAGGGATGTTAACACTAATCAAACATTAATAATGTTTAATGTTAATTTTATGATAGTTTGCATCAATAGAATATCGAAAATTACGTAGTAAATTTTTTATAAATGATTTTAAATGATATATTTTAATCTGTTGTCACGTGACTGGAAACTCCAATACGACTTATTACGTCACTAGTCGCAAAACAAACTGTTGAAACTGATTAAACTGTTTACTTTTCTGAATTTTTACTATAGTTTGCGATCTTAGCGACGACGATTTTGATTGTTTGTATTCAAGTAGGTAATGATAAGAAAACACATAAACTGGACATACAGACATGAATTGCGACCAATGTTTTGCGACTAGTGACGTCATGTCAGTCGTTAGTGTTTAGCGGAAAAATTCAAAATTAGTCTAAAATTTTATATGTTTACTCATCGAAAATACTAATATTTTAAAATAAAATGTTATTTTTTTACGGTAAACAAGGGTCAATCTTCAAAATAAACTAAGTAGTTCCGTAAAATTGTTAACATTCCTATTGTGTAATAGGTAGCGATACTTTTCGATCGTGGCGCCATCACTACAATGTACAGATAAGTTGGCCGCGCCGTACTGGCAGCGCCCCATGATTTAACCCGCGTAGTACTCGTTCCCATAGCTTCGTCTCGCTAACCCGTGTGCTATTCCTGATTATATGACCGTGTGCCACATCTCAACATGACAGGACATGAGTTATTCAATTCACAGGGCAATGTTTCCAGAGAAATTACAGGTCTTAGAGATATAACATCTTAGATCTCTGGGTGACGAGCGCAGTGCAGTGTTAGGTAATGATTTGGACTTCTCATGTTCCAATAGCTGTATGTCACTGTGCTGTTATGTTGCAGGCATGTTGCTTACCATCAGGCACATGTCCTGCTCGTCTCGTCACTCAATGCTATAAAAAAAATCGCTTTAGTAAAATAGTTGTTCCTAATAGGCATGACGACAGGTCCTGCAATTATATCAAATTATTTGATATAATGACTAGTATTTAGATACAGTAAATATGTACCAATTTTAATTTTGATATTTTTTTAGTTTAACTTACTTTATGATCATTCAAAGCTGGATGGGCAAGTCCATTTTAAAAGTACGAAATTATTAGAAAATGTATTTACCATTGGATAACCCATTCAATTTCAAGTGACTTTGGTTACTAAACCAATATCCTAAACGCAATATTTAATATATATACCATACAAACTTAACGCGCGACACATAGTAAATACAACACAGTGACGTCACGCTTCTATAGTGTTTTTGTATGAAGCGTTTTTGGGAGAGTCCAAAATCGTGATATCACGGGAAGTTTTTAAGATAACAAAGTTCTTTTACCTATGTTTCAGTTATTGAGTAGCCATTTGATGGCATATTAAATCAAAAATGAGTCGTCATGCATATTCTACTAATATTATAAATGTCAAAGTTTAAAGGTTTGTTGCTCAATTACGTCCTACGATTGAACGGATCGGATTGATATTTGGAACACAGTTAAACTAGTCTGGAGTAACACTACTTATTATCCCGGAAAAAATACGGAAACGCTAACTACGCGGGCAAAACCACGAAGCTGCTAATAACATTTTTTTTTAAATAAAAAGTGACGAGACGATCAGGACATGTGCCTGATGTGATGGTAAGCAACATGCCTGACACATACCTAACAGCACAGTGACACGCAGCTATTGGAACATGAGTCCAAATAATTACCTAGCACTGCACTGCGCTCGTCGCCCCGAGATCTACGATCTTCTATCTCTCATCATCATATCATCATAATCAGCCCACATTCGTCCACTGCTGGACATAGGCCTCTCCAATAATACGCCACTCAGCCCGATCCTCGGCTTTACGTTTCCAACCGCCCTTATATCTCTAAGCCCTGTAATTTCTCTGGAAACATTATATACATGTAGATAAAACACAATCCTTCGTGTTTTTTACATCGAGGTGTCAATGGCAGTTGGCTTTAGATGATCTCTACTGACTCCGAATTCGCTGGCGCAGAAGCCCTGGTGTTTTACGTGTACGGCTGATTTAGATTAATCCAACTTTTGGGCCGATTTAGATTAAAATCGAAAACATTCCAAGGCCAAGGCAGAGAGATCACATCAAACCAGTCAGGGCAAGGCCAGACAGGTACAAGAAATCAATCCAACAGCTCTCATCAGTGAACAATACCGAGCTCGTGCCTAGATCTAGGCTCACAATAGACAGCGTCGGGGTCGAAGCTTCAGAAAATGTCATCATAGCGACCTTCGCTACAGATATCAAAGAAATTCAGAATGTATATCTATACTAATATTATAAAGCTGAAGAGTTTGTTTGTTTGTTTGAACGCTAGGATCTCGGGAAGTACTGGTCCGAATTGAAAGATTATCTTTCTATTGGATAGTCCATTTATCGAGGAAGGCTTCAGGCTATAGAAAATAACTCTACTATTAATTGAAGCGGAGCATGAAACAAGAATGTAACAAAATCGGAAAAAAATATTCCCCTTTTGAGAGTTTTCGTACGTTTCGTGCTTTGACATGACACATGACAGCATGTGTCAAAGATTGCATCATTGAATTTCAGTAATCTGTGCATTGAATATAAACCTTTGTTAATTTATTTTCTAAATCTGAGTAGGTACGACCAATTTCCGACAGGTGGCGTAGCAGGTAGCTGAAGAGGTTTTTTGTTTGAAATCGATATTCTCAGGAATGAGTGAACCGATTTCAGTCATTCTTTCACC
Organism: Ectropis grisescens; assembly: GCA_017562165.1. Lineage (NCBI taxonomy): Eukaryota > Metazoa > Arthropoda > Insecta > Lepidoptera > Geometridae > Ectropis > Ectropis grisescens. Next base: position 25,362,852 of record CM029787.1, on the reverse strand, counting down.
GTTGGATTTGTACGGGATCCCGATGAGTGCTATATAATATACCACGGGCGAAGCCGGGGCGGGCATCTAGTATGTATATATATTTACAAGTGAACGAGGTGTTTTGAATCTGACGATATATATCGGGTATATCATAACTTACTATTGTAAGAGAAAAGAGGTAAAATTTGCGTTATGCGACATTTTCTTTCAAATACTGGACTCCAAGCAGAAACACGATAATTTTCTTTACAACAGATGTCCATAAAATTCTTATTTTTTAACCCCCGACCAAAAACAGGGGTGTTATAAGTTTGACGTCGATGTCTGTCTGTCTGTCTGTCTGTCTGTCTGTCTATCTATCTGTCTGTCTGTCTGTCTGTCTGTCTGTCTGTGGCACCGTAGAGCTCAAACGGATGGACCGATTTCGATGCTGTTTTTTTTATTTGAAAGTTAATATCCGTGCGGATGTTCTTAGCTATGTTTGGTTAATATTGATTCAAGATGGCCGCCGCCACAAAATGGCGGACAAAATATTTCTTCACAACCTACCACAATATGGGTATCAAACGAAAGGGCTTGACTAGTAGATAATATTGCACTATGACAAATTTCAAATCCAAGATGGCCGCTTCTACAAAATGGCGAAATACATTTCTTTTTCACAACTCCTTAATATGGGTATCAAATGAAAGGGCTTGACTAGTAGAATGTCGTACAGATAACAAATCTAAGGTAGTCGGGGGTTAATCAAAATTTTTAATTTTGTTCTTGTTTACCTTACTCGTAAGTATTAAGTGTAGGTATTATATGTAATTTTGAAACGGTATGTTTACTTTTCGTTGTATTTAAGTTACTAGTATACTTTTAAGTATAGTTATCAGTTACTTGATACTTTAATTTCGTTTTTTTTTTAAATTAATTAACCTGAAATATTAAGGTGCGCGTTGCTGTGTAAAGAATCCTATAACGTACACGGTTGCCTTGAAGAGATTGCTCTAAGCAATAAGGTCACCAATTAAAATGTCAAGCTTACCATAGTTCTTAAGTTTCTTCTGTATCTTTTCTCTTTATTGTGGTTTTAATAAAGAGTTTTCTTATATTAATTATCGAGGCAGAGAAAAAGATTAATTATCGTTTTTTGTGCCTCGAAGATAAGGATTTATGGACACCTGTCACAGTAACACAAAAACCTGTCACTTTACAACAACATGACCTTGACATGTTTGCGCTCGCCGCGGTCACATGCTTCCTTTGGCGAGGACACCAGTGGAATTGTTCTCGATTTGGGCAATTCCTTGGAACCAGTCACCAGTTACTGTCCAAATTTAGCCGAATCTTCTACACCAATGTCTCGAAAGTACATACGACAAAAAAAAAAATATGTTTAAATAAGTTTTATAGTTTTCAAAAAATAAACGGTGAAAGAATTCTTGGGAACTGTCCACTTTTTTTTTTAACTTTTATAGGTTTACACCTGGCCGCCATCTCACCTGATGTTAAGCGACGATGCGGACTACGATGGAGCCTGTTTACCTAGAAGAAACCGATTCACTCTCGATTTGAAGACACCAAGATTGTAACCATCGGGGAAAACCCACTCAGGCAACGTATTCCACAGCCTAGACGTTCTTATCACAAAAGTAGAGTCAAATCTCTTCGTTCGTGTCTTTGGAACATCAACCATGAAACGATGTCCCTTTTATCGAGCTACGAAATTAATCTGAAATAGCGCGCGTTCAAAGGAAAACCGTATTGTAAAAAAATATAGTTAAGAATATGAATGAACAACTGATTAATAATAATATCTCTATATATAAAAATGTTATATTGATTTGTGTATGCTTCAAAAACTCAAAAAGTTCTGCACCGATCGAGCTGAAATTTTACAATGGTATATAATCCGCATCAAGGATTGTTTTTATCAAATTTTTGCATCACAATGTGCCACAGCGAAGCGTGGCACATCTAGTTAATTTATAAATAAAACAAAATTATGCTGTAGTTGGTACAGCACGTAAGATTGAGTAACAAGTAACAACAGGCCATAAGCTTTAAGCCCTTGTAAGGACAGCATAATAGTCGGAGTTTACGCGTAAAATGGCTTTCGCTTATCATATCAACTGGAGTTATAATTACGTTGTCAAGATTTGTGTTAATGGCATCTGATGAGTATGCTATTTCGATTTATTGTCGACGAGTGTATTATCATCTTTTTCGGGTTGTTGTTTGACTTTTGTGGTAGGTCCTACTTAATATCGAAAGGGTGCTCCTATTTGATATATTATGATCAAGACTTCAAAGTCTTGATCATCGCCGCAAAATCGCTAGCTTATCGGTTTTTTATCGGATACACTTCGGAGAGTGTGCAACTGATCTGCATGATCTAATACCACCTTGCCCTTTCTTCTATCGGACTTCTCGTTCCACAAAAGGGCGAAATCGTTTCATGGTTGATGTTCCAAAAACGCGAACGAAGAGGTTTGACTCCACGTTTGTGATAAGAACGTCTAGGTTGTGGAATGCGAGTGGGTTTTCCCTGATGGTTACAATCTTGGTGTCTTCAAATCGAGAGTGAATCGGTTTCTTCTAGGTAAGCACGCTCCATCGTGGATCTCATCATCGCTTAACATCAGGCGAGATGGTGGTCAAGTGCAAACCTATTATAGTTAAAAAAAATGTTTATTGTTTACTATTATCAAAAGCGAAAAGGATCGCAGCGCAGGGATGAAATTCGGTATCTAGATAGTAATAGTATAGCTAGTTTAGCACAGGCTATTTTTTATCCCTTTGTAATCCATATGTATTTCCTCAACATGAGCGCTAGGAATATGTCACGATGGTTTTTTTATTCTGATTTAATTACGTTTCTCAAGAAATGTTTGGTAGTCGGAAATTCGAAGCGAATATTTAAACTGAATTTGTAGTTGTTTGTATGGTCTACATAAAATTTTGTAGACATAAAGTTAGTTAGTTATAGTAGGAGATTCCGCTATACAACGACCTTCACCGAGCTGATTATTGGATGAAAAGTGTTTTATATGTAATTTAATATGTCAACAAATATATTGCAAATGGGTTGCCTAAAAAATTTCAGTCCAGAATGATTAATTTACAATAATTTTTTTTTTACATATTCCACTTAAATTGATTGAATTTTAGAAAAAACTATACAACATAACTTACTATTTTGGCTTTACTCAGTGCTTACCAAATATCATTACGAAATTCAAACCCTAAGGGGGTTAAAATGGGATGGAAGTTTGTATGAAACATTTTATTCCTTAAACGTATTCGCATAAAATTTCGCACAAATTGAGCATTATCAAAATAATGAATTATGTTTTACAGTATTTTTCAAAACTCAACCTCCAAAGGGGTGAAATAAGGGATGACAGTTTGTTTGAAACATTTTATTGTTTGAAAATATTTGCATGTGATTTCGTAAGCACTGAGTAAAGCCAAAATAATAAGTTCTGTTTTATAGTTTTTTCTAAATAATAATAATAATTCGTAATAAGCAAAGGGGTATTCAATCATGACGATCAGTTGCACACTTTGCGAAAAGTGTTCGATAAAAACCCGATAAGCTCTAGCAATTTTGTGGCGATGTTCAAGATTTCGAAGTATTTTTCGAACAAGTACGTCGTTGACAAACCATTTGTTCAAATAGTTATATTCTCGTATCCACCAATAGGCGAGCGATGTGTGTGACCGGAACAAATAGGCAGAGTTCTTGATTCTAGACGTGAAGGTTGGTAATAAATAGGTTTTGCAACGTGCAAGAGGAAGCAACTCCTAGATTTCTGATGACGACATTTCTGATTCTTGCTGAGGCTTGATGACTTGTGCTTTCATCAGATCTAAGGCTTGAGTAAACATTATTGTAGTATTGACGACCAAAGTCTATCATTGACCTGTAGAAAAATATTGAAGTGCGGCGTAGAAACTGCATAAATGCGAGATTTTTTGTTCTTCTAGATTTTTGTGCGAGTATAAAATTCTGTCCGTATCTCAAACATTTATAGTGAAACTAGCAGCGTCCTGGTTTTAACTGCGTAGTTCCCAACCCGACCGATAGTAGCGTATATGTTATTCCAGACCATTATCTATAATATATTTATCAAATTTCATTCAAATTCATGTGTTGTTAATAAAGAAAACCAATACAAGATGACTCAAATTGAGAGGATTTTGAAATACGCATGCAAATGACTTTCCTGCTTGTATCATACAACGTTATACAGCAGTGGTACTAAGGTACAAGGAAAAAAAGACGTCTTATAACATACTAGCAGCACCCCGTGGTTTTACTTGCGCTGCTCCCGTTCCCATTGTATTCCGGCATAAAGAGAAGCCTATGTGTTCTTCCAGACTATAATTATTATCTAACTGTGTTCCACATTTCAACCCCATCCGTTCATAGTTTACGTCCAAAATACTGGCCCCATCCGTTTGGGCTGTACGGTGACAGCCGCATTGCATCGATGTCGAACGTATAACACCTGTTTGTTTGGTCGGGGGTTAAAAAATAAAACTTAATTCCACGTTTAAAACGTCTCAATTTACAATCAAATTTGTAATTATTATGTACATTGTAAGCAAACTAGTTAATAAGGTAAAGTGGTTTATGTAGCAATAACCATCCATCGTCGATCCATTTTAGATAAAAGTGCCGTCAAAAACAGCTGTGGCAGGACATTGGCCAGAAAGGCTGATTTCACAATATTGACGTCGGAGAGTGGAGTCGAGCCTGGACGAATTTATTATCACCACTAGCTTTAATTTAACGATTAAGGAAAACATCGTGAGGAAATAGCGTGTTTCAAGTAAGACATCTTTCAAGAACTCATGTCATCCGCCAGTGTGGTGGATTATAGCGTAGTTATAGTGAATGAAAGCGAAAAACAACAAAACTAAGAACCGATTCAGGCAACGCAATCCAGGACCTAGACGTGCGAAGTCCCTTTTACATAAAAAAAAAGGTGTTTAAAAATATATTTGTCAGATATTCAGAAATCCCGCTCGTCTCGCTACTCCGTCTTTAAAAAAATAAAATAAACGATTGTCCAATTCAAATCTTCACAGCGATTAGTGCAGGTTACCTGACTACCGCCATTGTTCCACGGTTTTCTCGCTAGCCCACGCTTTGTTTGCAAATGGAAAAGCGTGCACAATGGACAACCATTGTGGAGCGTCGCGCTTTCTTTACCGCGGGGTGTTGGGTGGACGATCCTTTGTTTGTATTCGTAGTACGCTTAATATTAATTGCATAAGCAGCCTATTAAATGTTCTCATTGCTGGGGCTAGTCAAGGAGATAGTCAAGGTCATAATCCAACACGCTAGTTTAGTGATGGTTGATGGATGATGCATGATCTCGAAAGATTCTAGCAGCATGTCGGTTTCCTCACGATGTTTTCGAGTTGTACATATGCACATGGAAAAGTAATCAGGAGTGAAGGCGCGATCCGAACCTCCAACCTCACGATTGCAATCGGACATTCCGTTCTTTAGGCCATCACGGTTTTTATACTGATTGATGCAGTCGTAATAATTCCGTCACGTAGTGAACACCATATCTTTGTCCTAAAACGTTTGAACGTAAACATTCCGATTCTGACCGCGGCCTGAAGCTAGGTGCTGTATTTTTTAAAATAATATTTCTTCTGTCGTGTTAGGGAATAATTATGAGATTACATTTATGACCTATTTTCGATTTGAGTCTAAATTTATGATAACAAGTCTAGTCTGTGGAATGCGTTGTGGGTTTTTCCCGATGGTTACAATCTTGTTTCTTCAAATCGAGAGTGAATCGGCTTTTCCTAGATACGTCCATCCTCCTCCATCAGGCGAGATAGCGGTCAAGTGTTAACCTATAATAGTTAAAAAAACATACGCACGCACACCGTCTCGAAAAACACCCTGGAGTTAGCTAGTCGACAGAAGTATTGAACTTGTTGCGTGCGTACACAAGCACAGACACTTTTTTTACTCACGCACATATTGGAGGATAAGTTTAAACTTAATGAGGCTTGACCTCCGTCGATGATGGATGATGCGTGTTAACCTGTTACCAAGCAGACACAGGTTTAAAAGTATCTACGATTAGTTTGGTTTCATCAGTTTCATCACGCCAAGTTTTACACAAAAACTAACAAATATTTATTTAACAATAATAACTAATCTTCCCTACAGGCTACAGGCGTCAAGCCAAACCGGAGTCCAATCAACCGAGATACCTTTACGCTAGTTGTCGTATGAGGCGACTCGTTAAGTATAGTTTAGTAAGGGTAGGGCTCTTGTGTTACTTTCTGGTTGTTCCCCAAGGTGGTCACGGCGTATCCTAGATTCAGGTGCGCCGGTGACGAGCTATGCCCTAGAGAAGGGTCCGAGATGGGCAAGCCGTGGCGGGTTCGCGGAGTAAGGCGAGAGCGGTCCCGTGTTCCCGCCGCGCCATCAGCGGCAGAGTTGGAATCCCGTGGAGGTTTTAGTCGGTAGGGGCGCCACATCCATCCATGGTGGCGAGACCGACATAACCCGACCTTCTCCCCCAGGCAGTAGGGCAGTAGGGCATTTCCTCCACGAAAAAAAAAAACTCTTGTATTGTATATTATATGCCATAATAATCTACAATTTCTCTCCTATCCGTACTTAAATCGTGTTAAGTCCGGAACACTTAACTCTAGTTCGTAGCAAAGCTTTCTATAACATTTTCGTGTTCGTGCAAAAAGGTAACTTTATCTGACGGCAGGAAAGTGAGAGCTGCGTTTATCATTCGGCGATTGTGTTGTAAAGCCCGGGCCACACCGGCAGCTAACTTAGCGTAGGTATAGCTTCCGTTACTATTCAATTACTATGATATAGAAATGGTAATAATGATATTTTTAATAGTACACATACAAAACATTATTACTATTTAGAAACTATTTAAGTACTATTCTTTTGTAGTGGTAGGTATTCTTTGCAGAAATACGGCTACAACATCATCGACACGCAGAAGCGGCCTGTACGTAAACGACGCTGGTCAGGTCAGAGAAGCGCAAACGAAACTACTTTTAAGATCTTAAAGACTGGCTCGAGATAAAAACAAATGGATAGTAAAGTGAAAGTCATAAACTAATTCGTTCATGAATAATATGATTCAAAATGGAAGCATTTGTCCAACATTGGGACAATGCTGCCTTATTTATAATTAAGACATAGGTAGTACAGCAAAATTATGTAATAATCCAACATAATATGTATGTGATTTCAACCAGATTTCATATGATCCCTAGATTTAGATATCGTCGTAATGTCGCTTGCCTCTCTATTTAAAATCGAGCTAATCGCGATCCAATATACACCAAGCTTACACAAAAACTGTCGTAACTAGTTACAACCGTTGTTAGTTATTTATAACAGCCTAAAAGGATGTTGCAGATGTAAACATGTTGAAAATTAATAGCGAGAGGGGATTATTCAATCTAGCTCAGGAAACATTCATATAATGTTTATCGCTTACGAGATCAATATTATGTTCAAGGAAACATGATTCAACGGTCTCTTGCTGAATTTATAATTTGACAAAAAAGCCAAGTGAGATCTGTGGCAATTGTTAAGTTAAGTTACATATAAGAAAACAATACATGTTAAATTCTTACAAAATATTATTTTGCTTTAATCAATTGCAGGACTGGCCCTTGAACTTGGCACCAATTTACATCTCACTTTTTTGGTTTTGAAGTCAGCAATCAAACCATATACTTATCATAGTATTGAACTTGGCTCTTATTTATGTTTTTGATGGGATTAGATGATCTCTTTAACTTTGATCATGTATGTGTGTACAGTAATCATAGACAAGGTCAGCTAAGCTACATACGGTTAGCTAACGGTGTGTCCCGAGCTTTATAAGTAAGTGGTGCACGTCCGTACCAAAATTTGACTAATGCCCATATTTAGTTATTCGCGTGGAGGTAATAGGTAGATGTTACGAGGTTACGACACTCGCGGAGATCACTTGAATTATGTTTGCGGCAATAGGAAACATGTACAAACTAACAACTAACGGTTTGAGGTATAAATTACTCTCGGTGTATTTCGTAATAGCCTGCCTTGTTGTCGTGTTTGTGGTTCATTTAGTTAAAATTAATGTTTCGTCATTTCATCCGAAGATATATTTGACAGGTTGATTTTATAACTTCGAATGACTCAAATACCTAATAAAGAACAAAAATCGCACGCACACATAAAACATACACAGCCTAGCTGTTCACGTAATGAAAGGGTCATTAAAACCTCTACTTTTTTTTATTATTATTTAACTTTAATAGGTTTATACTTGACCGCCATCACGCCCGATGTTAAACGATGATGGAAGGAATGGTCATATTCATATATTATTCATAGTATGTAATATGTATGGTATTTTTTATTTGTGTAACTATCAGACATGTAATTTAAATATGTATGTATGTAAGTATATGTAAATGTATTTATAATGTTTAATATGGATCATTATCTTTTCTTGTTATCATTTGTTTTTTTATTGTATAATTTTCTTTTAATTTTCTTATTGTAGTGTGTTTACTTTTACTCTTTATTGAGACTTTTTTTGGTTTCTCTTTTAATTGTTATTTTTAATTTTTCAAATATAAGGCCTAGTTTTGGTATGCTGTTTCCTATCCGTGCACGGTTGCCTGGTAGAGATCGCTCTAAGCGATAAGGCCGCCAATTAAATGCTAAGTTAATGGTATGTTTTTTATATTATGTTTTCTGTTTTTGTGGCTTTTAATAAAGAGTTGTTGTATTGTATTGTATTGTATTGTATTGTATTGTATGGTCTACGATGGAACTTGTTTGCCTAGAAGAAACCGATTCACTCTCGATTTGAAGACACAAAGATTGTAACTATCGCGAAACCCTACACTCAGGCAACGTATTTTATTTTATAGCACAGTAACGAGACGAGGAGGTCATGTGTCTGATGATACGCATCATGTCCGCCCAAAACAGCATAGTGGGCAAGTAGCTATGGAACATGAAGAGGCCAACTCACTGCACTGCGCTCGTGCCCAGGAGATATAAGATATTTTATCTCTAGGCCCTTTAATTCCACGTTCGAGGTTTAGGGACGTCTACCGTAAAACCATCACTGTGTTATCGACAGGCATACTTCAATGTTTATTTTGGCATGTGGCTTCCCGTTTGTCAAGCATATCTGTCATTTTGATGTCGGTCACCCGAAAACTTTAAATGTTTGTATTGTGTTATTATTTGTTTTGTCAAAATTGTTAGTTATTTAATATTTTTTTTTTTTTTAAGGACATCACTTTTATTTTTAATTTTTTATAATTTTGTATTTTTTTTTATATGGAATGTAATTTCTGAAATAAATGATTGAATTGAATTGAAAACACTTCATAAGCCACTTATTATTACATGATGAATACAGTCTATGGGGTGTCGGGGACTCGAGCTCATAGGATTGCCCCTACCGAATATTGCGCGCGGCTCAAATTTTCTCTTCAAAACATGAACTTGAAAACCGCATTACAGGATCAGTATCAGATTTTTTATCTTTAAATAGGTCTACCTTGATTAAATAAATGAATTAGAGTCTATTATGTATTCAATCGGCTTTAAAATTCCTAAACATTAGGGTAAACAACGAAGATTATTATCATTCTGAGTCAAGGTGAAGAACTGACCAAAACAAGCGAATTAGGATCTATTAAGTTTCCAAGACTACCTTGATCTAAAACATGCCTAATGACTATGGAGTCCTTTATAAATAAAATATTTACTGGTATAATAAGTGACATTAAAATTGTCAACACCGAATGATATTGATCAGATGTGATTGGTGAATCGCGGCACAGCTCGTCTTCGCTCTGCTCCGCTCCGCCTCAGCAGAACCGCATCTTAAAAAGCTGGAATGCGCAACTGTAGGTGTGTCTGAAGTCTGACGACGATCTCGACCTAAGATGCCACCTTCGTCTCAAAGAATCATTATCAAACTAAACAAAAAAAAAAGAAATTACATTTATCGATATATTAACACTAGCGGTCCGCCCGGCTTCACCTGTGGTACATATAAAGTATATTACACTAAGTATGTTTTTTTTTAAATTGATTGAATGTATATTTAAGCATTTTTTTATATTAACATTCTACTCTCGTTCTCAAACTAGAAGAGTGCGAAATTTCATACTAGGTATATCGCCGCGTGGCGCTGCTAGTATACGACTTATACGAGGGGTGATCCAAAAGTAATGATAATCAGTTATTTCTAGTGCACACAAAAATACAAAAAAATTACAGTCACTTGCTCAATTACCCACTAGTTCAGGAAAAAAAAATCATATAGATAGGCCACGATTCCCGGGAGCTACATTCATTTGAATACGGACTGTCAAGGAGTGAACATCAAAATGGAAAACACGAAATCAGAGCTGTCATTAAATACCTCTGCTTGAAAAAATGTCTACCAAAGACATACACAGCGACTTGGTGGAAACATTGGGGACTGTTCTCCTCCATATTCCACAGTTGCACGCTGGGCTAAGGAGTTTAAGCTGGGAAGAACATCGACGGAAGACGAACACCGCGAAGGGCGCCCATCGACGTCCCTCACTGGAGAAAATGTGAAAAAGTTGAAGAAGTTGTATTGGAAGATCGAAGAGTGACTATCAGGCATGTAGCTGAGGTCACAGGGATCTCATATGGCAGCATTCAAAGAATCCTTGTGAACGAATTGCATATGAGAAAGGTCTCCGCGCGTTGGGTACCGAAAATGTTAAACGACGAGCAAAAGAAGAAACGAGTCGACATGTCAAGAGCAAATCTCGAAAAGTTCCAGGCAGACAAGGATAATTTTTGTCACGTTTTGTGACCATGGACGAAACCTGGATCCACCATTTTGATCCTGAAACAAAACAACAATCGATGACATGGAAACGATCCGATGAACCGACGCCGAAGAAATTCAAAGTGTCAAGCTCAGCAGGGAAGGTTATGGCGTCTGTTTTTGGGACGCTGAAGGAATAATCATGGTGGACTACTTGGAAAAGGGGCCACTATTACAGGCTCCTACTATGCAGAACAAATAAGAAGATTGCGGGAGGCTATTAAGGAGAAAAGGCGAGGCAAACTGCGGGCTGGAGTGCTGTTCCATCAAGACAACGCACCGGTTCACAAAGCTGCAATTGCCATGGCTGCCATTCAGGAAGCGGGCTTTGAGCTGGTGGAACACCCCCCCTATTCACCAGATCTAGCCCCCAGTGACTTCTATCTCTTTCCACGACTCAAGGAACACCTCCGGGGCAAGAAATTTGACGATGATAGCGACGTGATGGCCGCGGTTGAGGACTTTTGAGAGTCAAGATAAAGATTTTTTCTAAAGGAATTTTAGGTTTAGAAAAGAGATGGACTAAATGTATAGACTTGCTAGGAGACTACGTTGAGAAATAAATTTAGTTTTTGATTTAATTCATTGTGTTTATTATTGATTATCATTACTTTTGGATCACCCCTCGTATTATAGAAAAACTGAAGTTTTTTGTTTGAACGCGCAAATCTCAGGAACTACTGTACCGATATCAAAAACTCTTTCACCGTTGGATACTTATGTTATCCTTGGGTGTTATAGGCTGTTTAGTATGGATGTTTATGTGTGGCACATTATGACAGATAGCATTATGCAGTACCCACACTACGCAACTCCTGTGGCAACAAATTTACGCATTTCCATTTATGTCGAAACACCTCTAATTGCACACAACTTAAAATAAATTGAGCAAACAAGTTCAAGAACAGAAACCAATCCAATTAATGCTTATTTTGCAACTGAAATTACAAGTTGGCGATCAAGTGTAAACCTATAAAAAATATATTAAATCAAATAATTTAATAGATGGTGCCTACGCGACAACTCTAACCTATACTTCTAATATTATAAACGAGAATGTTTGTAAGAATATGGAGTTTGTAGAGGTATGTTGCTCTTTCACGTAAAAAACTAATGAAGTGATTTGGATGAAATTTGATAGGTACATATGTAGGTAGTGTCTGGAATAATACATAAGTTATATTTGTTTGGACATATTTTCTTCAAATCGTAAGGTTCTATCAGTGTCAATTGGGTTAATGGACGAATATTAAATTGACAAATTCCATTCGTTAAACCACAGTAAACATATGTATTTAATGTGGTTAAACGGACATACAGTGTGGTTGTGTGTGTGTGTGTGTAACTTCTAAAATAAAGAATGTTAAACCAAAAAAAATGATGTACATTATACTATGCAAATTTCCAACGAAAATTGTGTTAAACTCGATCTAGTGAGTAGTTTTTTTAAGACGTCATAAATAGACTATTCTTAAAACATCGATCAAAGTTACAACGAACTACAAGAACTTATGTATTATGTTAGTTGCTGCTACGGAACCCGTCATGGGAGAGCCCGACTCGCACTTTTGTTGCAGCTTTTATTATCTATACTGTACATGACATAGGCACATGACCTGTTCGTCACTCTATACTACTCTATAGTGACGAGACGAACAGGTCATGTGCCTGATTGTAAGCAACATGCCTGCCTATAACAGTATAGTGACAAGCAGCTATTGAAACATGAAGAGTTCAAATCATTACCTAGCACTGCACTACGCTCGTCACAGAGATATTGAAATATTTAACCTCTATGCCCTGTAATTTCGTTATGGAGTGGGTAGAGTTGTGTTTGATTCTTCATTTACTTTTACGCATTATCGCACATACACACTGTACAATATTCAGTCATAACCCACCAAGCTGGCCCATTGCGGGACGGTTAATGATACATGGCCTCGAAATATTCTAGGAACATTTCGGCTTCCTCACAATGTTTTCCTTCACCGTTTTCATAAGTTAGCGGTATTACGTCCATGACTTCGAAAAGACAGTGGTGTGCGTGAGATTCGGATCGGCAGTTGCCGTTCTCCCGACTAGACAAGCCATAACATCTAATCTTCGTCGCTTCTATGGTGCTATAATAGGTATTAATAAATAATGTGTGCATAATGAAGTGTTTCTGTTTGGCCCCGAGCCCAAATCGCAGCAGAAGACAATGAAGTTGGCTATATGCTCAACAGTATACATATATATAATATACACAATAACTATACAGTAGTAGCAAGTCATTAACAATTAGTAGCGACATTGTATGGTTGAAATCTGCCAAACATAGTTGAACAAGAACCTTCAAACGAAGAATGAATAAGGTATGTTTTAGGGAAGCATGTTTCATCGAAGACCATAATTATATAAAATTTGGTACTACAAGGTGAGGTGTAAACTTTTTTTAAACAATATTAGGTTTGCATTTGACCGCCATCTCGCCTGCTGTGCTACGGTGCGGTCCACGAGGGAACGTGCTTGCCTAGAGGAAACCGATTCACTAAGTGAAGACACCAAGATTGTGACTATCGTGAAAACCCCATTCCGGCAACGCATTCCACAGCCTTAATCCGAAAGTAGAGTCAAACCACCTCGTTCAAGTCTTTGGAAAGTCAACCTTAAAACGATGTAATTTTCGATCTATGAACAGTCCAATAGAAGCAGAAGACAATAGGACTAGGTACTTCGAATTTTTCGTAATCCTACTTTTTAATAATCTTATCTATTACAAATATTATTAATGCGAATGTTTGGATGTTTCGTGCTCAATCACGTTTGAACAGATCGAGTTGATTTTGAAAAATAAAGGGGACGGAAACAGCGCGGGTATTACCGGGGCGGGGCGCTGTTAATTAGTTATATGATTGCAATTTCCAAGGCATTTCGCAATAGTTAATTCTAACGACAGGAAACCGAAGTAAGAGTCATCATCCATTCAGCGGAGAATGTTAAGATTAAGTGACAGACAAGTCACAACATCCATCAGGCGAGTATGACATGCAATTACAGTAGGGCTGCCATCGCTTCGTTACAGGGGGTCTACCACCTACATTTTGTGTCATAAATCCTTAAATAATGACATTAAAGAGACTATAAATCAAAATTGGCTTAGTAAAATCCATAAACCATTATCGATTTAGTCTAAGTATTGGAAAACTTTGTCTAGAACAAATTTATAAGGCAAATTTAACAAATTTTATTGTTTACATAAATCTGCATAGACTTCTGTTAATTTACAAATTATTGCTAATTTTCATGCTTACATACAAAATAAGATTTTTTTAACTTATTGTGCTTTTAGTAGGTGGTCGAACTTACAAATCGAAGAATCGAAGAAGGTCGAAATTGGTTCAACAAAACTAATGATATTTTACGTGATAACGTCGTATAAATCACTGAACGCCGACTGCAGGCGCTCGCTTGCACGCTCGCAGCGTCGCGATAAAAGTTATAGTGGCGCGTTATAGAGGCACGATCGGCCTAAAAGCCTTATTACACTTAGCTAAATTTAGTGTTGAATTCTGAAGCAAATTTAGAAACAAGACTTAATTCAGCAATCAACGGTTTTGAATTTAGTATGCTAGGTTGCTATTACGCTACTGAATTCAGTAGCGACTAATTTCAGTCGACTAAATTTAGCCTTTAAGCGTTCGGCTTATGACGCAAAAATTATAGTCGGTAAACCGAAATTAAGAGCCATTTTTTTAGTGTTAAAAGAAATATAAATTTTGTGGAATGAAAGATGAAAGTCTTGACCATACCAGCCCTAAATATTAAGCAGAGACGGCACAATCAGCCTCAAGTATTGAATACAATAACATTTTGATATTATAAGAATACCGGCGTTGCGTAACGACTTTCACTTACATTCTAGATGCTGAGCTCTGCTCATGATTATACCTACGCAAGTAACTAATCTGTAGTGGTAGGACTCTTTGGAGAGTCCACCTGGGGAAGTACCACATCCTACCAAATCGAATACCTAATATAAGATATAGGTAATAATTTGGACTCTTCCTGTTCCAATAGCTGCGTGTCACTGTGCTGTTATGTGTCAGGCATGTTGCTTACCATCAGGCACATGTCCTGATCGTCTCGTCACTCTTTATTTCAAAAAAAAATTGAATTTTTATTTCAATAAAGATAATTTGATTTGAATGTGATTAGGATAGCAGGGCCTTATGACTTATGCGCTAGCTCAAAATTCGGTAGTACCTTTTATTCCACATGAGGCCAACTGCCATTTCACTTAAAAAACGCAGTTTCATAGGGACTGCCAATAGAAGTGAGTCTTGAACATCGCCGAAAAATTGCAAGCTTATCGGTTTTTTATTGGATACACTTCGGAGAATGTGCGACTGATTTGTACGATCTTTGCCCTTTTTTCTATCGGAATGCTCGTAGCTCGATAAAGCGACATCGTTTCATGGTTGTTCATGTGACTTTCGTGATAAGAACGTCTAGGCTGTGGAATACGTTGCCTGAGAGGGTTTTTCCCGATAGTTATAATCTTTGTGTCTTCAAATCGAGATTGAATCGGTTTCTTCTAGGTAAACACGCTCCATCGTAGACCGCATCATCGTTTAACATCAGGCGAGATGGCGAACAAGTGTAAACCTATAAAAGTTAAA
Organism: Ectropis grisescens; assembly: GCA_017562165.1. Classification (NCBI taxonomy): domain Eukaryota; kingdom Metazoa; phylum Arthropoda; class Insecta; order Lepidoptera; family Geometridae; genus Ectropis; species Ectropis grisescens. The sequence continues at coordinate 25,347,320 of CM029787.1, read as the reverse complement.
AGAAATAAAAAAAAACACATATGATAGCGACGGATGGTAACGACGCGGGTAAAACCGATTATAATATTAGTAGGCAGTAGGATGAGAAGCGTGCGGTGACGATGACGCAATTTCCGTGATTTTTCTTCACCCAAAAAGTGTTTTTCACTGTTTCAAAAACGCGCCAAAACAATATTTCACTTCAAAAAATTTAGACGAGAAAAAATTGTGTCTTGCGTAAAAAAGGAAAAATACAGGAACGTCCCTTTTACATCTCATCTTCATACATCTTCATAGATAATTAATGTTTTAAGAACACCGAGGGCACGAGACAAAACCAAAAGATCTTCCTCACGAATTGATGACTAACATTAATAGCCAGAGTTATAAAATAACAATAGTTTTGATGGCAATGACCTCCATGCCTATTTCCGGCGAGGTTATAATGGAACTTAGCTTAGGTGACCCGAGACAAGGTTGTTTGCTGCACACCGTCACTAAAGACATCATTGAACTACCTACTTAGTTCCTTTCTACACGTAAAAAATAACCGGTCAAGTGCGAGTTGGGCTCGCGCACCGAAGGTTCCGTACAAACCTGTAGGTATATGTATAAGTAAATGCTACGGTATTATTAAGTTTAAAATTATAAATATAGTTTTTTTACTTTATTATTTTCCTTCCATTATCATTGGATTGTTATAAATGCCTAATCAGTTTTTGCATAATTATTGTAATGTAGATAATAATAGAGTAAAATTGGTAGTTCTTGAGTAGGCAGCTTGATGATGAATTAAGTATAAAGTTTTTTGTCAAATTGTCATAGACAACCTAATATTTGCATACCGTAAGGTTGAATAAGGAGTTCCCAATGTAGGCATTTAAGATCTTATTGAAATTACCCATTTTTGCATATTTTTATTTTATTTTATTACTTACTAGCTTTTACCCGCGACTTCGTCCGCGCCACATATTTATTAAAGTAATTGAGGCAGTACCTACTCGTATGTCTACTACCATACAAATTCACGTTTCCTAATCAAAATCGGTCTAAGTCAAAGTTTTATATTTATTAATAAATGTACAATTTACACGACAAATTACAAAAAACTATGTTCTCAAAAAATTAATCAAAAACAGACTTTAATTTAAAATCATATTGGGACGGTCCACCAAATTTTATTAGAGTCTATTAGTAGATATTAGTAGATATATCGTCTGATTACATGAACGCAAATTTTAATTTGTTGTTCATATTTCAAAAACCGCCCCACTGATTTCGATAAAATTTATATGACCACCTCTGAACTATAATCTACCAACCAAAAAAATAACCATCTAAATTGATTCACAATTGGAAATACAACTGGATTGATAACCTCCTCCTTTTTTGAAGTCGGTTAAAAATAGCATACAAAGAGTGCAAAGATCCTTCCATGCACACTTTACTCCTCATTTCCACTCTTTTCAACTCTTTTTCTGTGATAAAAAGTCGCCGTTGTCCTTTCCTAAGTCTAGTCTATCTGTGCACCAAATTGTAACAAACTCTTTAAGTGGCTTAGGCGTTAGACGGCAACGGACAGAGAGAGCTACTTTCATATACATAATTTCGTATTAGAATTGAAAACAGGTGTTCCTGATCATTTTATAGGTGGCAGTTGTAAAAGATTACCGAAAAGTAATACGTTTACTCCTCCAAAAAACTCATTTTCGCAGTTCTTAATTTGCCTTAATCGAGCGTCCATCATGCATAATATTTGATAAGACGCCATGGAAATCTCGTCGACTATCAAAAATTCTGTCTGATACGCCATTTAGTGGCTGCGCCCATCTTAAATATTGAGGTTGTATAGTGCACTGTATTCTTCTTGTCAAGCCCTTTTATTTGATACCCATGTTGATGGGATTGATAAAACCTAAGTTATCCGCCATTGTGTAGAGGCCGCCATCTTGGATTTTAATTTTATATAGTACGTTGTATTCTACTGGTTGAGCACTTTCATTTGATACCCATATTGATGGGATTGATAAAACCTACGTTATCCGCCATTTTGTAGCGGCCGCCATCTTGGATTTCAATTTTTTATAGTATATTGTATTTTACTTGTTGAGCCCTTTCATTTGATACCCATGTTGATGGGATTGATAAAACCTACGTTATCCGCCATTTTGTAGCGGCCGCCATCTTGGATTTCAATTTTTTATAGTATATTGTATTCTGCTTGTTGAATCCCATCAATATGGGTATCAAATGAAAGGGTTCATTTGATACCCATATTGATGGGATTAATAAAACATAAATTATCCGCCATTTTGTAGCGGCGGCCATCTTGAATTTATTTAAGTACATTAATTATAAATAAATGATACCGCTAGAAGCGTCTTGAAACGCTCTTGAGAGTAAATGGCTCAAACGAGTAAAAAGTAAGGTGGCACTTCATATGCCGAAACATAAACACCGCACTTATGTAACCTGACACCCGTTTTCCCGCCAAATTTGTAAAACGCGAAAAGCGGCCAGTGTATCAAGCGGTTATATAAGTATCCCCGTATAGTTAGAAATTATAAAATTGCTGGAACAAACGTTTATCGACTCCATTTCAAGTGTCTAGATACAAAGTTTCATGGTTTTATCTTCACAATATTGAACTTCCAGACTTTCACCCCAATTCCACCCCGTAGGTACAGTTCGAAACTACAAAACTGCTTAAATATACATTTTATGGTTTCGTGTTAAATATCTAGACGTAAAGTTTCATAGTTCTTCAACAATGACGAAGTTTTCCATATAAACTTTCATCCCTTATTTTAACCCTTTTTTCGGAACAAAAAGTAGCCTATGTCCTTTCTCGGGATCTATTCTATCTATGTATCAAATTTCATCAAAATCTGTTGGTTGGTTTAGGCGGTAAAGACGGACAGACAGACAGACAGACAGACAGAGTTACTTTCGCATTTTATTATTTTCGCATATTAGTATGGATAGTATGGATTAATGCAACTAAAAATGTATGCGTTTCGCAATTTTTCCTTCTTAAAATATACTAGCGGCCCGTTCCGGCTGCGCTCCGATAATAACCTAGGTACCGACTGCAGCGCCATCTGTTGGGCTGATTTATGAATCTAAACCCTCCAGGGCGCCACCCAAACGCATACAAAAAAAAATTCAAATAAGTCCAGCCGTTTAGGAGTTCAGTGACAAACACACTGCCAAACAGTATTTAACGTGAATTATAAGTTGATACTTCTATGCATTCCAGAGATAAAGGCCTTGACAGGCAGATAACAAAGTGATCCTATAAGGGTTCCATTTTTTCCTTTTAAGGGTTCTTTAAACCCTAAAAAAGAGGAGGTTTTCAATTCAACAAATTTTGTTGTTTGTTATCTCAGAACTTTGGACTGGGTCTTTATATTTTGATAATGAATTATGTTTATAAAGAAAAGGTGAATGGCCATATTAAAATTTGATTAAAAGCAATGAATCAGTTTTGGTAGTGTTGTGTGACATAAGGTGCAAAGACTGAACCAGAAGAAACCTAATTGTTTTGTAATAGGTGTTTCCTGCCTCAAACGGTGATCGTGAATGAAATAGTCGCTATTAGCGACTAGGCTACCATTGCACTAGTCTTAAGTCTTTTATCTTTTGTCACTGTTTCGACTTTTCTGGTGTGCATAATAAAGGAAGTTTCTGTTTGAAAGCTAGGTTTACATTTGACTGATATTTGCCTGATGTCAAGCAGCAGTATTAGGGTCTAACACAGTTACCTAGAGCGTATCTATTTCCTGTTTACTCTAGATCTAAATACACCACAAGTTATACCAATCGGGCTCGGCCTGAGTGTTCCACAGTTCATAAACGTAGATCGAAGCACTTGGTACAGAACTTGGGAATGTCTAAAATGTATGAATCTCACAAATATTAAAAATTTTAGTGTTAGAATGTTTGTTGATCAATCACGTCGAAAAGGCTGACTGGATTGTGTTAAAACTTGGAATACAATTAGATTATTATCTGGAGCAGCACATAAGTAGGCTAGTCTTTATCATGGGTAAATAATGGAAAAGGAACTACACAGGTAAAACCGGGAGGCGCTGGTAGACATGTACCAATATCTGTTTTACTCCTGGTTTTGAGAAATCCTAATTTATAAGCTAGCAGAGATTCTACTCGACTCTACTGCACATAATTAAACAGATGGTTTTTAATGAGCAGCTTTTGGCTAAATATTAATTCAGAAAAACAATATGGTTATTAAATTCATTCCCATTGTGCAAAATATGATGCATTCACCTATGTCTGAACAAAATTTTATAAGGAGTGGTAATATTACTTATAAAATATGATGTTTGTATATATTCAATGAATTTTTTAATTTGAATTTTGCATATTGTTTGTGTATGAAACAACTGCTTGAACATATGAAGGTTATTTTTTAATAAGTGATAGAATGGAATGGTTTGAAAATAAAAATAAAACTTGAGGAATAAAACTTAGGGCCAAAAAATTAGATATTGCAAAATTCCATTATTGAAATAATGGAATTTTTCATGGGAAATTTTTGAATGTTGGGAAATTGAACAATAACTTAGACAATCCATACTAATATTATAAATGCGAAAGTAACTCTGTCTGTCTGTCTGTCCGTCTTTACCGCCTAAACCAACCAACAGATTTTGATGAAATTTGATACATAGATAAAATAGATCCCGAGAAAGGACATAGGCTACTTTTTGTTCCGAAAAAAGGGTTGAAAGGGTTAAAATAAGGGATGAAAGTTTATATGGAAAACTTCGTCATTGTTGAAGAACTATGAAACTTTACGTCTAGATATTTTACACGAAACCATAAAATGTATGTTTTAGCAGTTTTGTAGTTTCGAACTGTACCTACGGGGTGGAATTGGTTTTTTTTTATTATTTATTATTATTTATTCTTGGGTCAAATTTAGTAATTCAAATTTCACCCTCTTCCTGTCAACCGATTAATCTGAAATGTTGTATACACTTTGGATTTTGATGACAATACAATTATGTTTATTCATTATCATTATAAATTCAAGATGGCCGCCGCTACAAAATGGCGGATAATTTATGTTTTATTAATCCCATCAATATGGGTATCAAATGAAAGGGCTCAACAAGCAGAATACAATATACTATAAAAATTGAAATCCAAGATGACGGCCGCTACAAAATGGCGGATTACGTAGGTTTTATCAATCCCATCAACATGGGTATCAAATGAAAGGGCTCAACAAGCAGAATACAATATACTATAAAAATTGAAATCCAAGATGGCGGCCGCTACAAAATGGCGGATAACGTAGGTTTATCAATCCCATCAATATGGGTATCAAATGAAAGTGCTCAACCAGTAGAATACAACGTACTATATAAAATTAAAATCCAAGATGGCGGCCTCTACACAATGGCGGATAACTTAGGTTTTATCAATCCCATCAACATGGGTATCAAATAAAAGGGCTTGACAAGAAGAATACAGTGCACTATACAACCTCAATACTTAAGATGGGCGCAGCCACTAAATGGCGTATCAGACTATCAAACAGAATTTTGATAGTCGACGAGATTCCATGGTGTCTTATCAAATGTTATGCATGATGGACGCTCGATTAAGGCAAATTAAGAACTGTGAAAATGAGTTTTTGGAGGAGTAAACGTATTACTTTTCGGTAATCTTTTACAACTGCCTCTATAAAATGATCAGGAACACCTGTTTTCAATTCTAATATGAAATATATATATGAAAGTAACTCTCTCTGTCCGTTACCGTCTATTGCCTAAGCCACTTAAAGATTTTGTTACAATTTGGTGCACAGATAGACTACCTAGACTTAGGAAAGGACAACGGCGACTTTTTATCACAGAAAAAGAGTTGAGAAGAGTGGAAATGAGGAGTAAAAGTGTGCATGGAAGGATCTTGGCACTCTTTGTATGCTATTTTTAACCGACTTCAAAAAGGAGGAGGTTATCAATCCAGTTGTATTTCCAATTGTGAATCAATTTAGATGGTTATTTTTTTGGTTGGTAGATTATAGTTCAGAGGTGGTCATATAAATTTTATCGAAATTAGTGCGGCGGTTTTTGAAATATGAACAACAAACTAAAATTTGCGTTCATGTAATCAGACGATATATCTACTAATATCTACTAATAGACTCGAATAAAATTTGGTGGAACGTCCCAATATGATTTTAAATTAAAGTCTGTTTTTGATTAATTTTTTGAGAACATAGTTTCTTTGTAATTTGTCGTGTAAATTGTACATTTATTAATAAATATAAAACTTTGACTTAGACCGATTTTGATTAGAAAACGTGAATTTGTATGGTAGTAGACATTCGATGATGTGTGTGTGCGCGCTTCCAATAACGTACTTACTTTTGTGCCTCCTCCGAAGAAATTTATTGAATCTAGCGTAATAGTAACGTGTACTTTGTGAAACATCTTAAGTGCTGAAGATTAAGCAGTGACCGGTGAATTGCAAATATCATTGCGGCTGGCAAGTACTGTTATTCCGAATATTTTTGTGAGAGAAAGTTGTGGTTTCACATATAAAGATAAATTTTCTGTCACACATAGAAACAACACGCAGTGAATACACTTCCCCAATAACCAATAACATCTCGATACACTAAATAACTGAAATAACCACCCGCAATCGCAATTTTGGGAAATTCAAGATTAAAACCGTTTTGTTCTATACAATACAATAAACAATAATTACTAAAGAACTGTGACAGTGGCAACGGAGGCTGACAATGACATTTTGATTTTGACATTTAATCCACTACTAGACATGGATTACACACCTAGGCACTAGATATCGTCGGTTTGACGTGACGGTGAGGGTTTGAGAACCACAGATTATTGAGAACGGTTTGAGACAACAGATAACCTAATTTGAGCTTTATACGGGACCGTATTGTTTTTTGGCGGATTTTGGCATCGTGTAAACCTGTTTGCCAAAACCAAATTATAACGAACGATACTTATTATATTTTTGGCACC